>CM062819.1:1267106856-1268381856 GCA_031772625.1 Pinus tabuliformis | reverse complement strand
TCCCATAGACAAAAGGTGGGTGGAAAATGCCCTCCAACTAAAAGGTTGGCAATATCACCAAAAGAACACACAAGGGGATTTTCAAAAGGAAACAAAATTTAACCCCTGATTGAGGTGCAAGCTGTCAGATAGATCCATTCAGGACGTCTTAATGATGAGTACATAGAGGAATGATGCCACCGCCCCCCACAAACTCGAGGCAATGGGTGCAATGGCATTTGGCATGTTTAAGAAAAATGTCAGGAAGAAAGGTGGCAGAAACACTTTGGTAAGTTTCTGGATCACTGTGGAGGATAAGAGTAAGGTGAGAGAAGGTGTAGAGGTCCCGGAGGAGAGAGTGGAGCAACACATTTGGAAGAGGGAAAGGTTCCATCGGCTCCAATTGCCGGCTACCGGGTATGTAAATTGGTTCTATGTTCACTCCATCATGTTTCTCTCTGTCTGGTTAGTTAATTGGGATATGCATGGGGGAAATTGGCTGGTGGGTGGGAGTAAATCAGGCTGGGAGAAGTGCTTGATGTCGGGAGTCTGGTGATAGAACCCCAGCTGCACTAGAACCTCCCTGGTATCAACCCACTATGGCATTTTACTCTCTTGCATGGGGCTTATCTGGCTTGAGGGCAAGGATGTCAGCTCGGGCATATGCTTCTATCTAGGACGTCTTGTAAACTAAGGGTTCAGGAGATGGGATGTTGTCAATGTTTGTTATACTATCATTGTTTGTCATACTATCTTCACTGAGGTTGTTGTAGAGGTTTTGACAGGTTGGCTCTTGAGGGTAAGTACCCAGCACCCGAGTCAAACAAGTTGTGGGGATGTTGTCGAGCAGCAGGGTCATCTGGGGTCTGGGACTAGGAATGAATCTAGCATTGGACATGCCAACCTCAGATGGTTGAATGGAATTCGACCAACAAGTAGAGAGCTGGATGGTTTTCTCTTGGGGCTAGATGCTTAGAGCTTGTGCTGCAGTTTTTGTAAGGGTCATGCTGAGACAATGATGAGTCACTTAGGTTGGGGGAATAGCCATACAAATGTTGGAATTAGACGTGAGAGGCTTGGCATTAGTGGGTTGGGGCACCCTACGAAAGGGTCTGTGACTGGCCATCTGTTGGGGACTCGTTCCTAAGGCTAGGGTCGAAGCGTCTGCAAAGCATTGGTTATGTCTGGGCATCAACTAAGGCAAAGGAACCTACACTAGGATGATAGTAATGGACATGTTGGGTTTGGGATCCTTAAATTCTATCATGATGCAATTGAACTAGGGGTGGCAAACTTTGTGGAATGGCAGAGCCTACGGGTGACGAAAAAATAGAATATAATGTTCTAGCAATTCTGGTGTTGTGTTTCCATATTAGGTCCTTAACATGGCAAGCAATCTAGGGCGTGAAGAGCTTCAAGGTCAACGTCTCCATTTACACAAAATTTGATAGGCAGGCACCGAGACAGTGAGGCAATGGAAAAAAACAATGAAAGGGAAGGGTCGAGGTAAGAGATCTCTAGTGGTTGAGGTAAAGGAGGAACCAAGCTCCTTGATCAAACGACGTGGCAGAAAGCCTGTGGCTAACTTGATAAACAAAGCGTCCACCGCATACAAGGAAGGTACCAATGATGAGATCAGAAGGCTCGTAGGAGAATGGGAGGAGGAACTAAACTGACAAGCGAGCGCGAATGCAGTTGAAATGGAGGACTGGAGACTCCTCATTCCGGATCTAGGTCACACTAGAGGGAGAGTGACTCAATTTAAACAGACTCTGTGTCTTTACTAGTTGATGGAAAGTTTCTTGGAGAAGGCCTTGAAACAAATCTCAGTGATCATGGCAACTGCTATTTAGGATTGTCCTAATTACAAACAGGATTTTTAGAAGCTGAAATTCCAATTACAAAAACAAGATGGATGCCTTGGCCACATGGAGAGACACTTCCCTTATTTTCTTTCGCTGACAGAGCTACCAGTCTCCAGTGTTAAAGATCCGACATCGTTTGCATCTGCCTCCGTCGCGCAGGATGAATAGCTTGTTGGTTTTCAATTATTGTTTATTTCTTTATGTGGATAGCTTTTAATTTGTAGTTTACAGTCATATATATGCATAGACAAATAGAGTGTGGATGTGGACATGATAATCAAACTTATATAGCTTGGATAGATAGACTCAATATTTTTTGCTACTAGATGGCTTATCATGCGGTTAGGTGGTCAACAAACTTAGTTTCTTGATGGGTAAGTTGAGACCACCTAACCTGTTTTTATGTGGTTGTAGCTTGTTCATATTTTAATGAAAAGGAAGGATCTACCAAGCTTACAAAAAAAAATAAAAGGAAACAAAATGTGATGTCGTGAAATCGGGTCTAAAAGAAGGGGCAAAGAGAAATGCAAACCAAAATAAAATAAAGCAAATCATTACAAGAAAGATCATGAAATAGGCATAACTCAAATAAGATAAAAGCAATAACCTGACATAAGGAATTTAATATCTTGTTATGTATTTGTCAAGTAAAATGTTGCCTTGTTAAATTAGTTTATTGTTCATGATTTTGTTAAAAATCCCTAATGAAGAGTTGTGATTAAAAATTGCATTTGAGAGCTTAACATGGATTTATTTCCTTAATCAAGACTTTCTTTAAAAACATATCTCGAAAATGATAAGGAAAATTAAAAGTTAAGGAAAACTCCTTGAATAAGGCTATTTAGCATTTACGTTTATCACAACTGTCTTATTTGTGGAAGATGGATCAAACCAAAACCTACAAAAAGAACAACAAAAATATAAGAAAGAAAAAGCTAAAGCAGAAAAGAACAAACTGAAATAAAAATGCTAATAGATGATAATAAAAATGCAAATGCATACCGGGAATAATTTGATAATAAGTTTACCTCATTAGTATTCATCTTCTTCCATGTATTTTAAAATGCTTAAAACCAATCTTTTTATTCAATCTACAAAACATTAACAAAAATAAATCTAATTGTTTCCTAATCCTAATCTAAAAAGTAGATTATGGCTTGGTAAGATCAAACTTCCAATGCAACCATTCAAGTGCTTTGTTTACTCCATGCATACAAAAACAAATCTTAGCAAAAATAAAACTATAGCTGAAACATTAAAACAAAAATGAAACACACTACGTACTGTTAAAATTGAAAAAATAAAAATAAAATTATTTACAAAATACTTCCCTTGAAACTCTTTCAAATATTTTCCTATAGGAACATCAAGATAAGGATGTGATTCAGATGTTTGAAAGGAATTCAAAGAAAGAGGAAATAACAAACCAATATTAAATGTTAAATCTTTGCAAATGAAATGTTGTTGTAAAGAAAAAGAAAAATCAGAAATCTTCTTTTCAAAATAATCAATTGGATAGAAATGAGGAAGATTTGAGAAAAGAATACGTGGCTGGTCAAAATGTATAGATGTAATCCCGAGTGTTATCATTCGTGTAAAATGCATTTGGAAATCTGAAATCAATTGTCTAATCATAAGATAGAACCTCAACCTAAGAAGAAATTGAAATAGATGATTGAAATTTTGAAATTGATTATTGCTTGTACTAATTAATGCATTTGATGGGAGTATGGAACTTTGTTGCTCAAGATGTCAGTGTAGTATGTGCACAAAATCAAAAACAAAATTGAACAAAAAAATAAATTGAAAATAATGAGAGAAAGGTAATTTGTAATATACATCTATGTTACAAATCATGTTACAACATAGTGAAAGTTTGTTTGCAGAGATTTCCTTTTTACAAGTGATTATGCATTTAAAATCATTATTATCTTCAAAATTAAAACTACACAAAATCAAAAAGAAAATTGAACAAAGAAATAAATTGAAAAGAATGAGAGAAAGGTAATTTGTAATATACATCTATGTTACAAATTATGTTACAACATAGTGAAAGTTTGTTTACAGAGATTTCCTTTTTACAAGTGATTATGAATTTAAAATCATTATTATCTTCAAGATTAAAACTGCAAGAAGGTACATTATCATTGTAGGATTGAGAAATCGAAGTTGATTTATAATCATTGAAATCATTATGACTATGAGAGGGAGTGTTTGAACTATTATCTTTTTCACTTTCAAAAATAGATTCATTTGAGGATTGGGAATCAATTGAAACAATTTTTGAAGATGAAGAAGAACCATGTTCACTATTTTCATTGTCATAAATAACTTTATTAATGTTTTCCTTGGTATTTGATTCTTCATTATAATTACAAGGAAGAGAAATTAAATACTTAAACTGGCTTGTGAATTGATGTTCAATAGGTAGGTCATTGGATTTAAAGAACATTAATTTCAATTTAAATTTAACTGAAAATCGATCCAAGGGCTCACCTTCTGTCCTATGCAATTCAAGTAGCTTTTTGCACACCTTTTTGTAGTTGTATTGTTGAAAATCTTGAAGGAACATTGCTGCAAACTCATCCTAGCTATGTACTGAGGCAACTAGAAGTGAAAGACACCAATCTTTTGCTTGACCTATGAGAGTATATGTGAAAATCCTGCCAAGATCAACCTCATTAACATTAAATTTTTTAGAATTTCAAATGAAGTGAAAAATTTGATTGAAGGCAGAATACTTACCATTGAACTTTACCTTTGAAAATGTTTTAAATCCATTGATTGGAGTAGTGTTTGATTGTGATACACTAAAGCATCTCCAAGGAGGTTTTTTGGAGGAACACATATTTCAAGGTTTAAAATTCTGCAATAAAAACTTTAACAAACAATTTAAAATAGGCCCTCCTTCCAGCGCCAAAAATGTTGATCGGCAAAAATGGTCAAATCAACATTTTAAGGATACCACCCAGTCAAGATGTGTAAGTTAGATCTATATCCATTGAATGGTGGTTCCAACCAGTTCTATTGGGTCCAATTACCCTTTTTGTATATCTTTTTTGGCTTATAATATCTCTATTCTCTCACCAACAGATAAAAAGCAATCAAGATGACTCTCTTGCTACTAGCTTGGCATGAAAGTAATCACTTAAGCTGATTTGGGGCTCAACCAAACCACCTCTAATGCTTTGCCTCTTTAAGAAGAGCACTTATAGAAATGCAGTCATTAAACTAAATGCAAATCTAACTCTATGTTCCCTAAGACTATCTCAATTGGATGAAGAATTAGTCCTCCATGCAACCAAGAGCAAGACTAATAATAATTGGGATTTTAGCATGAAAATGTTATGATGAATATCTGGTTAAAGAAATAGTTCATTTAACTGAAATTGTAATTTCTTATCATGCTATGTTTAAGAGATCAATTAATCATAATTATTGAATCACTAACATTAGGAAGTAGTTCACATAATGTTATTGAAAACAACAAATAATTAACAAATAACATTAGGAATTAGTTCACATAATGTTATTGACTATTAAATCAGTATAAGATAATAGATTTCTGATTAAACAGTTACTCAGAAATCTGATCTTAATAAGAAATGGCAAGAGATAAATTATAATGGATTTCTCTACTGAAGATTAGATAGCTAATCTACAATATAATAATTAATATTGAAATTAGTGCACAACATAAATTCCATAGACATAATTATGCTACAAAAAAGGAATAAAATTTGTTATTAAAAATAATAGTATCTTTATACAAACTAATCAAACCTCCTCTCCTGCTCAATACAAGATTTGATCTTCAACAAGCCTCCTCCAAGTCGTGAACCTTGCTGATAGAAACAACAACTAAAATAGTGCAAATCCTGCTCCTCTTTACACAACTCAGAATTGAAAGAGACCAAACCCCAATCACATAAATCACAGATCTGCGAAAGAATCTCCTATTCTAATAATTCCTCTCTATTATGTTCTCTACTCTATCTCGTGCATTTCCCCCCTTCCTAGACTCATCAAAGAAGTCATATTTATACAATGAGAAATAATAACAATCCCCCAATATCTCTCAACAACATAGTTTATTAAAATATTATAGATCTAGAGGTTATGCTTCTATTGGAGCTCTAGTTGAATATAGATTACCTCTATTAAGAAAATGCCCATCTTGGTTAGCGCTCTGATAAGATTATACAACTTGCTTGGAACTGATAGGTGGAATTCACAAGCATGGTGATCTTTGAATAACAGCTTCAACAACCCCTGCCCATTTTAAGTTTGTTTTGCACCACATGGAGGAGTTTCTTTGACTAGATTTGTTTCTTCTTTGGCCCTGGAAGCCTGTCTGTCAACCAGAAAACAGATTCAATGGTAAATAGTTGGATTTTATATTAAAATAGTGAAAACGTAGATTAAAGTATAAAAATGCGTTAAAATTTACTTATGCCAAGAGACTTTTTTAACTTATTTAAGTGGCTTTTGAATTTATAATAATAATAAAAATGGCCAGAGCAGGAGTGACACATGGAAAGAGATGATAGGTATCAAAGAAATGGATATTAGAGGTTTTGAAACAGTCGCAACATAGCCAAATTTGTAATATTGTGGAAATATGATATAGAGCGGATGCGATTTTGTATTAAATCATTGTGATAAATCCCATCGGATCCATAGCCATATCGAAGATCAGAATATTAGGTTTTATCAGATATTTTAGATGTGTGCCATTTCAAAAGTTCTGATATACGAGCAGACACGATTTCACATTTAAACCAAATCTTAAATCATATCGGGTAAAACATATCGTAGATTGGTACATATCAGAAATCAGAGAGAATATTATATCGAAAGTTGGAGAGGGAGGTGCATTAGGATATCGACATGGAGAGGCTACCAGAGTTCGGAGCGGGAGGTTATATCATTTATCGGAAATTAGAGTTTTTAAAAGCTTGTTGAGTTGAAAATCTCCGATCACCAATACTCGGCAGCGGAAGTAATGATGTGGCAGGTTGGTCCTTCTGAATACTAATAGTTTATAATATATAAATGAACTACAACCACTTGGTATGAGGTTCGGGACTTTTGGATATCGGGGATTCTTAGGAATTCCTTAGATATCCAAAATCCAAAAACTCCGATATATGATATACATATAAATTTTGCTAATAAAATATTTCCTCTTCTTTATGATAAAGGGCTATGGCCTATAGCCACTTTAAAATAAATCTTGGTCTTAGGGGATATTTTCAAATTAATAAAATTGATTAAAAATTAAAATAAAACAAATATTTACAAATAAAAGTTTATTATTTACAAACGAATAAGTTTATAAAACAAAAGTAATGTACATTTTATACATTTAGTAGGCCAAGGCAATGAAAATGTTCAATCTTCATTTAGGCACCATTTAAAAACCAAACAACCAAATGAGATCAAAATGTTATGATAGGAAGATAGGAAAATATTGAACTCATTGAAGCAATCCAAATACTCAAAATCAAATAGTAATATGACCAACCATTCAATCAAGGGGTCCCCATAATGAGAACTAAGTGAATAATGGGGGGTTGTGTTTTTACCACAATAGGGATCTATCCCAATATACACCTAGCTCAAAGGATTTGGGATGGGGAGTAGTTATAGAGTTGTTGTTCAACACACTAGGGGATAAAAAGGAAAACAAGGGGTTTCTGTCAATACTCTTACTTCCACATCTTTAGATATTTTTAAACTTTGTTTATTTTACATATCAATTGAGTTCTAAGTAAGATACCCTATACATGTCAAAACTAGGTACTAAATAGCGCATCCACATCGAAAGACATATGGATGGATAGATGTCTCTTATCTCCATAACATAAAGTAGAGATAAAAAGGAAATTCAGTAAAGGAAACGAAGTATTCTTTAAGTGACACTTAGAGCAAGTCATGGACCTATGGATGGTCATCCATGTTATTTATGCCTTTTGATGTTCGAGGTTTGGAAGACCCTTAAAAAATATGCCATAAATGGACTAGTGGATCTCCATAAGCTTGATGTAACATTAATTTAAGAATTTATGGGGGAAGGGTTCAAGATTTTAAGAGATCTGTCAAAACTCATAGGGGTTTGTGATTTTATTTATGTAGATTTAATAGGTAGGTTAGGGGGCCTACTTAATAAGTGGAGAAAGAGATCATTAATATTATACAACTGTATGATTCGTGAATCATGTATTGGACTCAACTCACATCTTTGGAGATGGGGGAACCATATTTAATTATAAATATTTATGTTCCTTATTAGGAAAAAATGACCTTTTGGGATGGTTTGTTCACTCAAGATTTTCTCACACAAAAGAAATGTTGAATTTGTGGGGATTTGAATTTCCCTTTTGAGTAAATTTGGCATTTAATGTAATTATACACAATATAATCCCTTGGTTGAATTTTTTATTAATAAATTGGAGGAGGTAGGATTTATGGATGTTGAACTTCCTCTTACATGAACAAATATGAGGATACAGGAAGATAGAGTCACCAAATGATTAGATTTATTTCTAATATCATAATCCCTTATGAGTGACCAAATTAAGGTAAGGACATAGATTGAGATGGGTGGAAAACCATATCATTTTCCAATTTTTATTCACTTTGCAAAAGAGGAAGCCAAACCTCCAAGTTCTTTCAAGTTTAACCCTACTTAGGTGAAAGATAATTAATTGTTTAGTTTTGTAAAGGTTGAGTGGAAATCCCATGATGGTAATCTAAGGGGATCAACTAAAATGAAATTCATTTCTAATACAAAGGTAGTTAAAATGGCATTTCCTTCTCAATCCGTTACAGACTATTTGAGGAATGAGACTAAAAACTGATTATAGAATATGTCACAAGTGTAGGAAAATATGTCACAAATGCATAAAAGAAATAATATAAAGGGAAAAAATAATATGAAAAGAGTTAAATCATTTTTAGAAAATGGTAAGAATGTGATGAGACTACAACATGAGAAACTTAATGCATATTACAATGGTGAAGACCATATTTATATTATTTATGGATGCCTTTTCACATAGATTCATGCACTTAAGTTATATTTCAAATACCATGGGTTAAAAAAACGATGGGCGAATACCATAAATCACTATGATAAAACCATTTTGTTGGCACTAGGGATAGTCCAACCCAGGTTAATGCACATAGTTTGGCCAACAAAACCTCTTTGGACTCCAGCCCTTTCGACATCTACCTATTTACAAATGATTATGTGGTCCCAAGCCAACGTCATTACCATGGAAAATATTTAACACAATTACCATGGGTAGGTAAACTACAATTGATATTCTTGACATGATCAAAACATGTCCAAAAGATTTAGGAAACCTTAATCGCTTTTAACTCTTCTGCCTTGCACGTCTATCCCTTTCGCACACTCTTTCCTTTTGTGACAGTTTTGTGTGCTAATTCTTCTGCGACAATTCTATGCATTGGTACTTAACATTATTTCCTTCTCTTCACTTCTACACATAATTTATTCAAAACTATCAAAATTCCATTAAATTTCATCCAAGTATTACAACCCAAAACTTCTCCCTACAGGTCCCCAACACTCACCTTTGGCTTATCTCGAGCTACTCAGCCCTTCTACTATTTCATGCTTCTTTCATGAGTCTCTCTTTCAGCTGGCTTCATGATCGTCAAAATTTACACACTTAATTCTCCACTATGACTGGTTCTTCTCGCAACATGTTCTTCTAGGACTAGAAGTACAAACGCTTGCAATCCTACATTTCTACAAAGATCCACATGGAACCTCTAAGCACATGTAGGTCCAATTCCTTTTGGACATTGTATATGATGTGAAATCAGCCAACGTGACACAACCTTTTGAAACCAATACTCGTTTGTGGGCGATGTGTAATGCCCTCATGAACTTTATGAGTTACTAATGTTGTGCTCAACTTCCTTAGTGGTACATATCCATATGAAACTTTTATCAGTGTTATCTCACCTATAACTGATGTGTTCACAGAATTTTCCATAGTCTACGCAACATCAATTGGGACTCCTAGAATCTCTACTTTAAGCTCCTGTCCCAATCCTTCCTTCCTCAGTGTTGTGTTAAACTTCTAGTGGTGCCTCATTCTATAATTTATAACTACTTTAACTTCCTCTTATTTGGCTTTGTCCTCCATACTTCCTAGATAGACTTAAATAATAGAATTGCTTCTCCGTGTTATATAGATGGTATAACATGCTATGATATAATTCGAACCATATCCATTCTGATTCAATATGTTGTGGTTTTTAATTGTACTAGAGTGACTATTCATATGGCACATGGTTAGGCTAGCAGTTGTCCCATCTATAGTCGCTTCTGTCAGATCTTCTTCTATGAAGATATCGCTACTATGATGTCTCACACATTTAATTTTGATGAAATGGCTTGTCATTCCTTTTGTAGGCTCTGTTGAAGAGGCTCAAAATTTAATTTTCTTATTACTTCATTGGCTTTATGTTGTGGGTTTCTACTCATCTGAAACAATAATCAATCAATTTGTCACACGCCTAATATGAGTCTCGTCCTTGTCTTACTTTATGCTTGACAAAATTCTTCCACTCATCTGTAATTGCCTCCAACACTGCGCGTTGCACACATCCACGATAGATTCATGTGATAAATCCCTCTATGTGCAGTATTTCCCTTTACACAATTGCTTTATTGTTTTGTGACAAAACACACTACTACTGCTTCTACGAAAAACTACTTCTGTTATTAATTCTCTCTCTCTCTCTCTCTCTCTCTCTCTCTCTCTCTCTCTCTCTTTCCCAATTTATTTATATAAAGATAACATTATTGATTGCACACTTCCTCTGAAATATCGTTTGTTTGGCATCTAGTTTTAAGGGGATTTTCATCCCTCCCAATCATCCTACTATCCCCTTCATTTTTGCAAAAGTTTTGCGGAATAGGTCCCACTATTTACTTAGCAAATAAACCACTTTTTCCATATTTTGATCATCCCGATAGTATCCTATCATGGAAAATTTCAGATTCTATGTAGTGCTAATATTCTCTTTCTTTGTTTTAATGGGCTTGGAATAGTCTTCTTTCTCCAAATTGGGATGTAATAATATACACTCTCCTATTTCTAGGATTTGCAGATTTCTTGGGTCTCCATCATCATCAACTATTTCTACAATATTATAACAATTCATAAATTCTTTCACATTTTGTGAATGTTTATGTGCTAGATGTTGGGAATAATACTGAGAGGGGGGGTGAATCAGTATTATCAAGTTCTTTTAACAAATCTTCCTTATTTATACTTTGAATTATTTTTGCATATCAGTACCATAAAATAATGAGCATGAACAAGAAAAACAGATAGTCACACCAAGGAACACCAGATATAAGGTGGAAACCCAATGTGGGTGAAAACCACCTACTGCAATATGTCTCTATCTTTTTTCAAATTAGAAAATGATTTTGTACTGGTGCAGTCCTTTACCAGTACACAGGCTGCAACCTGCAGAGAGCTACAACTCTCTCTCGTTTTCCAGTCTCTCCTGGAAGGGAGCTACAACCCCCTACTTCTTTTCTTACAAGGATCACTTTTCATAAATTTTCAAACTGGATCCATAAACATCAAATGATCATCAAGTACATGTAAATTACACAGTCAACTGCAGTAACCAGATCAACAATAACAGAACTAAACCCAGAACACCTTATCAACAGAAATATTCAGTCAACAGAAGATCTTAAGACAGATACGCAGTTTTTATTTCTCTGGCCTGCGTCGGTACGCCCTTCACCTTCTGCTTCCCTGCGTATACCCGCAGAGAGCCTTCTGCTGCACCGCGTGCCCACGCACAGCTTCTTCAATCGCGCTGCGTACTATTATAGTAGGTACGCACCCAGAGACACTATCGCGCCGCGTACTGTTACTGTAGCCACGAACTCATAGACACTATCGCGCCGCGTACCTTTACTGTGCGTACGCACCTGAACCTATGTCGCGCTCCGTACCCATGCAATTCTCCTTCTTCTGCTCTGCGTACACACGCAGTGCCCCTTCTTTTGCTCTGCGTACCCATGCAACTTTCCTGTTTCTCCTCTGCGTACCCACGCACTTGCACCGTTAATCACCTGCGTACTTCTGATTAGGGCCGAATTGGCAGTTCACCAGTGTGCCATAGTTAGTCAGATGCCCAGATCTGATCATGCGCTTGAGAGATGACCCTTCACAGATTCGCTTTCAACTTCACTTTCATATAGATCAAGCTTTTAAAACAACAACCCAATATTTCAGATCTTAAGATATTCAATTTGCAAAAGATACTTAGCCAAGTGATCTCCTTTGCTTTATATAGGCAAGCTCCTCCTAAAAACATGGATCAATACCATAGATAACCAATACATGGGGCTCAATAATAATAATAATCTAAAACAATACCACGGGCCAAAACTATAGAATCAAGAGCGGCGGGCTAAATACCACGGGCCAAACATAGGAAACCCCACGTGAACGCGCTTCTCTGCCTTGAAGTAAGTGAAACTGGGGGTACGCACCCTCTGAACGGGTGACCTGCGTGTGTGGCCGCAGTTCCTTCACAGTGTACCTGCGTGTACGCATCTTCTGAACTATTCTCCTGCGTACTTCTTAATTTTCAACATTTTGAGATCCTGATCAGAGCATTGCCACTTGAGGGTGTTGCCATCAAGTACAACATCTGTAACATAGAGCCATACCAGAATCATAATGCCAACAATCTCCCCCTTTGGACTTGATGGCAACCTCAAAATCTTCAGCTTCATTCTCCCCCTTTGACATCAAGGGCAAAGGGTTATGCTCCCCTTAAGAACATGCTCCCCCTGAATATGAACCAGATCTACAAAGAAGAACCATAATCCACCACAACACCATAAATGACCATGAAAGAGATAGAGACATATTGCAGCTATGTACATCCTCCATAATGCCAACAATGCATTATATGCTCCCCCTGAACCTGTGCCATTCAATTTTCAACCAATCCGCAACCCAGCACATGTATGCATATACCCCAGATGAACCATGCATACAACCATCAATCAAAAGAGTTTCAAAATAAGATGATGCATCAACAACCCCCAGCTTTTGCCTGAGGTATTCAAAAGTCTCCCTGGGCAATGGTTTGGTGAGTATATCAGCAACTTGTTCCTTAGAAGGAACATACTCCAACTTGACCTTCTATTCATGCACTTGTTCTCGGAGAAAATGATATTTGATTGGTATGTGCTTGGTCTTTGAATGCATGACTGGGTTCTTTGAAATGCTGATTGCACTTGTGTTATCACATAAGATGGAGATAGGTGGTGTACAAGTGATTTGAAAGTCCTGCAAGGTCTGCATCATCCAAAGGAGTTGAGTGCAGCAAGATGCAGCAGCAACATATTCTGCTTCAGTTGTAGACAAGGCAATCGAACTCTGTTTCTTGCTGAACCAAGATACCAATCTGGAGCCCATAAAGAACGCACCACCACTTGTGCTCTTCCTGTCATCCACGCTTCCTGCCCAATCTGCATCTGTATAAGCATGAAGTGTGAGATCTGTATCTCTAGGATACCATAAGCCATAATTTTGAGTCCCTTGAAGATATTTGAAAATTCTCTTCACTGCCTGAAGATGAGTCTCCTTCGGATTTGCCTGAAATCTTCCAACTATTCCAACTGCATGCATGATGTCCGGTCGGGTACCTGTCAGATAAAGTAAACTTCCAATCATAGATCTGTAGGTTGGTTGATGCACTGCTGCAGATTCATTGTTTGCACTGAGGCTACATCCTGTGACCATGGGTGTACATACTGGTTTTGCATCTTCCATGGCATATTTCTTCAAAATCTGTTTGAGATACTTGGTTTGAGACAAAAAGATCCCTCCTTCTTTTTATTGGATTTGCAAACCAAGAAAATATGTCAGTTCTCCTAGCAATGACATTTCGAATTCTTTCTGCATCACCAAGGCAAAGCTTTCACTCATAGCTTCTTCATTGCTGCCAAAGATAATGTCATCTACATACACAACAAGTATTAGCAATTTGTCATTTTCAACTTTTATATAAAGATTGCTATCTGCTGATCCTTTTGAAAAACCTTGTTGATGAAGATATTTGTCCAAACGATAGTACCAAGCCCTTGGAGCTTGTTTGAGACCATAGAGAGCCTTTTTTAATCTGCATACAAGATTTGGATCATTTCCAAGAATGAACCCATCTGGCTGCTCAATATATACTTCTTCTTCCAAGTCTCCATTCAGGAAGGCTGATTTCACGTCCATTTGAAATACTTTGAAGTTTTGAAAGCTTGAGAGAGCAAGGAACATTCGGATGGCCTCAAGTCTTGCAACAGGAGCAAAGGTTTCTTCAAAATCTATTCCTTCTTGCTGCGCATACCCTTTACAAACAAGTCTGGCCTTGTTTCTAATTACTTCTCCATTTTCATTCAATTTATTTTTGAAGACCCATTTTGTCCCTATAACATTCTTATCTTTTGGTCTAGGAACCAACTCCCAAGTGTTATTCTTTTCGATCTGCTCAAGTTCTTCATCCATTTCTTTGACCCAACATTCATCTTTGCATGCCTCTTTCGCATTTTGTGGTTCAGTGGAAGAGAGTAATGCCAAATAGCTTGAAGCTTCTGCAATTGTTCTTCTTGTTTGTACACCTGCTTCTTTCTATCCCACAATCTGAGATTCTGGATGATTCTTTTGAACATATCTAGATGGAGTCTTCTCTTCTATTCTTGTCTGCTCCTCTGGTTCTTCTTGAGGTTCTTCTTCTTCATCATTTTGTCTTTGAGGGTAGCCTTCATCTTCTTCGATGTCTTCATGATGTACTTGCTTGGGAATGTATCCCTTCTCATCAACCACTACATCAATGCATTCAACAATTCTGCCAAGTCTTTTATTGTAGCACTTGTATGCTTTGCTATGTGGAGAATAACCAAGAAGAATGCCTTCATTTGCTCTAGGTTCAAGTTTTCCAAGTTGTTCATCAGTATTCTTAATATAACATTTGCTCCCAAAGATTTTGAGGTGATTTACCGAAGGAGTCTCACTGCACCAGAGCTCATGAGGGGTTTGAGTGCTATTCACCCGGACATTTGTTTTGTTGAGAATAACAACCGCAGCATGTGCAGCTTCACCCCAGAAAGTTGCGGGAGTTCCCGACTCATCAAGCATAGCACGAGCCATTTGTTGGACTGTTCTGTTCATTCTTTCCACAACTCCATTTTGCTGAGGAGTTCTAGCTGTAGAGAATTCTCTTCTTATCCCATGTTCTTCACAGAAATCGAAAAATTCATTTGAGGTAAACTCCCCACCTCTGTCGGATCTGAGGCACTTAATTTTGTGTCCTGATTCATTTTCAACCAAGGCTTTGAAGGATTTGAATTTTTCGAATGCTTCATCTTTGTGCTTCATAAGTCCTAACCAGACAAACCTGGAGAAATCATCAATGAATAATATCAAGTATTCTTCTCCTTGAGGTGTTCTTTTCCTAAATGGACCACATGTATCTATATGTACTAGCTCAAGAGGCATGCTAGCTGATCCTTCCTTCTCTGGAAAGTTAGTTCTGGTTTGCTTTCAAAACTGACATGATTTGCATATGGTGTTGTCTGGAATTTTGATATCTGGAAGATCGCGAACTGCCTGATATTTGCATGCTTTCCTTATTTGTGAAAAGCTTAGATGCCCCAACCTCCGATGCCATAACCAGTGTTCATCATCCTTGCTCAGATAGCATTGTTGTTGTCCTTCTTCAAATATGTATAGATTATTTGGAGTTCTTTTACCTTTGATCACTGTTTTACCTGTATCAAGATCACGAACAAGACATCCATTTGATCTGAATATCACCTCGGTTCTTTGATCACACATCTGGCTAACACTTAGAAGATTATGATTCAATCCATCAACATACAAAACATTTCCAGCCTTGACCTTTTCTTCTAATTGAGCAATGCCTTTTCCTTTTATAGTTGCAGGAGTATCATTTCCAAAAGAAACTTTCTTTCCTTTTTCTAGAGCAGAATATGACTCAAGTTTTTCTTTATCACCTGTCATATGCTTCGAACATCCATTGTCAATGTACCATATATTTTCCTGTCCTTCTGCATAAAATGCTATCCCACATCTTTCTGTTTGTGGTTCCTTTATTCTCCATGTTTTGGTGCTTGAGGCTTGTTCCTTTGTCTGCTGAAACCTGCTCCTGCATTCAGAATCTTTATGATCAAAGTTATTGCAAATAGAACATTCAACTTCATTTTCAAGAGCCGAAAAGTTGTTATAGGTCCTTTTTGTAATCCCGGTCATACTTATTTGTTTTTGAGCTTCTCTAGTCATGATTGTTTTATATGCAACACATTGAGCTGCTTTGTGACCAAAGTTATGGCAAGAGAAACATTGTCCATTGAAGAAACTTCTGCGGTTATCAAATCTACCGGCCAAATGATTGTAATTTTTATTGTCATCCATTCTTGAACCAAATTGAGAAGATTTTACCTGTGGCTGGTTGTAGCTTTTGTTCACCCTTAAGACGGATTGCCCCTGATAGTCTCTGTTTGCAATTCGTCCCTGCTTTACCTGATGATCTCCATTGTTCTTTTGCTCATTCCTTCTTGCTGCATCAAGATAACTTTTTGAGGTGGATGCTTGAGAAGTTTCTCCATTATAGCCCAGACCTGTCTTGTTTAGTGGAGAACGTTGTACATTGATAATCTCATCCAAAGTTTCAGATCCTTTGACAAACTTAAGATTAATAGATTTTGTTTTCTCAATCTCTTTTCTAAGACCAACAATTTCACCTTCTAATTTTTCAAGATGTTTTTCTTTTTCATCAATTTGAAATTGTAGAGTATCAATGATCATATTCTTTCTTCTATACATCTCTTGAGTTTAGTAATTTCTTCATAAAGGCTATCCACATCTATAGCATCCATATAATCATCATCTTCAAATGCCATTAACAGTTTATAGTCATTACCTCGTTCATCTTCATCACTATTTGATAGACCATCACTATCTTCATGAGTGTAGTAGCTTTTCTTATTTGCACTCTGTTTCTTGTTCCATCTAGCAGGTTCCTTTCCTTTATCCTTATAAGGACATTTTGCAGCATAATTACCTACTCTTCCACAAGCAAATCATTTAAAAGGTAACTTACCTCTGAACCTTCCAGAACCCCTTTGAAGATTTCTGACAAAATTTGATTCTTCTTCTTCTTCTTCTGGCACGTGACTTGCTTCCTAATAATCTCCTTTTCCTGAAGCCTTGAAAGCAGCTTCTCTTCTGTCTGATGGACCTCCCTTTCTCATTTCATAAGCAGTTAGAATTCCGTGTAGCTGAGACATAGTAAGAATTCGTAGATTTTCCTTTTCTTCTATTGCAGACACTTTAGATTCAAACTTGGGGGACAATGATCTTAGAACTTTTTCAACCACAATAGCCTCTTTTATTTCTTCACCCAAGTTTTTCATGCAATTAACAATCTCATCTACCCGAAGAAAATAGTTAGCCACACTTTCATCATTATACATCCTGAGATGCTCATACTGAATCCTGAGAGTTTGAAGTTTAGCACGCTTTACCTGTTCATCTCCTTCGTAGCTCAAGACAATCTTGTCCCATATTTCTTTTGCGGATTTATAATGCATAACCTTTACGAATTCTGTTTGAGATAAGCATCCCAACAAAGTATTGACTGCTTTAGCATTTGTTTCATATTTCTTCTTTTCGGCCGTATCTGTAGGAGTAGCTGAAGGAAAAGTGTAGCCTGTATCTATGATATCCCAAACTTCTGTACCAAGAGATTGAAGATAGGCAGTAACTCTTACCTTCCAATAATTGAAGTTTGTCCCATCAAAAATTGGTGGCCTGATTGATGCTTCCCTCTCGTAGTTGCTCATGATGAATGATCTTCCTTCAAGCGATCAAGCTTCTCCGAAGGACCTGCTCTGATACCAATTGTTGGGAATAATAATGAGAGGGGGGGTGAATCAGTATTATCAAGTTCTTTTAACAAATCTTCCTTATTTATACTTTGAATTATTTTTGCATATCAGTACCATAAAATAATGAGCATGAACAAGAAAAACAGATAGTCACACCAAGGAACACCAGATATAAGGTGGAAACCCAATGTGGGTGAAAACGACCTGCTGCAATATGTCTCTATCTTTTTTCAAATTAGAAAATGATTTTGTACTGGTGCAGTCCTTTACCAGTACACAGGCTGCAACCTGCAGAGAGCTACAACTCTCTCTCGTTTTCCAGTCTCTCCTGGAAGGGAGATACAACCCCCTACTTCTTTTCTTACAAGGATCACTTTTCATAAATTTTCAAACTGGATCCATAAACATCAAATGATCATCAAGTACATGTAAATTACACAGACAACTGCAGTAACCAGATCAACAATAACAGAACTAAACCCAGAACACCTTATCAACAGAAATATTCAGTCAACAGAAGATCTTAAGACAGATACGCAGTTTTTCTTTCTCTGGCCTGTGTCGGTATGCCCTTCGCCTTCTGCTTCCCTGCGTATACCCGCAGAGAGCCTTCTGCTGCACCGCGTGCCCACGCACTGCTTCTTCAATCGCGCTGCGTACTGTTACAGTAGGTACGCACCCAGAGACACTATCGCGCCGCGTACTGTTACTGTAGCCACGCACTCATAGACACTATCGCGCCGCGTACCTTTACTGTGCGTACGCACCTGAACCTCTGTCGCGCTGCGTACCCACGCAATTCTCCTTCTTCTGCTCTGCGTACACACGCAGTGCCCCTTCTTTTGCTTTGCGTACCCATGCAGCTTTCCTGTTTCTCCTCTGCGTACCCACGCACTTGCACCGTTAATCACCTGCGTACTTCTTATTAGGGCCGAACTGGCAGTTCACCAGTGTGCCACAGTTAGTCAGATGCCCAGATCTGATCATGCGCTCGAGAGATCACCCTTCACAGATTCGCTTTCAACTTCACTTTCATATAGATCAAGCTTTTAAAACAACAACCCAATATTTCAGATCTTAAGATATTCAATTTGCAAAAGATACTTAGCCAAGTGATCTCCTTTGCTTTATATAGGCAAGCTCCTCCTAAAAACATGGATCAATACCATAGATAACCAATAGAAGGGGCCCAAAAACATGGGGCTCAATTAGAATAATAATCTAAAACAATACCACGGGCCAAAACTATAGAATCAAGAGCGGCGGGCTAAATACCACGGGCCAAACATAGGAAACCCCACGTGAACGCGCTTCTCTGCCTTGAAGTAAGTGAAACTGGGGGTACGCACCCTCTGAACGGATGACCTGTGTGTGTGGCCTCAGTTCCTTCACGGTGTACCTGCGTGTACGCATCTTCTGAACTATTCTCCTGCGTACTTCTTAATTTTCAACATTTTGAGATCCTGATCAGAGCATTGCCACTTGAGGGTGTTGCCATCAAGTACAACATCTGTAACATAGAGCCATACCAGAATCATAATGCCAACACTAGACATAGTGGTACTCACCAAGACATATATTGAAATTTTGGTGAAATTTTTTTTCCTTTCAAGACCTTCAGGGCTCTTATCAAGTGCAACATCCCCATCCACAAAGATAAATGTAGATTTAAAACTTTGTGTCATATGTTCCCGATCTACTATACCTCTTCACGCTTCTAGCTCAACACACCGATTCCTAGGAATAAAATATAAAATTTGTAGAAACCTATGTGGCCATTCCTCCTGTGGTGTGCTTCTTGTTGTTGGCATTATGATTCTGGTATGGCTCTATGATACAGATGTTGTACTTGATGGCAACACCCTCAAGTGGCAATGCTCTAATCAGGCTCTCAAAATGTTGAAAATCAAGAAGTACGCAGGAGAATAGTTCAAATGGTGCGTACACGCAGGTACGTCGTGAAGGGACTGCGGCCACCCACACAGGTCACCCGTTCAGAAGGTGCGTATCCCCAGTTCACTTACTTCAAGGCAGAGAAGCGCGTTCACGTGGGGGTTTCCTATGTTTGGCCCGTGGTATTTAGCCCGCCGTTCTTGATTCTATGGTTTTGGCCCGTGGTATTGCTTTATATTATTATTATTATTATTGAGCCTCATGTTTTGGGCCCCTTGTATTGGTTATCTATGGTATTGATCCATGATTTTAGGAAGAGCTTGCCCATATAAAGCAAAGGAGATCACTTGGCTAAGTATCTTTTGCAAGTTGAATGTCTTAAGATCTGAAATATTGGGTTATTGTTTTAAAAGCTTGATCTACATAAAAGTGAAGTTGAAAGCGAATCTATGAAGGGTGATCTCTCGAGCACATGATCAGATCTGGGCATCTGACGATCTGTAACACACTGGTGGACTGCCAATTTAGACCCTAACCAGAGGTACGCAGGTGATTAACAGTGAAAGTGCGTGGGTACACAGAGCAGAAGAAGGCGCAGTGCGTGGGTACGCAGCGTGACAGAGGATCAGGTGCGTGGGCACAAGGGAAGTACACGGCGCTTCAGAAGCCGCAGGTGCATAGGTACGCGGCGCGATAGCATCTGTGGGTGCGTGGCTACAGTAGCAGTACGCGGTGCAATAGTATCTGTGGGTGCGTGCCTACAGTAACAGTACGCAGCGCGATTGAAGAAACAGTGCGTGGGTACGCGGTGCAACAGAAGGGTCTCTGCGAGTATATGCAGGGGAGCAGAAGGTGAAGTGCGTATGCTCGCAGGCCAGAGAAAGAAAAACTGCGTATCTGTCTTAAGATCTTTTATTGGATGACTTTTCTCTGTTGATAAGGTGTTCTGGGTTTAGTTTACTATTATTGTTGATCTGGTTACTGCTGTTGACTGGGTGATTTACTTGTATTTGATGATCTCTTGATGTTTATGGATCCAGTTTGAAAATTTATGAAAAGTGATCCTTGAAAGAAAAGAAGTAGGGGGTTGTAGCTCCCTTCCAGGAGAGACTGGAAAACGAGAGAGAGTTGTAGCTCTCTGCAGGTTGCAGCCTGCGTACTGGTAAAGGACTGCACCAGTACAAAACCATTGTAAAAGGAGTTTCTAATTTGAAAGAAGATAGAGACATATTGCAGCAGGTGGTTTTCACCCACATTGGGTTTCCACCTTACATCTG
The DNA here is from genome assembly GCA_031772625.1 of Pinus tabuliformis. Taxonomy (NCBI): domain Eukaryota; kingdom Viridiplantae; phylum Streptophyta; class Pinopsida; order Pinales; family Pinaceae; genus Pinus; species Pinus tabuliformis. Next base: position 1,268,360,857 of record CM062819.1, on the reverse strand, counting down.
GTGTTCTTTGGTGTGACTATCTGTTTTCTTTGTTCATGCTCATTATTTTATGGTACTGACATGCAAAAATAATTCAAAGTATAAATAAGGAAGATTTATTAAAAGAACTTGATAATACTGATTCACCCCCCCTCTCAGTATTATTTCCAACAATTGGTATCAGAGCGGGTCCTTCAGAGAAGCTTGATCGCTTGGAGGAAGATCATTCATCATGAGCAACTACAAGAGGGAAGCATCAATCAGGCCACCAATCTTTGATGGGACAAACTTCAATTATTGGAAGGTAAGAGTTACTGTCTATCTTCAATCTCTTGGTACAGAAGTTTGGGATATCATAGATACTGGCTACACTTTTCCTTCAGCTACTCCTACAGATTCGGCTGAGAAGAAGAAATATGAAACAAATGCTAAAGCAGTCAATACTCTGCTAGGATGCTTATCTCAAACAGAATTCGTAAAGGTTATGCAATATAAATCCGCAAAGGAAATATGGGACAAGATTGTCTTGAGCTATGAAGGAGATGAACAGGTAAAGCGTGCTAAACTTCAAACCCTCAGGATTCAGTATGAGAATCTCAGAATGTATAATGATGAAAGTGTCGCTAACTATTTTCTTTAGGTAGATGAGATTGTTAATTGCATGAAAAACTTGGGTGAAGAAATAAAAGAGGCTATTGTGGTTGAAAAAGTTCTAAGATCATTGTCCCCCAAGTTTGAATCTAAAGTGTCTGCAATAGAAGAAAAGGAAAATCTACGAATTCTTACTATGTCTCAGCTACACGGAATTCTAATGGCTTATGAAATGAGAAAGGGAGGTCCTTCTGACAGAAGAGAAGCTGCTTTCAAGGCTTCAGGCAAAGGAGACTATTATGAAGCAAGTCACGTGCCAGAAGAAGAAGAAGAAGAATCAAATTTTGTCAGAAATCTTCAAAGGGGTTCTGGAAGGTTCAGAGGTAAGTTACCCTTTAAATTCTTTGCTTGTGGAAGAGTAGGTCATTATGCTGCGAAATGTCCTTATAAGGATAAAGGAAAGAAACCTGCTAGATGGAACAAGAAACAGATTGCAAATAAGAAAAGCTACTACACGCATGAAGATAGTGATGGTCTATCAAATAGTGATGAAGATGAACGAGGTAATGACTATAAACTTTCAATGGAATTTGAAGATGATGATTACATGGATGCTATAGATGTGGATAGCTTTTGTGAAGAAGTTTCTAGACTCAAGACATGTATAGAAGAAAAGAATAGGATCATTGATACTCTACAACTTCAAATTGATGAAAAGGAAAAATATCTTGAAAAGTTAGAAGGTGAAATTGTTGGTCTTAGAAAAGAGATTGAGAAAACAAAGCCTATTAATCTTAAGTTTGTCAAAGGATCTGAAACTCTGGATGAGATCATCAATGTACAACGCTCTCCTCTAAACAAGACAGGTCTGGGCTATTGGAGAAACTTCTCAAGCATCCACCTCAAAAAGTTATCTTGATGCAGCAAGAAGGAATGAGCAAAGGCACAATGGAGATCACCAGGTAAAGTAGGGACAAATTACAAACAAAGACTATCAGGCAAATCAGGGGCAATCCATCATTAAGGATGAACAAAAGCTACAACCAGCCACAGGTAAAATGCTCTCAATTTGCTTCAAGAATGAATGACAATAGAAATTACAATCATTTGGCCGGAAGATTGGATAACCGCAGAAGTTTCTTCAATGGACAATGCTTTTCTTGCTATAACTTTGGTCACAAAGCAGCTCAATGTGTTGCATATAAAACGATCATGACTAGAGAAGCTCAAAAACAAAGAAGTATGACCGGGATTACAAAAAGGACCTATAACAACTTTTCGGTTCTTGAAAATGAAGTTGAACATTCTATTTGCAATAACTTTGGTCATGAAGATTCTGAATGCAGGAGCAGGTTTCAGCAGACAAAGGAACAAGCCTCAAGCACCAAAACATGGAGAATAAAGGAACCACAAACAGAAAGATGTGGAATAGCATTTTATGCAGAGGGACAAGAAAATCTATGGTACATTGACAGTGGATGTTCGAAGCATATGATAGGTGATAAAGAAAAACTTGAATCATATTCTGCTCTAGAAAAGGGAAAGAAAGTTTCTTTTGGAAATGATACTCCTGCAACTATAAAAGGAAAAGGCACTGCTCAGTTAAAAGAAAAGGTCAAAGCTGGAAATGTTTTGTATGTTGATGGATTGAAGCATAATCTTCTGAGTGTCAGCCAGATGTGTGATCAAGGAACCGAGGTGATATTTAGATCAAATGGATGTCTTGTTCGTGATCTTGATACAGGTAAAACGGTGATCAAAGGTAAAAGAACTCCAAATAATCTATTCATATTTGAAGAAGCGCAACAACAATGCTATCTAAGCAAGGATGATGAACACTGGTTATGGCACCGAAGGTTGGGGCATCTAAGCTTTTCACAAATAAGGAAAGCATGCAAATATCAGGCAGTTCGCGGTCTTCCAGATATCAAAATTCCAGACAACACCATATGCAAATCATGTCAGTTTGGAAAGCAAACCATGACTAACTTTCCAGAGAAGGAAGGATCAGCTAGCATGCCTCTTGAGCTTGTACATACAGATGTATGTGGACCATTCAGGAAAAGGACACCTCGAGGAGAAGAATACTTGATATTATTCATTGACGATTTCTCTAGGTTTGTCTGGTTAGGACTTATGAAGCACAAAGATGAAGCATTCGAAAAATTCAAATCCTTTAAAGCATTGGTTGAAAATGAATCAGGATACAAAATTAAGTGCCTCAGATCCGATAGAGGTGGGGAGTTTACCTCAAATGAATTTTTCGATTTCTGTGATGAACATGGGATAAGAAGAGAATTCTCTACAGCTAGAACTCCTCAGCAAAATGGAGTAGTGGAAAGAATGAACAGAACAGTCCAACAAATGGCTCGTGCTATGCTTGATGAGTCTGGAACTCCCGCAACTTTCTGGGGTGAAGCTGCATATGCTGCGGTTGTTATTCTCAACAAAACAAATGTCTGGGTGAACAGCACTCAAACTCCTCATGAGCTCTGGTATGGTGAGACTCCTTCGGTAAAGCACTTCAAAATCTTTGGGAGCAAATGCTATATTAAGAATACTGATGAGCAACTTGGCAAACTTGAACCTAGAGCAGATGAAGGCATTCTTCTTGGTTATTCTCCGCACAACAAAGCATACAAGTGCTACAATAAAAGACTTGGAAGAATTGTTGACAGCATTGATGTAGTGGTTGATGAGAAGGGATACATTCCTAGGAAAGTAAACCATGAAGATATCGAAGAAAATGAAGACTACCCTCAAAGATAGAATGATGAAGAAGAAGAACCTCAAGAAGAACCAGAGGAGCAGATAAGGATAGAAGAGAAGACTCCATCCAGATATGTTCAGAAGAATCATCCAGAATCTCAGATTTTGGGGCAGAAAGAAGCAGGTGTACAAACAAGAAGAACAGTTGCAGAAGCTTCAAGCTATTTGGCATTACTATCTTCCACTGAACCACAAAATGTGAAAGAGGCATGCAAAGATGAATGTTGGGTGAAAGAAATGGATGAAGAACTTGAGCAGATCGAAAAGAACAACACTTGGGAGCTGGTTCCTAGACCAAAGGATAAGAATGTTATAGGGACAAAATGGGTCTTCAAAAATAAATTGAATGGAAATGGAGAAGTAATTAGAAACAAGGTCAGACTTGTTTGTAAAGGGTATGCGCAGCAAGAAGGAATAGATTTTGAATAAACTTTTGCTCCTGTTGCAAGACTTGAGGCCATCCGAATGTTCCTTGCTCTCTCAAGCTTTCAAAACTTCAAAGTATTTCAAATGGACGTGAAATCAGCCTTTCTAAATGGAGACTTGGAAGAAGAAGTTTACATTGAGCAGCCAGATGGTTTCATTCTTGGAAATGATCCAAATCATGTATGCAGATTGAAAAAGGCTCTCTATGGTCTCAAACAAGCTCCAAGGGCTTGGTACTATCGCTTGGACAAATATCTTCATCAACAAGGTTTTTCAAAAGGATCAGCAGACAACAATCTTTATATAAAAGTTGAAAATGACAAATTGCTAATACTTGTTGTGTATGTAGATGACATTATCTTTGGCAGCAATGAAGAAGCTATGAGTCAAAGCTTTGCCTTGGTGATGTAGAAAGAATTCGAAATGTCCTTGCTGGGAGAACTGACATATTTCCTTGGTTTGCAAATCCAACAAAAAGAAGGAGGGATCTTTTTGACTCAAACCAAGTATCTCAAGCAGATTTTGAAGAAATATGGCATGGAAGATGCAAAACCAGTATGTACACCCATGGTCACAGGATGTAGCCTCAGTGAAAATGATGAATCAGAAGCAGTGCATCAACCAACCTACAGATCTATGATTGGAAGTCTACTTTATTTGACAGGTACCCGACCAGACATCATGCATGCAGTGGGAATAGTTGGAAGATTTCAAGCAAATCCGAAGGAAACTCATCTTCAGGCAGTGAAGAGAATCTTTAAATATCTTCAAGCGACTCAAAATTATGGCTTATGGTATCCTAGAGATACAGATCTCACACTTCATGCTTATACAGATGCAAATTGGGCAGGAAGCGTGGATGACAGGAAGAGCACAAGTGGTGGTGCGTTCTTTATGGGTTCCAGATTAGTATCTTGGTTCAGCAAGAAACAGAGTTCGATTGCCTTGTCTACAGCTGAAGCAGAATATGTTGCTGCTGCATCTTGCTGCACTCAACTCCTTTGGATGATGCAGACCTTGCAGGAATTTCAAATCACTTGTACACCACCTATCTCCATCTTATGTGATAACACAAGTGCAATCAGCATTTCAAAGAACCCAGTCATGCATTCAAAGACCAAGCACATACCGATCAAGTATCATTTTCTCCGGGAACAAGTACTTGAGCAAAAGGTCAAGTTGGAGTATGTTCCTTCTAAGGAACAAGTTGCTGATATACTCACCAAACCATTGCCCAGGGAGACCTTTGAATACCTCAGGCAAAAGATGGGGGTTGTTGATGCATCATCTTGTTGAATCTCTTATGATGGTTGGCACAGGTTCAGGGGGAGCATATAATGCATTGTTGGCATTATGGAGGACGTACAGAAGGAGATCATGGATGTTGGACTAAATATTGCTGCAATATGTCTCTATCTCTTTCATGGTCATTTATGGTGTTTGGTGGATTATGGTTCTTCTTTGCAGATCTGGTTTATTTTCAGGAGGAGCAAGTTCTTAGGGGGAGCATAACCCTTTGCCCTTGATCTCAAAGGGGGAGAATGACGTTGAAGATTTTGAGGTTGCCATCAAGTCCAAAGGGGGAGATTGTTGGCATTATGATTCTGGTATGGCTCTATGATACATATGTTGTACTTGATGGCAACACCCTCAAGTGGCAATGCTCTGATCAAGCTCTCAAAATGTTGAAAATCAAGAAGTACGCAGGAGAATAGTTCAAATGGTGCGTACACGCAGGTACACCGTGAAGGGACTGTGGCCGCCCACGCAGGTCACCCATTCAGAAGGTGCGTATCCCCAGTTCACTTACTTCAAGGCAAAGAAGCGCGTTCACGTGGGGGTTTCCTATGTTTGGCCCGTGGTATTTAGCCCGCCGTTCTTGATTCTATGGTTTTGGCCCGTGGTATTGCTTTATATTATTATTATTATTGAGCCTCATGTTTTGGGCCCCTTGTATTGGTTATCTATGGTATTGATCCATGATTTTAGGAAGAACTTGCCTATATAAAGCAAAGGAGATCACTTGGCTAAGTAGCTTTTGCAAGTTGAATATCTTAAGATCTGAAATATTGGGTTATTGTTTTAAAAGCTTGATCTACATAAAAGTGAAGTTGAAAGCGAATCTATGAAGGGTGATCTGTCGAGTGCATGATCAGATCTGGGCATCTGGCGATCTGTAGCACACTGGTGGACTGCCAATTTCGGCCCTAACCAAAGGTACGCAGGTGATTAACAGTGAAAGTGCATGGGTACGCAGAGCAGAAGAAGGCGCAGTGCGTGGGTACGCAGCGCGACAGAGGATCAGGTGCGTGGGCACAAGGGAAGTACGCGGTGCTTCAGAAGCCGCAGGTGCGTAGGTACGCGGCGCGATAGCATCTGTGGGTGCGTGGCTACAGTAGCAGTACGCGGCGCAATAGTATCTGTGGGTGCGTGCCTACAGTAACAGTACGCAGCGCGATTGAAGAAACAGTGCGTGGGTACGCGGTGCAGCAGAAGGGTCTCTGCGGGTATACGCAGGGGAGCAGAAGGTGAAGTGCGTACGCTCGCAGGCCAGAGAAAGAAAAACTGCGTATCTGTCTTAAGATCTTTTATTGGCTGACTTTTCTCTGTTGATAAGGTGTTCTGGGTTTAGTTTACTGTTATTGTTGATCTGGTTACTGCTGTTGACTGGGTGATTTACTTGTATTTGATGATCTCTTGATGTTTATGGATCCAGTTTGAAAATTTATGAAAAGTGATCCTTGAAAGAAAAGAAGTAGGGGGTTGTAGCTCCCTTCCAGGAGAGACTGGAAAACGAGAGAGAGTTGTAGCTCTCTACAGGTTGCCGCCTGCGTACTGGTAAAGGACTGCACCAGTACAAAACCATTGTAAAAGGAGTTTCTAATTTGAAAGAAGATAGAGACATATTGCAGCAGGTGGTTTTCACCCACATTGGGTTTCCACCTTACATCTGGTGTTCTTTGGTGTGACTATCTGTTTTCTTTGTTCATGCTCATTATTTTATGGTACTGACATGCAAAAATAATTCAAAGTATAAATAAGGAAGATTTATTAAAAGAACTTGATAATACTGATTCACCCCCCCCTCTCAGTATTATTTCCAACACTTGTTGGGTGTGTGTTATATTATTTACATGACTAGCTCCATGCACTATACGTTGCGCTGGGCATAGCGAGGGGGTCACCAAGGGGGCGGCATCCCCCCCTGTCAGGGGGTTTTCAAGGGGGTGGTAGCCCCCCTACACAGGGTCTGGGGAAATTCCCCGAGATTTTTTTTTTTCATGCAGACTTAATAATAGTTGGGCAGACCCAAGGATGGGGGCAGAACCAAGGATGGTGGGCAGACCTACCCATGGTTTTGTGCATGGGTTTTTCACATGGTTTTGGGCATGATGGTTTTCTGCCCATGGTACCTTGTAGATCTAGTCAAGGGAACTATGATTATGTCATAATCCAGGGTTAGTGGATTGGGGTTTATGAATGCTTCAACATGTATATATATGTATTGTAAAATTGAAAGGAACATAATGAAAATCAATCTCGTAGTCTCGGTTTTGGGATCCAGGGGAAAATCTCTATGTATATTTGTTTTATGTTCTCTCAATTGTTTATTTTTCTATTTGAAGAATTTGTTTATAGGTAATTTATGTACAATGTTAAAACCTACACTTATTCTATTCTAAGCAACAAAAAAGCTCTTCACATGGGATGTTGGACAATCCAACCCTATGTATTTCCGCCCCTAATATTTGATTCTGAACCGAAGTGAATACAAAGTAAATGCTTACATTTTTGCCAGGTTTCTATGTTATTATTGTGGGCAGTCCATGAGTGCACTGGAGTTTCTCTCAAAGTAGCATTTAAAGCTATTAATCATAAATGATTAGGTATGTAGAATTCAAACTCTTGTACAAAATATAGAAGATTAGATAAACCATCATACCTTGCAGGGCCCTACACCTTAGTACCAATCTAGTGCACTACATTAGTAATGTGCATGTACCTTTTGGTTGATACCTCATGCAATTTATTTTTCTAGTTCTCCAAACCCTCTTCGGAATCTAATGAGCAAGAATGGATACTACACCAAATTAGCACACCATCTGTAGTAGGACTAACATAGTCCTCCCTCTGTGTAATCGTATTGTAAATGTTATCCAAAAATTTTTCGTCTAGCTCATATTGTACAAGATCTACATATATATCCCCTTCCCTGGGATCAAGTGGTTCAATTACTCTAAAATTCATGGACTCAAATACTATATGCCCATTTTTCAAATTGATGATGACCTAATTATAAAATGCCTAATAAATCATATCAACATGAGATATAGATCTGTATCATCCACGATTTCTATGACTTCGAAGTCTACAAAACTCCTAACTCCATCGATATCCACTTCCATATTAGACAATCAACTGATAAGGAAGATTATGTATTGGTTTTACAACCTCAGTTGAATAGGATACCAATATTGTTTATGCTTTCCCATCATCTCCCATGTATTCTTTGGAAGAATATTTACATATTATCTTAAATCCATAATAATGTTTTCCATATCATAATCACCTACCTGTGTTTAATATGAACACTCGAATTGTCCTTTTTTTGCATGCAACCTAATTAACTGCGTGTCATGGGGTGTGCGCTCTAACTACTTGTGGTTGTTTGGTGCACTAATCTAGCAATTTGTGGAGCTTCTCCAATGTGCTTTCATCTTTCATGAGGTCTAAACAACTTTTCAAGAAGGTTTTAATAGAACTTTCCTCAATTTCAAGCTTTCTCATAGTTAGTTTATCATAAATGGGAGGCATGTTGTATGGTGGAATCTCTTCTAAAGTGTACCATTATGAGGAAACAAGCTCTCTACGTGCCTCCTTGTATGTTTCCTTCTCCTTAAGGGATCAATTTTTTGTGGAGGATCTACAACTTTCCCTACCCAATAATGATTTGTATTAGTTTTCTTTGTGGCATCCAACCTATTTTTTGTGTCTTTGCACACATTTACCCCTGCACACGATTGGTCTTTGTCGAGTTTCACAGTGGTCATTTAAATGTTACTTCCTTTCTTCTCTTTCCATTTTTCAACAATCTGAGGAAAATATTCTATTGCATGGCCATGTGCTCTACTACAGGTGAAAATTGAGAAAGGATTGGGGAAATCTCTTGCAAGATGTCCTAGCTATCCACAATTGTAATACCCTCGTTAATCATAATGCAATTTATTATTATTTATTTAGGATGATTATTCATACTGATATTATGAGGTCGAAGTTCCCATGTACTGAAGTTAAATATATTATGGGGCGAGTGTGCCCAGATACTTATAAGCTTGTAAAGGTTGTGAGGCGATAGAGCCTGAACTGTAATTAATGGAATAAAATATTATAAAAATAATAAAATAATTCTATATGTAGAGCCCACTCCATGAAAAGAGTATGGGGGCACAACTCCAATGAAAAAACCAACAATTATGTTCTTTTAGTGAAAAGTACGCCTGGGGACCACGTGGACCCAGTGAGTGTCACTTGGCCAGTTAGGACCATGCAGTTATAAAAGGACTATTATTCGTTTAGCTAGGGATGGATGGAGGGGGATTTAGTCAATGAATCATGGGGTGGACTCTGAAAATCACTGATGGCTAGTAAGTCCTAGGGTTAGACTTTGGACGAATGAGGTGCAGTTATTAAGTCAACTATGTCATATGGATGCATATTGTTTATGATGTGAGCCCCAATGCTGGCCTTGGGAGATTGGTGCTTTGAGGATTTGTTGACCCTATTTATGCCTTGGAGGCCATGGATTTCTGGTGGGAACACATGATGGTTTATGGATTGAAGAGGGTGCTTGGAGCCCTGGAGTAGTACAATTTTTGGGTTGTAACCTTGGCAATTAGCTTGGAGGGTGCCTGGAGCCCTAGTGTAGTGTGCATGTTGGGTTGGAACCTTGGCCATGGGCGTGTAGATACTTTTGGTTATTATTGCCTTTGGAGTTTTCATGCCAGCTCAGGGGTGACTCGGTGGTTGACCTTATGAACCATCAGGTCTATGGTTGGGTGGAACGTGGTGAGCCCACAATTAGTCAGTCACCTTTTATAGAGATAAGTGTCTTTGTTTACCTATAACAATTTATATGTTATGTTGATATTGTTGAGTTGAATTAAAGTGAAACCCTAATTCTAGGGTTTCATGGTTAAATTCTTTTTAATAAGTGATATTTCATTGTGCAAACATTATACTTGTTTGTTTGTTATGTTAGTCGTTGTATTATGTTAAAACTCCAGTTCTGCGGTTTTGGATAAGTTGCTGCTAATTTACTATTCAAGCTAACATGCAATGAGGAATAATTAATTATGTTATGATGAGAATGAATGTTATCTCTCTGTGTATATATTTAGTTTCTGCATGAGATGACTACTAGTTATAGGCATATGGTGTGGCATTTTATAGTAACTATAATTACCAAGCACAAGCTAAATTTATGACATAATCAAGTATATTCCCTTTTGTAAGTTATTTTAAATAGTTTGGGAAATATTCAAAAGTAGGATTACAATAGTGTTTTCCAGCCGGGAGTTGGGGACATTACAAACTTGTACAAGAGCCAAGTTTACAACATTGGGTCCGATGGGCTAGATTGAAGCAAAATGAGGAATTTTTTGTAGGATACCCACCATTTGCTCGACAAAATTTGTGGTGGTGACATAGTGAGAATTCCCCTCAAAATATGTGAACAAATATCATAGAAGTACATTTAACCACACTTGAAGGTCGTTATAGGCCAACATTTGGCAATTATCGGGTGAAATTTAGCCACAAAAGGCTAAATTTGCGCAATAAAAACATACGTAGGTGATAAACAAGCCTTCTGTAGGCTTACAGAAAGATATAGTTAGATCCAGTGGTGGCGGGATTTAAGTTTCTCTTGTTGATGTGTAATGGGTTTCTCTGTTAGATTCGGGAAAACCTTTTTGGAATTTCTATAATATGAAATGATATACTTAACATGCAATAAGTTGTTTGAGAAAATTTTCAATCAGATTTCTATTCTACCCATAAAACAAGCTTGGTAGGTTTACAAATTATAATTCAAAAATGAATTATCTTGGAAATATGTGTTGAAAATGTTTTTGTAACAAATGTATTGTAGGTGTAAGTATTTGAGGTTGATGCACCTATTCTTTGACATAATTCCTGAAAGAATTTACACAACTAAATTAACTTATGTATGTGTGAGGGATAGCCAATGTCAAGTATTTGACTGATGAAGGTAGATGGAGTGGTCTCATTTTCCATGCATAATGTGTTTTTCCATGAGTGTAGATAGATCCCACTGTATACTTTTAATTAGATTAAGACAATGGTGGCACTTACATACCCTTATCGATGTATAATCAAGTTTATCGGATGTAAATGGAGGCCATGGAGCGTTGGATCGATACCCCATTACACACAATTGTATTGTTTTGATCAAATCGTGGGTTAATTCATTTGTGAATTTCCAATTTGATCGGGTCGTGTTCTTATATCCTTATGGTAGAGTGTGCAAATATTATCTGTAACTATTTCAATCGAACTTTTGGTGGATGAAACCCATATGTAGCAAGTTTTTGCACATGATATTTTGTTGACCATGGGACATTAGTGGAAGTAACTTTCAAAATATTGGAAGATTATCTCCGAGAATAGATTGAAAGAATTGATGAAAAATACTAAGAAATTTGAACCATTTTTTCATCCCATTAGGTGTTTGCATTGGGTATTATGAGGTTTTTCAATTTTGCACATTGGGTACTATAAGTGTTAGATAGTCGTGGCTACTTGCTGACTACATTGAGCCATGGCTTGTGGCATACATGGTCCCTTTTTGGCAGAAATTGCTCATAATTTTCTTTCAGAAAACTTTTCCTACTACCATGTTCAAGGTGTTATAGGAGGGCACGTTGTGAGTGGTGTAATTTCAAGATAATGGTTTTGTTGAAGTTTCTATGGAACTGGTGTATGCTTTAGATCTAGTGACAAGATATTTCAAGTTAAATTCTCTACAATTAATTCTAGATATATTAAATTGTGGACGTAAGAAGATTAAATGTTCAAAATGGATGGCGGTTTACATTGATGGATCAGGGAGGTCGAATGTGGAATGATACGAGATGTATTTAAATGATATTTATGTATTATTCAAGCGTACCTTTATTGATCATGTTGACCCTTCTTTATCCATAGAATTCTTTGGTGGTAGTTGTATTATATTAGAAAAAATAAATGCAGTAATGTATCTTTTCCAATTTGATTAGTATGGAATGTTGTACCTAGATGTCATCTCATGTCAGTAATATGTTCTTGTTTGCAAATAAATTTATATTGTTGGAGAATGCAAGCAAGTCCATGACCAAAATATTAGAATGGAGATTAATTTAACATAGTGTCAGAGAAGAAACTTGTTGATATGCCTAGTAATTTTTCTAGTAAGGAGGATAATGAAAAAGTCGTTGACGAGATGTTTAAAAGGGACCCAATTTCCTGGATTGTGATAATTACAAAATACACTAAGCATGGTCATGGTAGAAGGAATTGGTTCTATTTCACAAGATATTGTGACATGCAGGTAATATCTTAGAGATATGTGATCTCAAGGATTATGACAATTGTTGGGTATGGGAAGCATGGAAATGTGCCTCCTACCATTTGATAAGACTTAAGATCTTAGATATGATGAATGTTGTCAACATCGTTGATAATGTACCTACATCTTGTTATGCTTTGATTCCATGAGTCACAATTATTTCATGGAGTTAATAATGGATCACTATGCCTATATTGTCGAATCTTTTTACTCAGATTTGAATACATGGCCTTTAATATTTGTGTATACTTGCACGATCCCTTAAAACCTATTGTATACAATGCATTACCCTTTGATATTGTAATCAGAGCTACTGATTCTTCACTATCGAATCAATGTGAGAATATGGGCACAAGGAGGAGAAGGTGGGTATGGATTGGTAATGGTTAAAAGGAAATTGCATTTCCCATCTTGTCATATGGTTGTCATTTTATTAAAATATTCTTATGGGATTGATCATTATGCTTGGAATATAATTTAAAGGATTTCTTTAGTCATGATGATCACTCAAAATCATTTAATGATACTTTAGTTCGAGAGACACAATATAAATGCTCAACTTAATTCGTTTGAAAATTTTCTTTATCCAAAAGCTTGCTTGCGGCTAAAGCTTTGGACTATGAAAGTAATGTTCAAGGAAACCCCATGAAAATCTCTACAAATCTCTAGAGTCAACCGCTGAACCATTCAATGTAAAATCCCAAATGTTGTGTTAATTTGAATGATGGTGATCTAAGAGGATTTATTCATGAAGTTCCTATTAAAAAATGATGTTAAAGGGAATCCACGATGGTTGGATATCGTTATTTATTATGTGAAGGAAAGCAATGTTAGATATCAAGGGATGGAATTGACTACTCTAAGGGTTTATAAGTTTGATCCATGGTATAAAACTAACAAGTTGGTCGAAAAGTAGAAATTTGGATTAAATTATTCAGACAAAGATTTCAATGGATGAAGTTTCTCTACAACTTGGATAACATTTCAATTCCACTAATGAAAAGCCCATCAGATACTACCTAAAGTGAGAAGTATGTAGACAATTTTTTAGTAAATGAAATTTCAGGGATTAATCTAATCAATCTTGAGTCATCTGTGCACAAATGATGGGTGGTGGTGGAAAGGGTCGTATCGTGTACCACTTGGATGGTTTTCCCAAATGTTGAAACCGCCAACAAAGCACTATCGAGCTCTCGAAAGGAGGTTTTAGACAGTGACTTTTGAAGTTGATGCCCAATGGGAAGCTTCCATGTCAGAATAATGGTGGGGGTCATGCTACACATCAGATCATTTATTCCTGTTATGGGCATACTATCTATGGCTTGATACATTCTCTTTGCCATCGACCTCGTCAAGATCCTCCCCATCGTCAATCAGTTGGGTGAGTCATCATGTGGGCCAGGATGAAAACATGGGTGAGCATGTGGTAGGTGTCATACGGATGAGCATCGACTGCTTGGCTACAATTCATGATCATATTAGACAAGTGAAGAGTGTAGAAGGGGCTTTTCAGGTTTGAGAGTTGAATGCAGTGAGGCTTTACATGTTGCACTTCACAAGAATCAACAGTGGAAACTTTTTACCTTGGAATTGACATTCATGGATGATAACTCCCATGAGAGTAGTAAGTTTCAGGGTAGAAATCATTTCCAATCTCATGACACTAAACATTTTCATCACATGCCACTTTTGACCAGTAGATTTTATTGTGCTTTCCGAGTGTTTGAATGGAAGACTTTATATATATATATATATAGATATATATATATATATATATATAGATATATATATATATATATATATATATATATATATATATATATATATATATATATATATATATATATATATATATATAATGTTTAGAATTTCAAGTTTGAGAGTTGAACGCAGTCAACCTTTACATGTTGCACTTCACAAGAATCAACAAAGGAAAATTTTAACCTTGTAATTGACATTCATGGCCAATAACTCCCACGAGAGTAGTAAGTTTCAGGGGCATAAATCATCTCCAATCTCATGACACTAAACGTTTTCATCAAATGCCACTTTTGACCAGTAGCTTTTATTTTGCTTTCCGAGTGTTTGAATGGAAGACTTTATATATATAATGTTTAGAATTTAGAATTTAGAATATTTATTATGAAATGATAATTTCATTATTATATACTCAAAATATTAATTTATTTTATTTAAATAAATAAATTTAAAATGTATTAAAACTAATTATTTTTATTAAAAAAAGGGGTCAAACATCTAATATTGATTTAATTAAATTTAAAATTATTATAATTTATTTATATACCGTAAAAATCAAAGCATCTGATTGGTCTACGTGGCACTAAACTCGATCTTCAGTATTGGTCTATGTAACACAAAATTCGCTTTGTCATTTTTGGCTTACGAGGCTCAAATTTTCCACCAAGGTTACACCAGTCCTTTGAAATTGAAAGATACTTGGAAATATATACAAGATCAAAAATTATTATTGCTTTGTGTAGCATAAAACCCTACCTTTTATCATTGGCGTACATGGCTTGAAATACCACCATGGGTAGCTACTAGTTGGGGTGTCATGATGATGCTTTTGAAGGGCTCGCTGAATGTGGAGACGCACTACACCAAGTTCCTGGTCGCAACTGAGTGCATCAAATATACATTCACATTGCGAATATTTTACTAACAACAAATTGTGCAGTCAGTGTTTCTAGCTTTGAAATCTCTACAATGGATCCCTTGTTGCCATTCATGTGTAGCTCACTCATATATAAAAAAAAAAACAAATCGAAATTGGTGCCCTTATAGTTATGGAGGGGGGAATATGAATATTAGATTAATGTATTTCCCAAGTTATCAGACATGATTTTTGGGAATAGTATAAGAGAACCCTTGAGGAATCCTCGGCATTACGACATTGGTAAAAGGCATTGTCTTCATACTTTGAAAGATGATCAATATAATAATTCCTATTTTCGATCACTACACTGACAAATATAATTTGGTTAAAATGAAGATAACATACCTGAGATAAAGTGGTATCTCTCACTTAAGCATTCATTTAGTTAACTCTCAAAGAATGTAGAAACCAAGCATATTATGACATATTCCCATGGTGATTTGATACAATAATCACGAAAATAGGGATACAAAATACAGTTGGATTGTAAAATAATTTGGATAATAAGAGAACCCCAAAACAGGATAGCGGTGCTAATTACATTTTGTGATCTACAGGAAAAGGGAGAAGAACAAATTTCTAAACCCTCTCTCGCTGAATGCTAATTTTCTAAATATTTTTATCATATATATCTATTTTCATATGTGAATGTGTGTTATGAGCATGTGCTTGGTATTTATGCAATGTTTGATAGGATGGCTAAACAAAGAGGTGTTGATTCCCTTTACATATATTAATTTTTTGATGTTATGAACAAATAGATTATGAATTGTAGTTCTTAAGAATACAAAATTTGCAAACAAAATATTGATTTTGTGGCAATATTTAGTTCATAATCAATAGTCATAAATTCAGGTGTCAATTCTAGTAAATATGGCATTAAAAACATCATTTGGAGCTCTGAGATGGAATGTCGGGTTGGTATGAAATTTATCTTAGCTATGTAATAACACAAGGTCTTTAACAAGATTGTGATAGATTGTGGCAAGGTTTTTTTTTTCATAGGTCATAACAAGTTTCATACAGCTTTGGCAACAACATTGAATAAAATTGTCGAGAAGTCCAAGATTCAATTAATCTCCGCAATGAAGGGAATAGGTAGCTTCACATGGATTTAGAAAGGAAAACACTTGAAATTTAGTAGAAACACAAAGAGTTGGAGCAAAGAGAAGCTCAAAATGATTTTAACAAATTGTAGATGATTACATAATCAGGGGATTGGATGGATCTACAACACTTTTTCTCGTTGAGAAAATTATTTGTTATCTATAGTGAAGGAAAAGTAACAAGAATAATGACAACCAAAGGGTTTGGAATAGTGAGAAGAGAAATTATCTGTATGAAAAAAATATGAGTGGCAGTAATAGTTAGTGAGGTTGTAGGGTGGTTATATTTAGGAGTTACATACATAAATTGTATACAGGGATGAACCTATAGAACGTTAGCTTGCAAGAACAATGTTTCCTCACGGTTGAGGCACGAGAATGCCAATGTGGCATGAATTGTTGCATCTTTGCTACATTACATGAGAAACCACAATTTATGTTTGCATATTTAGATGAATGTTTTCTTGCATATAATTGATGTTGTTCTTTTGAAATTAAGAACATATGTATATGAATCAAGGTTAACTTTTGCTGATATTAATGTTATTCAATTGTTGTCCTCAAGGCATCATGTTGGTCGAGCTATAAGTGCATGCTTTTCAGCATGGGGCATGGACCTCTAGATCTTGTTGGCATGTGGTTGGCACGTAATGTGTTAAGGATGTTCAAGGATGAAACCAAGTACAAGGACATGGACTTGTAGCTATGAAGTGGGAGCTCAAGTCCTTTTGCATTAGCAAAATCAAATTGCATATATATATCATGCACTAAGGACATTGCGTAACATAAGGGAGGACGAATGTAATACCCTTGCCGTTCATATTGAAATTTATTATTATTTATTTAGGCTGGTGATCCAAACTAATATTATGAGGTTGAAGTGCCAATGTAACGAACTTAAATATAGTATGGGGCTAGCTACCTAGATACTTATAAGTCTATAAATTTTGTGAGGCCTTAGAACTTGAAATGTAATTAATGTCATAAAATATTATAAAAATAATAAAATAAGGCTAGTTGTTGAGCCCACTCCACGTAAAGAGTATGGGGGCGTAACTCTAAATAAAAAGGCAATAATTATGTTCTTTCGATGAAAAGTGCGCCTGGAGCCCACGTGGCCCTAGTGAGTGCCACTTGGTCAGTTAGGGTCATGCAATTATAAAAGGACTATTAATCATTCAATTATTCATTCAACCAAGGATGGCTAGAGGGGAATTTGCTTAGTGAGCCCTAGGGTGGAATCTGAAATGGACTTCTAGCTAGTAAGTCATGAGGTTAGACTCTGGACTAGTTGAGGTGCGGTTATTAAGTTAATCCAGCCATATGGATGCATCATGTTTATGATGTGAGCCCAAATGATGACTTTGAGAGTGTTGGTGCTTGATTTGGCACTCTCCTAGAAACTGGTTATCCTTATGGGTTTTGGGGATGTCTCCCTCATCATATAACTCATTTTGTATTCCTATGATAAAAAATTACATGTTTGAATCCTCATAGAAAAATGTTCATCTTTGCACTATATTAGATTTATCATTATAAAAATTATTATTACATCAAATGAAAAATTTGAAATTTTAATCCTAAAATAATTGCAAAAATATTATTAATCATAATTATTATTTTAATTATTAAAAATCATAATTAAAATATAAACATAATATAGTAAAATAAAATTAAACTATATTAAAATCAATATAGAATTAAACAAATAAAAATAAATTAAATTAAATTAAAATAATATATAAATATAAAATATAAATTAAATAAATAACGAGGGTTGGAAAGCATGTGAGGGGAGTGAACAATTGAAGCCACGCATCTAGGGTTTTTGAGAGTTATAGAACTTGATTCGAATGGAGGGCCGCAGAGGAGGGAGCTCCACTCCCTCCTACAAGGACACCGTAGCCAGCAGAGGCAAGACACCACTGGGTAATGTCAGAGGTTCTGCAGAGGAAGAAAAAAGAAATAATGAAAAGGAGATAGAAGGGGCCAAGTCCAAGGAAAATAGAAGCATAAAGGACAAGGAGGAAGAAGAAAAAAGCCAGGGAACAAAGGAAAAAAAACAAAAGGGACCTTGCAGACCCAAAACGGAGATCACTCCTAGAGTAGTGTTAAATGACCCTGCACTGCAGGCGCATAGGGAACACATGGGGACTTACGCTATAATCTGAAAATTCATGGGATTATGGCCCATTGAAAAAGCTTTACAGACATGGATCAAGTACCACTGGAAACCCAAAGGAAGCATCGATCTCCATCTTGGGTCAAAGGGATTTTTCACCATGGTGTTCAAAAACATAGAAGACAAGGACAGAATATTCGAAGGTGGACCCTACTTTTATGCAGCAGCTAGCCTGTATATGTGGCCTTGGATGATGAACTTTGTTCTAGAGCAAGAGAATTTTACATCAGTACCTGTCTGGGTAAGGCTCTATTCTCTACCTCTTGATTACTGGCAAACTGAATCACTTGCTGCCATAGGCAATAAACTTGGTTGTCTTGTCAAATCTTCAGAAGCCACAAGAAGGGGTAAATATACTTCCTATGCAAGGATTTGTGTGGAAATGGATTTATCAGGAGCTCTTCTAGATGAAGTTATCCTGGAAGTTTTTGATGAGGAATGGGTGCAAACTGTGGACTATGAGCATATCCCGTTCAGATGTCGTAAATGCCACGAACATGGACACTTGTTCAGAGACTGCCCTCTTAGTAAAGTAGACAACAAGAGCAAACCTAATACAATGAAGGACACAGAAAGATTTCAAAAAGTGGCAAGTAGAGGCAAAGGAGGTAAAAAAGGACCAAAGCAACAACGTAATGAGGGGCATAAGGTCAGTCAGAATAAGTTTCAAGCACTGGAAGAGAATGAAGAAATGACAAATGAAGACCAATCTATGGAGGAAGGCCCTTATGAAAAGGAGAAGGAAGAAAACTACAACCCAACACAAGATATTGATAATAAGAAAGAGACTATGATGAGTGAAACAGAACTAGAGATGGATCAGGAAATGACCCAGAGTGAAACAAATATGGAGGACCATGAACTTCAGGAGATTCTAGATAAGGAACACCTAAATCTAGAAGGGTTCTTGATGCAAGGAACCACGAGAGGGATAGATTCATTACCTCAAGAAGAATGCAACAGAATACAACAATTGTTTTTATGGAAAACTCAGGAAAGGGGGTTAGACAAAGGAAAAACCATTAACAAGCAGGAGCACAGAGGTGTGAAAACAATGAAATCAACTCCAGGATTAGCTACTAGAAATGCAGGAAAGAAGAGGGGTAGGAAAAAGCAAAAGGAGCTCTTGATGGAGTGTGGAAAGCTAATGATAGACTCGGGTAAGATGAAAGACTTGTCCAGTTACTCCCTTACAAATCTTTAATTATGAAGTTCACATCTTGGAATATCAGAGGCCTAGGTAGTAAAAGAAAACAAAGAATGCTTAGTTATAGAATGAAACAAGAAATTCCGGATAAGATCTTCATCCAGGAAACGAAATGTTCCATTCAGAAAATAAAACTAATCAATAGCAAATGGGTCAACAGATTTGAATTTCTAGAAGTTAAAGTAGAGAACACAGCGGGGGGCATTCTCACTTTTTGGAACCCCCAAAAAATCAGCATAATAGATGAAAGGCATCTAAAAATTATTTATCAGTGGTCATTCAACCAGTGGGGGTTTCGGAAACCTTCTTGGTCACAAATGTTTACGGTCCTCAAAGAATAGATGATAAACTCAGATTGCTAGAATCCCTTATGGATCTCAGGAACAGACAGGCTGGAATTCCTTGGATCATGGGAGGGGATTTTAACATGATCAAATCTCTTTCGGAAGAAAAAGGAGGTACCAGAGCGCTAAACAAAGACTCCTTAGCATTCCAATTGTTCACAGATAATATGAAACAGGTTGATTCAGAATCGAGCAATGGCCTTTTTACTTGGAACAATAAAAGAGGAGGTGAGGCACAGGTAGCCTCTAAGTTAGACAGGTTTATGATATCAGAGGAGCTTATGCTTATAGATAAAGAAATATCAACAAGAGTTCTTCCCTTTGGAGGCTTAGACCACTGGCCGATTCAATTGGAAATCAAGGGTTTGGATTCTCCCAGGAACAAACCCTTCAGATTCGAGAATATCTGGATCTCCCACCAGGATTTCATCAGTGACATTGAAAAATAGTGGTCTAAAGACTTGCAATTCCAGGGATCTAAAATGTATCTCCTTCATAAAAGACTAAAGCACATTAAGTTCAGGCATAAAGAATGGAACAAGAAGGATTTCGGTAACATTTTTGTGGACAAAAAATGAGTGGAAATCAAAATTTGGGAACTCAACGAGGCACTGATCAAGGATGGCTTTGAAAAATTCAAAAGTGATCATGCTGATAAACACCATCAAGAATGGGAGAATTTATGCAAACAAGAAGAAATATTTTGGAGAAAAAAGTATAGAGTTCAATGGCTCAAAGAAGGAAAGCGTAATACAAAATTTTTCCATAGATCCACTATGGCTAACAAAGCATACAACAGAATCTCTATGATAAAGGATGAGGATGGTGAGTTTCAAATCACTCATAAGGATATTGAAGCTGTGCTTGTTCAGCATTTTCGAAACATCACTAGGGAAATCAATGCAGACAGGGAACAATCTATTAAGGAAATCACAAGGCATATCCCTAAGCTGGTGTCTAGAGAGGATAGTTTTAACCTAAATAGACCAATAACTAAAGAGGAGGTCAGTGAGGTTCTCAAAGACAGGCAAAATGGCAAAGCACCAGGCTCGGATGGTTCCAATGTGGACCTTTTTAAAGCTTGTTGGAATATTGTCAAACAGGATATTTTGAATGTGGTGGAGGATTCCAGGGGTAAAACAGGATATTTTGAATGTGGTGGAGGATTCCAGGGGTAACAAAACTATCCTGAAAGCCCTCAACACCTCCATTTCCCTGATCCCCAAACAGGAATCAGCTCAAACAGCAGATAAGTACAGACACATAGCTTTATGTAATGTAATTTACAAGATAATATCCAAGGTAGTGGCTAACAGACTTAAACCTCTCCTTCCTTCTTTAGTGTCAGAGGAACAATCAGGTTATGTGGAGGGCAGACAAATATTAAATAACATTATTCAAGCCCATGAGGTGGTTCACACACTAACCAGCAAAAGGCAGGCGGGGATGATCATGCAATTGGATATTGCCAAAGCATATGCCAAGGTGAATTGGATTTACATCAAGAAGGTTCTCACTGCTTTTGGGTTCGATCACAACTGGGTCAGATGGGTTATGGCTCTAGTGACTTCTTCCAGCTTTTCAATTTTGGTAAATGGTCCTCCCTCAGAGATCTTCATTCCTTCTAGAGGCCTCAGGCAAGGAGACCCGCTTTCTCCCTTTCTCTTCATCCTCATGATGGAAGGACTTGGTCGATCCATTAAGCATGCCAAGGCCACAGGAAAAATCAAGGGTCTTCAATTAACTGAGAATGGTCAGGCACTGACTCACCAACAATTTGTAGATGATACCATGCTACAAGGAATTCCAACAGTCAAAGAAGCTTCATCCTACAACCAAATCCTAAATGAATTTGCCATGGCTACAGGTATGGAAGTCAATCTCTCTATGTCAAAAATCTTCTTCTTAAACACTAACATTGCTATTCAAAGAAATATCTCAAGAATTCTTGGCTTCCAAAGGGATTCCCTCCCCTCAAAGTATTTGGGAGTTCCTCTTATGGCCAAACCATTGCACAAGAGTATCTGGGAACCGATGCTTAATAAGTTGCAGGACAAAGTCAAAAAATGGACCATCAGGGCCTTGAACCTGGCTGGTAGGTTGGTACTGACAAAGTCTGTTCTACAATCTATCCCGGTCTTCATGTTATCAGCCCTCCCAGCTCCCAAAGGTGTCTTAGAGAAATTCAGGAATATTCAAAGAGATTTCCTTTGGGGTAAGGAGGAAGCAGGGAAGAAATGGGCCCTCGTTTCTTGGGATAAAACCTGTAAACACAAGAGCCACGGGGGTCTAGGCTTAGATGATCAGGAGATTCTTAGTAAATTTCTATGAGCCAAGCTTTGGTGGCGATGGGTTCAAGAGCCAAAAGCCCATTGGGCAAGGATCTGGAAAGAAAAATATGCCAGCTCTTGGCACACTAATGATCTCATAAGAATTTCTGGAAACATAAAAGGCTCTTACATCTAGAATAGAGCCTGGGAAAACAGAAGCCTAGTACAAAAAAACAGTTTCTGGGAAATCAGAGTAGGAGATCTAGCACTATTTTGGGAGGAAAAATGGCAACAAGAACCAACGTTGTTAAAAGAGGATTTTTTAAGCCTCAAGCAGGAAACAGATTCCCAAGGGTTAAACAAAGTTAAGGATTTCTAGGATCTTTCTCAAATCTCCGGAAAGTGGAGAAGCTGGAGAAACATTGACTGCAGAGATGATAGCCCCACAAAAATAAAAGCAGAGGCACTTAGGAGCTTACTAAAACAAAGGATGATCTTGGTATCAAAAGGGTAGGATCAATTGAGATGGGGCAACAACAATAAAGGCACCTTTAATCTTAAGGAAGCAAAAGGTATTCTCCTTGGGCTAGATTCCAGTGTTCCAGACAAGACCTGGCAGCACCTCTGGAGACACCAAGGTTGGATGAAGATCAAGATTTTCATGTGGTTGGTTCATCATAAGAAAATCTTGACTTGGGACAACATTAGGAAAAGGGGTGTAATGGGGCCTTCCAGATGCCAGCTTTGTGAAGAGAAAATTCTCAACAGCTGCTCTTACACCACCTGGCTATGGGA
Organism: Pinus tabuliformis; assembly: GCA_031772625.1. Lineage (NCBI taxonomy): Eukaryota > Viridiplantae > Streptophyta > Pinopsida > Pinales > Pinaceae > Pinus > Pinus tabuliformis. Next base: position 1,268,337,885 of record CM062819.1, on the reverse strand, counting down.
TTCTTTCTCAAACATTTTCCAACAAACAGACAGGGACATAGGAAGTATCACAAATACCCTAAACAAGTGGAGAAGAAACTTTTTGGAGAATGAGTTCCTTAATTTGGCCTCGGCCTTCACGCCAAGCTTCATTATCTGGAATGTTTGGAAAGGAAGGAATAAAATAATTTTCAAGAATGAAAAGTCTATCCCTCAACGACTATTTGATCTAATTTTGAAACAGCTCAGGGAGATAGTTAGCACCAAAGTTCGCAACATCCCCAAGAATCCCCCCTTAGAGACTGAGCTGAGAATCTCAGGCTTCTGGGAATGCAAGGGATTATTCCCTAAGGCCTAAATAAGAGGGACATAGCTATGGATACAGAGAAGGATTTTTGGCAACCTTCACCGAAGGGCTATCTGAAATACAATATTGATGGTGCTTCTAAAGGCAACCCAGGAGCTGCTGGTTTTGGAGGATGTTGGTACCATTCCATTACCATCTTTTTCTTCTAGAAACACCATCATTTGTCTACCTTTTTCCTCCATAGATCCCTTATATTCCTCGAAATTGATTAATTAATAGCATTATAGTTGTTAGTTTGCATTAAAGTTAATTTATGAATTTTTATGTTAGAAATTAGGAATTTTCAATAAAAAGATTACAGGAAGTCATAACATCTTGTAAATGGTTTATCATCTGACACGTGGCATGACAGGCAAGCCAAAGCAATGGACAGGAACAAGACCTGGAATGTACATGCATGATGAAAATTTGATTCTACAGCAAATCAAAAGCTCCTGGTTATGCGGTCCACGCTGGTCAAACCCTAGCCTTTTGGTTACAAAGGCAGTAAAAGCCATGGTTTCCCAAATCGGTTTCGTTTTGTTTCTTTTTGGAAATCGTTTTAGATTAGAAATGACCAAAAATCATTCCATTGTAAAAGCAGAAACATTTTCTTAATGAATGTACATTCGATTCAGATAGGGATAGGCAGATAAAGACTGGGTATTATTTTGTTTTCAAGGACAGTTACAGTTACGATTATTATCTCTGTACATCGTTTGAGAACAGAACTCTTGTATGTGATTGCAATCTTCAGCACTTGAATATAGTCACGGTTTTACTCCAGCAGTGTTTATGTGTTAATACTCTCGTTGCTTGAGTTTACTTCAGTGTACCATTGAAACGTGGACGGGCCCTGCGTGGATTGGTATACTGTTGATTTCATTTCCTTAGCAGTTTTTGAATTTGAATAGAACACATAGTGTTTAGTGTTATTTCCATGTTTATGATTTTGTCGATTTGATTAGAAATTCTCACAAATGGTATTTATGGTGATAGCTTGAAGATTTCATCGTTAGATCATCGAACCATATCTTGTAAGAGATTTGATCCATTGTTATATTTTAGAGCATCTCCATAGACTCTGTTTTTCTTATGCATTTAAACTTTAGCGTGTTTTTGATTTTTCATGAATGCTTAAGTGTTAACTAGACAGAGCTTTTGTGCATAGCATCCTTGTAAGAGGATTAAAATCTCAGTCTAGCAATACGCTGTATCTTTAGGACAGTTAGATAAGTTAGGTGATCTGAGTGTTGAGGTGAGAGGAAACATATTTTAACCTCCTGTAAAGGAGTATTGTAACCTATCACAATAAACACTTAGTTAGGAATCCTTTATGTCTATAGACTGTAGACGCATGCCTCGAAGTTTACTGACCCTGGTTAATAATAAATCTATTCTAGTCTAGCACCCTAGATTGGCAACTACATTTTGGCGCCGTTGCCGGGGAGGCGTAGTTAGAGGGTTTCGAAAAAAAATAAAATCAAAATATAAAAAAAATTAAATAAACAAAAACAAGCAAAAACATAGATTTAATTTTAATTCATCATTTTAGAAGTCATGTTTACTTATGCCTAGATCTAGAGATAATAAAGGTAGATTCATAAAAACCCCCCATCCAAAAACTAACCTACCATCAGGAGCAGACCCTTTAGGAAACGTTGAACACACAACATCAGCTGAGGAAGTCACCATACAAAAATTAGAGGATAAACAGAAATCAGGGCAAAGACTCACACTCATCGAGAGGCAAATTCTATTAGCACACAAATCACAGAAGAAACATTTCCCTGAATCCTCTATAAAAGGAGAAAGTAGCACAGTAACTCAACAATCTTTCCTTGAACTTCTCTTTGAAACAAGTGACATTGAACAAGAAATTAAATCAACAGAGGAACCTATCAAAATGGCTGAAGAAGGACATGGATCAGAAAGAAGACCACCAAATCAAGGTCAAGAGGAAGATTCAACCTTTAAATTTCCTATCCAAGAACCAGAAGAGGATGACGAAATAAAAATGAAAAACATACCTCCATCTGTGCTACCAAACTTTTATGGCATGGCTTCAGAAGACCCAGATTCATTCTTGTTTGAGTTTGACATTGTATGTCAAACATATGGTTACACAGATGATGCCCATAGGCTTAGAATCTTCCCAGCAACATTAAAAGCATCAGCATTAAGATGGTTCATGGGGCTTGGTGAACATGTGATAACTGATTGGGATGGCATGAGAAGAATATTCCTAAAGAAATACCAACCTTATTGTAGATCGAAAGATTCCAAAGATGATATCTTTAGGATGAACCAACAAGAGGATGAAAATTTAGAGTACTTAGAGCAGTTTGTTTACAATTTACAAAAATCAAAACACAGAACCATGCCTCTTGATCTGATTCGAACAATATTTTTGAAAGGCATTCGAGAGGAATACTTAGATGATCTTAATTTGATGGGAAAAGGTGATATTTCCACTTTACCTTTTGAAGAAATTGCTGAGTTATGTGAAAAGTATTCTAGGAGCAAAGCCAAAATTGGAAAGAGAACCATATCATCCAAAGCCACAAAATCTGCTTCAGCAAGTGTCACAAGGGCTGAAATAGGGAACCTGTTAGAAGAATTCAAAACAGAGCTATTGAGTACCTTGGGAACTCAAATTGACACTCGCAAAGCTAAGAAAAGACAAGAAGAGGAAGATCAAATGATGGCTATCTTTTGTCCAAAGTGCCGAAAGAAACATGCCTTAAAAGACTGCCCATTAGAAAACATTCAAGTTTGTGCCTTTTGTACTGAAAATCATGATATATTTCATTGCTCTAAAGTCAAGGTTTTGCAGAATTGTAATGTGGTAGCAAACACAGATATGGAAAATGTGTATTACATGGGCGCAAAGAGACCATGGCAGCCAAAACCAGCACCTCAAGGTATGTTCCCAAACCAGAATTTACAATTTCCTGTACATGATCAGATGTATGCTCAGAATTCGTGGAATGTACCCATGCCATGGCAGCACCAAAATTACCCACAACAATAATGGAGACCATCTCAGTAGTACTCTCAACAATATCACTCATATCCTCAACCATAGCAACCATATTCATAGCCATATCAACAATATCATCAACCATACTCGCCATATCGTCAATCATATCAGCAATATCCTCAACATCAAGTTGTTTACCCACATCAACCTCAACCCACTAAACAAGCATTGCCTGCTCCTCCACCAATAAATCCACCACAATTACAACTTCCATCTAACTCACAACCTCCCAAACCTACTCAAATCCCTGCTCAACCTGTACCAAATCCAAATAACAGAGCAGAGAGACCAGCCTACAATGTAGATGAGGGAACCTCATATCCCACATTACCCTTGCAAAATATCAATTTGAGGTCTGGTAAGATACTTCACAAAGAATCTCTAATAGCTTATAAACAAGAAGAAAATGAAAATGAAACTCCAATTCAAAGGAAAAAAATGATGACATCAAAAATAAACAAATGCAACTGTTGCATCCACCACCTTTTCTAGACCGATTGGTCCAAACAAAACTTCCCATGTCTATACCACAGTTTGATGTTTTAGATGAAAGAATGTCTATATAAAAATTCCACTACTACAAGCCATAAAAGACATTCCCATATATACTAAAGCCATCAAAGAACTGTGCCTTAAAAAGCCTACTCGGAAAAGAGTTGATCCACAAACCATTCATGTTATTGGACATTTAGCTGGCCTTATGACAAACACCATTTCAATGGAAAAGTATGTTGATCCTGGTATTCCCAGAGTCACTACAATCATTAACAACATACATATTCCAAACACTTTAATTGATCTTGGGGCCACAATAAATGTGATGACTCTTGAAACCATGAAAACACTCCAGCTCACAAATTTGCAGCACACAACAATTGTTCTAGAACTCGCTGATAGGTATAAAGTGATTCCTGAAGGGATTTTGGAGGACATAATTGTTTCACTGGACTCTTGGGAATATCCAGTGGACTTTTTAGTTCTTCAGCCAAAATCCAATTTAGGAGGACACCCTATCATCCTTGGTAGACCATGGTTAGCAACTGCTGATGCATTCATAGGATGTCGATCGGGTAATATGATCATTTCACGAGGAACTGAAAGAAAACAACTCACTCTTTACCCATCAGCACAATCACCAGCAGTAGCACACAATTTATGGCTTGACGATAAATACAATGACAAAGAAGAAGTTCAATCTGTTTTTAGCATCAACCAAATCTATGATTTTCAAGAACATAATAATGATGATTTGGTAGAATTGTTCCTTTCTCAACCTGATGTTTCCGAAGATTTGAGAAATGACCAATATCATGCTGCAGATGAACTTTTGGCACAAAATTTTCAGGAAACATGCACCATTCAATCTTTGCAAACAACATTTCAGAACATTTTTCCTATCCAATCTATCACAAACACACAGAGCAAGACCATAGAGATTAGTCCAGGAAAAACTTTGAATATTGGCACTCACCTAGACTCATCTCAGGAGGAAAAATTGATTCAATTATTGAGAAAATACCAGAAATCATTTGCTTGGGACTACACCGATATGCACGGGATTCACCCTGAAACATGCACTCACCATATCTATACCGATAGTAATATCAAACCAGTGAGGCAACCGCAGAGACGAATGAACCCCATGCTTCAAGATATTGTTAGAGAGGAATTACAAAAACTGTTGAAAGTCAATTTTATCTATCCTATCTCCGACAGTGAGTGGGTATCCCCATTGGTAGTAGTGCCCAAGAAAAATGGTAAGTGGCGGATTTGTGTTGATTACCGACAATTGAACAAAGCAACACTCAAAGATTATTTCCCACTACCATTTATTGACCAAGTGCTAGACACATTAGCTGGGAAATCATCATTCTCTTTTCTTGATGGTTTCAATGGCTACAACCAGATCAGGATAGCCTTAGAGGACCAGGACAAAACCACTTTTACTTGTCCTTGGGGCACTTATGCTTATAATGTTTTGCCATTTGGACTTTGCAATGCTCCAGCTACATTTCAGAGAGCTGTATTAGCTATTTTTGCTGATTTAGTTCATGATTGTGTTGAAGTTTACATGGATGATTTTTCAGTGTATGGTGATTCATTTGAGCATGCATTAACGAATCTTGAAAAAGTTTTGAAGAGATGTATTGAAGCTAATCTGTCCCTGAGCAATGAAAAGTGTTTTATGATGTTAAATGAGGGGATAGTATCAGGCCACTATATTTCTTTTCAAGGCATTAAAGTTGATCCATAAAAAATCCAGATCATTGTCAATTTGCCAATTCCAAAGACTCAAAAAGAGGTAAGAAGTTTCCTTGGATGTGCAAGCTATTACAGAAGGTTTATTGAACATTTTAGTAAAATAGCTTCACCTCTGTTTAAACTTCTAGCAAAAGATACACCTTTCAACTGGAATGAGAATTGTCAGCAAGCATTTGAAACACTCAAAGAAAAATAATCAACCACACCAGTCTTAAAAGGACCTAACTGGAACCTACCATTTCACATCTTTACAGATGCATCTGATACTGCAGTAGGTGCCTCATTAGGCCAAAAAGAGGAGTCTTGTCATTATGCCATCTATTTCATTAGCAACAATCTAACACCTGTAGAATTAAACTACACAGTCACAGAAAAAGAAATGCTTGCCATCATACATGCTGTGAATAAATTCCGACATTATATAACTGGTTATGAGGTTTTTGTACATACTGACCATTCTGCCAGTAAGCATTTAATGAATAAACCAGTAACTAGTGGCAGAGTTACCAGATGGTTGTTATTGTTACAGGAATTTAACATCACAGTGTTAGATAGACCAGGTAAGGAGAATCAGGTGGCAGATTTTCTTTCTAGACTGCAAAATCAAGGTAAGGTTGTTCTGGTTGAAGATTCTTTTCTAGATGAAAATTTATTTGCAATTTCAATAGCGAATCCTTAGTATGCTGACTTGGCCAATTATTTGTCCACAGGAAGAACACCTCCATACTTTACTCCAAAGGAAAAGAAGAGGCTAGTCAAACAAAGTGCTCGATACTCATGGGTTAATGGCGATTTATTTTACACTGGTTATGATATGATTATTAGACAATGTGTAAGAAATGATGAAATAATTGATATTTTAAAATCTTGCCATGATGAATCGTGTGGTGGGCATTTTGCAGCTAAACGAACAACATTCAAGATTCTTAGTCTTGGATACTACTAGCCATCTATTTTTAAGGATTCCAAGAAGTACGTGAAGAGTTGTGATAGATGTCAAAGAATGGGTAGGCCAACAACTACAGATGAGATGCCACTTCAGCCTCAAGTACACCTAGAGCCATTTGAAAAATGGGCTCTAGATTTCATAGGACCCATTAATCCAACTTCCAATGGTAAGAAGTACATCCTAGTATGTACTGATTACGTAACAAAATGGGCTGAAGCCAAAGCACTAGTCCGAGCAACTGAACAAACAGTGGTAAACTTCCTTTTTGAAGATATTTTTGTAAGGTATGGAGTACCAAGGGAGATAGTGACTGATCAAGGTACTCAGTTTACTTCAAAGTTAGTTAAAGACATCACAGAAAAATATCAAATCAAGCACAGAAAAAGTACACCTTACCATCCACAGGCCAATGGCCAGGTGGAATCCACAAATAAAACTTTGGAAGGAATTATCACTAAGACCGTAGCAATGAATAGAAAGAATTGAGAAGAGAAGCTCAAAGATGCACTCTGGGCTTACAGAATCACGTGGAAGAATACTACAGGATTTACACCATATCAGTTGGTGTATGGCAAAGAGGTAATGCTTCCTATTGAGTTTCAAATACATACTTTTAAGATGGTTGCAGATTTGGGAATTGATCTTAGTCAAGCACAACAAGAAAGAATTCAGCAGTTGAACCAACTGGATGAAATGAGGCAGCAAGCAGAGGAGACAACACTCCTCATGCAAAAACAAAGGAAGCAGTGGCATGATGCACACATCAAGAAGAAATAGTTTAAAGAAGGAGACTGGGCTTTACTCTTTGACTCTAAATTCAGAGATCATAAAGCCAAATTCACCACACATTGGATGGGGCCATACGAAATAGTTCAAGTTTATGACAATGGATTAGTCAAGCTTATTATCATTGATGGAGAAGGTCACCCCTTTATTGTCAATGGCCATCGCTTGAAACTTTACCATAGGCCCATCAGCAAGCAAAATTTTCTTCAAACTGTATCTCAGCAAAGGGAGGTTGAGATATTGTAGCCTTCAGCTATAGTATCTCTGCATTAGTTCATTTCATTTCAATTTAGAAATTAAAAAATAAAAAAATAAATAAAAATCAAAATCAAAAAAATAAAAATATAATAATAATAATAATAATAATGGTTTAGATGTGAAAACCAGACTCTGGCACACTCTAACCCAGAATTCTTACTTGAAAACCAATTCTTTGGCTGGTAAGATTTCCTTTTCTTTTTGTTTCCTGTTTGATTCATCGATTGAATAATGACTTGAGGACAAGTCAAAGCTTTAGTGGGGGAGAAGCATCAACATTTTTGTTTTTCTTATCTCATCTCCTCATTGTAAATTCTCAAAGAGTTTGTTTCAACACTTCAGTATTTCAATAAAGAAGTTGTTTTTTCTTTGTTCTAATCAGAGGGACCTGTTTAAAGCACTATGCAGTGGGACCTGTTCTGTTCAGAAGACCATGTTACCAGCACCAACATTAGAGGGACCTATTCAGCAAATATAAAAGGGACCTGTTAGAGACTGCTATCTCAAGTTACTTCAGCAAAGCTTCAACAAAGTTTCAACAGAGATTCAAAGGTTGCTCGTCACCGAGGCTCCATCAAACACCAAAGATCAAGGAAGCTGCACACATATAGTTCTTTTCCAGATTTCAAAGAAGCTGCACAAACATTCTCCAGATCTCAGAGGGACCTGTTATGGACAGCAAAGATTAGTCATATCTGAACAAGAAAGACCAGTCCTACCTATGCATGCCAACTCAACTCTTGATCAACCAATAAAAGTGTAATGTATTGTTGTAATTCTTATTTTTAACATTTAAATTCTTAGATTATTTTAGTGTTGAATGTGATGACTATGACTACTTATGATCAATTTCAAAAACACCCACATATCCATCACCCTTTTCATATTCCTAATTCCTATCATTTCCCAACACTCTAGCCTATCCCCATACTCCTCCTACGATTTTTAAATCCTCTATTATAGCACCCTCCCAGCGTTGTTATTAACTCCTTATCGGCCATCAAAATTTACTATCGGTTCAACATCTCCCTATTCGGCCAAGTACCAATGAGCAAGGGACGGGTGGTGAACTATTGCAAAGCCAAATGTTACATGGTTTCATTCATTGTTTTTGAATCGGCTAAGTTATAACATGATCGTTCGACCAAGTCGACTCATGCAAACAACTATCTGTTATTATACTCCAGTACTCCATGCATGCTTACGGCGTTCTCATGATGATATTCATACAAACCAGTACATCTACTCCTCTGTCATTGAAATATGAATACACTCTGTCATTATTATAGTGAATTGGGTCAAGTCGGTTGTTAAAATTTCATTTCATTTTCAGTTGTAAAAAGGGCGTTCCATACTAGCAATTCAAGTGCTCTGATTTCAAAAACAAAGGCCGAGAAGAGCAAGTGCTACGAAAGGAAAGCACAGTAATTGGGCTCACAAGTTTCCACCTCCGCCATAATTCAAGGACAATCATCCGTTCATTGCTTAAGCCATTGAAGGAGCTGATCTCGAAGAACAGAGGGTGCCACCAGGTCAGTTGTGTGGAGCGAAAAGCAGAGGTAACAAACCAAAATACCCTTGTTAAATTAGTAATCATAAACGAAGAGGGTTAGAGCAGGAGCTTCTCTGTCAAAATGACTAGTAGAGTAGAGCCAAACACATTTGATAGTTCTCAGTACCACAATGACTATATTGCAATTTTAAGAGAAAAACAATGGCTACCCTTCTTGGATAAGTTTAATGGGAGCAATGAGGAAGTAACTAAACAGTTTGCCTTTACATTTAATGGTGAGAAAACATTGATAGGCAATTTCTCATTTAGGATCTTAGAAGACACCATAGCACAATCCTTGGGGATCAGCCCAGAAGGAGAAAAATACTCCAAAACAAAGCAATTCAAAGAAAAATCATGGACCCAATTCATGTCCAGGTCGAGGGTTTCATCTGTTAACTAGAAGAAGGGTGTCCCTAGGAGCTGACTGATGCATCCATGGGACGAAATGGTGTATATCATTCAAAAATTTGTTATGTGTGAGGGTCATTACAGCATAGTCTTTTTATACCACATCAAACTCCTGTTACATTTAAAAGGGCAGTGCACCATTAGTTTACCATATTTCCTCTTGCAGAGCTTGACCAAGATGTCAAAACTATCCAAAAGAAAAAGGGTAATGAAGATAAAAGTTTATGTCATTTTGGGTTAATTAAAATTTTAATTGAATTTGAATTACAGAGAAGGGGAAAAACATGGAAGGAATTTCTGGCTGCCAATCAAATTAAAGATGGAGAGGATGAGCAAGAACAGCAAGAGCACTTAGGATTTATGCTTGACATTGATGAAGAGATCCCTGTGCGCAAATCAAGCAATGTCCCTCCACCCAGTAGTAGTGTGAGGACGAGAAAGATGAGACAAGAGGTTGCCCAGAAAATGGAGCAAGATAAAATTTTCACTACATATACAAGAAGATCCAGGAGAGCACAAAAGAACCAGCCACAAGAAGATCACCTAGAATCAAATGCACATGCACCGATGGACTTCGAGAGCAGTGCTCACTCACAGCCTGGACCAGAAGCTGAAATGGAGGTTGAGAGCAACAATAGGTAAGGAAAAGAGTCACCACCTGCAATTAAGAAACAAAGGAGGCTGGAAAAGCAAATTGAAAAGTTAAAAGAAGAACTGATGGAGGCCAACATGCTGGAGAAAGTCATCAAGAAAGAGAATGAAATGCTGAGAGCACAGAGTAAGGAGACTCAACAGAAAAATGAGAAGTTGAAGGAGAAAATCAAAGAACTCGAGGCTGAACAAACTGACATTTGCAAGTGGGCAACCAAATGGTATACCCAAAAGAAAGCCCTCAAGGAGAAATACAAGAGTTTGAAACATGAGCTACACATTCAGAAAAATGCCCAAGCTAAGAAGAACATAGATGCATTGTTAAAAGCAGCAGAGGTACAGGCAGGAACAGAGTATAGAGGCAGCACATCAGGATTAGCATGAGGACATGCTAATTCATTGAGCTTGGGGGAGATGTTGGTACCATTCCATTACCATCTTTTTCTTGTAGAAACACCATCATTTGTCTACCTTTTTCCTCCATAGATCCCTTATATTCCTCAAAATTGATTAATTAATAGCATTATAGTTGTTAGTTTGCATTAAAGTTAATTTATGAATTTTTATGTTAGAAATTAGGAATTTTCAATCAAAAGATTACAGGAAGTCATAACATCATGTAAATGGTTTATCATCTGACACGTGGCATGACAGGCAAGCCAAAGCAATGGACAGGAACGAGACCTGGAATGTACATGCATGGTGAAAAATCAATTCTACAGCAAATCAAAAGCTCCTGGTTATGCGGTCCATGCTGGTCAAACCCCAGCCTTTTGGTTACAAAGGCAGTAAAAGCCATGGTTTCCCAAACTGGTTTCGTTTTGTTTCTTTTTGGAAATCGGTTTAGATTAGAAATGACCAAAAATCATTCCATTGTAAAAGCAGAAACATTTGCTTAATGAATGTACATTCGATTCAGATAGGGACAGGCAGATAAAGACTGCGTATTATTTTGTTTTCAAGGACAGTTACAGTTACGATTATTATCTCTGTACATCGTTTGAGAACAGAACTCTTGTATGTGATTGCAATCTTCAGCACTTGAATATAGTCACGGTTTTACTCCAACAATGTTTATGCGTTAATACTCTCGTTGCTTGAGTTTACTTCAGTGTACCATTGAAACGTGGACGGGCCCTGCGTGGATTGGTATACTGTTAATTTCATTTCCTTAGCAGTTTTTGAATTTGAATAGAACACATAGTGTTTAGTGTTATTTCGATGTTTATGATTTTGTCGATTTGATTAGAAATTCTCACAAATGGTATTTATGGTGATAGCTTGAAGATTTCATCGTTAGATCATCGAACCATATCTTGTAAGAGATTTGATCCATCGTTATATTTTAAAGCATCTCCATAGACTCTGTTTTTTTTATGCATTTAAACTTTAGCGTGCTTTTGATTTTTCATGAATGCTTAAGTGTTAACTAGACAGAGCTTTTGTGCATAGCATCCTTGTAAGAGGATTAAAATCTCAGTCTAGCAATACGTTGTATCTTTAGGACAGTTAGATAAGTTAGGTGATCTGAGTGTTGAGGTGAGAGGAAACATATTTTAACCTCTTGTAAAGGAGTACTGTAACCTATCACAATAAACACTTAGTTAGGAATCCTTTATGTCTATAGACTGTAGATGCATGCCTCGAAGTTTACTGACCCTGGTTGATAATAAATCTAGTCTAATCTAGCACCCTAGATTGGCCACTACAGAGGAGTTTTAAGAGATGAAGAGGGCAATATTATCTTTATCCTCCACTGCCATTTAGGAAGAGCCACCAACAATATGGCAGAATTAATGGCTCTGGAGCAATGTCTTGAGTTTCTGATTCAGAACCATGGCTCAAATGTCATTATAGAAGCGGACTCAGAGATAACCATTAACTCTGTGAAAAGAATCAGTGGTGGTACTCGGCCGGAGAAGGTCTCAAATCATTGGAGACTAATCCAAGTTTATCAAAGAATTCAAGTACACCTCCAGGGACTTCGAACTGTTAGTTTCAACCATGTTAGACGAAATTCCAATAAGCTAGCGGACATTCTGGCCAACCAAGGTGTGAACAAGGCAGAATGCGGGATGGCGAGAAAGTGGCAGGAGATGCCTCAGAGCCGTTTAAAAGCTCTCTGCAATGAACAAGCTGCAGAGGACAGAGAATTTTTTCGATATCGGGCCAAGGCGACAAGCAAGAATTGATTTTTCCCTGCTGCAGCAACCACAACCTTTCAATTTGTTCTTGGAAGGAGGGAAAGCAAATTTCAGCCTCAAATTTCCCCGGAGTAAGTTGACCAGTGTCCCCAGTTTTTTGGAAGGCAATATAATGGGTCAATTTCCAAATAAGCACAGTTTTAGGTTCAGGTTTCGTAGAAAGAACAGGCAGGAAAAGTGGATGGTTTTTTTCCGGCAGTTGGAATTGGCCCCTTTCTGCGTTCGAGCTGGGATACCATGCCCTAGTTAGTTTCCCAATGATCGGACCACTCTTGAGCAGTTAGCGGTTTTGCAGTTTCGGAAGCGATTCCATTGAGATCACAACACGTGGCAGGGTGGTGGATTTGGAAACCGCCCTCCATCGCATACTATCGTTCGGCCGTTTTAGGTTATGCAAAATGGCTCTTGGCTGTTGGATCCAGCCGCCCGGATCGACGGTTAGGATTGACCGTGTTGTTTTGTGGGGCCAAGTGGGTTATGTCCACTCGTCCGGTTAGCGCTTTTTCCCTCTTTCGTGGTTGGCGTGTAATGCGTGGTCAGGGGGTCTGTTGTAATTTGTCTGCTCTGAGGGGCGTGTTTTTTCCGGAGCTTCCCTAGTGGTTGGGGGTTCTTGTAGCCTTTCAAAGTATGTTCCAATTGGGTTTGGCGATTTCTGGTGTAGGGTGGGGGGTTCTGGTCATTGGCAGGGACACCTTTTTTCCTAAGTTCATGTAAATAGATGATGTTTTGTACATTATGTAACTTCCTTTTGGATTAATGAAATAGAAGGATCGGCTCTTGCTTCAGCTAAAACAAAAATTTAAATAAATAACGAAACAAATTAAATATTAAAAAATATATAAAATACAAACTATAATCCTAAGCTACCCTAACTAACTTAACACTCTCATGCATATTACATACCAAATAAAATATACTGCCATACACCCGAAGTGGGTGAAAGAAACGCCAAAGAAAATACAAAGTGAATATGTTGCAAAAGGTAAGTAAAAGGCTTTTAATTTGTGTGTTGTGTCATGTTTTCAAGGTCCAAATTATTGGAAGTAATGCTTCCATGCGCTTTAGGTTGTTGTGAGTTGTCATTGTGAGTTCAACTAGGTGTGATTCTAGAAGTAGTTTTTTCCCTATGTGTGTGAGCTATTTATGAGTCATAGATCCACCTTCTTTGGATCTTATCATCTATAAGGTAGTGATCTAAAATTATATATGTGATTTTTTATGTGCTCAAAAATAAAAGTGTGTGTGATTTGTTATATGTACAATCTTGCTCTATGCTTATCTCTCAATTTTTAACATGGTATCAGAGCTTGTTCTCGTTTGACTCCCTCAAGGGAGGAACATGAAGATGTGAGAAAGCCCTGAATTTTATTCCTTTAAATAAATAGGGTAAGATATTGTGTTGTGTGAGTAATTTTTTTTTTTTGTAAATTCGTTCACCGTATGTTTGAGTGAGATTGGATGTGATGGGTTTTACATATATGTTTGATGATTGGCAATGAAAAACAGGTTTTACATGCTTCCTAGAAAATTTATCCTGTGGGGATCTATGTTAGAGGATATCCAAATGTGTGTTTTACTGGATGTGAAAGAGAAAATCTGGTCGATTGAAGTTGCGTGGGAGACTGCTATTTGTATGCATGCATAAGGTAATAGTGAATCGTCGTATCTACCTTTAATATGGAGAAGCTCAAGGTGTCACTTGAGATCATGTGTAAATGTACCAAAGAATGTGTAGATGAATGGGGCCCTTTTGAAATTGAGAACACCAAATATATGGACAAACTGACCGTCGACATTATCTTGAGGGTTGAGTTTGGAATGAATGATGGCAAAATGGGAAAAGAACTATTTGAATATCTGATAAAGTTGGAAGAATTGATGACCACGACTTCCAGATGCCAGGTAGAAGAAAAAAATATATAGAAGTCACAACTATAGTCTATCTAGTGTGCATTTGCACCAAGTTGTAAAGCGCACGATATTTAGAGCAGTGAAAACAAGATTGTAACCATGTCTTGGAAACTCTTATATGGTGATGTTTTTATTCTCGTGTCAAAGAAATTGTTACAGTGTAGATTCAATAATCACATCATTGCCTTGTCATTATTTAAATGGATGAGAAGATTATGTTTTATGTAAATCACAGAGGAATGAAATGCGCGGCTAAATTTTTCTTTATGTCTTCGCCTTCTAGTCTTGCACATTAATTGGGCTATTTATGTGGATAAATATCATTTATATTTTAAGATCTACTTCCATGATAGTGGCCTAGTTATATTTAAAAAAAAAAAAGAGTGTGAGAGATCTTGTTGGCGTTTGGTGTTGGTGTTTGTGTTTTTATTGATTATAAAAAGGGTTGGTGGTTCTTAAACTAGAAGCCTCAGCATCTGAAACATAAATTCTTGTGTGTTAGTAAGGTCAAGTTGTTTGATAAAATTTTGAATACTTTCAGTGTCTAGACCTCCATCATAGCAACTCATAGATAGCTGAAAATAAAATATTCGTTAGATGGTAGTTGGCCCATAGGATGGTGCATTACTTGACGAATATTATCATGGAAGGCCTGATGAGCTGAGGTGTCAATATTGTTGATCTTTAAAAGTTCATCAATGATGGTCAGAGGCGATTACATTTTAAATGGAGGTCAAGTGATAGCTAGGAGATGTGGTGGTGAAAGAGCGGTCTTTGTGAGATTCCAGAGTGGATGTGAGTGCTAATGAAGACCATCTAGACATAGATTATCCTTGTTGTTGTAATATGTGTTTTCAACGTTTTCCATGTAATCATTAAGGGAGGATATTGGAAGTATTGATTCCATGTGCTTTAGGTTGTTGTGAGTTGTCATTGTGATTCCCTAGGTGTGATTCTAGAGGTAGTTATTTCCCTACGTGTGTGAATTGTCTATGAGTTATAGATCCACCTTCTTCGGATCTTATCATCTAGAAGTTAGCGATCTACAATTATATATGTAATTTGTTACATGCTCAATAATATAAGTGTGTGTGATTTTTTGTGTGCACAATCTTGCTCTCTGCTCATCTATCAATTTTTAACACAAATTTATTCCAAAACATTTTGAAGATCAAATGTTTCATGGATATTCCTTTTATGTATGGATTTCTAACTTATTTGAATTAATTTTCTCACTTTGTGCTTCTCTTTTACCTCTACCTATTTCTACATTAGAGGAAGACACACTAAACCAGAAACATTGTGCTATAAGCAACCCCAGGTATATGCAACTTGAAACTTTACAATAAACAATTAATTACAAGTTTACATGTTAATTTTTAAGATGTTAGTGGCAATTCCTTTTACCATTTTGTACATAATTATATTTTTAAAAACATAAAAGAGGAGACACTGGTGGTTGCTTCTTGTTGTAACATAGAATGATAATTGGTTGGGCAAGAAAAAAAAATATAGACTTGATTAGTCCCTAGATTCCATATTATTATGTTTGGAGAATTGATGTTCATTGATTTCTTTATGAACTCGACCTCGTTGGGGACATGCAAAGAAAAACAGAGAAAGAGCAGACCGCTCTGATACCACTGATCCGGATTTAAACATGAATGCAACAAATTACAAAAATAACCATAAATACAAAGATACATCAGAAATAATACTTCATTTCATTAATGTAAAATACTGAAATATGCTTACAAACAGAAATGGAAATAAACTAGCTCAAGTGATGGTAGCTTATTTCTGAGGAGAGATGTGGCGGCTACATGCCTATGAACTATCTTACAATGAGGCTCGAAGGCCTATTTATTGTTGAGAAATAATGGAAAACCCTAAACATCCAAAACCCTAACCCTAGGTGATGAAGTGTCAAACTATGGGCCTCGTTTTAGGTAAATTGGTACATCAACTTCCCAGCGTCGTAACTTTGGCATACAATCTCCATTTGATGCGCACAATACCTCATTAGAAATATCTATCAGAGGACTACAACTTTGGGATGAGAAACATCAATCCAATTTTCTAAAAAAAAACGTCGTTTAGGGCCTCAAAACGGTTCCGGAAGTTCAGAACCTGAAAAACTACTAAAAAATAGTAAATTGTGCAACAAATAAGGAAATTGAAAAACTGAAAGAAACAATGGTGGGGGTCTAAGTGGAATTGGCGGGTTGTCACCAATATCCGCCTAGATCACAGACTCAAGCTAAATAGCCTAAACATAAAACTAAGGAGAATCAAACACTAACATGTTAAGTTAGTATTACCTGTAAAACTAAATTATCTACACTTTGTTGATTTGTTACATATAACTCAATACTTCATTAAAGGATAAGAGAAATTGTTAGATAATTTGGACTCCACCCAAAGATAACTATGAGTCTATCATCATTCTCCAATACATTACCTTTTTCCATTCATAGAATCCATTCATTTACATCCTGATAGTCACCAGAGGGACTTAGAAAGAGTGTAAGTGTCATAATGAAAGCAATAATAAAAGAAATCACAAATAAATGTACAAAAGACTAACAAAACATAAAGAACATAATAATTTTCAAGACTAACAAATTCATAGATTAGAGAAGAAATGTTTGTCACACAAAGATTTCTCAATGTTTAAGTTTGATAAATGAAATCATTGGGATACTCTCTATAACTATGAAATAATCGGCACAAAAATTACCTTAAGATAAATGTATTTAATTTTATCAAAATAATTATTATTTTAAAAATACTAAAATATTAACGATAAATGAATAAATATAAGTTTAAATTAAAAATTAAAAAATATAAATAAACTCCATATTAAATTAAACTATATATCTATTAAATTAAATTATATATATATATATATATATATATATATATATATATATATATATGAAAATATTTTAAAAAATTAAACTAATTTATATTCATCTTAAATTTCTGGATAGATAATTTTTTTTCATTTAATTTCATATTTATATTAATTTTTTGTGTCAACCAATTTGATCTTTATAAATATTTCATAGATATAAAATTTTTGATCATTATAAATATTTCATAAATATAAAACTAATTAAATCAATCACTTTAAAATGGAAAATATAATTTTAATTAAGTTTAATAACTATTTTTATGTTGTAGTGTCATGATCCGGATTATCCACAGTGGCTTGTTCATTCTGCGGACGTTTCAAACCCCAAAAGGGTCTATCATCAAAACTAAATCAGATAATGGAAAAAATAAATGAAATTCTTTAAATAAAATATAATTTTTTTATTTAATAATATGATCTATATTTTATAGCTAACAAAATGAAAATCAAATTTAATTAAAAACATATATAATTTTAATTAGCTTTAAAATAATGTTCTTTTAACACGATAATGGAAAAAATAAATGAAATTCTTTCAATAAAATATGATTTTTTATTTAATCGCATAATTTATATTTTATAATTAAAAAAATTGAAATCAAACTTAATTAAAAAATCCATAATAAAATTCAACTAATATTTTGTTTAATTTTAATAAACAAATGAATCAATTGCAAAATTTGCTGGCATATGCATTTTATTATTATTACACTTTTTTAAGTATATATTTTGAATTCACATGCATAGGATCGGCTGGGTATGCTAAACTAAGGGTATGTTTCCCACCCGACCATCGTACGTCATGACCTTCCTACGACACAGATTCCATCATGTGTTCTAGTGCAAATAACTTTCTCTCTCCTCCATCGATCATAAGATGAGTTTTGAAGTTTTTCCTAACATATATTAAGTTTATATATATATATATATATATATTATCATTCATATAATATTAAAATTTTATATATGGGGTTAAGTTAATGATATTTAATATTTTGTATATCTAATTAGTTAATTAATTAATTGATTAATAAATATATATAGATATATGATTTTGTTTTATTCAAAATTCAAAACTTATGTTTCTAATTCATTCATTAATAAATAAATATATATATATATATGATTTTGTTTTATTCAAAACTCAAAACTTATGTTTCTAATTCATTCATTAATAAATATATAAATATATATATATATATATATATGATTTTGTTTTATTCAAAACTCAAAACTTATGTTTCTAATGGTTGAATTAAGAAGTTGTGCATACTTAAATTTGTTTGTAGAATGGGAGAAGTATTGAAAATAAATATCAATAATTTTAATAATTTGAAATGGTTTCCACGTTGAATATTTATGAAAACCAATTTACATATTAAATGTAGTTATAAATTAATGTTTTCTTATAGTTGAAAAGATTTCATTAAGTTTTACTTAAGGTAAAAATTAAATACTATTTAATAAAGGTACGTGGCACAATATTATAAGGAGGAAATTATAAGAGGGTGAGTTTATATCTTAATTTCATTTATCATTATTTTTTATATTAGAGAACTAATTCGTGTTTTTTTTTTAAATGCAAGAAAACTATTTAAAAAACATATTACATGAGAGATTTGAATAGAAGTTAATTAAAGAGATAGAATATATATTTCATTTAAATAAAATTATTGTTATTAATGTAATTTTATTTGGGACGTTACGAGAACTAAATAGGAAAATAATTCATAGAAATATAAAAGAAAACGTAAGGGCTTGTTTTAGGTTTTTTTTGCAGATTGAAGGATGGTGGGCTAGAGATGAAGACATGTTATTTTTTATGGCCATAATGTATTTGCTACAATGGTTCTTCTCATTGTGAATGTGAGGTTTTTTGTTTAATAATATCATGATTCATTTATTTATTTCTTCTCTTCTTATGTGTTCTTTTAATGTAAGGTTTTATTTACTAGTTCATTGTCCATGGTTATTGATATAACATTATTATACAATAATATTGAATACAATAATGATTTAAATGCTTTAGTTCATTGTGCATGGTTATTGATATAACATTATTACACAACAATATTGAATACAATAATGATTTAAATGCTTTGAATACTTGATATTTGAGGATTTTTAAAATCATATTTGAGTTTATTTGTTGCGGGTTGAAATTCCAAAATGATACATGTTATCTAGGGTTTACTTGCACATTAAACTTGTATTTCATTAAAAGACAATTCTTTTAATTTATTCATTTTTTTATTATTATTTACCTTCATTATTTTCTTCACTGGCAAATGTGAATGATTGGGAATTGTTTGACTTGATCAGATTCTCAAATATTTCACACATTAATCTGATTTAATTTTATCTCCAATATTTATTATTAGAAATAATTAAATTAACTTTTCTAATTTTTGTGCAGGATAAATTAATATGGATATTGGATATCATTTTGTTTTAACTACACATGTCAATTAGATAAATTTAACCCAATTCATTTTAATTTCCTTCTTTTCCTTTTATTTTAAATTTTAATTTGCACCAACCCTTAAAAAATGGCTCAGAATTCGGGGTCGTTGGCATAGAACTGACTGGAAAAGGCCATAGTCGCATGGAGGTAGGCTTATTAGTGTGATTGGAGGGCTACAATTGCTTGCATGCCTTAGCAAGGGAGCGACTATGGCTCTAGGTCAGTGAAAAATAGAGATATCTTACGAGTTGGACACCAAGAGGGGTTGGGTTGCTCCTTGAGGTCCTATAACGCCTCGGGGAAGTCAGTGAGGTCTTAAGTTGTCGAATCCATTTCCTTAAGGTCATATAAGAGGTTGAGTCCTATCATAGTGACCCTCAGCTCATGTTTACCCCGGGAAAGCTAGTGAAAGTGGGTAAATGTGGGAGGAGTCGTTTATAGGGTGGTATCAAAGTAGGTTCTGCTCTCTTTGGGTAAATTCTGATGTTGTCATGGTTATGGTTGTAGGTTTTAACCCTGTATAGAAATTACTTGCATACGAATTCTAAAAACAGAAAATAAACAATGGCGAGAGCATAACACATAAAAAAATATACACAGATATTTTCCCCTGGATCCCAAAACCGAGACTACCAGATTGATTTTTCATTATGTTCCTTTCAATGTTACAATACATATATATACATGCCGAAGCATCTATAAACCCCAATCCATTAACCCTGGATTAGAACATAACCGTAGTTCCCTTGATCGAATCTACAAAATACCATGGACCAAAAACCATCGCGCCCAAAACCATGTGCGAAACCATGCACAAAACCATAGGTAGGTTCGACCACCTAATATAAGGTCCAAACTTTCTTTTCCCGGGGTGCTGCCGTGGACCCTGTAGAGGAACTCTCCCTGCTGCGCATCGGTGCAACGAAGGGGGGGTTCCGCGTCCCCTCTACCCCCTAGTTAAACTACTAGGGCTAGTCATGGAAAGAATATAACACAACCCAACAATGGTTGTCATGCATGGGGTCATGGTGTACAATTGGTATGGTCATGCATGATGTTGTTATATTGATGTAATTATGATTATATATATGACGCTAATATGGACTAATCTTGCAAATGAGATAAGACTCCCTTGATCATCAATATGGTATGGTTTCGATTTTGGTATCTATTTGGTTTACCTGACATGGTACACTTGTAGGAAAAATAAAAGCAAAGATGATGAGAAAAATGGTAGACTACAGTTCCCATGACTCTCCCTACAGATTAGTTGGGAAGCAAGGAGGAGAGCATTCTCATGGTATAACAGATACATTGAGGAGTTTGAGGGAAGAGATCATAAGTTGCAAAGCAGACAATGACAGGTTGTTTGAGGCTCAAGAAAGACTTGAAAGGGCTCGGGAGAAGCAGGTAGAGTTTAATGCAGTGATTATTTAGATCTTGACAGAGTTGCAAAGACATGGACGGTTGAGGATTAGTCAAGAGTAGGAAGAGAAAACTAATGGAGCCTATGGTAGTAGTTCTCGGTTCGGATACAGGTTGGATATAGGGGATACAATTAGAGGTGACATATCACTAGATACACATGACACGAGGACTAGTATGTATGGGAATCATTCTAGTTCCTCATCCAGGAGACATCATCATAGCCATCACCTTCATCATCCTTCTAGGAGGGGTGAGTACTTACATAAGGAGTTCAAGAAAGTCAAGCGGCCTACATTTGATGGAGAGATGAAGAAGTCAGAAGATGCAGAGGCATGATTGCTTGAGATGAAGAAATTATTCAGATTGTATAGTTATTCAGAGAACATGAAAGCCAACAAAACCACCTTTAGTCTTAAGGGGAAGACAAATATTTGGTGGGAAGATGTGAAGAATTTCAAGAGAATTTGGGAAGAAGAGTTAATTCGGGATGAGTTTGAGAGACTCTTCAAGAAGAAGTACTTGTCAAAGAGGTACTATGATGAGAGAGCTAAGGATTTTTATGAGCTACAAATGGGTTATATGACAGATGATGAGTATACTAGCAGGTTCATGGAGTTGTTGAGGTATGTGCCTTATCTCAAGGATGAGAAGGCTAAGATCCAGAGATTCAACACTAGGACGCCAGCAACACATAGAGACAGAATTGAGTTTGATGAGCCTAGATCATTGAAGGAAGCCACTAGGAAACTAAAGAATTGTTATGAGCAGTCAAAGTGCAAAGCTGAGCCTAAGCGTGACTTGAAAGGAAATGAGAAAGTTAAAGGGAAGTGGACATCGATGCTGGGAAGACCTTAGGATGTAGGTGAGAAAGAAAATGTGGTTCCCTACAAAACGTTCAATGCAGTTGAGAAGGGACATGGGTCGCATCCTAGAGAGAAGAAAAACATAGGTGATGGTAGGGGACCGTTGCAGTGTTGTATATGTGGCAAAGATCATCGAAAGAAGGATTTTCCACTGTACCAGGGTGGTATGCCTTAGATCTATGGTGCTTAGAAGGCGCAAACAGTTGGGGATGTTAGTCATAACATTCCTTGTTTTTATACAGTTGTGGAAAACAATTAGGAAGATCATTAGGCATCCATTATTGATATGGAAGGTAAGCTATGTGGTCAAGTTTTTTATATTTTGATTGATCCTAGATCTAATTATAGTTATGTTAATCCTAGCCCGGTGGATAAGTGTGGCTTGAGAAAAGAAGTGCATGCAGAGTCTTGGTTGGTGCAGTTGATTACATGTACTAATAAGAGATTCTATCACTGGGCAAGTGCTTATGCATTTGAGTTGAATGGTATGCCTATAGTAGCACATCTGAATGTACTACCACTAGGATCATATAGTATGCTTTTGGGTATGGATTGGTTGTACCTTCATAGGATAAAACTAGATTGTTATGGCAAGGCTATTGAGTGCCTAGATGATAATGGGGAAAAGAGAACCTTGCAGGAAAAGAAGAATCCTACATCAGTTAGGATGGTCAAAACTATGCAGGCTAAGTGCAATTGTAGGAAAGGATGTGTGATGTTTGCAGTCCATATCTCTAGTGACAAGGCTAAGGATGTTGAAGATGTAGAAATCTCCAAGAGGTACCCTGTATTCCAGCACTTTCAAGATGTATTTCCAGCAAAGATTTTAGAGTTTCCTCCCCAGTGCAGGAAAGTGGAATTTTCTATTGAGTTGGTACCAGGGGCAACACCAACATCAAAGGAACCTTACAGGATGAGCACACTAGAGTTAGTGTAGTTGAAATTGTAGTTGAAGGAAATGCTTGATAAGGGATACATTAGGCCAGGTGTATCACCTTGGGGTTCACCAGTATTGTTCATGAAGAAGAAGGATGGTACTCTCAGGTTGTGCATTGATTACATGTAGCTGAACAAGGTGACGATCAAGAATAGGTACAAGTTCCCATGGATTAATGATTTATTTGACTAGTTGAAGAGAGAAGCAATGTTCGCAAATATTGATATGAGATCAGGATATCATGAGGAACACATAAAAGAAGAAGACATCTACAAGAATGCTTTCAGAACCAGGTATGAGAATTATGAGTTTGTTGTAGTTCCATTTGGTTTGACTAATGCTCCAACTACTTTTATTTTCTTAAAGAATAATGTGTTGCATCCTTATCTAGACAAGTTTGTTATTGTATTCATTGATGACATCTTGATATATGCTAAGAATGAGGAAGAGCGTGTCAAGCATTTATTAGCAGTGTTAAGATTGATAAGAGAGCATCAATTGTATGCCAAGCTTAGAAAGTGTAGTTTATTTTAGAAAGAGGTGCATTACTTGGGACATGTTGTTTCCAAGGAAGGCATAGCAGTAGATCCAAAAAATATAAGGGTTCTCATGGAGTGGATAGCTCCTAAGAATGTGGGTGAAGTTAGATCATTCGTGGGATTAGTAGGTTATTATAGGAGATTCATCAAGAACTCCTCTTGGGTTTCCTATCCCATTACATCTTTGTAGATGAAAGGGAAGAAATTTGAATGGACAAAGGAGTGTGCGGAAAGTTTTGAGTAGTTGAAGCAATTATTGACAAATTCTCTAGTTCTTAAGATTGCAGATCTAGATAAAGAGTTCATGGTGTGTACAGATGCCTGTAAGAGAGGACTTGGTGGAGTCTTGATGTAGGAGGGATAGGTGGTATGCTACAAGTCAAGGAAACTTAATGAGTACAAGAAGAACTATGTTCCTAATGATCTTGAGTTGGTAGCTATTATCCATGCATTGAAGATGTGGAGACATTATATCACTGGTAGGAGGTTCATATTGATGAGCAACCACAGTGGGCTGAGAAATATATTTGACCAAACGAATATGAATTCCAGGCAAACTAGATGGTTGGCCATGATTAGTGAGTTTGACTTTGAGATCAGAAACATCAAGGGTAAGGAGAACATGGTTGTAGATGCTCTTAGTAGGAGAGTGAAAATGAACCATGTTGCATCAATGAGCTCGTATGGGAAAGATTTACATGATCATATCTGACAGGTAGGATAATAGGATGACAGGTAAGGGAGCTTCGACACAGGTTACAACAGTAGGGTATAGGTGATCAGGATGTGGACTGTCATCTCACGACATATGAATTAGTGAGATTTAGGGACATGATCTATATGTCGAATGAAAGTGGGCTCAAGAACCTTATTTTGAGGGAATTTCATGTCAAGACTTATTGAGGACACCAAGGATACCATAAGACATTGACAATGGTGAATAAGTTCTATTATTGGCCAAATCTGAAGAAGAAAGTGGCATATTTCACGGTTATATGTTTGGACTGTCAGCAAGTGAAATGAGAGTGTAAGCATCATCCAGGTGGATTACTTCAACCTATTATGATTCCAGAATGGAAATGGGAGGTCATTTCCATGGATTTCATTACAGGTATTCCGAGGACAATGAGACAACATGATTCTATCATGTTTGTGGTTGACAAGTTAACAAACTTAACTCATTTCATTCCAATGAAGGTTACTTATTCAACTGGTGAGGTGGTACACGTATTCATCATGGAGATCATTAGATTGCATGGTGTTCCAAAGAAGATTGTGTTAGATAGGGATGCTTTGTTCAATTTCATGTTTTGGAAGTAGTTGTTTGGAGGTTTTGGGGATAGAGTTGGCATTCAATACAACTTATCATCCGCAAACATATGGACAGATAGAGAGGGTCAATAATATTCTAGAGGATATGTTGAGGATGTAGGTGATGCATCAACAAAGGATATGGGAGGAGTACCTTCCATTGGTTGATTTTGCCTACAATAATGGTTATTAGGAATCACTGGGGATGAGTTCGTTTGAGGTACTATATGGGCAGATTTTTAATACTCCCATTAGTGATCCAGTGCATAAGGTACTTATTGTGCCGGACATGTTGGAAGACATGTAACATGAAATGCAAGCTATAAAGAAGAATCTAAAGGAAACAAAGGACAAGAAGAGGACTTATGCAAACCAAAAAAAGGGCAGTTAAGGAGTTTCAGGTTGGGGATCATGTGTATTTGTGCATCAACCCCAAGAAGAGCTCCTTGATTATTGGATCATGTGCCAAGTTGGAACCACGATATTGCGGGCCTTTCAATATCCTTGAGAGGATTGGACTAGCGGCCTATAGACTTGCACTGCCTCTGACAATGAAATTCCATGATGTTTTCCATGTTTCCTTGATTGAAATATATGTAAATGATGTTGATCATGTTATTGATTGGTCTGTATTACACGCAGAACTAGAAGGATAATTCCAATCGGAACATCATTGTATATTGTAGTGGAAACAAATCATGTTCTAGAACAGATAAATCGAGGAAGTTAAAGTGTAGTGGAAGCACTTTGGGCCCGAGGAATCTACATGGGAGATGGTTGATCAAATGCAGGCTATGTATCCTTCATTGTTTTCCGGTTAAGGAAAAACAAATTTGGTATATGTACGTATTCATGTATGGTTTTTATTGTAAATACTTCTATGAGATGTGTTCTAAAGCTCCAATAAATGGTATGGTTGTCATGTTGTCATGTTTTTCATGATGGTTTTTCTTTGGAACAGGTTTTTCATTGTAAATACTGCAACGAGCTGGGTTATAAAGCTCCATGGGTAGTATTTTTTTCTTTTCAGTGGTTTTGCTAGTTTTAGGTGTCACAAAAGACCGAGGATGGTGTCCCCCCTAAGGGGAGGGGTCTGTTACAACCTCGGGTTAAAAGTTCATGTAATACAAGTTAATAAAGGAAAAATAAGACCAAGGTCAAGGGACACTTATTCCAAGCTGAATGTTAGGAAAAATATCCTAGTGAGCATCACTTGTTGTGTTTATGGCTAAGGGGAAATTGTTGAAGCCAATAGCAAAGGCTTTGAAAAGGAAAAGAGGCATTAATTGGCATATTTTGTTTATGAAAATAAATGAAATTAGGAGAAAAGGGAGGTGAAAGGTCACAGGGTGCATCTGAGGAGGAAATTGAAGGAAAATAATGGAAAAATGAAGAAATTAGAGGCATCAATAATAAAAAGACATCAGAGCATCAATTGGTAGCTTTTGGTTAGTAATCTTAGAGAGGAGAAGAGCACCAAGAGAAGAAAGAAATGCAAGCAAACAAAGGAAGGAAGGAAAATAAAGCAATGATTAAGCAAGGAAAGGTTGGATCAAGCAGCTTCAGTAGGAATACTTGTAGGTAACAGGTTGCATGTATGATTTCCTAGATGGTTTTGGCATGCATGATATGTGCATGTGCATGTGCATATTTGGTTTTATTGTTGTCAGTGGCATTGATTTTTCTAGGCTTTGACAGTGGTTTTAGCCTTGCCTTGCCATTTCTAGATAGCCATGGTGTGAAGGGATTCTTTCGTGGTTGAGCTATGGATTACTAGAAGGTTTTGGATCTAGGTGAGGTGGTCTCAGGAAAATCCCAAGGGTTGGGGGGGGAGATGGTTTTCTCAAAAACCCTCAATGGGTGGGTGGAGGTAGGAAAAATCCTCAAAGGATGGCGAAGAAATTCTGAGGCATCCAAGATCAGTTTGGTTTTATGAGCTCAAGACCAATTTAGGACAGATCACAGTATGGTGAGGGTGGAGGTGTTTTAATCTCTGGATTCCCTTGGTTTTTTATGGATGGTTTTATCCCATGAGATCCTGTAGAGCCTTGAACGTGTACCTTTCCATACACCTCTCAACCTCCTTTTCCCACTCATTTCATCCACCAAGTTGATTAAATCATTGTATTTTAGGACTTTTTACATGGTTTTATAACTCTGCTAATGACTGTTGTTTGGTTTAGAATTTTGGTTCAGAATGCTGCGTTTCCGCAGCCAACACAGGTTTCCGCAGCTGATCCAGGTTTCTGCAGCCAACACTGGATTCCACAGCTGTTTTATTAAATGATATGTTACAGGTGTCCTCCGAGAAGATGAGCCACATGGGCAAGTTCCAATAGTCAAGGACATGGTACGTGTCCCTCCAGATCACCCAGAACAACCATAAAAGCCCGCGGTCAATGAGGAGGCAAATACCGGTCAACAAAAGTGTCCAGCGGTGGCACGGCTCTACGTTGCTCTGTTTTTGGGCACGTGAAGCTAGGTGGCATCATCCTCAGCCACGGAGACGATCTAGAAGCACGAATCCAACAGCCATACTCCCTAGATTGAATGATCACTATGACCGTTACCTAGATCCGAGGACGCAGAGGATTCACGTGTTTTTGAACAGCTGATCGAATAGCATAAATTTCGTTAAATCAGTTTGCTTTCTTCCTATAAATAAAGCGTCCTTGAACGCTGTATAGTTAGTCGTTGTTGTAATCATTTTGTTTGAACTCCCCACTGTACTTGACATTTTGATGTTTAATACATGAGAAGACTGTTTTACATCTAAGCGTATATTTGCTCATTGAATCGGCTGAAGTAGGCAGAGGGCCCCTGTTTGCTGAAGTCTTGTATAGTAATCTTTAATTTCTTGCATTTCTTTTTCTGATTTCATGTATAATAGCTGTACAGATGTCTTTTAAATTGCTGCGTTTTCAATATGTATAATAGTTGTACATAGCTTTGATTTCTGCTGATTTACATTTCTACACTTTTATGTTCATGACTGATCAGTGTGTTATGCAGGTTTCTTAGGCGTGCCTGGGACAGTTTTCTTTCTTTTCTTTTCATAGCTAGTGGCATGCGTGATCATCTTGTCTATGTTGCTGACCTTAATTGTTTTGCAGCTTTGATTTTCCTTACTGTCATTTCTTTAATTTGCATATTTACTTTTTGCTCTTAGATATCAAGTTGTTCATCTATTGATGGTTCCTTTTCCATAATCCAATATCTTTATTGAGAGCCAAAATATCACTTAGCACAGCTTGGTTTAGTTTGCTTTAGAACTCACATTACTTGACTTATTCATAACTGTTTCTTACATGATAAATTCAGCTGAAAGGCAAGAAGTTAAGAGGAAGTTAAAGTATTTGTGACTAGTCTCTTTTATGTAGTTTCACTTCAATTTCACATTGCTTAAACATTCCATGAGATCTTTTTATAGAGAGGATTGAGATGAAAGGTTGAAATAGTGTGAGATAGTTGTTTTTACTTATTAGTTGGATTTAATATAGATTTCATTTTCATTTTCTTGCAGCAGCAGAGATACTGGGCCGATGTCATTAGTCTTTTATTTGATGTCTTCATTTTCCTTTAAGAGTTGATTTTATTGCAGTTGTTGTTCAAGCTTTCTTGTAGAATACTTTTTAAGTTTTGAGAAATCAATTAGGGCTCACCACAATCACCCACATTTCACTTGCTTTATTTCATTTCCATCACATCACAGTAGGAAAGATACATTTGAAAACAAACTTAAAAAAAAAAAAAACTAAAAATGGCAAAAGACTAAGAAAACAGTTGCCTAAGTACATATAGTACACCTCACTTCATCAGCTTACGAGCCCCGGGTTGACATTTAAAAGTTGCAATTTAGACATCACTAAATTGACCAAACATTTTGGCGCCGTTGCCGGGGAAGTGAAATTAGGTAGCCAATTCTTAAAAAAAAAAAACAAGAAAATTTCAAGGAAGGAAAATTAATAACCTCTCAAAGTATGCTCTCCTCTTGCACCTAGAGTGATCTGGAGGATCAGAAAAGAGAAAGTTATTGGTTTAATAGTTTCTTGAGTATGCTCTCTTCTTGCACCTAGAGTGACCTGGAAGATCAGAAAGAGAATTATTATCCCGACTTGAAGGAAAATAAAAAATGACATGCATAGAGCAAGAGATTCTAGGGGAAGGTTTCTAGCTAGAGCCAAGAGTTCGATTTTTACAAGTCCATCTACTTCAAGGAATAGACAAGAGATACCTCCATCATCTCCAACTTACACTCCTAGCCCTAGGATTCCTGGAATTCAAGAGGCAATAGTTGACTCTCCCACACCATCCATCGAATTTGAATCAGAAAGGGACCCTTTTCTTCCTTCCATAGGAGGACAAATTGTAATTGAAGAAGTAGAATCATCTGAAGAAGAGGGAGAAATTCCTTCTCGTTCACCCTTAGTAGAGGAACCGGAAAACTCTGAAGTCTCCGGGGAGACTACCATGACAGAGGAAGGAGCACCTGGATTTGGTAGAGGTAGAGGTAGAGGAGGAGGAGGAGGAGGAAACAATGGAGGAGGTCGAGGTAACATTGGGGGAAATAGGGATGGAGATAACTCATTCGGATTTCCTATAGTCGATGAGGACTCCCGAGCCACCATGAAAAACATCTCACCATCTGTCCTCCCAAACTTCCATGGGATGAGGAATGAGGACCCTGAAACATTTCTATTTGAGTTTGAAGTCATTTGTCGAACTTATGATTATCTGGAAGACTCTCAAAAACTCAAACTGTTCCCTTCAACATTGAAAGGAGCAGCCTTGAAGTGGTTCATGGGATTACTCACTCAATCCATTAGGTCTTGGAATGATATGAAACAAACATTTTTGGATAGGTACCTGGACTATTATATGCCCACCAATCACAAGGATGAGGTATTCAAAATGATGCAAAAAGAAGATGAAAATTTGGAGGATCTGCTTGAAAGATTTCAATACAACTTGAAAAGAGCAAAAATGAACAACTTAGATGAGGAGACCTTAAAAGCCCTTCTATTGAAAGCCATTAGAGATGAATGGATAGATATTTTGAACATGATGGGGAAGGGAGATATATCTCAACTTTCACTCAATGATATAGCAGAACTATGTGTCCATCTCTCAAGGGGGAAATCTAAAACTCAAAAAGGGCCTAGAGATCCTTCTCTCATCAGAGCAAATAAATCTGCAACTGGATCAGTAAGTAGGGCTGAGATTGGCAATATGATTGATGAATTTAAAACTGACATCTTAGGGAGTCTTAGCGAGCAACTAGACACTCTTAAGATTCACAATAAGCAGAAAGCAGAAGCTGAGGCTTTGGCCATCTTTTGCCCAAAGTGTAGGAAGAAACATGCTCTAAGGGAATGTCCCTTGGATGCAAAAGTCGTAGAGACATGTGTAATTTGTTCAGAGAATCATGAGACCAAGGATTGTCCTTCAATCCCTGGGCTCAAAGCTGTCTTTCAAGAAGATCCAAATACACTCGAATCTCTCTGTTTTGTCGCAAGGAGACCTTGGCAGGGGCAACAAAATCAAGGGTTTAACAACTCTATGAATTTTCAACCCCCACCAAATTGGAATCCTTGGCAACAACCTTGGTCCCAACCTCAAAATCCTTTTCAAGCATGGGTACAAGGTATGCAAAATCCTTATGGGAGATTTACTCAATTTTACCAGTATCCTCCATCTTTTCAAAATCAACAAGCTCCACAACTTCCAAGTCAAAATCCACAACTATCATTGCCATTTCCACAACAACAACAACCTTCTCAACAGAGTCCAAACTCTCAACTCTTGCTTCCATTCCAACAGAAGTCAAATCAACTTCCTTCTCAGCCATTGCCAAACCCCAATAATAAAAACCCTCAAAATGCTTACATGTTGGAAGGTCAACAATTTCCTACCTATATGATTGTTCCTCTCAATGAAGTACAACTCAGATCAGGTAGAGTCTTAGATAAGCCTTCTATAAATGCTCAAAAGCAAAGCATTTTTGAGGAAGAATCTCTTGAAGCCAATAAGGGTTCTGAATCATCTCTTCAAAACCCAAACACTCAAAAAGAAAAAGAAAAAGAATTAACCCCCACAACTCCCATAGTTGAGCAACCTGCATCTTTATCCACACCTCCTTTTCCTGAAAGATTACAAATTGACAAAGGAGTGGAAAAACAAATTTGGTTGCCTGACTATAATTTTCTAGATGAATTGAAGAATGTCTGTATCAAGATTCCCTTGTTACAAACCATTAAGGAAATTCCTATTCTAGCAAAAACAATAAAGGAGTTGAGCCTTAAAAGACCAGGAAGGAAACCAAGAGATACTAGAAGGATCCACCTGGTAGGAAAAATTGCAGATATCATGATGGGAAAAATTACTATGCAGAAATATGTAGATCCCGGTAGTCCAATTGTCAAAACACATATCAATGGGGTAGAAATACCAAATACTTTGATTGATTTAGGGGCTGCTATTAACATTATGAGTAGACAAACTATGGAACAGCTAAAACTTCCTAATCTTCTTTTTACACCTACTTTATTGCAACTTGCAGATCGATCAATTATTAAACCAGATGGTGTATTAGAAGACATTCCAGTCTCCTTAGATTCTTGGGAATATCCAGTGGATTTCATGATTTTAACTCCCAAGAGTAACCTAGGAGGACATCCTCTTATTTTAGGAAGACCTTGGCTAGCCACAGCTGATGCTTTCATAAGTTGTAGGTCTGGGGATATGTATATTTCTGATGGTAATTCGACAAAGAAGTTCAATCTGTATCCTCCAGCAAAAGCAATTACAGAAATAGGGGATAATGAGTGGGTTGATGATGAAGATACTATACAATCTGTCTTTACCATTTCTGAGGTTAGTGAAGATAGTCAAATTCTGAACACATTAGAAAACTTTGAACCATCTTCAGAATATGACTCCACACAATTTCAGTTGGATTCTGACATTGAGTGTCTATCATCTAGACAAATGTCTCTTTTCTCTATGGAAGATTTTGGTAGTTCTGCCATTGAGATTTTTCCAGGAAAAACATTGAATATCAACAGAAACTTGGAAAAATCACAACAAGGGGAGCTAACCAAAATCTTGCAAAAACATTCTACTGCATTTGCATGGGAGTATACCGATATGAAAGGTATTGATCCTAAGACTTGCATTCATCACATCTACATTGAGGAAAACAGTAGACCAATCAGACAACCTCAAAGAAGGATGAATCCAAACCTTAGGGAGATAGTGAAAGAAGAGCTCCAAAAGTTACTTAATGTAAACTTCATTTACCCCATTTTAGATAGCCGGTGGGTTTCCCCTTTGGTTATAGTACCTAAAAAGAATGGTAAATGGAGGGTTTGCATTGATTACAGGGAATTGAACAAAGCAACTTTGAAGGATCACTTTCCTTTACCCTTTATTGATCAAGTATTAGATACTTTAGCAGGCAAAAAGTATTTCTCATTTTTGGATGGTTTTAGTGGTTACAATCAAATTCAGGTAGCACCTGAAGACCAGGACAAGACCACATTTACCTGTCCATGGGGAACTTTTGCTTACCGAGTACTTCCTTTTGGATTATGTAATGCACCTGCAACATTTCAAAGGGAAATACTAGGAATCTTTTCTGATCTAATTCATGATTGTGTAGAGGTCTATATGGATGATTTTACAATTTATGGTAATTCATTTGAAGAGGCATTAGAAAATTTGGAAAAAGTCCTTACAAGATGTAAAGAAACAAATCTTTCATTAAGTCATGAAAAATGTTTTATGATGTTTACTGAAGGGATTGTTTTAGGACATCATATTTCATGAGATGGAATTAAAGTTGATAGATCAAAAGTTGAAGTCATCTCCAAGTTACCTATTCCAAATTGTCAAAAAGATGTTAGAAGTTTTCTTGGGTTTACTGGATATTATAGAAGATTTATTGAAAACTTCACCAAGATAGCATCTCCACTCTTCAAATTACTTACAAAACACTGTGAATTCAAGTGGGATCCTGACTGTCAATCTGCATTTGAAACTCTAAAAACAAGAATATCTGAAGCACCCATTTTGAGAGGGCCAAATTGGAAACTTCCTTTCCATATTTCTACAGATGCTTCAGATACAGCGCTAGGAGCTGTGTTGGGTCAAAAGGATTTAGTTCCTTATGCCATTTATTACACCAGTAAAAATTTGACTCCCACTGAGTTAAATTATATTGTGACTGAAAAAGAGTTCTTAGCCGTTGTTCATGCAATTAACAAGTTTAGACACTATATAACAGGCTATGAAACTTTTGTCCATACTGATCATTCTGCAATTAGATATCTCATGAACAAACCTGTTACTAATGGCAAAGTTACAAGATGGCTTTTACTTTTACAAGAATTCAATATTACTGTGTTAGATAGACCAAGGAAACAAAATACAGTAGCTAATTTCTTGTCTAGAATCCAAAATACTAACGAAGATTCTCCCGTAGAGGATAAGTTTCCAGATGAATATCTGTTTGCAGTAACTACTAAAACTCCTTGGTATGCAGATATTGCTAACTATTTGGTTACAGGGAAGCTACCTCCACACTTATTTCCTAATGAGAAAAGGAAAATCATTCAGGAGAGTTCAAAGTATTCATGGATTTCTAATGAATTGTTTAAAACAGGGCTAGATTGTGTGATCAGAAGATGTGTTCGGAAAGATGAAATGCCTGACATCCTTAAGGCATGTCATGATGAACCGTGCGGTGGACACTTTGCTGACAAGAGGACGGCCTATAAAATCCTTTCTTTAGGATATTATTGGCCTTCTCTCTTCAAAGATGCAAAACAATATGTTAGAAGGTGTGACAGCTGCCAAAGAGTTGGGAGACCAACTCTTTCAAATGAAATGCCATTACAGCCACAGGTACTCATCGAACCCTTTGAGAAATGGGCTTTAGATTTTGTTGGACCTATTAATCCACCATCTAAACAAAAGAAGTATATATTGGTTTGCACTGATTATGTTACTAAATGGGTAGAAGCCAAGGCATTGCCTTCTGCCACTGAAAATTCAGTTGTTCAATTTCTTTTTGAGGATATTTTTACTCGTTTTGGTGTCCCAAGAGAAATTGTGACAGATCAGGGAAGTCAATTTACATCTAACTTGATGGAGAAGCTGATGGAAGAATACAAAATCAAGCATAGAAAATCTACTCCATACCATCCGCAAGCAAATGGTCAAGTGGAATCTACAAACAAAGTTCTTGAGAGCATCATCACCAAAACTGTTCATCTCCACAGAAGAGATTGGGCAGAAAGCCTTCCTGAAGCCTTATGGGCCTATAGAACTACATGGAGGAACACAACAGGACATTCTCCCTATGAACTTGTTTATGGGAAAGAAGTCTTGCTCCCCATTGAGTTCCAAGTCAAGACCTTCAAGATGGCAGTTCAGTTGGGGATGAGTCTATCAGAAGCCCAAAAGCACAGAATGGAGCAGCTGAATGAGCTAGATGAAATAAGACAAGATGCAATTTTAAGGACCGATCTAGTTCAGCACCAAAGAACTAAGTGGCATGACAGATATATCAAAGAGAAGAAGTTTCAAAAGGGAGATTGGGCGTTACTGTTTGATTCAAAGTTTAAAGACTTCAAAGGAAAATTCCAAACTCATTGGCTTGGGCCATATGAGATTGATGAAGTCTTTAGCAATGGAGCAGTTTGAATCAAGACTATTGATGAGTTTCAAACTCCTCTCATTGTGAATGGCCACCGATTAAAAATTTATCATAAGCCACTCTCAAAAGAGGACTTTGTCAAAATGTTTCAAGAGAATTCTGCAATGAGGCTGGTGGAGAAGAATTCTTCTCCTCCATCAGCCTAGTCTTTGTTTCTTTCTGAATTTTAAAAAAAAAAATGTGTATAAGCCTGAAAACCAATCCCAGATTGGCGGTCTTATACAGAAAATATGGAGTGAAAATCAGGGACACCTGACACTCTATATTTTCCAAAAAAAATCTCTTTCTCTTTCCATCTTCACTTCATTTCACTTCACCTTCATCATTTTTCATCTCCATTCCATTTCATCATCACTTCATTCCATTCACTCCATCTCATATCATCAATAAAAGTCCCTCTCAGGACTATTTCATTCAGTTAGTTCTTTTTCCTAACTAACTTTGTGTAGTTAAAGGGGAGTTGTCTTAGTTTCCGCAGCTGGAAACCGTTTCCGCAGCTCGCACCAGTTTCCGCAGCCAGAAACGATTTCCGTAGCCAGCATCACTCTGTCTCTACAGCCAGCAGCACTCTGTTTTCAAAGAAAAAAATCTCAGTCAAAGGTTAACATCATCATCACCAAAGGCAGTAAAGATATGAGACACCTGCAAGATCAAAGAGCAATAATGGATCAGAAGCCTTAATCAACAAATGGCAAACTTTTAAAGGTATGATCAAAATTTTTACCAAATAACAATTTAATGTCATTTGTATGCATAGTTATTAGATCATGGAAATTCCACTAAATACAATGATTTGATATGGCTAGATCCATATCACTCCACTTCCACGATGATAATCCGTCCACCTCATCCCTTTCTAACGGTTCCATAATCACTCTTAATTCAAACTCGAAATGGGACTGCGCTTTCATTTATTGGCCGTACGAGGAAGAAGTGACCTACTGTACTACGTCTCTCCTCCACCATAATTCCTGCAGCCAACGTTGAGACGTGGCGTAAGTCATCTAATCCCAACAGGACTCAGCCGTTATTCTGCCATTATCACTCCACTCCCGCATGCATTGAACTCATTTATGTTATTTATCCTTCACTCCCTCGTACCCATACTATTTCCTACTCTCCATTTCCGCTGCAACCTCCATAGCTTTGCTCTAAACCCTGATAACAGTCACTGAATACGCTTTGCATTTCGGTTACGGCCACTCCACTTACCTTCAGAATCCCGTAATCAGCTCGTTTTTCCCCCAAACGTCCACACACAGTAAAATTTTTAGCCGGGGTTGAAAGCCGAGAATGGGAAAGTTACTCAGAGCGGAACCTGAGGGCCCAAAATACCTGGAGGGGTATCCGCAGACAAAGGAATCATTGAAGAAAGCGAAGTGGCTGAAGTTTATTCAAAAGTTTAGAGGTTATAATAAGGAAGTCACTAAAACCTTCGCTCGGTCCTTTAATGGACACGTAGTGGAGGTAGGGGATTTGAAATTTACAATAACAGAGGCCACCATAGCAGCAGCAACCAGTTTACCTCAAGAGGGAGACAGATGGTTTAAAAACAGAAGTCTGGATGATCAGGGATGGAAAGTCATGCTTAAAAATCCAGGTATGGACACTTCTATATTTACTGAAGGTATTCCTGTGCATGTAATCAAAGAAGAATGGTCTACACTATTATTGCTTGTTCAGAAGTTTATTACATGCGAGGGCCGTTTCGGCACCATGTACATGTATCATGCAAGGATTATGATGAATTTCATAGAAGGCCATACCCTTAACTTACCTTACTTCCTGTTAGCAAGCCTGAAGAAAATGAGCTCCACTGTCCAGAAACATGTAGGCCATATTGAATCCCACCTTTACCATCATGGGCTCATCAGAATTCTCATTGAGGATCAATTGAAAAATAATAATGATACCTGGGAAAAGTTTTTAATCAGAAATCACTTCCAAGAAGTAACTGAAGCCTCCGCCAGCAGTTCTCCAAAAATCCCAAAAAGGAGTAGGAGGAGAGAAAGAAACGTTACAGCCCAGGACCTTCCTACAGTAGACACTCAGGAAACTGTTCAGGAGAAAGAAGGGGAGGGAGCTAGAAATAAGAAGCAGAAGAAGGACAAAGGAAAAATAACTATTCAAGAGACATATCCATCCCCTGAACCATCTGTAGAAGAAGAGTCTCAAACTCTGGCCGATAGATTAGCATATCTTCATGCTGCTGCCACTGAAAAGAGAAAACAAAAAGAAAAACAGAGTGCCCAGAAAGAGAGCACTAGTCCATATGTGAGAAGAAGCAGTAGGCTCAAAGAAAAGAAGGAAGTGACCAAAGGAAAACAATCACACTTCATTGATCTAGGTGAGGGAACACCTCCAACTCAGCCTCACATTGAGTCAACTCCTCCACGTGAGGAAAGTCCTTTTCGGCCAGAAAGGGAAAACAATCCTCCTTCACCGGAATTTGAGTTCAGGCCAAGAAAAACACCTGAGGTAGATTCCGCCCAACAAGAAGCATATAACTATTTAGAGTCCTTGGAGCAATCAGTTGCAGGACCAAGCACTATATTGCCACTTGATGCACAGGTACATTCTCTAAAACAGGAAGTATTTGAGTTGGAAGTCCTGAATAGGCATATTAAACAAGAGAATGAA
Organism: Pinus tabuliformis; assembly: GCA_031772625.1. NCBI lineage: Eukaryota > Viridiplantae > Streptophyta > Pinopsida > Pinales > Pinaceae > Pinus > Pinus tabuliformis. The sequence goes on along the minus strand of CM062819.1, from coordinate 1,268,300,716 downwards.
GCATTGAAAGAGCAAAGTAAAGTGGACAAGATTGTCCATGACAATACCATGCTTCACTTAGGACTGTGGCAAAAGAAGAATAGGAAGCTGAAGAAAAAGTGCAAGAAGCTGAGCAGGGCACTGATTAACTTGAAGTTCAGATGTCTAGTCAAGAAACCAAGGACCATTTTGGCATCAAGGAGAAAGAAAAGAAGGCTGGATGTTCTTGCAGAAGCATCAGAGCACATGGATTGAGGAAAAGAACTAAGTTTTGGTTGCATGAGGACATGCAACATCTTCACAGTGGGGGTATGTAGAGCCTTGAACCTGTACCTTCCCATACACCTCTCAGCCTCCTTTTCCCACTCATTTCATCCACCAAGTTGATTAAATCATTGTATTTTAGGACTTTTTACATGCTTTTATAACTCTGCTAATGACTGTTGTTTGGTTTAGAATTTTGGTTCAGAATGCTGCGTTTCCGCAGCCAACACTGGATTCCGCAGCTGTTTTATTAAATGATATGTTACAGGTGTCCTCCGAGAAGATGAGCCACATGGGCAAGTTCCAGTAGTCAAGGACATGGTACGTGTCCCTCCAGATCACCCAGAACAGCCATAAAAGCCTGCGGTCAACGAGGAGGCAAATACCGGTCAACAGAAGTGTCCAGCGGTGGCACGGCTCTGCGTTGCTCTGTTTTTGGGCACGTGAAGCTAGGTGGCATCATCCTCAGCCATGGAGACGATCTAGAAGCACGAATCAAACAGCCATACTCCCCAGATTGAATGATCACTATGATCATTACCTAGATCCGAGGACGCAGAGGATTCACGTGTTTTTGAACAGCTGATCGAATAGCATAAATTTCGTTAAATCAGTTTGCTTTCTTCCTATAAATAAAGCGTCCTTGAACGCTGTATAGTTAGTCATTGTTGTAATCATTTTGTTTGAACTCCCCACTGTACTTGACATTTTGATGTTTAATATATGAGAAGACTGTTTTACATCTAAGTGTATATTTGCTCATTGAATCGGCTGAAGTAGGCAGAGGGCCCCTGTTTGCTGAAGTCCTGTATAGTAATCTTTAATTTCTTCCATTTCTTTTTCTGATTTCATGTCTAATAGCTGTACAGATGTCTTTTAAATTGCTGCGTTTTCAACATGTATAATAGCTGTACATAACTTTGATTTCTGCTGATTTACATTTCTGCACTTTTATGTTCATGACTGATCAGTGTGTTATGCAGGTTTCTTAGGCGTGCCCAGGACAGTTTTTTTTCTTTTCTTTTCATAGCTAGTGGCATGCGTGATCATCTTGTCTATGTTGCTGACCTTAATTGTTTTGCAGCTTTGATTTTCCTTACTGTCATTTCTTTAATTTTCATATTTACTTTCTGCTCTTAGATATCAAGTTGTTCATCTATTGATGGTTCCTTTTCCATAATCCAATATCTTTATTGAGAGCCAAAATATCACTTAGCACAGCTTGGTTTAGTTTGCTTTAGAACTCACATTACTTGACTTATTCATAACTGTTTCTTACATGATAAATTCAGCTGAAAGGCAAGAAGTTAAGAGGAAGTTAAAGTATTTGTGACTAGTCTCTTTTATGTAGTTTCACTTCAATTTCACATTGCTTAAACATTCCATGAGATCTTTTTATAGAGAGGATTGAGATGAAAGGTTGAAATAGTGTGAGATAGTTGTTTTTACTTATTAGTTGGATTTAATATAGATTTCATTTTCATTTTCTTGCAGCAGCAGAGATACTGGGCCGATGTCATTAGTCTTTTATTTGATGTCTTCATTTTCCTTTAAGAGTTGATTTTATTGCAGTTGTTGTTCAAGCTTTCTTGTAGAATACTTTTTAAGTTTTGAGAAATCAATTAGGGCTCACCACAATCACCCACATTTCACTTGCTTTATTTCATTTCCATCACATCACAGTAGGAAAGATACATTTGAAAACAAACTTAAAAAAAAAAAAACTAAAAACGACAAAAGACTAAGAAAACAGTTGCCTAAGTACATATAGTACACCTCACTTCATCAGCTTACGAGCCCCGGGTTGACATTTAAAAGTTGCAATTTAGACATCACTAAATTGACCAAACAGATCCCACATTCATGCTTGGAATATGGAACAAGGGTGATTAGCTTAAAGAAAGATTTGGTTTAGCTCAATCTATGTTTGAGTGGTATGTGGAAGCCCCTAACTTGGTTTGATTTTGCATATGGTTAATAAAAGCTAAGTTCCTCTTGCTTTTGATGAAAAAATGTACTTGTTATTATGTGGGTTTAATGGTTATTATCTCATTTTTATCTATCTTGTTATATGTTCGCTATAAGCATGACTAATGAAAAGATCTAAGTATAACTCTTAACAAACTTCTATTAATGAATGTCTGGATAATGAATGCAAGAGCTAATTGGTAGAGTTTAGGCTTCTGTGATCCATATCAAGTTTACAAAAAAAAATTCGGCGAAGATCACATGATACATCATTTGTCAACGCGTTTCGAACCAACCAGTGTGGTTCATCGTCAGGACAAGTTGAAGAAACAGATCCAGCTTAGCATGTTAAATAGTCTGAGCAGAGACTCCAACGGCTAAATCGACCAACGGCTAATTTTGACCTACGGTCCATAGGTCAAATACTATTCATAATTTAATATTATTATTATTAATAAATTATTATAAAATATATATATCATATAGTTGAGGTTAAAATTTTTATTAAATGGTTAGTTAGAAAAGGTAAATTATTTGATTTAATAATATAAGTAATTATTTATACTTAATATGGAAAATATTAGGAGACCAAACACCCTTAGGCTCTCGAAGGCGACTACAATGGCGGAACCCTAACCTAGGGTTTGTTACAGGGTTTTACACTCATGGCGACTAGCACTTGGGGACCTTGGGGCTTGGGTGCTCTGACGGCCTGAACATTGACAGCGGCTTCGGGTTTCACGGAGCCCTTTTTTTATTCTGCGGTCCCCTCCCGGTTTTCACTGGCGCACTGACCCCTCCTACCTTCCCGCGGTCGGCCCCCGGATCGATTCCTGTTTTTGGCTCACTCTGCACCGACTGTCAGCATGGGAGAGGAAGACTTGGTTGACTATGAGGCGGACCCCACGCCTCACCAAGACATCTGGGCTCATCCAAAGAGGCCTCATATGATACCGCGGAGTGTTGCACTGGGCTATGAGACAGGTGCTTCGTCTCAGCAGCCGCATCTGCCGCACACAGGGAAGAACAAATCTCCTGACTTCACCCTGGCGGACGCCTCGCCTCTTGAATGCCCGCCTCTTTCCCCCACGACGATTCAGTTATTGGGCTCATGCTTCCAGAACTTGCCTTCTCTCGACGCTCCGCTTCAGTTTCACATTCGACCTGCTTTACCTCCGCCCCCTCCGCCTCCTTCTCCATCAAGCTCGCATTCACCTTCAATTTCCTTTATGCCGCAGGCCCAACAGCTCCCTCTCCCTTCTCCCTGGCACTAGCAACTCGGCTCCCCGCTCTCCGATTCGCTCGGGCTGCTTCACTACCCCGCCGCTACCGGTTCGATCCGCTGGCTCCGCACAGCATAGCTCTTCTGACCCTTGCCGTAAACTTCTAAAGGAGATCCCCTTGGGCAAGCGCTCAGAGAAGGTGACAAAAGGAAGATGCCTTCGTGCAATTAATTCAGAATTCAACGTCAATTTTGGGCCTGAAGCACCGCTGCCGGACGTGATGGATGCTGCTCGCAAGGTCCTGGTCGGTAGGGTTCGTGGACGCACCTACACTGTGGAACGTCTCAAGCTCTGGGTGGAAGAGATATGGGGCTCATTGCTTAAAGAACTACCAGAGATTATGGTTCTCACGAGGGGCTGGTTCGCCTTACATTTCCATCGACCTGAATATACCCAGTGGATCCTCTCTCAGTATTGGCACATCGAGCTTGCTCCAGTCATGCTCAAGCGGTGGGATCCCCTCTTTGACCCGGAACGAGAACAATTGGGGGTTGGACCCATTTGGGTTCGTCTACCTGGTCTGCCATGGCAATTTTGGACCCCGTATGCCTTTAAGAGAATTGGGGACACACTAGGTACTTACCTGGAGCACGACAGATCTTACGAGAAAACGGGCATCAGGACAATGGCTCGAATACTCGTCCACTTGGATACCAGACCTGGGTTAGAGGAAAAAATCAACCTGCACCATAGCCATGTCACCCGCAAACAGTTACTAGACTACGAAGGCGTTCCTTTCCGCTGTCGAAGATGCCATAAAATTGGCCATCTGTATAAGGATTGTCCATTGAATTCGGGGGTGACTTCAGAGGATACTAAAGGACCTAGACAGCAGACCACTGTGGAACAAAATGCTGGAGATAACATACCAACTGAAGGCGAACAGGCTCAACAGGAGACTCCATCCAAGAAGACAGGTGATAGCGCTAAAAAGAACGCTCGGAGGAAGGCATCATCTACACCAGAGCCGCCGCGTACTCGCTCAAAGACTGCTGAGGCTGCACCCAAGCCGGCGGAGGCTGCTCCTACTCATCCGGGTAATGCTTCAACACCTACCTGTACTCCTCTTTTTTCTGATGATATGCAATCATTTGTGCACTCTTCCTTGCGGACCTCCCTCTCAGAAATTGTCTCCCTCCCCTCCATCCTTTGCACCATAGCCCCTCCTCCGCCCACTTTCTCTACCACTCCTCCCTCCCACAACCTGGTTTTGGGCTGTCCTGACTCCCTCTCCTCTCCGGTTGGATCCGGTTCTCATCATTATCATCTGAGATCCCGAGCTCGCTCTAAATTTCTGCGCCTGGGATCATCCCCTGGCCGGCACCGCAAGCAAAAGAGAGGCAGACCATCCAATATCTCATCTGCAAAGCTAATTGCTGTTGCGGATGTTGCCATGGGGCGACAGACTACTATTGAACGGGCACTTAGAGCTATTGAGCCCCTGACCTGCGGTTCCCCATGATCTGGCTCTCCTACAACTGTAGGGGACTAGCCAACCCCAAAAAACGACTGGCTCTGAAAAGACTCTTGCAAGAATTTAGATGTGATATCATATTCCTTCAGGAAACACTCTGCACTTTCGAGGTAGCGGTGCGATGTCTTCAAGCCATGCTCCCTGGATGGGTTTTACATGGATTGGATGCCTGTGGTAGATCTGGTGGACTGCTCATTGGAATAAACCCCAGAAAAAGCAGGCCTCTCTCTGCTTGGGGGGGTTGTGGCTTCCTTGGGATGGACATAATCATGGGTGACTTGGGCATCCCAATCAGAATTATTAATATTTATGGGCCTAATCAGAATAGACAAACATTTTGGCAAAATTTTCTAAATGGTAATCATATCACTCAGAATACAGTGATTGGGGGCGATTTCAATTTCTCATTGGGGGTTGGAGAATCCTGGGGTCATCATGCACAGTGTGATCCTATTGCGGATCAAATGAACATGTTATTAGATGCACATCATCTAGTGGATATCCCCATGAACAAGAAGCTTCCCACTTGGCACAATCAGCGTACAGGAGAGGCTGCTCTGGGGCGGCGTTTAGACAGATATATGATGCATGAGGAATTGATACAATTGTTCCCCCTATACAGACAATGGGTCAGCACTGGGGGTCTATCAGATCACCACCCGATTCTATTACAGATCAGCGACAAAAAATCAAAGCCGCGCTCTCCCTTTAAATTCTTTGCTGGTTTTCTCCAAGAGCCGGAATACATCAAGCTGGTCACGGACTTCTGGGCATCACAACCCCCGCTGAGGGATCAGAGGAAAGCGATGGATTTCTGTGAAAGACTAAAGATGCTCAAGGTATTGACCGAGACCTGGGCAAGATCAAAGCGGAACAGAGATGAGCAGATATTGAAGGATACTGAAGAACAGATAGCTCTATTGACTGATGAGAGAGGGGCTGGCTATCTATCCGACGATTCCAAAACACTTCTAAACCAGTTGCTTGAGCAAAAATCGAAGATATTAAAGGAAAAGGAGGAACTATGGAGACTTAAAAGCAGAGCCATTTGGCTCAAAGCTGGGGACAACAATACAAAATACTTTCACAACCTCGCCAATGGTAGAAAGGCATCAAATACCATTTGGAAGCTACCAAGGGAACCAGATGGATGGGCTACCACACACTAGCAACTTGCTAGCTTGGGGGTAACACATTTCAAGCGACTCTTCACGACACCGAATGTGGTCAATCTTCCAGACATTATCAGTCTTGCAGGAAAGTTTCCTCGGTTTGTTGGCCAGGAAGACATTGAAGACCTCAGTCAACCGGTCACTATACAAGAGCTGGAAAGTACCCTCAAATGGTTCAAGAAAGATAAGAGTCCGGGGCCAGATGGCTGGCCAGTGGAGTTCTATCTGGCTTTTTATGATTTGCTGGGAGAGAACTTATTGGAAGTTGTTGAGGAGAGCAGGATCACTGGGCACATTCATCCGCCTATGAACTAGACCTTCATTGCCTTGATTCCCAAATCTGATGACCCCACATCCTTTAATGATTTTCGCCCTATCTCCCTCTGTAATTGCCTCTACAAAATCATTGCCAACCGCATTAAACCTATTCTGTCCACACATATCTCTGCTGAACAATTTGCTTTTCTTCAAAACCGCCACATCCAAGAGGCCATAGGCACTGCCTAGGAAGCTTTACACTCCATAAAGCTAAAGAACCTCAAAGGTATCTCACTAAAGATTGATCTTGAAAAGGCTTTTGATAAGGTAAATTGGCTCTACCTCAAGATGATTCTTACCCATTTGGGCTTCCCCCTTTCGATCATAAACTGGATTATGGGCTGTGTTTCTTCTGTATCCTTTGCCATCCTTATAAATGGTGCAGCCTCTGCCCGCTTTTATATCAACAGGGGTATCAGGCAAGGCTGCCCTCTTTCCCCACTACTCTTTCTTATTGTTATGGAGGGACTGAGTAGGCTCATTGCGGCTGCAAAAAGGAATGGTGACTTCAGCGGGCTCAAAATCACTGAACAGTACTCTCTTACCCATCTACTGTTTGTTGACGATATATTAATCTTTCTTAATGGAAGTGTCCGAGACATCATCGCATTAAATGATATTCTACTACTCTTCTGTAAAGCCACGGGCATGGAAATCAATAGGGACAAATCCACCAGATCTATGATGAGATGCACACAACAGGAAACTCAGCTGGCGACCCAGCACTTCCCCTTCTTGGAAAGTAGCATGATGGAAGGCATCAAATACCTTGGGTTCAGATTAAGGCCGGATGGATATAAATCTGAACACTGGTCATGGCTCATAAATAAAATTGAAAAAAGGATCATCTGCTGGCAACATCGACTACTGTCAAAAGCTAGTAGACTACTGTTGATCAAATCTGTACTTGAGGCTACCCCAGTCTACTGGATGTCCCTCACATGGATTCCAAAAGGCATCCTTCAAAAAATTCAACAAATCTGTAACAGGTTCCTGTGGAATGGCAATAAAAAGGGAAAGATATCTGCTTGGACAAGATGGTCCCTCGTTTCCATGCCAAAGAGATGGGGAGGATGGGGTCTAAAATCTCTCTCAGAATTTGCACAAGCTTTAACAGTGAAACAGGGTTGGTCACTCCTCAAGATGGATAGCTTATGGGCGGAAGTAATATACCAAAAATATATTTGGCCCTCCAACATCATTGAATGGCTTCGCAGACCTACTTGGAGCCACCAGGGTATATCCACGATCTGGCGGGCCACATTAAAAGCTATGCCTCTCATCCGAGAAAACCTTCTATGGAAAATTGGGAATGGTGCACAGGTCCGCATAGGATTAGACCCTTGGCCTGGTTCAGGGAACGCACACCTTCTACCGGAAGCACTGATCCGACATCTCAACAATGGGGGCATAAAATACCTGGCACAGATCGGTGATCCTCAACGATCAACTATCTTCACACAAGCATGGATCACGGATCGTCAGTGGCAACTACCAGATGAATGGACTGAATATTGGCAAGGATACATTCAGGCTCTTACCGAATCACACATCAAGCTACATGAGGAGGATGATGAACTAATTTGGGCACCTGCTAAATCGGGTATTTATGCACCAAAGCTTGGCTACCTGAAGCTCATCGAAGATAAGAAACCTGACATACAAAAAAGTTGGTGGAAAGATATCTGGCAACTACAAGCACAGCCTCGAGCCAGACTTCTAATGTGGAACATTATAGCAGACAAGCTACCTACAGGCACCTTCCTCAAGAAACGGGCTTTCGCTGGACCAACTTGGTGTGTACTCTGCAGAAAAGAGGAGGAGTCAACGCCCCACCTATTCCTTACCTGCGAAGTTACAAAGGATATATGGAAACAGGTCACACAGGCCCTCAACATAACCACTGTCTGGCACGGTGATGATATACCCATAGCCTGGGATCAGTGGTGGACTGCGGTGTCTTCTGAAAAGGCCAGGAACCTACCACCTGTGGTGTCATGGTTCATTTGGAACAAGCGAAATGCCATAATTTTTGAGGATTACAGGGTCAACTGGCAACTTCTTCCGCCAACTATCGGCGCGGCATACATGGAAATCTCTTTTGAAAATAAAATAAACACACCCAGGAACATCTTGCCTGAAATCATCAACAGGGATATGCCTTGGGCGTATTTCGACGGGGCAGCACCATTGCAAGGATGTGGGGGGGGTATTGTACTTCATCTATCAGAAGCTCATTATTTCCACCTGAGATTGGGACTCGGCCCGGGCACCAATAACCATGCTGAGCTTATTACACTGAGACATCTTCTCTACTTTGCTCTATCCAAAAATTGTCGACAAATACAAATATTTGGGGACTCAAAGATTGTAATTGATTGGGCAAATAATAAATCTATCTGTCATGCATATTCTTTGAAACACATCTTGGAAGAAATTGTTTTTTTAAAAACACATTTTGACCAGATCACTGTTTCTCACATCTACAGGGAAAGAAATGCAATTGCTGACCGGCTCTCGAAAGAAGCGGCGGATCGCCCTCTAGGAGACTGGCTGATAGAAGAATACAATCCAGAGGGGATGCACAGATTCTATCATCGTCCATATATTGACGGTCTGCAACAGGGGGACAATCTCCCCATCTAAATTTTGATCTACATGTTCTCATTTTTGTATATAACAGCACAGTACTGATCGGCTCTATACTTTATTTCACTGCATGAGGGCTCACATACCTCAAAACTCTGTCTATTTATGGTTATTTGTGAGACACTGTTATGTTATATTTTTTGACGGATACAGATCCACCGTATCCTCAGTGGGACTTACAGGAAGATTACTGTATTACTTCTTTTGAACAGTGGTAAAACCACACTACTGCATATGCCTTGGCATCAACAGCATGTAATCTTTATTATTTCTTTTTAATAGAAATTACGAACTCTATTTTCCTCGGAAAAAAAATTATTTATACTTAATATTATATTGGTAAAATAGCCTTGATAATAATATATTATTAATATTAGTAGTGAAAATATTATTATTAATTTAATATTATTAATATTATTATTATTATTATTATTATTATTTATGGAAAAAAGTTAAATTAGGTAAGATATATAGATAAATTATTTAGTTTATTTATCTAAATTATATATATATATATATATATATATATATATATATATATATATATATATATATTAATAATCTTAGATAAAGTTAGGTAAAAGACCGATGAAAAAAATAAATAAATAAGTAAATAATTAAATAAAATAAAATTAAATAAATAAATTAAATAATTAATCAATTAATTAAAAATAAATAAATAAATAAATAAATATCAGGACAAGTTAAAGAAACGGATCCAGCTTGGCAGTTTAAATAGACATAGCAAAGCCCCCAACGGTTAACAAGACTAACAGCTACTTTTGACTAGGTACCTTAAAAAATGCTACCCGGGGACCAGTCCTTTAAATAAATTAATATTAAAAATAATTAAAAATATATAATAGTTATGTTCAATTATTACCTAATAATTGAACATAACTATTATATATTTTTAATTATTTTTAATATTAATTTATTTAAAGGACTGGTCCCCGGGTAGCATTTTTTAAGGTACCTAGTCAAAAGTAGCTGTTAGTCTTGTTAACCGTTGGGGGCTTTGCTCTGTCTATTTAAACTGCCAAGCTGGATCTGTTTCTTCAACTTGTCCTGATATTTATTTATTTATTTATTTATTTTTAATTAATTGATTAATTAATTAATTAATTAAATTTAATTTAATTTAATTAATTAATTTTTTTTTTTTTTTTTTTTCATCGGTCTTTTACCTAACTTTATCTAAGATTATTAATATATTTATATATATAATTATTAATAAATAATTTAGATAAATAAACTAAATAATTTATCTATATGTCTTACCTAATTTAACTTTTTTCCATAAATAATAATAATAATAATAATATTAATATTAATAATATTAAATTAATAATAATATTTTCACTACTAATATTAATAATATATTATTATCAAGGCTATTTTACCAATATAATATTAAGTATAAATAATTACTTATATTATTAAATCAAATAATTTACCTTTTCTAACTAACCATTTAATAAAATTTTTAACCTCAACTATATGATATATATATTTTATAATAATTGATGAATAATTTATTAATAATAATAATATTAAATTATGAATAGTATTTGACCTATGGACCGTAGGTCAAAATTAGCCGTTGGTCGATTTAGCCGTTGGAGTCTCTGCTCAGACTATTTAACATGCTAAGCTGGATCTGTTTCTTCAACTTGTCCTGACGATGAACCACACTGGTTGGTTCGAAACGCGTCGACAAATGATGTCTCATGTGATCTTCGCCGAATTTTTTTTTGTAGATCTAATTGGTGTTATGATGGTTATTGTGAAAATGAATTGTTCCTTCTTGTTTATCCTTAGATAAGTTTCCATATCACTATGTTCATCTTTCCATTCATGGCTTGTAGGTTGCATGTTCACCATGTGTTTGACGAAATTTTAGTCCCGGTTGGGAGATGTTAGGTCAAGTCTTAGTTCAAGTTTTGGGTCATAAGCTTTGTTTCTATGTCATCTATAATGTATGGAAGTTTCACGGAGTTCTGGGAAGAGGCCTAAGTCCTAGCCCTAAAAAGTGTTTAAATTCTCAGTGTAGATTAAATTGATTATGTAACGTACTAAAGCAAATTAAATACTTAATCTACTTCTACAATCAAACTTGCGGAAGCTTAATCGATTTTGAGCAAGATCAAACAAAACACATATAGCAGAGAAGAAGATTCAATCACACATGAAACACAGAAGAATACTCTCGGGAAAGCCTCAGCTAAAAACCCCGCTATCTGTATTACCATAAAAGTGGAAATATCTCAAGATTACACAAAGCTTTATCTCTCAAGCTATCCAACTCTCAGTACAATCCCTCACTCTTGCTCATAGACAGAATAGACAACACCTATGCTTGCTCCTCTGTCCTCCAAGCCTCCTATTTCCTTGTGCAGTTTTCCCTAGGTCCTCAAGTTGTAACCTGTGTGATTCTCACCTCACACACTGCTCTTACCTCTATAGAAACTGCGCAATCCTAAAGGAATGAATTCCTTTTGCATAAAAGAGATATTCTCATAGGAATATTCTAGCAACTGACAGTACACTGTCCCTTCCTTTAATATCAACTGGGTTTTTGTTTGAACTGACATGAGTTATTTATGAGAGAATATTCAGTTATCTAGAGAACACTAGTTGCATGCATGCATGCATTATTAGATTGAACTCACAATTAGTTCCTCAAACTGTTTGGAACTAATTTAACTGGACATAACTCAGTTAACTGAGCTAACTAATTACAACTCAAATACAACTCACTCTTATCTCCTTAATCAAGGGATAATCTCCTTAATTTAAGGGATAACTGTTGCATGACTTCAAAAAGACTTCTAGCTTGAATTTCTCCAACTAATTAACTCAAGATGAATTAATTAATTATTTTTCAAGTAGCTGGTGAGACTAAATTCGAATTTTAATTCTCAATTTTAATTCAAGGATAAATTAAAATTGGAATATATCCTGAAATGCTATCTATAGCAATGTTATTTATAGCATTTCTATTTTTAGCATTTCTTGTTACTATTTTCAACACTCCCTCTGAACAAGAAAGGAATTCAACTTGATCCCGATCCTAAACCTTTGGAATGTTCTGCATGCAACACTTCTCTCAAGTGTTGTAGCTCCAACAACTCTAGAAACAAAAAAAACATCCAACCTGAATCAGAATGATGCCTCTGTCATCAAAGTATCTGACTATTATTGCCTCTGTCGACTGAAAACTCTGCACCTCTATGTGCTTCAGTATTTGACTACTTTAGCCTCTATCACTTTGATCTCTACCTGCATCAATCACACTGATTCCTCCTGCTGCATCCTTGCTGCTGCTGGTCCTATCTCCCAGAACTGCATCTACACTACACCTCCTCTCATCATGTTGGATCGTGTTGCCCACTGCTACAGTGCAACTCAGTTACTAAGAAGTAAGTAACTGATCTCCCAACTGACCTCTTTGTTGGGCTAGAAACACCCTCTAATGCTGAAGCTCCCTCTGCAGCTCCATCTGCATCTGTCTCTACCCACTCAGCCAGTCCTACTACTCCTCGTCGAGGCTCCTATAGCAAGGTCTAATCAAAGAGGATGGGTACCTCAAGGATCCTGCCCCTATTTCAGCCTTCATGGGACTATCACTGCACATCTCCCCACCTCATACCTGGAGGTATGGCTGCATGTGATCCCTCTGATGACTTGGCTCAAAATTCCCCCTTACTGGAGGTCTCTGCATGAGTGGAAGCCTCCACTCGGTCTCCTCTCAGCATCTCCAATTGTGGCTCCTCCACAATTGTCTGAGACTTCTTCCGGGACTGCATGTTGAGATGTAATGTACTCTCCCTCTCAACCACCAAGTCTCTAACATTGGCCTTGCTCACAAAGGCTTTGCATGCATCTTGAACCTTAAGAGCATACAGGTTCTATACCCGTGAATCGATCTGTTTCACCTGCCCCGTGGTGATGTGTCTAAGGAAAACCTTTCTCTTATTGAAGACAACATCGTAGCCTTTGTCCTCCAACATCGCGATCGATACCAAGTTCTTCTTTAATCCAAGCACATACTTCACATCTGTCAAGGTGATAGAAGCTCCATGCTCCCTTTGAAAAGCAACTGTGCCCACTCCTAAAACACTATACCTTTCATCGCCACCCATCTCTATGAGTATCTTGAGGTATTTCTCCTCCAAGGTGTTGAATAAACTTTTATTGCCGACCATGTGGAATGAGGCTCCACTGTCAAGAAACCAACCACAACCCATCATCGAAGACACCATGCATGTGATGAGGGTGAAGTCCATCTCGAACTGAGAGACCAATGCCTCACCTTCAGATCCTTCTAAGGATCCCTTCTTGGACTTCTTCAATGAGCAATTAGTTGAATAATGGCCCACCTCATGACAATTAAAGCATCTCACTTTAGATTTGTCAATCTTCTTCCCTCCATGAGAAGAACTCAATTTGGGATGAGAATTCTTCTCCTTCCCTTTCCTTGCCTTACTTGCTAAAGCCAAATTTTCTTCATCCTCCTTGGATGAAGAACCATTTCTGGTGCTTCTCCTGATCTCCTCCTACATCATATCCGACCACAATCATTCCCAATCCGACAGTTTCTCTCTTCCATTCACTGAGTCCTGGTAGCTATGACAGCTCTTAGGAAGACCGAGGATAGCAAGACTCACCATATCATCATTGGTTGTCGTGATTCCTACACTTCCAAGCTCATCTCTGCAGGTGGTGAGCATGTTCAGATATGTAGAAACTATGTCGCCCTTTTCACACTTGATTTTCTGAAGCTTGTCCTTCAGCGCTAGCTTCCTTTAGTCATTGTTGTTCATATATAGGTCCTTCAATGTCTTCCACATTGAAAACAAAGTCTCCTTCCCATGGAGACTCGAGACAATATGGTCTCGAACTCCCTCTAGAAGAATCCTCCTTGCTCTCGCCACACATTTCTTCCATTCTGCCAATTCTTGGGCATTAGCTGCTGCCAGCTTGGGGACTTCTTGATCAATGAAGTCCTTCAAGCCATTGTCTTCTAATACTGCTTCCATGCAATCCTTCCATGCTATGTAATTCGAGCTGCCATCTAGGGCATACTCGAGTCTTAAGCCATTGAACGCCATTGGTGAACTTTGAGATGTGATAAGAAATCGATTTTGTACCTACAATCAAGAACTTCAAACTTCAAACTTTTCCCTTCTCAATATGTTGTTCACAGCTCTTATCACCTTTGCTCCGATACCAGATACCATGTAGAAATTCTCACTGTAGATTAAACTGATTATGAAATGTACTAAAGAAAAATACTTAATCTACTTCTACTATCAAACTTGCGGAAGCTTAATCAATTTTGAGCAAGATCAAACAGAACACATATAACAGAGAAGAAGATTCAATCACACATGAAACACAAAAGAATACTCTGGGGAAAGCCTCAGCTAAAACCCCACTATCAAGGAAAATTTTAAGAACCACCCTAAATTTATATGTATAATCAATGGGCTAATCCCCATGATACATAGGAAAAATGGGAGGCGATTTTATCAATAATATAATATGTATATATAATTTTTTTGGCGAATCTCTCACCAGATTATATTTTCTTGTACAGTGATGGAGAATCTTTCACTGAATTATAAAATCTTGTAAGATCTTGGCAAATCTTTTACTGAATAATAAAACATTGTGAAGTCTTGGTGAATGTTTTGATAAAGTATGAAACTATATATGATAATAAGAAAACATATTCATTAAATTGTAATATACTAATATACATGTTTGGAAAAAAGAAACATAATTTTCTCTTCCTACAAACAATGTTCCAAGTTTCAGTGGCCGTGTTTGTCAAGGTTCTTACAATACACTCTTTCATATCCTTCTATTAGTTTTGATAATATTCCACAACAAAGTTCTTGTACGTGTTGATATTTACCACGAGTTCTGTCAAGGTAGGAGAGATTAATCTTTTCTCTACAACTTTTGTCAAGCTACCACTTTTTTCAAGTTATCAAATTTCTTTCTTATTCCATAGACTCCAACTGCGAGATAAAAAAAACACATCAAGTTTGTTTACCCCAACACGCCAACAAGTAGCAAGCCCTAACTATACTATATAAGAAAGTATTAGGTATCCCAAAGGCTTGAAGGGGATCTAATTGAAAAAAGTGACCATTGTGAGAAGCCTTCCAATCAATATATGAATATATAAATGTAGATTTATTATTATTTTAATTGGAAATCTTCAATTAAATAATAAAATTTAATTACGTCTCTCCCAATCTAAATTGCTTATTAGCATAATTCACTACCCTCATACGTCTCCCATTTTTTAACAGTGTTGTAACATGTAGATTAATTTCCTTTTTGGTGAACAATCTTCACCTTTTAGGAAAATATGGTGCAGTGGCTCCAACCCCTATAGATCATTAGGACAAACTAAGAATAGCACAGAAGATGAAAGGTTGTACAAACCAACTTATTTTTCAAACAACTAATCCAACATCAATACCTAAACTTTTTCATGAAGATATCATATTGAGAATGTTTGAAAAATGGTGGGAAATCTTCTGCGAGGGTGATGCGGAAAGAGTGATAAGGTTTCATTGTTTTGAATTTTTTTTGTTAAATCAGAAAAACCAATATTAATGGAGATATTGGTATTTTTTACTAAATTTTGTGAAGTGACTAAATGTAACTTTAACCATTCACCTTAAGATGTTTTTACAATATAATTTCCTAGGTCTATTTAATATCTTCATTATCGTAAAAACCAACCTATATCCATCTTAACTCCACATCTACCACTCTTAGAGTGATGAAATCTATTTATCCCTCTGAGAACTTGGTAGACCCATAATTAAGATGGATCTATGATGATATAATTTCTCCTTTAAATAGTCTATGCTCACATGAATACCATGGTATTAGCATGGGTCAATACCATGGGTTATCATAAACCTATAGCTTAAAAATTACTATTATTAATTTATAAAAATTAATAAAATTAATAATCAATTTTTATTTTATTTTTTATTTTAACCAAGTTAAAATGTTTAATATACATTAAATTACAACATCTATTTTTACTCTTGATTCACCAAGCCCTGAGAGGGATCAAATATTTTTTCACTCTATGCTAGTTTGCATATCACAATATTTGATCCCTCTCACGGCTTAGTAGATCCAGAGTAAAGATGGATCTATGCTAGTTTAATTCCCCCCTTTAAATAGGCTACATTCCACGTGAATACCATGGGTCAATACCATGTGCCATTTTTATTTTTATTAATACTAATATTAGGGTTAATAATGTTTTTTTGCATGGTATTAATAATAATCTAGCCTATGGTATTTGGCCCATAGTATTTTGCCCATAGGTTTCACCCATAGGTTTCACCTAAATATAAGGTGACTTATGGAGTAAATATAAAAAAATGTTTTATTTATTTATCATACCTCTCGTTTATTTATATTTATATTAATTTACCATACCTCTTTTACAAATATGGTATTGGACCCATAGGATTCACTTAAATAAAACCTCTTTTTTGAGCCTTCATAAATAGAAAGAGGATTATGGACTAAATATAAAAAGAGGTTTTATTTATTTACCATATCTCTAGTTTATTTATATTTTTATTTATTTACCATACCTTTTGAGTAAGTATAAAAAGAGGTTTTATTTATTTACCATATCTCCACTTTATTTATATTTTTATTTGTTTACACCCTTGCATGTATATAAGGTGACTTATGGAGTAAATATAAAAAATGTTTTATTTATGTACCATACCTCTCATTTATTTATATTTTTATTAATTTACCATACCTCTTTTATAAATATGGTATTTGGCCCATGGGATTCACTTAAATAAAACCTATTCTTGAAAATTAGGGCGAATGGAAAGTTGTAACTCCTAATTTGAAGGGCTAAATTTACCTTTTTTTACCCTCTCCCTTAAAATAAGGTGGGCTAACCTCCATACCTAATTTTTTTATAAAATAAATTTGAGGTGATTTGTAAAAATGTACTACGATACAAAATATTCGCCCACTAAAAATTTAAAACCCCTTAATTTCGCCAAAGGGCGAAAATTCACCCCTAAAATTTTCCATGCCCGCTATCTGTATTATCATACAAGTGGAAATATCTCAGGATTACACAAAGCTTTAATTCTCAAGCTATCCAACTCTCAGTACAATCCCTCACTGCTGCTCATAGATAGAATAGACAACACATATGTTTGCTCATTTGTCCTCTGAGCCTCCTATTTCCTTGCACAGTTTTCCCTAGGTCCTCCAGCTGTAACCTGTGTGATTCTCACCTCACACACTGCTTTTACCTCTATAGAAACTGCACAATCCTGAAGGAATGAATTCCTTCTGCATGCAAGAGATATTCTCATAGGAATATTCTAGCAACTAATAGTACATTTTCCCTGCCTTTAATCTCAACTGGGTCTTTGTCTGAACTGACATGCATGAGTCATTTATGAGAGAATATTTAGTTATCTGGAGAACACTAGATACATGCATGCATGCATTAACTGACTGAACTCACAATTAGTTCCTCAAACTGTTTGGAACTAATTTAATTGGACATAACTCAGTTAACTGAGCTAACTAATTACAGCTCAAATACAACTCACTCTTATCTCCTTAATCAAGGGATAATCTCCTTAATTTAACGGATAACTGTTGCATGACTTCACAAAGACTTCTAGATTGAATTTCTTCATATATATATATATATATATATTTGGTAGGTAAGCACCCACGGGGGATTTGAACCAGTGACCTATCGCAAGGAGTGCCTTAACAGTGTACCCATTCACCGTCGATCCAAAACCCCGTGGGAAAATAATTAACTCAAGATGAATTAATTAATTATTTTTCAAGCAGCTCGTGAGACTAAATTCAAATTTTAATTCAAGGACAAATTAAAATTGGAATATATCTTGAAATGATATTTATAAAATTTCTATTTTTAGCATTTCTTGTTGCTATTTTCAACAAAAAGTGGCTCAGAATTTGAGGTTACTAGAATAGAAATGACTGGAAAAGTACATAGTCCCATGGACGTAATATTATTAGTGCGATTGGAGGGCTACAATCGCTTGCATGCCTTGGAAAGGGAGAGTATGGGGCTCTAGGTCAGTTAAAAAGAGAGTTATCTTAGATTTGGACACCTAGAGGGGTTGGGTTTCTGGTGGAGGTCATGTAGCACCTGAGGGAAGTTAGTAAGGTCTTAATTTGTCAAATCCATTTCCTTAAGGTAATATAGGAGGTTAAGTCTTATCATAGTGACCCTCAGCTCATGTTTACCCCAGGCAAGTTGGTGAAAGTGGGTAAATATGGGACGAGGCGGTTACATTTACCCCCTACTCTAGAAATGTCTCTTTGTCCCTCCCTCTCTTCTTGTATATCTCTTTGTCTCAACCCCCCTCTTGCTCTCCGTATCTACATGTCTCTCTCTCTCCATCCCCCTTCTTCTCACGTTTTCTCTCTCTCTCTCTCCCTCCCATCTTTATCCCTTATTCCTTATTATCCCTTTCTATCTCTCTCCCTCACTCAATCACCCCACATCTCTCCCTCTCTTTCTCTCCTTATCTCCTCTCTCTCCTATCTCCCTCACTTCCTTACTCTCTCTCTTTCTCTCCACCTCTGTCTCTCCCTCCTCTCTCCATCTATCTCTTCTTCCCTCTCTCTACCTCTTTCTCTCCCCTCCAAATATGTTTCTATATCCATCCCTCCCTCCTTCTCTCTCTCCCCCACTTCCCCCACCCTCTTCCATCTCCCCTCTCTTGATCCCTATCTTTAATCCTTCCCCTCTCTACTTCTCCCATTTAATGGTTATCTTTTATTGCAATTTCCATCAATGGTTATGTTGCATTGAATTTCATTGATTTTAGTTGGCCATATTTATGGTGTTTGATCATGGTTGATGAGGATTAATGGTTTAAAATTTTCTTATATTTACATCATATTTTGGTTCAAGTTAATGCATTGGTAATAACATTAAATAGTTTAAATTGTAGTAATTTAAAATGGTACATGATGAGAAAACGGTACATGGGGGAGATTTCAATACCTATGCAAGTGGAAGTTAACAAAGAAGTTCCTTAGGGAAGCCTCTACTAGAAGGAAGGAAACAAAATTTCTAGAAGCCCTAAAGCTTATATGTTCAGTGTGGTGGGCAGAGTTTCATTTTCACCAGATTCAAGGAATGGGAGGTCAGTTGTTGGGGGTAAGCAGTGTGTGCAGAGAGCAGGGGGCCTACCAAATGTGGCTGCACATTACACTCTAGGTTGTCATGTTATCATTGATCAACATCCATGAGAGAAATGTTGATAATTCACTTAAAGAATAGGTTATTGGTATAATTATCTGGGATCCTCGTTCACAAGGGGTGACAATGGAGAAGAGAAAGTCTTTAGTATTGGTGCATGTGAATCTTGATTTGTCGAGAAATTCTTTGAGTTGAATTGGTAGGTAATTACATCCTCTTTGAGGTAGGTTCCCTTTTCCTATGTATTTTTTATTTCTTTTTGGTCTTTTTTCGACCGTTTTTCTGTGGTGGTGTTGGAAAAATTCATGGGTTTGAGCAAGGCTTGTTTTGTGGTCATCAGTGTCACCAAACTGGTGTGAGGCCCTTTTTTAGTTTGCATTTGGTCTTTGGACATCTGGTGTGTAATAACTCAAGGGTCTTTGGGTTTCCGTGTCTCGGCTTTGAAGGCGAGACATCATGTGTTAGACAAGGGGTTTTGTAATGGTTTAGGCTAGGGATCCCTGTGCATGTGGGTGGGAATCACTTGGTGGGATAACGAGTCTTACGTGTTCAAGCAGACAATGAGAGGTTGTTTGTGTGTTTTAAGAAATTGGGGAAGGTCGTTGCTTGCAAAGGTTGTTGTAGGTCCTGGGGGAGGTTTGGTTGGTGCAACGTGTTTGGTCTATGAGCTTAGTAGTGGGGGATTTAGTGGGCAATGGCGTGGGGGTTTAGGTGTTTTGAATGCATTGACAGGTGAACATTCCATGTTGTGTTAGTGTGGTAGGGACAAGAGAGGAGGGGGCCCTCAGGGTCAAGGGGTCATGCATAGGATGGAGCAATACGATAATAGGGAGGGAGTTGACCAACAACCATCCGCTTCGCCTAGCCATGTGGACCTCCCTCTGCCTTTCGTTTCACTCGAAGCTCAAATTTTGTAGGTTTCAGCCGCATTGGAGCAGTTAGTCGGTGACATGCATGATGATCACAATGAGATCATTTCGTTTCTCAATGACCTCTACCACAACCAGTGGCACATGATGGACAGGTTGGTTCCCCTTAGGCAAGGACATGAACGACTATAGGAATAGGTGTATAACTTAGAAATTCAGATGACACGTATGGAGGCTCATGTCCACGAGGCTTTTTGACCATCATGAGGGAACGATCCAGATGACCCGAGATATGAGTAATTTAGTTGAATAAGAATGAACATGGGATGTATTTTGATGCTTGGGAGGTTTTGGCTATCATGGGAAATCTATATTTTGGGATGTATGTTTTTTGTTGCTATTATAAGTACATTTTTATTTATACCTAGCCAACAAGTCCGATGAGGAATTGAATTGTAAAAGTACATATAAAATTTAATTGATTTTGTAGACATAAATATTAAAATAAATTGCTTTAAATATTTTTATATTAAGCATGTTAAACTATCATCGACCATTACTCGTTATTTTTGACCTTGTTTAATCATGATTTAATATAGTTGTCCATGTTTAACTAGGGTTAGTGATGGTTGGCTATGTTAGATCATGTTTATCATTGTTGAGGACAGTTGACCATCTTTAACCATGGTTAATTATGTTTTAAAATGGTTGACCGTGTTTAATTATGCTTATTTGATTATGGTTGACAATTATTGACTATACTTGACAACATTTTGTTGTGGATATTTGCCATATTCCTTGATGGTTATATTGAAATGTAGTGTTCATTAAGGATTATCCATGCTTGTATATGGTTAATAAAGGTTAACTATAGTTGATTATGTTCAACTAAGTAGATATTAATCATGATGGAGATGTCTTATTTTTTTACTATGAACTTGATTTTGAAGGATTTAAATTGGAGTGTTATAAAAAGGGATTTTGAAAATGTATTAAAAGGGTGTGATGTGTCATTAAAATAACTATTTCTTTATAGGAAAACATAATTGTTATAATTGTACATTCATATTTATATTATCTGATTTTGTTTGTTATTTATTCTATTACAATAATAAGCCTATCTATTTTTTTTTCTTTTGTAAAGTTAGGCCTTATATATTACAGCCAAGCAAATATACATAGAAAAAAAATGTCAGCTACTAACAACGTAAACTTTGAAATGAGAACTAATACTGTTACCCGTTTCGTAGAGATAGCAAAAAATTGACCCGATTTTGAAAAGGGGCGATGCAGAACACACATATTTTTTTTAGAGCATAGTTTTTGGCACTTTAAATAACTGATACGATTACCCGTTTCGTAGGGGTAGTAAAAATGTGACCCGATTTTGAAAAGTGGTGATGCAAAATACATTTCTTTTTTTTTGGAGCATATTTTTGACACTTTAAATTTTCTTATGTATCAAATATAAATATTTGTTTTTAAATGTTAGTGATTTTCATGCTGATTTTGAAACGTGTTGATGCAGCATACCTTTTTTTTAGAGGACTTATTTTTCACACTTTAAAATTTATTATGTCTAATTTTTTTTAAATTATGATTACTTAACAAATTTTCAAGTTGTTTTATTTTTAAGTTTATAAACAAATATATATATATATATATATATATATATATATATATATATATATATATAAAGCTTACATTTTTTATTTAAAAAGAAAAAAAAAAATTCTTATTTAAATTTTTTTTTATTATTAATTTTAACCCTTTTTTTTTAACTAAAAAAAAATCAACACATTTTTTTAAACAATTATTTATTTATTTATTTTTAATCATTAAAAATTTGAAAAAAAAAATTAAATAATTTTTTTATTATTAAAAATAAAAAAATAAAATCTGCATGGGTAGCTCAAGTGGCAATGGCTGTGGAAATGAGGTCTCACCGAACTGGAGATTTTGGGTTCGATTCTTGTGCTACCCTCCCCGGAAATGGGGTAAATAACGGACAGGTAAAAACTCAAAAATGAGAAGGTCCTACCAAGCTTACAAAAAAAAAGAAAAAAATTAAAAAATTAAAAATTATTGCCCACCCGACGTTCGTGGTGGCGTAGCCCTGGTCGGAGGGTCTACGTGCACGCCCTCCGCCCAGGGCCGCACCACCACGAGCGGCGGGCACGCAGAGGGGTGATTCCCTAATTTGTTTTCTTTTAAATAATAAAAAAAAATTGTTTAAAATAATTTTTATTTTTTATTTTTTAATAAAAAAATTAATTTTTTAAAATTTTTATTGTTTTGTTTTTAAATAAAAAATTTAAGTTTATTAAAAAATAATTATATTTTTTTTAAATCAAAAATACATATTTCTTTATAAACTTTAATTGTTTTTTATTTTTATTTTTATTTTTTAATTTGAAAAGACATATTTTTAAATTTTATTTATTTATTTATAATTTGAGTTTTTTTTTGTTTTTTTGTTTTTAAATGTTTTTAATATTAATTTTACTAGTTTTTAATTTTTTTTTTGGTTAATTTTTAATTTTTTTTTTAATCTAGTTTGTTTTTAATTTTTTTTTCCTAGTTTTTGTCATTGTTTTTTGTTTTTTGTTTTTGTTTTGTTTTGTTTTGTTTTTTTTTTTAATTTTATATATATATATTTTTTAAATTTTGTTTATTTTTTTGTTTTTCCAAATTCTTTTATGGTTTATGAGATAATTTTTTTTTTGTCTTTTTTTAATATATATTTTTATATTTGTTTTTTTAAGTAATCAATATTTTAATCTTAGTTTTAGTAGTTTTTAATATATATATATATATATATATATATATATATATATATATATGTTAATTTTTTTATTTTTTTTTTAGTTTTCTGTTAATGTTTTTTAAATTTTTATATTTTTACCTACTTAATTTTATAGTTGTTGTTGTTGTTTTTCCAATATTTTTGTTTTTTTTTCTTTTGCCATTTTTTTTTTTATGGTTTACAAGATAGTTTTTTTTTTTTTTTTGTAAATATGTTTTTTTTGCTATTTATTTGTTTATAATTATAATTATAATTTTTTTAGTTTTTTAATTCTTATCTTTTATAGGTTAATTTTGTTTTTGTTTTTTTTTTTTTTTTAATATTTATATTTGATTTTTTTTTTTTGTTTTATATATATATATATTTTATTAAGTATATATTTTAATTTATGTTTTGTTATTTTTTAAACTTTTTTTTGTTTTGTGTTTTTTCATTGTTTTAATTTTTTTAATTTTTAATTTTATTTTATGTTTTTATTATTTTTTTGAAATTTTAATGTTTTTTGGGGTCATGCTAAAATATTTTACGGCATTATTTTGAAATGTTGAAATTTTACCCTTGAAAAAAAAAAGGTGTTATCCCAGCATCAACACTTTTCATTTTGAGGGCGTTTTTGGCACAAAATTTATCATTGAAAACAAAAAAGTGTTATTCGAACATCAACACTTTGTTTTGAGGGTGTTTTTGGGATAATTTTTGCACAATAAATTGGTTTTCACTGCCATTTTTAAAACATGTTGAAAATTTACCCTATAAAAAAAAAGTGTTATACCAACATCAACACTTTTCGTTTTTAGCATTGTTTTTGATGTTTTTATGGGGTTTTTTGGCTAGAGTTCCCGTTTTGAGTTTATAGTTCCCGTTTCAAAGTTTACAATTTTTTACTAGTCTGCAACTTGGAAAACCAAACCAATATCATAAGCTCATATTTTTCCCAACAAAAATATTGTGGATATCTATATTTCCTTTCAAATTGAAATTAAAACTATGAACTAACATAAAACATCAACTAATAACCATAACCATAACATCTATATGAGTTGTGTTTGTTATCAGATAACCAACTCACTTAGTCATACATCAGGAGGAGAATCCACCGAGAGGTGGTTTTTTTTCACTATCATTGTCAAAAGAAGAAATATCATAATTCCCCAAAGCCTTTGCAAGCCTTGTGAGTTTCCTGTTAAGCTTGTCAACCTTCTACATGATTTTAGCCATGCAAATTATCAACTCCTATTGTATGCCAACTCTGTCAATAAGAACTCCACCGATTAGAGTTTTGATGTGCCAATTTAGATTGATCCTCTACATGTAGGTTGAGGAATGAGCTCTAGTAGAGATTTCCTACATCAAGAATCCAATCTCTAGTTTCTCTATCAACATTTCTATTAGGAATAAGCCTTCTCCCCTATCAAACCTAGTCTTCCACTTCAAAGATAACTCTCTCCACCACTCCAAGGATAATGATTTTGTATCTGTCCACAATGGCAAGGGCATAATATTTTGCATTGTTTTGATTAGAAATATGAGGATGGGAGTTGGAGGTAGAGGATGGACCCTATCATCCTTTTCTCCCTCCATGATGGGAAGCTGAAAAGAAATTCCTTACCATGAGGTTGAACAACCTAGAGTAAACTACCTTAGGGAAGGAAACACATGCGAGAGAGGAAAAACATAGATCGGCATAGAAAAGGGGGGAGTCAGGGTAGAAAGGGAGGGAGATGAAATAGAGGGACATCGAAAAAGGAAGAAGGACCTAGATAGAAAAAATAGAGATAAACTAGGAAGTTGAGGAACTAAAGAGAGAGGCCTAGAGGGTAAGAAGGCTATGCAGTGGCTTAAGGACCAACTCAGAGCACCATGCAAAAATTCTAAGTGGGATTAACAAGCTGAGAGAGGTCACATAGAACTAGGACAAAATAAAACCAAAATTCCTAAAAAAACATTGATACTATCACATCCACCACTGAGGAAATGTTTATGGTAGAGATGAAGAATATTGCAAACCAGAGACTCCTTCTCTACAGTTGTAGTGCACCCAAATTCGTATGTTCTCACCATGTTCTCGGCTAACCAACTTCCAACTAATAATGAATACCAGCCCTACATGCAGTGATATCAACATCCCCTGACTTGCATTTATATACTAGGTTCCTAAACTTTATTTTCCTAGGAATGACAAGTTTGCAAATGACAACAAATTTTCACATGATCAGAGTATAGGGAGATCCCCTAGTAGCTATGTAAACTATAAGCCACCCTTCCCTAGCATCCTTAGCCTAATCAAACATAAAAATATACCATTATCCGCCCAAATTTGGTCATGATTGTCGTTTTTTAACTCTACAAGTCATGTTCAGGATGGGTTGTCATTCTCTAGACTCCCACACATCCAGAATCATCATTTCCAACCTCTCTCTTCCACAACATAGATTAAGTTGTAGTAACATGTGTATTGTGAAACACGTAGAGTGCCATTTGGTGGCTACTCCACCCCCTTGCTTTAATTGCTTCACACTCATATCAACTTGTAGAGGTTGCTCCTTCGTATTCGCACCTTCCTTGGGGGGATAGACATGTCTATTTTGGAAGAGGGATTCCTAAATTCCTAATTTAATTATTAATAATTATTAGGTGGATGGTAGGAATTTAACCTCCACTTAATATTCTAGAATATTCTTAATAGTAGTGGCACATCAAAGGTATGGTATTTCTTTTAGTTTACTTAAATTGATTAATTAAAAGCTGGACATGTAGTGTAAAAATCCATGGTATTGTAACAAAGCCTATTTACAAGTTAAGAATCTTCATGGTGAATCTCCATGGTTAAGAATCTTGTTACATGTTTTTACCAACCATTTCATTTATATGACTGAGCTAAAAGTCAAAAAACCTATTATCCTAATTCATTTTCGTTTTCATTTAGAGCATCCATTCATTTAAAATTTAGATGTCAATTTTTCATATAAATAGTGTTTAGGCAAAGCATTTACCTATTATTAATGTATTATTAGTTTGATTTAATTATTTTATTAATTCTATAACTTAATTACTATTAAAAATCACAAAGACTTTTTCATTATTAGTCCCTGCCAAGGCAAAACTCTAGCAATCAATTTTCTTATTGACCAACCCAAATTATATTATTTAATTGCGGAAAACAAATATTTACTTTTAAATATAAATAATAAAAAAATCATTTTTCAAAAGCAGATTGTATTATTTAACTTTCGCAAACAAATATTTACTTTTAAATAGAAATAATAAAAAAATCATTTTTCAAGCATAATAGGCCCGTAAATTCAATGTTTTCTCGCCATTCTTAATCATTACTAAGTACGCTCATTTTATTACCAAAATTTAGTGTGTTATGTTCATGAATATCAATAATCATTATACATGAATTAATGTGCAGATTCCTGGAGCTATAGATGATCACCTTAGTACATGATCTTCTAGCTCAAATTACAGCTGGGTGGGTAGACACATTCACTTTAATCTAATTGTGGATAACTCTTTAATATCATTAAACAGACTTGAATTTAAGAACGACAAGAGACAATATGGTTTTAATATAACCGTATGATATTTTTATTGAATCTGGTTTACCGGGATATTTCACTGAATCTTGTTTACTGGGTACATCTCTACCAAGGCACGAGCATTGAAATTTCAATGGCCATAACATAAAAATCTTCCCGTAAAAAGAGAGAATAGGTAGAATAGGTATCTTTTATGGTGAAGGAGACAACTTTGCAATTATGCATGTATTTCTCATGGAAAGTTTATTCTAAACTCATTTCACTGGTTAAAGAAACGGAAAACCCACAAAGTTAATTTGATTGGTGAAGGTGTAAATTGAAAATTTGTTTTTTTTTCGGAACACATTTTTTTTATTTTAGAAATTGATTTTTTGGTTGACTATTATTAGTTTAGTTTTGACCAATGCAACTTATATTATTTATTTTTGAAAAATAAATATATATATTATTAATATTATTAAAAAAATAATTTTAAACATGTAATTAGATTATAATTTGAAAATCTTATTGGAGTTTTTGCACAAAGGGATGGTTATGCAAGTTCAAGTGCCTTAGCAAGCAATTACTTCATATCTCAATTTATTTGTTCTTGGTGAAGCAAGACTATAGAATTCCATTAGCCAATCAACTACTATTAATTTAATTCAGTTATAATATTTTATAAAATTTTAAGGTAACACGTGTTTATAATAAAAAAATAATTTACATATATTCATTATTAATTGGATACACTTTTTTATAAATATATATTCCAATTCATAATTTTTATGGCTTAGAAAATTCCACATAAACACATTTTAAATCAAATAAAATTCAATTGAATTAAATTTTTTAAGCTGAATTATTAAATATTTTTGATATTATAATATTTTATTTATTTACATTTGAAAATTTTGGTTTTTTTTTAAAAATGAGAATTTATTTAAAACTAAAAAAATTACATAAATTTATAATATTATTTTTAAGTTAAAATGTATTACTTTAAAATATCAAATTACAACATATTATTCATCACTTATGGACACACCATATGAATTAGATAACAAGATTTATCATGGGTTTTTCTTTTTCTCTAGAGGATGTTAATCTAATATGAGGAATTATCACTAAAAAATATAGATGAGAAAATAACATCATTTATTTGGGGTAAATTCATTGCCGCTATATATTTGTCATTTCCTTTTCACTATTCGAGTGATCTCATTTGTGGCTGCATTTTTTTCCCACTCATGGTTGAAGCTGCAATTATGGTTGAGTCTCTTTCATTTTCATTTAAATTGTGACTCCTTTGTTGAGGGATGAGATGGTTCAATATGAGGCTGAGGTAGAGGAGGTGATTTAACGATAGATGCCTTCTATTTTTGTGTGTTGTCCTACTTTTGATCCAAAATATTCTTCAACCCTTTTTCTCCCTTTGGATCGTGCCATCCACAACTAATTTTCTTCAAGTGCTGGAGGGAAAAGGCTCCTTGCAAAAAGGGGTATGAATTTTGAAGATGGCCTAGTTGTTGACAAGTCCTACATTGGAAAACAATGTTGTCATAATCCAACGGTTAATAAACCTTAACCCTCCACTTGAGAAGGATTTTGTTTGGAAATTCTTTACTGAGGTCCAATTCATCACATTTGCAAACAAAAGTGATAATTCCTTTCGCAATCCTCTAAGTGTTTATTTTGATGAAGCAACCTATTGAATCTCCCACATCAGCTAAGATATCAGGTTGTGTCAAATGGATGAGATAGTTTGGGAGCCTTACCTAGATTAGAGTTGCCAGCATCATAGAAAGAGGAGTCATGTGTATATGTATCTCATATCTCTTACATCATAATACAACTATTGATTAACCTCCCATAGATGTGAAAAATGCAATTATAAAAAAAAAATCTACTTAGACCCACTGTAATGTCTCGATGGATCTTCACTACATTACCTTTTGATATAGAGCTGAGGCTTGCTCTGTTATCTATTACACAACAAATTGTTGACCGCGTGTCATCCCATCAAATTAAACTAAATTTTTATTTTTGAAATCAAAATTCATATAATTTGCCCCCAAAATAACTACTTTCAATACCTGTAGCCTTATAAGAATACAAAAAGACAATACCAAAATTTTCACATTCAATACCATTGAGTTGTATCCTAGATACTTATGTTGTTAAATTTGTACCATAAACACTGACCCTTACCAGATTATGTTTTGCAAAGCACACAATGAAAATGAAATCTCCATTTAGACTTAAAAACCAAGAGCTTTGATCTTTATACAATTTGGGATCTTGTTAAAATTGTGTGATACTTATTATTGTAATTTCTTCAACTGAAGAAAAAATTCCCCATATACTAAAGCATGCAGTCACAAGGGTAAGAACCAAAGCCTCCAAGAGTTTTCAAGTATTTTTGAAGACAAAACCTACCTTGGTTTATAATAGACACTAAACATGGTCCTTGTTGAAACTGCATGTGACGCAATTTCAATGACACCAAGAAGCATGTTATGACTAGATATAACTAATGATGAACCATTTTTTTGTTGACGCATGGAATGCTTAACTCCCACACGTAGTTCACCATTTTCACCCTTGAAATCAAAGTTGCCTCAATATGTTGTAGAAGTAAAATGTCAAGGGTCAAAATTAATTATAGCAAAATTGTGAGGGAACTTTCTAAGAGAAACCATGACTTAACCAAAAAGCCTAAAAAAGATGAATGCATCTCATGCCACGAGTCTTTTGGAACTGACAAAGACACTCCAGCCAGTGGTAAGCAAAGGCCTCCTTTTCTAACTTGCCAATTTCACCCATATATAGTTAAAATAAGCCATTTCACAACCACTCGAACAAATATGCATCTACAAACCATTCACTATACTTTTCCTTTGCTAAAAAATGGTTTATTTGTTGAGAAGGAGGAAATCCCCTGAATTCACGAAGAGAAAAGCCTTGCTTTGCAGTGAGTCTTCCTTTTAATGTAAAAAACACTTGTAACATCATGATTTTTTGATGATAGAATGCAATTTTCAATTTTAAAAAGGACAAGATTATTTAGGATGCTCTATTGGAGATTATGGTGTTTCTGAATTGTAATGGTTGATAAAGTAGACTTGAAACAGGTGGATAATCTCTCTTTTCATTTCTATTCATATATGCATCCAATTATAAAGAACACATGATGTAAACTTCTTATAAGTTGAAATCTTCTACCTCCTGTAGCTCTCTCTATGTTTTTATGACAAGTTGTGGCTTCTCCACATAACCAACTTATACCATAGTTATAGTAATTTTCTTTTCCAAAAGAATTAGAAGTATTGGTTTTACCCACCAGAAAGAATTTATGTTGTATACATTATTTTAATGATAGAAAGTAGTGTTTAGCTCTTCGAATGTTAAAGAAAACATTACTGAACTTTGATAATAGTTTTTACACAACAAAAAGTAGAATGGATTTTCTTAGTGACATTATTACACATTCCATATACAATGATCTAATGCAGTTGTCCACTCCTCCATACAAATTTAACAATGCAGAGCCTCAACATCACTTGTAAGAAATAATTGATTTCTATCACTTGTGTTCTCATCTCCACTCATATGAGAACATGTGCCCTTGTTATTGATTTGTTGATAAGGTTCCATTGTCGACTATTGAACATCTATACTAACTACCAACATACATTGATTAGTTTTCAACCTAAAACATGTGTATATGTATCTCATATCTCTGACATCAAGATACAACTACTGATTAACCTCCCATAGATGTGAAAAATGAAATCATAAAAACATTCTACTTTGAACCATTGTAACATCAGGATGGATTTTCAATACATTAGCTTATGATATAGAGCTGAGTCTCGCTCTTCTATCTATTACACAACAAATTATTGACTGAGTGTCATCCCATCAAATTAAACTAAATTTTAATTGTTGAAATCAAATTTCATGTAATTTGCCCCAAAAATAGTTACTTTCAGTACCTGCAACCTTGTAAGAATACAAAAAGACAATAGAAAAATTTTCACATTCAAGACCATTGAGTTGTATCCTAGGTACTTATGTTGTTAACTCTATACCACCTGCAACCTTGTAAGAATACAAAAAGACAATAGAAAAATTTTCACATTCAAGACCATTGAGTTGTATCCTAGGTACTTATGTTGTTAACTCTATACCATAAACATTGACCCTTACCAAATTATGTTTTGCAAAGCACTCAATGAAAATGTAATCCCCATTTAGACTTAAAAACCAAGAGCTTGCTCCTCTATATAATTTGGGATCTTGCTAACATGGTCATACTCATTACTTTCACAATTTCTTCATCTAAAGAAAAAGATCCCCATATACTAAAGCATGCAATAAAAATAGTAAGAACCAAAACCTCCTAGAGTTTTCAAGCATTTTTACATACAACTTCTACCTTAGTTTATAATAAACACTAAACATGGTCCTCATTGAGGCTGTATGTGACATAGTTGTAATGACACCAAGATGCATGTTGTGACTAGATATAATTGATGATGGAACATTGTTTTTCTAATGCATATCACGCCTAACTCCCACAAGCAGTTCACCATTTTCACCCCTGAAATCAAAGCCGCCTCGATAAGTTATAAAAGTACAATGTCAAGGCTCAAAACTAATTATAGAAAAATTGTGATGGAACTTCCTAAGAGAAACCATGGGTAAACCAACAAAACTCAAATTGTTGAATGCATCTCCTGACACGAATCTTTTGGAACTAACAAAGACACTCCATTTGACCTGCTAATTTCACCTAGACATAGTTAAATGAAGTCATTTCACAACTGCATGAATAAATCTACACCTGGAAACCATTCATTGTAGTTTCCCTTTGCTAAAAAGTGATTTATTCACCGAGAAGGAGGAAATCCCCTAAATTCACTAAAAGAAAGCCACCATTCACTCCAAACCACATACCGAGTACAAGCAGACAGAAGGCTCCTTCAATGAACTTGGCCATCAATGGAACACTTCATATTACAGGTATATCAATGGTCATGCATCTAGAAACCATTCATTGTACTTTGCCTTTGCCAAAAAAGGGTTTATTTTCGAAAAATGGAATCCCCTCAATTTGCTGCAAGAGAAAACCCATTGTCCACTCCAAACCAGAGACTGAGTAAAAGCAGATAGAAGGCTCCTTAAAAAACTCGATAGTCAATAAAACCTTTCACATTATAGGTATATCAATGGCCATATTTGGGAGCTAGCTTGGAAACAAGAAAACCACATTTTTTAATGAAATTCTTCAAATTTAATGGAACTAAATGAAAATCGATAAAAATATCCGTCATATATAGATTCTACAATGATCCATCTTCAAATGCAAGGCACCGTAGCATTTTAACAAAACCAACAATCATGAGATATGAGTGAGTCAGTTAGGTTTCACTTGGAACATCCAAGGCATTATATCGTCCATCTTGTTAGCCATGATGCTTCTGAAATTGAACTCCACAATTACTGATTCGGTGAACTGAGCCAACTTCATCCCTATTTCTTGCATCACATCTCTTCCATCGAGTTGTTGGGGTCCAATGGTTATTAATCTCAAAAGAGGCGGTTCGTTAGGCTTGAGAGCCAAGGCCTGAAGCAGAGTCGGCCATTGCAAGTCGTGCATGAAATTCAAGTCTATCCCATGGACATTGTTGTGTCGTTCAAAGGCTTCAAGAAAGGTTTGGTTTGTGGTAAAATGATCGAACTTGAGATAAGGGAAAACCTTGTAGAAATGGTGGTAGAGAATCTCATATTGTGCATTTGTCTGTAACATAATGGATTCCACTAGTTGTCTTCGCTAAAAGGGTGAATCACGAGCAAGGAATTAACATAAATTCAGAATCCCTTAGTTGTGTCTTCAACTAAGGTTGGTCCTTTTTATGGCTTGTTAAGAAATGTAACTGACTACTATCGGTCTACAATTTGATGGTAGGAGATATTGATATTTCTATCATCTAACACCAAATTCAATGACACAAGTAGCATGGGAGGGGAGTTCTTCACAAAGGAATGCCTTACAACATAATTATTATACTGTTGAATAAAAATTAAGATCTCATTTTTCATGTATAATATAAAATATATATTTTTTTATAAATAATAAAGTAATAAGTAAATATTAAATAGTAAATATGAATAGAAGAATAGAAATGGAAGTAAGTAAAGTATAATTTATTGTAATATAAAGTAATAAGTAAATATTAAATAGTAAATATGAATGGAAGAATAGAAATGGAAATAAGTAAAGTATAATTTATTATAATATTGAATAAAAATGTTTGTTTTTGGGTATCATAGAAAATATGTAATTCTTTTTTAATAAAGAACAAAGTAATAGATACACATTTAATAGTAAATAAAGTTAGAAGGACACAGTAAAAATAAATCATAAGTCATTATAATATTAAATAAAAATAAAAGTCTGAATTTTTTAATATATAATATAAAGTATGTAATATTTTTATAATTACAAAACATTGGGTAAATATTTAATAATAATTAGAAAATCAAATATTATATAATAGATTATAAATATGATAAGTATACTTTATTGGGTTTAAAAACATAAATTAAATGATTTGTGTGGAGTTTATTAGATTATTAATTAAAAATTTATGAGAAAAGTTGAGATCCCACAAAATATCTCAACAACATCAGTATATAAATAAATCGTTCTTATATCACTAAAACTGACTCTAACCTAAACCACATCAATGTGAGATTATCCCCTTCTTTGTTTGAGGGTAAAAACGTGTTGTACTGCATTCAACATGTTATACATGCTTTCAATATAGCATATAGGACAACGTGTGAAACAGCTCATTTTTGGATGCCGGAAAATGTTTAGAATATCGAGTATATACCGAAGGTAGATCACTCTAGATTATTTGCCAAAACGTGCATCTGACCACAGAAGAAAACGAAACACAGGGCACTCTCATCACCTGCTAAACGTTGCATGAAATTGGAGAACATGAAAACATAAAATGTTGCATGAAATTACATCATTTCATATCTATTGTATTCGGACTCCTGAAATGTGTGGTGTGATAGATTTGAGGGCACACAACTTTCAAAATTTCCAAGGCTGCACATTAAATTTTTGTTTTCCAATTCTCAGAAGGATATTTTATTCCATATCTACCTCAAATTTACAACTCGTGGATGCGTACTTAACAAATAATAATAATAATATATATCAGTCAGAGCTACAAGGTTAGCTATCCATAAATTAGTAATCTGTAAGCTAAGTGCTCCTGGCAAGCATCTCCTGATATTGCCGAAATGACCGCTGTTTCTCCAATCGGAAACTCGCGTGAAAACTAGCAATGAAATCATCGGCCAATCGATCAATCTCTTCATCCAGATTGGGCGCATCTTCATTAATTCTCTTCAATATGAAAGTGGAGACAGGATTTATGGAATCATCATCGTTATTATTGCAGGCGCTGCAGTCATCATAAGGAATAAGCTGGCGGTCATATGAATCAGTGGCATAAGCAGAAGAAGATGAAAGGTTGACGGGCTTCTTAAGTTTGGGGAAGGAATGGGACAAGTGGAGGAGAGACCTATAGTAATTTATTGTGATGCCTCCATAGGCGCGCGTTTTCTTCGTAAGCACCTCCAACACAATATCCTTCGCTTTACCCACGTCTGCTATGAGGTGATGTGGTGCAGCCTTGGCCATCGCATGCCTCACCATCTTCACTATTTCAGAGGGCACAATCTTTGCAGGCTTCATGATGATCAATTAATCGCTTTTTCTTCTGTGCGACAGATAACTCACTGTGAATGAGATGCAGAGACGAGGAAGATGATTGCAGAGCACTCACTCACTCAACTCCGAACGGAGAGATGGTGCGAGATGGGGAATATATGGTTGGTGTCAAAGTGAGGGGAGCATTATTAAATGAAGAGTAAAGGTCAGAAACGCAACGAGGCAGAAGCACGTGTAAAAGGTGGCGAGAAAAAGTGTTATATGGCAGTACTGCGTTGTCTAAATCAAATCTCACTTTTATGCGTGCTCTCCACTCCAACAATTTGTCAGTATTGAGTTTGTCGGAAAAACAGAGTTAGGTATTCAGCGCGCTTCAACTTAAGGCCAAGATTCGACTTCAATCACTGGGGGATTCAGATTCCAAAATCGATTATGCTTTTCGTCAGTAGCTCACCTGTCTGCTGATTTACTATTGCGCTATATCAAGTCCCAAATGAAAGTGGTGGTAAAGAGATGTTGACAAAGTGGTGGTAAAGAGATGTCTCAAATGAAAGTGGTGGTAAAGAGATGTTGACCTGTGTGTGCCTACTGCCCACTTACGACGGTTGTGATGAATTCAGAAAGCACCGAGTAAAGCATAAACGAGACGACAAGTCTTAAAATACAATTTGCTTTATAATGTTTAAGGTGAATTTCAGGTAAGGCATCTCAACTGGTCATGGCCGTGCAAGTGATGACGGTGGGAAGCCCAGTGTTCCAGTTTTCCCTGGTGAGAAATTTACTCGAAGTGAACAAAAACAAACCAATGTAATTAAAAGTAAACAATAAAAATATACAAAATAAATAAACATATGTTTCATATATTTACTTCGCTTATTAGTAGTATTAATACTTGTTTTTTAATATAATTTTATATGTTATTGAGATCAATAATTTTTTTGTTCATATTATTTTTTATGATATTTATGTAGAAGTGTTTGGTGTGTTTAGTGGAGATTAATTAGTTCTATTCTAATTTAAGTAAAGTAATTGAAAATTGAATTAAATTTGATAGATATTTATTTACGATTTTTGTTTAATTAAATATTAATAGTTTTATTTTTTAAAATTGATTGGATTTACAAGTATGTTATACATATAATTAAATAATCTATTTATTTAGGTTGGATAGATCATTGTTTGGTCTCAACTGACGTTAATCATCATCATCATCATCATATATATATATATTAGGAGTATTAATATTTATCTCTTACTATAATTTTATATATTATTGAGATCAATATTTCTTTTTGTTCATACTATTTTTATGACATCTATATAGAAGTGTTTGGTGTGTTTAGTGGAGATTAATTAAAGTAATTGAAAATCGGATTAAATTTGATAAATAATTATTTATGTTTTTTATCATTATCATAAATATTATTTTTCAAAAACTACTCATTTAATATAGTCTTTACTTAATAATATTTGTTTTTAATATATTAATAAATTAATATCATAATTTATGTCTCTACATTGCTCTCTATTTAAGCCTTTGCCATGGTTTGCCTTTTTATCTGGTCCTGATGATGAACCACACTTGTTGGTTCGAAATGCATCTGCCAAATATTTCTCTTATGTGATTTCTATCGAAAGACTTTGCTTAATATTTATATATTTATTATTTTTATTATCATTTTGTTTTATTTTATTTTACTTTATTTTTAAATTAAAATAATATTGACTTAAATTAAGTAAGAGAATAAGGAATATGTATTTATAAATTTATATTAATAATTAAAAATAAGTTTAATATATTTTTTATTTTTTTATAAATAGTATTTATAATAAGATTAATATTAATCAACAAATAGTTTTAAATATTATTATATTAAAATATTGAATAATATTATAATTGGAAAGTCAAAAAAATATATATGTTAACATAGAAAAATAAGCTATAACTAATATTGAATTAAATTAAATTAATATTAACATTAATATTAATGGAATAAATAAAATATATTTATAAATGAATATTAAAAAAATTATAATTATAATTATAATTATAATTATATATATATATATATATATATATATATATATATATATTAACAAATAGTTTTTAAAATAAAATAAGAATAATATTAGTTAACCATATAATGTTATAATAGGAAAGTCAAAAAAGATATACATGTTAATGTAAAAGAATAAATAATAAATAAATAAACAATAATAATAATAAATTCATGAAGAAGATCTAGCTCCTACTTAATTTCTAGTCATCGTCCACGTTAAGATTAATTGCGTATTTTTCAATTTCAATGGCCTCTCTAAGCTACTTATGATGGAAGTGATCAACCCATTGCGTATTTTTCAATTTCAATGGCCTCTCTAAGCTACTTATGATGGAAGTGATCAACCCTAGCAATGGACCGAGAATCTTCAATGTAGACATGATGTTTGGATTTCACCACATGTTCAACTAAAGTTGAGGAACAAGAATGTTGCGCTTAATATCTGATGCATGTTCTTGGATTCTTTGGTTAATGGAGTGACATGTTTCCACAAGGTAGGGAATCCCACATGAACAAGGGATTGAGTAGACCCCTTTCATGTCTTTAGGGTTACAAGGTCTTTAACATATCTAAGATATTTTCTAATGGTATTAAGGGGTTTGAAAGTGGCATAAACTTTTGATGTTATTTTAATGGCATTGTCTACTAAAGCCACAATTTAGCGCAAAATATTTTTTTTGGAAAAAATTGGTAATTTGTCCTTTCTAGAATACATGTTTTTAGCTATTTAGCTATTTTATAGTTTATATTTAATTATATTTAACTATTTTATATTTAATTATATATTCAATATTTTTTATCGAATCTTGTAATTTGTCTTTTCTATTTAATTATATATTCTTTATTTTTGGCGGAAATTTGTCTTTTTGAAATATATTTTTAACTATTTCACTATATATTCTATATTTTTTTGCCTGAATCCAGTAACTTGCCCTTTTTGGAATACGTTTTCTAGTTATTTTATATTTAACTATATGTTTTATATGCCGTAGTCTAACTTATAGAAAGAAGAAAGATAGAAAGAAATTATTTTAGTGCCCACGAGGCTAAAGATACCTTGTGGGACAAATTGCTTCTTCATCTGCTTGATGTATTCGAACCTTTTTCTGTGAAGCTTCAAAATAAATGCTCCTAGCTTCTCAACAAACCCCTCGCTAAACAGATTGTCCCAAGAGCTAACTGTTAGCATATCTGCATAACTTTCCCTGTTGTCTTTGAAGGCCTCACATTCTAAAATGAAATGTTTTTTTATTTCCACTCTTCTGGAAGAACAGAAAATGCATACTCTTTCCTCCCACACTTCCTTTGGCCTTTTCTAGCACCATGTTTCATAACGGAGTTGATGAGAATTAATCCTTAATTGAGCAATGAGAATTTTGGCTTTCCAAGAAATATTGGCTTCTATGTATGCTTTTCTTTGATGACTATGAGTGGGATTAAACACTTCAATATAGTGCTTTTTCTTTCTTCTTAGCTCCTTATCCCAAGTATGCTTGTGGAAATTTTCCATAACAAAAGCCTTTATCTCTTTATTGTTTATGGGACACGCGTTCAAGAAAATACCCCACTTACTAAACCATTTGTTATTTTGTTGCATCCAATTTTTTTTCTCTTGCACAATGTATCCTTAAAGACAACCTTAGGCCATCTACCCTCTTCCATTTGCTCAATTTTTTTTAAATACCTTATGACTCACACCAAAGTAATTGCTTCAATAGGAGCACTCCATGTTTCACTTAACAAGATAGCATAAGGAACTGCACTTTTAATCTTAAATTTGTTTATAATCAAACGCTTTTGAATTTTCTCAATTTGTCTCCATTGCATGTCGGATGTACTCCTGGCCCATAGTTCACAACCATAGAGAATCACCGGAATCACTAGAAGCCCAAAAAGAGTTTGATTGGTTTTCCAGTCCCATAACTCTGCCTCTCTACACCTATTTTGAAAAGCATAAAATGCTTTCCAACCCCCCAAAGTTCTTTTCATTCTACAACCATTCCAGCTTAGATTTTTGTTGAAGTCAATTCCGAGGTCTTTGTAATTTGCAACTTCTTCCAGAATGTTGCCTTCAAAGAAGAACTTATGATGGTTATGTTTTCTTTTCTTAGAGAAAACCACTACTTTCGTTTTGTTGATATTGACTTGCATCCCCGCACTTCTACAAAAATGCTCAAGGGATAGTAAGTGCTCTTGCAAACCAAGAGAAGATTTAGATGAAATAGCTTTTTTCACCGAAATTCACCAAAATCCGGAAATACAATTTCAAGATTTTTTATTGTTTAAAATACATTTTTGAATGCATAAATGGATTCAACACCCAAAAAACCCTTTGGGCACTTGAATTATGTAGATTAGACAATTTAAACTCAAGTTTTTCTTTTTTTCTAATTGTCGGATTTTGATTAAAATTAACGAGAAAAATGGTTGTGTAAAAGGTCATTTCGTTTATAAGTTAGACTACACCTATTTTATAGTTTTAGCCAGAATTCGATAATTTGTTCTTTTTGGAATACGTTTTTTTAATTATTTAACTATAACTATATTTTATTTTTAACTATTTTATATTTTATATTTATCTTTAATTATATTTTTTTAAACTATTTAACTATTTTATATTTAAATATAATTGTCTATATTTATATTTTATATTTAACTATTTTTTGGGGCATGGTCATTAATCTCAAATGGGTCTACATTTTTATATATTTTCACTAATATCAATATTTACATTGCATTAAAAAAATCTATATTCTAATTCATATGGGTAAGGTAGGTAAATAACATTAATAAAATATTTCACGAATACCAAGATTAACCAGTTAAAATTTATTTAGGACATGTATCTATTTTTAAATTTAAAGGATTTTGATTGGCTAACATATTATGACATGGAAATTTCATGGACACTTTTAGGCTGAAATTTTATATATATATGAACATAATTAAATATGTTTTACGTTTCCAAAATAATATAAAATATGTAAAATTTATACTAAAGTTAAATTAAATTGTATTTTACTTTTAAAATAGAATTCAAAATTTTTCAAAAAAGTTGAAAAACATCTTATATTATAAAAAAATGTTTTTATATTTACCAAAAAAATATTAAAAACATAATACATGATATTTAAATTTCAGATAAAGAAAGTAGGTTTCTTGAGTTTCTAGCCCATTTTTTTGTTAGAATCTGGCTAAAAAAATTGTACCCAAATTTTAATTTATGTTATTCAAGAGTCACACTTACAAACTATCACTAGAAAGTAATATGGGAACACTGCTTACTGAATCTGAATCTTCAAGCTGCCCTGTTTGAGTTTCCATCTATACAGATCGATTTTTCGATTTTTTTTTAGGGTTACAGGCGTAAATTTGGAATGGAGTGACTTAATAAATATATTTAGAAGTGAATTTGGAATGCAGTGGCTTATTAAATATATTCAGAGGCGGATAAGTATATTTTTAGGTTATTTACTTTATTTTTAATGTAAACTAAAAATAAATCGAAAAGCTAAAAATTTTAAAATTATTAAAATTTTATAATTAAATTTATTATTTTAGTCAAATTTTATATATTTAGGTATAACTTTTTTTTTTGGCCAATCTTTATTATATTTATAATTTTTTTATTAAAAAACTTTTTCCCAAAACTATTAAATTATCACTTCTAGCCATTTTTTCCTCATGTTCGAACGTGAATCTTTTGACTGAAATTATAACTTCTCACAACATTTTATGAAAGACTACTATTTTAGACTTCGTATTTCCCACATTTCAAAGATTTATTAATGCTCCCTTTCTCCTTTGTTAACTTTAATTTGATGGTGCATTCAAGTCGGTTCACGCTATATAATTTATAAAAGTCATGGTACAAAGATGCTTGAACGTGATGTATTGAGAAAGGAGTATAACCCAAGTTAAGGGCATGGTTGAAATGTTCAAAGCCTACAAAGAACTTCCCATCATTCAGATTCCTCATTCACCACCAAACTTCAACACTATGACTACGCGGTCCATACCTAACACATGGGTATGGTTTCTCCTTCCATGTCTCTTTCCTTTTAGTGTTACATTAATAAATAAATATGTTAATTTATGGTGTTCCTCATTCACCACCAAACTTCAACACCAAACTTCAACACTATGACTACGCGGTCCATACCTAACACATGGGTATGGTTTCTCCTTCCATGTCTCTTTCCTTTTAGTGTTACATTAATAAATAAATATGTTAATTTATGGTGGTTGGTGTGAATAGTTGGAGTTTAATTATTTTTATTTTTATTTTTTTATTACAATCGCGTAGCATAGCTTTTCATTAGCTTTTTATGTTATTTTTTTTATTTTAAATCATTTTTAAAATATATAAATGGATCAAAGATTTTTAAAAAATTATAGAGTATTTAATTATACCGAAGGTGTTTTTTTTTTCGTCTACCTTTTTTATTGAAGTGTGACATTTGTCCACATCCCAAATATTTTATAGGCAAGCTATACCGTGAACACTTTATATTTCTTTTAATATGTAGATTTGATAAATTGTGGTAAGACGGTTATGGCTAATGAGAAAATATTTCCTAAAAACCCACAAAAATTTGTTTACCATAAATTAACTTTATACTAACAAGCTTCTAGAAGCAGATCTCATCCATAATTGGAGAGGAAGAACTGAAAAGATTAATTGGGGTTAACTCTGAAGACCTACCAGGTTGTCACCGTGTTGGGAAACCTAACTGTGCAAGGGAATTAGGTTTTCTTCTCATGTAGCGAAAATGCCATAGTAGAGGAACGGTTGAGGGAGGAGGTTGTTCAGATCATTGTATCGGAGCAAAGAAGAGCCAAGCTGCAGTAGACAAGAACAATCAGAGGCTTACTCATCAAAGTCACCAAATTCAACAACAAAATTACTTCCAAAACATAATATGGAGGTACAGTAAGTGCAGTTATTGTTGTAGATAGATTTGCAGCAGAAGCCAGGCACGATGAGACGAGCTCCTTTTGAACTCAAGCATATACTTCTGGAAAAATTACTACTGTAGTGTAACATATATATATATATAAAATCTAATCCTGGGGGATTTTTATGGCCCCAAGAGGTTTTTCCCTCCAACTATCATCCTCTGTCTAAAATTGTGGTGTGGCTTAGTTTCCTTGTCGTTACATATTTCTGTTAGTATTATACACTATGTCAAAGCTTGTTTTGATTTGTTTATTTTTCGGCTGGATCAAAGTTTTTTTTGCTCAGTTCTTTGATTTTTTTGGCTCATTCTCTAGTCCCTTCAAGGATAGGAATTGGGTGCAGTAGCCTCTTCAACCTCAGCAGTTTAGGGGTTGGAGTGGGAAAAATTTGTCGTCATTTTCATCCACCTCCAACCAATTAAAATATGACATCCATTGTGAATTCTTCTCATTATTATTTTTATTGTTATGACCCTCGCCCCATTACCGCCTTCATTGTTGTTGTCACAATGGTTAAACAATGGTGTAGGAAAAGAGTGCATAAAACCAAACAAGTTTTGGTATATGCCAACCTAAATTTACTCACACAAATGGATATGCACAAACAAAAGTAGAGCAACACTTTCAAGTGGAAGGAGAATATCAGAGGTTGTGTAAGAAATAGAGTCTGGGGCAAAGCACTAAGTATGTAATTTCAAATGCAATGTGCATGCATAGAGCCTAAAAAGTTGGTATTCCTTTTTATAATCAACACATCTGGAAACCTATCATACATCCAATCAGGCAAAAAGATCTAGGAAGATATGATCGAAAAGGAATTGCATCAGAAGTTTATGTGGATTTTGCATTGGACTCAATGTATGCCAAATGCAGGACTCTAGAGAATGCATGAAAAGTATTTGAAAGAATGTCTAAACGATATGTTGTGTCATGGATTAC
The DNA here is from genome assembly GCA_031772625.1 of Pinus tabuliformis. NCBI lineage: Eukaryota > Viridiplantae > Streptophyta > Pinopsida > Pinales > Pinaceae > Pinus > Pinus tabuliformis. Next base: position 1,268,258,417 of record CM062819.1, on the reverse strand, counting down.
CATAATTGCTACTTATTCCGAGAATGGACAACCCCATGAAGCCTTGGTATTCTTCAAGGAAATAAAAGTCTAGGGTATAAAACCCAATTCAACCACCATCATTAGTGTTCTTCTTGCATGTGCCATTTTATTGGTTTTGAAATAGGGTAAGTAGATCCATGGGCATACAATAAGAAATGGGTTTGAATCTGATGTTGTTGTGGGCACTACACTTGTAGGTATGTATGCCAAATGTGGGAATGTTAACGTTGCCCACAAACTATTTGAAAGAATTTCTAAACAAAATGTTTTGTCATGGAATGTAATAATTTTTTTTTATTCACAGAATGGTCATCACCATGAAGCCTTAGGCATTCTTTAATGCAACACAAATTCATGGTATAAAACCCATCTCTATTACCATGATTATTGTTCTTCTTGTGTGTGTTGATTTATTGGCTTTGGAACCAGGTAAAAAGATCCATGGCTATCTAATAAGAAATGGATTTGAATCTGATGTTGTTGTAGGCACCACTCTCATAGGCAAGTATGAAAAATGTGGGAATGTCAACATTGCACACAAATTGTTGAAAAGAATGCCTAAACAAAATGTTGTGTCTTGGAATGCAATAATTTTTTGTTTTTTCTGTAGTGGCTATCCTCATGAAACACTGGCATTCTTCAATGAAATGAAAATTCAGGGTCTAAAACCCAACTCAATTCCATAGTTAGTGTTATGCATGTATGTGCCCATTTATTGGCTCTGGAGCAAGGTAAGCGAATGCATGGTTATTCAATAAGAAGTATATTTGCATTCAATGTTACTATAGGCACTGGACTTGTGGGTTATTCAATAAGAATTGGATTATGAATGTATAGAATTTCCATGGAAATATGGTCGATATTTTAGATGATGGGATTATGAATCTAATATGATATCTTGTATCATTCTTTTGATATGATAAGGTCAAGCCATAAGAATATGTTTATAAACATACACACTAATATGGAATTGTGTTAAATAATTGATATAATATAGTACATCATGGATGTAAATTTTATAATATATTTAACATATACACCCTAGCCTGAGTCTCTTTTTCTTGGTTCTCTTATGAATATACATAATTTGCATGGAAATATGGTGGTTATTTTAGATGATGGGATTATGAGTCTAATATGATATCCCATATCATTCTTTTGACATGATAAGGTCAAGTCATAATAATATGTTTTCCTGAGTGTGAGATGGATGTTGATGTTGAATTCATCATTTTTGCATTCGAGGATGAAGAGTCCCTAGAGGGCATGTCTATTAAGGAATTTGATTTAAATAATCCATCTAATGTTTGTCAATATGCAATTACACATGAAGGAAGAAGCAAACCTATTGTTGTTGCAAGTCGACAAGAGGACAACAATAAACATTTTGCAGTATTTTAAAAATACTTTGAAGGAGAGGATGGAAATGAAAGTTCCATAAGAGTGGAAGAGATTACAACTCATTATGCGGTTGGAGACAATGAAACAAAGGTCGAGGTAGTAACCATATCAATGGTTGAAAGAGAATGCAACCATCGATTATTTACAAACTTTGAAGGCATATTCAAAGGTGAAAAGTTTGAAGGAGGAGTTGCAACAAAAGCGAATGAGAAGCCTATAGAAATAGAGGAGGTTGCAAATAAGGAAAATGGAATTAAGAGGAAAATAGCCTTATCGATGAATAAGCTACTCCCAAAATTCCACTCTTTGTAATATTTGTGTTTTTATTTAAAATTGTATTTTCCCATAATTAATACATTCTTTCAAGCCACGTTGTTTCGTGTACAGAATGTATACACTTTTTAAAGGCATTATTCTCTCTCTCTCTCTCTCTCTCTCTCTCTCTCTCTCTCTCTATACATATATATATATATATCTATATATATATATATATATATATATATATATATATATATATATATATATATATATATATATATATATATATATATATATATATATATATATATATTCACTCGACCAATGGGTATAATGGTTACTGATATATAACCAACCTAAATCGATCTTAACTCTATATCTACCAAATGTGAGAGAGATCACATCTCTTGAGGTGAAAACCTATTTTCCACTTAAGTAGAAGGTTGCTCTCTGTAATAGAGTTTTCTAAAAAAAATTCAAATAATCTTTATCTAGTATTTATTATATTAGAAAGAGGAGTTTTTATATATATTGATTTAGTTTTCCAAGATGATTTTCTCAAATCTTCTATTCCTTTTGTGTATCTTTGCACCTTTAGGGGCAATTGCTACTTTATATAAATTTAATAGCTTGAGTATGTCATTTCAACAATTTGTTATTAGATTTTGAACAAAACTAATATAAAATTATGTCAAAAAATAAATAAAAACATAAAACACTTCAAATAGGGTAGTGTGACTATAAGATAGGGTTATGGGATCCAATAATATAAAAACTATGAGGTCAAGAGATGAATCATGTAATTTTTTAAGACCTATTATAAGGTTATAATTTTTCCTCAAGGGACCATTTGTCCTCCTTTTCGAAGGGGATTTTAAAGTTGTAAATGATCATGGGGGATGAGGATTTCATGAACAAAAATTATGTTATTACACTTAAGTTACTACATGTATTCATGAGGGAATAATATAGATTTTAGGAATAATGTTGTCTTGGATGTCAAACCAAGTAAACGTTAAATCATGTTTTAGGTAACTATGTTGTATGATAAGACTTCAATTAGGATTAGTGGTAACTCATCTTATGCATTATAACAACTCCCATCCACCTCATAGCTCAAACTAAGGATGGTATAAGGTGTTACTGTTATTGACCCAACCTCCAATGTCTTGTTATGGAAATGGGGTGTAAAAATTTCATCATTTTTCAAACTCCTTGGAACTCAAAGAAAACACAATTATTTCATTTGGCTCATCAAGAGCTTTCTAACGATATAATTGTTTCCTCAATTTGACTCCTAGATTAAAAGATATGGTCATGTAAAGATTCAACCAATAACCACTTGCCACATCATTGAGCTCTGCCACATGGCACCCACATGGCACTCAAACTCACTACCATATCATCACTCGAGCGGGTCTATGTCATTTTCATTGTCAATACTAGACCACTATGGCATAAGGGTTTCCCATCTTAGCCTACATCTATTGGTGTATTTCCTTAGACACCTCTATAGCGAGGCCCCAATATGGACTTATTTTCGTCAATCACTCGGATAAATTTCTTTTAATATCATCCATTTCTCCTCGATTCATATTGCCAACCTTGCAGAGGCCCCAAGATGACATGAGCTCTACATGACATCACTCTGATGTCACCTTGTTTATGTGGCATTCTCTAGGATCGACACATGTCACTCCTTTTCCCCCCTTTAGTACACCAACATTCTTTTCTCTTCCTTCCATGTGGCATGCCCTTTGGGAACCATATCACCCTAAATATACATCATCATGCCACCGTGGCCATTGACCTAACTCCCACTGTGGTATTGGCTCACTATGTCAAGTAAGACTTTCCCTTTGTAATTTTTTTGATGCAGGGGCACTCAGGCCTAGTCAGCAATGTGATGGCATGATCACATGTTGTGACTAACAAAGGGTTGGAAGACAAGAGTTTAGTTAATTTTATTTATTTAAATGTATGAGAGTGTTTATTTATTGTAAAATATGAGAAAAAGGGTATAGTGGCTGAGTGATCCTCCTTGTGTGGAGATCAGGCCAAGCAATTAGATTTATTTGGTTTGAATAGGATATGAGGAATTTGAAAGCTTGATTTAGCGTTTGTTTAGAAAAGAGTGGAGTTGAAGAGATTCTTTAGGAGAGAGTGAGAGATTTCTGGATCTGAACCAGAATTGGTTCATGAATCCACTTTTGTATAAATTGTGATATTTTTGTATAATTCAGAGGTTGGATAGGTTAGCTAGAGGTTAGCTAGGTTAGAATCGAGTAAGAGAGAGCAAGGATTTCAAGATTGAAACAGGGTCTTTTATTGTTGTAATCGAGCCAGAGGGCTGAGACTCTGTAAACTTATTGTATTGAATAAAATGATTCAGTGTGCGTGAGTGTGTTGTTTTTATTGAAATCCTTCACTTGCCTCTGTATAGTTTCCTGTGGAACAACTGAAGCATCCTTCTCTGTTTGTATGCCTTAAGTTATAAATCACAGTGTTCAAAGCATAATTGGGGTCCTTAGTGTTATAACAGTGGCTGAGCCTGCTTCAAAGATATCATAGCTTACTGTTATATATGAATGTCGTGTGTGAAAACAGAGTATGGTATAGGAAATCTGTGAAAGGCATAAGTCCAACAATATTGAATGAAATCAAGTAAAGAGACGAAATAAAGAGATGAAGAGTAATGCACAGTGGCCATTGGATATCTAAGATCAACGGACCAGATCAAATCAGGTAAAACAGAGCCACTTTATCTTATCGACGTAATTCATTAGTATGTGACAGGACTTCAGGCCTTAAGAATATGTGATGAGCGATTGCCAATCGATCACATCACGATGTATCATATGGATGGACCGGGCCTAATCCTTTGCCAACACCGATTGCGATAATACGATGAAGCGTGGACCGTTGGATCATATACCTGATCAACGACAGAGATCAAATCGTTGATCACATATAGGGTAAGTTAAGTGATAGTGGTAATGGAATGCCGACATGCGAAGTTGTGATGGGCAAATTAAGTGATAGTCGATAGCGATAGATCAGAGATTGGGGCAATCAAAGATTGGGAGTGTAAAGGAGCAACGCAGCGGACCCGAAATTTTATAGATGCGGGTGTAATTCCATTTGAGTTCCGACCTTAAGCATCTGGTCGGATTTCTCATGTGTTTTAGTGTATTTCCGTGTATTGTGAAAACATAGTTTTCCCAGGGTTTTAAAAGGAAAAGGCATATGAAGGAGTAGACCCAGTGACATTTATATATGCGGGTCTATGTATTTGAAGTCCGATTTGTTGATCGGAGTGGGTTTTTCCTTGTATTCCTTTGTATTTCGATAAAGTTGTAAAGCTAGGTTTTTAAGGCAATAGTGCATCAATAACGCTTTTGATAGATTGTGATTGTGGCCTTAGCTCATAGGTCCACATGGGATTTATGAAGGGATGTCAGTCAGCTGGCATGAATTTTGGTATCAGAGCTAGCTCAACGCTCTGTAAAGAATGGTTTGGAAATTGAATTGTAATCTCAACATATGTATAATTTGCACTGAAGTGAATTTGATACAGATGGGGATTAGACTACAAAGGACACTGAGATCAGAATGGGGAAGCAGTGAACTTCTGATGAAGGTCTAGTAAGAATGTTTATTTTGATGATTTTACAGAGATTTGTTTTGAATGACTGAGGAACAACAAGGGATTGAGATTTCAAAGGAGAAGGTGCTTTCCTTTCAAGAAAATGAAAATTCCATGTAGGTTGATTGAATGATTGGGTTGATTTAAAAGGTAAATTGAAGTGAAAGGTTTTGAAATTAAAGTTAAATAGAAGAGTGGTTTGCTATGGCACTGAAGTCATTTAAATGATTTGAAGAATTTTGTGAAAACTGAGAATGATTGAGGATTGCTCAAAGTATTGTTGAAGGCAATGATATTGATGATTGAAAGAATAGAGATTAGGTTTAATAGGACTAAAAAAATAACTGCTACAAGGAATGAATTTTGGAATTTATAGAAGCAAGACAAGATTTTCTTATAAACAGGTTATCAAAAGGAATTGATAGTGTCTGTCATGAATTGGTAAAATAATTGAAATTCAGATCTAATCTTAACTGATCTTGAAAGCTGAAGAGTCCATTGTGAAAAGTAAGAGGAAAATAGTTGTTGACTGTATGAAGGCTTTTGAATGGAAATTTTAAATGAAATAGTGAACAGATGAATCATTTGGCAAAGATTTAACTGATGGAATGAGAATTAGTTTTAAGACATCTTAGAAGAAATTTTGTAGGTTTGAAAGGTACTTTGATGTATCTTGAGACAAGACTGTGCAGGTCAGTGGAAGCAGTGGAATTGCTGAAAGGTAGAATGAGTTGTACCAGCATCATAGCATATGAGCTATATTAAAGAAGATAGATCAAGAAGAACTCTCAGATCAGTAAAGGTGACAGTACCTAACGGTAAATGAAATTACTGAATGAAGAAGGAAGTGTGCAATTGAAGATGCAGAGCCTAGAGTAAGGAATCTTCAAGAGGAGATGAGAACACCTTCCAACTGTGGTTGGGTAGAAGTTGTTGAGGCAACTCCACAATCGTGATTGTGGATAGGAGATAACAATTCCAGCAAGAGGAGCGCTGGGTAGAATTGTTAGTTAGTGAAAGGTTCGAGGAAAGAACCAATAGGTGCCAAAAGGCTAAACTTAGAAAAATTTGGTGAGGCATGAATGACTCTTGTTATAGATGAAAAGGGTTAGTTGCAACTCATTAGTGAATAAGGAAAAGTTCACCAAAGGAAGAAATGGAATTGACTATTGGTAGTTATGACGGGGGTACATAGGAAAGTCAGAAGCAGAGGGAAAATAATGTTGAAGCAGTTGGACTCAAAGGAATGAGTCAAGAAGAAAGGAACATGGATTTGGCTGAGATGAAGACAAAACCTAGTTGTTTGAAGAAGCTGGTATTGAAAAGAATTAGAGAAAAATGGAAACAAGGATTTTATGTGGGAAGAAGAGTTAAATGGCATGTTAGAGAATTGTTTGCTGAGAAATTAATACTCCAAATAGTTGAGAATAAGAGGAATGTGCTGGTAGCATCCTCACAGACAGGAAAATCTCATATTTTTGGGATTAACTATTTCCGTGAATGTAAAATTGCAGGTATGCAGCCTAATGAATTCGAACCTATGTATGAAAAGGTGAAAGAGGCAAAGGCAAGACAAACACAAAAGGAGATGCATAAAGACTTTCAATTGGTGGAGTAAATTAAAAGGTATGGCTGAATGGTTGTGTCTTCTCTTATTAAAAGCATATTGGATCATATTTGAAGGAATTTTAGCATGGATAGAAGATCAATGGGAAATGGAAAAAGGAAAGGAAACAAATGCATTACAAGTTTGTGAAGTGAAGAGAAGAAAAGTTGACATAGAGAACTCAGCTAAAGAAGTTAAGTTAAGGAAATCTTTGAAAGATCAAAGACTTATCATAGAAGAGGAGGAGACATTGTTGTCTTATTTGGATAAACTGAGTGTTGGAAAAAATTGTGTAGAACAGGAAGGTATTCTACAAACTTATGATGAAGTTGCCAAGCATAGTCAAGAAGTTGCAATCCCAGAAGTTTTCTTTGATGAGGAAGAAATCAGAGATGCCGAGGAAGAATTTCTCAATAACTTAGTGAACTATCAGAATAGTTCAGAGAAGCATGAGGAGCTGATCACTGAGGCTTCAAATGAAGAGCCTTGTATTTTTGAAACTAACATGTTGTGTATGTTTTCAGGTTTGACAGGTGATGAACAACAATTGGAAAATGTGCTTAAGCGTGTTGATGAAGAAGTGAGATTACTGGACGAGATGGCTGAAACAGAAATATATTTTGAGCATGTATTTAACAATCTTGAGAATGATGGTATTGATAGGGAAATTGTCATGATTAAAGACACTGAAGATAAGAAAATGAAAGTTTTTGATGATAACAAGAATGAAATATATTCAGTAGAGAATCAAAATGAAAGTATTATAGAAATTGTGAAGGAATATATGATGATGTTGACAGATGCAGAAGTTCAGGAATTCTGTGATTTTAAAGTGGATTATTTTTATGAATCTGTAAACCATGAAGAAGCTTTAGAAAACCAGAATTTTGTTTTTGTTGTAGGAGAAGATAAAACAACATCATTTTGTTGCAATGGTATAAGTATAGAAGATGAAAGGATACTTCACAATGATATGCTCCAAGAAATCCTAGCTATTGAATTGTTGAATGATAGTCTTGTGTTAGAACAAGGAACATTGTATAGTGCAGAGGAAAGTATGGAAATGAAAATTGATGACAATTTCATAACTTATGCAGAAGGACAGTATAAAGATTTGATGGTAGAATTACCTATGAAGAGTGAAAACCATAGTTATTTTGAATTTGACAATTGTGATGGAAATTCTATTTTATATAGGAAGGAGGAGTCATATGCAAATGACATGCTTATTGAATATGAAGGAATTTGTATTTTTCTGGGAAGGTTATTAGATGAACCTGATAACATAGAGGAAAGGATTATCTTTAATGATAATGGAAGGGAAGCTGTAGAATACAAACAACAATTTGTAAATGATAGAGGTGAAGAAGAATTGGATAGAAATTTTATAATTTATATGGTAAAGGAGAATGTACAATAGACAGATGTCAGAGGAGTTTAGTTAAGAACAAATGGTAAGGAGGAAATTGAGAAATTGTGGAAGATGAAGTTAGTGAAGAAGAGGGACAACAAGAAAGAGAAATTAACAAAAGAAATTTGTATCAGCAAGGAAAGAGGACAACAACAAAATAAGATTTGGAAATCTGGAGGAATAGAAGTGATAGTGGCAGAAGAATTGAATCAGTAGCATGATGAAAGCGACGACCAGTTGCAAAGTAAATTTTGGGATACTGGATGATTAGCAAAAGAAACACATGACCAGGAGGTCATGAAAGCTTTCAACTTTGGGAGTCTAATGTAGGAGCATTCAGGCTTGGTCAGCAATGTGATGGCATGATCACTTGTTGTGACTAACAAAGGGTTGGAAGACAAGGGTTTAGTTAATTTTATTTATTTAAAGGTATGAGAGTGTTTATTTATTTAAAAATATTAGAAAAAGAGTATAGTGGCTAAGTGATCCTCCCTGTGTGGAGATCAACCAAGCAGTTAGATTTATTTGGTTTGAATAGGATATGAGGAATTTGAAAGCTTGATTTAGCATTTGTTTAGAAAAGAGTGGAGTTGAAGAGATTCTTTAGGAGAGAGCGAGAGATTTCTAGATCTGAACTAGAATTGGTTCATGAATCCACTTTTGTATAAATTGTGATCTTTTTGTATAATTCAAAGGTTGGATAGGTTAGAATCGAGTAAGAGAGAGCGAGGATTTCAAGATTGAAACAGGGTCTTTTATTGTTGTAATCGAGCCAGAGGGTCGAGACTCTATAAACTTATTGTATTGAATAAAATGATTCAGTGTGCATGAGTGTGTTGTTTTTATTGAAATCCTTCACTTGCCTCTGTATAGTTGCCTGTGGAACAACTGAAGCATCCTTCTCTGTTTGTATGCCTTAAGTTATAAATCGCAACGTTCAAAGCATAATTGGGGTCCTTAGTGTTATAACAGTAGTTGAGCCTGCTTCAAAGATATCATAGCTTACTGTTATATATGAATGTCGTGTGTGAAAATAGAGTATGGTAGAGGAAACCTGCGAAAGGCGTAAGTCCAACAATATTGAATGAAATCAAGTAAAGAGACGGAATAAAGAGCTGAAGAGTAATGCACAGTGGCTGTTGGATCTCTAAGATCAGAAAACTAGATCAAACTAGGGAAAACAAAGCCACTTTATCGCATTGACATAATTCATTAATATGCGACAGGACTTCAAGCCTTAAGAATATGTGATGAGCGATCACCGATTGATCGCATCGCAAGGTATCATATGGATGGACCAGGCCTAATCCTTTGCCAACACCGATTGTGTTAATGCAATGAAGCGTGGACCATTGGATCATATCCGGATCAACAACAGTGATCAAATGACTGATCGTGTATCGAGTAAGTTAAGTGACAGTGGTAATGGAATGCCGACATGCGAAGTTGCGATGGAATGATTAAGCGATAGATCAGAGATCGGGGCAATCGGAGATCGGGAGTGTAAAGGAGCAGCACAACGGACCCGAAAGTTTATAGATGCAGGTGTAATTCCATTTGAGTTTCGGCCTTAAGCGTCTGGTCAGATTTCTCATGTGTTTTAGTGTATTTCCGTGTATCGAGAAAACATAGTTGTCCCGGGGTTTTAAAAGGAAAAGGCATATGAAGGAGCGGAACTGATGACATTTATATATGCGGGTCTATGTATTTGAAGTCCATTTTGTTGATCGGAATGGGTTTTCCATTGTATTCCTTTGTATTCTGATAATGTTGTAAAGTTGGGTTTTTAAGGCAATAGTGCATCAATAACGCTTCCGATAGATTGTGATTGTGGCCTTAGCTCATAGGTCGACATGGGATTTATGAAGGGATGTCAGTCAGCTGGCATCATTTTCATGGCCCCACTTTGCATTATACTGCCACCTCATAGCCTCAAGGGCTTGATAATGGTATTCCTTCATATTAATTGATGGGGAAATCCCTTCATCTTGACCTCTATCTGTCGCGCTCATCCACCATAACATATACATTGAAAAATCCCCAAGGCATGACAAAACTTTATGTGTCAAAAAACGAGAAGATTCCCATCTCATCCTCTACCTCCCATCAACACTTGGCCTTTATATGCTCTTCCTCCTGAGCTTTGTTTATATATATATATATATATATCTATATATATATATATATATATATATATATATATATATATATATATATATATATATATATATATATAGATATATATATATATATCTATATATATAGATATATATGTATGTATACATATATATTAGTGGGGACACCTCGCCACTTAGTCAACATGACTATCCTTCATAAGCTTAATGCACACACACACACACATACACACACACACACACATACATACACATACACACACAGAGACACACACGCATTCACACATATATATACATACGTGCACACACACACACATTAATATATATATACATATACATATATTCAGTCCAACCCATACACCTTTGTGTATGTATATAATATATCCTTCCTAAGCTTGTAATTAAACTCCATGTGTGTGTGTATATATATATATATATATATATATATATATATATATATATAACGACAAGGATGCCCTCAGCCACCCTACATGTGTATCTCTCCTAAACTTATAAAATTATACCAAAAGGCCCTTTTCTTTGACTGGTAACAACTCTCCTACCTCTTCTGAACTTATATGGGATTCATCCCATTCAGGTCACGATGTCCATTAAAATCACGTTGTCATATACAGGTACATATATAAATAAGGTAAAAATGCATTCTTTCTACCAGCAATTCCATAACATAGGGCATGCTTTTACAATTCATTTTAGTGTTAGAGATTAATAAAAATATAGAGGTTCATCCATCTTAGATACTCAGGAAATTAAGCTGAACTTAAGCTCATAAATAGACATATAATTAGAAATTCCTCATCAATCACATAGGAGCTAAACCACTCCTAAAAATCATGAAGGAAATAACATTTCACAGCATTAGTACATCCCTTAACACATAGTGATCATTTACACAATAGTTCAAGCACAAAGTGCTAGATAAACACTTAACTTATGATGTAAGACCTAGAAGGTGACATTGAGACTTCAAATCTCCACCGAACCTTGGATTGGATAGCATGGCAACCTTTCTTGTATCCAATCACCCCCAAGCTAGATTCAGAGCTTGAGGAGGTAGTTTACTCAAGAACACTCAACCATAGCTCAAATACAATTAATAGAGCTTGTTTCCTCAGGTGTTCTAGAAAGCTCTTGGTTGTTAAACCACAACGGTATTTAATCCAACAACATCAATGCAAGGGACCTCGCAAAGGATAGATATTCTCAGCTCAGTCTTGGGTAGATATTTACATAATTAAAAGGGGAAACTTATCAATTGTGTTACTATTGTAGGAGCGAGAGAATTCCTACCTAGGGACTTCTTAGTGCCACTACACTTGTGTTCTCATCCCCAAGCTACTCTCGATGTTATTAACCTAACTAGTCCTAGGTGTCTCATCCCACTAGCTAGTTCCTAGTGGCTTTATCAGTCTTGGAAGTAAGCCACTATTATGTGATTCTTAACTAGAAAGCCCTCTTAGGTATTTCTCATCTAGGCTACCACTAGAGATTTTTTATTTTTTTTCTTAACTCTCTCTAGTGTTCCTCTTTCATAGGTGTGCACAACCTACCCCTCCCATATGCACATTTTCCTTCCTCTTCCCCATGTGTCCTCTTTTCTCCTTTCTCTTTTATGGGGATTTTGTTTTCTCCTCCTTTTCCTTCCCTTGCACCTAGGCCTTCTTGCTTTTGAATTTTCCCTTGCACAACCTAGGAGATAGATAGAGGAGTATGGGCTTATCCTTCACTGAGGATGCCCATACTCTTCCTCAAAACTAGTCATAATTTTTCATTCATTGTATTAATTCTCACCAATTATCCCATAGCTATCATTAATGAGCATTCTTGCTCAACTCCTCATGAAACTTCCTCCCTAAGCTTCAAAATATGTGTCCCATATCTCAACCACTTAATGTGTTACATTTCCACATTAATTTTACATTAATATAATCCATAAAAAAGTTTACAAGAGGGTTTATAAAAAAGTATCTATAATAAACCCCACCCCCTTAGAGGAACACTATCCTCGGTGTTCTATTCCTAAACAAAAAAAATTACCAGTGAGCTTTATAAACTAACCTCATTACAATTACATTTTTACTTTCACAATTACTTTCCCATGAACCTAATGGGTATAGTACCCCATTAAAGTAGCCACTTGGCTCTTACAACTCACATGGCTCTTACTTTACCTCATCCATATTTAATGACTTGCTTTCCATATTGTTTTAAGCCTTCTATAGCCAACACTGATTTACACCACGCTCAATGCCTTTTCACCAAACAATCTCAACTCATTGCTTCCTAGGACACATCTAATGTACTCTTGATAATAATCAGCATGCTCATGACTCATTAAAACAAATTTATCTTCAAATTATTACATTCCCTTTTCTTATTCCCATTTCCTCGGGTGATCCATCCCTTGGAAAAGTTTCCTCACATTGGAAGATTTCATAACCAAGGCATTTCCCTACCTTAACACACTCATATTAGTCATGGCATACTTCATAGAAAATTAGTAGACAATACCAAGTTCCAGTGCCACCATAATGGCCCTATTCTTAAATTATTTGTATGTAGCGTGTTGTTGTGCACTTTGATATATTCAAGCTACTGTTGTTTAATGAACAGTCATCCCCATATGCTTGTGTTAACAGTTTCATGATCTTCCTTTCTCATAAGCACACAATTTTTCATGAGATTTATCATAAGGAAATTCTATAGTGACCCTTAGCTCGTGTTTACCCCAGGAAAGTCGGTGAAAGTGGGTAAATGTGGGGGGAGACGTTTATAGGGTAGTATCAAAGTAGGTTCCGCTCTCTTCAGGAAAATTCTAATGTTGTCATGGTTATGGTTGTAGGTTTTAACCCCGTACAGAAATTAGCTGCATACGAATTCTAAAAATAGAAAATAAATAATGGCGATAGCATAACACATAAAACAAATATACACAGAGATTTTCCCCTGGATCCCAAAACTGGGACTACCAGATTGATATCTCATTATGTTCCTTTCAATGTTACAATACATATATATACATGTTGAAACATCCATAAACCCCAATCCATTATCCCTGGATTAGAACATAACCGTAGTTCCCTTGAACGGATCTACAAAATACCAAGGACCGAAAACCATCACGCCCAAAACCATGTGCAAAAACCATGCACAAAACCATAGGTAGGTTCGACCACCTAATATAGGGTTCAAATTTTTTTTTCCTGGGGTTTTTCCCTCGACCCCATAGAGGGGGCTACCACCCCCCTCAAACCCCCCCGTTGCGCATCGGCGCAACGAAAGGGGGGCTCCGCACCCCCTCTAACCCCCCGATTAAACTACTGGGGCTAGTCATGGAAAGAATATAACACAACCCAACAATGGTTGTCATGCATGGGGTCATGGTGTACACTTGGTATGGTCATGCATGATGTTGTTATATTGATGTGATTATGATTATATATATATCACACTAATATGGACTAATCGTGAAAATGAGATAAGACTCCCTTGAACATCAATAAGGTATGGTTTTGATTTTGGTATCTATTTGGTTTACCTGACATGGTACACTTGCAAGAAAAGGAAAAGCAAAAATGATGAGAAAAATGGTAGACTACAGTTCTTGCGACTGTCCCTACAGACCAGTTGGGAAACAAGGAGGAGAGCATTCTCATGGTATAACAAATAGATTGAGGAGTTTGAGGGAAGAGATCATAAATTGCAAAGCAGACAATGACAGGTTGATTGAGGCTCAAGAAAGACTTGCAAGGGCTCAGGAGAAGCAAGTATAGGTCAATGCAATGATTATTTAGAGCTTGTCAGAGTTGCAAAGACATGGACGGTTGAGGATTAGTCAAGAGTAGGAAGAGAAAACTAATGGAGCCCATGGTAGTAGTTCTCGGTCCGTATACATGTTGGATAAAGGGGATACAGTTAGAGGTGACATATCACTGGATACACCTGATAAGAGGACTAGTATGTATGGGAATCATTCTAGTTCATCATCCAGGAGACATCATCATAACCATCACCTTCATCATCCTTCTAGGAGGGGTGAGTACTTACGTAAGGAGTTCAAGAAAGTCAAGCCGACTACATTTGATGGAGAGATGAAGAAGTCAAAAGATGCAGAGGCATGATTGCTTGAGATGAATAAATTATTCAAATTGCATAGTTATTCGGAGAACATGAAAGCCAACATAACCACCTTTAGTCTTAAGGGGAAGACAAATATTTGGTGGGAATATGTGAAGAATTTCAAGAGAAATCAGGAAGAAGAGTTAATTTGGGATGTGTTTGAGAGACTCTTCAAGAAGAAGTACTTATCAGAGAGGTACTATGATGACAGAGCTAAGGATTTTTATGAGCTACAAATAGGTTATATGACAAATGATGAGTATACTAGCAGGTTCTTGGAGCTTTTGAGGTATGTGCCTTATCTCAAGGATGAGAAGGCTAAGATCCAAAGATTCAACACTAGGACTCCAGCAACATATAGAGACATAATTGAGTTTGATGAGCCTAGATCATTGAAGGAAGCCATTAGGAAACTAAATAATTGTTATGAGTAGTCAAAGCACAAAGCTTAGCCTAAGCGCGACTTGAAAGGAAATGAGAAAGTTAAAGGGAAATGGCCACCAATGCTGGAGAGACCTTAGGATGCAGGTGAGAAAGAAAATGTGGTTCCTTACAAGAAGTTCAATGCAGTTGAGAAGGGACATGGGTCACGTCCTAGAGAGAAGCAGAACATAGGTGATGGTAGGGGATCGTTGTAGTGTTGCATATGTGGCAAAGATCATTGAAAGAAGGATTTTCCAATGTACTAGGGTTGTATGCCTCACATCTATAGTGCTCAGGGGGTGCAGATAGTTGGGTATGTTAGTCATAACATTCCTTGGTTTTATACAGCTGAGGAAAACAACCAGGAAGATCAGTAGGCATCCATTATTGATATGGAAGGTATGCTATGTGGTCAATTTTTTTCTATTTTGATTGATCCTAGATCTAATTTTAGTTATGTTAATCCTAGCCCAGTGGATAAGTGTGTCTTGAGAAAAGAAGTGTATGCAAAGTCTTGGTTGGTGCAGTTGGTTACATGTACTAATAAGAGATTCTATCACTGGGTAAGTGCTTATGCATTTGAGTTGAATGGTATGCCTATAGTAGCACATCTGAATATACTTCCATTGGGATCATATAGTATGCTTTTGGGTATGGATTGGTTGTACCTTCATAGGACCAAAGTAGATTGTTATGACAAGGCTATTGAGTGCCTGGATGATAATGGGGAAAAGAGAATATTGCAGGGAAAGAAGAATCCTACATCAGTTAGGATGGTCACAATTATGCAGGCTAAGCACAGTTGCAGGAAAGTATGTGTGATGTTTGCAGTCCATATCTCTAGTGACAAGGGTAAGGATGTTGAGGATGTAGAAATATTCAAGAGGTACCTTGTATTGCAACACTTTCAAGATGTATTTCCAGCAAAGATTTCAGAGTTGCCTCCCCAGTGCAAGGAAGTGGAATTTTCTATTGAGTTGGTACCATGGGTAGCACGAACATCAAAGGAACCTTACAGGATGGGCACACTAGAGTTCGTGTAGTTGAAATTGCAGCTGAAGGAAATTCTTGATAAGGGATACATTAGGCCAAGTGTATCACCTTGGGGTTCACTAGTATTGTTCATGAAGAAGAAGGATGGTACTCTCAGGTTTAACATTGATTATAGGAAGCTGAACAAGGTTACGATCAAGAACAGGTACAAGTTCCCATGGATTAATGATTTGTTTGAATAGTTGAAGGGAGAAGCAATGTTCTCAAATATTGATATGAGATCAGGATATCATCAGGAACACATAAAAGAAGAAGACATCTACAAAAATTATTTCAGAACCAAGTATGGGAATTATGAGTTTGTTGTAGTTCCATTTGGTTTGACTAATTCTCCAACTACTTTTATTTGGTTGATGAATAATATGTTGTATCTTTATCTAGACAAGTTTGTTATTGTATTCATTGATGATGTCTTGATATATGCTAAGAATGAGGAAGAGCATGTCGAGCATTTATTAGCAGTGTTAAGATTGCTAAGAAAGCATCAGTTGTATGCCAAGATTAGCAAGTGTAGTTTATTTTAGAAAGAGGTGCATTACTTGGGACATGTTGTTTCCAAGGAAGGCATAGCAATAGATCCAAAAAAGATAAGGGTTATCATGGAGTGGACAGCTCCTAAGAATGTGGGTGAAGTTAGATCATTCTTGGGGTTAGTAGTCTATTATATGAGGTTCATCAAGAACTCCTCTTGGGTTTCCTATCCCATTACATCTTTGTAGACGAAAGGGAAGAAATTTGAATGGACAAAGGAGTGTGCGGAAATTTTTGAGCAGTTGAAGCAATTATTGACAAATTCTCTAGTTATTAAGATCACAGATCTAGATAAAGAGTTCATGGTGTGTACAGATGCCTGTAAGAAAGGACATGGTGGACTCTTGATGTAGGAGGGACAGGTGGTATTCTACAAGTCTAGGAAACTGAATGAGTACAAGAACTATGTTCCTAATGATCTTAAGTTGGTAGCTATTATCCATGCATTGAAGATGTGGAGACATTATATCATTGGCAGGAGGTTAATATTGATGAGCAGCCATAGTGGGCTGAGATATATATTTGACCAACTAAATATCAATTCCAGGCAAACTAGATAGTTGGCCACGATTAGTGAGTATGACTTTAAGATCAGAAACATCAAGGGTAAGGAGAACATGGTTGTAGATGCTCTTAGTAGGAGAGTGCAAATGAACCATGTTGCATCAATGAGCTCGTATGGGAAATATTTACAGGATCGTATCTGACAAGCAGGACAACAAGATGACAGGTAAGGGAGCTTCGACACAGGTTACAACAGTAGGGTATAGGTGATCAGGATGTGGGCTATCATCTCACGACAGATGGATTAGTGAGATTTAGGGACATGATCTATATGTCGGATGAAAGTGGACCCAAGAACCTTATCTTGAGGGAATTTCATGTCAAGACTTATTGAGGACACCAAGGATACCATAAGACATTGACAATTGTGAATAAGTTCTATTATTGGGAAAATCTAAAGAAGGAAGTGGCAGATTTTGTGGCTATATGTTTGGACTGTCAGCAAGTGAAATGAGAGTGTAAGCATCATCCAGGTGGATTACTTCAACCTATTATGATTCCAGAATGGAAATGGGAGGTCATTTCCATGGATTTCATTACAAGTATTCCGAGGACAACAAGACAACATGATTCTATAATGCTTGTGGTCAACAAGTTAACAAAGGTAACTCACTTCATTCCAGTGAAGGTTACTTATTCAGCTAGTGAGGTGGCACAAGTATTCATCATGGAGATCATTGGATTGCATGGTGTTCCAAATAATATTGTGTCAAATAGGGATGCTTTGTTCAATTCCATGTTTTGGAAGTAGTTATTTGGAGGTTTTGGGGATAGAGTTGGACTTAAATACAACTTATCATCCGCAGACATATGGATAGATAGAGAGGGTCAATAATATTCTAGAGGATATGCTGAGGAGGTACGTGATGCATCAACAAAGGATATGAGAGGAGTACCTTCCATTGGTTGATTTTTCCTACAAAAATGGTTATTAGGAGTCACTGGGGATGAGTTCATTTGAGGTACTATATGGGAAGATTTTTAATACTCCCATTAGTTCGAGTGATCCAGTGCATAAGGTACTTATTGGGCCGGACATGTTGGTAGAAATGGAACATGAAATGCAGGCTATAAAGAAGAATCTAAAGGAAACAAAGTACAAGAAGAGGACTTATGCAGACCAAAAAAAGGGTAGTTAAGGAGTTTTAGGTTGGGGAGCATGTGTATTTGTGCATCAACCCCAAGAAGAGCTCCTTAATGATTGGATCATGTGCCAAGTTATCACCACGATATTGCGGTCCTTTTGAGATCCTTGAGAGGATTGGACCAGTGGCCGACTTGCACTACCTCTGACAATGAAATTCCATGATGTTTTCCATGTTTTGTTGATTGAAATATATGTAAATGATGTTGATAATGTTATTGATTGGTCTGTATTACAGGCAAAACGAGAAGGATAATTCCAATCGGAACATCAGTGCATATTGTAGTGGAAACAAATCATGCTCTAGAACAGATAAATCGAGGAAGTTAAAGTGCAGTGGAAGCACTTTGGGCCCGAGGAAGCTACATGGGAGATGGTTGATTAGATGCAGGCTATGTATCCTTCATTGTTTTTCGGTTGAGGAAAAGCAAATTTGGTATATGTACATATTCATGTATGGTTTTGATTGTAAATACTGCTATGAGATGTGGTATAAAGCTCCAATAAATGGTATGCTTGTCATGTTGTTATGATTGTCATGATGGTTTTTCTTTTGAACAAGTTGTTTATTGTAAATATTGCAACGAGCTGGGTTACAAAGATCCATGGGTAGTATTTTTTTCTTTTCAGTGGTTTTTCTAGTTGTAGGTGTCACAGAACACTGAGGATGGTGTCCCCCTGAGGGGGAGGGGTATATAACAACCTCATGTTAAAATTTCATGTAATACAAGTTAATAAAGGAAAAATAAGACCAAGGTCAAGGGACACTTATTCCAAGCTGAATGTTAGGAAAAATATCCTAGTGGCATCACTTGTTGTGTTTATGGCGAAGGGGAAATTGCCGAAGCCAATAGCAAAGGCTTTGAAAAGGAAAAGAGGCATTAATTGGCATATTTTGTTTATGAAAATAAAGGAAATTAGGAGAAAAGGGAGGTGAAAGGTCACAGGTTGCATGTGAGGAGGAAATTGAAGGAAAATAATGGAAAAATGAAGAAATTAGAGGCATCAATAATAAAAAGACATTAGAGCATCAATTGGTAGCTTTTGGTTAGTTCAGTTTTGGAGTTAGTCTCAGAGAGGAGAAGAGCACCAAGAGAAGAAGGAAAAGCAAGCAAATAAAGGAAGGAAGGAAAATAAAGCAATGATCAAGCAAGGAAAGGTTGGATCAAGAAGCTTTAGTAGGAATACTTGTAGGTAATAGGTTGCATGTATTTTTTGTTAGTTGGTTTTGGCATGCATGATATGTGCATTTGCATGTGTGTATTTGGTTTTATTGTTATCGGTGGCATTGATTTTTCTAGGTTTTGACAGTGGTTTTTAGCGTTGCCTTGCCATTTCTAGATAGCCATGGTGTGAAGGGATTCTTTCATGGTTGAGCTATGGATTGCTGGAAAGTTTTGGATCTGGGTGAGGTGGTCTCAGGAAAATCCCAAGGGTTGGGGGTGGAGATGGTTTTCTCCAGAAACCCTCAATGGGTGGGTGGAGACAGGAAAAAGCCTAAAGGGATGGTGAAGAAATTATGAGGCATCCAAGCTCGGTTTGGTTTTATGAGCTCGGGACCATTTTAGGAGAGATCACAGTATGGTGAGGGTGGAGGTGTTTTAATCTCTAGATTCCATTGGTTGTTTATGGATGGTTTTATCCCATGAGATCCCACATTCATGCTTGGAATATGGAACAGGGGTGATTGTCTTAAAGAAAGATTTGTTTTAGCTCAATCTATGTTCGGGTGGTACGTGGAAGTCCCTAACTTGGTTGGATTTTGCATGTGGTTAATAAGAGCTAAGTTCCTCTTTCTTTTGATGAAAATATGTTCTTGTTATTATGTGGGTTTAATGGTTATTATCTCATTGTTATTTATCTTGTTATATGCTGGCTATAAGCATGACTAATGGAAAGATCTAAGTATAACTCTTAACAAACTTCTATTAATGAATGTATGGATAATGAATGCAAGACCTAATTGGTATTATGATAGTTATTGTGAAAATGAATTGTTCCTTCTTGTTTATCCTCAGATAATTTTCCATAGAACTATGTTCATCTTTGCATTCATGACTTGTAGGTTGCATGTTCACCATGTGTTTGACGAAATTTTAGTCCCGGTTGGGAGATGTCAGGTCAAGTCTTAGTTCAAGTTTTTGGTCATTAGATTTGTTTCTATGTCATCTATAATTTATGGAAGTTTCACTGAGTTCTGGGAAAAGGCCTAAGTCCCGGCCTTGAAAAAGTGGCTTAGAATTTGAGGTTACTAGCATAGAAATGACTGGAAAATTCCATAGTCCCATGGAGGCAGTATTATCAGTGCGATTGGAGGCTACAATCGCTTGCATGCCTTGGAAAGGGAGAGCATGGGGCTCTAGGTCAGTTAAAAAGAGAGTTAACTTAGATTTGGACACCTTGAGGGGTTGGGGTTCTGCTGGAGGTCATGTAGCACCTGAGGGAAGTTAGTAAGGTCTTAAGTTGTCAAATCCATTTCCTTAAGGTAATATATGAGGTTGAGTCTTATCATAGTGACCCTTAGCTCATGTTTACCTCGGGCAAGTTGGTGAAAGTGGGTAAATATGGGATGAGGCAGTTACATTTATCCCCCATTCTAGATATGTCTCTTTGTCCCTCCCTCTCTTATTGTATATCTTTTTGTCTCAACCCCTCTCTCACTCTCCATATCTACATGTCTCTCTCTCCGTATCTACTTGTCTCTCTCTCTCTGTATCTAATTGTCTCTCTCTCTCAGTATCTACATGTCTCTCTCTCCACCCCTCTTCTTCTCCCCCTTCTTCTCACGTTTTCTCTCTCTCTCTCTCCCTCTCATATTTCTCCCTTATTCCTTTTTATCCCTCTCTATCTCTCTCCCTCACTCAATCACCCCACATCTCTCCCTCTCTTTCTCTCCTTATCTCCTCTCTCTCCTATCTCCCTCACTTCTTGACTCTCTCTCTTTCTCTCCACCTCTATCTACCCCCCTTCTCTCTCCATCTATCTCTTCTTCCCTCTCTCTACCTATTTCTCCCCCCTCCAAATATGTTTCTATATCCATCTCTCTCTCCTTGTCTCCCCCCCACCCCCGCCCCCGCCCCCGCCCCTCCCCCACCTCTTCCATCTCCCCTCTCTTGATCCCTATCTCTCTTCCTTCTCCTCTCTATTTCTCCCATTTAATGGTTATCTTTTATTACAATTTCCATCAATGGTTATGTTGCATTGAATTTCATTGGTTTTATTTGGCCATAATTATGGTGTTTGATCATGGTTGATGAGGATTAATGGTTTAAATTTTTCTTAGAGTTACATCATATTTTAGTTCAAGTTAATGCATTGGTAATAACATTAAATAGTTTAAATTCTAGTAATTTAAAATTTAATATCACCCCAATGGGGGCATTATATGATGAGAAAATGGTACATGGGGGAGATTTCAATACCTCCGCAAGTGGCAGTTAATGGAGAAGTTCCTTAGGGAAGCCTCTACTAGAAGGAAGGAAACAAAATTTCTAGAATCCCGAAGGCTTATATGTTCAGTCTGGTGAGCAGAGTTTCATTTTCACCAGATTCAAGGAATGGGAGGTCAGCTGTTGGGGGTGACCAGTGTGTGTAGAGAGCAGGGGGGCTACCGAATGTGGCTGCACATTACACTCTAGGTTGTCATGTTACCATTGATCAACATCCATGAGAGAAATGTTGATAATTCACTTAAAGAAGAGGTTATTGGTATAAGTATTTGGGATCCTCGTTCAGGAGGGGTGACATTGGAGGAGAGAAAGTCTTTAGTATTGGTGCATGTGAATCTTGAGGTGTTGGGAAATTATTTGAACTGAATTGGTAGGTAATTACATCATATTTAAGGTAGGTTCCCTTTTCCTATCTATTTTTTATTTCTTTTTGGTCTTTTTTTGACAGTTTTTCTGTGGTGGCATTGGGAAAATTCATGGGTCTGAGCAAGGCCAGTTTTGTGGTTATCAGTGTCACCAAATTGGTTTGAGGCCCTTTTTTAGTTTGCATTTGATCTTTGGATAGGTGGTGTGTAATAACTCAAGGGTCTTTGGGTTTCTGTGTCTCGGCTCTGAAGGTGAGACATCATGTGTTAGACAAGGGGTTCTCTAGTGGTGTAGGCTAGGGATGTCTGTACAGGTGGGTGGGAATCACTCGGTGGGATAACGAGTCTCAGGTGTTCAAGTAGACAATGAGAGGTTTCTTGTGTGTTTTAAGAAATTGGGGAAGGTCGTTGCCTGCGAAGGTTGTTGGAGGTCCTGGGGGAGGTTTGGTTGGTGCAACATGTTGGGTTTATGAGCTTAGTAGTGGGGGATTTGGTGGGCAACGACGTAGGGGTTTAGGTGTTCTAAATGCATTGACATGTGAAAATTCAATGTTGTGTTAGTGTGGTAGGGACAGGAGAGGGGGGGGCCCTCGGGTTCAAGGTGTCATGCATAGGATGGAGTAATACGATAACAGGGAGGGAGTTGACCAACAAACATCCACTTCGCCTAGCCATGTGGAACTCCCTCCACCTTTCGTTTCACTCGAAGCTCAAATTTTGTAGGTTTCAGCCGCATTGGAGCAGTTAGTCAGTGACATGCATGATGATCACAATGAGATCATTTCCTTTCTCAATGACCTCTACCACAACCAATGGCACATGATGGACAGGTTGGTTCCCCTTAGGCAGGGACATAAATGACTATAGGAATAGGTGTAGAACTTAGAAATTTAGATGACACATATGGAGGCTCATGTCCACGAGGATTTTCGACTATCAAGAGGGAATGATCTAGATGACTCGAGATCTGAGTAATTTAGTTGACTAAGAATGAACATGGGATGTATTTTGATGCTTGGGAGGTTTTGGCTATCATGGGAAATCTGTATTTTGGGATGAATGTTTTTTGTTGCTATTATAAGTACATTTTTGTTTATACCATCGAGCCAACAAGTCCGATAGGAATGAGGCCGATGGCCTTCTGAAACTAAGATCTTCATGCTGTAACTTATTTTTGAATTAATAGAACAGGTCGACTTTTAAAAAAAGAAAATCAATAGTTAATTAAATGTTTTAAATGAAGATTTTATAAACTTGAATTGAATTGTAAAAATACATATAAAATTTAATTGATTTTGTAGACATAAATATTAAAATAAATTGCTTTAAATATTTTTATATTAAGCATGTTAAACTATCATCGACCATTACTTGTTATTTTTTACCTTGTTTAATCACGATTTAATATGGTTGTCCATGTTTAACTAGGGTTAGTGATGGTTGGCTATGTTAGATCATGTTTATCATTGTTCACTACAGTTGACCATCTTTAACCATGGTTAATTATGTTTTAAAATGGTTGACCATGTTTAATTATGCTTAAAAATGGTTTGACCATTGGTCACCATGGTTGGTCAAATTTGACTATAAATGACTATAGTTAACCATGTTTGATTATGGTTGACAATTATTGACTATACTTGACAACATTTTGTTGTGGATATTTGCTATATTCCTTGATGGTTATATTGAAATGTAGTGTTCATTAAGGATTAACCATGCTTGTATATGGTTAATAAAGGTTAACTATGGCTGATTATGTTTAACTACTATTAATCATGATGGAGATGCCTTATTTTTTTACAATGAACTTGATTTAGAAGGATTTAAATTGGAGTGTTATAAAAAGGGATTTTGAAAATGTATTAAAAGGGTGTGATGTGTCATTAAAATAACTATTTCTTTATAGGAAAACATAATTGTTATAATTGTAGATTCATATTTATATTATCTGATTTTGTTTGTTATTTATTTTATTACAATAATAGGCCTATCTATTTTTTCTCTTTTCTAAAGTTAGGCCTTTTATATTATGGCTAAGCAAATATACATAGAAAAAAATGACAGCTACTAGTCTGCCACTTGGAAAACCAAACCAATATCATAAGCTCATATTTTTCCCAACAAAAATATTGTGGATAGCTATATTTCCTTCAAATTGAATTTAAAACTATGAGCTAACATAAAACATCAACTAATAACCATAAACATAACATCTATATGAGTTGTGTTTGTTATCAGATAACCAACTCACTTAGTCATACTTCAGGAGGAGAATCCATCAAGAGGTGGTTTTTTTTCACTATCATTGTCGAAAGAAGAAATATCATAATTCCCCAAAGCCTTTGCAAGCCTTGTGAGTTTCTTGTTAAGCTTGTCAACCTTCCACATTATTTTAGCCATGCAAATTATCAACTCCTATTGTGTGCCAACTCTGTCAATAAGAAATCTACCGATTAGAGTTTTGGTGTGCCAATTTAGATTGATCCTCTACATGTAGGTTGAGGAGTGAGCTCTAGTAGAGATTTCCTACATCAAGAATCCAATCTCTAGTTTCTTTGTCAACATTTCTATTAGGAATAAGCCTTCTCCCCTATCAAACCTAGTCTTCCACTTCAAAGATAACTCTCTCCACGACTCCAAGGATAATGATTTTGTATCTATCCACGGTGGCAAGGGCATAATATTTTTCATTGTTTTGATTAGAAATATGAGGATGGGAGTTGGAGGTAGAGGATGGACCATATCATCCTTTTCTCCCTCCACAATGGGAAGTTGAAAGGAAATTCCTAACCATGAGGCTGAACAACCTAAAGTAAACTACCTTAGGGAAGGAAACACATGCGAGAGAGGAAAAACATAGATCGACATAGAAAGGGGAGGAGTCAGGGTAGAAAAGGAGGGAGATGAAATAGAGGGACCTCGAAAAAGGAAGAAGGACCTAGATAGAAAAAATAGAGATAAACTAGGAAGTTGAGAACCTAAAGAGAGAGGCCTAGAGGGTAAGAAGTCTATGCAATGGCTTAAGGACCAACTCAAAGCACCATGCAAAAAATTCTAAGTGGGATTAACAAGCCGAGAGAGGTCACATAGAACTAGGACAAAATAAAACCAAAATTCCTAAAAAACATTGATACTATCACATTCGCCACTGAGGAAATGTTTATGATAGAGATGAAGAATATTGCAAACCAGAGACTCCTTCTCTACAGTTGCAGTGCACCCAAATTCATATGTTCTCGGCATGTTCTCGGCTAACCAACTTCCAACTGAGAATGAATACCAGCCCTACATGCAATGATATCAACATCCTCTGACTGGCATTTTTATACTAGGTTCCTAAACTTTATTTTCCTAGGAATGACAAGTTTGCAAATGACAACAATTTTCCACATGATCAGAGTATAGGGAAATCCCCTATTAGCTATGTAAACTATAAGCCACCCTTCCCTAGCATCCTTAGCCTAATCAATATAAAAATATGCCATTATCCGCCCAAATTTGGTCATGATTGTCGTTTTCTAACTCTACAAGTTATGTTCAGGATGGGTTGTCATTCTCTAGGCTCCCACACATCTAGAATCATCATTTCCAACCTCTCTCTTCCACAACATAGATTAAGTTGTAGTAACATGTGTATTTTGAAACACACAGAGTACCATTTGGTGGCTACTCCGCCCCCTTGCTTTAATTGCTTCACACTCATATCAACTTATAGAGGTTGCTCCTTCGTATTTGCACCATCCTTGGGGGGATAGACATGTCTATTCTGGAATAGGGATTCCAAAATTCTTAATTTAATTATTAATAATTATTAGGTGGATGGTAGGAATTTAACCTCCACTTAATATTCTATAATATTCTTAATAGTAGTGGCAGATCAAAGGTATGGTCTTTCTTTATTTTTAATTAAATTGACTAATTAAAAGCTAGACATGTAGTGTAAAAATCCATGGTATTGTAACAAAGCCTATGTACAAGTTAAGAATCTTCATGGTGAATCTCCATGGTTAAGAATCTTGTTACATGTTTTTACCAACCATTTCATTTATATTCAAAAAACCTATTATCCTAATTCATTTTCGTTTTCATTTAGAGCATCCATTCATTTAAAATTTAGATGTCAATCTTTCATATAAAAAGTGTTTAGGAAAAGCATTTACCTATTATTAATGTATTATTAGTTTGATTTAATTATTTTATTAATTCTATAACTTAATTACTATTAAAAATCACACAGAATTTTTCATTATTAGTCCCTTCCAATGCAAAACTCTCGCAATCAATTTTCTTTTTGACTTAGCATTGACCAACACAATTTGTATTGTTTAACTGTGGAAAACAAATATTTACTTTTAAATATAAATAATAATAATAATCATTTTTCAAAAGCAAATTGTATTATTTAACTTTGGCAAACACATAATTACTTTTAAATATAAATAATAAAAAAATCATTTTTCAAACATAATAAGGCCCATAAATTCAATGTTTTCTCGCAATTCTTAATCATTACTAAGAACGCTCATTTTATTACCAAAATTTAATGTGTTATGTTCATGAATATCAATAATCATTATACATGAATTAATGTGCAGATTCTTGGAGCTATAGATGATCACCTTAGCACATGATCTTCTAGCTCAAATTAAAGCTGGGTAGGTGGACACATTCATTTTAATCTAACTGTGGTTAACTCTTTAATATCATTAAACAGACTTGAATTTAAGTTGCATATCTTAGTTTCTGTGTTTGCTTGGCAGCGAAGCACGACAAGAAACGATATGGTTTTCGTCCATTGCTAAAGCTTAAAGGTTCATAATTTAACCGTATGATATTTTATTGAATCTGGTTTACCGGGATATTTTCACTGAATCTGGTTTACTGGGTACATCTCTACCAAGGCACGAGCATTGAAATTTCAATGGCCATAACATAAAAATCTTGCCGTAAAAGAGAGAATATGTAGAATAGGTATGTTTTATGGTGAAGGAGACAACTTTGCAATTATGCATGTATTTCTCATGGAAAGTTTATTCTAAACTCATTTCACTGGTTAAAGAAACGGAAAACCCACAAAGTTAATTTGATTAGTGAAGGTGTAAATTGAAAATTTATTTTTTTCTTAAATATCATTTTTATGCTATTATTATTAGAAATTAAGTTTTTTTTTTGTCCGGAACACATTTTATTTATTTTAGAAATTGATTTCTTGGTTGACTATTATTAGTTTAGTTTTGACTAATTCAACTTATATTATTTAATTTTGAAAAATAAATATATTTTTGTTCAATATTATTAAAAAAATAATTTCAAACATGTAATTTGATTATAATTTGAAAATTTTATTGGAGTCTTTGCACAAAATAATGCGATGCTTATGCAAGTTCAAGTGCCTCAGGAAGCAATTACTTCATATCTCAATTTATTAGTTCATGATGCAAGACTATAGAATTCCATTAGCTAATCAACTACTATTAATTTAATTCAGTTATAATATTTTATACAATTTTAAGATAACAAGTATTTATAATAACAAAATAATTTACTTATATTCATTATTAATTAGATACATTTTTTTTTATAAATATATATTCCAATTCATAATTTTTATGGCTTAGAAAATTCCACATAAACACATTTTGAATAAAATAAAATTCAATTGAATTAAAATTTTTAAGTTGAATTATTAAATATTTCTGATAATATAAAATTTTATTTATTTACATTTGAAAATTCTGGTTTTTTTTTAAATGAGAATTTATTTAAAACTAAAAAAAATACATAAATTTATAATATTATTTTTAAGTTAAAATGTATTACTTTAAAATATCAAATTACAACATATTATTTATCACTTATGAACACACCATATGAATTAGATAACAAGATTTATCATGGGTTTTTCTTTTTCTCTAGAGGATGTTAATCTAATGTGAGGAATTATCACTAAAAATTATAGATGAGAAAATAACATCATTTATTTGGGATAAATCCATTGCTGCTATGTATTTGTCATTTCCTTTTCACTATCTGAGTGATCTCATTCGTGGGTGCATTTTTTTCTGTTCATGGTTGAAGCCGCAATTATGGTTGAGTATCTTTCATTTTCATTTAAAGTGTGACTCCTTTGTCGAGGGATGAGATGGTTCCATATAAGGCTGAGGTAGAGGAGATGATTTAGCGATAGATGTCTTCTATTGTTGTGTGTTGTCAGACTTTTGATCCAAAATATTCTTCAACCCTTTTGCTCCCTTTGGATCGTGCCACCCACAACTAATTTTCTTCAAGTGTTCTAGGGAAAAGGCTCCTTGCAAAAATGGGTATGAATTTTGAAGATGGTCTGATTGTTAACAAGTCTGACATTGGAAAACAATGTTGTCATAATCCAATAGTTAATAAACCTTAACCCTCTTGAGAAGGATTTTGTTTGGAAATTCTTTACTGAGGTCCAATTCATCACATTTGCAAACAAAAGTGATAATTCCTTTCGCAATCCTCTAAGTGTTTATTTTGATGAAGCAACCTATTGAATCTCCCACATCAGCTAAGATATCAGGTTGTGTCAATGGATGAGATAGTTTGGGAGCCTTACCTATATTAGAGTTGCCAGAGTCATCATAGAAAGAGGAGTCATGTGTATATGTATCTCATATCTCTTACATCATAATTCAACTATTGATTAACCTCCCATAGATGTGAAAAATGAAATTATAAAAAAAAATCTACTTGGACCCACTACAATGTATGGATGGATCTTCACTACATTAGCTTTTGATATAGAACTGAGGCTTGCTCTATTATCTATTACACAACAAATTGTTGACCGAGTGTCAGCCCATCAAATTAAACAAATTTTTTTTTGAAATCAAAATTCATATAATTTGCCCCAAAAATAGCTACTTTCAGTACCTGCAACCTTATAAGAATACAAAAGGACAATATCAAAATTTTCACATTCAATACCATTGAGTTGTATCCTAGATACTTATGTTCTCAAATTTGTACGATAAACACTGACCCTTACCAGATTATGTTTTGCAAAGCACACAATGAAAATGCAATCCCATTTAGACTTAAAAACCAAGAGCTTTCTTCTCTATACAATTTGCTATCTTGTTAAAACCGTGCGATACTTATAATTGTAATTTCTTCAATTGAAGAAAAAGATTCCCCATATACTAAAGCATGCAGTGACAAGGGTAAGAACCAAAGCCTCCAAGAGTTTTGAAGTATTTTTGAAGACAAATCCTACCTTGGTTTATAATAGACACTAAACATGGTCCTTGTTGAAACTGCATGTGACACAATTTCAATGACACCAAGATGCATGTTGTGACTAGATATAATTGATGATGGACCATTTTTTTTGATGCATGGAACGCCTAATTCCCACACACAGTTCACCATTTTCACCCTTGAAATCAAAGTTGCCTCAATATGTTGTAGAAGTACAATGTCAAGGGTCAAAATTAATTATAGTGAAATTGTGAGGGAACTTTCTAAGAGAAACCATGACTAAATAAAAAACCTAAAAAATATGAATGCATCTCATGCCATGAGTCTTTTGGAACTGACAAAGACACTCCAGTCAGTGGTAAGAAAATGCCTCCTTGGCTAACTTGCCAATTTCACCCATATATAGTTAAAAGAAGGCATTTCACAACCACTTGAACAAATATGCACCTACAAACCATTCATTGTACTTTTCCTTTGCTAAAAAATGGTTTATTCGTTGAGAAGGAGGAAATCCCCTGAATTCATGAAGAGAAAAGCCTTGCTTTGCAGTGAGTCTTCCTTTTAATGTAAAAAACACTTGTAACATCATGATTTTTTGATAATAGAATGCAATTTTCAATTTTAAAAAGGACAAGATTACTTTAGGATGCTCTATTGGAGATTATGGTGTTTCTGAATTGTAATGGTTGATAAACTAGACTTGAAACAGGTGGATAATCTCTCTTTTCATTTCTATTCGTATATGCACCCAATTATAAAGAACACATGATGTAAATTTCTTATAAGTTGAAATCTTCTACCTCCTGTAGCTCTCTCTATGTTTTTATGACAAGTTGTGGCTTCTCCACATAACCAACCTATACCAGAGTTACAATAATTTTCTTTTCCAAAAGAATTAGAAGTATTGATTTTACCCACCACCAATAATTTATGTTGTATACATTATTTTAATGATAGAAAGTAGTGTTTAGCTCTTCGAGTCTTAAAGAAAACATTACTGAGCTTTGATAATAGTTTTGACACAACAAAAATTAGAATGGATTTTCTTAGCGACATTATTCATGCCATATACGATGATCTAATGCAGTTGTCCACTCCTCCATACAAATTTAACAATGCAGAGCTTCAACATTAGCTGTAAGAAATAAATGATTTCTATCACTTGTGTTCTCATCTCCACTCATATGAGAACATGTGCCCTTGTTATTGATTTGTTGATAAGGTTCCATTGCCGACTATTGAACATCTAGACTAACTACCAACATACATTGATTAGTTTTCAACCTAAAACATGTGTATATGTATCTCATATCTCTTACATCATAATACAACTACTGATTAACCTCCCATAGATGTGAAAAATGAGATCATAAAAACATTCTACTTTGACCCATTGCAATGTCAGGATGGATTTTCACTACATTAGCTTATGATATAGAGCCGAGTCTCGCTCTGCTATCTATTACACAACAAATTATTGACTAAGTGTCATCCCATCAAATTAAACTAAATTTTTATTATTGAAATCAAATTTTATGTAATTTGCCCCAAAAATAGTTACTTTCAGTACCTGCAACCTTGTAAGAATACAAAAAGACAATAGAAATTTTTTTACATTCAAGACCATTGAGTTGTATCCTAGGTACCTATGTTGTTAACTCTATACCATAAACACTGACCCTTACCAGATTATGTTTTGCAATGCACTCAATGAAAATGTAATCCCCATTTAGACTTAAAAACCAAGAGCTTGCTCCTCTATACAACTTGGGATCTTGCTAACATGGTGATACTCATTACTTTCACAATTTCTTCATCTAAAGAAAAAACTCCCCATATAATAAAGCATGCAATCAAAATAGTAAGAACCAAAACCTCCTAGAGTTTTCAAGCATTTTTAGATACAACTTCTACCTTAGTTTATCATAGACACTAAACATGGTCCTTGTTGACGTTGTGTGTGACACAGTTGCAATGACATGAAGATGCGTGTTGTGATTAGATATAATTGATGATGGAACATTGTTTTTCTAATGCATAACATGGCTAACTCCCACAAGCAGTTCACCATTTTCACCCCTGAAATCAAAGTTGCCTCAATAAGTTATAAATGTACAATGTCAAGGCTCAAAACTAATTATAGCAAAATTGTGATGGAACTTCCTAAGAGAAACCATGGGTAAACCAACAAAACTCAAAAAGTTGAATGCATCTCCTGACGCGAATCTTTTGGCACTGACAAACACACTCCATTTGACCTGCTAATTTCACCCAGACATAGTTAAAAGAAGTCATTTCACAACTGCATGAATAAATCTGCACCTGGAAACCATTCATTGTACTTTTCCTTCACTAAAAACTGATTTATTCACCAAGAAGGAGGAAATCCCCTAAATTCACTAAAAGAAAACCTGCCATTCAATCCAAACCACATACTGAGTAAAAGCAGACAGAAGGCTCCTTCAAATAACTTAGCCATCAATGGAACACTTCATATTACAGGTATATCAATGGTCATGCATCTAGAAACCACTCATTGTACTTTTCCTTTGCCAAAAAAGGGTTTATTTTCCAAAAACAAAATTCCCTAAATTCACTGCAAGAGAAAACCCATTGTCCACTCCAAACTAGAGATTGAGTAAAAGCAGATAGAAGGCTCCTTTGAAAACTTGAAAGTCAATAAAAACTTTCACATTATAGGTATATCAATGGCCATATTCGAGAGCTAGCTTGGAAACAAGAAAACCACATTTTTTTATGAAATTCTTCAAATTTAATGGAACTAAATGAAAATCGATACAAATATTTGTCAGATATAGATTCTACAATGATCCATCTTCAAATGAAAGGTACTGTAGCATTTTAACAAAACCAACAATCATGAGATACATGTGAGTCAGTTAGGCTTCACCTGGAACATCCAAGGCTTTATATCGCCCATCTTGTCAGCCATGATGCTTCTGAAATTGAACTCCACATTAAGTGATTTGGTGAACTAAGCCAACTTCATCCCTATCTCTTACATCACATCTCTTCCATCGAGTTGCTGGGGTCCAATGGTTGTTAATCTCAAAAGAGGCAGCTCGTCGGGCTTCAGAGCCAAGGCCTGAATCAGAGTCGTCCATTGCAAGTCGTGCATCAAATTCAAGTCTATCACATGGACACTGTTGTGCCCTTCAAAGGCTTCAAGAAAGATTTGGTTTGTGGTAAAATGATCGAACTTGAGATAAGGGAAAACCTTGTATAAATGGTGGTAGAAAATCTTAGATTGTGCATTTTCTTGTAACATAATGGATTCCAATAGTTCTCTTCGCTAAAATGGTGAATTACAAACAAGGAATTAACATAAATTCAGAATCCCTTAGTTGTGTCTTCAACTAAGGTTGGTCCCTTTTATGGCTTGTTATGAATTGTAACTGACTACTATCAGTCTACAATCCGATACTAGGAGCTATTTTTGTCATCTAACACCAAATTCAATTACACAAGTGGCATGGGAGGGGAGTTCTTAGCAAAGGAATGCCTTACAACATAATTATTATACTGTTGAATAAAAGTTAAGATCTTTTTTTTCTAATGTATATTATAAAATATATAATTTTTTTATAAATAACAAAGTAATAAGTAAATAGTAAATGTGAATGGAAGAATAGAAATGGAGGTAAGTAAAATATAATTTATTATAATAATGAATAAAAATGTTTGTTTTTGGGTATCATAATTGTTTTTTAATAAAGAACCAAATAATAGGTATACATTTAATAGTAAATAAGGTTAGAAGGACAAAGTGAAAATAAATCATAATTTATTATAATATTAAATAAAAATAAAAATCTGATTTTTTTTAATGTATAATATAAAATATGGAATATTTTTATAAAAACAAAACACTGAGTAAATATTTAATAATAATTAGAAAATCAAATATTATATAATGGGTTGTAGATATACTAAATATATTTTATTGTCTTTAAAAGGTATAAATTAATTGATTTACGTGGAGTTTATTAGATTATTAATTAGAATCTTATGAGAAAAGTTGAGAGTAGTAGCCCACAAAACATGTCAACAACATGCAGTATATAAATAAACCATTCTTATATCATTAAAACTAACTCTAACCTAAACCACATAACCTCAACTTAATTGGGAAAACACACGTTTAAAACAATGTGACATTCTCCCCTTCTTTGTTTTAGGGTAAAAACGTGTTGTATTGCGTTGAAGATACTATACATGCCTTCAATATAGCATATAGGACAACGTGTGAAACAGCTCATTTTTGAATGCGAGAAAGTGTAGAATATTGAGTATAGGCCGAAGGTGGATCGTTTTAGATTACTTGCCAAAACGTGCATCTGAGCAAAGAAAACGAAACAGAGGGCACTCTGATCACCTGCTAAAAGTTGCATGAAATTGGAGAACATGAAAACGTAAAATGTTGCATGAAATTACATCATTTTATATATATTGTATTCGCACTCCAGTAATGTGTGGTGTGATAGATTTGAGAGCACACAACTTTCAAAAATATATTTCAAAATTTCCAAGGCCGCACATTGAATTTTTGTCTTCCAATTCTCAGAAGGATATTTTATTCCATATCTACCTCAAATTTACGACTCGTGGATGCGTAGTTAACAAATCATAACAATATATATGAGTTAGATCTACAAGGTTAACTATCCATAAATTAGTAAATCTGTAAGCTAAGTGCTCCTGGCAAGCATCTCCTCATATTGCCTATATGACGGCTGTTTCTCCAATCGGAAACTCGCGTGAAAACTAGCAATGAAATCATCGGCCAACCGATCAATCTCTTCATCCAGATTGGGCGCATCTTCATTACTTCTCTTCAATATGAAAGTGGAGACAGGATTTATGGAATCATCATCGTTATTATTGCAGGCGCTGCAGTCATCATAAGCAATAAGCTGGCGGTCATATGAATCAGTGGCATAAGCAGAAGAAGATGAAAGGTTGACGGGCTTCTTAAGTTTGGGGAAGGAATGGGACAAGTGGAGGAGAGACCTATAGTAATCTAATGTGATGCCTCCATAGGCGCGCGTTTTCTTCTTAAGCACCTCAAGGCTCAAACACAATATCCTTAGCCTTACCCACGTCCGCTTTGAGGTGATGTGGTGCAGCCTTGGCCACCGCATGCCTCACCATCTTCACTATTTCAGAGGGCACAATCTTTGCAGACTTCATAATGATCAATTAATCACTTTTGCTTCTGTGCGACAGATCACTCACTGTGAATGAGATGCAGAGATCAGGAAGATGATTGCAGAGCACTCACTCAACTCCGAACGGAGAGATGGAGCGAGATGGGGAATATATGGTTGGTGTCAAAGTAAGGGGAGCATTATTAAATGAAGAGTAAAGGTCAGAAACGCAACGAGGCAGAAGCACGTGTAAAAGGTGGCGAGAAAAAGTGTTATATAGCAGTACTGCGTTGTCTAAATCAAATCTCACTTTTATGCGTGCTCTCCACTTCAACAATTTGTCAGTATTGAGTTTGTCGGAAAAACAGAGTTAGGTATTCAGCGCGCTTCAACTTAAGGACAAGATTCGACTTCAATCAATGGGGGATTCAGATTCCAAAATCGATTATGCTTTTCGTCAGTAGCTCACTTTTCTGCTGATTTACCATTGCGCTATATCAAGTCCCAGATGAAAGTGGTGGTAAAGAGATGTTGACAAAGTGGTGGTAAAGAGATGTTGACCTGTGTGTGCCCACTGCCCACTTACGACGGTTGTGATGAATTCAGAAAGCACCGAGCAAAGCATAAACGAGACGACAAGTTTTAAAACACAATTTGCTTTATAATGTTTAAGGTGAATTTCAGGTAAGGCATCTCAACTGGTCATGGCCGTGCAAGTGATGACGGTGGGAAGCCCAGCGTTCCAGTTTTCCCTGGTGAGAAATGTACTCAAAGTGAACAAAAAGCAAACCAATGTAATTAAAAGTAAACCAAAAAAAATATACATATGTTTCATATATTTACTCCGCTTAACTCTGCTTACTAGTAGTATTAATACTTATTTCTTACTCTAATTTTATATGTTATTGAGATCCATGTTTTTTTTTTTCATATTATATTTTTTTATGATATCTATATAAAAGTGTTTGGTGTGCTTAGTGGAGATTAATTGGTTCTATTCTAATTTAAGTAAAGTAATTGAAAATTGAATTAAATTTGATAGATATTTATTTATAATTTTTATTTAATTAAATATTGATAATCTATATTTTTTAATTTATTGGATTTACAAGTATGTTTCATATATTTATTTTGCTTATTAGTAGTATTAATACTTATTTCTTATTATTATTATAATTTTATATGTTATTGAAATCAATACTTCTTTTTGTTCATACTATTTTTTATGATATCTATATAGAAGTGTTTGGTGTGCTTAGTGGAGATTAATTGGTTCTATTCTAATTTAAGTGAAGTAATAGAAAATTCAATTAAATTTGATAGATACTTATTTATGATTTTTATTTAATTAAATATTGATAATCTATTTTTTAGAATTGATTGGATTTACAAGTACGTTTCATATATTTATTTTGCTTATTAGTAGTATTAATACTTATTTCTTACTATAATTTTATATGTTATTGAGATCAATACTTCTTTTCGTTCATACTATTTTTTGTGATATCTACATAAAAGTGTTTGGTGTCCTTAGTGGAGATTAATTGGTTCAGTTCTAATTTAAGTAAAGTAATTGAAAACTGAATTAAATTTGATAGATATTTATTTATGATTTTATTTAATTAAATATTGATAATTTTATCTTTTAAATTTACTAAATTTACAAGTATGTTTTTCTATATATAATTTTAAATAGACACACCTCTAATATCTTATATATAAATAATTCTAAATAAGATTGCAAAAAATTGAATAAGCTATGAATAAGCATCACACTATGCAACACACTATGCAACACCTAGACTCCAAGATAAACATAAACCAACCCACAGGTCTTTAGATGCCCTCCATCTCCCTACCATCATGTAATTCTACTCTATGCATACTCAAACTTAAACCTTGAACACTAAAGTGTAAAGGATAAAAATTGTGACTTATTGTGCATCCTAGAGGCATGAGTTAGCAACATGCTATATAAAACACTAATACATAAGAACAACTAAACAGATTGAAAGATATTGCAAAGCAACCATACAAAGAAATAAGAGGAAAAATATCATTTCCATTGCAGAATATAAATATAAGAAAACACAAACAACATAAATTAACTGCCATAGAAGAGAGGCATAAAAGGAGGCGGCGTATAAAACTGACGAAAATGGCATGCTAAAAGAAAAATCAATGAAAGCTTGATATGAACAATAAAACCAGCTCTGGAATGACAGAACCAGCCACTGAAATCCAAGTTTTATATAAAAAATGGAATGACCCTTGGAAGGAGGATGGAGCGGCTGCTTTTACCTTAATAGAAATTGAAGTGGTTGCTTTTTCATTATCTGAAATTGAGGCAGAAAAGCAGTCTTCTGGAATAATGTCGTCGTGCACAGAAATTGAACATTGCATTGTTGTCTTTATATGGTTGTTTAGTTTGAGTGTGGAATCATTACTCATTACATTACCGTCAACCATCAGGTTTAGTTTGAGTGTGGAATCATTACTCATTACATTACCGTCGGGTGTAGTTTGAGCATGGGAATCATTACTCGTTACCCATTACTGCAACATTATATGCATCATTTGGCTTTAATATAATCTGTTGTGTCTTGAATACGGTGATAAAGTGTCTTCTGGATCGATACAATCGTCCCTTCCTATTGGTAACTCTGCTCGAGGAGCATAGTAATTTATTTAGCTAACCATTATTTAAATCCTTACTTCGTGGTTGGTATGCACTTCATCCATAATGACCATATTATGATCCGTGGGTAGTAGGGGTATGATATGGAATTTTGGCGTTGTCTAATTATTAGATTTTTCGAAGTTTTGGGTCAAAATTTGATGGAAAAAAGATGTGTGTGGGTTAAATTTTTTTTTTTTTAAATATGGATTCAACGTCTTTAAAATTTTCTAATGTACTTGAATTATGAAGATTTCAGACATCAAATTTGTGATTTTAGATAAAATAGAGTGAAAATAATAATAAAAAAACTTTCAACAAATAGCATAAACTTGAAATTTTCTATGATACAATTTTCATGAGAAAATAAATTTTCATCCATTATTCTAAATTAGAATGGTTATTTGACATTCACATTCAAAACTCATAAGAAATAGGATGATACTTCATTATTGATTTATGCCACTACCATAATATGATCCTTTATTTTGACATCAAGGAATTACCCTTCTTATTATCATTAATTTGTAACAATCATCTAAGAAGATTGAGATTTATACTAGATACATTATTCTCCTTTGTGTAAAATTGATACAAAACCATAATTAAATTTTAATCAAAATAAGATGGTTAATTAAGAAACTCTATTAAAGAGATAAGATTGAGTGTAATAGAGAGTACATTGCCTTGGACCTTATCTCTCTCTCTCTCTCTCTCTCTCTCTCTCTCTATATATATATATATATATATAATTTTTGTTTTACATAAATTATTCATGTTATGTTTTAGATTCAAGTGCTACAAATATCATCCCAAAATTTGTGTTCCCATTAAATCAATGCCTACTCATCAAGCAAGGACGTTCTCAACCCAATTTCATCCATTAAAGTGCCCATGTCATTACTCCTAGTATCGATAAGGGACATCACAAGACTAGGATATGACATCATCATGGTGAACAGTGTATTGTCCCCTTAAAAGGGGTTCCATGTCATCACCATCATCAAACATCCTCAAAACTAGGGCAACTTCCATCAACTAGGTGCAATGGTAACCTATGGACATCTTGTCATCTCGAGGGTGTGTCTACTCTCAAGGTAACATTCTAGCTCTTAATAATAATGTCCAAGAGGTAAGTGAGGGTGTCATCAAATGTGTCAAGTCATCCCAAGGTCAACCTTCCTCAATAGATGCCCAACATTCCCTGTCAAAGTGACCTTTGAAATAATCAAGTGGGATGGACTTCCTCTATGGAGTGTTGGAGAAGCATCATAGAATCCCTCAATGGATGGAAGTTGTACCAAGGAGTAAATATCTAACACATACTCACATAATCATATGAGATAAGCATCATGGGTGCAAGAACCATAAGAGTACTAGAATCAACCATATTCAATGTTAAAAGCATCAAAGTACTTCAAAAATGCATCATATTCAAATATCTTCCTAGCTTATGATTTGTATACAAATTATGATGCTTTAGTATGGGAGGGTTATTAGATGACATTGTTAGGCTCTTCCAACCTTAAGGGAAGGAACAATTCCTAGGCTCACCCTTTTAGAAGATAGGTGAAAAAAGGGAACAAATGTATAACCAATAGTAGTCTAACATCCAATTTAGCATTTGATCCATATTAGAATTCTCTTAAATATTAAATGAAAGCACCTAATATAGAAATGGTTAATATACCTCATAATATATGACCCACCTTCATCAAAGGAGCAAACCAATGGAATGGAATCATTGATTAGAAATTGGATGAGAAGCATCTAAGATTGGTTTTCTGTGGATCATGATAGTACTACTAGTTAGAAAACTATGTCATAGGATAAAAAAAACTATTTGAACCCAGACATGTCCCTCCTATGGTTTATGTATTAATAAACATATAATCCTTCTATATCCTAGGTACATGTGCTAATAAGCCTTATAACTACTATTGTCCCCATAATAATAACCTTTATGGTCTATTTGTTATTAAACCTAATAACCTCTATGATCCCTTTGCTATTGATACCTTATACATGTTATAAAAGCTAGAATCCTTATCTTTAATAGCCCTTATAATCTTTATGGTCTATTTGTTATTAAACCTAATAACCTCTATGATCCCTTTTCTATTGATACCTTATACATGTTATAACCACTAGAATCCTTGTTTTAATAGCCCTTATAATCCTCATGGCTTGTACAATAATAATTTCTTTGGTCCACTTGCTAATACCCAATATGACCCTCATGATCCTTGTGTTAACAATTCCAATTGTCCTCTTCCTAATATCCCCTATAACCCTTATGATTATTGTGCTAATAATCCCTAAAAACCATATTGTTGATGTTCTAATAATTCATATAACACTTGTGCTCCCCATGCCAGTAACCTTACTTATAATACTTGTAACCATTATGGTAGCCATGCAAATAAATTATGTACACATATAATCCTTATGGTATGTAAGTGAATAGCCTCTAAAACCCTTATGGCCTTCATGATAATAAGCTTATAACCCTTATAGCATCAATGCTAATAATTCTTAAAACCCCTAAAGTCACTGTGCTAAAACCATCTTGAAATCTTCATGATACTTATAAAATTCTATAATGGATTCCAAGCTTTATTAAAACCAAATGGGTGCTAACTAGACTTCCATTGTATGTGTGGGGAAACATCAACAATTACCTTATTGTGGCCATATGTTTCACATACAAGCTTCATTTAATGCACCTAATAACTCCTTGGAAAGATATCAAAGAAGAACAATATTAGCATTGGTGTATAGCAAAAATTAATATCATATGTAATAGAGCACAAAAATTATTGTTTCGACCCAAAAATTGTGTAAGACTTTTCATGACTCAAAATTTGCCAAAATAAGGACCATTTCTAGATTGTCCCAATACAACCCATTAGATTAGTTGTCACAAATTATATTATTCCCATACCATAACATCAATAAAGTGATATATATTCTATAGGGTGATAGCATGGAGTTGGGTTACACTTTTTGGAGAAATGAGGGCACGTTTGG
The DNA here is from genome assembly GCA_031772625.1 of Pinus tabuliformis. NCBI lineage: Eukaryota > Viridiplantae > Streptophyta > Pinopsida > Pinales > Pinaceae > Pinus > Pinus tabuliformis. The sequence continues at coordinate 1,268,218,156 of CM062819.1, read as the reverse complement.
TGAAAAAGGATGCTCGATCGAGTTGTTGAGGTGCTTAAAAGTAGCTTGATTGAGTTTTTTTCTAACTTGAGTTAAAGGCTCGATCGAGTTATATTTTTTGATCGAGCATTATTTCTTATTAAAAACCCCAGCCGCAACCCACACAATTCATTTCGCTTAGATCACGAGAGGAAAAGGAGTTCGACGGAAGATTTCTAAGCTCAAGATGGAGGAACTCAATCCAGCTACCTATCAACCCTGCCAACGACCCAGAGGCTCAAGCCAATGAACAAAAAAGACAATTATACAATTTAGGTGAAAAAAATTAGTAAAGCAGAGCTATCCTTGGACCCAAATATACAAAGAGAGTTATACATGAATATAGTACTAGGACCAGAATCCAATCCCTATACAACTACAACTAGAACTTACAAAGTGAAATAAAGATAGGTAAACCAACCTCAGAGTCCATTCTTTTCTTTAAGATTCAAGTGATACATACACTTTTCTCATTAGCGTCTAATTTAATTTATTCTCTAGGTGCCAATTCAGTGCCTTGCAAGTAGATATGAAGTATAGAAGGTGAACATACCTCATACACATCTTTTCAAGGAGAAATATGATCAGAATTAGATGGTGGTGAATCAATATATGATAATTTTTCCCAACGAAGGAACTCATTTCCACTACGGAACTGACAAGTACATTGTTTCCCTTGCAAAAATGTGACATTTTTGTGATTTAGGATCACTTTTCCTTCTGGCCAGGGTAAATATGTCTACTTTGATTTTATGTATATGATGCAATTCTTTTACGGGATGGAGCTTCAAACTACATGAAGGGGTTAGTGTTACTGTTATGTTACTTTGACATCGTATCACGCCTCTTTCTGTTGAAAACACCCCTCACAAAGGGTAGGTATTTGCTTTGAGGGATTATAAATATCCTAATCAAATTATTTATAATATGTGTTTTTTCATTTCTAATAATATTTAATGTATTATGTGCAGGACATCGTCATCACCATCATGCTATAAACACTGCAATCTTGGAAGAAATAGTTGTGACAAAAACAATTCGAATCAAAATATCCCCTTAACACTGCAATCTTGGATGAAAATTTTATGAATCAAAATATCCCCTTAACACTTCGAAACTCATTACTCATTTGCAGTGAAATTTATATCAAGTGATTAGATGTCGTGGAATAAACTTGTAGCTTTATCCATTTCCTGCTGCTGATGTCATGATGTTAGGGAATAACATTTGATGTACATTAAGAAACGTATATGGGGAAACATATCCCGTAGTTCCTAAAATTCAAGTGCATATTTCACCATACCACTTTTCATAAGCAAGTTTTCTAACCCAAAATCAGACACTTTGACATTGTAATTTTTAAAAAAAAGTCTTTTGGTAGAAATCACATGAGATAGTTTTTTTGGTCGACGCGTTTCGAACCAACAAGTATGGTTCATCATCAGGACCAGATGAAGAGGTAGACCATGGAAAAGGCTTAAATAGAGAGCAATGTAAAGACATAATTTCAAGTAATCGCTATATTTGAACAATAATGTTTAAATTATAATATTAATTTATTAATATATTAAAAACAAACATTATTAAGTAACGGTTATATTAAACAGCTAGTTTTTGAAAAAAATATTTAAATAATGATATTATTTCATTAATTTATTAAAAATACTAATAGGTAACGGCTATATAAAACGGCTAGTTTTTGAAAAATAATATTTAAATTAATTTATTAAAACCAAATATTACTAGTTCTTGAAAAATAATGATATTAGTTTATTAATTTATTAAAATATTAATATGTAACGACTATATTAAACGGCTAGTTTTTGAAAAAATATTTAAATAATGATATTATTTCATTAATTTATTAAAAATATTAATAGGTAACGGCTATATTAAACGGCTAGTTTTTGAAAAATAATATTTAAATTAATTTATTAAAACCAAATATTACTAGTTCTTGAAAAATAATATTTAAATAATGATATTAGTCTATTAATTTATTAAAATATTAATATGTAATGGTTATATTAAACGGCTAGTTTTTGAAAAATAATATTTAATTTTTTTTATTAAAACCAAATATTACTAGTTTTTGGAAAATAATATTTAAACTATGATATTAGTTTATTAATTTATTAAAAACAAATATTAATAAGTAACCGATATATTAAACAGTTAGTTTTTAAAATAAATAAATAAATAATCAAAGTCAAACTTTCAAGGAGGGGAGTCAAAAATTATAAAAACGACTGAAGACCCTAATCTAGACAAAATCGTTTGATAAATAAAATAACTAATGGAAATAAAATAAAATAAATTAAAAATAATTAATGGAAAAATAAAACAAAATATAAACAAGTCTATATATATATATATATATATATATATATATATATATATATATATATAAAGAAAGAAATAAATAAATAAAAATAAATAAATAAAAAACAAAAACATATATATATATATATATATGTATATATATCCAAAGAAAAACAATCTATAAATAAAATGGGGTCAACAATAAAATATCGGGTTCAGGCCCATTAAACAAATAACAAAAATACTAAAAGGAGTTAAGAATGAATATGATGATAAAATACATTAAAAAAAATGAAGGATCAAGAAAAAAAACCTCTAATGAAGATTAAAACAACAACAAATACTATAAAAAGGATGCCAATACCAATATATATATATATATATATCTATATCTATATATATATATATATATATATAAAGTATAAAAAATAAAAATAAATAAAATAAATAAATAAAAAACTAGGAGGACAAGAGAGGGACACAACTTCTATTAATATTCTAACCATCATCTCTATTCAAATTATTGGGTCTTTTTGCAATTAGGATGTTGTTGAACTTAACATTCACCTTCTTTTTTACTTCTTGAGTTTATTTGTCAATTACTTTTTTAAAGACCATTAAATGAGATGAATGCCTGATGAGAAACGACGAGGAGTGGTTTGAAGGCTAACCCATTGGATGGATTCCTATATTATTGATAGAGGACAGGATCCCATTGGTAGATGCTCTTCAATGACCATTGTAGTTACTAGAATTACATGGTGTTTATGTTCCATGAATGCTCCAAATGATCTTTATAGCATAATACAATTATGGGTTTAGATGTTTGAGTCCTTATCAATGGACGAACAAATTATTTGTGAAGTCTTTAACATGGTGGAGTGGGATGGTGACTGAATTATCGGTCATGCTAGCAATCTTGGGCCAGAAAAAGTGGCAGCCTTGGGCATTGTAAATCTATTATAGGTATTCTAATATTAGGTAGAAATCTCTTGATATTGGTTAGTGGTGCTCCTAGTGCAATCAAAGAGATGTATGTCTTGAGTTCAAGTAAAATTGCATAGATTCTAATTTCTATGTGAGCTTGTAGAAGTCCAATATAAAACATACGTGAGTTTTTGATGCAAATATAGATTTGGAAAGATAGTCATCATATTGTTATCTATCATATTTTTCATGAATTAATGTTATTTTAGTTAGCTTATCTAATGTCATTTACTAGTATTTTTTCAAAATATATCAAATATTTGCTATTGGAACTTGAAACACCATCTTTGAAGATTAAGAGGCAATCTATGTTGGAAAGGTAAGTGATTTCTTTTTATCTTGTAGTTCTGAATGACAATTTGTTTACTAATTTTTATTTTCGATGATGTTTTATATGGTAGGATTCTTCTTGAAATTATTCCTTACGGCATTTCCTTTGCAACATTTGGTGCAATTGCTAGTTCTACTCTATGCATACTCAAACTTAAACCTTGAACACTAAAGTGTAAAGCATAAAGATTGTGACTTATTGTGCACCCTATAGGCATGAGTTAGTAACATGCTATATAAAACACTAATATATAAGAACAACTAAACAAATTTAAAGATTATAAGAAAAGTGATTTGTATGGTTTGTCTACAAGAAATAACAATTTTCTATTATATTTTGAGAGTTTTTATGTACTTTCTTTAGTGTTAGAATAGTGGTGATAGATCTATGTTTCTATAAAATGTTTCTATTTATTAGTTTGATTATATATTAGCTCTATTCGTGGTTGGATATGAAAATCCTAAATGTGATTTTATCAAGGCTAGGATATGTTGGATACATTCATACTTGAATCTAGACCTAATCGGGTTTGGGCATTTCAAATGTTAGGGTACAAACAAAATAACCCCCACGTTCCTCATCGAAAGATTACAATTTTCTTCAAAATGCATGCCCTATATACTAATTAGAGGAAATTTCAACCTAAAAGTGGTCTCCTAAAGAAAAATCAAGAAATTAATAAAAAAAATGCCATGTAGACAAATTTTAATATTACTTTACTTTTATCTATGTTCCACAATATTTATTAGCACAAGATTTAATAAAAAAATTAATATATTATTTATATTTTTTTACTTTTATTGAAATTCCTCAATATATGACATTTTTATCAAAATAAATGCCTATATATTCTATATTTATAAGCATGAGATTTAATAAAAAAAATTAATATATTATTTCTAATTTTTTACTTTTATTGAAATTCCTCAATATATGATGTTTTTATCAAAATAATTGTCTATATATATTTTATATTTAAATTTAATTTTCAATATTTATATTTTATATTTAACTATCTATATATATTTTATATTTAACTAATTTGTTTATAATTAGATTGTCTTTCAGATTAATCACATTATTAAGATTTGGTCAACCTTTCAAACCATCTAATGTGATTCATACTTGGGATATAGGTGAAAAAATCAATCAATTCAAAAGTTGAAACAACAGAGATACATTTGGTCCCAAAGTTAGTCGTTAGGAATTAGCCATTAGAAATTAGCTGTTAAAAATTAATAAATTTATGACTGGTCACTCGATTAATCAACGATTTGTGAGCATGTTATTGACATCAAGCATGGCAGGACCTACTCGTTTGCTTTGGCGGAGCATGCAAATAAATATAAGCATCACATCAGCATTGAGGAGGCCCAAGTCGTTGCTAGGGCTAGTCATTTCCATCATCATAAATTGAGGGAGGCCCTAGAAATTGAAAAAAGGCCCAATAATTTGAATAGAGATGACAGTTTGAATATTAGTAGAAGTTGGGCCTTTGCCATGTCCTCCTAGTTTTTTAGGCTCCTTTTTAGGATTTATTTTGTTTTTTTGTTTCTCTATCTAGGTATTGCCGTCCTTTTTATAGTATTTGTTGTTGATTTATTCTTCATTAGAGTTTATTTTCTTGATCCTTCATGTTTTTTTATGTATTTGATCATTCTATTCGTTCTTAACTCCTTTTAGTGTTTTTGCTATTTGTTTAATGGACCTCAGCCCCATTTTTTGTTATTGACCCTATTTTATTTATTGATTACTTTTCTTACAAATCCTTAGACTTCTTAAGGATTTATGCTCTACCATGGGTATGACTATTAACACTAATAAAACAAAAGTTGTGATTACCAAATCCAAGAAGGACACTTACGCTAATTTTATGTATGACAATAGTAACTTGGAGGAAGTGTCTTCTTACAAGTACCTAGGAATTTATATTCATCACAAGCTCAACTGGAACTATAGCATTGAGAAAAGGATTAATGAGGGGTGGAAAGCTTATTTTGGTCTTGAAAATAATTGTAAAATGACAAACCTCATAATGTGGGATAGAAAGAAGTTCCTCTTTGAAACTTTAGTCACTCCTGTTATCTTATATGGATGTGAGGTTTGGGGTTGCAACATCTCTAGAGAATCTTAGAGAAAGATTGAGAAAATCTAGAAGCATTTTATAATGTATAACCTCAAAATTAAAAGCAATACACCCTATCCTATTCTCCTTATAGAAGTATAGCAGAAGTATAGCAACTGGCAGCAGAATGAAAAGCCAAGATATGATTTTTCAGAAGTTAGAATAAGGAAATTCACACAATCTTGTGATGCAGAGGAAAGAGCAGCTGTTAAACATAGCTGTAGTGAATTATGCAGATATTGGACAACTATTGAAGACTGAAGCCAGAGGAGAATAGCTACTGAAGGTTGATATTAAACAATTATTGAAGATTATTGACCTTGAAGAAAGCTAGAGTAAAGAAGGACTAGAGATAGATGTTGCAGACAATGAAGTTAGTGAAGATCGTGCAGAGCTCTTGGGAGAAATTCCAAATGAGATGGCAGATTTGTGGCATGAGTCAAGTCTTTTGGAGAAGAGGCAAGGAAACCAAAGAATAAGTGATCAGACTACACAACCAGAACTGAATGAGAATGAAGTTGTCATGGAAGACAAATATGGGAAAGAAGATGTCAGAAATGTTGGCATAATGAGGAAACAAGGTAAAGCATTTGTGTTTGATAAATTAATTGATTCTGGTGAATATTTGTATGCAGGAACAAGGAAATGTGAAGTCAATTTGAAACAAGGAGTTGATTCTAAAGATCAGATCGAAGTAAGGAAGGGTGAGATCAAAATGTCTCAGAAAGATGGAATGATGTTGAATCTACAGTATGGAATTGTTGAACTAGAGATGAGTTCAAGAGATGATAGTGATAGGATTACTATTGTGCTACAGGGAGTTATTAATGAAGAAGAGGCTGAATATGACATTTTAGAAGTAGACAAGTATGATGCCTTGATCCTTAAGGGTGCAGAAATTAAGTTACTAGAAGGAGTATTCCAAGTATCTAAGAAAGCAGGAAGAATTCTTAGTTTTCAAGGAATTTGTGGAGTTGCGGGTACACTGAGAATTGAAGTAAGAAGAGGTGAAGCCATGAATGAGAAACCAGAAGAAGGAACTGGAATTATTGTAGGGGATCAATGGAGAAGGTATTTGTACATTTCAAAATTGTATATGGAAAAATATTGGCACAAGGATTATGATGTTCTTATGCAAGAACACATCTAGTTGCAGGAGGATAGTGTTCATCATCTAAGAAGTGAAGTGGACAAAGAAATTGATGAGTTGTGGAGATTCATACAACAACATTCCAATAAAGTAAATATAGGACAAAAGAAGGAAGGAAGATTGGTTGGAAGAAAGGTACAGGTGAAGGTAAGGATAAACTGCCAATTAAGGTGGGGAACTCTGGCATAAATTGTGATGATGAGAAAAAAGTAGTAAGATATATGGAAAATACAGCAACAGACAGTGAGAGCATAGCTAGTGGGGCAATGCAACATAAAGTATGGAGACCTAGAAAACAACAAACAACAACAACAACAAAGGACAGACTACCTAACCAAGTATGGGATCCAGGAGGACATAGATTAGAAGCACATGATCAGGAGATCATGATTATTTTTAACCTTGGGAGTTTGATGCAGGAGCATCTAGACCTAGCCAACAATGTGATGGTGTGGTCACATGTTGTGGCTAATGAAAGTTTGGAGGAAGACTTGGTTGTTTAATTGTATTAATTTCAAATTATATAAGTGGTTAATTGTTGCCTAATTCTAAACAGAATTGGGAATGAAATGGAAAATGATCCTCCCTGTGTGGAGATCAAGCCAATTAGCTATATTGATTAGTTAGAATAGGATGTGATTTCTAAAAATATTGTGAAGTCCTTCATTTGTGGAAGGAGATGGTTAGCTTAGGCATATATGTATTTTCCTGTCTTTTCTGGAGAAAGATAGAGAGGGGAGAGAGAGAGAGGATTACGAGGGAATTGTAAGCCTACGGGCAAATTTGGAACATAGGCCACTAATTGAAGAATCAGGCCAAAGAGGAAGGAATTAGGAGAGCTAAATAGTGTGTGGATTGTAAATGAAACAGAGGTCTTTTAATTTGTGTAATCAGCCAAGGCAAGACTCTGTAATCATTTTATGTTGAATGAATGATATTACTGTGTTTATGATTGATTATCGGGCCTACAGAAACCCTCGCTTTGCTTTTGTTTCCTTGTTATCTAGGTTGGGTGATTATTCCTTTATTTTGTTATGATTAACGCCTAAATCGTATATTTGATAGAATTCGGGACTCTCTTTTAAATATTATTGTTTGATACAGGTCGGAGAAGTCTTTTTACATGGTTTTGGTCCCGCAAGCGAAAATCCCATTTACACTAAGAATTGTTGCAAAACACCGGACCAGATCCGAAATCCATATTTGAAATCTTATAAAGGGTGGTGTGTATCCAGATCGGGTCCAAAAGACTGATTATATCAGTGCATTGGAGTGGAAGGAGCCAACCAAGTGGACATTGCAGTTGTGATCGTGCAATTAAATCGTAGCCATTAGATCACGATCATCCATGACCATTGGATTGTGGAAGCGGTTTCGTAACAATGAAGTGGTTTTTGGGTGAATGAAAGGCCGTAAGCTGTATTGAAGGACAGTCGGCCGATTCCATTAAACATTCGACATGTATCATGAGGGAGAATAGGGAAATCGCTTTATCGGGCAGTTAATCCCCGTATTAATTGTCCGCCCGAAATAAGATATGGGCCATCAGATCCGCTATGCGCAGATCAATAGTGGAGAATTGGCGACCGTTTAAATATTCAGGATCAGTGTTGACCATTGGATCGAAGATGTATTGAACGATGGAGATCAGTTGATCTCTTATCGAAGGTTGGAGGTGTGGCACGGCGGAAAGTCTAGCGATGAACGGAACCGCCGATATTTATAGAGGCGGGCCTATAATATTTGAGATCTGGGTATATGTGTGGAGCGGAGTTTTCCCGTGTATTACCCACATTTCTATGTATTTCAATAAAAAGTGTTGATCAGGGTTTTTAAGGCTAAAAGCGATATAAAACCATTTCCGATAGTGTAATGGTTCCGATAGCTTAAGTGGTTCCAATTTTAAAGAAAAAGCACCAAAACTACGCTTCCGATATATATATGTGGGCATGAAATTTAAAGGTTTATAAGGGTGAAATAGTCCTGATAAGGTGTGAGGGTGTAGCAGCCATATGGTTGCATCAATAATTAAAATATAATTTTTCAAAAACTAGCTATTTAATATAGCCGTTACTTATTAATATTTTTTAATAAATTAATAAACTAATATCATTATTTAAATATTATTTTTCAAAAACTTGACGGTTAATATAGTCATTACTTAATAATATTTGTTTTAATGTATTAATAAATTAATATCATAATTTAAATATTATTGTTCAAATATAGTCATTACTTGGAATTATGTCTCTACATTGCTCTCTATTTAAGCCTTTGCCATGGTCTGCCTCTTCATCTGGGCTTGATGATGAACCACACTTATTGGTTCGAAATGCGTCAACCAAAAATTTCTCTTATGTGATTTCTACTAAAAGACTTTGTTTAATATTTATATATTTATTATTTTTATTATCATTTTGTTTTATTTTATTTTTAAATTAAAATAATATTGAGTTAAATTAAAGTAAGAAAATAAGGAATATGTATTTATATATGTATATTAATAATTAAAAATAAGTTTAACATTAATTAATAAACTAATATCACTATTTAAATATTATTTTTCAAAAACTAGCCATTTAATATAGTCATTACTTAATAATATGTGTTTTTAATATATTAATAAATTAATATCATAATTGAAATATTATTGTTCAAATATAGTCGTTAGTTGAAATTATGTCTCCACATTGCTCTCTATTTAAGCCTTTGCCATGGTTTTTCTCTTTATCTAGTCCTGATGATGAACCACACTTGTTGGTCCAAAATGTGTCTGCCAAAAATTTCTCTTATGTGATTTCTACCGAAAGACTTTGCTTAATATTTATATATTTATTATTTTTATTATCATTTATTATTTTATTTTATGTTACTTTATTTTTAAATTAAAATAATATCAAGTTAAATTAAGTAAGAGAATAAGGAATATATATTTATAAATGTATATTAATAATTAAAAATAAGTTTAACATAATTTTTTTTATTTTTTTATAAATAGTATTTATAATAAGATTAATATTAATCAACAAATAGTCTTAAGTATTATTATATTAAAATATTAGATAATATTATAATAGGAAAGTCAAAAAATATATATATGTTAACATAGAAAAATAGGTCATAACTAATATTGAATTGAATTAAATTAAATTAATATTAATATTAACATTAATGGAATAAATAAAATATATTTATAAATAAATATTAAAAAATTATATGTGTGTGTAAACAAATAGTTTTTAAAATAAGATTAATATTAGTTAACCATTAGTTTTAAATGTTATTATATTAAAATATTGGAGAATGTTATAATAGGAAAGTAAAAAAAGATATACATGTTAATGTAAAAGAATAAATAATAAATAAATAATAATAATAATAATAATAATAATAATAATAATAATAAATTCATGAAGAAGATCTAGCTCCTACTTAATTTCCAATCATCTTCCACGTTAAGATTAATAGCGTATTTTTCAATTTCAATGACCTCTCTAAGCTACCTATGATGGAAGTGATCAACCCTAGCGATGGCCTGAGAATCCTCAATGAAGACATGGTGTTTGGATTTCACCACATGTTCAACTAAAGTTGAGGAACGGGAATGGTTGTGCTTAATATCTGATGCATGTTCTTGGATTCTTTGGTTAATGGAGTGACATGTTTCCTCAAGGTAGGGAATCCCACATGAACAAGGGATTGAGTAGACCCCTTTCATGTCTTTAGGGTTACAGGGTCTTTAACATATCTAAGATAATTTCTAATGGTATTAAGGGGTTTGAAAGTAGCATAAACTTTTGATGTTATTTTAATGGCATTATCTACTAAAGCCACAATTTAGCACAGAATATATATTTTTTTTGAAAAATCTGATAATTTGCCCTTTCTAGAATACATGTTTTTAACTATTTAACATTTTTATATTTTATATTTAATTATATTGAACTATTTTATATTTAATTATATATTCTATATTTTTGGTCGAATCTCGTAATTTGTCTTTTTTATTTAATTATATATTCTTTATTTTTGGCGGAATCTGGTAACTTGTCTTTTTGAAATATATTTTTAACTATTTAACTATATATGCCCCTCGTTCGGGGTGATATCTGCGGCGATCAGTGAAATTAATATGGATCAGGCAAGAGTGGGTGACGAGGCAGAAGACAGTCAGGTAATGATGAAGGAGGACAGAGGGATTATCAGCAAAGATATCATATCAAGAAGGGACGACGCCGAGGCAATGAAGGAAGAAGCCGGTGGAGGTAATGCAACAGAGCTCAGACGTGGGAATGACCGCACAGGTGAAGTACGAAAGGAGGTGGGAGGTGATGAAATAGGCAGGTGGCAGGGTGTTATAGACAAATTTGTGCCTTACAGCAACAGACATGAATTGTCAATAATCCAAGGGATCCAAAGTTCCCTAAACATGATGTTCCTACCCCTAGAGGAACAAGGTCAGCAAACCAATAGCTCTCAGATCAGTTCTCCACCTGAAAACACTCAAAAACAAGCAATCCTGAAATCAAAGCAGGTGCTCCACTAGGTTTCTGCGCTGAAACTCAGTTGCTCCATGGTGTACCTGCGTTGCAAAGCAAGTGGAACAAAGGCCACATGCGCTGAGCGAGATGGGACAAGTGGCACAATGAGTCATTGCTCTGGAATCTTCCAAAAATGACACTTGGATCAGGGATTTCGCCTTGTGATGAGTCAGAGGCTCTGTTTCTCCAAGTGGAAGCAAGGTTCTCCAAGTGGACTCAAGAACTGAAGATCAACTAAAGATTAACTGAAGAGAGATAGGACACAAGGTAGCTACACATCAGTTGCAAGCTGACTCATCCTTTCTCAATTCATCTATATATTGAGCTCTCTCCTATGAGCTCAAGAGGCTGGAATTTTGTGCAAAGTAATGATATGCTATTGGTTTCACTATTGAGCTATTGGGTGATTGTTTGAGAGAGGTGAAGAGGAGAAATTCTTTCTGCTGGGAGGTGTTGCTGGGTTGGAGCCTTCAATGGTTGTAATACTCCCAGAACCTTTACTTCTTCATTAATAAAAGCTATTGAGGTTCTTCTATGTGCTCTTGTTTCAATAATATATTGTGATGATTGCATGTTTGGTTTACACTAATCCATGAACCAGTTATGATTGCATGCCTCTTGTAGTTTCCTTCTTTGTTATTTTGCAGGATCTCATTGTAGCTGGGCAAGCAAAAGAACAAGGAGCTAGGAGCAAGCGGCCAAAGAGAAGAGTTTGGATTCGACATTAAGCGCAAGGCAACGGTTAGTGCATTTCTCCATTCTCTTTTGCTTTCATAAAGAAGTAAACCTTAAGTAGTTTGTTTTACAGTTGTTGCTAAGGAACTATCACCCTTAGAGTGGGATAGGGTCATCCGAGTCGGATACTTTTCCCTACAACAAACTGGCGACTCCACTGGGGATCGTATCCGTTTGATTGTGTTTGTAGTATTTTGCTATTCATTTCCTGAACAAAAGAGTACCAAATCGAAAAGCTTTTGACTATATCAAAAGCGAAGTAGAGGGCAGCTACTCTAGCTCATTTCTGAGCAAGTTCATGATTTGAAGAGCTGATCTACAAGGATCCTTGTAAGCTCTTAGTGATAGCTTTTCACCTTCCTAATCATCCCTTTGAGTGTGCTTGACTGATTGCTTCTGATTTGAGCAAAAACTGTGCATTTTTGAGAAAATTGTGACCCGGAAACTGAGAAAACACAACTTTCGTTTTCCAAAGCAGGTAGTACACAGGCTACCTGCTTTGCAACGCAGGTCCCGAAGGGGCTACCTGCGCTGAGAGCTAGACTGGCTGTGCAGCATCTGCATTGGCCCAATTTTGCCTAGGGCAGTTGGGGTTTCCTCCCTTTTTCTTGCCTGCTTTCACTATAGATTTGGCAGCCAGTTACCAGTCTTATACCTGTTCTGAAACCAACCTTACTTGCCATCATTCTGCCTCTGTTATATAACGAAATTGTACTTGTTCTTTTGTATTTCTTACATCATTTACAATTTCCCATAACGAAAATAAACTAGTCTTGCTTTTGGCCTCTTAGATCTGAACCTGTGTTAAGCATTTTGCTGGTCTAAAGAGTTAGCTTGTTTGCTGTCCATAGCTGATCAGTCATTTACTTTCGTCATTATGGTTTGATTTCATGCAGTTCCAGTGATTAAGCAAGTGAATCTTAAGGTGTCTTTTGATTTTGGACAAGCTTGTTTACTTTCGCTCTAAATCGAAATCAAAGTTATATAACAACTTTCTTTTTGTAACCCATCCACATTAAGAAAGGGAAAATAAAATACATGCATTGTGCATTTTGCATTTGACTGTTTGCTTGACGATTTAGGAAAAATTTTCATTTAGTGTGTGCTCTATGATCTGTGTGAAAAGATTTGCCTTTCTTCTCCTCAGTAGTTAAGATTTTCAAAGTTGAAAGATTGAAAAGTTTGCTTCTCATCTTAGACTGCATTCAGGAATTTGTTACATACATCCCGTGGTGATCCTTAAAGGCAAACTGCTAAGCAAGATCAACATTAAAATAAATCCAATTTACATAACAACGCTTTGTAACATAACGCAAACAAATAGAGGTCTAGGTAGAGACGTGTTCCGGCGTCGTTAAACATAGTGACTGTCGATCTCTACGAAGGTGGGTGATTCCTCCTGAGAGTCGGTGGCACTAATACGGACTTGTGCTCCCACGTACCGTCGCGTATATATTGGGAGACCCCTATAGGCAATTATCCTTTATCCATAGGAAGCCGTGTCGGCCGCCCTACTGATCGCGATGCAGTGAACACAGCATTCACGAAGATCGACCACCCGTACCGTAAAACGTATTCTGTGGTTTCGCGAAAAGTTTGGCACACCCTCTGCCTAGAACTCCAGAGAAGTTTCTTTTGGCCTTTTTCAAACTCTATAACTGAAAAAGTCCATCTGAGCATTTGTCACTTCGGGCTCGTTAATACATCGAAGGAGACTAGAGTCATCTTTAGCTTTTTCTCGACTCTTAAAACATGAAAAAGCAAGTTTGTGTCTAAAAGCGTCGTTAATAAAATTTATTTTAAACGAAACATAATCACCTGTTATTCCCACGTTGATCTTTCAGTTGAAAAGTATGGAGCCCACCAACCAAGGAAGTAACCTTGGTGGAAGTCCAAATCCCTTCTCCTCTTGGGGAGATGTTGGTGCGCCTCATATGGCCACATTGTCACTTCCAGGATTGACAATTGGCCTACCTGTATGGCTCTTTTCAACTAATGTAGTTCAAATCGCCACAAATCCTGAGCAGTCGAATCAACAGTCAGACCAGTCTAGAGCTGCCCACCAGCCTTCCACTTCTTACATTTCTTCCTCTGATCCTTCATCTTCACAAGGTAGAGCCGGCAAAAGTCAGCCTCCCATGGAGAAGAAGGAAAAGAAGAAGAAAGAAAAGAAGCAGAAGGGGCCTATGGCGAAGGCGACTGGGGGCAAGCAAAAGACATCTGACAAAAATCCACACACTGCACCGACCAGGCCTAAATCGCCATGTGTCATTTGCAAAGGGACCCACTTCCATCGTGATTGTCCTTGTATTCCCCGGATACTAAGGGACTGGTCCCCCAGGTTGCACAATCCGGTAGCATCAACCTCTAGTAGTCATGTTGATTGCAATCCGTCAACTAGCGAGAGTGAAGGACAAAAAGGGAGACCAAGATCACCCTGTATGTTGTGTGAAGGCGATCATGCCATCCACCGATGTCCATTCTTAGATGAGGCGAAGAGAGTTTTGGAAGATCGTCCGGTATCACCGTTACGACTTCCTCCTGGATACCAAAAACTCGTGCCTAATCCCTCGATAGTTGAAAATCCAGCTGGCCCGCTCAAGTGGTCAGCTGAAGTGTCGGTCATTGAGAATGAACTAACTGAATCCAGACCAGACAAAAGTCTAAAGGTCGAAACGGCAGTTGACCCGGTTCTTCCTTCAGAGGTTTCATCCTCAAATGACACCGTCATTGAAGACTCATCTTCAAATGACACCCTCACTGAAGAGAATAAGGATGACACCGTCCAGATTCTTTTCATCAACACAGACTCTGATGAGCATCAGGGCAATGTGCCCATTCCTTTATCGCAGGAAGGAACATCGTCAGGGTCGTATCCGGCCGTGTATTCGGTCCCACCACCAAGCAACCTGGTTGTATCCTTTGATTGGAACCAACTAGGCAGACCCCGGTTACCAGCCAGTATACCATTCAGAATCATTGTCCAAATCTATAGAATGGTAATGGCTGGAACCATCATTGATGAAGGGGCATCTGTGAGTATCCTTTCCTCTATTGCTTGGAAAGCACTGGGTTCCCCGGCGCTTTTAGCTGAGATGAGAAATCTATCGGGTTTTGATAAAGGAACCAGTCGCCCATTAGGGATTCTCCCCAATGTTCCCATTACATTGAGGAAGAAGACAGTTCATATGAATGTCATGGTCGTCCAAGGACCCTTGGATTATAACCTACTCCTTGGACGGGACTATATATATTGCATGGGAGCTATAGTCTCCTCACTCTTTAGAGTAATGTGTTTTCCACACGAAGGAAAGATGGTCAAGCTCGTAGACCAACTTTCATTTCCAGGATCTCGCATCGCAAATAGTCAAATACCAACCCTAAACGGCTTATTCACTCAAGAAATGCCTCCACCCCCGGTTCTACTTCCCGATGAATGTGAGTGATTCGGAAAGATATAACTGGGACCCAGGGGGCATGCACCCTGGCCTGCCTTGGGCAGAGGAAACCTTGGGTATAAAGTTAATTTTCGCAGAAGAATGGACTAGTCCGTACCCCGTCCAAAGAAGGAAGAGAGGGTTGTTCTAGGAAAGTTCTTTTGTCAAAGTTATGTGAGTGAGATAATCAGCTTCTCGCTCCCCTTGTCTAGATAATAGGGATACCGAGGAAGGGGACCATTTGCAGTAGCAAGTAGTAACCATCTTTGAAGACAAGCCTCACCCATTAAAACATATGTTTTGAAGGATAAGTAGGGGCAGCCTCCAAAGAAAGAGATTCTATTGCGGCAACAAGTGGTCATCATCTTTAGTAACCTAATGATAGACACCGCCGAAAAAAGAGTTTAGTTTGCGGCAGCAAACAAAACCATTTTTCGGATAATAAGTAAAAGGGCCTCCCTCCGTAACACCAACGTTTTATCTGTTGCGATCTTGCGAAACCTAAAAGTGAACTGATGGGAAGACAAGTACCGTCGGCACCGAAAAATAACGAGAAGACAAATATCGTTAAAAATATAGCAAGACGACAAGTAGAAAAACGGAGGTGGGACAGAGGAGGGGCAGCCTTGAAATTATATTTTATACCTGGGGGCATGCAAACCTTTTGGAGTGCAAGCAAAGAGTGGTTATTTATCTGTTTTTTGGATTAGTCGTTTCCGAACTAGCATGAAAAAAGGATGTGGGGCAAAAGTCAAAACTTGCCAAATAGGAGCATAGCTTCGTGAGATAAAGCTCCTTAAAAAATAGCTATCTCACCTGAGGCGTTTCTTGTATTATGACTGGTATGTTCGAGCAGTTTTAGCACACAGTTCATGCTCGTTAAAAAATAAACGCAAGATCCGAGCAGTTTTAGCACATAGTTCATGCTCGTTAAAAAATAAACATAAGTTGTGAGCAATCTTCCCCTAGAGTTCAAGCTCACCCAGAAAAAATGAACCGGTAAATAACCTTGGTAAATGTAACCTTTGACAGCCATATTAAAGCCCTTGGTCGTGTTCTTGCAGTCTCACCTCCATCCGTTCATTTGGCCAATCGTTCATCTCCATATGTTTGTTTACCCGTTTTGAGGAACAACTGCGAAGAGTGATTTCACTAAGCCATCCTTGTGACACTGCCGTGATTGGAATATTCCAACCTGTACCTGGAATCTGCTGCTGCCTTGTTAATCACTCGTTCCTCGAAAGACGAGTCGTCTTTAAGCTCTTTTCACTGACTCGTAAAATATGAAAATATTGCCGAGTTTTGGCCTTCCAGCTCGTTAAAGCGACCGGAAAGCTATCCCTCCTCTAGATTTTAATCTTTTTGGACCTGAGGGATTATTGCACAAAAAGATCGAGCGCTTGTTTTGTTCGGCTCGTTAAAGCAATCGAAAATTCATCCCTTCTGTATTGTTTTATACTTTTTCGGACTTAAGGGATTAGAAGACGAAAAAGGAATTTTGGAGTTAACTTTCCGTACCTTTTCAGACTCTCTAAAAATGAAAAGGACCGAGTTTTCCTTGTCGTTAGACTCGTTAAAATGATTAAATAGCGACAAACTTGTCTTTAGACGAGAACGAGTTTCCCTATCGCTAGGCTCGTTAAAACATAGCGATGGGCTTGCCCGAAGGGCAGGTTATAGAACAAGCATATGTTATCCTCCTCAAGCTTGACAAAAATAAAGAGGTACTGGTCAGCAATGACTGGGGAAAAATTGGGAGAACCTCACAGCATTAATGGTAGCAAGTCGCTCTTGAACATGACACTTTGTCCTCCGTATCACATCGGGTTGGGTTGTTTCATTCACCGGTCTCATAACCATGGTCCTCGCCACACCATCCACAATTGGGGTAATGCTACCGATCCATCACATCAGTGTCGTTATATGTTCAAGAGATGTGGTTCTGCAAAGAGTCAACCGTGTCCCATCCACTGCCATACATTATCCTTCATCCACTTCATGACCGCCACCCTGAATCATACATCACAGTTTGTTTTCACCTCATCACAATCACTAGCTCCGTTCCGTGTCACTGATGTGGGATTCATTAAGGCCCTCCTTTGACGGATCGCTCCTTGTCGACATCAGCTCATTATCCAAGGAGTTGATCTAGGAACAACCCCTTCAGTACTTTGAAGCTTGCATGCCTCAATGGCAAGTTTCTCACTTCCGGCGACAGGTATACATCAATGACCTTCGACCAGAGGATTTTGCATGGTGGTCGACGCCAAGCCCTTTATTCCCACCATGTGAATTGTACTGCTGTACCTTGAGGGTCATCATCCTTATCGGTGATTCCTCTCGCGCTTGTTAACGGTTTACATCATTGGCCGGTAATCAAGCGATGTCTTTCCATGTTCGACTCCAAGAAATTCTCACATGGATCGACTTGTACATCGAGTGAAGATCGGAAGAGATTGAAGACCCCGGATCTAGTTTCATCCATCCGGGCTGCGATATATATTCAGGATATAAAGACATTTGATATGTACATCATTGCAGCAGATGATCATCCTTCTCAAAGGATGATAATTTCAGCAGAGAATTATCAGTCTACAATCAGACGATCGTCTGTTCTATGTACCAAAATGTATTTATAAAGCTGAGCATGGGAATGCCCGCCTCAGCTAGATCATGAAAATGTATGAAAAATAATGTATCGTATTGTATCTTATTACAGGACACTTCTCAGCAGATTGAATGAACTTCGGATCCTCTCAATAAAGCATTTCACCCGATAAACGACCTCATACTTTAGGGGGCATCTGTTATAGACAAATTTGTGCCTTACAGCAACAAACATGAATTGTCAATAATCCAAGGGATCCAAAGTTCCCTAAACATGATGTTCCTACCCCTAGAGGAACAAGGTCAGCAAACCAACAGCTCTCAGATCAGTTCTCCACCTGAAAACACTCAAAAACAAGCAATCCTGAAATCAAAGCAGGTGCTCCACTAGGTTTCTGCGTTGAAACTCAGTTGCTCCATGGTGTACCTGCATTGCAAAGCAAGTGGAACAAAGGCCACCTACGCTGAGCGAGATGGGACAAGTGGCACAATGAGTCATTGCTCTGGAATCTTCCAAAAATGACACTTGGATCAGGGATTTCGCCTTGTGATGAGTCAGAGGCTCTGTTTCTCCAAGTGGAAGCAAGGTTCTCCAAGTGGACTCAAGAACTGAAGATCAACTAAAGATTAACTGAAGAGAGAGAGGACACAAGGCAGCTACACATCAGTTGCAAGCTGACTCATCCTTTCTCAATTCATCTATATATTGAGCTCTCTCCTATGAGCTCAAGAGGCTGGAATTTTGTGCAAAGTAATGATATGCTGTTGGTTTCACTATTGAGCTATTGGGTGATTGTTTGAGAGAGGTGAAGAGGAGAAATTCTTTCTGCTGGGAGGTGTTGCTGGGTTGGAGCCTTCAATGGTTGTAATACTCCCAGAACCTTTACTTCTTCATTAATAAAAGCTATTGAGGTTCTTCTATGTGCTCTTGTTTCAATAATATATTGTGATGATTGCATGTTTGGTTTACACTAATCCATGAACCAGTTATGATTGCATGCCTCTTGTAGTTTCCTTCTTTGTTATTTTGCAGGATCTCATTGTAGCTGGGCAAGCAAAAGAACAAGGAGCTAGGAGCAAGCGGCCAAAGAGAAGAGTTTGGATTCGACATTAAGCGCAAGGCAACGGTTAGTGCATTTCTCCATTCTCTTTTGCTTTCATAAAGAAGTAAACCTTAAGTAGTTTGTTTTATAGTTGTTGCTAAGGAACTATCACCCTTAGAGTGGGATAGGGTCATCCGAGTCGGATACTTTTCCCTACAACACAGGGAAAGCGAGCGACGAGAGACGAGGAGAACTGTCGGAGGAGACATCATAAAGGAAGGCAAGATAAACAGGGGAGAATGTTAAACAAAGGTGCCGAGGATCAGCGAAGAGACAGAGCAGTGAAAGCTCTGAGCAGGTTAATAGTAAGGCAGGGAAGGCGGAGAAGACAAGCGGACAACGCCGGTAAGAGGTATCGAATGGTGACAAGGAGGAGAATGAGGAGCGACGAGGGTGAAGACAGTAGAGAACGGAGAAGCTAGGGAAAGAAGGGGAAAGGAATCGAAGAGGGAGAAGCGGCAGAGGAGTATCAGACGATCCAAGATGACACGGAAGAAGAAGTAGAAATGTTTGACTCGGACCAGGATAGAAAGGAACAACCGCGCACGAAGATATGGAAGGATGCGGGGTCAGCAAGGGATAAAAGACAGGAGAACAGGGAGCAGGAAGACAGGAGTAACAAATGGCGAGAGGAGAGAGGGAATTCGGAAGCACCTCAGGCACGAAGAGTCGGGGAGGCAGGGGAAATTACAGGAACAGAGGAAGAGCAGGACGGGGACGAGGGCATCGAAGCAGAGGAAGAGGAGGATCGGCAGGGAGTCGGGCAGAGAATGAACCTACACCAGCAAGAAAATATAGGAAAACATTAAAGAAGAGGATTCAGTTTGCGGAGGAAGCATACTGTGAGAACACCAATAAAGATATCAGAAGGATAATCCAGCATCTGGAGGAAGAAGCAACCCAGGGGCAATCAGGGTCAGAAATGGAAGACTGGGAATACCTCCTCCCGGATCCAGGGAATACGAGAGGCCGCATGACTCTGTATAAACAGGCCTTGCATGTTTACTGGGTCATGAAAAGGCTGTTGGCGAAGGCGATGGAGCAAGTGGCCATGGAGATGGCAGAACTGTCACAGGGAATCCCAAACTTGAAGAAAGAATTGCAAAACATGCAGGTCACTCTGATAATGCAGGATAAAAAATTGGAGGAGATTCAGCAGCTGATCAAGGAAACCAACCCGGGTATAAAGAAGGAAGAGGAGCAGCAGGAAGCCATGGCGGACTAATGCTGGAAGATATGTATACTGTCTGCAGTTTTTTTGTGAAAATGGTTGAATAGTTTAGTTTCTATTTTTAGTTAAGAATGCAAACAAGAGACAGCAGTAATCTTTTCGAATGTATAGTTTACATAGCATGGACAAGAAGAATCAGTATTTTTTGTTTTTGGATGGCTGTCAAAAACTTAAGGTGGCCAACAGACCCAGTTTCCCCTTGGGGCGGGTTGAGGCCACCATGAAAATGTAATGGTTTCAATTCAAAGTAATGGAAAGAGAATGGTCCCTCCTTAGTTTACAAAAAAAAAACTATATATTCTATATTTTTGGCCTGAATCCAATAACTTGCCCTTTTTGGAATACGTTTTCTAGTTATTTTATATTTAACTATATGTTTTATATGGCGTAGTCTAACTTATAAAAAGAAGAAAGAAAGAAGGAAATTATTTTAGCGTCCACGAGGCTAAAGATACCCTATAGGACAGATTGCTTCTTCATCTGCTTGATGTATTCAGCCCTTTTCTGTGAAGCTTCAAAATAAATGCTCCTAGCTTCTCGACAAACCCTTCGCTAAATAGCTTGCCCCAAGAGCTAGCTGTCAGCATATATGCATAACTTTCTCTGTTGTCTTTGAAGGCTTCACATTCTAAAATGAAATGTTTTTCTATTTCCACTTTTCTGGAAGAACAAAAAATGCATACTCTTTCCTCCCACACTTCCTTTGGCCTTTTCTAGCGCCTTGTTTCACAATGGAGTTTATGAGAATTAGTCCTTAACTAAGCAATGAGAATTTTGGCTCTCCAAGAGATATTGGCCTCTATGTATGCTTTTGGTTGATGATTATGAGTGGGATTAAACACTTCAATATAGTACCTTTTTCTTTCTTCTTAGCTCCTCATCCCAAGTACGCTTGTGGAACTTTCCATAACAAAAGCTTTTATCTCTTTGTTGTTTATGGGACACGCATTTAAGCAAATACCCCACTTACTAAACCATTTGTTATTTTGCTGCATCCAAGTTTTTTTGCTCTTGCACAATCTATCCTTAAAGACAACCTTAGGCCATCTACCCTCTTCCATTCGCTCAATTTTTTTAAATACCTTATGACTCGCACCAAAGCCATTACTTCAATAGGAGTAGTCTCTATTTCACTTAACAAGATAGCATAAGGAACTGCACTTTTAATCTTAAATTTGTTTATAATCAAATGCTTCTGAATTTTCTCAATTTGTCTCCACTGCATGTCGGATTTACTCTTGGCCCATAGTTCACAACCATAGAGAATCACCAAAATCACTAGAAGCCCAAAAAGAGTTTGAGTGGTTTTCCAGTCCCATAACTCTACCTCTCTACACATATTTTGAAAAGCATAAAATGCTTTCCAACCCCCCAAATTTCTTTTCTTTCTACAACCGTTCCACCTTAGATTTTTGTTGAAGTCAATTTAGAGTTATTCGTAATCCGCAACTTCTTCCAGAATGTTGCCTTCAAAGAAAAAATTATGCCGGTTATGTTTTCTTTTCTTAGAGAAAACCACTACTTTCGTTTTGCTGATATTGACCTGCATCCCCACACTTCTACAAAAATGCTCAAGGGATAGTAAGTGCTCTTGCAAACCAAGAGCCGATTTAGATGAAATAGCATTTTTCACAGAAATTTACCAAAATCCAGAAATACAATTTCAAGATTTTTTATTGTTTAAAATACATTTTTGAATGCATAAATGGATTCAACACCCAGAAAAACCCGTTGGGCACTTGAATTATGTAGATTAAACAATTTAAACTCAAGTTTGTTTGTTTGTTTGTTTTTTTGTTTTTTTTTTTTTAAATTATCGGATTTTGATTAAAATTAACCAAAAAAATGGTTGTGAAAAAGGACATTTCGTCTATAAGTTAGACTACGCCTATTTTATATTTTTAGCCAGAATTATGTAATTTGTTCTTTCTGGAATACGTTTTTTTAATTATTTAACTATAAATGTATTTTATTTTTAACTATTGTATATTTTATATGTTATATTTAACTATTTTATATTTAACTTCAAATACATTTTTTTAACTATTTAACTATTTTATATTTAAATATAATTGTATGTATTTATATTTTATATTTAACTATTTTTTGGGGCATGGACATTAATGTCAAATGGGTCTGCATTTTTAATTTATATATTTTCACTAATACCAATATTTACATTGCATTTAAAAATTCGATATTCTAATTCATATGGGTAAGATAGGTAAATAACATTAATAAAATATTTCACAAATACCAAGATTAACCAATTAAAAATTATTTAGGACATGTACCTATTTTAAATTTAAAGGATTTTGATTGGCTAACATATTATGACATGGAAATTACGTGAAAATTTCATGGGCACTTTTAGGCTAAAATTTCCTCTCTCTCTCTCTCTCTCTTTCTCTCTCTCTCTCTCTCTCTCTCTCTCTCTCTCTCTCTAAAGAGTTGAAACCTCATGAAACCAGATCAAATCAGGGAAAACAGAGCCACTTTATCGTATCGACGTAATTCATTAGTATGTGACAGGACTTCAGGCCTTAAGAATATGCAATGAGCGATCGATGATCAATCACATCACAATGTATTATATGGATGGATCAGACCTAATCCTTTGCCAACATCGATTGCGATAATGTGATGAAGCGTGGACCGTTGGATCATATGCATGATCAATGGCAGAGATCAAATCGTTGATCGCATATAGGGTAAGTTAAGTGATAGTGGTAATGGAATGCCGACATGCGAAGTTGTGATGGACCAATTAAGCGATAACCGATAGCGATAGATCAGAGATCGGGGCAATCGAAGATCGGGAGTGTAAAGGAGCAGCACAACGGACCCGAAAGTTTATAGATGTGGGTGTAATTCCATTTGAGTTCCGGCCTTAAGCGTCTGGTCGGATTTCTCATGTGTTTTAGTGTAATTCCGTGTTTTGTGAAAACATAGCTGTCCCAGGGTTTTAAAAGGAAATGGCATATGAAGGAGCGAACCCGGAGACATTTATATATGCGGGTCTATGTATTTGAAGTCCTATTTGTTGATCGGAGCGGGTTTTGCCTTGTATTCCTTTGTATTCTGATAAAGTTGTAAAGTTGGGTTTTTAAGGCAATAGTGCATCAATAACGCTTCCGATAGATTGTGATTGTGGCCTTAGCTCATAGGTCCACATGGGATTTATGAGGGTATGTCAGTCAGCTAGCATCAATTTTGGTATCAGAGTTAGCTCAACGCTCTGTAAAGAATGGTTTAGAAATTGAATTGTAATCTCAGCATATGTATAATTTGCACTGAAGTGAATTTGATACAGATGGGGATCATACTACAAAGGACACTAAGATCAGAATGGGGAGGCAATGAACTTCTGATGAAGGTCTAGTAAGAATGTTTATTTTGATGATTTTGCAGAGATTTGTTTTGAATGACTGAGGAACAACAAGGGATTGAGATTTCAAAGGAGAAGGTGATTTCCTTTCAAGAAAATGAAAATTCCATGTAAGTTGATTGAATGATTGGTTTGATTTAAAAGGTAAATTGAAGTGAAAGGTTTTGAAATTAAAGTTAAATAGAAGAGTGTTTTGCTATGGCACTGAAGTAATTTAAATGATTTGAAGAATTTTGTGAAAACTGAGAATGACTGAGGATTGCTCAAAGTATTGTTGAAGGCAATGATATTGATGATTGAAAGAACAGAGATTAGGTTTAATAGGACTGAAAGAAGAACCACTACAAGGAATGAATTTTGGAATTTATAGAAGAAAGACAGGATTTGCTTATAAACAGGTTATCAAAAGGAATTGATAGTGTTTGTCATGAATTGGTAAAATAATTGAAATTCAGATCTAATCTTAACTGATCTTGAAAGCTGAAGAGTCCATTGTGAAAAGTAAGAGGAAAAATAGTTGTTGACTGTATGAAGGCTTTTGAATGGAAATTTTAAATGAAATAGTGAACAGATGAATCATTTGGCAAAGATTTAACTGATGGAATGAGAATTAGTTTTAAGACATCTTTGAAGAAATATTGCAGGTTTGAAAGGTACTTTGATGTATCTTGAGACAAGACTATGCAGGTCAGTGGAAGTAGTGGAATTGCTGAAAGGTAGAATGAGTTGTACCAGCATCATAGCATATGAGCTATGTTAAAGAAGATAGAGCAAGAAGAACTCTCAGATGAGTAAAGGTGACAGTACCTGACAGTAAATGAAATAACTGAACGAAGAAGGAAGTGAGCAATTGAAGATGCAGAGCCTAGAGTAAGGAATGTTCAAGAGGAGATGAGAACAACTTCCAATTGTGGTTGGGTAGAAGTTGTTGAGGCAACTCCACAATTGTGATTGTGGATAGGAGATAACAATTCCAGCAAGAGGAGCGTTGGGTAGAATTGTTCGTCATTCAAAGGTTCGAGGAAATAACCAATAGGTGCCAAAAGGCTAAGCTTAGAAAAGTTTGGTGAGGCATGAATGAGACTTGTTATAGATGAAAAAGGCTAGTTGTAGCTCACTAGTGAACAAGGAAAAGTTCACCACAGGAAGAAATGGAATTGACTATTGGTAGTTATGACGGGGGTACAGAGGAAAGTCAGAAGTAGAGGGAAAATAATGTTGAAGTAGTTGGACTCAAATGAATGAGTAAAGAACAAAGGAACATGGATTTGGCTGAGGTGAAGACAAAACCTAGTTGTTTGAAGAAGCTGGTATTGAAAAGAATTAGAGAAAAATGGAAACAAGGATTTTATGTGGGAAGAAGAGTTAAATGGCGTGTTAGAGAATTGTTTGCTGAGAAATTAATACTTCGAATAGTTGATAATGAGAGGAATGTGCTGGTAGCATCCTCACAAACAAGAAAATCTCATATTTTTGGTATTAACTATTTCTGTGAATGTAAAATTGCAGGTATGCGGCATAATGAATTCGAACCTGCGTATGAAAAAGTGAAAGAGGCAAAGGTAAGACAAACACAAAAGGAGATGCATAAAGACTTTCAAGACTTCAATTGGTGGAGTAAATTAAAAGGTATGGTTGAAAGGTTGTGCCTTCTCTTATTAAAAGCATATTGGATCATGTTTGAAGGAATTTTAACATGGATAGAAGATTAATGGGAAATGGAAAAAGGAAAGGAAACAAATGCATTACAGGTTTGTGAAATGAAGAGAAGAAAAGCTGACACAGAGAACTCAGCTGAAGAAGTTAAGTCAAGGAAATCTTCGAAAGATCAAAGACTTATCATAGAAGAGGAGGAGACATTGTTGTCTTATTTGGATAAACCGAGTGTTGGAAAGAAATTGTGTAGAACAGGAAGGTATTCTACAAACTTATGATGAAGTTGCCAAACATATTCAAGAAGTTGCAACCCCAGAAGTTTACTTTGATGAGGAAGAAATCAGAGATGTTGAGGAAGAATTTCTCAATAACTTAGTGAACTATCAGAATAGTTCAGAGAAGCATGAGGAGCTGATCACCGAGGCTTCAAATGAAGAGCCTTGTATTTTTGAAACTGACATGTTGTGTATGTTTTCAGGTTTGACAGGTGATGAACAACAATTGGACAATGTGCTTATGCATGTTGATGAAGAAGTGAGATTACTGGAAGAGATGGCTGAAACAGAAAGATATTTTGAGCATGTATTTAATAATCTTGAGAATGATGGTATTGACAAGGAAATTGTCATGATTAAAGAAGCTGAAGATAAGAAAATGAAAGTTTGTGATGATAACCAGAATGAAATATCTTCAGTAGAGAATCAAAATGAAAGTATTATAGAAATTGTGAAGGAATATATGATGATGTTGACAGATGCAGAAGTTCAGGAATTCTGTGATTTTAAAGTGGATTATTTTTATGAATCTGTAAACCATGAAGAAGCTTTAAAAAACCATAATTTTATTTTTGTTGTAGGAGAAGATAAAACAACATCATTTTGTTGCAATGGTATAAGTATAGAAGATGAAAGGATACTTCACAATGATATGCTCCAAGAAATCCTAGCTATTGAACTGTTGAATGATAGTCTTGTGTTAGAACAAGGAACACTGTATAGTGCAGAGGAAAGTATGGAAATGAAAATTGATGACAATTTCATAACTTATGCAGAAGGATAGTATAAAGATTTGATGGTAGAATTACCTATGAAGAGTGAAAACCATAGTTATTTTGATTCTGACAATTGTGATGGAAATTCTGTTTTATATAGGAAGGAGGAGTCATATGCAAATGACATGCTTATTGAATATGAAGGAATTTTTATTTTTCTGGGAAGGTTATTAGATGAACCTGATAACATAGAGGAAAGGATTATCTTTAATGATAATGGAAGGGAAGCTGTAGAATACAAACAACATTTTGTAAATGACAAAGGTGAAGAAGAATTGGACAAAAATTTTATAATTTATATGGTAAAGGAGAATGTACAATAGACAGATGTCAGAGGAGTTTAGTTAAGAACAAATGGTAAGGAGGAAATTGAGAAATTGTGGAAGATGAAGTCAGTGAAGAAGAGGGACAGCAAGAAAGAGAAATTAACAAAATAGATTTATATCAGCAAGGAAAGAGGACAACAGAAAAATAAGATTTGGAAATCTAGAGGAACAGAAGTGACAGTGGCAGAAGAATTAAATCAACAGTATGATGAAAGTGACAAACAGTTACAAAGTAAATTTTGGGATACTGGATGATTAGCAGAAGAAACACATGACCAGGAGGTCATGAAAGCTTTCAACTTTGGGAGTCTAATGCAGGAACATTCAGGCTTGGTAATGTGATGGCATGATCACTTGTTGTGACTAACAAAGGGTTGGAAGACAAGAGTTTAGTTAATTTTATTTATTTAAATGTATGAGAGTGTTTATTTATTGTAAAATATGAGAAAACGAGTATAGTGGCTGAGTGATCCTCCCTGTGTGGAGATCAACCAAGCAGTTAGATTTATTTGGTTTGAATAGGATATGAGGAATTTGAAAGCTTGATTTAGCGTTTGTTTAGAAAAGAGTGGAGTTGAAGAGATTCTTTAGGAGAGAGTGAGAGATTTCTAGATCTAAACCAGAATTGGTTCATGAATCCACTTTTGT
This sequence comes from Pinus tabuliformis, assembly GCA_031772625.1. Taxonomy (NCBI): domain Eukaryota; kingdom Viridiplantae; phylum Streptophyta; class Pinopsida; order Pinales; family Pinaceae; genus Pinus; species Pinus tabuliformis. The sequence goes on along the minus strand of CM062819.1, from coordinate 1,268,190,500 downwards.
ATAAATTGTGATCTTTTTGTATAATTCAGAGGTTGGATAGGTTAGAATCGAGTAAGATAGAGCAAGGATTTCAAGATTGAAACAGGGTCTTTTATTGTTGTAATCGAGCTAGAGGGTCGAGACTCTGTAAACTTATTGTATTGAATAAAATGATTCAATGTGCGTGAGTGTGTTGTTTTTATTGAAATCCTTTGCTTGCCTCTGTATAGTTGCCTGTGGAACAACTGAAGCATCCTTCTCTATTTGTATGCCTTAATTTATAAATTGCAGCGTTCAAAGCATAATTGGGGTCCTTAGTGTTATAATAGTAGCTAAGCCTGCGTCAAAGATATCATAGCTTACTGTTATATATGAATGTCGTGTGTGAAAACGGAGTATGGTAGAGGAAACCTGTGAAAGGCATCAGTCCAACAATATTGAATGAAATCAAGTAAAGAGACGGAATAAAGAGCTGAAGAGTAATGCACAGTGGCCGTTGGATCTCTAAGATCAACGGACCAGATCAAATCAGGGAAAACAAAGCCACTTTATCGCATCGACGTAATTCATTAATATGCGACAGGACTTCATGCCTTAAGAATATGCGATGAGCGATCACCGATCGATCGCATCGCAAGGTATCATATGGATGGACCGGGCCTAATCCTTTCCTAACGTCGATTGCGTTAATGTGATGAAGCATGGACCATTGGATCATATCCTGATCAACAACAAAGACCAAATCACTGATCGCATATCGAGTAAGTTAAGTGATAGTGGTAATGGAATGCCATCATGCGAAGTTGCGATGTATTGATTAAGCGATAGATCAGAGATCGGGGCAATCGGAGATCGGGAGTGTAAAGGGGCAGCACAGCGGACCCGAAAGTTTATAGATGCGAGTGTAATTCCATTTGAGTTTCGGCCTTAAGCATCTGGTCAGATTTCTCATGTGTTTTAGTGTATTTACGTGTTTTGGGAAAATATAGTTGTCCCAGGGTTTTAAAAGGAAAATGCATATGAAGGAGCAGACCTGATGACATTTATATATGTGGGTCTATGTATTTGAAGTCCGATTTGTTGATCAAAATGGGTTTTCCTTTGTATTCCGATAAAGTTGTAAAGCTGGGTTTTGAAGGCAATAGTGCATCAATAACGCTTCTGATAGATTGTGATTGTGGCCTTAGCTCATAGGTCCACATGGGATTTATGAAGGGATGTCAGTCAGCTGGCATCATTTTCATGGCCCCACTTTGCATTATACTGCCACCTCATAGCCTCAAGGGCTTGATAAGGGTGTTCCTTCATATTAACTGATGGGGAAATCCTTCCATCTTGACCTCTATCTATCTCACTCATCCACCATAACATATACGTTGAAAAATCCCCAAGGAAAGACAAAACTTTATGTGTCAAACAACGAGAAGATTCCCATTTGATCCTCCACCTCCCATCAACGCACACGCATTCACACATATATATACATACACACACAGACACACACATTAATATATATATATATATATATATCCAGTCCAACCCATACACCTTTGTGTATGTATATAATCTATCCTTCCTAAGCTCGTAATTAAACTCCATGTGTGTGTGTGTGTATATATATGATTATACAGTGACAAGGATGCCCTCAGCTCCCCTACATGTGTATCTCTCCTAAACTTATAAAATTATACCAAAAGGCCCTTTTCTTTGACTAGTAACAACTCTCCTACCTCTTCTGAGCTTATATGGGATTCATCCCATTCAGGTCACGATGTCCATTAAAATCACGTTGTCATATACAGGTACATATATAAAGAAGGTAAAAATGCATTCTTTCTACCAGCAATTCCATAACATAGGGCATGCTTTTACAATTCATTCTAGTGTCAGAGATTAATAAAAAAATAGAGGGTCATCCATCTTAGATACTCAGGAAATTAAGTTGAACTTAAGCTCTTAAATAGACATATAATTAGAAATGCCTCATCAATCACATAGGAGCTAAACCACTCCTAAAAATCATGAAGGAAATAACATTTCCCAGCATTAGTACATCCATTTAACACACAGTGATCATTTACACAATAGTTCAAGCACAAAGTGCTAGATAAACACTTAATTTATGATGTAAGACCTAGAAGGTGACATTGAGACTTTAAATCTCCACCAAACCTTGGATTGGATAGCATGGCAACCTTTCTTGTATCCAATCACCCCTAGGCTAGATTCAGAGCTTGAGGAGGCAGTTTACTCAAGAACACTCAACCATAGCTCAAATACAATTAACAGAGCTTGTTTTCTTAGGTGTTCTAAAAAGCTCTTGGCTGTTAAACCACAACGGTATTTAATCCAACAACATCAATGCAAGGGACCTCGCAAGGGATAAAGATTCTCAGCTCAGTCTTGGGTAGATATTTACATAATTAAAAGGGGAAACTTATCAATTGTGTTACTATTGTAGGAGTGAGAGCATTCCTACCTAGGGACTTCTTAGTGCTGCTACACTTGTGTTCTCATCCCCAAGCTACTTCAGATGTTATTAACCTAACTAGTCCTAGGTGTCTCATCCCACTAGCTAATTCCTAGTGGCTTTATCAGTCTTGGAAGTAAGCCACTATTATGTGATTCTTAACTAAAAAGCCCTCTCAGGTATTTCTCATCTAGGCTACCACTAGAGATTTTTTTATTTTTTTTCTTAACTCTCTCTAGTGTTCCTCTTTCACAGGTGTGCACAACCTACCCCTCCCGTATGCACATTTTCCTTCCTCTTCCCCATGTGTCCTCTTGTCTCCTTTCCCTTTTATGGGGATTTTGTTTTCTCCTCCTTTTCCTTCCCTTGCACCGAGTCCTTCTTGCTTTTGAATTTTCCCCTGCACAACCCAGGAGATAGATAGAGGAGTATGGGCTTATCCTTCACTGAGGATGCCCATACTCTTCCTCAAAACTAGTCATAATTTTTCATTCATTTGTATTAATTCTCACCAATTATCCCATAGCTACCATTAATGAGCATTCTTGCTCAACTCCTCATGAAACCTCCTCCCTAAGCTTCAAAATATGTGTCCCATATCTCAACCACTTAATGTGTTACATTTCCACATTAATTTTACATTAATATAATTCATAAAAAAGTTTACAAGAGGGTTTATAAAAAATGATCTATAATAAACCCCACCCCCTTAGAGGAACATTATCCTCAGTGTTCTATTCCTAAACAAAAAAAATTACCAGTGAGCTTTATAAACTAACCTCATTACAATTACATTTTTACTTTCACAATTACTTTCCCATGAACCTAATGGGTATAGTACCCCATTAAAGTAGCCACTTGGCTCTTACAACTCACATGGCTCTTACTTTACCTCATCCATCTTTGATGACTTGCTTTCCATATTGTTTTAAGCCTTCTATAGCCAACACTGATGTACACCACGCTCAATGCCTTTTCACCAAACAATCTCAACTCATTGCTTCCCAGGACACACCTAATGTACTCTTGATCCTAATTAGCATGTTCGTGACTCATTAAAACAAATTTATCTTCAAATTATCACATTCCCTTTTCTTATTCCCATTTCCTCGGGTGATCCATCCCTTGGAAAAGTTTCCTCACATTGGAAGATTTCATAACCAAGGCATTTCCCTACCTTAACACACTCATATCAGTCATGGCATACTCCATAGAAAATTAGTAGACAATACCAAGTTCCAGTGCCACCATAATGGCCCTATTCTTAAATTATTCATCTTTAGCGTGTTGTTGTGCACTCTGATATATTCAAGCTACTATTGTTTAACGAACAGTCATCCTCATATGCTTGTGTTAATAATTTCATGATCTTCCTTTCTCATAAGCACACAAATTTTCATGAGATTTATCAAAAGGAAATTCTATAAAAAAAATCACACTTTTATTAGTAATGTTATTCATGAGGTGGACCTTACATTTTTAGTTCACTTCATATCAGAACAAAATCAAATTATCTCATAAATTCAAGTTACTGCAAATATTTTAAAAGAAAACTATTTGAGAGTTTCTTGGCCCCACGACAAGTACTCAACATAGCTCCTTGTAGTTTTTAACTTGTATTGAAGCTCAACTCATCTAAATGTTTTCTTATCCTCTAAGGAACTATCTTTAGAATAAACCACACGTTCTTTAACTTTGTCGACAAGCTCGAATACCTGAATTTTTCTCAACCCCCATGGTACAACACTTAGTGTAGTTTCCTGATTGGCCACTCATTGTGGTTATTGAACAAAATGACTTAGATGGATGTACCAACACCGAGTTTTTTCTCATAATAAAGACATAATAATCAATGTGGCTATTTTACTCCATGTGGTCTTCAGTCAACTCTGTCTTCAAATACATCCCTCTGGGTGGGTTCCCAACCATTTACACACATGTACTTAACAGAGCCCATTTCTCAGGTGTTCTCAACATCTCCTTGTTGTTACACCAAAATAGCTACAAAACATCACAATGGTTCATATGAAGCACAAAGAGTCTTGGTATAGTCTTAGGGAGGGAGATATGTATAAGTAGAAAATGAGGTTGTTTAGATATGTTTTCTTTTGTAGGAATAGGAGCACACTTTCCATCAACTTCTCAGTGGTGCTCACACTTGTGTTCTCAACCCTCCCCAATGGATACATCACGTGTTATCAACCCACTAGACTTGGGGTTCCTTAACCTCTTAGTAATTTATCAACCAACATCTCTAGTGGTGTTATCATCCCATGAACATAGCCACAACTCTGTGATTCTCAGCTAGCAATCCCTCTAGGTTCTCTCAACATAGCTATCATCAAAACATCCCTACTCTATTTAACTCTTGTCTAGATTCAACGTGATGCTTAGTGGCATACATGCCTAATCCTATGACCAAGGATTTTGGTTAGTGGTTAATATACCTGTTGATACAACCATTAGAAGTTCCTTGTCATAGACATATTAATACAACACGGGCACATAAAAGTCATATTCATATGATACTAAAATAATTAACATGGATTCCCACTTTCTATATGGATTCCTCACACAACCTATAATCTCATTAGATAACTATATTATTTTATCCCAAACATGTCATTCACACACACATATATTAAATTTATGAGTATGATCAATCATTATTTCATAAGAATGATCCCTAACAAGAACATCTCAATTGTAATGCTAGTTCATGCATTCATTTATTTATTCATCAACAAGTTCATGCACCTAACACACATATCAACATATTTCAATAAGGTCATAGTTGAGAGAACTCCCTGCACCTATGCAAATCATGCATAGAATTGAAACGACAGTTACCAATTTGGCTAAAGTAATTCTTTTACCCTTTCTGTATTTTCCTTTTTCCACCTTGTTGTTATTATCAACACTTTCAACTACAATTTTTCTATTATTGTTGTTCACATATCCAATTCTCGACCCACTTATAATCCTTCATTCAAGCTTGTTGTCACATTCAGGAGTGATTCTCTAACATACACCAACGATGGCCCTTTTCGACCCATCTTCCCAAATCCAAACTTTCTCATATTTTATTGCTCTTCATTTATGCATAGGGCCTCACTCGAGTAGAAGTTTATATTGGGTTATCCTCATATATTCCTAGAAATCCATGGCTTTATTTCCACACCAAAATGATTTCCCAAAGGCCCCAACGCATCAAACACAAAGGCAAAAACAAAAAGGAATGATGACAACAATAAAAGTTCATGACAACAATCATAAAATTGCAACCAAAAATTAGCATGGCCATGTGTTTAGTCAACAATAAAAAACAAATAAAATATAATTGAATCTCAAAAACACATGAAACATACAAGAACCCAAAATCAACCATTACCCATGGGTCCAACTTTCACAGTGTCCTTCACCATCATATGCATTACATTCATACATTTAAATTCAAGATGAGAACTTCTATGGTTTTTATGGAACTTGAAAATGTACATCACCACCCAAATAGTCCATGGAGGGGCCCTTCTGATTCAAATTACAAGTATATATGAAGATCAAAGGTCATGAGGGCATATCCTTCTTTCCTCTGGCATTTTTTGTTGTTGGATCATGTGCATGTGGATCAGTTAAGTGATATTCCTTCTTCCTCCTTGGTTTGTTGGAGAATTTCATTTTCAATTGTTCCTCCCCATAGAACCAACATGATATGGGATTCATTTCCTTCTCATCCCTTTGAGGCCTCCTTTTGGCCATATCAACCCAACTTTACTCTTTTGGAGATGAAACCCATTGTGTCAACTCCTGCATGACTTTTTGCAATTTTAAGTTCAACTTGGCCATCCCTCGCTACTTCCTAGAGAGTTTCTTAGTGTCTTCCTTTTAGTTTCCCAGCTCATCCCTCAAGTTCTTGAAGGTCCCTCCTCTCTTAAGGGAGCTTCCCCTTTCCTATTCCTACTAAATTCCACTAGCCATGCGTTTTCCTCTTCCTAAAACCAATGATTCATATGTGTTGTCGCACATCCACTCGGTTGTTAGTTAAAATAAGAATAATTCAATTTCTTACCTTGCCATGCTAATGCCAAGCAGGTTCACATTTCAAATTTCTATTAGTAACATGTATGAACACCCATGACATAAATATGTGCATTTACGTAGCTCAACATAATTTCAAAAATCAAAATTTATGTACACCTATACATATCAAAGTACATAGTTACATTCAGTCTCTTTACCAATACCATAATCACTAATCCAAGATCAACTCTCTAACAAGGCCAACCATAGAAAATATATTCAACCTCTTCACCAATGATAGCAAGAAAGATATCTACAATCTTAAAAGGTTAGTTAGAAACAATCTAACACATTAGCATTCGTCTTCTTTCATTTCAAAGTTATAAGATCTTCATGGATATGCATGTGATGCAATTTGTAATCAACACATAACCATCACACACAGTGCTATCACTAGAACCCACTTGAAATCATCAAAAAACATATTACTCATTAATAGAGTCACAAAATCCTTTGTCCCCAAAGGACTAGCACAAGACCTTTTCCCTTGAACCCATCCAGTTCAAGTAGCCATTCTAGATGTTCTAATCTCATATTTAAATAACATCCATTATATGCTTTAGTGAGCCTTCCCATATGCTACACACCATTCCATGAGCAAGGAAAGCATTAACCATTGGTGACAAGAAGCCATAAGAAAGACCATCATAACAACAACCAGTATATTGGAACAACCAACCTCTAGTCCACCGAGGCTCTTAGACACATACTATATACATATTATGGGATTCCCTTATCTTAAACAATACACATATCATTCACTAGGTCGAGCAATATGATATAGATACTAGTAACACATGGATTCCCAAATCCCTTATATCATATGAATATTCACATGCATATTTAATTCTAATTATGTAAAGGTACACCATCTAACCAACAGTGTTGGTACATTATAAACAATCATATACACAACCATGTGGGCAATCCTGCAACGATTTAAGAAAGGGAATGCATCCAAGGTCACAACAATAGTCTGTCTAGACCTTCAAGATGTAAGATAACAAATGCATGAAATGTTAATCCATTTGTTAAATATTTCAAGCATAAATGAAACATCATTTTAGTTAGCATGCATTCCAAAATCAAATGATATAAGTAGCATACAATCATATTCACATTCAACTATCACACTATATGGTAGAGCTCCACGCATATCCAAAGGTTTAGTGTTGAAACTTCTTCTTTCACATGACTCTAGAGAATACCTTAAAATATGGCATTACAATGTCAGAGACCCTAAAATTTATCTCCAAAGGCCAAGGTGTTGAACCTACTACTCTATTACCACTCTACAACAACCCCCATCCACCTCATAGCCCAAACTAAGGGTGGTATAAGGTGTTACTATTATTGACCTAAGATTCTAATGTCCTGTTATGGAAATGGGTTCTAAAAATTTCGTCATTTTTCATACTCCCTTGAAATTAAAGTAAACATTTCTACTGCATCCAACTTGTTAAGATTTTTGACAATATAATTTTTTCCTCAACCCAACGCCCGTATCAAAAGATGTGGCCATTTAAAGATTCATCCAATAAACGCTTGCCACGTCACTGAGCTCTGTGATGTAGCACCCACGTGGCACTTCACCTCACTGCTATATCATCACCCAAGCCAGTCAATTTCATTTTTTTTCCTATACTAGGCCGTTGTGGCATAAGCTACATCACAACACTTGACACCCACTAGAACCCCTTCTAGAGCTTGTAAATCATCAAATTCTCATTATAATGAATGTTAGTCCTCATCCCAACACCATGTCTTATTGTGAACTCACAAAGAAAAAATCCTGAGGAAAGATGATGATCTTTTAACATCAAATGATGGATGGGGTTTCCCATCTTGGCCTACATCTCTCGATGTATTTCCTTGGCCACCACTACACTAAGGCCCCAAGGCTCAAAATCCCAGACATACTTGTTAGCTTCAACCGCTGGAAAAAATTGTTGTCAATATCAGCCATAAATCTCTGCCATTTATCCTCGGTGCACATTTCCAACCCTGTTGAGGCCCTGAGATGACATTAGCCTAAGATGAATTCACTCTACCGTCACATGGCATGTGTTATTCTCTTGACCTACGAGAAATCCAGAATACTAGAAATATGAAGAAATATAGCCCAGAACATAGAATTATCACATGAAATTAGAAAAACTGAAAAGTATTTTATTATTTAGAAACAGATTCAATGTTCACTTGCCTTTTCAAGGGGGCAACCTCCAGCAGAGCAGAGGTCAATTACAATAAGAATTGATGATATTTCCCTTACTAAATAAGACTATTTATAGCTAAATTACCTCCAAAACTCTAACTACTAGTGGTCCCTTGTAAAACACGGGTTAACCACTTTATGTATTAACTATGGCCTATTTACAACTGTTGTGGTCCCTTTTCTTTAATGCCGGTCAACCACTTACAATTATTAATACGGTATTTATTGATTCTCTAACTAATTATGACTCTAACTGAGCCCATTGGGGTTATTCCATAAATAAAGGGGTTAGGGTTGGACCCTAACATGCCCTCCCCCAACAAAAGTAGCCTTGTCCTCAAGGTTGAAGTCACAGAAACTGTTGAAGAATGGTGGATGGTTCCCAGGTCACATCTTCTAGAAAGGTGTTTTTCCACTTGATGAGGACTTCCTTGATCGTGTGACCACAGAGAGGTCTTTCATGAGTATTGAGGACCTGTTTTGGTTAGAGCTAAAGTGAGCCTTCTTCATCCAATTTAGGTAGACTTGTTTGAACTCTGCAATTTTTCCCCACCACTCTCTTGAGGCATGATACATGGAAGATTGGATGGATTTTGGAAGTAGATGGCAAGGTCAGTTTTGTAGGCGACGACTCCTATATGTTTAAGTATCTGATAAGGTCCATAGAATTTTGGTGCTAGTTTCTAGCAGCCTTTTTCTTTGAGAGCTTTTTTCTTATATGGTTGGAGTCGCATGAATACCTTATCCCTTTCTTGAAATGCACGCTCAGAATGATTTTGGTTTTATTGTTTCTTAATTCGATTTTGAGATTGACGTAGATTATATTTTAGATGATAAATCATGGCGGAATGGTTCTTTAGGAGTTGATCAAATGCCTGTACTTAAGAACATCTAGGGATATAAGAAGTAGGTGAAGGTGGGAGTTGGCCATACACTACCTCATATGGAGTCATCTTGGTAGCTTCATGATAGTTAGTATTATATCACCATTCAACTAAAGGTAGCCACTATAGCCATTGATGCTGCTTTTCTGAAGTGAAGCACCTTAGATATGCCTCCAAACATTTGTTGACTGCTTCTGTTTGACCGTCGATTTGGGGATGATAAGCGATACTTAGTTGGAGTTTATTGCCTTGTGGCTTGAAAATTTCTTGCCAAAATTTGTTGGTGAAAGTGAGGCTGTGATCAAAAACAATGGAAGTCGACATGCCATGTAGTTTGAAGATCTGGTCCAAGAAAACTTGAGCCAGCAAAGTGGGTGTAAATGGGTGTGGTAGAGTGCAAAAATGACCATATTTAGAAATTTTGTTCGCAACCACCATGATGATGGATTTGTTTCCTGACTTTGGGAGACTATTGGTGAAATCCATGGAAACATTCGTCGAGATAGAGGCAGGGAGTGGTAATGGTTGTAAGGTACCTGGTAACTTAATTGTCTCTTCTTTGTTGCATTGGAACACATCACATTCAACTACAAAAGTAAGAATTTCAATTTTCATGCCAGTCCAAAAGAAAGAATGACATGCACAATCATAAGTCTAATGAAAGCTTGAATGTCCTGCAAATGGAGATGAGTGCAACTCATCCAAGATGTGGGTTTTAAGGGTGGATTTCGGTAATAAAACTACTCGATCCTTGCAGCGAATAATATCATCCTTCCAAGAGTATTCAGCTGAGGAATTACGATGTTCTCTCAAATTATTGATGAGTTTGGAAAGAGATGGGTGGGAGAACCATCCCTTGCGGACCTCTTCAATCCAATCTAGGATGGGTAGAGAGAGTGATAGTAGGGTGATATCATCCTCAAATTGGCGTGATAAAGCATCAACTACTACATTGTCACACCCTTTCTTGTAAATTATCTCATAATCATATCCCAAAATTTTGGCAATCCATTTATTTTTTTGTGGCGATGATAGATGCTGATCCAGAAAATATTTTAGGCTTTGATGGTTCGTGCGGATTTGGAAACGATGCCCTAACAAGTATGGTCGCCAAGTGTCTACTGCATGTAAGATTGCCATCATTTCTTTCTCATAGGTAGATTGACCCATATGTTTTCCACTGAGTTGTTTGCTGGTGAAAGCCAATGGTCTACCTTCCTGCATTAATACAACTCGAATACCGATACCGAAAGCATCACATTCAATCACAAAATATTCAGTGAAGTCTGGTAGGGCCAATACGAGAGTGGAGCACATGGCATGTTTGAGAGCCAAGAAGTTCTTCTAAGCTACATCAGTCTAGATAAATGAATTTTTCTTGATATGATTAGTGAAGGGTCTATCAATTCGACCATAATTGCAAACAAATTTGCGATAGTAGCTAGTGAGACCCAAGAATCCCCCCAAACTCTTCATGGTTTTTGGTTGGGGCCAATCTTGCATTGCTTGAATATTTTTCAAATCAACTCTCACTCCTTCACAACCCATAATGTGTGCCAAATACTCGACTTCTTCTACACCAAAAGAGAACTTGGATAATTTGACAAATAATTTGTGATCGTGAAGCAGTTGCAATATCTAGTCTACATGCTAAAGATGTTTGTCCCAGGTTATGTTGTAGATGATAATATCATCAAATAAAAGCAGGAAAAATTTCTAGAGATATGGTTTTAGCAGGTGGTTCATGAGGCTTTGAAAATTAGATGGAGTATTACAGAGACCAAAGAGCATGACCAGTAATTCATAATGGCCTTCATGAGTTCGAAAGGTAGTCTTTGGAATGTCTACTTCCTTCATGCATATTTGGTGATATCCCGATAGGAGGTTTAGCTTGGTAAAGAATTGAGCACCATGCAGTTCATCAAGTAGATCATCAACAACCAGAATAAGAAATTTGTCCATGGTAGTGAGCTTGTTCAGGGCCCGAAATTCTGGACACATGTGCCATTATCCATCTTTATTTAGAACCATAACCATTGGATATGAATAAGGACCGATGATGGGATGAATAACACCGACTTTGAGGAGTTCCTTGATGATTTTTTCAATTTCATTCTTTCGGGCAAAATGATATCGATATGGGCAGACATTAGGTAGTTGGGTCCCTAGGATCAAAGGGATACTATGATCATGTTCACCCCTAGAGGGTGGAAGCCATTTAGGATTGTCCAAGACTCGCTCATGGCGATCTAAGACCTGTTGCATCTCAGGATGAATATGAGGAGTAGTGGATTAAATGGCTTGGATGGTATTAAATTGGATGACTACTCCAGGATGGCCCTTTTTAAAAATATTCTCCATTCTATGCGAGCTAATGATAGTAGGAGAACCTACCTGGAGTCCCCTTAATGTATGAATTTTTTCATTCTTCTTAAATCTCATATATATCTCTTGGAAATCTATTGTGATAGGGCCCAGTGTGCGAAGCCATTTATCACTGTTAAAGAGCATTTTGTCACTGTCCCTATACGATCCTAGAGGACCTCTACAGTGTACCCAACATGCTTTCCTATCATGAAGAAACTCCCATTGTGTCCCTCTTCATGAGCATAACAATTCTCTTTTACATCATTTCCCAAAAATCTTCTATTTATCCTAGTTTACAAGACCGACGCTAATGATCCATGTCCTCCTTGCGTCGATATGCAAGGATTACAATTGTCCCTAGTATCGATCGTATCGACTGAGCCCTTTCCTAGTCACACCGATCCTTTTTTGGAAAGCTTTTTAAATATGGAGCCGAAGCTTCCAGCTGTAGAAGCTTCGTAACGGAAGTCTGATAAATGGTTTGGCCGGATGGAGTCGAGGAGGTTAGTTTGGGCTCCTTTCCCCTCTTAGGATGGAACTAATCAAAGAGATAAGGCCTTATTCCATGAGAAGAGGAACCATCTCCCCTCCATCCAAGCTAGATAAACCTCTCTTTTTCCCAAAGCACAAGCTAGCTTGTAGTCCTAATTAAGTTCTAGTTGGATTTTTAGAGCAAGTGTGAATAACCAACAAGTCATTTATATGTTATAGCTCTCTAGTGTGTGTTTGAGGGAGAATAGTGTGATTTTGGTTTGGTTTGAGACTAGAGGGAAAGAGGCCTTGAACTTCCATTTGGTGGGGCTATCCATGAAGTACTAGCAGATGTCTGGGAACCCGGAGATGTTGGAGGAGAACAACAACGTCAAGACATCGGCTGTAATCTCTTCTTGAACTAATATAGATGGAACTATCGATTGATTTCCTACATGAAATTTCATCTCACATATTTATGGCTTAATGTTTCTTGACCTATTAAGTAGGTTGAATGCAATTTGTATGTTATCATGTTTGTTTTTTGTTGTTTTTTACTTGTTTCAGGTGTTTGAAGGAAGGAAACAGAAGATAGCTAGAGTGAGGAAGCAAGATCATCACCAAGTGGAATAGTGTACTAAGAGGTAGGCCCTCTTATTTGATTCTAGTTTAAGGAGATCTTCCATAGATTGTTTGTTTGTGGCTAGACCCGCTCTCTCGGGCTAGAGGAATTGTTTGTGTCTGTACTTAGAATTTACCTGCACCACAAATTGGCGATTCCGTTGAGGAGCCAATCCTTCAGTTTGATTGATTGTCATTTTATGGTTTTGTGTGAAATTTTCTAGTATCACCATTTCCCTTTAGTGTTCTGTGCTTTTCCTGGTTTACTGCTCTGAGCCTAAAATTTACAGTGGCAAGTCTAGTCTTAGCCTTTGAAAAAAATTATTTTTTCCTTAAATCCTCGATCAGCGCATTTATTTTCCTGATAGTCGTGCCAAGTAGCGTGAGTTTCTCAAAAACAGTCTTGCCAACCCCCCTTTGGCATGTGTTGTCAATTAGGCAGTCGCGCCGATTCCTTTAGGTGAATATCATGGTTTACATTAGATCATAGCCAGTGTGTCTTGCCCTTCTGATTTTTGTCTCTCAACTTGTTTTGATTGTGTTCTCCTTGACTAGAAAGATTCATTTGGTTTGGTTTATGTGCTTGTTGACTTGTCTTCTTTTTACTTGATTTCCTGAGTCCTTGGATGGTTGGTGGCCCTAGGGCATCTAGGTTGTCATCCATTCAGCTGATTGTGAACTCAGTGAGTCAAGTGATTGGTGAATTTACTCCTTGCATTTCATTTGTAGTCCTCTTCCTCTTTCATCTCCATCGCACAAGTTTGAAAGGTTTCGTATGCTTAAGCATCTCTTTTCTAGAATAGATCACATTGCTTATCTTGTTTTTGATAGAGTCGTTACGTTATTGGTTTAGAAGAAAATATCTTTTGTGTCTTTTCATTTGCTTGAGGATTGATTGTCTTGAAAACTTTTTCCTTGAAGTGTTTTATGAAAGATTCAATTTGTCATTTCATGAAAAGTACATAATTCCAGTTTTTTGCATCAATGTGTTATGTTATTTAGCATCATTGATGACTAGAGTTTCATTTGCATTTGAAAATAAAAAGGAATTAACTTTACTTGTGAAAGGACTTCTTGAAGTGCACTTATTCGAAAAATAAGAATTGGAAAGAGTTTTTCATTAGTTTATTTTCAAAAAATAAAGTAGCGAAAAAATCATTTTGCTTTTAGTTGCTTGATTGTTTTCATTTAATTGTGTTTTCTACTCTCTCTAGTGTAAGCAATTCATCGAATTGAAAGAGTCTTGTCTCATTTAAATGCATATAGGATTTTTCGAGTCACATCGCTAAGGCCTGAAAAACAAGACATAATTCAAGATAAACATTAAAATGAACTCAATTAACCTAAGGCACATTTGAAACCTAACGATCACATCTAGAAGTCTAGGCTAGAGACGTTTTCCAGCGTCTTTAAACCTAGCAGCTATCATTAACTTCAGCACTAGACATCGCTAGTACGAACTTGTGCTCCCTGTACCATCCCGTATATAAAGGGAGACCCCATTAGGTTAGAATCCTTTATCCATAGGAAGCCAAGTCTACCACCTTGTAAACGTGACACACCAAACACAGTGTTCGGGGATATTTCCTGCCCGTACTTCTTGGTTCATCGGGAGGTATTTTGCAGTTCACAGTTACATGGTAATCCTTTTTACCTATATCATTCTTAGTAGTCATTTGATCTTTTTGACTCATTAAACTAAAATATCATCTGAGCGCTTTTCCTTTCGAGCTCGTTTCAAATTGAAAGTGATAAGAGTCATGTTTGTTTCTTTCTTGACTCTTAAAACATGAAAGAGCACTAGTTTGTTTATGCATCTTAAAAAAATGTAGCCCACGATCTCATAACATCCTTGTTAGTCTTTCCTAGACCAAATCGTGAGTATTCCTTAAAGTACATTTTAAAGCCTTGAAATTTGTCTCTCTTTTCCTGTTATTTGAGATGAAGTCATCCTGGCCAAACCATGATTCCTCTCCTCCATATGAAAGATTTTCTGAGGAGCCATTTCTTGAATTACCACAATCACTTGAGGACCAAGGTGTTGAACTCAAAATTTTTCTGAGCATTCAACCTTTTTTATCTCGTCCTCCACCTCCCTCAGATACTGGGACATTTTCTGATATTGGCCTGGAATCTCCGGATAATCATGTCCAGACTCCTGAGAGTTTGTCAACTACTGAAGGTTAGCTTGGACTAGTTGTTTATCCTCTGAATCCTTTGTTCGATCCTGTTGTGATGTCATTGCAACGTCTGTACAGTCCATATGATCAGCCGGGTATTCCTTTGGAATTATCCCCTCGAACATATTCAGTCATTCATCATCGCTTGTTTCCACCTATGAAATCTGATGGCAAAATTCTAGTCTCCTCTCCAGGTCACTCGGAGGTCTCCACTCCACACACTGTCGAAGAGGAAGAATATCATTTTCCACTTGAAGGTTTCCCCTACATGGGAATCATTCCTATCAGTGTTTATCGAGACTTGCCACCTAATTATGTGACTTTAACACAATTGGTCTCAGGCACACCTAGTGCCTAGTCGCTTTATCATAATCCTATTTGGGCATCTAGCACTATGCCTACCACAGGTATGTTCATTTAGAACCTGACCTCCCAACAGACAGTGATTTCTGCAGTCACTTCAATCCGAGTGCAACCCACCATTCTGAATCCTCTTGTCTCGTCGATTCAAGCAACCCATCCGGTTCAATAGACGGTCTCGATTCATGTCTCTCTCAATTAGTCAATCCCTCCAGTAAGTGGATAGGTTGTGTTGCCTGGGGGGCAGCATCTGAATGTTTCTATGGTGTCAGGCACAACCAATGTGAGTGTCTCACAAGCTCACATGGTTGGGATGAACTGGCCTTCTTCTAGTGTTATTCAACACTCTGTTGGTCTTGCTGGATCAAGCAATGTCCAGTACCAATAGGTCCAAAATCCCTTTGGTCTGTTTGGGTGAAGAAATTTCCAGTATCAGTAGCCTTATGAGGCTCAGGTTCAGTACCAAACTCTTTATGTTCCATATGGTTCTCAAGGAATGGTCAATCCACCTTACGTTCTTCACCTTGGACAATATGTTCAACCTAGTCCGTCCACTATTCCTGATGGCTATGGCCAGATATAGTTCAAAAATTTTCAAGGTATCAATCCAAGAACTATTCAAGTACCCTTGCAACAGTAAGGATAACCTCTGCAGCAACAAGGGAAACCTTTGTTGCATCAAGGGCCATCCATGCAGCAATAGGGGTAGGTGATACCGCAACAAGGACAATTGCAATAATCGCAAGATCAACCCTTGCAACAATTGTAGCAAACCATGCAACCACAAATGCAGTATGTTTGGAAAGCCTCCCAGCCTATGTATTTGCAAGGAAAACCTCTACAGCCATAGGGACAACCTTTGCAGCTGCAAGGTCAACCCTTGCAGTAGCAGGGCCAACTCAGGTAGCAGCAACCCTTGCAAGGACAAGGTAAGGGTCAAGTTTTGCAATAGCAGGCCTAAAATCCTAATGTACAAGGGAAGCAAGTGAAAAATCCTTATGTTCAAGGGCAGTAGGTCTTAAATCCTTATGTCCAGGGGCAACAGGTTCAGAACTCATATGTCCAAGGGCAACAAGGGCAACAGGCATATTTCCAAGTTCAGCATGCTCAACAGCCTTTTAACTCGTATGCTGCTTATCAAAAACCTATGGCTAGATATTTCAAGGCTTTCAAGGTCAAAATCCACCATACGGGCAAGGTAACTTATTGTGGGGGGGAAATCAAATTCCCGATGGACAAAACCCTCCACTATGGGGACAAAATCCTTGCCAGCAGGGATCGGCTCCTCCGGTTGGACCCACTTATTGACCTCCAATGCCTTTCAATACTCAATTTTCATTCTTGGCTACACTAGAGTTGCAAGATGTGTCTCGACTCATGAATGATCCAATTCTTCATTCGACATACTGGCCTTTGGTCCCTTCCAAGATTTCAAGAGATTGTCCGAAGTTCGAAGGAAAAGCAAAAGAGGATCCACAACACCATGTGCTGACATATCACCTTTGGTGCTCCTCAAATTATTATGTTGATGATTCCATTTGTCTTCATCTTTTCCAACAAACTCTTACAGGTGCTACAGCTAAGTGGTATATCGAGCTACCTTGAAATACTTATCATGACTTTAACACCCTCACCATGGCCTCTCGCACACATTTTCAATTGCCAATTCGCAATGAAACTGACACCCACCTGCTAACGTCACTCAAGAAAGACACTGCGACCCACATCTCTAATCATATCCATGAATGGAGGTGTAGGTGCCGCTTGATTAAGTTCGATATTGCTTATCAATTTTTGACCGAATGGTTCACCAAATCCTTCGTCAACAAATTTGTTGAGGACATAGCTATGGGAGGATGTGTTGTCGAGGAACAAGCTATTGTGTGTGCCCAATATCTAGACCTTGTCTATTCACAGTCTGTCGCGTTATATGACGTGTTACCTAAAGCACCTAGACCATCATATGATATGACGTCATCTAAGTCTCCTGCTACACCTCCTGTCGATGGAGTAATTGGTTCAGTAACACAGACCCCTGCAAAATATTCTTCCAAACAGAAATCGATATCCAACACTACTTCCAATGAGTCTTCTCATAATCCACCTGGCCCCAATAAAACCTCAAAGGCCCACGTTGTTTAGTCTACCACAGTGGAAAAATCCTTGAAAGATAAGAAGAAAGTCAAAGGCAAGGGTAAAGTCAATGTCCCAAAACAGGGTCCTCCTAAGTCATTTGTTGGTGATGCTTCTCCACGGAAGCCTAAGTATTCGTGCCTCATTTGTGAGGAGGATCACTATACTACGGATTTTCCCAAGCGCTTTGAAGTTATTCGGTTGCTCAAAGGGGTCCCAGCTATCCTAAAAGAGCTATTTCCATCTGAGCAAACCTAAATGGTAGACCAACCTCAATCATCTGCTTCCTTAGGTTCACAAGTGTTCATGATGAGTATGCCCATTAATGTGGCTACTAGATCAAAAGATTATCAAACTCTTACCCCGACAGCAAGGAAAGGAAAAGAAGCTACCCCTTCTTCTTCTACCCTGTCAAGTTTTGGTCCTCTTCATATAGAGTGACCTAACCCTAATTCTACCGTTCGACCACCTTCTTGAGGTGTGCTACGAAAATCCTCATATAATCCCAACACTCGCGCCACTCAACATTACAATATTGTCGAGGATTTGGCTTAGGTACCATCATCTATGTCTTTCTCGAGGTACTTCAAAGCTTCCCATCTAAGTGGAAATCACTACTGTTGGATATTGGGGATATTGATCCTGCTGATTCAACTCTTATCTGTTTTGATCTAGAAAACCATGTTCCGCATCTTCCTCATCAGATTTCCTTTCTCATTTAAGTAATCATCAATGAGAAAACCATTCATAGGACCATCATCGATGAAGGTGCCTCTACCTACATCATGTCAATCGCTTGTTGGAAGGTAATTGGTTCTCCCGCTCTAAACCAATCCCCTAACACTTTGGAAGCTTTCGACGAGCGTGATTCGCGACCATTTGGTGTCTTACCCAACCTCGCCATTACTTTAGAGGGCAAGACAATACACGTTGAAGTAGAGATCGTTGATGTTAATCTCAATTATAATCTTCTACTCGGACAGAGTTGGACCCATGCCATGCATGCTGTAGCCTCCTCCCTATTCCGCATGATTCATTTTCCCCATTAAGGGAAGATTGTCACAGTCGACCAACTGTCTTTCTTTGCCTCTTCCTCCTCAGATGGAAATGTTCTGTATGTCAAGCACATCGGTGCTCCTTATGAGAGTGTGGGGGCAGGGCTTTTTAATGAACATGCCTTTATGGGAATTTTTCCACTCCCACCCCCTCATGTTGCCTATGTCAACATGATCTTGGTCAAATCTAATCCTTGGGTCATACCTTCACCAGATCTTGTTGATAGATGGGGTGAGGTTACGTCGTTAAGTCCGACCGAAATTGATTACATGGAAATTGTTTCGTCTTCGCCTTCAGTATCCTCTGATCATCATGTTTCGAGTTCATCTCTCGACGTGTATTCATATTCCTCGTGCCTTGGTTCTGGCCTGGCGGTCATCTCTACATGTCTTGAGAAGTTCTCTTCTCCATTTCCTATTGACATGTCAATTTCTCCTGCCATTGTCAAGATATTTCCATTGTGGGCACCTTTATCTCTTCATGGATTCAGGTTTTTTCTCCCTCCCCAAGTTTTTACCGATTTCCCATTCTTGCAATGGGGTTATCTTCTGACTCATAACCCTCCCTCACCCAGGGGGCATGGGGGCACAACCTTATATGAGTTCTACTCTATTATTTGGCCGAGTTGATGCTTACTCGTCATGTCAATGATAAAACTCTGGTGTTCATCTATGTTGATTGATTACCCGAGTCTGAGCATGGACTCTCTCAAAAAGTACTATGCTTAGGTCATCTTGCATGGTTACTTTTGTACAATAGTGTGTCATTCATTTTTGTACAGTGTGGTTTGGTGTGTTATTTTGCAAGCAACTTCTCTGCTTATTATGTTTTTTCCTGCTTTGCAGATGTCAACGTCCCCTCACGTTGGTTTCACTGATGGTGCTTGCCATAGTACCTGGATTCTATTATCAGCAGCATGGGCCATATATGATCCCCAAGGTGAGCTGATTGATCTTCAAGGTATTTTCCTAGGTCAAACAACTAATAACAACGTTGAGTATAGCGTGGTTATCGAATTATTGTCAGAAGCTATTGCTCTTGACATCCAGGAATTGGTTGTCAACCTTGATTCACAACTTGTTGTTCTTCAACTCAATGGGCAATATTCTGTCAGAAACCCTCAAACCTTGGGAATGTATCTATGTATTCGTCTACTAGAGAGAAATTTTGCTTACATTACATATCATCATATTCCTCGACACATGAATACATTAACAGATGCATTAGCTAATTATGTGTTGGATAGACATTTGGGAAACATGTAACAACTCAAAAACAAAACCATTTGTACCATAGTAAGCAAAGAAGTACAAAATATATATATGTGTCTGGTAATGATTGTCATACATCAAAACATCGAAAAATAATATGTGTGTTCGAAATACATTGATGGCTCACAGACCTCAAAAATATGGAATGCTAGACCTATGCACTAAACAGTATGATGCTCATGATAGGAAAGCATGTTGGGTACACTGTAAAAGTCCTCCAGAATCGTAGACGAGGAGTACAAGGACAGTGACAAAATGTTGTGTAACAAGCACCCAGAACAATGTCACAACCACCCATTTCATTAGCAAACATGTGGGTCTTTAGGTGGTAGTCTACCATCTAAAGCTTAATATTTTCATAGTAGCCTTCAAATTCCATGGTCCCCCCATCAACGGTAAGGACTTGGAAATTAGATATCGCCCACACAAAGCAATGAACAACTTTTTCGACTCTCTTATGGATAAATTTATGAGTGTTGCCACTATCAATCAATACCACTACTAGTCGATGTTTAATGAAGCCCTAGATTTTGAGAGTCTGAGGTGAAGAAATGCTAGCCAAGGCATGTAGTGAAATGACTAGCTCATTTAGCGTAGCTGTGAGATCATTTTCAGTGTGTTTTTCCCATGCTTCTTCCTCAAGAACCTCAAGGGATGGAGCTTCATCTACTAAGTTGTTATCAATAGCAGCAATTTGGAAAAATTTTGGTTCCTTGCATTTATGTCCAGCAGAGTACTTGTCATCACAGTAGTAACATAGTCCTTGTTTTCGTCTTTCGTCCATTTCTATTGGTGACACCTTTTTAACCTTAAGTGTTTGAGTGGGGCCTTGAGTCTAGGTGGGAAATTCCTTGATAATGAAATTTGGACTTGCGGCATGTGTCCAACCAAGTAACTGGGTAGTGCGTCGAGACATGGGCTTGGATGGCTTCTTTTAGGCCATTCATGAAACATTCCAAGTAGAAGTCATCTACTAGGCCGTCAATTCTGATGGCCAATTTCTCAAAGGTTGCAATGTAGTCCTTTACTGTAACAGTTTGTCGGAGCTTCGTGAGACAGCCCAAAAAATTATATTCTCAGTCAAAGAGATCACATATGGCTTTCAAGAACATGTTCCAAGTTGCTCTCCCTAGATAACATTTATGATGCCACCTCCACCACTGCCATCTCTCTTGGTCCAAGTAAAAGGCTCCAACGTGTAGTTTAATTTCATCTTTACGGATATCATTAAGGGAGAAATATTGCTCCATTTGAGCTACCCATACTGTAGGGTTAGAGCCATCAAATTTGTAAATTTCTAGCTTAGGTGTCTTGTGTTTGGAAGAGTGGTGATTTCCATGGAAGTGAATGTGATGGCTGGATTCTCCTTTTATGTGTGCATCAACACTAGGTTCCTCCATATGAGGTGGTCTTATAAGGGTTGTTATATCTGAGAGTTGTTTGAGAACCCTAGTCTCGAATGCATCAAGTCTTTCTTCAAGATTGTTGACCCTCTTGATTGCCTTTTCCACAGCCATAACTTGAGATCTGGTACCCGACATATGCTAATCCCAGACAAATTGTTTGAACTTAATTAAGAGTAGTATGCTTGGAAAGAAGTCAAACTCGAGAGTCTAATGATGTGGATCACTTGAGGCCATTTGGGATTGCCAACAAATTTGGGGCTTACAAGTGAATGGTACCACTACGACTAGTTCATCATCCTTAATCTTATGGGCTAAGTCTCTTGAAAGTGCCCCGAGATGGTCTCTAACTCAGTTTTTTCTTATAACTCTGCAAGGAGTTTTACTCCTCGTTGATAAATACTGTAGTGGTCGAATTCCAAAAATATTGGTCCTACCCAATGTCTTGCGAAAATTTGTCCTGGAGTGTAGTAATAGAAATCCCAAGGTATTTGTATTGTCAAATGTGTTGTGACAATATGATCTGGACTGTAGTAGCCAGAACCCTTACTACACAAGAGTCTGATCGGCACTGTGAAAACGCCAACTACTAAATCTAATTTGGACGTTAGTGGTAGAACCCCAACCACTGAATGTGAGTTGCACGACTGCGACAGAACTCCAACTCCTGGATCTGATCTGGAAGATAAGGTAGAGGACGATCTTCAAATACCAGATGGAACTATGGTCACAAAGGAATGTCAGGTGCTACATATCACAATATACACAGGGGTCCAAAAATAGTACTCGGCCCAATCTTTCAGGGTGCTAACTAAGAAGGATTGACCATACCCTTAGCCGTACTACCTGACTACCCTATCGTACACGTGTTTAATCTCCCCGAGTGTCGTTCTCACTGTATTGTAGTAGCAAGAGGGATGATGTCTTATCTAAGGTTAGGTTTCAGGTGAGCCTAGGGGGCTTCCAAGGGTACGTGGAAGTGCAATCTGTGTGTGGTTCTGTCTAATGCACTACTACTCGAAGGGGTACCCACATGGGTTACTAGGGAGTCCAACACGTGTGACCACCTCTTATAGTTCCTATGCATGCCTACCCAAATTAGTAGGTTTGTGCACTCAACGACAGATCCCATGGTTTAAAGATGTCAAAACACGTCTCTAGCCTAAACAAAATCTATGAAAATTGGAGGTACAACTGGCCCTGGAAAGTGATTTGATACCACTTTTTATTCTCTTGATCTGCGAGAAATACAAAATACCAGAAATATGAAGAAATATAGCCCAGAACACATATTTATCACATGAAATGAGAAAAAATGAAAAGTATTTTATTATTCAGAAACAAATTCAATGTTCGCTTGCCTCTTCGAGGGGGCAACCTCTAGCATAGCAGAGCTCAATTACAATAAGACTCAATGATCTTTCCCTTACTAAATAAGACTATTTATAGCTAAATGACCTCCAAAACCCTAACTACTAGTGGTCCCTTGCATAACACGGGCTAACAACTTTATTTATTAACTATGGCTTGTTTACAACTATTGTGTTCCCTTTTCTTTAATGCGGGTCAACCACCTACAATTATTAATACGTGCTTTATTGATTCTCTAACTAACTATGAATTTAACTTAATCCATTGGGCTTATTGCATAAATAAAAGGGTTAGGGTTGGACCCTAACAACATGGTATTCTCTAGGACCATCATGTGTCTCTCATATTTTTCCTTTTTGACTCACCAACATGCCCTTTTCTACCCTCTATTTGGGATTCCCTTCGAGCAGAAAATCACCCAGAATATATGTCATCGTGCCACCACAATGTTTGGCATGGAGCCTCATTATCTTCTTTATTCAGAGGTCTTTGTTTAAGCCAGATGTATACCCTAGGAAGACTGTACACCCCTCCATGCGGGGGGTTGTGGGGGGTTCCGGGGCCAGCAGGGGTTCGGGGTTAGCACCCCTGAAGCTAAAAAATAGATGTAAAATGTTGTAGTTTTATAGTCAATCTGAGCCATTCATTAGGCAGATGATCTGATGGTACAAGTTATGTTTAATTTAGGGTTTTTTCCCTAGAAGGCATCCCCTCGCTATTTATGAGGAAATTGTATTATGGCTTTGTATATGTGTATGTGTATTTTGATCCAGAAAGAGAGAGGAGATTGTGTGAGAACGAAGAGGGAATTACAGCGGATCTATTGTAGGTTGTATCTCTTCATTTTGCTAGATAATATAAAGGAAGGACTAGTTGTTTCTCCATGGACGTAGCCTAAATTGGATGAACCACGTATATCTGTGTCTCTCTTATTTTGTGTGTTTTATGTGTTTGTATTTCTATAATATTTTCGGTCTTCCATTGCTCCGTAATATATAATTTTCTAACACACAAACCCCACCCTAGGTCCTACCGTGGTCTCGGCTCACTATGTAAAATCACACTTTCCCTTTGTAACTTTTCTTGGACCCACTTTGCATTATTTTTCCACTTTGCAGCCCTGAGGGCCTGAGATTGGGATTGCATCAACTGATGGGGAAATCTCTCCATCTTGGCCTTTGTCTATCTCTGCAATCCACCATAAGGTATACATTGAAATTCCTAATGCGAGACAAAACTTTTTGCATCAAATGACGAGAAGATTCCTATCTCGGCCTCTATCTCATGTCGATACTTAGCCTTTATACACTCATCCTCTTGAGCTTGAATTATATATTTTATACACTATATTAGTGGGGGTGCCTCAACAGTTAATCAAATTTGATTGTACCTATTGAACTTAACACCTACATACATAGACTTATTTACATCAGGATGCTCTTCAACACTTGGTTAGCACGGTTATCCCTCCGAATATTTACACACTCAAATATATTCATTTATATTCAAGAGGACTTCATCGAGGCCTCCCAAGGCTTGGCCTAGACCTATCCCTCCTAAGATTCCCATACATATATATATTCATTCGGACCCATACACCTTAGTGATGTACATAAGTTATCCTTCCTGACCTTTCAATAGATATATATGTGTGTGTGTATATATATATATATATATATATATATATATATATACTCAAGGATAGGGATGCCCTCAACTCTCTTCCCTATTGGCTTATCCCTACTAAGCTTATAAAATTGGACCAGAAGGCCCCTTTATTTGACTGATAACAAACCTACAACCTCTCTTGAGCTTATATGGGATTCATCCCATTCCAGTCACGGTGTCCATTAAAATCACACAATCATATACAAATATAGATATAAATAAGAGAAAAATGCATGATTTCTACTAGCAATTCCATGGCACAAGGCCTACTATTACAATTCATCTTAATGCAAGATATTAACCAAAGAATAGGGGTTCATCCATTTGAGATACTCAATAAATTAAGATAAACCTAACATCATAAATGGACATAGAATTATCAATGCCTCATCAATCACACAGGAGCTAAACCATTCCTAAAAATCATGAAGGAAACAACATTTCTCAGCATCACTACATGCATTCAATACACAATGAGCATTTATACAATAGTTCAAGCACGTAATGCTAGATAAACACTTATGTTATGATGTAAGACCTAGCAAATGAGATTGGGACTTGAACACCCCACCCAACCTTAGATTAGATTTCCTTCTAACCTTTCTTGCAACCAATCACCCCTAACCTAGATTCAGAGCTTGAGGAGGTGGTTTACTTAGGAACACTCAAGCGTCACTCACATAGATGGAACATAGCCCATTTTCTCAAGTGTTCTCAAAAGGTAATAGTTGTTAAACCACAAAGGAATTTAATCCAACAACATCAATTCAAGGGCAAGCACAAAGAGTCTCAATTTAATCTTGGGTAGATATTTACATAATTAAAAAGGGAGACTTATCAACTATGTTACGATTCTAGGAGCAAGAGCATGCCTAACTAGTGACTTCTTAGTGGTGATACACCTATGTTATCAGCCCCAGGATAGACCAAGTGTTATCAAATCAACTAATCATGGGTTCCTCTTCCCACCATCATTTTTCAACCAACAAGTTCTTGGTGGCTTTATTAGGGTCAGAAGCAAGCCATTGCTCTGTGATTCTCAGCCAACAAACCCTCTTAGGTTTTTCTTAGTTGGGCTATCGCTAGAGCATTTTTTTTTAACTCACTCTGGCATTCCACTTTCATAGGCATGCACAACCTACCCTACCATACACATGTTCACCTTCATCTTCCCTGTGTATCCTCTTGTCTCCTTCCTCTTCTCTATGAATTTTGTTTTCTCTTCTTCTGCCTTCCCTTGCACCAATTCCCTCTTTCTATTGACTTGTGCTCAATGCATCCCACAAGAGAGGTATAGAACTATGGGCTTTTCCTTAATTTAGGAAGCCCATAATCTTCCTCAAAATCAATCATATTTTTCCATACAATTATATTAATTCTCACCATCCATCCCATAGGTTCCATTAATGAGAATTCTTGCTTAGTCCCTCGAATAATCTCCTCCCCATACTCTAAAATATGTTTCCCCTATCTCAACCACTTAAATGTGTTACATTTCCAAATTAATTTTACATGACTATAATTCATAACAAAATTTATAAGAGGGTTAGAAAAAAGGGTATGTCACAATCATCTTCCTTGAATGAGCTAGGTGAAGCCAACACAATGAATAATTTGCAAACCCATGTAACTATTTTTACAAAGAACAAGAGGGGAGTTTTCAAGAGAGTTTAGGCTAGATAAGTTTCTTACAAAATTTTTGAAAGGAGGGAAAGGTATCCTTCAAACCATTATACCATAGTTGTTGGGTGATAGATGGGTGGAAGTGCATTGAGTTGTAGGTTGTATTTGTTAAAAAAAGTTAGAAAGTGTGTAAAATAGATGAAGGAATAAATTAAATTTGTACTTGGAGAAGACATTAAAATGCGTCAAGTCAAGGAATTAGCAAACCAAGAATTGGTTGGGAACTTTTATGGTCATAATTTTTGGGCCAATTGCTCCAAAACTCAAATAGAAGACAAATACGTGTCAATGTTAAGTTATCTCTTATATGTTGGTGCAAGGGCACTTGACCTTTATCTTTCCAATTTGAGGTATATGCTTTAAATATTTTGGCATATGCTTAGTTTTAACGCCACTAACTACTTTCATTGAAGAAGTGGAGTCCCTTTTTTATCGAAGACTGGAGAACACATATTTATAGCAAATCCTAGTAAATTTTCTCGGTTTTCTACTAGAACTCTATTTCATGAATGTGTTTAAAATATAGTCAATATCCTTGGATCATCTTGGAAACAAATAGTAGTTTTCAAAGTTATGATACATGTATTATTGCACATGTTTTGTAGATAGTGGACCTTATAAAGGGTCTTGTAGAGGAGATTGTAGTTTACTAAAGGACCTACAACACTATTAAGATTCAAACTATGTGAGTATTTTGTTCAAGTCTACAATATGTCATGTATATGGACATTAGTAATTTATTACACTCTTAAATTTTTAGGGATGTTTCGGGTCAAAAAAAATAGTGAATAATCATCTTTGGAAAGGGGAAGGTCATCTAATGAGGTGGGGTTGGTGGTTGGGAAGGTTAGTTATATTTTAAATTCCGAAGAGGTCCCTAATGAAGGCATGATAATCTGGAGACATTAGGTTCACATCACCACAACGAATGGTTGAATCAAAAGACGCATTGAATTTAGGAAACTCCCATGCTATTATGCACAAAGTCGTCTGTCCAAGGGTGCACAATTCAATATTGCAATCTTCTTTTGAGTGGTTTTCTTTTCTTGGTTTGAGTAAGTATCCTTTTCGTATTGCAAACTTAGTATTCTTTGAAATGGATTAGCAATTTTTAGATCCCAATATTTGACCAAATATATTCGTTTACAAGGTAAACGCAAGAATTTGGTATGGGGGGGTAGTTGTAGAGGTGTTTTTCAACATAATGGTGAATAATAAGGAAGAAAACAGGGGTCCATCAATGCTCCTCTTTCCACATCTTTATAGATTTCTAAAATCCCTGATTACTTTACATATTATTTGCGTTGTAAATAATCTACTCTAGACATATTAAAAGTAGGGATTAAACAAGGCTTCAACATCAAAAACATAAGGAGGGATTCATTTTTAGGAGGGAGATACATATCCCATCTCCATAACACAAAGTAGAGATTAAAAGGACATTCAATAATGGAAGCAAAATATCCTTCAAGTGGCCCTTAGATAAATTCATGGCCCTATGGATGGTCATCCATGTTCTTTATGTCTGTCAATGTTCAAGGTTTGGAAAACCCATAAAAAATATGCCCTAAAGAGACTAGTGGATCTTCATAAGCCTGATGTGGAAGGGGTTAATACTTGAAGATATTTCTCTAAACTTGTAGGGGATTATTATTTTCCTAATGTATATTTTGTAGGTAGGTTAGGGGGTCTGCTTACAAGGTGGAGAAAGATATCCTTCATATTACCTAGCTCTATGATTCTTGAATCATGTATTGGAATAAACTCACATATTTGCATCTAGAGGAATTATATTTAATTATAAATGTTTGTTGTCCTTGTTAGGGTCCTATACTATAGGGATCATAGTCATTTCTGTCTTACTATTCATTTGAAGTCAATTTGTAAATAACAGCCTTGGTTTCATGAGTGTTAAGTCAAAAGGGTCTATTGATAAATTCCAAAGTGTAATGTCATCGTGCAAGAGTCTTAAAGGTCATGTCATGAAAAATCAGGTCATCATGAGTTATTTA
Source organism: Pinus tabuliformis (assembly GCA_031772625.1). Classification (NCBI taxonomy): domain Eukaryota; kingdom Viridiplantae; phylum Streptophyta; class Pinopsida; order Pinales; family Pinaceae; genus Pinus; species Pinus tabuliformis. The sequence goes on along the minus strand of CM062819.1, from coordinate 1,268,162,276 downwards.
TGCTAATGTCATGTCAGTTATAAGAGTCGGTTTTGAGAGTTAGTTACGATCAGTTGTGTCATATCATGGTCATCATACCAAAGATATACCTTACTCATCTCTCACATCAACAAGTGGGCCATCGCGATTTCAAGGAAGGCTCTAGTGGCATGAGGACTTTAAATTTTCTTATGGCTCCTCATTTCCTCTCATTCATAAGTCATCTTGGCTTTGGAGTGGTTTCGGAGGTTGAAGAAGACCATTGCAGGGTTGGAAAGAGGAGTTGCCACGAAAGTTGGAAACTATTGTGAAAGTTGAGGAACCCGCTGCGTATCTCAAGAAATCATAAATTTGGTGGAAATGTGTTCCTTGAACCCTACATATCTCTATTTGTAACTTCAGTTGAGTATCATTGATCAATCCCTTGTTTGCTTGTCTCTCTTAAAGAACCATAGTCAAAGGTGCTGCGAAATTTGTTGTGAATCTAATAACAAAGTGAGATAGTGTTTTGGAGGCTTGCTTTCAATTTTAGGGTTGTTTCATAGGCTCATAAGCTTCATAGGGACATTCCAAGATAACCCACTAGTTTCATTTTTTTATAGATAGGCTACAAGTATACAAAAATAAGAATGTTTCACAAGTTATTGCAAAACTGTCAGAAGCATTAGAGTTTAAATAAAAATCAAATTTTTGGCATTATTTTTTGTGTGGGAACTTAAAAAAAGTTTACAAGGGTGACACCGTCATTGGTCATCCATTTTTTATTAGCCAAAGTTGAAGCATGTGATTAAATCCATGCTAAGACAACTCGTTTGGAAAGTGCATTGAGCAAACCTATTTTCACCATATCTCTTAAACCATCAACTCATTTTCATTGAAAATTTTACAGGATATGCATGGGGGTGAGATGAATAAACTCAGTTAATTTTAGGTCAATGTTTCATGATTTTCGAGAAATGAGCCATCACCATCTATAGAATTATTTGGATTTCCTCGAGATCTATGATTCAGATTTGGCTCAAAAATTTTGTGGACATGAGGTATGATGATAGTAACTTGTTTTAAAATTTCATCTTGATCAAACCCATCATTTGCGAGGTATTTAGAAAACACATTCATTCTGCAAAGGAGGTAGGGAGATGCTACATTTTCTTAAAGTTCCACTTCAAAATCGGTTTCTAACCTAAGGGAGATGAATTTTGAAAATGTGAAAGAGGTTTTGGTCAAACACTAGATAAATTACAAAAAACTCACTCATTTTTTGGACAATAATTATGGTTTGGGAATTACATGTGTCACTTTGAGACCCATTTTTCATAATTTCACCAAGCCAAATTTGTTGACAGAGTTCTAGAATTTTTTAAATTCGACTTGGTGGACCTCCAACCTGGAATAATTGATTCTAAGTTGATTTGGATGATGAATTTTGAATATATTTTTTACGCAATGCCATGATTTTATCTTCAGTTAGCATATTTTTGGTTAGTCAAAAACGAAACCCTAAATAGTATGATATGGGCTAATTTTCCAAATATTTTATTCCTAAACCATTGTACACTCTTCCTATCTTTGGGAAAAGGATCAATTTTGACCCTCTCTGACTTAGCAAGATAATTTTGTATATAATTCATGAATCTACATGAACAAAGAGTTATGTTGGTCAAATTGGGGAGAAAGAGACTCTATGTACATTATATTTCTGAATATGTTTTCCAGTGAATGAAAGACATTAGGTGATTTGTAGGGATTTCTCTCTCATATCTTGATGGTGTTGTACTTCTTTCATATTGTAAGTTTGTCTTATGTTTTTACTTCTCTTGAATGTATGTCTTCATGCTTGGAAGAACCAGATGTTTAACTCAGAATTCATCTAAAAGATGCTCTGATTTAGTTTTACCAAGTGATCTGCATTGTTTCCATATTTTCTCACACTCACCCTTCTACAACGAATTAATTCCATCACCAAGACTGCCACCTTTCCCCTACGGAAAAACCCTTTCTCTTTTAATCTTATCACTAGACATATAATCAATTTGACATGAATCCATTGTCAATGGATCTGTCTCCTTTCTTACCAGAAAAATTTTGAAAACCAGACCTTATTGAGCACTATACTTAGCCTAATATCATATTAGTTGAAAAAACTAAGTGAGAGAGCCCTCTCCAAGCATAGAAGGGCTAGATTCTAGCCTAAAAGTGGTATTGTGGTTACCTATGAAATTTCTCTCCTTTGCCTAGGGAAATTTATGGAATGCTAACATTTTGGCATCATTGTCGGGGAACGAAAGGTTCCATTTTCCTTGGGAAAGATGATCAAAGTTTCATATTTGATTGTTGATTCTGTACAACAATTAGACACATGAAGGTTTTACCATTCACCTAGATAGTCCAATCAAGTTTCAACCTAATCCAAAGACTCCACTAGCAAAAATATCCCGCAATCAGGGTTTTACTAGCGACTCTACTGGCTAAAGATGAGTTCAATATTTGCAAGGTATCCTCCTTTAAATTGTATGCATATTCTAGGTTTTCCAAATCAAGTGCCTCATGTAGATTGGAAAGGTTATTTTCCAAAATTTAGAGATAAGAAAGGAGATGATGTTGCTCTTCATTTGGTCAAATTCCACATGCATGTACGCAGTCTTAAGGTTGTTTTTAATGAATAATATCTCATGAATATGTTCATGGTATTTGTTATCACTTGGTTAGAACAGGTTGGGTTGTGTCAACCCTCAACCCAGCATAACTATTTCAAACGACTTTGACTAGAAGTTAGCCCTTCCAGTCTGAGAGGGATCTCTTAAAACACTTATCAAATTCACTTTAATCAACTCAAAAATACATATGGGTAACTCTGATTTCTTTATGTAGTTTTATAGGTGAAGGAGAATGTGATGGCTACCACCATTGGGCATGGAGTCAAATAAAATAAAATCATTGGCAAACAACAATGTTTAATGGAAACTGAGGCATTTATGGCTTTAAAACTGATGTCAAATAAATATTCACAGTCATACATAGCAAATGAAGGAAGTTGGAGCACTTGACATGAATTCCAAGTAATCAAAATACTATGAACACTGATAGCAACATAGAAAACATGATAAGAACACATAAAGCCATAACATGAGTCTCAGGTATAAAAACAGAGTTGCTGCAATATATATTAGTTGGATCAAAAGTTTACATAGAGTCAGCTTCTCACATTATCGATCCACCCTTTTAGAAAATTACACTTATATAGAGTAAGACCACCATCATATCATTAATTACAAAAATCTACCACTTGGGGCTAGATTCAATCAATCAATTTAGAGACCTTATCCTACTTGACACCTATTGAGAAATCTTAGGGATTTCGGTTTTGCACAATTTGAATACAAGTAGGACTCTTCCAACATTAATGAACTCAACCAAATTCTGTTGATAGAGCTTATCGAACCCAACTGATTTTCTGAATGCGCTGGAGCTGATGATGTGTCTCATGCCACGTGGATGTTGACTTGGTTGAATTACTGACATGTCTCCCTGAAAAGTAAGAGTTGATGTGAGCACTTTCATGACCTGTAATCCATCTAGCTGCCTCATTATTTAATGTCCAAAAACTTCGAAACGCTAAAAAACAAAGTTTTGATGTTCCATAGCAAACTTCAGTAACAAATTTAAAAAAACACCTTTCTGCTACCCCTCTACTCTTTTTGCAAGTTCTTAGGTTTTCCTTGATGTTTTTAAGCTAAATATATTCCCTTAGAACTCCCTTTGTTGTGTTTTTAGTTTTCCTTCTCCTCCATGAAAAGCTACAACAGTTTTGTAGCAAATTTTCAGCTTAACTATGGGGAGTTGCTACGAAATTTGAAATTTCTAAGTTTTTAATTTTTCATGGTTTCTTGTGCCTCCTTATTACTCCTAATATCCTATTCAACTATGCATAATGCTGAAAATATTAATTAAACATAGTATAGGCAAAAATGAGGGTTTTACCATATTCAAGGAGTGTCATCTACTACAACAAAAATCTTGAGATTTCTCTTTAAGAGCTCAACTTTAATCATTTCAATTTGAGTTTCTAATTCTTTGACTTGTCCCTGTAACTTATTCATGTCTTCTTGTAGCTAGTTGTTCCTTCTGTACATGTGTTTCAACATTCTATGCAAAGGCAAAGTCCTCTTCATCATCTTTTTGGATTTTTCTGTAGTTTCATCATAGAAATCTATCTGCTTTGACACCTCCCTTTGCCACTCCTCAAACTCAAGTTTAGAATTAATCACTTCTTGTCTAGCCTCTCTCAATTATTCTTGCAGAACCTTTATTTCATGTTTTTCTTCTACAATATCCTTGCCTTTCCTTTTCTTTGATGGCTCTATTTTTTCTAAAGGCACTTCTGGCATCTTTTCAGTTTGCTGCATTGACCTTGTAATAGGTTTCCTTGGCTTGAAGACAAAACCTGATTCTTCTTGTGTAAAATCTAATTTCTTGGCCCTCTTACTCTTCTTTTTAGTTTCAGTCTCGGTAAATTCTATAGGCTACTCACTTTGGATTACTTCAATCTTAGTGGCCTCTAGGATATCAATTAGCTTACCCTTCCTTTTACTCTGCCTTCTAGTCATCCTCCTCTCAGTGCTTGTAGAATTTTTTACTACAAGTTCTGCTACAGGTTGCTTCTCTTCCCTAGGGGTTATTGATTTAGACTTTGGAGTTCTCCTAGAAGGGGTGGCAGTATCTAACTGATAACCACTCAAAAATAAGAAGGTAAGACAATCTCTATTTAACCTATTTATCTCTTCTAAAACCAGAAATTTAATGAGGCCATGGTGGAAAACATAGGTATTACTAGCATTAGGCTTGTCTTGGACCTTGTCAGCCATCTTTCCCAAAATTCTAAAGAGATAAAAAGGAATGTCTAGAGGCTTTTTACTTGTGAAATGCAATAGCAATCTAAAATGATACTGGTAAACCATGTTGAATCTGCCTTCACATGTGAAATATTTCTGGATGACCATTAGGAGTTTGGAAAAATGATCTTTGAGGCAAGTTCTGGAAATGCTAGCAGTCATGTAAATCCATATGTGTTTTTCCTTGAGGAATTCATCACAATTTAGAAACTAGAACTTCTGAACCTTGAACCATATTTCTCCTGACCTAGGGATCTCTGTAGCACGGGAAATTATGTTAGGGTACATTGCAAAGTTCAGAAGACCAACCTTTTTTTATGTTTCAGTGAAATTGATAGCAAAGTCTTTGGAAATCTTCCCATGGTAACCTTGTAGCTTTTGGCAAAAGCGTAGGCATCCTACACTGGAAAATTCTTAAATGAAGTAGGGTATTCCTCTATCAATTTCATGTCCATAGGCTCAAAACACACACTGAACCTCCTTTATATTGTTTTATATGTTCCATGGATGCAACACGTAGGGCTCCTCCTTGTCACCTTCTTTCCACCTGCAAATCAACCTAGAGACAACTAGACAACAGTGGACTCTAACCTAGAGACAACAAGACCTATGTGAGAGCTAGACCTGTGTGAGAGACAACAAACCAACTCCTATGACAACGTGAAGCTTATGGCAGCAAAGCTAAATACAAATAAATGAGTTAGCAACAAGAAGCTACACGATGTCAATATGTAGGGAAAATGGATAAAAGACTAATAAAGTGCATCTATGACCCACCATAAGACTGACCAATCATGCTTTTCAAACAAAAGGGACTGTTACTCCACCATTTAACACAATTGTATACTTCAGCACAATTTTGTAGTGGGACATGTGTTCGAAAAGGTGGGTCTGCTATGAAATTTTTAGGAAATTCCGTAGCAAACCTTTAATTTCCATAACTAGATTTGCTACAAAATTCTACAAAAGTGCTTAAATGCCAATTATGAATGAATAAGTCCGAGACACATGAAATTTTGAAATTTAACCTTTATGACTAACCCTTTTTGAACTTATATGGACCCCACATCATGACATGATGACCAAAAACACTATGATCATGAATTTTGTTTTGAGAAAATTTGAAAACCCTAGCTAATTTGACCAATAGACTTGAGAAACTATTCCCAAGTGTTATCATGGATAACAGTATCCTTGGAGGTAAATGCACAATCATGGTATGAAAGCTTTCCAAATGCTTGTTTATATTCTCTTAGAGATTTTCATACATTATTTTATGAGATATATAAAGAATGCCATCCTTCCTTGTTGCTGGTCAAATACTATTGCACTCATTTTAAAAAATGTATTGAGCATTTGGAGAGTTTTTATAAGATGATCAGTTCATGGATGAAGAGATACTAGAGGCTTTTCATGAGAAACATTTCCATCATCAAGGTCAAAATGTAGTAGCTAGCTTCGATGACACTCAAGAAAATTCTCAACAGGTAGTAGTTTCTTCCTTAACTGTCAAAAAATTTGATCAGGATCTTGATGTAGATGTTCATGTTTCTTCTCCTATGCTAAATGAACATGTACAATGGTCTTGTCAATTTTTAAGTGCTCGGGAGGAAGAACTAGTGGAGTTTAGTAGCCTTGATACACAAGAAAATTTCCAACAAATAGTAGCTTTTCCCTTGCTTGAAAATGAAGTAGATCATCTTCTGAATTTGAAGAAAATTTGCAGTGGTCTTGTTAAATGTTAAGTCACCAAGAGAAAGAAAAGGATAGAAAATCAAATTTTCATGAGCCCTTTTATTTCCCGGGTCTTTATTCCAAGAACAATCTTATCAAATTGAGTTATGAAATTCCATGTATAGAAACTCAAAACAATGAGCTCACTTTAAATGAGGATGAATGTGTTATTCATGAAAGAAGTGAGCTAAATAATGACAGCTATACTCCATAGTTGCAAGAAACTAATGAAGAAGAGAAGGTTGTTCTAGACCTCATGGATGAATACATTTTTGTTATTCAAGATGTGGTTGCCTCAATTGCATATTTTCAAGAACACACTATTATTTTCCCTGATGCAAATGATAATCTTGATGAACAGATTGTTTTCTTTCATTCTGACAAAGATCTTGCATTGGAAGACATAGAAAAACTAGTGACCGAAAAAGAAGGGAGTGCTTGTCTTTTTGCTGACCTTCAAGACAGGGTAATGTTTCATATTATTGAAGACCCTTTTGCCAATTTGTTGCAGTCATCAAGGAAGATGGATTTTCTTGTATTTATGGATTATGATTATCAATTTCAATTGAATTTTGAGTTTCCAATTGTAAAAAAATTATTTCTATTTGAAAAAAATGAAAGAAAGTCATCAAGCCATTTTCTTTCATGGTTACACTGATTTTTTGGCTTCACTTGATCAAGCGGCTTGTGGATCAATTAGAGTGGGTAGGAGTGTGAATAACTCAGCACTCTGAGAAAATTTTCCATTAGTGTGACAAATTCCAACAATTTGTTTTGCAATATTGGTACTTTTCAGCATTCATTTTCAATTTGTACAATGATTCTGGTTTCAATGGATTTGGTTACAAAATAAATTGGTTGCAGATCAATGCAACAATCAATTTGCAGGTTTTAAGATTGGGAACAATTTAATGGTTAGGAACATGGTCTATGGTGTTCTTGGCACCTCACAGGGAGGATTTCATCCCCATTGGAGCCAATGTTAGGGTCTTATATTATAGAGATCATAGTCATTTATGTATTTCTATTCATTTGAAGTCAATTTGTAAATATCAACCTTGGTTTCATGAGTGTTAAGTCAAAAGGGTCTATTGTTAAATTCCAAAGTGTAATGTCATCATGGAAGAGTCTTAAAGGTCATCTCATGAACAAAATTGGTCATCATGAGTTAGTTATGTCGATGTCATGTCAGTTATAAGAGTCAATTTTGAGAGCTAGTTATGATCAATTGTGTCATGTCATGGTCATCATTCCAAAGATATCCCTTACTCATCTCTCACATCAACAAGTGGGCCATCATGATTTCATGAGGAGTTTAAATCTACTTGTGGCTCCACATTTCCCCTCATTCTTAAATCATCTTGGCTCTAGAGAAGTTTTGGAGGTCGAAGAAGAACATTGCAGGGTTGGAAAGAGGAGTTGTTGTGATAGTCAAAGACTTGTTGCAAAAGTTGGAAACTACTTCGAAAGTTGAGGAACCCACTACACATATTAAGAAATCATCAAATTGGTGGTAATATGTGCCTTGAACCCTACATATCTATATTTGGAACTTCATTTGAGTATCATTGATGAACCCCTTGTTTGGTTGTCTCTCTCAAAGAACCCTAGTCACAAATGCTGCGAAAGTTGTTGTGAATATGATAACAAAGGGAGATAATGTTTTGGAGGTCTTGTTTCAGTTTTGGGCTTTTTCATAGGTTCATAAGTGTTGAAAATAACAACAAGAAATGATAAAAATAGAATCCATAATATTCGAATTTAAATTTGTCCTTGAATTAAAATTGTGAATTAAATTCGAATTTAGTCTCACCAGTTGCTTGAAAAATAATTAATTAATTCATCTTGGATTAATTAGTTGGAGAAATTCAAGCTAGAAGCCTTTGTGAAGGCATACAATAGTTATCCCTTAAACTAAGGAGATTATCCCTTAATTAAGGAGATAAGGATTGAGTTGTATTTGATTTGTAATTAGTTAGCTCGATTTACTGAGTTAAGTCTAGTTAAATTAGTTCCAAACTGTTTGAGGAACTAATTGTGAGTTCAGTTAGTTAATGCATGCATGCATCTAACTAGTGTACTCCAGATAACTGAAGATTCTCTCATCAGAAACTCATGCATGTATATTCAGAGAAAGACCCAGTGGAACTAAATTTCTAGGACAGGTTACTATTAGTTGCTTGAGTTTTCCTATAAAGGAAACTCATCCATGCAGAAGGAATAAGGTTCCTTGAGGATTGCGTAGTTTTACAGGGTGTGGGATCAGTGTGAGTGATCAGTGTTACACTTGGTAACAATAGGATCACCTAGGAGAAACAACGCAAGGAAATAGGAGGTTTGGAGGGCAGAGAGGAAGGCTTGTGAGAAGCTTTGGTTGCCTATGAGCATCCAAGAGGATTGTACTAAGAGATGGCTAGTTGTGAGAGCTAAGGCTTTGTATAATTCTGATATATTTCCACCTTGTATGATAATACAGATAGCGGGGTTTTTAGCTGAGGCTTTCCCTAGAGCATTCTTCTATGTTTCATGTGCATTGATTTTGCTTCTGGTTATATGTGTTCTGCTTGATCTTGCTCAAATCTATTAAGCTTCCGCAAGTTCGATTGTAGAAGTAGATTAAGTATATTACTTTAGTTGTATTGCATTATCAGGTTAATCTACAATCAGATTTTCTACATAGATGTCAGAGGTAGATTTGTAGAGAATTTGCAGGAAGTTCTACATGGTATCAGAGCTAGATCTACAGTGATAATTTCTACATGGTATTGGATCCAAGCTTATCAGAGTTGTGAACAATATACTGAGAAGAGAATTCGAAGTTTGAAGTTTGGGGTTGCAGGTGCAAATCAAATTCATCTCATACTTCAAGGCTGGTCAATGGTGTTCTATGGCTTGAGACTCGAGTATGCCTTGGATGGCAGCTCAAATTACATAGCATGGAAAGATCACATGGAGGCTGTATTAGAAGACAACAACTTGAAGGATTTCATTGATCAAGAAATCCCAAAGCCAGGTTCAACTAATGCACAAGAGTTGGCTGAATGGAAGAAGTGTGTGGCGAGGGTGAGACGGATCATCCTTGAGGGAGTTCGAGACCATATTGTCTCAAGTCTCCATGGGAAGGATACTCCATATTCAATGTGGAAGACATTGAAGGACCTCTACCAGAATAGTAGCGACCAGAGGAAATTGGTGCTCAAGGACAAGCTTCGAAGAATCAAGATGGAGAACTGCAATACTATTTCCTCATATCTGAACAAGCTCACCACTTGCAAAGATGAGCTTAGTAGTGTGGGAATAACTACTACTGATGATGATATGGTGAGCCTCACTCTCCTCGGCCTTCCTAAGAGCTGGAATAGCTACCAGGACTCTGTGAATGGAAGGGAGAAACTGTCGGATTGGGAACGACTGTGGTCGGATATCATGCAGGAGGAGATCAGGAGGAGCACACGAGATGGTTCTTCATCCAAGGATGATGAATAAAATCTGGCCTTAGCGAGTAAGGCAAGGAAATGGAAAGGGAAGGCTTCCCATTCCAAACCGAATTCTTCTCATGGAGGGAAGAAGGGTGACAAATCTAAAGTGAGATGCTTTAATTGTCACGAGATGGGACATTATGCAACTAATTTCCCATCAAAGAAGTCCAAGAAAAGATCCACAAAAGGATCAGAAGTTGAGGCATTAGAATCTCAGTTCAAAATGGAATTTACCCTCATCGCATGTATGGTTTCATCAATGGTGGGTTGTATTTGGTATCTGGATAGTGGAGCCTCATTCCACATGACCGGCGATAAAATTTTATTCAGTACCTTGGAGGAGAAAGACCTCAAGATGCGCATAGAGATGGGTGATGACAGAAAGTACTGTGTTTTAGGAGAAGGCATGATTGCTTTTCAGAGGGAGCATGGAGCTCCTCTCACCTTGACTAATGTGGAGTATGTGCCTGGACTGGAGAAGAATTTGGTATCGATTGTGATGTTGGAGGACAAAGGCTACGATGTTGTCTTCAGTAAGGGAAAGGTTTTCCTTAGACACATCACCACAAGACAGGTGAAATAGATTGGTTTACGAGTCAAGAACATGTATGCTCTTGAGGTTCAAGATGCATGCAAATCCTTGAGGAGCAAGGCAAATGTTAGAGACTTTGTGGTTGAGAGGGAGAGTAAATTACCTCTCAACATGCATTCCCAGAAGAAGTCTCAGACAATTATGGAGGAGCCACAATTAGAGATGCTGAGAGGAAACCAAGTGGAGGCATCCACTCATGCAGAGACCTCCAGTAGGGGGAAATTTTGAGCCAAGTCAATGGAGGAATCACATGCAGCCATACCTCTAGGTGTGAGGTGGGGCGATGTGAAGTGATAGTCCCAAGAAAGCTGAAATTGGGTAGGGTTCATTGAGAGGTTTTATCTCATGGATCGTACCTTGCTACGAGAGCCCAAAGTACATAGTAGTGGGAGGAATCAGTGGATTGATGCAGTCAGAGATCAAAGTGACAAAGGCTAGAGTAGTCATATACTGAAGAGCGTAGAGAAGGATTGACAATAGTGCAGAAAGGCAGAGTCAGTAGAAGCGCAAAGTTTTTAGTTGATAGAGGCAATAACATTCAAAGACTTTGATGACAAATGCATCATACTGATTCAGGTTGGATGTTTTTTTTTTGTTTCTGGAACTGCTAGAGCAACAACACTAGACAAAAGTGTTGCATGCAGAACATTCCAAAGGTTAAAGATCGGGATCGAGTTGAATTCCTTTCTTGTTGAGAGGGAGTATTAAAAATAGCAACAAGAAATGATAAAAATAGAATCCAAAATATTCCAATTTTAATTTGTCCTTGAATTAAAATTGTGAATTAAATTCGAATTTAGTCTCACCAACTGCTTGAAAAATAATTAATTAATTCATCTTGGATTAATTAGTTGGAGAAATTCAAGCTAGAAGTCTTTGTGAAGTCATGCAACAATTATCCCTTAAATTAAGGATATTATCCATTAATTAAGAAGATAAGGCTTGAGTTGTATTTGAGTTGTAATTAGTTAGCTTAGTTTACTGAGTTAAGTCCAGTTAAATTAGTTCCAAACTATTTGAGGAACTAATTGTGAGTCCAGTCAGTTAATGCATGCATGCATCTAACTAGCGTACTCCAGATAACTGAAGATTCTCTCATCAGAAACTCATGCATGTCTATTCAGTGAAAAACCCAGTTGAGCTAAATGTTAAGGACAAGTTACTATCAATTGCATGAGTTTTCCTATAAAGGAAACCCATCCATGCAGAAGGAATAAGGTTCCTTGAGGATTACACAGTTTTACAGGGTGTGAGATCAGTGTGAGTGATCAGTGTTACACTTGGTAATAGTAGGATCACCTAGGAGAAACAGCGCAAGGAAATAAGAGGCTTGGAGGGCAGAGAGGAAGGCTTGTGAGAAGCTTTGATTGACAGTGAGCATCTAGGAGGATTGTACTGAGAGCTAGCTAGCTGTGAGAGCTAAGGCTTTGTATAATTATGATATATTTCCACCTTGTATGATAATACAGATAGGGGGGTTTTTAGTTGAGGCTTTCCCCAGAGTATTCTTCTGTGTTTCATGTGCATTGATTTTGCTTCTAGTTATATGTGTTCTGCTTGATCTTGCTCAAATCTATTAAGCTTCCGCAAGTTTGATTGTAGAATTAGATTAAGTATATTGCTTTAGTTGCATTGCATTATCAGGTTAATCTACAGTCATATTTTCTACATAGATCTCAGAGGTATATTTGCAGATAATTTGCAAGAAATTCTACAATAAGCTTCACAGGTACATTCCAAGACGATCCATCAGTTTCATTTTTCAGAGATAGGCTACAAGTATACAGAACTTGGAATAAAGCACAAGTTGTTGCGAAACTATTGGAAGAATTAGGGTTTAATTAAAAATACTTTTTTGGCATTATTTTTGTGTTTGGGAACTTAAAAAAGGTTAACATTGGTGGCAACATCATTAATCATCCATTTTTTCTCATCCAATGTTCAAGTGTGCGATTAAATCCATGCAAATAAACTCGCTGCGAAAGTGTGTTGCACAAACATATTTTCATCGTATCTCTTAAACCAGGTACCCATTTGACATGAAATTTTTATTGGAGATGCATGGGTGAGAGATGAATAAACTTAGTTAATTTCAAGTCAAAATATTTTACTATTTTCGAGGCATGAACCATCATCATCTACAACCACTTTTGCATTTCCTCATGATACTTGAGTCATATTTGGCTCAAAATGTTTGTGGATATGCGGTATGATGATAGTAAATTTATGTAAAAATTTCAGCTCCATCAGACACATTGTTTGGGAGATATTCATAAAACACACTCATTGCACAAAGGAGGGAGGGGAGATGATGTGTTTTTTAAAGTTTCACTTCAAACTCGATTTCGGACCTAAGGGTGATGAATTTTGAAAAAGTGAAAAAGGTTTTTGTCAAAAACAAGATAAATCACAAAAACCTCTCTCATGCTTTTCATAGCAATTACGGTTTTGGAATTAGGTGTGTCACTTTAAGACCAATTTTTCACAATTTCACCAAGCCAAATTTGTTGACAGAGTTCTAGAATTTTTGAAATTCGACTTGGTGGACCTCCAATTTGACATAATTGATTCCAAGCTGATTTGGATGATGAAGTTTTAGATTTTAATACCCAATTACATGATTTTCTCTTCAGTTATCATATTTTTGGTTAGTCAAAAACCAAACCCTAGATAGTAGGACATTGACAGATTTTTCCAAATACTTTATTCCTAAAGCATTGTAACCTCTTCCTCTCTTTGGGAAAAGGATGGATTTCAATTTTCGACCCCCTTTGACTTAGGAAGAGAATGTTGTATATAATTCGTGAATATACCTGAACAAAGAGTATTGTTGGTCAGATTTAAGAGAAAGAGACCCTATGTACATTGTATTTCTGAATATATTTGCCAGTGAAGGTGTTTTGTAGGGATTCATATGTCAAATCTTGATGGTGTTGTGCTTCTTTCATATTGTAAGTTTGTATTATTTTTTTACATCTCTTGAATGTATGTCTTCATTGTTGTGAGAACCAGATGTTTAACTCATAGGTCATCTAAAAGATGCTATGATTTAGTTTTACCAAGTGATCTTTTTTTTTCCTCTTAAAGCGACATTCATAATTTATCTTCGTTTTGATACTCTTTGTGTTGTTTCCATCTTTTCTCACACTCACCCTCCTACAACGAATTAATTCCATCACCAAGACAACCTACCTTGGCCATGTGGAAAAACCATCTCTTTTCATCTTATCACTGGACAAATAATCAATTTAACATGACTCCATGCCCAATGGATATGTCTCCTTTCTTACTAGAAAAACTTTTAAAATTGGACCTTATTGAGCACTATACCTAGCCTAATATCATATTAGTTGGAAAACTTAAGTGAGAGAGCCCTCTCCAAGGCTAGAAGGGCTAGATTCCAACCTAAAAGTGGTTTTGTGGTTACCGCTATAAATTTTCTCCTCGACCTAGGGAAATTTACAGAGTGCTAATAGTCCTTATGAGGACAATTTGTCCTTTTGTAATGGTTTTTTCTTTCAAGATTTTATTGCAGAAAAAAATATTCTGCTATGTGGGGATTTGAATTTCCCCTTTGAGTAAATTTGATATTTAATGTAATTATACACAATATAATCTATTGGCTTAATTTTTTTATTAATAAATTGGAGGAGATAGGATTAATGGATGTTGAACTAATTAAAATTACTCCTGCATGAACAAATATAAGGATAGGGGAAGATAGGATCACCAAATGATTAAATCAATTTCTAATATCAGAATCCCTTATGATTGACCAAACTAATATAAGAACATGGGTTGAGATGGGTGGAAAACCATATCATTTACCTACTTTTATTCAATTTTCAAGAGGAAACCAAACCTCCAAGTTCTTTCAATTTTAACCCTACTTAGGTGGAGGATAATGAATTGTTTAGTTTGGTAAAAGGTTGAGTGGAAATCCTTCTAAATTTTCAAAAATTATTTTTTTATTCTTTGTATAAAAGTAGTTAGTAATAGGGAAGGTGAAGGTGAGGAGGGAGGTGGTAGAATGAAACACTAGTGACAGACGTTGCATAGTTGTGTGACTATCTTCGTGATATTTTGAGGAAAATATTGTTCCATGTCTGTGTCCTATCATTTTCTCACTTGCAGGTGCTTTTAGTGCATGGAGCAGGGGGCGAGGAGGCTAGAACCCTATCCACCCTTCCCCCTAGTCCATGCTTCACAATTACTTGGAACTAATGTTTTTCTTCGTTTTCTCTAGCAAGTGTTGCTAGTTTTTTTGTAAGCTCTCTTGACATAGTTATTTTACTCTGTGTTGTTGGAATTTAGGTTTACATGGGGTTTATCTGACTTCTATTGACATTTCCACAATTTTATTTGGTCCTATGTTGCAGCCCCACTCATCCATAATTTTGAACTTGATGTCGACTCCACGATCTTGGTCCTGGCGGCCCTTTATTTTGTCGTGTGAGGGTCTTCTTGCCTCGATTCATGTTCGTGGTGAGGGTGCGTTCTCTTAGAGGTTTTTTCTTATGTCCTTGCGGCTTCATTAGCTACCATGGGCTTTTCTAATTGAGTTTTCTAGCCTTGATTTTTCTTTTTCGTGGTGTCTCCTTCAATCTCTGGTGCTGGTAATGGGGTTCACAATCCTACATTTTGGAGTTACTTCTTTTTACTTTGGAGATTGTATCATTTATCCTCTACTCCACTTGAGGTTTCGTACTAGTTTTTTTGTAGCCCATATGGATTTGTATGAGGGATTTGCACCATATTTTGTTGGGTTTGTTGATTTTTGGATGTATGTAGTTGTGTTTTTTTATGCCCTTCATGGGGTTATTCGGCAGGTTTGCATGCCTTGTATTGTATTTTGTATAGACATGTTTATTCTTAGAAGTGCGTAGAAGTGCATACACACTTGGTGTGTCTATTGAATGTAATTTTTTTTATTTTTTCTTTAATAAAAAGTATGGTTTTTTTCTTTATAAAAAAAATGTTGTATGAAAATCCTATGAAAATAATCTAAGGGAATCAAGTAGAATTCAATTTGTCTCTAATATAAGGGTAGTTAAAAAGGTAGTGCCTTCTCGGAGTGATCCAGTTCTTCTGAGGATTGAGATTAAATGTTGATTATATAATATGTCATAAGTGTAGGAAAATACGCCACAAGTGCATAAAAGAAATAACATAGAGGATAAAACCAATATGAAAATATATTAATGATTCTTATCAAATGGTAAAAATGTTATGAGACTACATCATGTGAAACTTCATGGATTTTACAATGGGGAAGGCCCATATTTATATTATTTATGGGTGCCTTTTCACCTAGCGTCATGAACTTTTGTTATATTTAAAATCCCATGGTTGGATACCATTAATCACTATGGTAAAAACTGATGAATTTTTGTGTATGGTATAAGCTAATAATATTTTTATTTTGTTTTCTTCCACATTTTAGATACCATGGTTTACCAAAACCATGGGCTCATAAACCACCAATAGTAAAAAACATTATTGATTTTGGTAATTCACCAACATCCACCTAGTCCAATCCTCACCCCTTGAGGAGAAATGATTTCCATCATATTATTTTTTCTCATCATATGGGGAAAATTATGCTAAATTTGGCTCTTGGTGAGCCACTTGACTTGGTGAAGAAGCTACCCTAGTTTAACAACCTCGTATAGTTGTGTACTCTACTAGTAGATATCCTTCATCTTGGTGTCCATGATTTGATAAATTGTGGCCTAAAAATTATGTGGAACCCAATGTTGGTCATGCCATAGTTTGTACTTGGCATTGGCCTTTTTTGCAAGACATCATGAACTTGTTGTTGGAAGTGTTGGATCCATTCAAAAATTTTGGTTGCTTAATCTACTTCAGCATAAATATAGGAGGACTTTTTGATGAATATATAGTTAGAAGAGTGACATCCATGGGGTTTTATAGTTAGAACCCCAAATAAGTCTAAAAAGGGTTGTGGCTAATAGATTTGTGGAGAGTTATTTTATAGCCATGTTAAGCATCTGGAAAGTTGTCATCCCCTGTATGCGGATGTTTGACCTGAAAGTGTATACAAACCTTTGTAGGTGAGGTGAATATGCATCTAGAACCTTATACAATATGTTCCACCTATTTATGTTTTATAGAGAGAGATTGTGCTAAATATGTTGTGGTCATGGTGACCTTTTATTCTCCTCCTAGATGAACCATGAAGAGGACGAACTTGGAAATATGAAAACTACTTTTTGGAATTAAATTTCCAAGATTAATGAATTTCTCATAGTTGGAACTACCTTTAGTATTCTATAGAGTTGATCCCCTAGAGTAACATTGACACTATATGGTTGAGGTTCATAAATAACCTAGTATTTCCACATATAGGGTTGTCCTAGAAGAACGTCACAAATGTTTAGTGGGGAAACATCACACAATACCTCATATTTGAAGGGTTCAATGATGTAGTACAAGTGGCATTACTAGTAACACATGTCTCATTCATGGCTTAAACAAATAAAAATGTATGGTTGTGTTGTGAGGTCTACAACAAGCCCCCATTTTATTGAAAATAAAATAAACACCCTTCAAAAAAAATTATATTTGAAATTTTGATTGTAAATAAATCTCACCTCAAAAATCCCAAAACAAACTTTAATTTTTTTTAGTTCTTCAAAATCCATTAATTCAAATGAAATTTTGATTTTTTTTAGTCATCCGCAACCAAATATCTGGATGAATAATTTTTTTTGTCACACGTCCCAAACTCTTGGACCCCTAGATTTCCCTGAATAACACCATTCCAAATCTCTTTTATATTTTATTGTTTTTTAAATCTTTAGTCCTTTATATAAATATACAAGGATCCAAATCCTTTCTTAAGTTCTTACATGATTTCCTCCTAGACTGTCAAACAATTGGATGTGCCCGAAAGTGCATTCAATAAACCATTTTTTTGTTTCTAAATTGATTGTGATTTGGCCTAAAGCCTGCAACATTTTATGAAACTCCATTCGTTTATCCCAAATTCCTTGACCACTCGGATTTCAAGGAACTTTCTGCAGACTTTTTGCATTTTCCTGTTTTATTTGATTTTTTCTATTATTTGCATTCCTTTAATTAGGATCATTTGTTTTCCTTTATCCATACCCCGGTAATAATTTTGACAAAGATCGATATTACTTATACCTACCACACAAATTTAGTTCCGATTAAATCTACCACACAAATTGTGCATCTCGATAGATCTAATGCCAAGGTTTTGTGGAAAATTAATATGTATTGATTAGGATTGCTTCCAATCCAAAAATTTATTAGATTATTAATATTGTTGGTGCATATATTCCTAAATCATACGGCTTAGTGTTGAGTAGAGATTGGTCCAAGAAACTAAATGGGTACTTTTCAACAAATTGGGGACACTTATGGTTACGTCTAAATGGCAAGCTTAATAAAATCAAGATTGAAAGGGAAAAACACACGAAATATGACTGATTTGGAAAATCAAAATGAACTTATTATGTTCACTCTGGCATCACTCAGTAACTATTGTTTTGATACATAGCTTGGCAACTTTTCATTTGAAGAATCTCCTTTAAAAGAGTGAGATATGAAAAGTTTATATTTTCTTACTATAGCAGTTTCTGATTCAAACAAAGATTCTTCTTCTTCTTCTTCTTATTTCTATTATTGATGTAAATACTTATTTTTGATGTTGTTTTTTGATTGTTCTAATTCAAATGAAGGTAATGTTGTCGGGTGTGTATTAATTGACCCTTAAGGTAACAAACTTCTTTTAGTTGCATACTTGACTTTCAGTGTAATAATAATGTTGTGGAATATGAGGCCTTGATACAGGGCCATGGAATTTTTTTTCTACAAGTGCCAATTGACTCAGTTTGTAAAATGCATATTAAAAAATATGTTAACATAGATGCCATAGATCAGGATAGGGATTTTTTCTTATGTAGAAAATATGTTGCAAACATCTATAATCGCTCGATGAAAGGAAATTACCAACTTCCTAAAAAAGATGAAATGAGTGTGAATATTTCGTATGAAAAATACCAAAATGATTTCTTCTTTTACGAAAATTCGAATGATGAAAATGCCCCTTTTATAGTTGGAATACAAAAAAAATGGATGTTGGACACTATGGTTAAGTTATCCCATAATAGATTAATAGCCATGGATTCAACATTCAACACAAATAAATATGGGGTTAGTATTTTTGCAATGATTCATTTAGTGAAATCATTTTGATTGTAATGATTCAATATGATTAAGGGCATAAAATTAACCTTTTTTCTTTCTTTAATATGACAATATCAATTGTACACACTCATGGTGTTTGATGAGAAACAAAGTGGGGTTCCAATTGCATGGGTGGTGATGTCACATAGTACATCACAAGATATATCATTGTGGTTGGAGCACCTAATGCATAGGTGTTATCAACTTCATCATGATTGGAAGGTCAATGCCTTTATGGTTGATGATGCATTGGCTGAAATTATTGCTTTGAGGTAACTTCAATCTTCTTATTTGACATTGCAACTTGTATTCAATCTAAATATTTCTCACTTAAAATGAATTAAATATGGCAAGAGCATCACCAAGTGTGAAGTAATATTGTGTGTTTGGCATGTAAGGAGGGCATGGCTCAAAAATGTTAACCAGTTAGCTAGTAGTCCAGCAAAAGGAAAAGAGATGTTCAATGGACTAGGCCATGTTAGTCCTAAGGGTTAGTGATATAGTTTTAAGGCAGGGCCTTCAGTGGTGGCAACAGTGAGTGCATCTGAGCCGTTGGAGCTGGCTGATCAACGACCCAGATCCATAGGCTAAGCCATATGCTCCAGTACCTGCACCCGACGGGATTTGTGAAGAACGCTGCATAACTTTTGAAATCTGGTGGGAGCCTTTTTCCCACGGCAATGTGCACAATCGCCCACAATCGTTGATCCACCCTGCCTAGATCAACGGTTATCATACATATCGGGTGAGCAAAAAGTACAAGGAATACCCGCCCAATGAGGTTGGTTTCCTCTCTCTCCTTCGTCACTACATGTCAATCATTGAGTGGCATTGGGGGGGTTCTGACAATTCCCACTTACCGCCTGATCCCCGCCCGATGGAAGCTACTTCCGCCTCCAAAATCGCCCACAGATGTTAACCACCACGTATCTCCTCCGCCCGATAACCATCCGATCTACCCATAGGCAATCCAACGACCCTGATCTGGTCTGCCCCTCACCACGACTCCATGCCTCTAGTGATCAATTGCCACTGTTGATTCCACCAATCCGACGACCCTTGTCCACAGCCACCCTAACTTGTCCTCCGCCACCCTGCCATTACTCTGTTCGTCCGATTTGGTACACCCAACGGCCCATACACCCCTGCTCGCCACTTCCCATCAACCACTCCCTGTCAGTTGCCTAAGGAGGAGAGCCATTGGCTCTGCCAACCTTTATGACAGTGGGATAGTTAAGCCAAATAAAGGAATGCAGGGCCGAGAAGGGGAAAGGACACCAGCACGAGGCCGCTAACTACCAGAAATGGTTACTATTTTGGTTATGAAAGGAGACTTGTGTCCTCATTGTCTGTCGAGATATGTAATCAGGTAGTTAAAGCCAGAGGTGATGGGTTAGGACAATTGGAGGTCTCAGAAAGCCCCAGAGCATTATAAATGGCCTATAAATGGCCGAAAATAGGAAGAAACAAGGATCCAACTTCTGGAGACTGTAGATACTCTGTTCCTTGCAACTTCTCATCTTCATTCCAGTAATGCAAGCTTCTTTTGTTGTTACATGTTCAATGTCCATTTCTCTTCTACTCTAAGCTTGCACTTGGATAAGTCTATTCATGATTTCTTCTATGTCTAATGCCAGATAACTGCCATCTTATCTCTACATTGATAAATTGGATTTGCAATTGAATAGGTTATTCACGTTTCTTTTGTGTCTAATGCCAGATAACTATCATCTTATCTTTGCGTTGATAAATTAGATTTGCAAGTTTCATTTATTTCCTCTAGCTAGCCATTCATATATGTTTATGTATGCATCTGCTGGTATAGTGAGTATTCTCCATCTATCCATTGAATCTATAAACTATTGAGCATTAGTGGTCTAAAGCCTTGTCAATCTGGGGGTGTTCATGCATGTCTAGAGTAAAACAGAGTTGAAGGGGTTATCTGGCTTGATCCAAACCATCATTCATTCCAATAGCCCAGAGAACAATATTGAAGATTATATGTTACGAGGCATCTCTGAGTTACAACCTAGGAGAGTTTCGTGGAGTGATAACATAATTGGCGTCGTTGCTGGGGAGAGGAGACTGAAACTCAGCTTCCCTGGGAGACGACACAGATCCAACTTTGATGATAGACAAAGTCTGGACACTATTTTGGTTGTAATCATCTATCTAGCGACTCCATTGGAGGCCGAACCTCTTGGCGACTCCACTTCATAGTTCTGGCTCAGTTTGGGAGGCATACTTGAAGAAATCCTCAGAAGCCACAAGTTGATCCAGTACCTGGCTCTTAAAAGATCATCAAAGAAAGAAAGGCATTACAGAAAGGAGCATCAGGTTCAGGTAAGTCTAAACAATCTTCTATATCTCTTCAAGAAATGCCTATAATAGAACAAATATATGTCGAGAGTATAGCATCTAACGCTAGTAGTGAAGAAAAAATCTTAGAGATTCATAAAGCTCCTTATTCCTAAGGTTCTCCTTTTGTTGTAAGCCCAAAGGAAACCTCACCCCCTATCCATCATACTCCTTTAGTCTTATTAGTCACTCCTCAACCATCTGTCATTCAGACTTCCAGTACTCTTATAGCCACCACAACTATGGCAGGTCCACAAGCACCTACCAAAATGGAAAGAATCATAGCTGCAAGGTATGGACCTCTAGTACTGCCCACCCCTTTGAATTCCATGCCCACTGGAGAATATCAGAAGTATATGCCTAAGTTCACTGAGATTGAAGGTGTTACAGTTGAAGAACATCTTGAGTCATTCTATAGCTATGCTGATAACCTGGACATTAGTGAAGATGATGTCTGGATGAGAGTCTTTGTCCAAAGCCTAGATGGAGAGGCTAGAAAATGGTTTAGAGAACTGACCCCAAGGTCTATAGTAGATATTGAGGCTTTAGATGATGCATTTCTAAAGCATTGGGGGGATAAGAAGGATCTACTCTACTACCACACCGAGTTTGGCAACTTAAAGAGGGAAAATGGTGAGTTGTTGTCTGATTTTAATAAGAGGTTTAACCGAATGTATAGCAAGATACCAGCTGAAGTAAAACCCACCACCACCTCTGCTAAACTCACCTACGCCAGTGCTTTTGACTTTGACTTCTGCCTATTGTTGAGGGAGAGGCAATGTGCTACTTTGGCTGATATGCAAGATGCAGCCTTGGAAGTAGAATCAAACGTCATGGCTGCAGAGAAACTCAAAGGTAGTGTTGATAGAAGGAAACATAGAGGCGAATCTTAATCATATTTGGACCCCAAGATAGATAAAATGACCAAGATGATAGAGTCATTAGCCTCTGAAATCTCCAAGTTAAAGGTGGAGCAGCACCTGGGAAAAGGAAGAGTTCCTAATACCTTTGCTCCTAGAAATCCAAATCCATATAGAAGGGCTAATGAGCAATTGCAGATTCTACAAAGAAGCAAAGATGCCAATGAAGACCAAAGGGTGAAGACCCCTTTCCAAAATGTAGTCATGGAAGAGGAGCAGTTTGAAGAAGATGATGAGATCCATTGTATGGAAGACAAAGGTAACACCTCCTTTTTGACCTTAGCAGCCTATGAAATGTCATTATTCAATGACCAAATCATCCAAGAGTGGGATGGGGAGGTTTTTCTACAAACTGAAGATCAGCAAAGATATAACCTAAGGTCGAAGATGAATAATGCCAAGGAAAGCCTTGTTCAAAGAACTGGTGTCCCTCTATAACAGTAATCTAATAAGCAAAAGCAACTAGTAGCTGATCCTATCATCCTAAAAGCTCTAGCTCACAAGGTAAGAGGCCTTGACAAGTCTCCTTCTCCTTTCAGTTTTCAATTAGAAATTCAAAAGCTAAGGATACCTATACCTCTGGTTGAACTAGTGAAGAATGAGTCCTTCAAGAGATCTATCCTAGAGGCCCTTGAGCCCAATGCCATCCAAGCCTCCACTGACTATGTAAACTTGCAAGATGAAAAACCAACTGTTATTCTCAGCCCAATGTTTGAAAATTATGATGAAAGCTCCCCA
Organism: Pinus tabuliformis; assembly: GCA_031772625.1. NCBI lineage: Eukaryota > Viridiplantae > Streptophyta > Pinopsida > Pinales > Pinaceae > Pinus > Pinus tabuliformis. The sequence continues at coordinate 1,268,139,349 of CM062819.1, read as the reverse complement.
TAATTCTATGTCTCTTTAACTATTCATGAAAAAATCCTTCACAATTGCCTTCTAGACACTGGAGCTAGCCACAATCTAATGCCCAAGGCTGTCATGGATGAGTTGGGTCTTGACATTACTAAGCCTTATCATGACCTGTTTTCTTTTGACTCTAGAAAAGTGAAATGTTTGGGATTAATCAAAGACCTAGCCATCACCTTGTCTCAGCTACCCATGAAGAGCATGATGATGGATATTGTGGTAGCATATGTGCCCCCAAAGTTTGGCATGTTTCTTTCCAGAGGTTGGATTAAGAGATTAGGTGAAACATTGCAAAATGATTTGTCCTATGCTACTATCCTAGTTTTTGGAGGTGAGAGTAGAAGATTATATAGAGAAGTTCAGTTGGCTTATATCATTAATGATGAGAAGAATCCCACTAATCATCCCATCTATGCTGTTGACACTGATTTTGGAGCCCGTATTCTTCAAATTGAAGAATCCCAATTGGCCTCCATGCAGCTAAGGAAACCAATTGGCCAGATCACAGAGGAAGAAGGCCCACAAATTTGGGACATGTTCTTTGATGGAGCTTGTTCTAAGGAAACCACAGGGGCATGTGTAGTTCTTGTATCCCCCACACAAGAATGCAATCATTTATCTTTCAAGTTAACTTTTTAGGTCACCAATAACATAGCAGAGTATGAGGCTTTGATATTGGGCTTAAATGTTGCTAAAGAAATGGACATCAAAGGTCTAAATGTGTTTGGAGCTGCAGACCTTATCATTCAGCAAGTGAACAAAACTTTCCAAGCAAAGCATCCAAGGCTGAAAGCATACAGAGATGAGGTATGGAAGCTCAAGGGTTCTTTTAGTATTTTCAGTATTTCTTACATCCCTAGAATGAAAAACCAGCTCGCTGATTCCCTTGCCATGTCTTCTAGCACGTTTATCCCTCCTTTGCCTCTTAAATTGACATATGAAGTTCAGGTGAAATATAGACCATCTCTGCCTGACAATGTAAAATATTGGAAAGTTTTTGAAGATGATGATGAGATTAATAGGTTTTTACAAGTCATTGATGAATTTTCTGAAATGCACATTGACCAAGAAAATGAAACCATTGAAGAATGCAACTAGTCCGAGCTAAAGAACAAGATTGGCTAGGATAACATTGTCCAGCTACCTAGTAACCACATACCCAAAGGGTTATTTCCCCTAGAAAAGTTGTTTGATCATAATGATGTACCTTATAAGCCTGCCAAAAAAGAAAATGAGTCTGCAGTTCACAGACATAATATAGGGAGCCCAGATCATCCAAAATACATAAATCTATCCACCCACTTGTCTGCTTCCCAAAGTTCTGAGTATTGCATCCTGATGACGCAGTTTGCTAATGTCTTTGCTTGGGAGTATAGTGATTTTAAGACCTATGACACAAACATCATTTAGCACAATATCACACTGGAGAAGGACACTATCCCTTTCAAGCAGAACTTAAGACCTATCAACCCTCTCTTACTGCCTTTGATTGAAAAGGAAATTAAGAAACTTTTGGATGCCAAGATCATAGTTCCCCTAAGGTATTTGAAGTGGATAGCTAATTTGGTGGTAGTCAGAAAGAAGAATGGGGAAATTAGGCTATGTGTTGACTTCATGAATCTGAACAAATTCTCTAGAAAAGACAACTACCCTCTGCCTAAGATGGAACACTTGCTGCAAAAAGTTTCAGGGGTTAGAGTCATGTCTTTCTTAGATGGATTTTTAGGTTACTATCAGATTGTTGTACACCCAAAAGATTAGGAAAAGACCGCCTTCACTACTCCTTGGGGCACTTTCATGTACTCCAAGATGCCTTTTGGACTGATGAATGCTAGGGCTACTTTTCAGAGGGCCATGGACATAGCCTTTGTGGGAGAGAAGGACAAGTTTGTCCTTATTTACCTTGATGACATAACAATTTTTTCCAACAATCACAAGGACCATTTGCAGCACTTGAAGAAGGTGTTTCTAAAGTGCAGATAGTTTGGAATTTCTATGAGCCCAAAGAAATCACAGTTTTCTCTAGAAGAAGGAAAACTTCTGGGACATATTGTTTCTGCTGAAGATGTGAAGATTGATCCAGGCAGAGTTCAAGCAATTCATACATTATCCATCCCAAGGTCAAAAAAGGATGTTGAATCTTTCCTGGGTAAGATAAAATTTGTCAGAAGGTTCATTCCAAACTTTGTAGAGTTAGTGAAGCACATCACTTCCATGCTTAGGAAAGGGTAAGAAATAAAATGAACAGATACTGCAAGAAGCTCTTTTGAAGCCATTAAACAAGCTATCATCGAAGCTCCCACTCTAATCAGTCCAGACTACACCAAGGAGTTTTATATCTTCTCTTTTGCCTCTTATAATACACTTGCAGCAATTCTATTGCAGAAAAATGATGAAGGTATAGAGCACCCTGTGGCCTTTTTCAGCAAAACTCTGAGGGATGCTAAACTAAGGTATGACCTTATTGAAAAGTAAGCTTATGCTCTCATAAAATCTTTGAAGGCCTTCAGAATTTATATTCTGCATTCCAAAGTGATTGCATATGTACCTTTAGCCTCAATAAAAGATGTCCTAACTCAGCCAGATGTTGATGGAAAGAGAGCTAAATGGATTGCAAAGTTCATAGAGTTCAACATAGAGGTGAAGCCCACCAAGCTGGTCAAAGGCCAGGGCTTGGCTAAGCTCATGGCTAAGGAAAATTGTAGTTTGCTGGACATAAATTGCATGGGTTCAATTTCAGGTAGTGAGCAGACAGAGGAAGCAGCAGAAGAGCAAGAGCAGAATCAGTCTTTGGCTAAAAATCTAGCCACCTATGAATGGTATTCCAGCATAGTTCATTTTTTGCAGAAGCTAGAAGTCCCTCCAGGGCTTAGCTTAAGTCAATCCCGAGCCATTAAGCTCAGATCAGCCAAATTCTGCATTAATAAAAATCTGCTTTATTGGAAAGCCCCATCAGGAATCCTCTTGAGATGTCTATATAAGGGACATTCTGTGGAAGTCATGCACCAGTTCCAATCTACCATCTATGGAGGGCATCATTATTGGAAAACGACAGCCCACAAGATCCTGAGGGCTAGGCATTATTGGCCTACTTTGTTCTCTGATGTGTTTTCTTTCGTGAGGTCTTGTGACAAATGTCAGAAGTTTGCAGGAGGACAACAACTAAAATCTCTTTCCTTGAAGCCAGTGCATGTCAATGGTCCCTTCCAGTAGTGGGGCTTGGACTTCATAGGTGAGATTAATCCACATTCAAGTGGTCAGCATAAATGGATCTTGGTAGCCACTAATTATTTCACCAAATGGATTGAAGCATGTACCCACTAAGAATGCTAATCACCAGGTTGTCATAAAGTTTTTGAATGAGAATATTTTCACTAGATTTGGTTGCCCAACCAAACTAGTCACTGATAATGCAACAACTTTCAGGGCAAAATAATTGGTAGACATGTGTGAATCCATGGGCATTTAGTTGGTGCATTCTACCTCATATTATCCTCAAGGCAATGGCCTGGCAGAATCATCTAACAAGAGTCTTGTGAGGATAATCAAAAAGCTATTGGAAGACAACAAAAAGAGCTGGGATTCCAAGTTGAAGTTTGCACTATGGGCTGACAGGGTTACCAACAATAATTCCATAGGAAATTCTCCATTCATGCTAGTTTATGGTAGTGATGTTATTTTTCCTATCCAGCTGATTCTCCCTGTGGCCAAATTCCTGCAAGAAGACCAAGATGAAGAGAATGACATTGTAAGGAGGATGAATAACCTGATTGAATGATAGTAGATCAAAGAGAAGCTGGGTGAGAAGTCAAATGCTCATCAAAAGAAAACCAAAGAAACCTTTGACAGAAAGGAAAAATGTTGGCATTATGATACATATGTTGTACTTGATGGCAACCCACTCATCTCAGATAATAAATTATAGTGTAGAGAAAAGTTCACGCACTTATATGCAGAGAAAAGTTTATTTCATGCAGAGAAAAGTTCACGCACTTTTATGCAGAGAAACGTTTATTTCATGTAGAGAAAAGTTCACGCACTTTTATGCAGAGAAAAGTTTATTTCATGTAGAGAAAAAGTTCACGCACTTTCATGCAAGGAAAAGCGCGTATATGTTGGAGAACTTACCTTTGGTCCATGGTAGTTAGTCCTTGGTATTTGAACCTATGAGGAAAAGCGCGTATATGTTGGAGAACTTACCTTTGGTCCATGGTAGTTAGTCCTTGGTATTTGAACCTATGAGGAAAAGCGCATATATGTTGGAGAACTTACCTTTGGTCCATGGTAGTTAGTCCTTGGTATTTGAACCTATGGTTTTGGACCTTGGTACGCACTTCCATGCAAGGAAAAGCGCGTATATGTTGGAGAACTCACCTTTGGTCCATGGTAGTTAGTCCTTGGTATTTGAACCTATGGTTTTGGACCATGGTACCTCGTCAAAAGTGTTGATCTCACGCAATTTCATGGTTGGTTCATGGTATTAGTCCGACAGTTTTTGATCCTATGGTTTTGGCCCGTGGTATTGCATCCAAAAGTGTTGATCTCACGTACTTTCATGGTTGGTTCATGGTATTAGTCCAACAGTTTTTTGATCCTATGGTTTTGGCCCGTGGTATTGTGAAAGGCCTAAGACTATAAAAGATGAAGGAGATCATTTGGCAAAGCATCTTCTGAATTATCGAATATCTGATAAAGTGCTAGATCTGGAATATTGTGATTGGGTTTTGGTGCAGATCTGGATCTGAATGAAGAAGGAACCTGAGCGTAAGGAGAAGGATAAGTTCTATTGATGGGTCAAAATCTTAAGGCTGGAATAGTGGTATCTCTATATGATTTTGATATGTGATATGTGGCATACGCTTGATCTATAAATCTAATAATCTGGGTCTGAATTATTGATGCATGTTTTATTTTACACATGTTATGATCTGGGTATGTCTGATGTAACAACTGCAAAGTTATAAGGAAATATTTGCAGATCTGTATGCGGGTTGGCTTTGGTGAAATCAAATATTGATGATGCAAGTGTAGTTGATGGGTTTTTGATGTTCTTGGATCCAGTTTGAAAATTTATGAAAAGTGGTCCTTGAAAGAAAAGAAGTAGGGGGTTGTAGCTCCCTTCTAGGAGAGACTGGAAAACGAGAGAGAGTTGTAGCTCTCTGCAGGTTGCAGCCTGCGTACTGGTAAAGGACTGCACCAGTACAAAACCATTGTAAAAGGAGTTTCTAATTTGAAAGAAGATAGAGACATATTGCAGCAGGTGGTTTTCACCCACATTGGGTTTCCACCTTACATCTTGTGTTCTCTGGTGTCACTATCTGTTTTCTTTGTTCATGCTCATTATTTTATGGTACTGACATGCAAAAATAATTCAAAGAATAAATAAGGAAGATTTATTAAAAGAACTTGATAATATTGATTCACCCCCCCTCTCAGTATTATTTCCAACAATTGGTATCAGAGCAGGTCCTTCAGAGAAGCTTGATCGCTTGAAGGAAGATCATTCATCATGAGCAACTACGAGAGGGAAGCATCAATCAGGCCACCAATTTTTGATGGGACAAACTTCAATTATTGGAAGGTAAGAGTTACTACCTATCTTCAATCTCTTGGTACAGAAGTTTGGGATATCATAGATACAGGCTACACTTTTCCTTCAGCTACTCCTACAGATATGGCCGAAAAGAAGAAATATGAAACAAATGCTAAAGCAGTCAATACTCTGTTGGGATGCTTATCTCAAATAGAATTCGTGAAGGTTATGCAATATAAATCTGCAAAAGAAATATGGGACAAGATAGTCTTGAGCTACGAAGGAGATGAACAGGTAAAGCGTGCTAAACTTCAAATCCTCAGGATTTAGTATGAGAATCTCAGAATGTATAATGATGAAAGTGTGGCTAACTATTTCCTTCGGGTAGATGAGATTGTTAATTGCATGAAAAACTTGGGTGAAGAAATAAAAGAGGCTATTGTGGTTGAAAAAGTTCTAAGATCATTGTCCCCCAAGTTTGAATCTAAAGTGTCTGCAATAGAAGAAAAGGAAAATCTACGAATTCTTACTATGTCTCAGCTACACGGAATTCTAACTGCTTATGAAATGAGAAAGGGAGGTCCATCAGACAGAAGAGAAGCTGCTTTCAAGGCTTCAGGCAAAGGAGACTATTATGAAGCAAGTCACGTGCCAGAAGAAGAAGAAGAAGAATCAAATTTTGTCAGAAATCTTCAAAGGGGAACTAGAAGGTTCAGAGGTAAGTTACCTTTTAAATGCTTTGCTTGTGGAAGAGTAGGTCATTATGCTGCAAAATGTCCTCATAAGGATAAAGGAAAGGAACCTGCTAGATGGAACAAGAAACAGATTGCAAATAAGAAAAGCCTGTACACTCATGAAGATAGTGATGGTCTATCAAATAGTGACAAAGATGAACGAGGTAATGACTATAAACTCTTAATGGCATTTGAAGATGATGATTACATGGATGCTATAGATGTGGATAGCTTTTGTGAAGAAATTTCTAGACTCAAGACATGTATAGAAGAAAAGAATAGGATCATTGATACTCTACAACTTCAAATTGATGAAAAAGAAAAATATCTTGAAAAGTTAGAAGGCGAAATTGTTGGTCTTAGAAAAGAGATTGAGAAAACAAAGGCTATTAATCTTAAGTTTGTCAAAGGATCTGAAACTCTAGATGAGATCATCAATGTACAGCGCTCTCCTCTAAACAAGACAGGTCTGGGCTATAATGGAGAAACTTCTCAAGCATCCACCTCAAAGAGTTATCTTGATGCAGCAAGAAGGAATGAGCAAAAGCACAATGGAGATCACCAAGTAAAGCAGGGACCAATTACAAACAAAGACTATCAGGCAAATCAGGGGCAATCTGTCTTAAGGATGAACAAAAGTTACAACCAGCCACAGGTAAAATCCTCTCAATTTGCTTCAAGAATGAATGACAATAGAAATTACAATCGTTTGGCCGGAAGATTTGATAACCGCAGAAATTTCTTCAATGGACAATGCTTTTCTTGCCATAACTTTGGTCACAAAGCAGCTCAATGTGTTGCATATAAAACGATCATGACTAGAGAAGCTCAAAAACAAAGAAGTATGACCGAGATTACAAAAAGGACCTATAACAACTTTTCGGTTCTTGAAAATGAAGTTGAATGTTCTATTTGCAATAACTTTGGTCATGAAGATTCTGAATGTAGGAGCAGGTTTCAGCAGACAAAGGAACAAGCCTCAAGCACCAAAACATGGAGAATAAAGGAACCACAAACAGAAAGATGTGGGATAGCATTTTATGCAGAGGGACAGGAAAATCTATGGTACATTGACAGTGGATGTTCGAAGCATATGACAGGTGATAAAGAAAAACTTGAATCATATTCTGCTCTAGAAAAGGGAAAGAAAGTTTCTTTTGGAAATGATACTCCTGCAACTATAAAAGGAAAAGGCACTGCTCAGTTAAAAGAAAAGGTCAAAGCTGGAAATGTTTTGTACGTTGATGGATTGAAACATAATCTTCTAAGTGTCAGTCAGATGTGTGATCAAAGAACCAAGGTGATATTCAGATCAAATGGATGTCTTTTTCGTGATCTTGATACAGGTAAAACAGTGATCAAAGGTAAAAGAACTTCAAATAATCTATACATATTTGAAGAAGGACAACAACAATGCTATCTGAGCAAGGATGATGAGCACTGGTTATGGCACCGGAGGTTGGGGCATCTAAGCTTTTCACAAATAAGGAAAGCATGCAAATATCAGGCAGTTCGTGGTCTTCCAGATATCAAAGTTCCAGACAACACCATATGCAAATCATGTCAGTTTGGAAAGCAAACCAGCACTACCTTTCTGGAAAAGGAAGGATCAGCTAGCATGCCTCTTGAGCTAGTACATACAGATACATGTGGTCCATTCAGGAAAAGGACACCTCGAGGAGAAGAATACTTGATATTATTCATTGACGATTTCTCCAGGTTTGTCTGGTTAGGACTTATGAAGCACAAAGATGAAGCATTCGAAAAATTCAAATCCTTTAAATCCTTGGTTGAAAATGAATCAGGATACAAAATTAAGTGTCTTAGATCCGACAGAGGTGGGGAGTTTACCTCAAATGAATTTTTCGATTTCTGTGAAGAACATGGGATAAGAAGAGAATTCTCTACAGCTAGAACTCCTCAGCAAAATGGAGTGGTGGAAAGAATGAACAGAAATGTCCAACAAATGGCTCGTGCTATGCTTGATGAATCTGGAACTCCCACAACTTTCTGGGGTGAAGCAGCACATGCTGCGGTTATTATTCTCAACAAAACAAATGTCCGAGTGAACAACACTCAAACCCCTCATGAGATCTGGTATGGTGAGACTCCTTCGGTAAAGCACTTCAAAATCTTTGGGAGCAAATGCTATATTAAAAATACTGATGAGCAACTTGGCAAACTTGAACCTAGAGCAGATGAAGGCATCCTTCTTGGTTATTCTCCACACAGCAAAGCATACAATTGCTATAATAAAAGACTTGGAAGAATTGTTGACAGCATTGATGTAGTGGTTGATGAGAAGGGATACATTCCTAGGCAAGTAAATCATGAAGATATCGAAGAAGATGAAGGCCATCCTCAAAGACAGAATGATGAAGAAGAAGAACCTCAAGAAGAACCAGAGGAGCAGATAAGGATAGAAGAGAAGACTCCATCCAGATATGTTCAGAAGAATCATCCAGAATCTCAAATTTTGGGACAGAAAGAAGCAGGTGTACAAACAAGAAGAACAATTGCAGAAGCTTCAAGCTATTTGGCATTACTCTCTTCCACTGAACCACAAAATGTGAAAGAGGCATGCAAAGATGAATGTTGGGTCAAAGCAATGGATGAATAACTTGATCAGATCGAAAAGAACAACACTTGGGAGCTGGTTCCTAGACCAAAGGATAAGAATGTTATAGGAACAAAATGGGTCTTCAAAAATAAATTGAATGAAAATGGAGAAGTAGTTAGAAACAAGGCCAGACTTGTTTGTAAAGGGTATGCGCAACAAGAAGGAATAGATTTTGAAGAAACTTTTGCTCCTGTTGCAAGACTTGAGGCCATCCGAATGTTCCTTGCTCTCTCAAGCTTTCAAAACTTCAAGGTATTTCAAATGGACGTGAAATCAACCTTTCTGAATGGAGACTTGGAAGAAGAAGTATACATTGAGCAGCCAGATGGTTTCATTCTTGGAAATGATCCAAATCTTGTATGCAGATTGAAAAAGGCTCTCTATGGCCTAAAACAAGCTCCAAGGGCTTGGTACTATCGTTTGGACAAATATCTTCATCAACAAGGTTTTTCAAAAGGATCAGCAGACAGCAATCTTTATATAAAAGTTGAAAATGACAAATTGCTGATACTTGTTGTGTATGTAGATGACATTATCTTTGGCAACAATGAAGAAGCTATGAGTCAAAGCTTTGCCTTGGTGATGCAGAAAGAATTCGAAATGTCCTTGCTGGGAGAACTGACATATTTTCTTGGTTTGAAAATCCAACAAAATGAAGGAGGGATCTTCTTGTCTCAAACCAAGTATCTCAAGTAGATTTTGAAGAAATGTGGTATGGAAGAAGCAAAACCAGTATGTACACCCATGGTCACAGGATGTAACCTCAGTGCAAATGATGAATCAGCAGCAGTGCATCAACCAACTTACAGATCTATGATTGGAAGTCTACTTTATTTGACAGGTACCCGACCAGACATCATGCATGCAGTGGGAATAGTTGGAAGATTTCAGGCAAATCCAAAGGAAACTCATCTTCAGGCAGTAAAGAGAATCTTAAAATATCTTCAAGGGACTCAAAACTATGGCTTATGGTATCCTAGAGATACAGATCTAACACTTCATGCTTATACAGATGCAGATTGGGCCGGAAGCGTGGATGACAGGAAAAGCACAAGTGGTGGTGCATTCTTTATGGGTTCCAGATTAGTATCTTGGTTCAGCAAGAAACAGAGTTCGATTGCCTTGTCTACAGCTGAAGCAGAATATGTTGCTGCTGCATCTTGCTGCACTCAACTCCTTTGGATGATGCAGACCTTGCAGGATTTTTAAATCACTTGTACACCACCCATCTCCATCTTATGTGATAATACAAGTGCAATCAGCATTTCAAAGAACCCAGTCATGCATTCAAAAACCAAGCACATACCAATCAAGTATCACTTTCTCCGGGAACAAGTGCTTGAACAAAAGGTCAAGTTGGAGTCTGTTCCTTCTAAGGAACAGGTTGCTGATATACTCACCAAACCATTGCCTAGGGAGACCTTTGAATACCTCAGGCAAAAGCTGGGGGTTGTTGATGCATCATCTTGTTGTTGAATCTCTTCTGATTGTTGGTTGTACACAAGGTTCATCTGAAGTATATGCGTACATGTGCTGGGTTGCGGATTGGTCAAAGATCGAATGGCACAGGTTCAGGGGGAGCATATCATGCATTGTTGGCATTATGGAGGAAGTACAGAAGGAGATCATGGATGCTGGTCTAAATATTGCTGCAATACGTCTCTATCTCTTTCATGGTCATGGATTATGGTTCTTCTTTGCAGATCTGGTTTATAGTCGGGGGGAGCATAACCCTTTGCCCTTGATGTCAAAGGGGGGAGAGTGATTGGTTGTTGTTGCCATCAAGTCCAAAGGGGGAGATTGTTGGCATTATGATACATATGTTGTACTTGATGGCAACCCACTCATCTCAGATAATAAATTATAGTGTAGAGAAAAGTTCACGCACTTATATGCAGAGAAAAGTTTATTTCATGTAGAGAAAAGTTCACGCACTTTTATGTAGAGAAAAGTTTATTTCATGTAGAGAAAAGTTCACGCACTTTTATGCAGAGAAAAGTTTATTTCATGTAGAGAAAAAGTTCACGCACTTTCATGCAAGGAAAAGCGCGTATATGTTGGAGAACTTACCTTTGGTCCATGGTAGTTAGTCCTTGGTATTTGAACCTATGAGGAAAAGCGCGTATATGTTGGAGAACTTACCTTTGGTCCATGGTAGTTAGTCCTTGGTATTTGAACCTATGGTTTTGGACCTTGGTATGCACTTTCATGCAAGGAAAAGTGCATATATGTTGGAGAACTCACCTTTGGTCCATGGTAGTTAGTCCTTGGTATTTGAACCTATGGTTTTGGACCATGGTACCTCGTCAAAAGTGTTGATCTCACACAATTTCATGGTTGGTTCATGGTATTAGTCCGACAGTTTTTGATCCTATGGTTTTGGCCCATGGTATTGCATCCAAAAGTGTTGATCTCACATACTTTCATGGTTGGTTCATGGTATTAGTCCAACAGTTTTTTGATCCTATGGTTTTGGCCTGTGGTATTGTGAAAGGCCTAAGACTATAAAAGAGGAAGGAGATCATTTGGCAAAGCATCTTCTGAATTATCGAATATTTGATAAAGTGCTAGATCTGGAATATTGTGATTGGGTTTTGGTGCAGATCTGGATCTGAATGAAGAAGGAACCTGAGCGTAAGGAGAAGGATAAGTTCTATTGATGGGTCAAAATCTTAAGGCTGGAATAGTGGTATCTCTATATGATTTTGATCTGTGATATGTGGCATACGCTTGATCTATAAATCTAATAATCTGGGTTTGAATTATTGATGCATGTTTTATTTTACACATGTTATGATCTGGGTATGTCTGATGTAACAACTGCAAAGTTATAAGGAAATATTTGCAGATCTGTATGCGGGTTGGCTTTGGTGAAATCAGAGATTGATGATGCAAGTGTAGTTGATGGGTTTTTGATGTTCTTGGATCCAGTTTGAAAATTTACGAAAAGTGGTCCTTGAAAGAAAAGAAGTAGGGGGTTGTAGCTCCCTTCTAGGAGAGACTGGAAAACGAGAGAGAGTTGTAGCTCTCTGCAGGTTGCAGCCTGCGTACTGGTAAAGGACTGCACCAGTACAAAACCATTGTAAAAGGAGTTTCTAATTTGAAAGAAGATAGAGACATATTGCAGCAGGTGGTTTTCACCCACATTGGGTTTCCACCTTACATCTTGTGTTCTTTGGTGTGACTATCTGTTTTCTTTGTTCATGCTCATTATTTTATGGTACTGACATGCAAAAATCATTCAAAGAATAAATAAGGAAGATCTATTAAAAGAACTTGATAATACTGATTCACCCCCCCTCTCAGTATTATTTCCAACACAAAAGTGGACAATATCTAGGTTGGTGACGAGGTTTTCAAATGGGATGCATTTAAGGAAAAGAAAGGTAATCATGGTATGTTTGACTTCTTATGGATAGGCCTGTTTGTCATTGCTCAATACCAGAGGAACAATACTTTCATTTTTCACAATTTGGAGGGGGAAGATGTTTTTGGTAGCCCAGTCAATGGGCGGTTTTTGAAACTTTATTTCATTTAAGGATTTAAAGCCTTGGTATTGTAAATATGTTTTTTCAGTTTTTATTTTTGCAAAATAGACTTCATGCCCAATGGAACACTGGGAGGAAGATTTGATTTTGGTTTTATAGGAAAGGCATTGTTCTGTAGTTCTTGAAACCTCAAAGGGAGGCTTTCATCCCCAAAAGGAGCCAGTGTTAGTCCTGAGGGTCAGTGCTATAGTTTTAAGGCAAGGCCTTTAGCAGTGGCAACAGTGAGTGCATCTGAGCCATTGGAGCTAGCTGATCAATGGCCCAGATCCATAGGCCAAGCCATATGCTATAGTACCCGGACCCGACGGGATTTGTGAAGAAAGCTACATAACTTTTGAAATCCGGCGGGAGCCTTTTTCCCGCGGAAACGTGCATGATCACCCACAACTGTTGATCCACCCCGCCTAAATCGATGGTTATCATACATATCGGGCGAGAAAAAAGTACGATGAATACCCGCCTGATGAGGGTGGTTTCCTCTCTCTCCTCCGCCACTATGTGTCAATCGTTGAGTGGCATCAAGGAGGTTCTGACAATTCCCACTTACCGCCTGATCCCCGCCCAATGGAAACTGCTTCCGCCTCCAAAACCGCCCACGACTGTTAACCACCACGTATCTCCTCCGCCCGATAACCATCTGGTCTCCCCATAGGCGATCCAACGGCCCTGATCTAATCTGCCCCTCGCCACGACTCCATGCCTCCGGTGATCAATCACCACTGTTGATTCCACCAATCCGACGACCCTCATCCATAGCCACCCTAACCTGTCCTCCACCACCCTACCATTACTTTGTTTGTTCGGTTTGGTACACCCAACGGCTCATACGCCCCTGCTCGCCACTTCCCATCAGCCAATCCCTGTCAGTTGCTCGAAGAGGAAAGCCATTAGCTCTGCTAGCCTTTATGACAGTGGGATAGTTAAGCCAAATAAAGGAATGCAAGGCCTAGAAGAGGAAAGGACACCAGTACAAGGCTGCCAACTACCAGAAATGGTTACTGTTTTGGTTATGAAAGGAGACTTGTGTCCTCATTGCCTGTTGAGATATGTATTCAGGCAGTTAAAGCCAGAGGTGATGGGTTAAGATAGTTGGAGGTCTCAAAAATCCCCAGAGCATTGTAACTGCCCTATAAATGGCCCAAAACAGGAAGAAACAAGGGTTCAACTTTTGGAGACTGTAGATACTCTGTTCCTTGCAGCTTCTCATCTTCATTCCAGTAATACAAGCTTCTTTTGTTGTTACATGTTCAATGTCCATTTCTCTTCTGCTCTACGCTTGCACTTGGATAAGTCTTTCATGATTTCTTCTATGTCTAATGCCAGATAACTGCCATCTTATCTTTGCATTGATAATTGGATTTGCAATTGAATATGTTATTCACGTTTCTTCTATGTCTAATGCCAGATAATTGTCATCTTATCTCTGCGTTGATAAATTATATTTGCAAGTTTCATTTACTTCCTATAGCTATCCATTCATATATGTTTATATATGCATCTGCTGGTAGAGTGAGTATTCTCCATCTATCCATTGAATCTATAAACTATTGAGCATTAGTGGTCTAAAGCCTTGTCAATCTGGGGGTGTTCATGCATGTCTGGAGTAAAACAAAGTTGAAGTGGTTATCTGGCTTAATCCAAACCATCATCCATTCCAATAGTCCAGAGAACAATATTGAAGATTATATGTTACCAGCCATCTCCGAGCTACAACCTAGGAGAGTTTCCTTGAGTGATAATAGGCCATATCATGAAAAATTGTTAGAACAATGAAGTGACTAATGCAATAAATGGATTTTTCACCAAATTTGCAACTAAGGTGAAGTTTTTGGACTATTTCCACAAGAATTGGTTTTCCGGTGATAATTTTAGTAAGTTCACATACTCTTTATTTTGTTTATAATTTTTTTGTTTCATAAAGATAAGATATATTTACTAATTGAGTTTTTACATTTAGGGATGTGGGTAAAAGGCTGCCGAGATTTTCCTCATGCAAATCAAGAGACAAATAATGTTGTGGAATCATACCACTGTTATCTCAAGACTTTGTTTCTATCTAATCATAGAAATAAATGTTCTCATAGGATGGATTGGCTATTTTATACTCTCCTCACAAATGTTGAACCGTGTTACCGATTCAAGGAATATTTGAAAAAAGAAGGATATTTGAACAACCACAAGAAAGAGAAGCAACTTGAATTGTCAATGGAAAAATCTAGAAGAATTCCAGATAGTGATTGCAGCCCTCATGAGAGCATATCTCATGCTTATTGGGTGAGGAGTCAAAGTACACCTGATATGTGATATCTTATCACTTGGCATCACACAAATGTTTTCACTTGTGATTTCCCATGGTCTATTCATGGCAAAATTTGCAAGAATTCCATAAAGGTAGGTTGGTTGTATTCCCCTTCAATGAATTCATATGCTTTATTAGATCATGATACCACACCCAATACATTCAATGTCCCTCCTGAGATAGCTATAGAGGAGCCAAACCTTGATACAAATGTCGACACAACTATCATGGTTGATAACAATGCAGATCCAAATGTTGAAGAACTTCAGTTGGCTAGAGAGGAGTTGTTTGGCTACGTATACCTGTTAACGAATAACGATGCTGCTACTTTAAGAAAGACAAAATAGTTGATAGGTTTGGTTAAAAAAATGATGGATGATGTGGATGATCTTCATATTATTGACTATGACTTCACCCTTGGGTTGGGTGCTTATGTTTCATCTTTGAAGAGAAATAAGAGTTTCCTTAGCCCTAAAAAGAAAAACAAAAGAGGAAAACAAGGTGGCATCTTTGAAATTGATTTGAATGTCCCTGCATCCAATTATGAACCATTTCAGTTTCAACATCTCAACAAGCAAGGTCATCCTCATTCCAACAATGCATCCTCTATTGTCCCAGGTAAGTTCCATAAAGTGATGAGATCAACATGTTTAGATTAGTTTATATAGACAACCATTTCTTAATGAAGTAGTATGCAAATGTTTGCAGTGACGCAACATCCCACTAGTGTGTTTTCTCCTATGGATCATCCTCCATTGGAGGATGCTTCGTTGGTTGACAATTGTCGAATTGGTGATTTGCCAGGTTTGTTGCTATATCTTTCCTCTTGATTTTCTCTTAAATGTGTGTACTGGATGTTAATGATGTTACTAGTGTAGTGTTTGAACATTTGCAAAGATGTGACATCCCACCAGTGTTCCTTCAATTCAAGCACATAGACGAATGCACCATCGATCTAGTTACCATGTCATTCAAGGTGCATTGGATGGGATTCCTAATTCATGTAGTCAATATTATGATGGTTGTATTACTTTACATGCCATTATTTTCTTTGATGAAAATTGCATTGTTATCTTATAGATGCAAGAGCTTCTCCTATGGATCATCCTCCACTGGAGCATGCTTCATTGGTTGAAAACTATCCAATTAGTGATTTTCCAGGTTTTTTGCTATATATTTCCTCTTAATTTGCTCTTAAATGTGTGTACTTGATGTTATTGATGTTGGAAATGTAGTGTCTAAATGTTTGCAGAGGTGTGGCATCCCACCAGTGTGACTTCAATTCAAGCACATATACGGATGCACCATCAATCTAGTTATAACATCATTCAAGGCGCATTGGATAGGATTCCTAATTCATGTAGTCAATATTATGATGTTTGTATTAATTTAAATGACATTATTTTCTTTGATTAAAATTGCATTGTTTTCTTACAAATTCAAGAGCTTCTCCTATGGATCATCCTCCACTAGAGCATACTTTGTTGGTTGACAATTGTCCAATTGGCGGCGTTATAGGTTTGTTGCTACATTTTCCCTCTTAATTTGCTCTTAAATGTGTGTACTGGATGTTATTGATGTTGTTAATGTAGTTGCTAGATGTTTGCAGATTTGTGACATCCCACCAGTGTAGCTTCAATTCAAGCACATAGATGGATGCACCATCGATCTAGGTATCACATCATTCAAGGTGCATTTCATGGGATTCCTAATTCATGTAGTCAGTATTATGACATTTGTATTAATTTACATGTCATTGTTTTCTTTGATGAAAATTGAATCCTTATCTTACAACTACAAGAGCTTCTCCTGTGGATCATCATCCACTGGAGCATGATTTGTTGGTTGACAACAATCCAATTGGTGATTTTCCAGGTTTGTTGCTATATCTTCCCTCTTAATTTTATCTTAAATGTGTGTATTGGATGTTATTGATGTTGTTAATGTAGTGTCTGAATGTTTGCAAAGGCGCAACATCCTACGAGTGTGCCTTTAATTCAAGCACATAGATGGTTGCACCATCAATCTGGTTATCATATCATTCAAGGTGCATTGGATGGGATTCCTAATTCATGTAGTCAATATTATGATGTTTGTATTACTTCACATGTCATTTTTTCTTTGATTTAAAATGCATTGTTATCTTACAGATGCAAGAGCTTCTCCTATGGATCATCCTCCATTGGAGCATGATTTGTTGGTTGACAATTGTCCAAGTGGTAATTTGTCAGGTTTGTTGCTATATATTCCCTCTTAATTTTCTCTTGATATCACTAGCAATCAACAGTGGAGATTTATCTCCCTCTCCTAATGAAGTAAAGCACAAGGGGTGTCAGCAAGTTATAATGGCTGGTTTCCAAAATTATCATCAACACAATAGAATGGATGTCACATGTTTATTTTCTTCATCAATTTTCGTTCATTGAAGCTCTAATCTAGTTATCAAGCCTTGTTCCTAGTATAATATTGACATGCATAATTTGAAAGTTTGTGACGTGTCTCAAGAGTTGGTTATGTTGTGCAAGTCATTTTCCAAACATAAAAACAACATGGAAAAGAGAAAGGTTTGGAAATCCAAACAAATGATTACGAGATAACTTGTAAAAAAAAACTCATCTATTTTGATTCCCAGTTTGAGAGATCGACATGGAATACACATAATTTTTTCAATAGGGATAGACTTTGTTTAGTAAATTGTATCATAAAGATATTGTAATACTTTATTGTTTATTTCCTGAATATTATGGATCTTAAAGCTTTGTACATTTTAATATATAATGTATTAGAAATAAAGACAAAGGGTTCATAACTCTCTAGGAAAAACCTTGTCTGTATTGTATGATTTTCAAGATTAATATAGTTTTCTCTCTGCAATAGTTTGAAAGGTTTCAAAGATTCATGTGTTATCGGTTTTTTGTATGTCCTCCTTCTACGTGATTTTTCTCCTTTTTGCTTCTCACATGTTCATATCTTTAGTATTGGAATATAGTTGTAATGGACTAGAATTCATGTTTGATTTCTCACTCTCATAATATTCAAATGCTATAAGTGTTTTTCCACCTAAAGTTTACAAAACCACCCTAGGGTTTGAGACTTGTAACCTCATTTTTGAAACCAAAATAGGTAACCTAAATTTTGAATCAAGATTTTATTTATTGAACCAACCTTTCTTTCTTCCTATACAATGGAGAATAGGGTGTGGGACAAAGATTTAGAACAAATATTTGACACTGATGAATGTGAAACAGGGTACTGATTGGATTTTCTTTATTCTTTTCTGGTAATATTGGGAACAAATTATTTTCATGTTTACACTAGTTGTGGAGAAATTCCAAGCTTACACATTTGGAGAAGGAAGGTTATGTGATCCATTTTCTAACGCTTTTATGAAGGATACTTTAAATACTTTTGACTAAAAATCATCATTGGTCCAATGTCACCCACAAGGTGGGTGATTCTTGCTATGAAATGAAAGAAATAACCTACCCCCTTGTTGCCTTACAATCGCTAACCCAACATAGAACAAATATTATGATTTAATAAATACAACAGTGACTCTGGAGGGAATTTCTTAATACAAGGGACAATCATGAAGTTCTCATGGGATCAGAGCATAACCATAAAAATTGCAAGGAAAAATTATAAACATAGAGCACTTTTACCAAGGATACAAGACAAAGAATTTTGAAAAGGGATACTCCCTCGAAGACAAGGCATTTGGATAACTCCATTCTAATATGTGTGCTCAAACTCTAGTGGAAGGAAGCCATCATTAAAATTCTTTTTATTTTAAACTTATATTTTAATTTAAGCCGCATTTCCCATTAAAACACCTGACTAGCCCAAAACCCTAAAAATGTGGTAACAAAAGTCATAACATTTAATGGAGTGCCTTATAATTGTCCCCTCAGTCATATGCTTCCCTTTTTCCCTTGAAACATTGCTGAATAGATGCTTGGTTTCATTTGGTATTTTGTTTCCATGGTATTGAAAATATTCACACTGTATCTGTTTGCAGTGTCATTTGCTAGTAATTCTTGCCAAAAACCCCATTTTCTTCCAACCAAACCCTATAGGAAATTGTATATATCTTTCTGAACTACATTATGTTTGAAGATAACGTGTTTGAGTTTAATCCTTTCCCTGTACAAGAATGGTCTTTAGGATCATGTTTAGATGGCCTCATCTTTATGACTCTTAAAGGAGTGTCTAGGTCTCTGAGAGGGTGTTTTCCTATCCAACCTCTCAAGGATTGTCTATAACAGGTCCAATCCTTTAAGGGATGTGCCAATGGCCTTTGAATTTGTACTTTTGTTTAAGCAAAGGCTACTAGACATGGAAATATGCATGTCATAATTTTAGATGTCTATGTTGCTAAACTGGAACCCTAACATGTGAAATGTAAAGATCAAACCAATTTAACCCAAAAGGGAATGGATGTGTTCAAGAAACACAAAGGAGAGGATATACTTAAGAGTTTCTCACAACAACCATCATGTTAAGAATTGATAGGTATTACAATTGATTACCTTTATTGAAGTTAGGCAAAGAAAGGAAAGGATTATTCCTGATATGGAACAAAATGATATGTGTTACATAACTACTTTTTAAAAGGTATTATAATTCTCAAGAGATGGCCTAGAGTCTGCAAACAGTCACCTTCAAACATTCACCCATAAAACTCTAGTTTTACCCTTAGGCATAGAAATCTACAGATATGTCCAACAAAAGAGTCCTAGATATAAAGTCAACAAAGAGAATTTCAATAATAAACCAAGTGAAGAAAAATATATACTATGACCTTGAATGCTACATATGGTGGGTTTTAGATTATCAATTGATTTATTTATTTTCCAAGACTGTTTTTTTGCAAACTATTTACACTAATTGGTTTTTGGAAGGGGATGGTAACTTATGCACCCCCTTTACAGTAGTTTTCCTCTAACAAGGGCCTTTTGCAAAATGTTAGTGACTTTACTTTTATGCATTGTGTGCTATATCTATATCAGTTATTGTGGTGGTTAATTTTTTCTTTATTTATTGCGCAATTTGTATTTTGCATTGCTCTACTTTTCCTACAATATCTTGTCTCTTTTTGAGAATATTTTACATGTCATCTTTTTGGCACTCATATTGATGGTAAGTAATGCTTGTAACAAACAAATAGGTGATGTAAAGAAGGTATTGTTGTGATTCTTCCATATTTTAGTACTTGGTTTGTTGCTTCTGATTTTTTTATTATTAGACAACCATATTAGACTTTTGGAATTGCAGGCAATACATTTCTTGTGTTTGAATTTATCATTGTATACAATTTTTTCATAGTAAAGTAAGTTTAATGAGGATTCTATTTTAAAAAGTATATGTTTTTGCTACAGTCTATCTTTTTTACATGTAAAATCTAATCCTTGGCTGAAGAGGGACCATGCTAGTTAGTCCAAGTAGTTATGCAGTTATCAAGTTGAAATTTTGTAGCAGCCATAATGATCCATTTTATTCCTCATGTAATGAGATGGGCATCCAGGAAACATATTTATTGGTTAATTTGAACTACAATTTGTAATTCATTGAAATCTGCAAGGATATATCTAAAGAATAATATGGATGTTTTGAATAATACATAGCATTTGGATAGATTCATCATAATAGTACTTACATTCACAAATTAATCTTGTTTGTGATTGAGACAACATGAGTTATATATTTTCATGGTCACTTTCTTACATTTCACATGTTTCAGCGTTTTCTGGAAAAAAAGATAAATCAAATTTTGAAACAAATTGACTAAAACAAGAGAAAAACACATTTTAAGCCATCATTCCTACAATTTGCAAATGCCAAGGAAATAGAACACACTGCAATGTGCAAATTGAGACTAAACCTAGATTGTGAGGCTCAACCTGTACTTCATAGATAAAATTTCTATATTGAAAACTTGAAGGTAAGACTACCCCTATACTCTATGGATAAAATTTTGGATTGTCAACTTGAAGTTGAGTATAAGGCTGTATTTGATAGATAAAATTATGGTTTGCATAATGCAAAGTTGTGCATTATTTAAATACAAGGTTTAAATCTGTATCACAATCCCCACATTCTATTCAATTTTATGGATATGAAAATCATTGAATTTAATGTTTTTAATATTGTTTTAATGTTTATAATTTAAGCGTAATTTTCCAATTCCAATAAAAATTATGGAAGAGGGCAATGGAGGTTGGCAGGTGTTGTGTTTTAACTCACAAAAATAGAACATTTTCAAATTAATGTTGTTAACATTTTTAGGCCCTTGACTAATTTAAACATTAACTATGGACATAATTGCCTCAATGCATTAGAAAACTCAAATCACTAACATGGTAAAATAACATAAAAGAAAATATTTATAACCTCAACAACATTCAATTATTTATTCACAAATCATGCAAATATTACAGTTCTCCGTATACATGGAATATATCACATTTGTCCATATACTTTTCACCAATACAAGAGAACCCAATCATTGTAGGTTGGGTGAAAATAGTACATTAATGGGTTCTTCTTTAATGAAAGAGCTATGCCATGAGGGCCCCCACAAAAATGACAACAAACAAACATTTCCATAATGGGGACCTATCTCGCTGCTGCTCAATGACTCCTGGTGTAACAAATGATGATCATATGTCATCACTGACAACTCCACACAATAGATGAGTGGAAATACTTTGTATGTCTGCATGGTAATCCATGTTTAAAGATTGAAATTCATAACTTCAAATTTTGGCTTCTTTGTAAAGGGGTTTGAGATTGTCTGTTCGAACTTGATATGTGCCTTTCATCTGGTTGCAAATTAACTCTAAATTTGTGAGTATGGTGATATCATTGACACCAATATTTTTTGCCTCTTTCAGCCCTTCGAAAAGGGAAATATAGTATGCCTCGTTATTTGTAGTCCTTCCCTACACTTCTTTCTTTCTATGCAACACATGTTTTTTTACACTATTATGAAGCACAAATTGAATGATTGCTCATCCCAGATTAGGATAATAGGATACTTCAATGAACATGATCCACTTTTGCACCATTATTTATGCTTACAATAGCTGGAAAATAAGATAACAATAAAATGATATTAGAATTAGGAATTTAAATTTTAACATTAAACAACCTGTAGTGCCAATAATAAATGAGGATATAGTGCATTTAAGCCCATGACCTAGAAAAAACCAAGAAATTTATATTGCCAAAAAACTCACGGGAACATTATAAAAGCATAACTCTTTAAGCCATTCACAAAGGACAGTTCTCCAAATATTCATAAGCAGAAACCCAAAATGAAAGTTGAAACAATGGAATAGAATAATAAAATCTGCATAATTTGTAAGATTACATGGAGAACAGAAGAGAAAAACATACAATAAAATTACTAGTCATTGGAAGTGGGACTAAAGCTAGGGTAATAACATATGAAAATCACTCACGAAAACATATAGATTCAACAGATTCTGCTACAAAACTATATCAAACTTCCATTAAAGGATCAACAAGACGCATTACTATGCATGCTTTCTAGTGTAAACCAAATAGATTTTGGACGGGATTTCTGTTAAACTGGATTATAGAGAATTGGTTGTCCACCCAGGTAATGCAGAATAATGTATGGCACTAGAAAACTCAAGAAAGCATACAGATTCAAGAAATTTTGCTCCATAACTGTAGGAAGAACTGCCATTTAAGGATTAACAAGCAGAATTACTATACATGCCTGCTATTAACAGATTCTAAACTGGATTTATGCTAATATTAGTCCTTGGACCAGGTAATGCAGAATAATGTAAACCCTCAACTAACAATTATAGCAAACAGATAAGAAAATTTACTCAGGAAGAGATACAGCTTCCCAACAAGTCAATGTATACAAATTCTCTTGCCCTTGAATGGAACATGTAAAAATGCACAATATAGGCACAAGGAGCATAAAATATCTCTAAGTCATGGAATAAAACTAATTGGTTATATATCAGGTTACTCAAGTAGGGTTTTCTTGTTATTTTAATCACTGGGTAGAAGAAGACTTTAAATCAATCAGTTATGTTATCATGATTTTTGACCAACAAATTTTTGTCGGATTTATTTGAACTCACCAAACAACTTCATCAGTGATGCCTCCTTTCTCCCTTGTTGTTCGTGTTAGTAGGTGAAGTGTCAAGAAAATATATATAGAGAAAGAAACAATTCAGTAATTTATATGGTTTTCAGAGATCTGTGGTTTGTGCTTTTTGAATTTTTGACCGGAGAATCCACAGTTGTAGAATTTATACACCAACGTTTCGAATCCCAAATGGGATCCATCATCAGGGAACAGAGAAAGATGATAAGAGAAAGATGATAAAAAGAAGAGCCAGATGAAGGAAATAAATACTCATGAGGGATGAATGTTAAAGGAACAGCACAGGTCGGCCAGAGAGATTAATAATGAAACCTAATTTTAATTTTAATTTTAAATTAATATCATTCAATTAATATCTATAAAATAAAAACTTTAAACTAAAATCTAAATTAATATTAATATTAAAAACATTAAAAACCTAAAATCTATAATGATAATGATATTTAAAACTAAAATATAAGTTAATATTGATAACATAAATCCTAATATATAACATTAAAATTTTTATATAACTTTATATTTGTGAAACATGATTAATATATAACTTAATAATTGTATAACCTGACATCTATATAATCTATATAACTTAAAATATATATAATAGAATTAAAATTTATATGGTACAAGGGTTGCTAATGTAAATTGTAATTGATATAACCCATATTTTATTTGTCAACAACATTTGATATTTTGCAATGGATCAGTGAGAGAAGAAAAGGTATACAATAAAATTATCATATTGTTCCATTCTGTTACAAGCATGGACATTAATTAGGGGAAATTCACTATCTATTTCAAATTGGTTGCTTGGCACCAGGTTCTTCCTTTCCCCACCTCCAATTTTTATTCTATGGTGGTGTATTTATCTTTTCATCTTAAGTCAAATGATTGTAACATATCAAACTAGAATTGGTTATTTGACATGCTAAACAAGACAATATCCTTCTAGTTCGATCAATAAATTTCAATTTTCAATTATAGGGTTTCCTTGTTCTAATAAAAAATGTCTTAGATGCAATACTTGTCTATAGGATGTCTCTCTCTTTTATTGCCAAGAAAATTCTATTGAAGATTCAAGAACATCCAGAAGAATTGAAAACATGAATTTCAACCTACTTATCACATTAGGTAAGAGTTCTCAACACATGTGATGGGGTTTAGATATCGCAGACCACTTAATTATCTAATGAAGGGATGGTTGACTGCAACCATTATCCTTGACCAATGAACCTCCATGCTTATGATACACATTGATTTCACTTACGATGGATAATTTGTCAACTATGAAAGGTCATTGTGCCTTTGGATCGTTTTTAATAGTGTAATCCAACGAAGCCCATGAGCAATGAATGACATATTTGAGGGGTGTTTCACTCAATATTGTTGCAAGTTTGAAACATATAACTTATATTATTTTTGTGTTAGGGTACCAGATTTCGACATTTGTAGTTTGGACAAGCATTGGGTTGTCTCTCCCACCAATCCAAAACAAATATTCAGTAAAGGTTAGGGAAAAGCTACACTCTCAGTTGACCAGGATACTCATATTCACACACTGAATGAGAAGAAACAGTTTGAACCGATGTATACCTAATCAGGAACCTGTACACTGGTGATTTATGCTAATAAAGCATTGGGTCATCTCTCCCACCAATCCAAAACGATGATTCAGTAAAGGTTAGGGAAATCTATGCTCTCAGCTGACCAAGATACTCATATTCATACAATAAATGAGAAGAAATAGTCCAAATCAATGTATACTTGGTCAAGAACCTATACACTAGTGACTTATTTTGATAAAACTAATTTTCTGATAAGTCCACAATTTTTTGCAATAGAGTATGATAATAAGACTCATTTTCTTTTTAAAACAGCTGAACTTTTACTGGTTCAAATATAAAGGCAATTATTTCTATAATCTTCCATCAATTACATTTTCAACTGTGGAAAAACGAGCAATAGTTGAAAAAAGGAAGGAGTTACAAGTGTGGACTAGTCAATAATGACATACCTCTGAATTGAAGAGGCATCAGGTCGTAGGATGAATTTTGTGGGAGGGACCTCCGAAATTGGCGCAGCGCTTACCAGTCTCGCAAGGGAGAGCGAAAGGCGCAAATAAATCACCTAGAGCAGTTTGAATGTGAATGTAGAATGGATAATGGGCGTGGTAGAACACTTTGAATGGGATGATGCAATTAATGAAGGGGAGGAGGGGATGATGGGACGGGAGGGGGAGGAGGAGGAGGCAAGGCCGCAGACGGTGGGGCCCGGCATGAGGTGGAGGGTGACGGGAGGAGGAGGAGGGGGAGCCGCAGATCCATGGTGGGGCCTAACAGGAGGGTCAGAGAGGGATCGTCACGCACCAAAGAAGAGGGTCGGAATGGATGTCAAAACGTCCATTCTTTCATAGAAATATCCTATTCCTTTTTAATTCATGAGCAAAAAATATTAAGTATCTTAATCCTTTTGAACTTTTTCTAACTAAATTTTAATTATATTATAAAGTAATTAATTGAAATATTTATTATATTTGAGAAAACCTATCATGGCTAACAAATTACACATTCAAAATTTTTTCATGTATGACGAATGGAGAGGTCCTCCAAAAGGGAAACATCTTCTAGTTATAAATCCTACCATGGAAGAAACCATAGAGCTAAGCCAGAGTCTAGTTCTGAAGGGGATGATTAAAATGCTAGCCATATGAGAAATTTGTTCTACATAGAGTATGCACGTCTCCGTGGTTGGAACAAAGGCAGGGAAATAAGTATTCATAAGATAGCAACATGTGGACATTCAACCAAGTAAGTTGGTATTTCTCTCTGCTCTCCTGGTCTATGCTGAATTGGCAGGTGGGAAATAAGGTTTGCATGCGATATGTGACAAATTAGATAGAGCATGGGATGTGTTTGTCAAAAGGCATAAGCTAAAAGTGGTTTCTTGGACTATGAAAACTGCAATAGGTGTGAAACTAAATGCTAAGACCTTTGCGAGTGTTCTTCCTGTGTGCACCAATTTTGCTACACTCAAAATAGGCATGATTATAGGATCCACTCCTATAAACATGTATGCCAAAATTGGGCAAACAAACATAGCACACAATATAGTTGAGATAATACCTCAATGGGACACAATATCTTGGGCTTTGAACATGGTGGTGGTTCCTGCTCTAGGCTCACGAATCCTACTTCTAGAGGAGACCCCAAAGAACCTAGATATACATCTATACATCTTGACCTAATAAAATAGGGATTTGTAGATCCAAATCTATTATAATTCCTAATATTTGCGAGGCCTATCTCGAGGGATTTTCCACATCAAGGTGAAACTAAAGATTCAATATCTATGCTTATTGCCAAACTTCAAGAACAAACACGATTCCATGTTTTTTTCATGCAACTTCTTCACGAAGGAAGGAAACTTCAAGAGGAGCTTCTACATAGTAGTTATTCCATTACTAGAGATCCTTCAATCTCACTCATTACAAGCTTAAATGGTGGTTCTATAGGTGTAAGGTGATATGGAATTTATCCAGGATAAAGAATGAAATGTCTTACAGACTCATGTGCATGCATGTGCCTATGTTACTTTGTGCAATGGATCGATAAGATTGCGAAATACATAGACACTGAGGCAATCAGAGAAAACATAACAGTCAAACATGTAAAGAAAACAAGTTTGATAAGGAGTTCACCCAATGCTCCTGGGCTACGTCTCCTAGTCTAGCCTTTCAGTGGTGGCCTCTCTATTATGTTTTCAAGTAGAGTTTTACAATAGTGAGCTCGGTTCGAGTCTCACTAACATAATGGAGTCAGTAGGAATGGAGTGCACAGACTCTCCTTACTGAAACCTGACCTCGAAGGGTCACAGTAGTATGACAAGCCTATACCGAGGAGCTTGCTTGAACCTCTCAAGCCTTCAATGGAGTACAAAGACTCTCTGACTCTCTCTGGCTCTATCTAGCTTGATGCTGCCTTCAGGTCAGCGTGGCTTCTACTCTTTGTTCTCTGCTATTAGCTTTTTGTGTCTCTGTGTGTTGCCTCTCTATATGCTACCTCTCTGCTTCTGTTAGTTTATGGCTTTAAAGCCAGTCTGTTCTTTTGACTGTTCGTTTCCACTTCCTAGCCTTCTGGTTTCCTTTCCTCTGTCTGTTCGAATTCCTCTACTCTGCGTCATCATCACTGGGTAACGCCTTGCAGGGAGGTGGCCACCTGTTTTCTAACAAACTAGGTGTCAGAATATTCGAATGGCTGTTAAATCTGTTTGCTTCAAGATCGCCTGCGAACATGAATCATTTTCCAACTCATCATCCTCGTCAGACGTCAAATCCCTGTCATCTTGCTTTTTTACCTGTCAAATCCGGTTGGTCATCAGGACACATCTCCGCCATTGATCTGGACCCCGCAGATCCTACGGTCGTCCTTCATATCAGGCGGATAAGTCGCATGACGTTTACCTGTCCGATGTGGGCGGTTTTCTCTCTCTTCCACCAGACATGTGTCACTCGCTATGTGGCATTGGGCGGAACTCAATCAAAACTACTTACCACCTTGAAGCCTTCCAATATCCTGCTATTTTTGGGGAATCTCGTGCTACAGAACCAAAACAGTTACTTTTCTGAGTTTTATAGCGTTTTCGGGTCTGAGCATTTCGAGGCTTTCCTTCACTGAGGGGGACACCCTGCGATATGCGATTAGCGCTTAGCCTTTGTTTCCCGAATTAGCCTTCGGTTTTGCCAGTTTTGTGCCATTACTCTTTACCATGGGCCAATGGTCTACGCACTTGACCAAGGTTCCTCGTTTCTCCACTCTGGCCATAACTGCAATTGTTATGAGGATTCCTTCTGATAGCTTCGAACTTTTCCAGGACTTGAATCTTTTAGCATAATTTGAAATAGTCATGAAAACTTAGAGAGTTTTAGGATCCAATTCGGATCACTGCCTTCCCACTGAAAAAGCTTTTGGACCACCAAAAGTTGGTCTTTTTTTTCAAGCATCAATCAAGTGAGGGTATTGCTTCCTCACTTGCTCAATTTCATTTCGCACTGCTTGGTTTTGAACCTTTGAGTCCGATCCTGGGGTGCTCGACATTCCCTCTGCGTATAGTTCTTACCTTCCTTTCCAGAATTGTATCTTCCTACAACTCAGTAAGATATTCAGGTAACAGATCATCAATAGAAGGCAATTGACTCTGATCTTCGGGATCTTCAATTAATGAAGGTTCAAATAGTCTCAAGCTGTCTGCATTAACAACTAAGTAGATGTGCATGTAAGCTGGTAGATCAAGGCAAAAAGCATTCTCACCAATTTTCTCAAGTATCTTGAAAGGTCCATACCTTATTGGCTTCAGCTTCTTACCTTCACCTTGCATTCGGTCTTTGCTAATATACAGCCAGACTTGATCACCGACTTGGAAACTATGCTCTATTTGATGCTTGTCATGCCTTGCCTTGTACTTGGCTTGGCTCTTTTCCAAATGTTCTTGTATTGCTTGGTGAATCTCTTGGATTTTTTCAATGAACTTGGTTGCTTTGTCCACATCACTATGTCCATCAACTACTATGTCTTTACCAAAGACAAAATCCAAGGGAGACCTTGGTGTGAAACCAAAACAGGTCTCAAAAGGAGATCTCTGTATAGAAGAATGTTTAGCTCGGTTGTAAGCATGTTGCACATAACATAAATGTTCATCCCAAAGTTTGGGATGCTTGCTGCAATAGCCTCTAAGCAATTGGATCACCATCCTGTTGACCACTTCTGTTTAACCATCTGTTTGCTGATGAAAAGCTATGCTTTTCTTCAACCTGGTGTCCATCAATTCCCACAAACTTGACCAAAATTTCCCAAAAAATCGAGTATCTCAATAAGATATTATGGAAGCGGGTAATCCAAAATGAACCCATACATGTTGAAAGAACAACTTTGCAGTTTGTTCAGCTGTAATATGTTTGTTACAAGGTATTAAAATACACATTTTGCTGAACCTATCCACAACAACAAATAAATAGTCATGACCTTTCCTAGATTTGGGCAGTCCTCTAACAAAGTCCATGGAAACACTTTCCCAAGGATGAGAAGGAACTGGTAGTGGATGTACAAGCCTAGTTTTCTATTGCTGGGCTTGCTTTTAGCACACATGGTACACCCTCTTACATATCTAGAAACTGTCTCATTCATTTTCGGCCAATAACAAAATCTTTGTAGCTGTCTAACCGTTTTACTTACACCAAAGTGACATGATATTAGAGAAGTGTATGCTTCTCGAATTATCTTTACTCTTTCAATTTGTGGAATGCATAGCTTCCCATAATGATACAAAAGTTGGTCCTTAATATGATAATCCAATTCTTCTACTCATTTGCCTTGACTTAAAGTTGCATATACATCTTTAAAATCTATATCTTGAGCATATTGTTCTATGTAGCTTTCATGCAATATTGAATTATGCTCAAGTATAGTAGAGCATTTATAATTGGTCTAGATAAAATATCTGCAACTTTATATTGTATGCCTTTTTTATATCTGATGACTAAATGAGACTGTTGTAGAAAACTCATCCATCTATAGCATCTTGATTGCTGCAACTTAGTTTGGGAGTTGTGTAGATATTGAAGTGGTTGATGATCAGTATGTTTCACTGTCTCTTTGCCCATTAAGTAATGTTTCCACTTTTTCACACTCTGTACTAATGCATACAATTCTTTATCATATGTGGGATAGTTAACTACTGCAGAATTAAATGTCTCAGAATGATAACATATGGGTTTACTGTGTTGCATCAACACTGCTACCATGGCATAGTCACTAGCATCTGTTTCAATCTCAAATGGTCTTTGAAGATCGGGCAGTGCTAGTATTGGTGCTATACTAATCTTTTCTTTCAAGGTGTCGAAGGCTTTCTACTGTTTGCCTCCCCACTAAAACACCTTGTTCAATCCTGTTAAAGCATGTAAGGGAGCTACAATTAAGGAAAAGTTATAAATAAACTTTCTCCAATATTGTGCTGCTCCTAACAAGCTTCTAACCTCTATAGCATATTTGGGTTTAGGCCAGTTTACAATAACTGCAACCTTAGAGGGATCTATCTTCAATTCACCACCCCCTATTATATGTCCCAAATAATTCAAAGATGTTTTGCCAAATTCACATTTTGAGAGTTTAACATAAAGTTTTTCTCTTTTCAAAATATCTAGTGTCTGCTTAACATGCTTTAAATGTTCTTCCCACGTTTTGCTAAATATAAGAATGTCATCTAGATATACAATAACAAAATCATCAAGAAAAGGTTTGAGTACATCATTCATTACTCTCATGAAAGTAGCAGGAGCATTAGTTAAGCCAAAAGGCATAACCAGCCACTCATACAATCCCTGCTTTGTTTTGAAAGTAGTCTTCCATGCATCTTGTTCTGCAACTCTGACCTGATGATAGCCACTATGCAAGTCTAACTTGGAAAAATAAACAGCTTCTTTTAACTGATCTAATAGATCATCTATGCGAGGAAGGGGATAACGATTTTTTATCGTTATCTTATTCAGTGCTCGGTAATCAATGCACATTCTCCACAAGCCATCTTTCTTTTTCACCAAAACGATTGGAGACCCACATGGTGATGTGCTACGTTTGATGAACCCTTTCTCGAGCAGCTCATGTACCTGCTTCTTGATTTCTGCATTCTCTAAAGCGGAAAACTTGTACATTCCGATGTTAGGCAATGGAGCATCTTGATGCAATTAATATCATGCACTATTTCCTTTTTGGGTGGCAGACCTTTAGGTTCTCGAAATAATACATCATATTCTGAAACAACTTTTTCTAAATCAACTTGTTGTTTAGTATCACAGCCCTCAAATACATTGGTTTTATGAGGTTTCTTTTCCTTTACAACCATCAGTAAAAATTGTTTGCATGAATTTACAATTTGTTTCATCTGTCCTGAGTTTATGAGAGTATAATTATTCTTGAGCTTATGAGCTCTTACAATATATTCGATTCCATCTTTAACGAGTAGATACTTGTTCTCAGCGCTATAGAAAATAGTTTTTCTATCATACAAGTAAGGACTTCCTAAAACAATTCCACATATATCCAAAGGAACTATATCTAACTCAACCTCATTTACAAATGCTGACCCAAAAGAAAACTTAAGTTTACATTGTCTAGTCACTTGTAGCTTTGCTTTATCACATAGCCAACCTAATGGATATGGTTTCTTGTGAGGTGTGGTTAGTAATCCCAACTTATTTACAATTGCTTCAGAAATTAAATTTACTCATGAGCCATTATCAAACAAAGTATCAATCTTTTGATGATTGGAAATAACTCGAATAGGAAAAAGCTCAAGTCTTTTTCTCTCATTTTCATTATCAGTAGATTGTGCAGAATTACTAGTAGATGCTTCAGAATTTTTACCTTTTATACCTATGGCTGCGATTGTTGCTTCATCTCCCGAGTCTAACCCCAAATATTTTTTGAATAGTTGTAGCAACCTTCTTCTTCTTGCCCTCGAACTTCTTAGGTTTCAGCTCCGGATGCAGAATCCAGAAGTGTTCATCATCATGCCCATCCTTCTTACAGTGAGTGCATGAGGACTTGCTATTCTGTATAGTGTTTGTCTTCCTCTCTTTCCATTCCTGTTTTCTTTTCTCCTTATTTTTTCTTGTAGTGGGTTTGGATGATCCCCCAACTTCTAGGTTCCCATTCTTACCTTTACCTTCAAGATGCGTAGCCTAAACGGATACTTCATCTATACTAATGGGATTAAACATGAGGATAGTGTAAAAAATGTAGCTGTGTAGACCACCTATATACTTCAATAGAGTCTTAAGTGAGTCTAAAGAAATTTCTAGAATCAAAGCTCTTTTCCTAAATTCTTGAGTGTAACCTTGTACAATTTGCCCTTTTAGTTTTCGAAGAGTTTGCTAGCTCATCATGGCCTGCTGCATGTAGGCTAGTGGATATAATTTCTTTTTAATTTTAGAAACAAATTCACTCTAGACAGAAAGAATCTTACCATGTTTCTTCATGTCAACATATGTCTTGCCTTCCCACCATACCAAGGCAGTGCCTCCAAGGCATAGGCTAGCTAGCTGAATCTTACTCTTGTCTGAGTCAATACTCTACACTCTGCAATAAAAATCAATCTGTCTGATCCAATTATCCAACTTCTCTGCATTCAACTCTCCATCATATATTGGTAAATCAAATTTAACATCTAATTTAGTCAAAGATGTCTTCTTTTTATTTTCAGGGTTATTAGGAGGCGTGAGAAACTTTTTTCTTTCCCTTTTCCTTTGGAGTGGTCATGGAGGAGCGATTCTTCTACTCCTTTGTCTTGTTTGGAGCTTGATTCATCTTCATCTCTATGTTTCTTATAGTCCCTATGAATTTCCTCCACCATGGATTTCAGGGTCATAAAACTATCCATGAACTCGGGGTTTGATTCCAAGGGATTTTCTCCTGACATTTTCCTCTTAGAATAGACTCTTCCAATTTCCAAGTCAGTTTTAGCCAATTCTCCTTCTCCTAATTTAAGCTTTGATCTAGTTAGCATTCAACAAAAAAATCCGACACAAGCTTGTTTAACCTTAATAAACTTGAGCTCCGATACCACTTGATCTGGAATTTATCCAGGATAAAGAATGAAAGGTATTATAGACCCGTGCATGGATGTGCCTATGTTACTTTATGCAATGGATTGATAAGATTGCGAAATACATAGACATTGAGGCATTCAGAGAAAACATAACAGTCAAACATGTAAACAAAACAAGTTTAATAAGGAGTTCACCCAATGCTCCTGGGCTACGTCTCCTGGTCCAGCCTTTCAGTGGTGGCCTCTCTATTATGTTTTCAAGCAGAGTTTTACAACAATGAGCTCGATTCAAGTCTCACTAATAGAATGGAGTCAGTAGGAATGGAGTGCACAGACTCTCCTTACTGAAACTCGACCTTGGAGGGTCACAATAGTATGACAGGCCTATATCGAGGAGCTTGCTTGAACCTCTCAAGCCTTTAATGGATTACATAGACACTCTGACTCTCTCTGGATCTATCTGGCTCAATGCTACCTTCAGGTCAGCTCAGATTCTACTCTTTGTTCTCTACTATTAGCTTTCTGCATCTCTGTGTGTTTCCTCTCTGCATTCTTCCTCTCTGCTTCTGTCAGTTTATGGCTTTAAATCCAGTCTGTTCTTTTGATTATTCATTTCCGCTTCCTGGCCTTCTGGTTTCCTTTCCTCTGTCCGTTCGAATTCATCTGCTCTGCATGATCATCACTGGGTAACACCTTTCAGGGAGGTGGCCATTTGTTTGCTAATGAACTAGGTGTCAAAATATTCGAATGGCCATTAAATCTGTTTGCTTCAAGATCGCCAATGAACACGAATCGTTTGCCAACTCATCATCCGGCCGGTCATCGCGACGCATCTCCACTGTTGATCTGGACCCCCCAGATCCTATGGTCGTCCTTCATATCAGGTGGATAAGTCACACGACATGTACCCATCCGATGCGGGCGGTTTTCTCTCTCTTCCACTGGACGCGTGTCACTCGCTGTGCGGCATCGGGCGGAACTCAGCCAAAACTGCTTACCACCTCGAAGCCTTCCGATATCCTACCAGAAAATTGGGGAATCCCGCAGAAACCCAAATAGTTACTTTTCTAAATTTTATAGTGTTTTCGGGTCCGAGCGTTTCGAGGCTTTCCTTCACTGAGGGGGATGCCCTGCAATACGTGATTAGTGCTTAACGCTAATCGCGTATCAGAATCCACCTATGTTTCCTAAATTAGCCTCTGGTTTTGCTAGTTTTGTGCCATTGCGCTTTACCATGGGCTAACGGTCTCCGCGCTTGACCGAGGGTCCTCGTTGCTCTGCTATGGCCACAACTGCAATTGTTATGAGGATTCCTTCTGATAGCTTCGATATTTTCTAGGACTTGAATCTTTTAGCATAATTTGAAACAGTCATGAAAACTTAGAGAGTTTTAGGATCCAATTCGGATAATAGGGGCACCTTCTATTTCTAAGCCCAAGTCCTTTAAGGATACCCTAAAGCTAGGGCCCAGTCTTCCAACATACAAAGATCTCTCAAGACCATATTTTGTGGTGGATCAGTCTATGGACACTCGATATGTTTTTTATTGTTACTTTTTTCTATGCTAATATAAATTACAGATTTCTAAACATCTGCTTGCTTATTTCTTCTTGTACTGAGTTTTCATTAGCTGTTTGTGTATGTAAACAGGTAAACTTCCTTAAGTTTAATATAACACTCATGAGAAAAATAGCTTCAGAAACAAGTACTGAACAATAGACATTTAAAGTACAGCAAACCATTAAAGAGACACTCTAACATAGTTTTTTGATGAAGGAGTTCACCCCTCCTAGGCTACATCTCCTTGGTCCAGCTTCCATGGCTTGTGCCTCTATATTAGCTCAATATGGAAAAATGTTGTTGATCCGGATTTAAACAGGAACGCAATAAATTACAGAGGTAACCATAAAAACATAGATGCAGCGGAAATAATACTTCATTTCATTAATGTAAAATATTGAAATATGCTTACAAGCAGAAATGGAAATAAACCAGCTAGGGCGATGGTAGCTTATCTCTGAGAAGAGATGTGGTGGCTACATGCCTCTGAACTTCCTTATGATGAGGCTCAAGGGCCTTTTTATTATTGAACAATAAGAGCAAACCCTAAACATCCAAAACCCTAACCCGAGGAGATGTAACACCAAGAGTTTATGGGCTCCGTCGGGGTGAGTTGGATAGCCAACTTCCTAGGGTCGTGACTTGGTCATATTATCTCTATTTGACGTGCATGATAACCCGTTGGAAATATATCTCCGAGGACTACGACAAAAAAGAAAATCTTGGACAAAAATCGTAATCGGTAGATTTCCAAAAAAACGTCGTTTAGGGCCTCAAAACGGCTCCAGAAATTTAGGACCCAGAACACTGCTAAAAATAGTAAACTGTGCTACAATTAAGGACACTGAAAAACTAAAAGAAGAAATAGTGGGGGTCCAAGTGGAATTGGTGGGTGGCCACCAATATCCACCTAGATCATTCCTCTCCCCAGGAAGAAATGGTCCCCATTGCATTGATTTCCTCCATGAGATGAGGAAACTTCTGTTGAACTTGGTCCCCGGTGAGCCACTTTCCCTAGTGAAGGAGTTGGCCTGCTTTGACAACTTGATACAATTGGATATTCTACTGGCGAGTGTGCTTGATCTATGTGTCCATGATCCGATCAGTTGTAGCTTGTTCCATGCAATCT
Source organism: Pinus tabuliformis (assembly GCA_031772625.1). Classification (NCBI taxonomy): domain Eukaryota; kingdom Viridiplantae; phylum Streptophyta; class Pinopsida; order Pinales; family Pinaceae; genus Pinus; species Pinus tabuliformis. The sequence continues at coordinate 1,268,104,159 of CM062819.1, read as the reverse complement.
AGATTTAACTCTATGGGTGTGAGCTATTCTGCAATGTTGGATGTGTCTAGTAATGGTGGAAAGTATGGCCGAAGGTGGTCCACATTGAACACTGGATGCAGGCCAAGGAATGGAGGAATGTTGAGCTCAAATGCATTATCTCCCATAGCCTTGGTAATGGTGTAATGACCATATCAGAGTGGTCTGAGTTTCCGATAGGCTCTAGTAAGGCGTTCCTTTTGAAAATGCAACCAAACTTTGTCGCCCACCTGAAACTTGTGTGGCACCTGATGTTGATCATGTCACTGCTTGTACTTGGCATTTGATTTATCTAGAATGTCATGGACCTACTAGTGAATATGTTGGATGTGCTCAATGAAGTTGTTTTCCTTATCTTTTTCGGACTGGACATGATCCAAATCTGCCTGAGTAGCTACAAATGGCATGACCACATCAATGGGACATAGTGGCTGTAATCCAAACCCCACCTGAAAAGGGTTGTGGCCAGTCGAGCTGTGGAGAGCCGCATTTTAGTTGTGTTGAACATAGGGGAGGCTCTCATCCCATGTGCATGGATGCTTTGAGTTGTACATGTGCAAAATGTGTATGATCATCCTGTTGACAACCTCTGACTAGCCATCAGTTTGAGGATGGAAGGCTATGGACTTGGTGAGTTTGGTGTTCAGCATCAACCAGAGACTGGAACAAAATGTACTGAGGAACCTGTTGTCTTGATCTGAGATGATAGACTGTGGGATCCCAAAGTGCACCCACACTCGTTCAAAGAAGAGTTTAGCAGTGGCTTCGACTATGATATTCTTCTTGCAGGCCGCCATGATGGCCATATTCGAGAATCTGTTGACGACCACAAAAACACAGTGGTTTCCATGCTTAGTGGAAGGAAGGCCTGACATATAATCCATGGAGATGTATTCCCAAGGTCAACTAGGGGTAGGCAGCGGGGTATAGAGGCCTTGGTTCTTGATGGCCAGCTTGTCAATGGCACAGGCATTGCATGATCTGATGTACTTACCAACATCCTGTCGAAGATTCACCCAATAGAAATACTTATGCAATACTGCCACCATTTTCTCGACCCCGAAATGCCCAGCAGCCCGACTGTAGTGTGCTTCCCAAATCATCTTAGCATGCTCGCTTGAAGGAACAGAAAGGTCACCCAGGTGGCATAATAGGGCATCTTGGAGGTGAAAATTTGGAACATGCTAACCCTCCAAGAGTGTCTAGTATGTGTGGCCGAGTTCTAGGTCGCTTTTGTAGAGAAGTGGCCAATCAGAAGTCTCGTTCCCACAAGAGTTGAGCACGGTGGTTAATGCCATGATTGGTGGTCGACTGAGGCAATCTGCAATATTATTGGTGTTTCCCTTCTTATACTTGATATTCAAATGGAACTTTGTAGGTATGTGGACCACTTCTGATGGTGATCATTTTGCAATTTCCCTTGGGTTTGTATGAACTGCAGGGGTCGGTGGTTTGTGTGGATGACCGTTTCCTTCCCCAAAATGTAATGCGTCCATTGTCGGCAAGCCTACACAATGGAATACATATCTTTGTCATAAGTGGGATACTTCCGAACTGTGTCTAAAAGTGTCTCACTGTGATATGCCACTAGATGCCCGTGTTGAGTAAGGACTACCCCAATAGCATAGTCAAAGGCATCTGTCTCGAACTCAAATGGTTGTTGCAAGTCTGGTAATGTGAGCACTGGTGCTAAGCAGAGGCGATATTTCAACTTTGTGAATGCCTTATGTTGAGACTCAGACCAAAAGAAATTTTCTTTCACTCCTCCCTTGGTGACTTGACTCAAGGGCCAAGTGATATGAGAAAATCCCAACACAAACCTGCGGTAAAATTTGGCAAGACCTAAAAAGTTGTGGAGCTCTGTCAAAGTGGTTGGAGATGGCCAATCCCGAATGACTTGGATCTTGGCTAGATCCACATGCACCCCCTGTTCATCAATAATGTATCCTAGATACTGAACCTAGGTGATGCCAAAAGTGCATTTCTCCAAATTGGCACATAACTTGTGTTGCCACAGTGTTTGGAGAACCTATCGGATGTGGTGGAGGTGCTCTTCCCAACTCTAGCTGAAGATCAAGATGTCATCCAAGTATACCACTACAAATGAGTTGGTGAATGGCTGCAAGATGTCATCCATTAGCCTCATGAAGGTTGCAGGAGCATTAGTCAATCCGGAAGGCATAACCAACCATTCAAAAAGGCCCTCCTTGGATTTGAAGGCAGTCTTCCACACATCAGAGGGTTTGATTGGTACTTGGTGATATCCTGACTTCAAATCGATCTTGCTAAAATATTTTTCCTCCTTCAGTTGGTCCAGGAGGCCATCAATTTGTGGGATCGGGTACCTATTACGGACAGTGATCTAGTTCAGCGCCCGATAGTCAATACAAAGTCTCCAAGTCCCATCCTTCTTCTGTACCAACACGATCGGGCTCCCACCGGGCGATGAACTTGGACGGATGTGATCTTTCTATAGCAGCTCCTGAATCTACCCCTTGATTTCATCGTTCTCCAGAACGGAGCCCCGATAGATTGGTCCATTGGGCAGCGGCACACCTGGGGTTAGATAGATGGAGTGCTTGACCTGACAGTGCAGAGGAACCCTTGCGGGGGAGGTGAAGATGTCCTCGTACCCCTTCATGACCTTGTCCATCTGTAGTTTTCATGTGGAGGAGCCTTGTCTGGAGGTTGTGGCCACCGTCTTCTTCTTTCCTTGAGAGCATATCATTAGGAAAACAAATTTCCTGGTTTTGGAAATGAGCTTACTACATTGTTTTGAAGTAACCAAAGAGATGGCAGTAGGCGGTGCTACCTTCGGTATCCTGTACAACTTATTTCCCAAAGTAACAATAACAACACGGGGGCCTTGATTCATGCACAGCATATTGCTTCCACAAGTATGGTTGTCCTAATAATACATCACAAACTTCAAGGGGAGCAATGTCACACAATACCTCATCCATGAAGGGCTTGATGATGTATGGAAGGTGACACTGTTGGCTCACGTGAAGATCTCGTCCTTGGTGAAGCCACCCGATGGTGTACAGTTGTGGATGTGCCATGGTCGGTAAGCCCAATCGATTCACGACCTCTATCGAAATGAGGTTCTTTTGGCTCCTGTTATCGACAATGAATTGTAGTGGGGGGCCCTTTACCCACATGTAGGAGTGGAAGAGACACTCCTCCTCCTCTGGATCTTTGGGTTCCTCCTTCTGGATCTTCGTGGTGGCAAAAATAACGTTGGGCTCTGCATCGATAATCAGCTTCCCTTTTTCATTCCCCTTGTCAGGTTTTGACTCAGAGTCAGAACATGCATTTGATTCTGAAACCTTTAGCTCGGCCACCAGTGACTGCTTGGCCCGACACTCACTTGTGTTGTGAGTGGAGCTCTTATGGAACTCACACCACTTTCCCGTGTTCCTTTTTGGCTTCGTGGCATTGTTCTTTGCTTGCAGCTTTGGTGGGTTGTCTTGGGCTGCCTCGCCTTAGCTTTGTCCTTTGTTCTACGGTTTGGGGGCACCTTTCCCTTGCTTTGGATTCGCAGATCCAAAGTCTTGCTTCTTCTATTTAAACTTTTGCTCGACCTTGACGGCATATTGGTATGTCGTGCTGAGCGAGGAGATGTTCAGGAATTCTATTTCTTCCTTGATGTACTTGTGCAGGTAGCCACGGTATTTGAGTACCAAATGATACTTCTAATCCTTGATACCCAACTTTGTGCGAAGGATATGGAAAATATTGGTAAACTCTGGCATGTCTTGGTCCCTTCCCTACCACAGCGTGGTCCACTTTATGTATTGATCCTCATAGCTTCCGACGGGGTAGTACTGCTCCTTGATGGCATCCCGAAATGAATTCCAAGTGGGTGCGGCTGAAAATAGTGATCCTGTGCTTTCATCCTTCTGCTCGCAGTAGGTTTCCCACCAATCCTTGATGTGGGGGGCTGCTTTGAGAAGAGCGAAAGTAATATTTTCCCAACTAGAAAAATCATGAACAAAAAAATAACCCTCTAGCAGATTTAACCATTTATCAACGGCATCTGTGTCTATCTGACCCTCAAATATGGGGATTTCAAAATTAACTTGTACCTTAAATAGTGTGGTGTTTCTAGTGTAGCTGTTGGAAGCCGATGCGTTGCCCCTGGGTAGCCGCTGAAGGATCTGGGTAAAGTTGTCCATCATCGCGTTCCTTTGTCACTCGAGGGCTTCTTCGAGAAAGATTTTGATAGGATTTCCTGCCCCTCATATTTCTTTTCATCCACCATAGGAGGTCGTTGGGATTTACGAGGCTGGTCTTGCAAAGGTTTGACCAGTTCAAGCCTTAACTCCTTATATCCCGACCTCGTTGGGGACATGCAAAGAAAAACAGAGAAAAAAAAAGCAAACCGCTCTGATACCACTGATCCAGATTTAAACAGGAACACAACAAATTACAGAGATAACCATAAACATAGAGATGCAGTGGAAATAATACTTCATTTCATTAATGTAAAATACTGAAATATGCTTACAAGCATAAATGGAAATAAACCAGCTAGGGTGATGGTAGCTTATCTCTGAGAAGAGATGTGGCAGCTACATGCCTTTGAACTGCCTTACAATGAGGCTCAAGGGCCTTTTTATTACTGAACAACAAGAGCAAACCCTAAACAACCAAAACCCTAACCCAAGGACATGTAACAACAAGAGTTTATGGGCCCCATTGGGGTGAGTTGGACAACCAACTTCCTGGGGTCGTGACTTAGTTATATTATCTCCATTTGACATGCATGATAACCCATTGGAAATATCTCTCTAAGGATTATGACTTAAAACACAATTTTGGAGAAAAAATTGCTAGGAGTAGATTTCCAAAAAAATGTCGTTTAGGGCCTCAAAACGGCTTTGGAAATTTAGGACCCAAAAAACTGCTAAAGATAGTAAACTGTGCTACAATTAAAGAAACTGAAAAACTGAAAGAAGCAATAGTGAGGTTCCAAGTGGAATTGGTGGGTGGCCACCAATATCCACCTAGATCATTCCTCCCCCCTTAGCAAGCAATGGTCCCCATTGCGTTGATTTCCTCCATGAGATGAGGAAACTTCTGCTAAACTTGGTCCCTGGTGAGCCACTTGCCCTAGTGAAGGAGTTGGCCTGCTTTGACAACTCGATACAGTTGGATATTCTGCTGGTGAGTGTTCTACATCTATGTGTCCATGATCCGATCAGTTGCAGCTTCTTCCATGCAATATGGATTTAACTCTGTGGGTGTGAGTTGTTCTATAATGTCAGATGTGTCAAGTAATGGTGGAAAGTATGGCCAAAGGTGGTCCACATTGAACACTGGATGCAAGCCAAGGAATGGGGGAATGTTGAGCTCAAATGCATTGTCTCCCATAGCCTTGGTAATGGTGTAAAGACCATATCGAAGTGGTTTGAGTTTCTGATAGGCTCCAGTAAGGCATTCCTTTTGCAAATGCAACCAAACATTGACGCCCACCTGAAACTTGTGTGGCACCCAATGTTGATCATGTCGCTGCTTGTACTTGGCATTTGATTTCTCCAAAATGTCATGGACCTGCAGCCGAATATGTTGGATGTGCTCAATGAAGTTGTTTTCCTAACCTGTTTCGAACTGGACATGAGCCGAATCTACGTGAGTAGCTGCAAATGGCATGACCACATCAATGGGACATAGTGGCTAGAATCCAAAGCCCACTTGAAAAGGGTTGTGGCCAGTCAAGTTGTAGAGAGCCCAGTTGTAGTTGTGTTGAACATAAGGGAGGCTCTCGTCCCATGTGCATGGATGCTTTGAGTTGTACATGCGCATAATGTGTACGATCATCTTGTTGACAACCTCTGTCTGGCCATCAGTTTGAGGATGGAAGGCTATGGACTTAGTGAGTTTGGTGTCCAGCATTGACCAGAGACTGGAACAAAATATACAAAGGAACCTTCTATCCCGATCTAAGATGATAGACTGTGGGATCCCAAAGCGTACCCACACTCGTTCAAAGAAGAGTTTAACAGTGGCTTCAGCTGTGATATTCTTCTTGCAAGCCACCATAATGGCCATATTCGAGAGCCTGTCGACGACCACAAAAACATAGTCTTTTCCATGCCTAGTGGAAGGAAGGGTTGACATGTAATCCATGGAGATGGATTCCCAAGGTCAACTAGGGGTAGGCAGTGGGTTATAGAGGTCTTGCTTCTTGATGGTCGGTTTGGCAATGGCGCAGGAAGTGCATGATCTGATGTACTTCCTGACATCCTGTCAAAGATTAGGCCAATAGAAATACTTCTGTAATACTGCCACCGTTTTCTTGACCACCAAATGCCTACCAGCTCGACTGTAGTGTGCTTCGCAAATCATCTTGGCACACTCACTTGAAGGAACACAAAGGTGACCCAGGTGGCATAACAGGGCATCTTGGAGGTGAAAATTTGGAACATGCTGACCCTCCAAGAGTGTTTGGTATGTGTGGCCGAATTCTGGGTCGCCTTTGTAGAGAAGTGGCCAATCAGAAGTCTCGTGCCCACAAGAGTTGACCATGGTGGTTAATGCCATGATCGGTGGTTGACTGAGGAAATCTGTAACATTATTCATGTGTCCCTTCTTATACTTGATATTCAAATGGAACTGTTGCAGGTATGTGGACCACTCTTGATGGTGATCATTCTGCATTTTCCAATGGGTCTGTATGAACTGTAGGGGTCGATGGTCTATGTGGATGACAGTTTCCTTCCCCAAAATGTAATGCTTCCATTGTCGGCAGGCCTGCACAATGGAATACATCTCTTTGTCATAAGTGGGATACTTCTGGACTGTGTCTGAAAGTGTCTCACTGTGATATGCCACTGGATGCCTGTGTTGAGTAAGGACTACCCTAGTTGCATAGTCAGAGGCATCTGTCTCGACCTCGAATGGTTGTTGCAAGTCTGGTAATGCAAGCACTAGTGTCGAGCAGAGGCGATATTTCAACTCTATGAATGCCTTATGTTGAGACTCAGACCAAAAGAATTTTTCTTTCACTCCTCCCTTGGTGACTTGACTCAAGGGCCAAGTGATATGAGAAAATCCCAACATGAACCTGCATAGAAGTTGGCAAGACCTAGAAAGTTGCGGAGCTCCGTCAAAGTGGTTGGAGATGGCCAATCCTAAATGACTTGGATATTGGTTGGATACACATGCACCCCCTGTTCATAAATAATGTATCCCAGATACTGAACCTGGGTCATGCCAAAAGTGCATTTCTCCAAATTGGCACATAACTTGTGTTGCCGCAGTGTTTGGAGAACCTGTCGAATGTGGTGGAGGTGCTATTCCCAACTCTGGCTAAAGGTCAAGATGTCATCCAAGTATACCACTACAAATAAGTTGGTAAATGGCCACAAGATGTCATCCATTAGCCTCATGAAGGTTGCAGGAGCATTCGTCAATCTGTAAGGCATAACCAACCATTAAAAAATGCCCTCCTTGGCTTTGAAGGCAGTCTTCCACACATCGGAGGGTTCCATTGGTACCTGGTGATATACTGACTTCAAATCAATCTTCCTGAAATATTTTCCCCCCTTCAGTTGGTCCAGGAGGTCATCAATTTCTGGGATCGGGTACCTATTACGAACAGTGATCTTATTCAGTGCCTAATAGTCAATACAGAGTCTCCAAGTCCCATCCTTCTTCTGTACCAACACGATCGGGCTCCCATAGGGCGATGAACTTGGATGGATGTGACCTTTTTGCAGCAACTCCTGAATCTACCTCTTGATTTCATCGTTCTCCATAACGGAGCACCGATAGATTGGTCCATTGGGTAGTGGCTCACCTAGGGTCAGATCGATGGAGTGCTTGACCTGACAGTATAGAGGAACCCCTACAGGGGAGGTGAATATGTCCTCGTACTCCTCCACGACCTTGTACATCTATAGTTGTCGTGCGGAGGGGCCTTGTTTGGAGGTCGTGGCCACCGTCTTCTTCTTTCCTTGAGGGAATATCATTAGGAAAACAAATTTCCCGGTTTTGGAAATGAGCTTACTGCATTGTTTTTCAGTAACCAAAGAGATGGCGGTAGGCGATGCTACCTCTGGTATCTTGTACAACTTATTTCCCAAAGTAAAAATAATAGCACAGGGCCTTGATTCATGCACAACATGTTGCTTCCACAAGTATGGTTGTCCTACTAAAAAATCACAAACTTCAAGGAGAGCAATGTCACACAATACCTCATCCGTGAAGGGCTTGATGTTGTATGGAAGGCGACACTGTTGGCTCACGCGAAGATCCCGTCCTTGGTGAAGCCACCTGATGGTGTACAGTTGTGGATGTGCTGTGGTTGGTAAGCCTAGCCGATTCACAACCTCTGCTGGAATGAGGTTCTTTTAGCTCTCGCTATTAACAATGAACTGTAGCAGGGAGCCCTTTACCCACATCAAGGAGTGGAAGAGACGATCCTCCTCCTTTGGATCTTCGGGTTCCTCCTTCTCGATCTTCGTGGTGGCATTGGGCTCCGTGTCGATAATCTGCTTCCCTTTGTCATTCCCCTTGTCAGGTTTTGACTCAGAGTCAGAATATGTATCTGATTCTGAAACCTTTAGCACGGCCACTAGTGACTGCTTGGCCTGATACTCACTTGCGTTGTGAGTGGAGCTTTTATGGAACTCACACCACTTTCCCGTGTCTCCTTTCGGCTTCATGATGTTGTTCTTTGCTTGCAGCATTGGTGGGTTGTCTTGGGCCGCCCCGCCTTGGCTTTGTCCTTTGTTCTGTAGTTTGGGGGCACCTTTCCCTTGTTTCAGATTCACAGATCCAAAGTCTCGCTTCTTCTGTTTAAAATTTTGCTCGACCTTGACGGCATATCGGTAAGCCGTGCCAAACGAGGAGATGTTTAGGAATTCTATTTCTTCCTGGATGTACTTGTGCAGGAAGTCATAGTATTTGAGTACCAAATGATGCTTCGAATCCTTGATACCCAACTTTGTGCGAAGGGTACGAAAAATATTGGTAAAATCCAGCACATCTTGGTCCCTTCCCTGCTGCAGCATGGTCCACTTTATTTATTGATCCTTATAGCTTCCGCAATGGTAGTACTGCTCCTTGATGGCATCTCGGAATGAATTCCAAGTGGGTGCGGTTGAAAATAGTGAGCCTGCACTTTCATCCTTCTGCTTGTAGTAGGTTTCCCACCAGTCCATGATGTGAGGGGCTGCTTTGAGAAGAGCGAAAATAATCTTTACCCAACTGGAAAAATCATGAACAAAAAAATAACCCTCTAGCAGATTTCCAACTCACCCCGACAGGGCCCTCTGCCATAGTCCTTAGAGAGTTGGAAAAGACGAATTTAGACAAAATATCGTTGGCGGTAGATTTCCAAAAAAAATGTCGTTTAGGGCCTCAAAATGGCTCTGGAAGTTTAGGACTCGAAAAAAACTGCTAAAAATAATAAACTGTGCTATAATTAAGGAAATTGAAAAACTGAAAGAAGCAATGGTGGGGGTACAAGTGTAATTGGCAAGTGGCCATTAATATCCACCTAGAATAGTTGTTTTACAAAGCTCTGTGGCTCTTGATACCCACACCAATGTGTTCAGAATGTCCAAATTAGCCAAGAACACCTCTTCCTGAGCTCAATTTGGTCGAAAATTTCCTTCTCTAGGACTCAGACAGTCTTTTCCTAGAAACACTCCTCTAAATCTAGAATGACTCCAGTTAGAGCTGCTAAATGTGGAGGTGGGCCCAAAATTAGTGGCACCACCAAACTTGCATCATTTTAAACTTGAGCTTAATTAATGGTTAAATGTGCTTAATTAGCTTTAAACCTGGACTAGTGCTAACCATAACCTTAACATCCGATGGTTTTGGTGGGGGTTGTCATATGTGATGGTTAACATCAGATTAACCACCGGGTTAATAGACCTACTAGACCATCGGAGTGGTTAACCGTTTGGTGTTATAACATTTGCGTTCACATGCCAAAGACTGTTGCGTGTTGGTGAACTATCCGTTGGGTTAACACTAACTGTGACTGCGATGTTTGTTGTTGCGATCACATGTGGAGGGCTAGCCTGCGAGCTGGCCCTCCTAACCACCCGCTCCAACATCACTAAACTTTAAATGAATGTGGAAAGCTATACGGTTAAGTGACAATGGATAACAGAGACGGTTAAGGCTTGTGGTCTGTGCCCTGGAGGTCATGGCTTCGACCCTAAATTCCACCAAAATTTTGTTGAACTGCACTCTACTTAGGCTGTTGGGAGGTGCCACATGGCGGCCTCCAGGCTTTCCACATAGAATTCTTTCATTGGCCCAAAAACAAACCAATCACATTGTGCCAACACACCAATCTGAAACCCAATGAAACGATGCCACTTGTCCAACTGTGATTCACTATTGACCAACATTGACCTTGCCTAGTCATTCACTACGTCAGTAGGATGGACTGCTGACTATGCAGTGACTAGGCATTTTTTTGTTTGTTTGCAAATTTCCCCTGTTTATCAAAGTGATCGGAACATAATAAATTTCTCATACGAACTCGAATTTAGGCGAAACAAGTTGTGTTTGGATCATTTTTCCGAGACGAGCGTGGCCGTTTAGGTTTTGAGCCATTTTGAGAACTTTGATTTTTGAGCTAAATACAGAGCACTTGATCATTACTCCGCACTACAAGCCTTTTGGGCCCCAAAATATACTTTCAATTGTTCAACAAGTGAAAGTACAACTCCCTCACCTTCTCGATCTACAACCATTTGGATTGCGAAGGCTTTTGCTCCTTGAGTCCCACTCTAAGGTATTCGACATCCCCTCTCTTTGAAGTCTTGATTCGTCTGTCAAGTATGAGATCTTGCTGAAGCTCATCTAAATATTCTAGCGAGAAATCATCTATTGATGGCAGCTGAACATGCTCTCCTTGATCATCAATCAAAGGAGGCTCAAATAATATCAAATTATCAACATTAACAACAGAGTATATTTTCATATAAGGAGGCAAATCAAGCTTAAATGCATTGTTACCAATCTTTTCCAAAATTTTAAAAGGACCATAACGGATTGGTTTAAGCTTTTTACCTTCCCCTTGAAGTCTCTCTTTTCTAATATATAACCAAACTTCATTGCCAACTTGAAATTTATGATCAACCCGATGTTTGTCATGCCTTGCCTTGTAGCTGCTTTGACTTTTCTCAAGATGTTCCTACACTGTATGATGTATCAACTGAATTTTATCTATGAACTTCCTTGCCTTATCGATGTCACTGTGACCATCGATGGTGACATCTTTCTCAAAGATGAAGTCCAATGGTGATCTTGGCAAGTACCCATAACATGCCTCAAATGGCGATGTGTTTGTGGAAGAATGATTTTCCCTGTTGTATGCATGTTGTATGTAATGCAACTATTCATCCCATAACTTGGGATGTTTGCTGCAATGTCCTCTAAGAAGATGAATAATTGTTCTGTTGACCACCTCAGTTTGTCCATCTATTTTTGGATGAAAGGTTGTACTCTTCTTCAACTTTGTGTCCATAAAGTCCCACAACTTCGACCAAAAATTCCCAATAAATCGAGAATCTGGATCACTTACAATTGAAGTAGGAAGGCCAAAATGAACCCAAACGTTTTGGAAGAAAAGATGAGTTGTTTGTTCAGCTGTAATTTGCTTTTTACATGGTGTTAGTATGCACATCTTGTTGAACTTGTCTAGAAATACATACAAGTAATAATGACCTTTCATTGACAATGGAAGATCTCCTACAAAATTCATTGAGATACTCTCCCATGGACGTGAAGGTACTAGAAGTGGAGTGTATAAACCAAGTTTCCTATTGCTAGGCTTACTTGTAGAACATAAAGAAAATCCTCTTATGAAACGAGAAACATTATCCAACATGTGTGGCCAATAATAATACTTTTGGAGATTTACTAATCTCTTGCCTACACCAAAGTGTCCAGAAATCAATGAAGTGAATGTCTCCCTTATGATATTATTTCTTTCTCCCCGTGGAATCCACAACTTGCCCAAGTGATACAACAAATTGTTATGTACATGATAATCCAACTCTTCAATTTGGTTTCCTTGACTCAAGCTTGCATATACTTCTTGAAAGTCACTATCATTTGCATATTGCTCTATGAAACTTTCATGCAAAACAAAATTATGCTTGATTATAATAGATGAATTTACAATAGGCCTTGAAAGAATATCAACTACCTTATTGTAGATTCCCTTTTATACCTGATAACAAAATGAAATTGTTGTAGAAAACCCATCCATATGAAATTTCGATACTGCTGCAACTTTGACTGTGACTGTAAGTATTGCAATGGTTGATGGTCGGTATGGATGATGGTCTCCTTCGCCATGAAATAGTGCTTACATTTCTTAACACTTTGTACCAATTTGTAAATTTATTTGTCATAGGTGGGATAGTTAGTTACATCTCCATTAAAGATTTTAGAATTAAATGAAATGGGCTTACCATGCTGCAATAGAATTGCTCCCATAGCATAATTTCTTGCATCCGTTTGAATTTTGAATGGTTGTCTAAGATCCAGAAGAGCCAATACTGGTGCTGAACTTATCTTTTGCTTCAAAGCATCAAATTATTTCTGTTGTACATATCCCCAATGGTATACTTTCTTGACACTTGTCAATGCATGTAATGGAGCTGCAATTGAAGAAAAATTAGCAATAAACTTTCTCCAATATTGTGTTGCCCCTAAAAAACTTCTTACCTCTGTAAGTATATCGGGATTGGGCCAATTCAAAATGACCTCAACCTTAGAGGGGTCTATCTTCAACTCACCTCCTCCAACAATGTGTCCCAAATACACCAAATAAGTCTTGTCAAATTCACATTTCAACATCTTTAAAAACAACTATTCTTTTCTTAAGACATCTAGTACTTTTTTTACATGCATGACATTTTCATCTCTTGATTTACTGAATATGAGAATATCATCTAAGTATACAATGACAAAATCATCCAAAAATGGTCTCAATACATCATTCATTACCCTCATGAAAGTAGCTAGAGAATTTGTAAGATCGAAAGGCATAACAAGCCACTCAAACAATCCTTGTTTAGTTTTAAATGTGGTTTTCCAAATGTCTTCTTCAGCTATCCTAACTTCATGATAACCACTTCGTATGTCTAGCTTAGTGAAATACTTTGCATACCTCAATTGGTCAAGAAAATCACCAATTCTTGGGAGTGGATAACAATTCTTTACCGTGATTTTGTTCATTGCACAGAAATCCACACACATGAGCCAAGTTCCATCCTTCTTTGGCACTAAGACAATGGGCAAACCACATGGCGAAGTAGATGGGCATATAATACCTTTGTTCAAAAATTCTTGAATTTTCTTTTTGATTTCCATTCTCTCCATAATCGACATGCGATACATGGCAATATTTGGAAGTGGAACATCCTGTTGCAACTGAATCTTATGTTGAATTCCCCTCTTGGGAGGTAACCCCTTCGGTTCTTGAAGCATCTCCCCAAGCTTGCTTACCACATCAAACAAATCAAATTTCTATTTATCATCACAACCTTCAAAAGATTCATAATCAATATCATCATTTTTCTTGATCATGAGAAGCACAAAATGTTTACTTGCATTTACTCGTCTCTTCATTTGCCCTGCATTAACTAATGAAATGTTCATCTTTTTGTGATGGGCTCTCACAATGTACTCCACCGCATTCTTAAGCAATATGTATTTGTTGTCATGGCGATAAAATAATGCTTTCCTATCATACAAATAAGGACTACCCAAAATAATTCCTAAGATGTCAAGTGGAACTACATCTAACTCAACTTCATCAGTAAACTTTTTAGTAATGGCGAACTTGAATGAACACTTCCTTGTAACCTGTAAGTTTTCATTGTTAACTATCCAACCCAAAGGATATGGCTTATGATGAGGTACAATTTCAAGGTTTATTTTTTTAACCAAGTCTTATGAAATCAAGTTTTATTGTGACCCACTATCAAATAATGCATCAATCTTTGTATCATTTGAAATCACTCTTACATGAAACAACTCTATTATTAACTCTTCATTTGGAGTGTTGTTTTGACTATGTGAGGAACTAGAGATTGCAACAGTTTCTTTCCCTTTTCCGACCATGGCTGAAATATTGGTCTCATCACCAGAATCTGAACCAAGGTCGTGTTGTGTGGTAGCGGTCGTCTTTTGTTTTCCCTTATTGTTTTGTTTCTTAGGCCCTAGTTCAGGATGCAATTTTCAGCAGTGGGCTTCATCATGCCCAACTTTGGAACAATTTTGGCCTATGGTTTTCTCCCCTTCTTTCTTCACACTTTAATTTTTATTTCCCTTCCATTTTCCACCCTTCTCTTTCTCCTTACCCTTGAATGGCTTCCTCTTACTACCCTCTTCTTGAATGTTCTTTCCCCTTGCTTCAAGGTGCGTGGCTTGCACACATACCTCATCCAAATTTCTTGGATTGAACATAAGGATAATATGTTTCAAATAGGAATGTCAACCCGCAGTATATTTCAGCGGTGTATCTTGGGAATTAAAATTTACTCCTAATAAAAAAGCCCTTTTCCTAAACTCCTGTGTATAATCTTGGACTGTTTGGCCTTTAAGCTGCCTAAAATTCTACCAACTCATAATGGCTTTTTGCATATAGGCTAAAGGATAAAACTGTCTTTTAATTGCAGAAACAAATTCAACCCAAGTAATGGATATCTTACCATGGATTCACATTTCCTCTTGAGTCTTTGCTTCCAACCAGCCTAATGTTGCTCTTTCTAGCCTCAATGAAGCCAAATGGATATTTATGTCATCTTCTTGAAGGTTCTGAATTCTATTGTATACCTCCAATTGTCGAATCCAATTGTCCAAATTTTTTGCATTCACCTCTCCATTGTACATGGGAAGTTCAAACTTAATGTCCAATTTAAGGGAGTCTTTCCTTTTGATTTTTTTGAATGAGTATGCGCAGTTTCAGTGGTGGTAATGGAAGATGATGAGGATGGTGGAGATGGAGGTGGCTTTCCACCATTCCCTTTTGAATCCTTCTTCTCATCTTTTTTATCCTCTGAGTTTCCTTATCCATGTGGACGTTTAGAACACTCTCCAACCATTCTAGTGTTCCTCTCTTCATACAGGACTTTAACCATCTCAGTTAAAGTGAAAAAAAAAATCTTGAATTATTCCTCTTCTGAAGAAGGACCTTCAGGTTCTCTTTCTCCAAACATAATGGCTATGGATTCAGGCTCAAAAATCAGTACTACTTGTACCTCTTCAATCTTAGTTGATGGAAAAACTTGAGGAGTTTCAAGTGTAGCTAGAATTGGAACTTTGGGTGGTGGAGATTGTGGCCTTGTGGCTCTCCTTCTTCTGGGCATTACCTCAAGAGTAGCAACCTGTTAAAGACACATGGAATGTAAACAGAAAAGGTGGATGATAAACATTGAATTCATTATTATTGACATGATATACATTTATAGTACATTTGTGTGACCGTTGGGTTCCACATCCCAAAGTCTCTTGGACTCTCATGGCTGTTCACATTCTACACCAACCCATAGAGAATTAGGTGTCCAAAATTCTCCCCTTGATCCAAAGGGGTATGTATGAGTCCAAGAAGAGAGTTGTAATACAAAATGTGCAAAAATTCATGGCAGCACTAGGCTGAATGTGCTCTCTGAAATGTTGGTATAAGGGGGGTGGTTTAAGGATGACCACCAACACTAGAACTCAGTGCAGTTCCCGGAACTCTTCCAAGTTTGGCATGAAGCTCAGGTCTTCTGCTAGAGGAAGTGCTCCTGATGTTTTGAAGAGGGAAACCTTCAACCATGAAAGGGAGGTCTCACCCCACATAAAAGGGAGAACCTCAACCTT
This sequence comes from Pinus tabuliformis, assembly GCA_031772625.1. NCBI lineage: Eukaryota > Viridiplantae > Streptophyta > Pinopsida > Pinales > Pinaceae > Pinus > Pinus tabuliformis. The sequence continues at coordinate 1,268,088,289 of CM062819.1, read as the reverse complement.
AAAAGGGAGGTCTCAACTTGTGATGGTTTAAGGATGACCAACAACTCTGGAATGCTTAATGCAATTCCTAGAACTCTTCCAAAACTGGAAAGAAGATGAAGTCTTCTGCTAGAGGAAGTGTCCCCAATTCTTTGAAGAGGTATCACTGACTGAAGGCATGCTCAGGGGCATATTTGTCTCTGGCTACAACTCTGAATCTGGTATTGCATGTTGTGGCTCAGGCTCACTTGATGTGGATTTGAAGCTTGTATATGACCATCATTTCCCCCCCTGTCAGATACAAGGTGAGATGATGGAGAAAACTCAACTGCAAGACTGTTCAATACTCTAGAACAAGTTCAGACATATGACTGAAATATCTTCTTGGTTGTTGATGCCAATTGCCAAGAAGCAATCCATTCAAGATGAATCTTTGTTCTTGCAGGAGGTTTGTTTATGAAGCATCTGTTTGAAGAATGACTAGTTTTATGATAGTGCTTACATGGATGAAGATCAAAACAATGATGGCATTTCACAATTTGTTGTTGTTGCTACGGAAGAGGAGCAGAATGTGGAATAATTGAAGGTGAACTATCATGAAGGAATCCAACACTCTGAAACTGAATGGGCTTTGAGTAATTTGGAATATGAAAGGAAACCTCCTTATCATATCCAAGACCTGTTCTGTGCTTGTTATGTGCAAGCTCTTCCCAAGATTTTATGATGGGCTTAGGAAGTGGAACTTGAACATTTACATCGGCATGCAAATTTTCTCCTTCATTTGGTACTAGATCAACATTATTGATTTGTTGTTGATGTGTGTCATGATGCTTATATTGTTGTAACTCATCTTGCTGAAGCTGAGATTCAAGCTGCAAAAAATCAATCTTCTCTTGTGTATGTTGCAAGCAAGTTTGAATGTCAAAAAGAGTTTCCTTGCTAATGTTGATTGTGCTTTCAGTAGTTGACATAATTAGAGTTCTTAATAACTCTAATAAATTGCCAATTTGAGTCATTTTTAAACTTCAATAGGTCAACTCAATTCATCAACAATAATCTAAAATAAATAAAACTTAGTTCGCAACCTTCAATGTTTCAAACCAACACAGAGAGAAACGCCAAACTTTTACAATACTAATGCAGAGAATACACCTGGTAATTTATCCCAATGCACAAAGATTTGATGGGATGATCTAGGACTGTTTGAACCAAACTCGGCACTCCAAACAGGCTTATAGAATCTTTTGCATCATCTAATTGACTACCTTCAATGGCGATATTTCCCATTGCTACTTCAACATTCTTCACAGCCTCTCTTGCACTGTTGTCACTTCTCTTCTTTTCCAGGAGAGCCTCATTACAATTCTCAGTTTGCCCAGAGGGCACCAATGGTTCAAGTAGCCGAGGTACAACATTAAACCACGGGCGAAGAAGAGCTTGTTCTACATTAGGGCACTTTTGAGGTACAAAGTCTAAGAGTGGAATGAGAAAATCAGCAAAATCATTTGCATCTTGTTCAGGAAAATTGGGAGGATATTGTCATTTCAATTGTTGTGGCAAGCTAAACAAGTAGCATAACTGGCATGAGTCAAAGTGTTGAAACTAGTGAACTTCTTCGCCACAGATCATAGGAAGTGGTTCCGAATCGAATTTTGCAAATGGAAGGAGAAATTGAAAATCATGATTTTGGATCCTTTGCAAAGATTACTTGTGCAAACAGTAACTAGTTCCATGTAATTTTCCTTGACACATCTCCTCCAATATTCTAATAGGAAAGTTGCAGGCCACCTTCTTCAGTGACTGATTTTCTATTTTCCTCCAGACTCCACCAAAACATTGTCAAGTTATGTGATAGGCGACACCTCAATACTAGGAGAAATCGGCGTGGACTCAATGAAGGATGTTGAATCCTTGACTGCTCCTCCAGAGCTCAAGAGTGAATGCAGTGCAAAGCTGGAAAGGGTCCTTGGTGTGAAACTGCATGGAAGCACTGGAAAGAAATACCGAATGTCGATCCTTAATACAATGACCACGAGTATGTTATTGTGTGCTTCACCTCCAAAGATGATCATATCGCCACAGTAAGTGCTCGTCTGAATGTGTGGAGTCCGGAGGTTGCTCCCGATGCTCATTTCAGTCTCAGCGAAGTTTGGCTTAGTAACGAGAATGGAGACAAACTGGAGACCATAGAGGCTAGATGAATGGTGAAACTATGCAGTGTTGAGGTATAGACTGTAGGTGAATTCCGGAGGGAATGGGAACTGATAGAGTATGGAGGAGGGTCATGGAATATAACCTACGAGCAGCGTTCAAAACCGGGAGGTATCGATGAGCAGTCGTATGGGAGCAGTGAGAGGAGTACGGGAGCAATGTATGGGAAATGGATTTCTCAAGCCCTCATCAATAGTGTGTTTCAATAGCCCACCACACTAGAGAATCAAATACCTCGCGAATTTATTTCAATGCTAGAGAATCCGAGAATATCGACTTTTTTTTCAAATAAAATTTGTGCAATGTGGTGATTGCATACAATTATGTTATCTAGAAGGTTTAAATGTGAAACCTAACAAAAGTAATAGCAAATGTAATGCTCTATGCGATCATAGGATGTAGCCATAGTCTTGGGAATAATTTGATTTACCTCAACATGCTCAACCATACAGATACTTATGCATACACTACGAACAGGAAATCTGCTAAGAACTTTAGCTGATTCAAATCCAATTTCGTCTCCCTCAATATCACACCATGGCGGTGAAGAATGATGGTGATTTAGCTATATTTATTTTCTTTTTGTCTGTCTCACATGCATCCTTCACAAGCATTTAGACAGTGGTAAGAGAGGCAACAGAGCAGAACTAATATTCAATGGAGCCATTCATTCATGTGTAGAGAATCACCATCGTTCAGAGTCAGGAATTTGTGCTGGGAGAAGGCAAATGTGTCAGGCTGCAGAAATGTAGAACATGGGCAGAATAGGCAGGAGTGCATGTGATTTTTTTTTTCTATTTGAGAGAGTGGATAGAGAACCCAACACAAATCTAGTTGAGAGAGGTCAGTCGGACAGTATGCAGCATGAAATAGGCATGCACACAATAATGACGGTTCTACCCACAGGAATGCAAAACTGGCATGCACAGAGAGGCCACAACTAGTGGCTCAATTTTGAGCAGGGCAAAAATTTGTCTACAGATCTGATACCATGTTAAAGTCACTTGGAATGTAAACAACAAAGGTGGATGATAAACATTTAATTCATTATTATTGACATGATATAAATTTATAGTACATTTGTGTGACCATTGGGTTCCACATCCCAAGGTCTCTTAGATTCTCGTGGTTGTTCACATTCTACACCAACCCATAGAGAATTAGGTGTCCAACAAAACCAATAGCTTCCCTTCTCCTTTCTGCAACTTTAAATTTGTAAGCATCAAAATTTTGCAACCATTAAAACCCTAATTTCACAATCTTAAGAAATTAAGAACTTCAACTTGCCTCTAATACCAACTTGATCTGTTTTTTATTATTAGTTTTTGTTGTGCTAATATTAAGTACAGATTTCTAAACATGTGCTTTCTTATTGCTTCTTGTATTGAGTTTTCATTATCTATTTGTGTATGTAAACAGCTAAATTTCCTTAATTTTAATATGACATTCATTAGAAAAATAGCTTCAAAAACAAGTACTGAACAACAGACATTTAAAGTACAACAAACCATTAAAGAGACACTTTAACACAATGTTTTCATGAAGGAGTTCATCCCTCCTGGGCTACATCTCCTTGGTCCAGCTTCCATGGCTTGGGCCTTTATATTAGCTCAAAATGGAAAAATGTTGTTTTAGAAAGCTCTATAGCTCCTGATACCTGCACCAATGTGTTCAAAATGTCCAAGCCAAGAACACATCTTCCTGAGTTCAATTAGTCGAAAATTTCCTTGTCTATGACTTAGACAGTCTTTTCCTAGAAAAACTTCTCTAAATATGGAATGACCCCAGTTAGAGCTGCTAAATGTGGAGGCAGGCCCAAAATTATTGGCACCGCCAAACTTTCGTTGTTTTAAACTTAGGCTTAATTAATGGTTAATTGCACTTAATTAACTTTAAACTCGGATTAGTGCTAACCATAACCTTAACATCCGACAGTTTTGGTGGGGGTTGTCATATGTGATGGTTAACATTGCATTAATCGTTGGGTTAATAGACCTATTGGAGCCGTCAGAGTGGTTAACCGTTTGGTGCTATAACATTTGCGTTCACATGTTGGAGACTGTTGCAATGTTGGGGAATTGTCCATTAGGCTAACACTAACCGTGACTGCGATGTTTGTTTTTGCGATCACATGCAGAGGGCTGGCCTAAAAGCTAGCCCTCCTAACTTCCTTCTCCAACATCACTAAAATTTAAATGAATGTGAAAAGTTATATGATTAAGTGACAATGGATAGAGGAGGTGGTTAAGGCTTATGGTCTGTGTGCCGGAGGTCATGGGTTCAACCCCGACTTCCACCAAAATTTTGTTGAACTGAAATCTACTTAGGCCGTTGGGAGGTGCGACGTGGCAGCCTCTGGGCTTGCCACGTGGCATTCTTTCATTGGCTAGAAAATAAACCAATCACACTGTGCTAACACACCAATCTGAAACCCAATGAAACGATGCGACTTTTCCATTTGTGATTCGCTGTTGACCATCATTGACCCTACCTAGTCACTTGCCACGTTAGTAGTACGGACTGCTGACTGGGCATTTTTTTGTTGTTGCAAATTTCGCTTGTTTAGCAAAGCGATCAAAACACAATAATTTTCTCATACGAACTCGGTTTTCGGCAAAACGAGTTGCGTTAGGATCATTTTTCCGAGATGGACGTGGTCATTCACATTTCGATCCATTCTGAGAACTTTGATTTTTGAGCTAAATACTGAGCACCTGATCAACACTCCAACTCTTGAAGTGGTAAATATTTGTACCAACCTCAAGGCTACGAATTATGAACAATGAACAATTATTTGCTATTTTAATGGATATTGGCACTTGGCATTAACCCTCATGGGGATTGGTACACCAAAATTGGTCTCAAAACACCTAGTTTTTATTCTACTAAAAAGGTTTATCGGTGGTAGTCTTAAAAAAATTAGATGTTCGGAAAAAGGATTTTGACCAGGGACCCTAGTTTTGGGGCCGAGCTGATCAATCAATGCAACCATGGTTTCCTAACTTTAATCCTCTTTCCATGATGTCTTTGGCTACTCCAGTCTAGGTAAGGCTTCCTAACTTACCCATCCATTTGATCCAACTAAAAATCTTAGAAGAAATGGGAGATTCAATAGGTTGCTTCATCAAAACAAACACTAAAATACTCTCAAAAGGAATTCCCACATTTGTTTGCATATGTGTCAAACTGGACCTTAGTAAAGGGTTGTCAGATAAAATTTGATCTTTATTTAAACAAGAACGCAACAAATTACAAATATAATGACAAATACAAAGATGTAGCAAAAATAACACTTCATTTCGTTAATATCAATTAATGAAATATGCTTACAAACATAATGGAAATAAGACTAGCTCGAGCAATGGTGGCTTATCTCTAAGAAGAGATGTGGCAGCTACATGCCTCTAAACTGTGTTAAAATGAGGCCTGAGGGGCTATTTGTTATTGAGAAGCAATGGAAAACCCCAAACATCCAAAAACCTAACCCTAGGAGATGAAACACCAAACTATGGGCCTTGTTGGGGTAAATTGGTACATCAACATCTTGGGGTCATAACTTTGGCATACGATCTTCGTTTGATGCGTATGATACCTCGTTAGAAAGATTTATCCAAGGGCTACAACTACTAACAATGAAAATTGACATAATACCCTATATTTTTGAGTCCCTAAAAATGTCGTTTAGGGACTCAAAACGGCTCCGGAAGTTCAGGACCTGAAAAACTGCCAAAAATAGTAAATTGTGCTACAATTAAGAAAACTAAAAAAAATTGGAGGAAACAATGGTGGGGGTCCAAGTGGAATAGGCGGGTGGCCACCAATATCCACCTAGATCATTCCTCCCCCCTTAGGAAGTAATGGTCCCCATTGCATTGAGTTCCTCCATGAGATGAGGAAACTTTTGCTGAACTTGGTCCCTGGTAAGCCACTTGTCCTAGTGAAGGAGTTTGCTTGCTTTGAAAACTCATTATAGTTGGATTCTTTTTTATCGGGTGTTCTTGATCTATGTTTCCATTATCCAATCAGTTGTGGTTTGTCCCATGCAATCTAGATTTAACTTTGTAGGGGTGAGTTGTTCTGCAATGTTTGATGTGTCTAGCAATGGTGGGAAGTATGGTCGATGGTGGTACACATTGAACACATGGTGCAGGCCAAGGAATGGGGGAATGTTGAGCTCAAATGCATTGTCCCCCACAATCTTGGTAATTGTGTAAATACCATATTGAAGCGGTATGAGTTTCTGATAGGTTCCAGTAAGGTGTTCCTTATGCAAATGCAATGAGACTTTGTCGGCCACCTGAAACTTGTGTGTCACTGCTTGTACTTGGAATTTGATTTCTCCAGAATTTCATGGACCTGTTGGCAGATGTGCTGAATGTGCTCAACAAAGTTTTTTTCCTTGTCAACTTCAGACTGGACATGAGACGAATCTTCCTAAGTAGTTGCAAATGGTATGGCCACATCAATGGGACATAGTGGTTGGAATCCCAAGCCCACCTAAAAAGTGTTGTGGCCAGTCAAGCTATGGAGAGCTCGGTTATAACTGTGTTGGAAATAGGGGAGCCTCTCATCCCATGTGCATGGATTCTTTGAGTTTTACATGTGCATAATGTGTACGATCATCCTATTGACCGCCTCCGTCTGACCATCAATTTGGGGATGGAAAGTTGTGGATTTAGTGAGCTTGGTGTCCAGCATTGACCAGAGACTAGACCAAAATGTACTAAGGAACATGGTGTCTCGATCTGAGATGATATAATGTGGGATCCCAAAGTGTACCCACACTCATTCAAGGACGAGTTTAGAAGTGGCTTCTATTGTGATATTCTTCTTGCAGGCTACCATAATGGTCATCTTCAAGAGTCTGTCTATGACCATGAAAACACAGTCATTTCCATGCTTAGTAGAAGGAAGGCCCAACATGTAATCAATGGAGATAGATTCCCAAGGTTGACTAGGGGTAGGCAGTGGAGTATAGAGGCCTTCCTTCTGGATGGTTGGTTTGGAAATGGTGAAGGCAATGTAGGATTTGATGTACTTTCTGACATCCTATCGAAGATCCAGCCAATATAAATACTTTTGTAGTACTGCCACTATTTTCTCGACCCCGAAATGCCCAAAGACCCGACTGTAGTGCACTTCCCAAATCATCTTGGCACGCTCGCTTGAAGGAACAAAAAGGTGTCCTAGATGGCATAACAATGCATCTTGCAGGTGAAAATCTGGAACTTGTTGACCCTCCAAGAGCGTTTGTATGTGTGGCCAAATTCTAGGTCACTTTTGTAGAGAAGTGGCCAATCAGAAGTCTCGTGCCCATAAGAGTTGAGCACAGTCATTAACGTCATGATCGGTGGTCTACTAAGGTATCCAACAACATTATTGGTGTTTCCCTTCTTGTACTTGATATTCAAATGGAACTGTTGCAGGTATGTGGACCAATTTTGATGGCGATCATTCTGCAACTTCCCTTGCATCTGTATGAACTACAGGGGTCAGTGGTCTGTGTGGATGACCGTTTCCTTCCCCAAAATGTAATGCTTCCATTGTCGGCAGGCCTGCACAATGGAATACATCTCTTTGTCATAAGTGGGATACTCCCGGACTGTGTCTGAAAGTGTCTCACTACGATATGCCACTGGATTCCCCTATTGAGTAAGGACTACCCCAATATCATAGTCAAAGGCATTTGTCTCGATCTCAAATGGTTGTTGCAATTATGGCAATGTGAGCATTGGTGTAGAGAAGAGGTGATGTTTCAACTCTACGAATGCCTTCTTTTGATATTCAGGCCAAAATAAATTTTCTTTCGCTCCTCCCTTGGTGACTTGACTCAAGGGATAAGTGATATGAGAGAACCCCAACATGAAACTACAGTAGAAATTGGCAAGAACCAAACAGTTGTAGAGCTCTGTTAGAGTGGTTGGTGACGGCCAATCTTGAATGACTTGGATCTTGGCTAATCTACATGCACACCTCTTTCATTAATAATGTATCCCATATATTGAACCTGGGTCATGCCAAAAGTGCATTTCTCCAAATTGGCGCACAGCTTTTGTTGCCGCGGTGTTTGGAGAACCTGTCGAATGTGTTGGAGGTGCTTTTCCCAACTTTGGCAGAATATCAGGATGTCATCCAAGTATACCACTACAAATGAGTTGGTGAACGGCCGAAGATGTCATCCATCAACCTCATGAAGGCTGCAGGAGAATTTTTCAACCTAAAAGGCATAACCAGCCATTTGAAAAGGCCCTTCTTGGCTTTGAAGGTAGTCTTCCACACATCAAAGGGTTCGATTAGTACCTGGTGATATCTGAACTTCAAGTCGATCTTGCTAAAATATTTGGCTCCTTTTAGTTGGTCCAGAAGGTCATTAATCTGTGGGATAAGGTACCTATTCTGGACAGTGATCTTGTTCAATGCCCGATAGCCAATACAAAGTCTCCAAGTCCCATCCTTCTTTTGTACCAACACGATCGAGCTCCCACGGGGTGATGAACTTGGCTGGATGTGACCTCTCTGCAGCAGCTCCTGAATCTGCCTCTTGATTTCTTCGTTCTCCATCACAAAGCGTCGATAGATTAGTCCATTAGGAAACGATGCACCTGGGGTCAGATCAATGGAGTGCTTGACCTGATAGCGTAGAGGAACCCCTACGGGGGAGGTGAAGATGTCCTTGTACTCGTCCACGACCTTGTCCATCTGTTGTTGTTGTGCGGAGGGGCCCTATCTCAAGGTCATGGCCACTGTATTCTTCTTTCCCTGAGGATGTATCATGAGGAAAACAAATTTCCTGGTTTTGGAAATGAGTTTACTGCATTGTTTTGTAGTAACCAAAGAGATGGCGATAGGTGATGCTACCTCTGGTACAGGGAAAATTTTAAGGATGGAAATTTATCTTAAAGTTTAGAAACCTTGGCGAATCCCACTAGTACATAATATGAAATCTATAAAATGTTTGGAGATATTTTTGTAAAAATATTCAAATTTATAATATTTTTATATAGTTTATATATAAGTTTTTGGTGATTTTTAGGGTAAAATAATTTCATTCTATAAAATTTGGGTGAATCATTTTTACAAAGAAATGGAAATTAGAGAATCTTTTTTTTGGAAAAAGTATAGAAAATTAGCCTATGGGCAAATATTAGCCCCTAAAAGTTTCCCTGCTCTGGTATCATGTACAACTTATTTCCCAAGGTAACAATAACAGTGTGATGTCTTGACTCATACACAATAGGTCGCTTCCACAAATACGGTTGGCCTAATAATACATCACAAACATCAAGAGGAGAAACTTCACATAGTACATCATCCGTGAAGGGCTTGATGTTATATGGAAGGCGACACTTCTCGTTGACGCGAAAATCTATCCATGGTGAAGCCACTCGATGGTGTATGGTTGTGGGTGTGGTGTCGTTGGTAAGCCTTGCCGCTTCACAACCTCTACTGAAATGAGGTTATTTTGGCTCTCGTTGTCGACAATGAACCATAGCGTGGAACCATTTGCCCACATCTGGTGGTTGAAGAGGCACTCTTCCTCCTCTGGATCTTCGAGTTCCTCCTTCTGAATCTTTGTGGTGGCAACATTGACGTTGGGCTCCGCTTCAATAATCTGCTTCCCTTTGTCATTCCCCTTATCAAGTTTTGACTCAGAGTAGATACATGCATTTGATTCAGAAGCCTTCAGCTCAGCTAATAGTGACTGCTTGGCCAAACACTCACTTTTGTTGTGAGTGGATCTCTTATGAAACTTACACCACTTTCTCGTGTCCTTCTTTAGCTTCACAGTGTTTTTCTTTGCTTGCGGTTTTGATGGGTTGTCCTTGTCCATCCTGCCTTGGCTTTGTCCTTTGTTCGCGGTTTGGGGGCACCATTCCCTTACTTCGGATTCACAAATCCAAAGTCTCATTTTTTCTGTTTAAGCTTCTACTCGATCTTGATAGTGTATCGGTACATTGTGCCGAGCAAGGAGATGTCTAGGAATTCCATCTCATACTGGATGTACCTGTGTAGGAAGCTGCAGTACTTGGGCACCAAATTTTTCTTAGAATCCTTAATACCCAACTTCATGTGAAGGGTATGAAAAACATTGGTGAACTCTAACATGTCTTGGTCCCTTCCCTGCCGCAGTGTGGTCCACTTTATGTACTTATCCTCATAGCTCCCGACAGGGTAGTACTTCTCCTTGATGGCGTCCCAGAACGAATTCCAAGTGGATGCAACTGAAAACAGTGAGGTCATACTTTCATCCTTCTACTCATAGTAGGTTTCCCACTAGTCCTTGACATGGGGGGCAACTTTGAGAAGAGCAAAAGTAATCTTTTCCCAGCTGGAAAAATCATGAACATAAAAATATCCTTCTAGCAATTTTAACCATTTATCTATTGTGTCTGCTTCTATTTAGCCCTCAAATATGGGAATATTAAAGTTTACTTGTGCCTTAAAATAGTGGAGCCTCCAGAGTGGTTGTTAGATGTGGATGTGTCGTCGGTGGGCAACTGTTGAAGGATCTAGGCAAATTTATCCATCATCGCATTCCTTTGTTTCTCAAGGGCCTCCTCGAGCAATATTTTGATAGGATCTCCTCCTCCCTCGTCTTTCTTTTCTTCCCCCATGGGAGGTTGTCGAGATTTTCGAGGCCGGTCTTGCAAAGGTTCGACCAGTTCAATCCCTAACTCCTTATATCCCGACCTCATTGGGGACATGCAAAGAAAAACAGAGAAAGAGGAGACCGCTCTGATGCCAGTGATATGAATTTAAACAGGAATGCAACAAATTACAAATATAACCATAAATACAAAGATGCAGTAGAAATAACATTTCATTTCATTAATATTAAATACTGAAATATGCTTACAAACATAATGGAAATAAGACTAGCTCGAGCGATGGTATCTTATCTCTAAGAAGATATGTGGCAGCTACATGCCTCTAAACTATGTTGCAATGAGGCTCGAGGGCCTATTCATTATTGAGAAACAATGGAAAATCGCAAACATCCAAAAACCTAACCCTAGGAGATGAAACACCAAATTATGGGACCCGTTGGGGTAAATCGGTACATCAACTTCCTGGGGTCGTAACTTTGTGATATGATCTACGTTTGACGTGTACGATACCTCATTAGAAAGATCTATCCAAGGACTACAACTATTGGTGGCAAATATAAGTTGAATATCGAGTTGAAAGCTTGTATTCACCACCGGTGATTTTCCCAAAAAATGTCGTTTAGGGCCTCTAAACAGCTTCGGAAGTTCAGGACCCGAAAAATTGCCAAAAATAGTAAACGGTGCTACAATTAAGGAAACTGAAAGAAAATAAAATAAACAATGGTGGGGGTCCAAGTGGAATACGCGAGTGGCCACCAATATCCACCTGGATCAAAATCATACTTAAAGGGAGGGGTAAATTGTATTCAAAACCTTTGGATTATGAAAATATTGTTTTCCATTGCAGGTCTTGTCAACAACCTGGCCATCTCCAAAATGTCCCTTCTCAAAAGGGGTTTTCCCCCCTAGGATTCGAAGAAAATAAGTCATGGATGACATGAATCGAAAGAAGCAAAAGGGTCCACAAGTACTACAATTCAAAAGCCAGACAAACCTTAGAAACATAAGACATATATTGACAAACCAATTCCTCCAAACCTAGTTCAACCTTAAGTGACACCATCTCATCTTTTAAGGGAGGAGGCCCACTCTTTAAATGGAAAAGAAAGAGACTCAACTATAATTGTGTCTGTAATGAGTGGGAAAAAATATACCTACAAGTCAGATCACTTAGATAGTGATAAGGAAATGACAAATATGGCTAAACCTTCAGCAATGGAATTATCACAAAGAAATGAAGTCGCTGCTTTGTCTTCAACTCATCCTGATGATTCATTGAGATGGATTGCTGTACACAAGAGAAAAAGAAAAAATCCATGGTCTACATTAAGATTTGATACTAAGAATGTAGTTTGTTTTACAATGCTTATTAGTGATATATAAATGTTGTGACCAGTTATTTTGAAATAACCAAGTAAAAAGAAGAAAAAATATATATTATATAAATTTAAAATACACCCAAAATAAATACATAATATAAATAAATCAATGTTAGATCTAAGACTTTTATGATCCATAATGTAGAAAAAGTCTTTTGGATTAATCACATAGATTATATGATTAATCAAAAAACTTTCTAAATATAAATAAATCAAATTGTATAAAAATTTTAAATAAAAAAATATAAACTTTTAAATTAAAAAATATATAATTAAAAAATTATATATATATATCTATATATATATATATATATTAATTTTAATTTTTAAACATTAAAAAATGGATTTTTAATTTATTTGGTTTATTAAAAATAAAAAATTTATTTATTTGTTGATATATCCTAATTTGTGAGTTGTCCATCATCAAGCCGAATTAAAACTTTAGTTTTGGATTTTTTTTAAAAATTTACTTTACCTTCTATAACTTTCGTCGTCAATTACTTTTATCAATTTATATTCCTAAAATAAATATAAAATTGTTATATAAAATTTATATTATATTATTAATTTATATTTTTATAAATAATTTTTATTTCAATTGGGTTTTTTCAAATAGGTAATTGGGAGTAATGATTAGAATCCCATCCCATTAACCTAATGAGATAATAAAGTTTAATGTTAAATTTAAAATATATAAATTACAAATATTGCAATAAATAATTAATCCAATTATTAATTCATATTATGTGGATATTTCTGCAATGCCTCAGCTCTTTAAAACAATCTATTGTGAGAAAAATCTCACAATATGTGACGCTGACTCTAGGGTAATCTTATTGTCAATATTTTAAATCAGTTAGTAGTGCATTACGGTATATTATGGTAGGGATTCAAATATGAATTTTGTCTTGACTATGAATCATACTGGTTGGTTTGAAAAACATCAACAAAATTTCTCTTATATGATTATTGCTAAATAATTCTCAACTATTCAAATATAAATAACAAAAACTTAAATTTGTAAACTATTCTAGTTCACCAAATTTTAATTATACTATCAAATAATTAATAAAATTATTTATTATATAAATTTAAAATACACCAGAAATAAAATATATAATACAAATAAATCAAATTATAAATATATAAAAATACCAATTTAAAAAAATTAAAAATATTTAATAAAAAAAATTTGTTTGTTGATATATGCAAGCGTTTAATTAATTTGTGAGTTGTCCACCATTCCGACCGTTTAAGATTTTGGATTTGGATGTCTCTTTAAAATATATATATTTTTAAATAATTAATATAATATTTTAAATAATATTTGAAAATAAATCAAATTATTAAAAAATATATAAATTTTAAAAAATTAAAAATATTTAATAAAATAAATTTATATAAAAAAGTATTTGTTTGTTGATGTATCCAATTGTTTAATTAATTAATTTGTAAGTTGTCTGCCTCTTTGGATTAGGATGTTTTTTTGAATAGTATTTTTTAAAGAGTTAATATAATATTTTAATTTAAAATTTAATAAAAATAAATTTTACACAAATCCATTTAAAAAACTCATATAATAAAAATTGCCAATAACGCAAAAGGTGATAAGTAAAAGAATAATCTTCATTTAATTATTAGTCAAATTCTCTGAATATTTCTGTAATACCATGCCTCAATTCTTGAGAACCGTTCATTTTTGGAAAAAAAGTCTTACAATATGCGCCCATGACTCAATCACGATAATCCCGTTGTCAATATTTTAAATTAGTTCGGCATGCGTTACTGTAAGGAAGCACATTGTTTCTGCGCGTGAGATTTTTAATATGCCATATTTGACATGCTTGACGCTCGACACAACCCAAAAACGCCGCTTCGAAACATGTAATACGTGATTTTTAGATTACTTGGGAATACTACTAAAATAAAGGTGATGGGTTTTAGCAAAATTATTTAATGATATATTTACTGAACGCCATGTGTTTTAGCAAAATGATTTAATGATTTTTAATAATTTTATTACGATTTTCAGTTTTATTGTTTTTAATGTTGTTTTCTAATTTTGCTTAAAATTTAATGGAAATTTTAGTTTTTGTATTCAAGTTTTTGTGATTCATAATGAATTAAGTAAAGTCTTTATGTAGAAATCACATATGAGAAAATTTTGGCCTACGGGTTTTGAACCAACAAGTGTGGTTCATCATCACAACTAGGACCAGATGAAGAAGTAGACCATGGCAAAGGCTTAAATAGAGTGCAATGTAAAGACATAATCTCAAGTAACGGCTATATTTGAACAATAATATTTAAATTATGATATTAATTTATTAATATATTAAAAACAAATATTATTCAGTAATAGCTATATTAAACTGCTAGTTTTTAAAAAATATATTTAAAATAATGATATTATTTCATTAATTTACTAAAAATATTAATGGGTAACAACGATATAATATTGAAATTAATTTATTAAAACCAAATTTTAGTTATATAGTTTGTATAATTTAAATGTTCCAAATAATTTTCAAAATAAAAAAATATTTAGATGTTAAAGTAATATAATTTAAATAGTAAAAAATTATGTGGTAATTTATTTGTTATACATTTTGGAAGGATTTCTAAGGTTATTTAAAATTTGAAAAGATTTTTTAAATCATAAGTTTGAATTGTAATTTTCCATAATCCTAATGTCCCAAAAGTTTTTCAAATTGTTGAATCCATAGAAGAGCTATTTTAAACAACACAATTAAAATTTAATCAATTTTTTTACCAAATTCAACCAAAAATCTAAAATATAGCATGTTCAAACAACCTCTTTAATAATATTAAAAAAATAAATATTATATAATATAATGTAAATATACTAAATATATTTTATTGTGTAAATTAACTAATTAATTTGTATAAAATTTAGTTTTTATTAAATTTGAAAAAAATTGAACATAGTAGCCCACAAAAACATCTCAGCAACATGCCCCATACATATATATATATCACTGAAACTAAGCTAAACCACAACTTAATTGGGAAAAGACACATCATTTATGACAATGTGACATTGTGCCCTTTTTGGTTATAGGGTAAAAACGTGGTGTATTGCATTCAATATGCTATACATGCTTTCAATATAGCATATAGGACAACGTGTGAAACAGCTCATTTTAGAATATCGAGTATATACCGAAGGGTAGATCACTCTAGATTATTTGCCAAAACGTGCATCTGACCAAAGAAGAAAACGAAACACAGGGCACTCTCATCACCTGCTAAACGTTGCATGAAATTGGAGAACATATAAACGTAAAAGTAAAATGTCGCATGAAATTACATAAAGGTTTTCGCACTCCGGTAATGTAGGATGTGGTAGAATTGAGGGCATACAACTTTCAAGATTATATAGTCCACATCCCCTAAGGGGCAGGGACTAATAAAACACCGACAACAAAAACGGATTTCCTCAGTGCAAAGCTTCTCAAGCTGTACATAAAATTTTTGTCTTCCCATTCTCAGAAGCGTTTTTTACTTTATTATTTGATACTTGAGAAGTGACACTCTTCCCAAAAGATAACATGTTAAATTTGTTGTTTCATCCAATCAAAAATGTATTTTTTATCTTTCTCCCAATCTATGTATTTTTTATCTTTCTCCCAATCTTCCTTCTTTTAGAAATGTTAACTTTGAAACAAATCTCCCCGCCAATAAAATATGTCAAACTAAAATAAATGTTATTACGGCATATGTTTCTATTCCCTAATGGTGCCCATGATCGACTCCCTTATTCTCCCTAGTCCTATTCCTCCCTCCCATGATTTGTCGTGCCCCCTTTCCTATCTCGATTACCCTCCACTATCCCCTTGTTGCATATGATATCTCAATTCATAGTATTAATCCCCTACTTGTTCAATAATGATTACAATTGATGCCCTACGCTAGCCCATCGTGGCAACCTATGGACGTTGGGCTCGTGCAGGTGTGCCACAATTAATGCCTTCTGCACTGATTAGATTCACCCTTAATCAAGATCTCATGGTTTGCAATGGTTTCATCTCTGCAAGCGTGCCTCATTTAAATGTACCGATGAAGATTAGACCTGCTCTCAATCCTAAGCTCATTGCTTACGAGGAAAGCGTCTTCTCAGATCATTTTTTGATGATTGCACTATATTGGGATACTAAATCAATTATGTGGAATTGAAAGTTCATGTGTGTTTCTCATGTTGCAATGAGAATAAATTGGGGCGAGGGAGCACAATCAAATTCAATCCTTGTGAGCAGAGTGGTTTCTGGATCTGTAATTCTCTATGGAATTAGCAATGGGAAGCTCTGATAGCGTCCAGGCATTGGTGCACTTGGAAGCTCAATGATGAGCTTCGGATTGCTCTTTGAGCCTTCTTCTGTTCTGAGCTCGAGTGTGGACTAAGCATCATTGTAGTTAAGTAATTTGGTGCCTTACCCTCTCAGGGTCGGAGGTAAGTGTCCCGATTTTCTTTTTCCCTCAACCCTGCGAGAATCTAAAACAATGTTGGTAATTTTGTTGTCTCAAACATTAACTCTGTTAGCGGTAGGGTGTCACAATTAAGAGTGGTTTTCCCCTCTATCCTGGGCTTTGTCTCTATATTTTGTCTTATAGTATCCACTTGTGCTATTTGATCGTTCTATCAAAATCTTCTAATTACCAGGAGTATCTTGGCCATCCTTAACCTTCCTCTTTTCTTTACCCAGTTGACAACATTTCTCTCTGCCAGTCTTCCCTTCTCATGGATTCAAGCTCTTCGACTTCCGACTCATCAACCTCCTCTATGTGCGACCATTACAAAAAAGCCATCAATGATGAACTCTATGACCTACAAGTTAGGCCTCACCAAGACATGACCTTTGAATGCAACACCTTTGAAATCATTGTGGCTATACAACATAGAATTTCATGTTTAGAGGATGAGGTCGATGCACTCCACAACATCATCACCAGGTGTCCAACTGGATAGCCTAGTAACGGAACCTCCCCGGTATATCGAACTCAATCAACCAACATATCCTTCTGACTAATCAGCACTATAAGGTTTGGCTTTAAATGTATGTGGTTTGTGTTCCAATTTCGCCACATACACTCTACTCGGAAACTAAAAGTACTTATAGGCTACAAGTTTTTTTATGTAATATGGGTAAGGGTAATTAGATACAACTTCAAATCCCATATGTCCTTGCACCATGGAAATTTAATTATCTGCCGAGGTGATGTGGTGCAGCCTTCGCCACCTCATTTTTGTGCAAAGATACCATTTCATCAACCACGGCCTCTTTCTAGAGTTTTCCATCCTCTGAATCTACTACTTCTTTCACAGTTCTGAGATCATCATCAGTAATAGATAAAGAAAATTTGAACAGAAAGAAGATGGACTATACCTTTATGGCTTCCTTCTTTCTCGAACTGATCTTCACACAACCAGAGTTTGTGGATCTTCATCTTCTGATTCCTCTTCTGCTGTAGAGTATGATTCTTTCTCCTTTAGCTCAAACTCTATCTTCTCAGGTTCCTTTGATGGGATTTCATGTTTAATAACATTTTTCATCTCTCTGAACACCACATCTTTGTTGTACACAACCTTCCTTATTACTGGGTTCCAAAGCTTATTATAGGTTTTAACCCCGTACAAAAATTACCTGCATACGAATTCTAAAACATAGAAAATAAACAATGCAAGAGCATAACACAGAAAACAGATATACACAGAGATTTTCCCCTAGATCCCAAAATCGGGACTACCAGCTTGATTTTTCATTATGTTCCTTTCAATTTTACAATACATATTTATACATGCCGGAGCATCAAAAACCATGGACTGAAAACCATCGCGTCCAAGAACATGTGCGAAAAACATGCACAAAACCATAGGTAGGTCCGCCCAACCTAATATAGGGTCCAAAACCAAAATTTTCCGGGGCGCTGCCCTGAACCCCATAGAGTGGGGTTGCCTGCACCCCTCAAATCCCCTGTGACTCCCCCTGCTACGCAATCGACGCAACGAAAGGGGGGCTCTCCCCCCCCCCCTTCTACCACCCCGATTAACTACATGGGTTAGTCATGGAAAGAATATAATACAACCCAACATTCTCCCACTTGCTGTTTTCTTTCCAGAGGGGGCCACAAGAGAGCTTAGTCATTTATGCAGCCTTACAACGCCCATTTTTTCTCTACACCAAGAGAACTTCTCAGAGCTCATAGATTTTTTCAATGCATCTGCAGTATTCTTCAAAGTGTCCACCTTTACCAGCAACATCTTTTTGTCTTCTATCATATCCATCACAAAGTGATACTAAACTTCAATGTGCTTTGTCTTTCAATGATATGTAGGGTTTTTTGCCAAGAAAATTGCACTTTGGCTATCACAGTCTATCCTTATAGCTCCCTGTACCAACCGCATACTTGAACACAATCTCTACAACCAAACTGCTTCCTTGCTTGCATGAGTGGTTTCCATGTATTCTACCTATGTAGTTAAAAGTGCCACTACAGATTGTTTCTCACTCATCCAACTCACTGAACCTCCAAATAGGTTAAACACATACCCACTTGTAGATCTTCTCTGATCCAGATCTCCAGCTTGGTATGCACCAACAAAGCCACGAATATCCAACACTCTATCCAATCCTAGTCTTCCTTGGTATCAAAAACCATAATCACTAGTACCACGCAAATACCTGAAAAACTGCTTCACTATTGTCCAGTGCTCCTTCCCTGGTTTTGACATAAACCTGCTCAATAATCCCATTGCATGTGCAATGTCTGGCCTACTACAGACCATCACATACATCAGGCTACCGACTGCACTTGCATATGGAACACAGGACATGTCCTCTTCCTCTTCTTATGTCTTGGGACACTGTTCAGCAGATAACTTTACAACTACAAGAATAAGAACCTTCACCAGTTTCCTATCCTGCATATTAAACTCCTAAAATATTGTCTCAACATACTTCCTCTGGTTTAACCAGAGCTTCCTCTTTTCCCGATCTCTTTTAATTTACATGCCCAAAATATAGTTTGCAGCATCAATATCTTTCATGTAGAATTTGGAAGACAATTGGGGTCTTCAAATCCTGGATAATTTCTTTGTCATTTCCAACCAGCAACATATCATCCACATACAAGACCAGATAAATAACACGGTCACCAATTAATTTAAAATACACATAGTTATCTGCTTTGCTTCTGGTGAAGCCAAGTCCCCATATAAATGTATCAAATTTCTGATACCACATCCTTAGTGACTGTTTTCACCCATACAAAGACTTCTTTAACTTGCATAGGAGTTCTTCTTACCGTTCACCGCAAAGCCTTCAGGTTGCTTCATGTAGATCTCCTCTTCTGATCCCCGTGAATAAATGTTGTCTTCACATCCCTCTATTCTACCTCAAAATAAAAAGCAGCAACAATAGATAAAAGTAATCTAATAGAAGCTACCTTGGCAATAGGAGAAAAAATATCACCAAAATCAATTCTCGGCACCTGGGAATAACCTTTTGCTACCAACCGAGCTTTGCATTTCTCCACCTTTCCTTCTGCATTTGTCTTCTTCTTGAACACCCATTTGCTGCCAATGGGTTTCCTTCCAGCCAGCAACTCCACCAGATCCCAAGCCTCATTTTTGTGCAAAGATGCCATTTCATCAACCATGGCCTCTTTCCAGAGTTTTCCATCCTCTAAATCTACTGCTTCCTTCACAATTCTGGGATCATCATTAGTAATAGATAAAGCAAAAGTTGATAGAAAGCAAATGGACTATACCTTTCTGGCTGCTTTCTTTCTCGAACTGATCTTCTCACACCCAGAGTTTGTGGCTCTTCATCTTCTGATTCCTCCTCTGCTGTAGAGTCTGATTCTTCCTCCTTTAGCTTAAACTCTATCTTCTCAGGTTCCTTTGGTTGGACTTCATGTTTAATAACATCTTTCACTTCTCTCAACATCACATCTCAGTTGTACACAACCTTCCTTGTTACTGGGTTCCAAATCTTATAACCCTTTAAACCATCTTTATACCCAATAAAGATGCACTTTTCGGATTTACTATCCAACTTGGTTCATTTCTCCTTTGGAACATGTACATATGCATCACATCCAAATAGCCTCATATGTGAAAGAGAGGGTTTCTTGTCAGTCCATACCTCTTGTGGAGTCTTATCCTCCAACATTGATGAAGGTGATCTATTGACCAGGTAACATGTTGTCTCCACTGCCTCTACCTAGCATTCATGTCCTATATCGGCACCACTGAGTATGCTTCTTGCCCTTTCCATCAACGTTTTGTTCATTCTTTCTGCAACTCCATTTTGCTGAGGTGTATATGGAGCAGTCTTCTACCATGCTATACCACACTTCTTACAGAATTCTTTAATTTCTTTACTGCAAAACTCTCCACCGTTATCTGCCCTCAACACCTTTATCTTCTTCTCTGTCTAGTTTCCCACCAGATCCTTAAATTATTTAAACCTGTCAAATACTTTAGATTTATTCTTAAGGAAATATATCCATGTATTCCTTGAGAAGTCATCTATAAAGGATACATAGTACATAGAATTACCCAGTGATGGAACCTTCACAGGTCCAAACACATCACTGTGCACAAGCTCTAATATCTATTTCACCCTCTTACCACCAGGAGGGAAACTCACCCGATTCTGCTTCTCATATACACAATTTTCACAGAAATCAAAATCTAAAGAGCTATTACTCATACCTTCTACCATACCTTTACCATGAAGTATTCAAAGGTCCTTCTCTCCAATATATCCAAGCCTTTTATGCCATAACATGGTCTTCTCTCCAAAGACCACTAGATTTTCAGCTCCACTTTTAGGAACCACAAAACTATTGCACCCATCAACAACAGTGCTACCTTGCAGCTTGTACAGAGTTCCAATTCGAATTCCCCGTATCAATACCAGTGCCCCCCGAACCATCTTGCAGGTATCCTTCTCGAACACAGTTTTTACACCTACGTCATCCAGCTTGCTTACAGAAATCAGATTTCAGGCCAATGCAGGAATATGCAGAACACCCGGAAGTGTTCTAACCCTTCCACCTTGCAACTTCAACTTTACTTTTCCGTGACCAAAGATTCTAGCCTTCTTGTCATCCCCCAAGAAGACATCACCACCATCATATTTCTCATACTAGCAGAACCACTCTCTATGGGGAGTGAAGTGAAAGGATGAACCTGAGTCAATCAACCATGCCTCGTGATCTACATGTGTACTTGAAGAAGCCACGTACACATCTCCACCTTCATCTGAGGTGGTTTTCGCCTCTGCAGAAGGAGCATCATCAGATCCCTTTCTCTTATTAGGATTTTTAGATTTACAGTCCCTTTTGTAGTGTCCTTCCTTTCTGCTTTTCCAGCACACCACCTTTACAGGTTTTTCCCTCTAGATTTAGATCTCCCACTCGATGACTTTTTTTTGTTTCTACTCTAGGACTATCCTCGTACAAACAAGGCATCACCATTTTGGCTCTCCATATTTTCTGTCTCGTTTCCTCCGTCAGCGAGGATGAGACTATTTCATCAAACTACAAGGAAGTTGCATTGCTACCTATTGCAATAACCAGACTATCCCACGAATCTGGTAGAGAACACAACAAACTGATGCACTTATCTTCATCTGAAATTTTAATATCAACAGGTGATAACTGAATTACCACAGTATTAAATGCGTTCAGATACTCTGTCACTGAGTCTCCATCTTTCATCCTCAGGTTATACAACTTTTTTCGTAGGAATAGTTTATTCACTAGAGATTTAGATTGGTATAAAGTCCCTAATTTGTCCCACAAAGCCTTCACCATAGCTTCCCCTGATACATTCAACAATACAGAATCTAAGACACACAATTGTATTGTGCTCTTTGCCTTCTAATCCAACTTTTTCCATTCTTCATCAAACACCCCCGTTGGTTTAGTACCTGTATCTACTGCAATCCACTGATCTTTATCCACCAATAGATCCTCCATCTTGAGTTTCCATAACTCAAAACTCTGACCATTAAATTTCTCAATCTCTATCTTTCCACTGCTCACCATCTTCTTTCACCACTAGAATCAATCGCGCAGATCTCCCACTGAACAAGGTCTACCACAGGCTCGAGCGAAACCCCTCAACAACAAAGGCGTTCCCTTGAAGCCAAAACAACTCTGATACCAAATGTAGGTTTTAACCTCGTACAAAAATTACCTGCATACGAATTCTAAAACATAGAAAATAAACAATGCGAGAGCATAACACATAAAATAGATATACACATAGATTTTCCCCTGAATCCCAAAATAGGGACTCCCAGCTTGATTTTTCATTATGTTCCTTTCAATGTTACAATACATATTTATATATGCTGAAGCATCCAAAACCATGGACCGAAAACCATCGCGTCCAAAACATGTGCGAAAAATATGCACAAAACCATAGATAGGTCCACCTAACCTAATATAGGGTCCCCATAGAGTGGGGTTACCTGCACCCCTCAAACCCCCTGTGACTCCCCCTGCTACGCAATTGGCAAAACAAAGGGGGGGCTCCTCCCCCTTTCTAACCCCCCGATTAACTACGTGGGTTATTTTTGGAAAGAATATAACATAACACAACACTTATAACCATTTAAACCATCCTATACCCAATAAAGATGCACTTTTCAGATTTACTAACCAACTTGGTTCGTTTCTCCTTTGGAACATGCACATATGCATAACATACAAATACCCTTAGATGTGAAAGAGAGGGTTTCTTACCAGTCCATACCTCTTGCGAAGTCTTATCCTCCAACGCTAATGAAGGTGGTCTGTTGACTAGGTAACATGCTGTCTCCACCACCTCTACCTAGAATTCTTGTCCTAACCCAGCACCACTGAGCATGCTTCTTGCTCTTTCCATCAACATCTTGTTCATTCTTTCTACAACTCCATTTTGCTTAGGTGTGTATGGATTAGTCTTCTATCGTGCTATAGCACACTTCTTACAAAATTCTTCAAATTCCTTGCTGCAAAACTCTCCATCGTTATCTATTCTCAGCCCCTTTATCTTCTTCTCTGTCTGGTTTTCCACCAGAGCCTTAAATTCTTTAAACATGTCAAAGACTTTAGATTTCTTCTTAAGGAAGTATATCCATGTATTCCTTTAGAAGTAATCTATACATGATACATAGTACACATACTTAGGTAGTGATGGAACCTTCACAGGTCCAAACACATCACTGTGCACAAGCTCTAACATTTGTTTCGCCCTCTTACTACTAGAGGAGAAACTCACCCAATTTTGCTTCCCATATACACAATTTTCACAGAAATCAAAATCGAGAGAGCTATTAGTCATACCCTCTAACATACCTTTACCATGAAGTATTCGAAGGCCCTTTTCTCCAATATGTCCAAGCCTTTGATGCCATAGCATGGTCTTTTCTTCAGATACCACTAGATTTTCTACTCCACTTTCAAGAACCACAGAACTGTTGCACCCATCAATAACAATGCTACTTTGTAGCTTGTACAGATTTCCAATCCAAACTCCCCACATCAATACCAGTGCTCCCGGAACCATTTTGTAGGTATCTTTATCGAACACTGTTTTTACACCTGCATCATCTAGCTTGCTTACAAAAATCAGATTTTTGGATAATGTAGGAATATGCAAAACACCCGGACGTGTTCTAATCCTTCCACCTTGCAACTTTAACTTGAATTTTCCGTGACCAACGATTCTAGCCTTCTTTTTATCCCCCAAGAAGACATCACCACCATCATATTTCTCATACTCGCAGAACCACTCTCTATGGGGAGTGAAACAAAAAGATGCACCTGAGTCAATCAACCATGCCTCGTGATTTACATGTGTACTTGAAGAAGCCAAGTACACATCCCCACCTTCATCTGAGGTGGTTTTCACCTCTACAGAAGGAGCATCATCAGATCCCTTTCCTTTTTCAGGAACTTTAGATTTACAGTGCCTTTTGTAGTGCCCTTCCTTTCCGCATTTCCAGCAAACCACCTTTACAAGTTTTCCTGGAGATTTAGATTCCCTCTAGATTTAGACCTTCCACTTGATGACTTATTTTTTATTCTTTTTTGGGACCGTCCTCGTACAAACAAGGCATTCTCATTCTGGCTCTCCATATTTTTCCATCTCATCTCTTTCGTCAGCAAAGATGAGACTATTTCATCAAACTGTAAGGTAGTTGCATTGCTACCTATTGCAATAACCAGACTATCCCATGAATCTGGTAGAGAACACAACAAACTAATGCACTTATCTTCATCTGAAATTTTAATATCAATAGATAATAACTGACTTACCACAGTATTACATGCATTGAGATGCTTTGTCACTGAGTCTCCATCTTTCATCCTTAGGTTTTCTTCCGTAGGAAGAATTTATTCACCAGAGACTTAGATTGGTACAAAGTCCCTAATTGACCCACAAAGCCTTAGCCGTAGCTTCCCTTGATACATCAACAATACTGAATTTGAGACACAAAATCGTATTATTCTCCTTGCTTTCCGATCCAACTTCTTCCATTCTTCATCGGACACTCCCATTGGTTTAGTACCCGGATCTACCGCGATCCACTAATCTTTATATACTAATAGATACTCCATCTTGAATTTCCATAACTCAAAACTCTGACCATTAAATTTCTCATCTCTATCTTTCCATTGCTTGCCATCTTCTTTCACCACTAAAATCAATCTCGCAGATCTCCCACTGGACAAGGTCTACCACAGGCCCGAGCGAAACCCCTCAACAACAAAGGCTTCCCCTTGAAGCCAAAACAACTCTGATACCAAATGTAGGTCTTAACCCTGTACAGAAATTACTCGCATACGAATTCTAAGACACAGAAAATAAACAATGCGAGAGCATAACACATAAAACATATGTACACAAAGATTTTCCCCTGGATCCCAAAACGATGACTAGCAGATTGATGTTTTTATTATGTTTCTTTCAATGTTACAATACATATATATACATGTTGAAGCATCCAATACCATGGACCGAAAACTATCGCGTCAAAAACCATGCACAAAAGCATAGGTAGGTCTACCCAACCTAATATAGGGTCCAATTTTTTTTTGTTTAGGGCACTGCCCCAAACCTCGTAGAGGGGGCTACCCGCCCCCTCAAACCCCCTATGACCCCCCGCTGTGCAATCAGCGCAATGAAAGTGGGGCTCCATCCCCCTTCTAACCCCTCTGTTAACTAGGTAGGCTAGTCGTGGAAAGAATATAACACAACCCAACAATGCCCTTTGTGTCATGTTCTAAGACCGTGAGGATTTTTCCCTATGTGCTAGAGTAGGGATGATGTAGAACTCACAAAAAATGGAGAATTGTTATAGGGAACTTGAGTACCATGTTTTATTAGTGCAATGTCCTAAACCCTATAGGTTTGTTCCTACTTGGTAATTGTGTGTTGGAGAGGTAAATCCCCATGAAGAAGGGGGTGTGAAGTCGTGTGTGGTGTTAAGGAGCGACTTAGGGCCATGTAGAGTTTATTGGGAGCAAGGAAGATTTTTTTTGGCTTCCTAGAAGTTGGAAAGAGCTTTTCTGAAAGAGATACAAAAATATTTCACAACGTGCTACAAAAATATTTTGTAGCGCCTACAACAGCACTGTTTTGGGTTGCGTGTGAAGCTTTGAGATCTTGGTTTCAGCTTGTTGGCCATGCCTTGATGAGTTGAAGCCCTTGTAAGGTTAATGTGATTTGGAAAGAGTAAGAATGCATGAGAGAATACACTCTCATGCATTCTTACCACAGATAATAACTGACTTACCATAGTATTACATGCATTGAGATGCTTTGTCACTGAGTCTCCATCTTTCATCCTTAGGTTATACAACTTTTTCCGTAGGAACAATTTATTCACCAGAGACTTAGATTGGTACAAAGTCCCTAATTGACCCACAAAGCCTTAGTCGTAGCTTCCCTTGATACATTCAACAATACTGAATCTGAGACACACAATCGTATTATTCTCCTTGCCTTCCGATCCAACTTCTTCCATTCTTCATCGGACACTCCCATTGGTTTAGTACCCGGATCTACCACGATCCACTAATCTTTATATACTAATAGATCCTCCATCTTGAGTTTCCATAACTCAAAACTCTGACCATTAAATTTCTCGATCTCTATCTTTCCATTGCTTGCCATCTTCTTTCACCACTAAAATCAATCTCGCAGATCTCCCACTAAACAGGGTCTACCACAGGCCCGAGCGAAACCCCTCAACAACAAAGGCTTCCCCTTGAAGCCAAAACAACTCTGATACCAAATGTAGGTCTTAACCCTATACAGAAATTACCCGCATACGAATTCTAAGACACAGAAAATAAACAATGCGAGAGCATAACACATAAAACATATATACACAAAGATTTTCCCCTGGATCCCAAAACGACGACTAGCAGATTGATGTTTTTATTATGTTCCTTTCAATGTTACAATACATATATATACATGTCGAAGCATCCAATACCATGGACCGAAAACTATCGCATCAAAAACCATGCACAAAAGCATAGGTAGGTCTACCCAACCTAATATAGGGTCCAAATTATTTTTCTTCAGGGCACTGCCCCGGACCTCGTAGAGGGGGGCTACCCGCCCCCCTCAAACCCCCTATGACCCCCCGCTGTGCAATCAGCGCAATGAAAGTGGGGCTCCATCCCCCTTCTAACCCCTCTGTTAACTAGGTAGGCTAGTTGTGGAAAGAATATAACACAACCTAACAATGCCCTTTGTGTCATGTTCTAAGGCCGTGAGGATTTTTCCCTATGTTGGATTGTTCCTATGTGCTAGAGTAGGGATGATGTAGAACTCACAAAAAATGGAGCATTGTTATAGGGAACCTGAGTACCATGTTTTGTTAGTGCAATGTCCTAAACCCTATAGGTTTGTTCCTACTTGGTAATTGTGTGTTGGAGAGGTAAATCCCCATGAAGAAGGGGGTATGAAGTCGTGTGTGGTGTTAAGGAGCGACTCAGGGCCATGTAGAGTTTATTGGGAGCAATGAAGATTTCTTTTGGCTTCCTAGAAGTTGGAAAGAGCTTTTCTGAAAGAGATACGAAAATATTTCACAACGTGCTACAAAAATATTTTGTAGCGCCTACAACAACACTGTTTTGGGTTGTGTGTGAAGCTTTGAGATCTTGGTTTCGGCTTGTTGGCCATGCCTTGATGAGTTGAAGCCCTTGTAAGGTTAATGTGATTTGGAAAGAGTAAGAATGCATGAGATAATACACTCTCACGGTACTTGTGAAGCGAAACCTAGATTTTCTAGTTTGACTTCACATTTCAAGTTAGATTTCAGAATTTTCATAATTTAGGTGAAAACATAGTTGTAGGATTTTGTCTAGAGTATCCTCGAGTATTGCGAGACCATTGGAGAAACCTGACACATCCCCCTAAAATTGAAAACATGATTAAATTGGATTGGTATTTATTCATATTTTTTTTATTTAATTAAATATTAATCATTTTAAAATTTGAATTTAGGCTTCTGTGATCCATATCAAATTTTTGAAGATTCTTCGGCGAAAATCACATAGAGATACTTTTGTTGACGCGTTTCGAACCAACCAATGTGGTTCATTGTCAGGACAAGTTGAATGAGCAGATCTTGCTTTGCACATTAAATAGATAGGGTAGAATATCCAATGACGTGGAATCTCTGCACCTTTTAAGAAATGCCAGATCTGCCTTCAACTTAGAAACCTGCAAGCATGCCCATTTTCACCGAAGAATCTTCAAAATTTTGATATGGATCACAGAAGCCTAAATTCAATTATTGAATCCTTGCACGGAGGAGCCACTGCAACTAAGGTTCACCGTTTTGAACGGGCACGCTTGTAGGTTTCTAAGTTGAAGGCTGATCTGGCATTTCTTAAAAGGTGCAGAGATTCCACGTCATTGGATATTCTGCCCTATCTATTTAATGCGCAAAGAAAGATCTACTCATTCAACTTGTCCTGAAGATGAACTACACTGGTTGGTTCGAAACACGTCGACAAAAGTGTCTCTATGTCATTTTAAAATTTGTATTTAAAAGATAGATGTTTATTTTAAAAATTTACAAGATTTACAAGCATGCCTCTCTCTCTCTCTCTCTCTCTCTCTATATATATATATATATATATATATATATATATAGATATACAAACACATATATCTTATATATAAATAACTTCAAATAAGATTGCAAAAAATAAATAAGCTATGGATAAGAAATCACACTGCAACACCCACAATACCAAGCTACTAAGATGAGAATCTAAGATATACATAGAATGAATTGACTCCCCATAGTGTTGAGACTCCAAGATAAACATAGACCAACCCATAGCGGGTGTTTGGATCCTTCATCCCCACTCACATCATGCAATAAAACATCAATCTATAGGAACAAATTTGTTATAAGCGATTTTGTCAATCTGATGAGTGAGCCTCCTAATGGGATCAATCAACATCCTATTCCCCCTTGTCACAATATTTCACAAAGCCCTAAGCATGTTCCCTTCATTCTCCATAATTTTAGTCCTAAACTGCATCATTTGACCCAGTTTGAGGACCAACGCTCCTTATAGGCCTACTCAGGTGCATTCACCTACATGTTGCTCCACTGTAGCCTGCATTGGTCAACAACAGGTTGCTCCCCTTTGCACCTTCATTCGTTCTAGAAATCTGGGAGGATGATCAGGATTCTGGAAGCTTCCCTAGTGGAGTCACCAATTTTTTATATGGGATATATGATTTCGGACAAAATGTCTCCCCTAGGTCGATGGCTAACCTAGAACAACAGAGAGACAAGGAACACAATGCTTTTCATTAAAGTAAATAGATGACAGAGAGAGGCATACCTAGAATCCTTTGAACACTTCGCTACTTATTTATCTTGGAAGCTCCAATCCCAGCTCTGATTTTCAAAATTAGAACCTACACAGTCATATAACACAAGGCAAGAAACTACGAGATCTATGCAGTATCATCTAAGTACTTCATTAAATAGATCAACATGGTATTGAAATAAGTGAAATAACAACATCACATATAGGAAAACAATGAATTATTTGCATTACTATAAATTGAAGGAGATTACAACCATAAGTGGCAGTTGATCTTGTAGAAGAGCTCCTCCAAGTTGTTGACTTGCCAGAAAGTAAAGAACTTTAGTCATCATTCATCATCTCTAACTTTGCACTTTAAGGGGCACTCTGTTATAGGCCATTTTGTCACATCTGGTTAATAGGCCTTCAGACAAGACCAATCCACATCCTTCAACATATTGTCATCATCCTTTCACAAAGCCCTGAGCATGACTCTCTCTAATCCCTGAATTTTGCCTGAAAGCACCTTGTTTTAGTCTTTTGAGGACCAACGCACCCTGCATAACTATGGGGTGCATTGATTTAAAAATAATGAAGCTTCCTCTTCTAGAAGCTTCCAGAGGTTGTTTCAACCATTTACCTTGGATAAACATTCGAATCATATTTGATTCCACCTTGGAGAAATCACCATCTTATCCCTTGAGCTCATCCTCCAATCACTTTTGGATCTTAAGCCTAGATTGGTAAATGGATAAGAATTCATGCACTACCTCTCCTTCTTATATATTTACCTCATTCCATAAGCACCTGACTAGTTTTGGTTTGCTTTTGGAGAGTGATTTTTCCCTTATGATGCTATAGTGAGTGGTCATCATCTCATGCATTTAGGGGTATTGGAGGTATATATTGTCACAAGAAAAGGACAAATCACCAACTTGGAGGAGCTCTTCTACAAGATTAACCGCCACTTTTGGTTGTAATCTCTTTCCATTGCTATAAATGCAACTAGTATGGAAAAATATTCCAATCAACCTCGTAATGTTAAATTCCCTTGCATGTTATGTAAGGGTGATCACATTCTTATAGATTGACTTGGTATTCCCAAGGTATTAGAAGTGTGGTCCACCGGCTCCCATTGGCCTTTGTCATCATCTTCAGGAGATCATGCTAGTGACAAGCCTTCAACGAGTGATAGTGAGATCTGTGGGAAAAAGGGTAAAGTCAAATTTCCCTGTAAGTTATGTGAAGGGAATCATCTTATTCACCTTTGTCCTTATATGGATGAAGCCTCAAAGTGTTGGAAAATATTACAGCTTCTCAACCACGACTTCCATCTAGTTACAGGAAGCTTTCTTCCAATCATCCACTAGTTAATGAAGAGATTGATTAGAATATGAATCCAATCAATCCCGTTCTCTCTGAACATGAATCCCATGAGTATTTTCCTGGCCAACCATTGGTTGAGAAAATGGTTGACTTAATTCCACCTTTAGTTGATCATACCTTTCCTGTAGAGAGTGAAGTTCATACCACTTAAGTTCTTCTCATTTCTTCAGATTCCATTGAACTAGGGGGAAGTTCTCCCACTCCAATGGAACATGAGGGGAAATGCTCATTTTTCCATAGAACTGGAGAACAATCCTCCCATTCCCACAACAAAAGGGGCTAGTTCTCCTGTTTCCACAACACCTTTGCCAAGTAGCATGGTCACTTCCTTTGATTGGAGTCGACTAGAAGGATATCACCTTCCTCCTTACGTGCGCTTCTAGATCATAGTACAAGATTATAATGTGGATGTACCTAGCATAATAAAAGATGAAGGTGCATATGTTAGTATTTTTTCCTCAACTACTTGGCAAGCTTTAGGTTCTCTGCAACTTGTGTCTGTTACCCAGAATTTGTTGGCTTTTAACAGAGGAGTCAGTCAACTATTAGGGATCCTTCCTAAGTTTCCTATTAATTTGGGAGGAAATACTATCTATATCGATGTGATGGTAGTCCAAGGCCCTTTGGATTTTAATTTACTCCTTGGGCATGACTATGTTTATGTCATGGGAGATCTTGTCTCTTCACTCTTTTGTGTGATGTGTTTCCCACATGAAGGAAGAATCGTGACCATTGACCAGCTTTCATTCATTAGTCCTAATGTGACTCCCAATAAACCAAAATCCCTAATTTGGTCCTTATACGCAAGTGGTATCGCCCCAACCACAAAATAATTATGTGGCAACCTGTTCCATGTTTGCATCTACTGATGATCTAGTAGGTGATGTAGTGCATCATTTACTAGGGGCATTGGAGTCTGATATTTCCATTGGATCCTTTGATATATATCCCTTCCAAAGTGTTTTTATTCCATTTGATGAAAATCTCTTGGAAGCCATGGCCTCTTGGTGGTCATGATTAGGTTCCTAGAGCAGAGTTTATTTTCTTGTGCCAAACTCCTTAAAAAATGAAACAAGTTCCTGGAGCATAGTTCCTTTTCTTGTGTCACGCTCGTTAGCAGATGAAACAAGATTTTCAGAGTAGAGTTCCTTTTCTTGTGTCAATATTGTTAAAAAATGAAACAAGATCCCATGCACATAGTTATTTTCCTATGTCAAGCTTGTTAAAAAATGAAACAAATTTCCTTTCAATTAGAGTCTTTGATTAGATCTCATAAATTCCCAGTCGATTATTTCACTTGATCTCGTAAATGAACCTTCATTCCATACACCTATTAGTACCCACTAGTCTACTTAGGTGCATGAAATGAAGCTTGGGAGGCATGTACCTTGAAGTGAGTCATTATGCTGGGTGCATGCAAACTTATTTCAAGCATAGTTTTTTCTCTGTTTCAAGCTTGTGTAAAAATGAAACCACTTTCAAACATTGTTTCCCATGTTTCAAGATTCTGTAAAAATGAAACCATTCCCATTTTATCCCTCGTGATTGCCATTTTTATCAACCTGTTTTTCCATATGAGCCTTGGTTTTTTCATTCCATCATCACCATTTTCTTAGCCGATTATACGCTTTTACTTGGTTGTTTTACCCTTTCCCGAGGAACTGCTGCAATGAGTGGTCTTATTAGCTAGCCTATTCACCTTTGTGTGTTTTGAGTAGTTCCATCATTACCTGAACCAGTTTCTACCCTTTAAACCACTCATTCCTCCACCCAAAGTCCTCTTTCAACTCTTTTTAGTCTCCCAAAATATGAAAATATTGTCAGGCACTTGTCTTTTCTAACTCATAAAAGAAAATGAAAGGATGTCCACTTAGTATAAGTTTAACCCTTTTGTAGACTGAGGTAGACTAACTACAAAAAAGGAATACCTTAGTCGAACATGCCTAAGAGGTTCTCTTGGGTATTGTTTTCTACCTTTTCGGACCTAAGGGAATACCTATGAAAAGGGACATGGAGTTTTATTTTTTCGCCGCTTTTTCAAACTCTCTAAACATTAAAAACATGTCGAGTTTTACCCTTGCTGGACTTGTAAAAACATCAAAAAACAATGGACTCGTTGATCATGACGGGTTTGAACCACTCCTTCTTAGGGTTCGTTAAAAATACTCAGAGGGATTCATCCAAAGGATGAACTTACAGATCGAGCATATGTCAAGCTTGTTAAAAAATAAATAGGTACTGACCAATATGGTTGGGGAAATTGGTAAAACAAGGTATTCCATTTTTAGCAGCGAGTTGCTCTCGAACATGACACTCTTCCACTTCATCTCTATGGTTGTTGGGTTGGGTAATCTGCTTGTCTTTTGGTTATCATACCATTTTTAGAGCCTCCATTTCGCTTTTGGTTCAATGTTTCCAACTCCATTTAGGTTCTCCAGTTTGTTCAAGAGAAGTCCTTCAATTGATCTCATCTACAATACTCTTAAGCTTTCATTTCATGTCTTCCTTTCTTGATCTAGTTCCATGTCATCATGGGGGGAAATGCTCATGTTCCCATAGAACTGGAGAACAATCCTCCCATCTCGATAAAAAAAGGGGGTAGTTCTCCCGTTCCAACACCACCCCTTCTAAGTAGCATGGTCACTTCCTTTGATTGGAGGCGATTGGAAGGATATCACCTTCCTCCTTACATGCCCTTTCAGATCATAGTACATGCTTATAATGTGGATGTACCTAGTGTTAACACTCAGAATTTTCTCTAGAAGTTATCAAAAGAAAGAAAATGATCAAGGTAACCACAAACCAACTTTTAAGCATAGGCTCTAGCCAACCTATGGCTCAGAGAGGGCTCTCTATATATGATTTAGCTTTGTTTGCTAGGATTTTAGGCTAGTTCTTAATGTTCAGGGGGGTTTTTTATTTGTATTGAAGATTATATGGTGAAATCCTTAGAACAGATGGACAGAATGATGTCATTAGACCATTGGGCAATGGATTCAACAGAAGGGCAACAAAGCTGGAATTAACTGACTAAAGGGAATGTTCAAAGGGAAAGATAGTAGAGTAGAGTATAGGTCCTTGGGCCAAAGGGGTGAAATGGTTTGAATCAAGGTGAGAGAGCAATATAGAATTCTGAAACCGAGACTTGAACGAGGAACAGAGGGTAATCGGAAACAAAGGGCAATTAAGAATCCTTTGCTATAGATTATAAAGAGACAACCTAAACTAAGGAGCAATTAAGAATTCCTTAACTTAGATATCAGTAGAAGACATTTAAATGCATAACAGTTAAAACAGAGTGTAATTAAACAAATTTCGAGATATCATTCCATGTTAAAACATTCAGATACAGAAATACATTAAAGATTGTGGAAAAACTTTTAGAAAGATAACAACAACATTAGAAAATACTTGTTTGCACTTCGCCCTACACATGAATCCTATGAAATATCTTGTCTTTATTCATCAATCCAGCTTGCTGGTCCAGTTAGTGATACAATAGCTTTATAGTCTTTGGTCAAGAAGTCTATGGAAATGTCTAAGAATCCACCCTACATACTTCGATTTGTGAAGTATTTATATAAAATTTATTACAAGATATCTCAAACTAACTTGAGATTTAATCTAGGAATACAAATATCTTCTTGTAAGAAGATAGAGACAACTATTGAACTACTTTCATGTTGTCCCTTTTATTGTGGTGTTGCTGGCCTTTATAGTTTGATTTTTAGCCCTTTATGCTCTTTGTTGTTTGAACTTTCATGCTGGAGGCTTTAGTTACTTTTGGCTTTTATCTGATACTCTTTAGCATTGATACTCTTTGGCACTATTACTCTTTAGCCATGCTGACCTGTCTTTACCTTTTACTCTGCTCACTGTACATTAACCTTTTTACTACATTTTACTATAGTAAATCAGTAAATTTTTCCTATAATTCTGCCTCAGGTAACTTGATTTTCAACATCCTTCTATATATCTCATTTGCCTCGGTGTACTTAGAAAAAGTAGGCCCAGTGATGAATATGTGTTTCACCTCATGCTCAAGGAAAAATAGGTTTTCAAATGTCTGGTAAAGAGCCTTACATGTTGGAAATGCCTTTATTGATGATGTATTGGCCTGTTCTTTAGCTAGCTCTGTGATTTTGTTGTTATAATCTTGTTGTGTCATGAGCTTGTCATTTATGACCAAGGGACTGGGTAACCCTTTCTCTCGCAAAATTTGAAACTTGGTCATAAATATATCAACTGCTACCTACACAATGTCCCTTTTCTCTTGGAAAGGACCTTTCTTACCTCGAAAATTGTTTCTGTCCTATCCTCTATATCCAATTGTTGAAGTTCATACTTGTTTTCACTGTTGAGGAAGTGTATAAGTCTAGTTGCATCTTCAGGCATGTCTCCTAGTTCTTCCTTGACTTTTTGGATAGCTTCTGTAGCTATCTTTATCAGATCTATTTGTTCAAAAATCACTTGAATGGATGGCCAAATATCATTGACAGAGTCAATGATATTGGCCCATAATAGTTCCTTGGCTTGCCCAAGGGGTTCCTTTAGTGTTAGATCTTTTTCCATGGCCTTTAATATTTCATTCATTCTGGTAGCTTTCTGCACTTCTTCCTTGTTCATGATCTTGGAAAGCTTGCAATCTGTTTCTAAGCTTGCCACGTTTTCTTTCAGTTTATTCATTTCTATAGCTTGAATAGACATTTCCTCCATGGCTTTGACCAACTCTGCTGCTTTTTCCCTGATGCCCCTGTTGCCGATGTAGACTTTGTTGAAACTAGCTATGTTGTAGGCATGGGAGCTGTGGGAGCCAATGAGGCTGCCAGCATTGAAGGGACTGTTGTTGAGACCGTTGGGATGACATTTGCCGATGTAGTGGCAATATCAATTTGCTTCAATTGAATTAAAATGTCTAATTCCTTCTCTGTCTCACTTAGCCGATCATTAATTTTTAGGACCAAGTCCATCAACTCTTCATGTTTGGTTTGGCTCTCTAAGACCTCCTGTGTTTGGGGATGTTGCAACTGAGTATCTTCAATTTTTTTTAGTGCAGCAGTGTCACCATTCTTTCTTTTAATCAACTTCTCTGTGGCTTTAATATCTTTGGGATCATGTCCCAATTTAGTTACTAAGTCTCCCAAAGACTTGATCCTAGTATCCTTGGCCTGTGAGGAGGCCTTCTCTAATTGATATTGAGCTGAGATATTGCTCAATGAATTCTGTAACTGATGAGCAGCTATGGCCTTACCTGTGAGGGTGGAGTATATCATCTCTCCAGCCTGTTTGTGCAACTCGATTTGGTCTATGGGATGGATATCCCTTGCCATCACTTCAAAATCAATTTTCTTATAATCTGTTGATATCCTTGGTTGTTGTGCAATTGGTTTTACAAAGGACATCTGTAATTTTCCCTCCTTGATGTCAAAAGCTGACATCAACCTTGTCTGATTGGTGGGTGTGAGTTTGAGGTACTGAGCATAATTTTGGGCTTTTAGTTTCTCATTTGTCATCTTGATCTCTTTATATCTATATTTTATATCCTTATCCTTATTAGCAGGCCTACTGAATGGGGATACTTCTACGCTTAGCTGCATTTCCAAGATATGGGTTTGTGATGTGGAGGGCCCCTGTGTTTCTTTAGATAGAGTTGTGCCTTTACTTCTGTGCAGCTCAGTATCAGTTATTTCTACTAAGCCTTCTATGTCTTCCTGCTCTGAAACAAGATTCAACCTAGGTTTTTTCTCTGACTAGTCTCATGCTGTACATTTGATGTGCCCATTCCTGAACTTGAGGGTTCCTCCCTGGGCCTTTTGGGGTTATTTTCCTCATTCTAAGGAGTCTACATGATAGGAAGGGTACTCATGGCTGGTTCTTGTTGTTTAGGTACTTGCAGAAATTGGTTCTGAGTCTGTAAGTCCAAGTCTTGGGTTGTAGTAATAGTAAGAGGCTCTGTAGCTCAGTGCGCAAAGGCTTGGTAGTGTCTACAGCTCATAGAAAATTTTAGGGGCAAATGTTCGCCCTTTGGCGAAATTAAGGGGTTTTAAATTTTTAGTGGGCGAATATTTTGTATCATAGTACATTTTTACAAATCACCTCAAATAGCCCACCTTATTTTAAGGGAGAGGGTAAAAAAGGTAAATTTAGCCCTTGAAATTAGGAGTTACAACCTTCCATTCGCCCATTTTCAAGAATAGGTTTTATTTAAGTGAATCCATTCGCCCATTTTCAAGAATAGGTTTTATTTAAGTGAATCCGATGGGCCAAAGGCCCAAATACCATATTTATAAAAGAGGTATGGTAAATTAATAAAAATATAAATAAACGAGAGGTATGGTAAACAAATAAAACATTTTTTTATATTTACTCCATAAGTCACCTTATATTTACGAACACTCAAAAAATGCGTTATATTTAGGTGAAACCTATGGGCAAAATACTATGGGACAAATACCATGGACTAGATTGTTATTAATACCATGCAAAAAAAAATTATTAACCCTAATATTAGTATTAATAAAAATAAAAATGGCACATGGTATTGACCCATGGTATTCACCAAAATGGCACATGGTATTGACCCATGGTATTCACCAAAATGGCACATGGTATTGACCCATGGTATTCACCTGGAATGTAGCCTTTTTAAATAGGGGAATTAAACCAGCGTAGATCCATCTTTACTCTGGATCTACTAACCCCCGAGAGGTATCAAATATCGTGATATGCAAACTAGCATAGAGTGAAAAAATATTTGATCCGATCAAGAGTAAAAATGAATGTTGTAATTTAATGTATGTTAAACATTTTAGCTTGGTTAAAATAAAAAATAAAATAAAAATCAACTATTAATTTTATTAATTTTTATAAAATACTAATAGTAATTTTTAAGCTGCACATTTATGATAACCCATGGTAATACCATGGTATTCATGTGAGCATAGACTATTCAAAGGGGAAATTCTATCATCTTAGATCCATCTTAATTCTCGGTCTACCAAGTGCTCAGAGGGATAAATAGATTTCATCCCCTTAAGAGTGGTAGATGTGGAGTTAAGATGGATATAGGTTGGTTTTTATGATAATGAAGATATTAAATAGACTTAGGAAATTATATTGTAAACACATCTTAAGGTGAATGGTTAAAGCATAGACATTGGACAAGTATATTTGTATACTTCTATTTTAAACTGAAACAAATCCAGGGCTAAAACGAATGGATTGATTGCACTAGTCATCCTTCTATAACTTTCCAACATATTCTAGAGTAAACAGATTGTAATTTGGTAATTTTTCTAATTGCAAACAGGAACATACTTGTGTATTGGCAGGGTGGTTACGAGGTCCCTAGAAGTGATGAATTTGAATTTTTCTTGGTTTTATATATAGTATTAGGTTTTTTCTCATGCTTTCTGTGAATGGCATGGGTGAATTTTATCCTACACCCACTAGGTTATCGATATGTAATTTCGGTAATTTTGATTTCAAAAGATTTTGTAAAGAAATGCAATGATTTCATTTGTGTATTCAATAAACACAAGATTTTATAATTGAGTAAAATATTCGCCATGCCTGGTGAGAGATTTGCTAAAAAATTATATATACATATCATATTATTGATAAAATCGCCTTCCATTTTTCCTATATACCATGGCGACTCGCCCATTTATTATATATGTAAATTTGGGGGGGTTCTTAAAATTTTCCCTGCTACAGCTGTGTGTGCGGATCCCTGCAGCTAAGTGTGCAGGGCAGAGTTGGATTGTACTTGGATAGAGAATTAATAAAAGATAAGTTGATTCTGAAATATTGTGTGTCTATGCTTCTGTTATATTTATGCATCTCTTTACAATTTTATGATTGTGTGCACTTGTTATGAATGTTGAATGATTAATGAGAATATTGGGCCCACACAATTAAGTAAGATATATAATAATAACATAGTAAGGATAAAGGATCTAGATAGCACCTCTTCGTGCTCTTTACAGAGCTGCGCAGAAGCAGTTGCACAAGTTGCGAAGGGCAGACGGTTATTTGGAGCAGCACAAGCATGTAAGTTCGGTTTGCGAACTTCCTAGACTTCATCAAGACATCCCTAGGGTGTAGAAACCTAGTTCTAGCACCCTCCCATACTACCTCGGGTGAGACCTCAATCTGCGCACCATGGACTGTTGCCGAAAGGGCCAGTAGTTTCAGGATTTGATTGGCTAAATCACTTCTGAACCTGGGTCAAGCCCAAGCCAACAAATGGTTCCGTTGCCGGGACTAGGATCTGCCTAAGGGATGTCTGATGTCGTGCCACTAGAACCCAACAAAGAAGGAAATTGAAGAGTGGTTGGACAAGAAGATTCACGAGTTCGTGACACAGGAAAAAATAACTTCGCAAGTATCCGAAAAAAGGTGGCTGGATCACTACCTTTATACGGAAATCCACAAGATATTCTTCGCATCCTTTCCTTCTGAACTGTATGAGTGGATCGCAAGGTTAGCCAACAGCCAAGAGAAGGTGTAAGCTCAACCAATCAATCGTGTGGACTCTAGAATTAGTGCACAGACTAGAGGCATTAGAAGATAAGATCACGTGAGTTGTGGACCATTGGCTCGATCGGATCATAAGGGGGATTTATCACTGAGTTCGCAGTAGGCACAACTGTGAGCTACAACAAAGCAGAACGACGTTTTCTCAAGGGACCGCGAGGTAAGTACATTAAATCTTTGAATGCCTGGATTAATATGTTGTTATGTGAAAAGTGGGTTATGCAAATACATTAATGTTTGGAACGACGGAGAAGAAAGATCTACAAATGTAGTGAGGGATTAGGAAACATTCCCTTAATTTCACCTTCACGAGAGAGTGAGAAAGAGCTCGCTCAGGTTTCTCCAAGAAGTGCGGTCAGTTTGATAAGGCAGCGCATTCCTTCTTACCAACCCCACCCACGCTACCACCCACTTCACCTCCCTCACCTCCATCTCCACCCACTCCACCTCCACCACCGCCGGAGTTTAGCATGGCGAGCGTGATCAAGCTACCCGTATTCAGAGGAGTATGGAATGAGGATCCAGACCAGTTTTGGTTCGTGGTAAGAGCAGTGTGGGAAGCACAATGGGTCATTGAAGACAACATTAAGAAGGCTACATTGGTGAGCGCGTTGCAGGATCACACGTTGACATGGTATATCAATCATGTAGGAATAGCAGAGATCCAAAATGCGCTGAACAAAGAATTTAGCTGGCCGAAATCAGAGACACAGTCAATTATCGGATTTAAAGAGATCGCAATACTTCCAGGTGAGACTCCCTGGGATCTGGATCAGCGGCTGAAGAATACGATCCGCAAGGCTAATATGATGCTCACGAATGCGTTGCATCACGCATGGTTTGTGGCATCTCTAACACTGCACCTGAGGATGGCGCTGTCGCAACAAAAACTTTCTACCCAGGCCAAAGCGCCAGAAATGGCGATGAGGTTACATGAGACACTGATACAAGATCTGGGGCTAGGAGTTCAACAAATCCATGTGCAACTACAAAATCTCTGCCTGGAAATGCGGAGCTTGAAGCAAGATAGGGCACCGCGGCCAGAGGCGTGCGAGGAAGTGTGGTGCATAAAATTCAAGGGCTAGGGCCATGATAAGGATCATTATCTAGTATTCGTGAACTACTTGGTAGGAGTGGTGAGCTGCACACTTACTTTTCAAAATTGAGCCAAGCAAGAGCTAAAAAAACAGATTTTTACCTATTTTAACCTAATTCTAACCTAAAAACCAGAAAAGTGTTGAACATAACTTTATGGACAGGAATTTATGCAAGAAAGCCATGGTAAATGAGCAAGAACAGATCTAAGCATGTAAATACAACTGATATCAACTCTTCCAACTCGGAATCTCACACTAGAAATTGCATTGGAAAGCAAAAACAATGTTTTGGTGGCAACAAGAGTGCCTTGATCTCAAATCATGGTCCCAAGGAGGGAGAGAGGAGATCAAGGCCTGCTTGGTAGCTTTTTTTTGGATCTTTTTCTGTTATTGCAAAAAACTATCTAATCAATCCTGAAGCAAGAACAACTATTCTAATCATCAAGAGAAACCTAAGTAATAAAGCAAGATTCAACCTAAACAACATAAATTATTTCATGAATGCAAGAAAAATACATATAAATACGCAAAGGAGGTGTTGGGCACTTGGGTTGGGCCCAACCCCAAGAGCTACAGCCCCCTAGGAAATATCAGTGCTAGTTCAAAGCTGGATTCATC
Organism: Pinus tabuliformis; assembly: GCA_031772625.1. Lineage (NCBI taxonomy): Eukaryota > Viridiplantae > Streptophyta > Pinopsida > Pinales > Pinaceae > Pinus > Pinus tabuliformis. Next base: position 1,268,047,603 of record CM062819.1, on the reverse strand, counting down.
TTCATTGATCAAAAAATAATAGTTACATCACAAAATTGTCTGCAAAAAGAGCTTGAAAATGAGCTGAGTACAAGGCTGCACTAAAGTGTGAAAATAGACTATCAAATGGCTAAACTACTGAGGCTTGAATCCTTCTTATTTATACAAGTGAGGACTCCCAACAGTCCTCCTAAACTTTAGGAACTCGGCTGCCTAAAACTACAGATAACAACAACTTCACTAGACCTACTCGGCTGCCCCTTGGAATCATCATTTGTGGGTTGTTGTACTCCGAGTTGTTGATGGAGAACTCGAAAAAGGGGTTATTAATGAAGGAGACACCCCTCCTATAAGTCCTTAGCCCTGTTTCTTCGAGTTGGGCTGCCAATCTGCTCATAAATGCCTGGTCTTTGTCCAAAAATGTCAAAAAATCAGCAATAAACACTCATTAGACTATGTGGCAAATTGACTATCACCATTCACTCTATTGACATAAATATATTCAAAAGCATGCACAAAACTATGGAGAATGGTGGATTAAATGAAAATAATAGGCAGAATGAGCCCATATAGTTACCCATTTCTGGGGCTCATCATCACCCCCCTGCTGAATGTGTTGCTCATCCTCTGAGCAACTAATCCAGTTCTTCATCTTTGATAGCTTTAACAGCTTCCCTAACATCCCAGGTCTCTGAGGTGATGTCCTCTTCTCTGTCATGAAAACTTGCTTTCCTGTCCACTTCCTCCCATTGTTTCTATTCTTCCTCCTCCTTAACCCCTTCCAACAGTCCTAGCAATAGTGGAGGACTGAACTTAAGACCAATCTAGTTGGCTTTCAAGTTTTGCGTTGATTGTTTGTATAGGGGTACTCTCCTCATAGCTTCCCCCATTCTAGTTGGGGAGTGATACTCCCTTATCTTTAGGCTATGGGACAATGTATTCCATCTTCTTGTGCAAGCATGAAGGCAGTTATCACCAAACAATCTCTCCATATCTTCAAAGTGAGAAATAGCCTGTGCTTGCCTTTCAACATAGTCAGGGGAAACCTGAGGATTGTTTGCAAGGTGCTGATGGGCATATATGAGAGTTGAGGGATCTTCTAGTTCTGCCCTTATCATGAGGGGCTCACTTAGCTCCCTGGTCATAATCTTCTGAATTTCTATTGCTCTCTTTTCCTCATGGCTCAACCAAGAAGCCATAGCCACGAGTTATAGGTCTCCTAATGTAGCGTTTGGATCCCATAGATTCATGTTAGGAAGTGCCAAGTTGTGTAAATAGATTTTGCTAACTTGGCTTTATCTTCAGCTGAGATACTATCACATAAATGCATAAACTAGTTGCAATTTTGGAATGGGATTGTGACCCTTTGGGCCAATGTTTTAATTTGGAATTGGAGCCATTGGTCTTTAAGATACAATGCATAGGATCTAGTTGGTTGTCTGCATTGCAAGGCTTCCATTGCCCAACTGGCCATGCAGGCCATTTTGGCTTCTTTTTCCTGCAGCTGCTGTTTCAAAAACTGTACTTCAGCTATTGCCTGAGACTCTTTTTCTTGCAGCTGTTTCATTAGCATTTCAACATCAGTCTGTGTCTCTCCCTCTTGCTATTGTTTCTCTGTTGCTTCATTTTCTGTTATGGGACCTTCTTGCTATTGCTGCCCTCCCAAGATTAGCAACCTGTTTCCCTTTTGAACTTCCTGTTGCTGTAACTGCTTTTTCAACAGTTCATTTTCTTCCTGTAGTTGGGCTCTTTTACTACTCTCTATGTGCCTTACCATGGCCAACTCCCCTCTCAACTCTTTCAGCTCGTCTTCCATGTGTACTATATCTTCAACTCCTTTAGATTTAGCAATTTGCATCCAGGTGTGGGTTCTAACCCTTTCTTTTTCTAATTCAAAAAAAATAGGAACAACAAACTTTTGTGGGATGATCTTCCCACCTTCTAGCAGATTGTAATAGGAGCCTAAATTAGGCTGAGGGCTTGGTTGAGGTATTTCTTTGGCCTTGCCTTCCCCTGGTGACTGTTCTGCTGCCTTCTCTTCTAACTTTTCAGTGTCTTTCAGCTTGGCTAGTGTTTCCTGTAGAGATGTTTCAACTTCCTGTAGGACTGCTTTGGATTCCATCAACTTGATTCTTTCCTTCCAAGTGGATGTTTTGGGACTTCCTCTCTCATAGGTGATAGAGATCTTGGAGGGAGATTTTGCCTTCTTTTCAGCAGGTGTATCCTCAATGACAATTGGTTCTTTTGATGGTGGCTGGGGCTTGCCCACCTTAATCCTAGTGCTCCTTCTGGCTTTAAAATACATAGAGGTTTGCCTTTTTCTTTTTCCCTTTTGTTTTGCTGGAGTGCTTAATGCAGCAAGCACAACTGCTGCTTCCCTTGCCAATGTTTCAGGGGATGTTTCTTCCTGCTGTTCTTTTCCTTCATCTCCTGTAGTCTTTCCTATGTCTATTGTTTTTGCTTGTGTCTCTGCTATCTCTGGTGGTGTCTTCTCTTTTTCTTGCTAGGTCCTTGCCTTGCCTGTGGCAGTCTTCTTCTGGGCTTTTTTTGGGCTTTTTCTTCTCAGCCTTTGTCCTTTTTCTCTTCTTTGTTTTTGAGGTTATCTTATTTTCTACCTTAGGCTCAGCAATAGTTTTGTCAAATTTCTCTTCTTTCTGTTTCTCCTCTATTTTTCCTTCTGTTTTAATGTCTTGTGCTTCCTCATTACTGTTCTTCTTAAGTTCCTTGGTTTTCTCTTCCTCTTCACTGTTGGATGGGCTAATGTCCGCAGTCAATGTTTTGATGTCATCATCTCTGGAAATATTCCTGAAATTTTCCCAAGCTATGGGGATGGTATATGTGTGTAAGGCATTTTCTACCAACAGTTTGATGAGCGCATGGTGGGCCAGCTGGTCTGGGACCCCTGCATTTAGCTTGGTGCCACATTCTATCAAATACTGGAGGAGGAAATATGGGAGACTAAGTTTTCTAGCTTGAGGTAGGTCCATCCCATATCTCAATTCATGCAATAAACTGAAGTGATAAACATAAATTATGTTGAACCTCCCTTCACATGTGATATACTTCATTATCTGGTCGCTGACTTCACTCCATGGAGGAGGTAAGCTTGTCCTTCTGACCCCATTTTTATCCTCTATAGGATGCTCCTCAAGTTGGAAAAATGTCTTCTTAGCAACCTGTCCCAATGTTTTCTCCTCCTTGCTCCAAGGGAGCCCAAGTGGAAAACCTGTGATTCTACTGATGAAATCAGGTCTAAGCTCTAGGGTCAGACCCCTAAAATTGATTGTAGCATGAGTTTTCGAATGGGGTCTTAGGGACATCAAAAATTCTTCAGTCACCACCTTATCATATCCATGAATTCTTTCAAAGAAGGACATCCAGTTTTCCCTGGTGAAGAGGGCCACCACCTTAGGGTGCTCATGCAATTTGCTGGAGTTCAAAGTTTATTTTCTCATGAAACCTCCTGGCATGGTGTTGAGTGATTTCTAAAAATGCTCAGGTGAGAAAGCAGGAAAAACTGAAAACAGAGGGATAGCTGAATTTTGTCTTTTTCTGAAACTAGATAGGGAATTTTCCCGTGTGCTTTCTCCTTACAACATCAAATTGCAATATTTCCCCTGTTTCAAACTACTTTTATCTTGAATTTTATTCTCGATGTTTGGAAAGAATTTTTTTTTGACAGAACAGAGGATAAATAACACAGTGTTTTTTTTAGAGAGTACACAGACTTGCAAATTCGGTTTTTTTTCTTCACAGGCTGGTCTCTATGATTGCATGTGTTTTATTTTATAGTAGAATGTGAGAAAGAAGAAGACAGACTTTGAATGCAAAGAAGAAAACAGAGAACTGTGTAGAACTCAGAGAAAATATGCAGGCAGACTTTTAAGCTTCACTTTCCTTTCTTTCAACCCAATGCTATGTTTTTAATCCACCACCTTATACAAATAGGTCATATGCAGAGAGGTTTCCCGAGCCTACCTCATTTCAAGCTTGAATTTTGACAAAAATCTTAGGTTTTCCTTTTGCAGAGCTACTCTCTGCCCTTCCTGTAGAAATCTTCCTGTAGAAATCTTCCGGCTCCTGTAGAATGCAGCAGTGCTCCTGTAGAGCCCGATAGGCAGGAGGGTTTTGAAAAACTGGCAGAAAACTGGCGGAAGATGACTGGTTTGCTGTTCTGAAGGTGGTAGGTGAGTACTGTAGTCGAGAACGTCGTGAATGAAGAATGAAACAAAGGGTGGCGGAGGCTTAGACCGCACTGTCCTTTAACTGTTGGCGTAATCCGTGGTGAGGAGGTGAGGTGGTCGGATGGGTACGTTATCCCCATCTGGACCGTTGGTCCTATGTCACGGTCATAATGGTTCTGCATGCCGCCTGACCACCATCACCTCCCTTACTCCCGTTATACGCCGCCACCACTACCAGTCCCGAATGTTTTCTTCCCGAGTTGACATACCACACGTGCTGGCTGCATATCTGATCGACAGTTTGAATTTGACGGGGCTCATTTGAATTCCACGAGGGTGTGTAACTGAACGAGGGTGGCCAGTTAGCTGGCCACCGATTCCGTTTAATCGTGACCATTCCCACAGTTCATGCAGTTTTGAAATAATATTCATGCAATCGAGGAATAGGTTTAGGCACTTACCTGCTCAGTCATTGTTGTGTTATGCATGCTTCGGACTTTTGGCACTTCATTTCCTCATTGTTGTTGCTGCTGGTGCTCTGCATGCTCGGCCTTGGCTTATGCTGATGATCTCTCGTTCAAACTCTACTTCTTGCATGCTTCATACGTCCTGCTGCGGTGACCTTGTCTCTGGAGTATGTTTTTCAAAGGGATCAGCTGCTACAGGAATCCTGTAGGATTTCCTGTAGCTGCTTCTCCTTTTGAAATTCAAGCTAATATTTGAGTAGGGCTAAAACTGTTGAAGAAGGTCTCGACTGAAAAGAAATAACAGCTGGAAGGTATCAGGTAGGAATGAGTAAAAATGTTGCTGCTTTTATTTGTCATCATTTTTTTTGGGTTTTCAGAATGAAAGAAACATAATTTCTGTATGTGGTTGTGCAGGGACACAAAAAAAACGAGTGGAAATGTGGGTGTATAGGGATGGAATGGCGAAATAGGAAGATGGATGGTGGAAGGGAGGTTCACAGACCTCATAGACAAATTTCCAACCCTTGGGTCCTTCTCTGAGATTGATTTTGGCCTTTTTGTAGTTTCTACAGGATCCTCCTGTAGAATACACAGAGTTTCCTGTAGGATGTGAAATTTTTAGAACAAATGAGACCAAGACTTGGGAAAGGATAACGGTGATAGAGGGATGGATTATGAAGGATGTATGCAACCTAGCCATGACTTTTTCTTGTCGCGTGACCCTCCTGCAACCTGCAATTTATTCAAAAGTAGTTAGGTTTTTCTTTTCTTTTTTCTCTATTTTTTTTTTTTTGAGACAGTTGGGGCACCTCCAGGAGGTTTTCACCCTCACTACCTGGCCTAGGCACCTCCAAGAGGTTTTCACCCAGGGATCTTTTATTCCATTTCTTTTTTCTTTTTTCTTTTTTCTTCAGGGTGTGGATGGAGTGGAGACAGAGACCTCCTCCACTACCAACATTGATTTACCCAGATTCTCAATGAACTCCTGCTTGGAAAGGGGTTTCCTGTAGATCTTCAATCTATGCCCATTGATGAGCATGGGGATGGCTTCTTCATCAATTGTCCAGATAAGGACTGAACCATTGTCATTGCATTTTTCTACTGCATATGGTCCCAGCCATCTTGTCCTTAGCTTGCCCTTGAAATCCTTGTATCTCGAATCATACAGCAGTGCCCAATCTCCTGGCTGAAATTGTTTTTCTTTGAGGTGTCAGTCATGCCATATTTTTCTTTGAAGTTGGACTACCTCTGAGTGGAGAAGGGCCTGCATTCTCTGTTCATCTAATCCATTTAGCTGAAGCAATCTTTCCTTTTGCGCATGGTTGAGATCTAGGTCCAACTGAGCTACCATCCTTAATGTGTTATATTCAAATTCTATGGACAGCAAAGCCTTCTTCCCATAGACCAGCTCATAGGGTGTGAAACCTATGGTGGTTTTCCAAGTAGTGTTATAGGCCCAGGTGGCCTCAACCAATCAGTCTGCCCAATCCTTTTTGCTGTTGCTCACTACCTTAGTCAAAATCCCTTCCAAAGCTCTGTTAGTGACTTCCACCTGTCCATTTGCTTGTGGATGATAAGGGGTGGAAGTTTTGTGCTTAATCTTGTGATGTGTGAGCAGGTCTTCAATCAGATTGGAGGTAAACTAACTTCCTTGATCTGTGACTAATTCTCTTGTATAGCTAAACTTGTAGAAGATATTTTCCCTCAAAAACTCAACTACTTTTTCTTCTATTGCTACTTTGATTGCCTTTGTTTTTGCCCACATTGTCAGGTAATCCGTGCACACAATGATGTAAGACTTATGTTTTGAAGGAGGGTTGATAGGACCCACAAAGTCCATGCCCCATTTCTCAAATGGCTCGAAAGTCACTTGAGGCTGCAGGGGCATCTCATCCCTTGTAGTAGGTTTCCCCATCCTTTGACATCGGTCACATTGGCTGATGTATTTCCTGACATCCTGATGAAGAGTGGGCCAATAGTAACCCGCCTGCAGAATTTTGAAGGCAGTTCTCTTTGCTACAAAGTGGCCCCATGGGGCCCATAATGACAGGTTAGGAGGATGTCAAAAACCTCCTCCTCCCTAACACATCACCTCAAAATCTGATCTGGGCCAAGTTTAAAAAGATTGCCCCTAATCCAAGTGAATGGGGCACTTTTCCTCACGATCTTGCTCTTCTCTTTTGAGGACAAGTGTGGCAGAAACTGTGCTTAAACCAAATAATTTGCTATATTAGCAAACCACGGAGAGAGTACTAAAATAGAAAATAGGTGTTCATCTGGCATTTGATCATCCACCATTCCTTCTTCACCTACAGGTAGATCTAGTCTAGACAGAAAATTAGCAACAACATTTTCCTTACCGGCCTTATCAACAATGGTCAAACAAATTTTTGCAATAAAAGTAACCATCTAATGATATGAGCATTTACATTAGGTTTATTCATCAAATACCTAATTGCAGCATGATCAGTGTGTACGAATGTTTGATAGCCAGTGATGTAGTGTCTGAAATTGTTTAGGGAATGGACTATAGCCAAGAGCTCTTTTTCGGTTACAGTTTAGTTTAATTCTGCCTTGCACAGGTTTTTACTCACAAAATATATGGCATACAATAGCTTCTCTTCAACTTGTCCTCAGGTTGCTCCTATAGCTTTGTTCAAGGCATCTGTGTGAATGTGGAAAGGTAGGGCCTAGTTTGGACCTCTCAATATTGGTGCAGTTATCAGCTTACCTTTCAAAGCATCCAGAGCCTCTTGACAGTTGTCAGTCCATATGAACTCAGCGTCTTTTCTCAAAAGACCAAACAATGGAGAGGCTAGCTTACTAAAATCCTTAATGAATCTTCTATAATACCCTGCTAAGCCTAGAAAACTCCGAACATCTCTTACCTTTTGAGGAGGTGGAACCCTTTGGATGATAGCAATCTTGTTGGGATCCACCTGCAATCCTTGCTGAGAAATTGTATGACCTAGCACGGTCCCTTCAGTCATTAGGAATTCACATTTATCAGGACTAAGGGACAGGTTCATTTCAATACACTTGGCTAAAACTTTCCTTAGGTTAGTCAAAGCTTCTTGGAAGTTAGAACCATAAGGGGTAAAGTCATCCATATAGATTTCCACTAAATCATGAACCAGTTCAGCAAATATGCTCAGTACTGCTCTCTGGAAAGTGGCAGGAGCATTGCACAACCCAAAAGGAAGGACCTAGTAGGCAAAGGTACCCCATGGACAAGTGAAAGTGGTCTTATCTTGGTCTTCCGAGCTGATTTGGATATGGTTGTACCCGTTAAACCCATCTAGGAAGGAAAAGAACTTCTTCCCTGCCAAGCCATCTAACACTTGATCTATGAAAGGCAAAGGGAAATGGTCCTTCTTGGTGGCCTTGTTGAGTTCTTGATAATCTACACAAATTCTCCACTTCCCGTTTTTCTTTGGCACTAGCACCAAAGGAGAAACCCATTCACTGTCATAGATGGGGTAGATGAATCCCGCATCCAACAACTTTTGCAGTTCTTCTTTAACAATGTCCTTAAGGGCTGGATTCATCCTCCTTTGAGGCTACCTGACTGGTTTACAATCTTCTTTAATGTAAATGTGATGAGTATAGACTGAAGGGTGGACTCCCTTCATCTCCTTATAGCTCCAAGCAAAAGCATCCAAATGGTTGTTCAATAAGCTACACAGTTCTTTCTCCTGAGAGGTGGATAGGGATGAGTTGATCTTCAAGGTTATTTCTGGGCCAAATTCCACATTCTTAACTTAGAGAGAGGTCGGATCAGCCACAGAGATCAACTAAAGCATTGGCTTGGGTTTCTTCCACCAACTCTTCTAATGGCAACACACTGGGGGGTGGATTTTGAATCAAATTCTCAATAAGATCATCCTCGGTTTGAGGACCCCCCTTGGTAGCTTCCATTGTGCACAATGGTGTGGAGTAGACTTCATCCTCATCTTCCTCCTCCAACCAGAGAGGTAAGTCATGTTCTAGCAGAGGTTGGGCAGGAGGATATAGGACTAGCTGTTTGGACATATGCCCATTCTTGATGGTCATGCTCCCAGCTCGACAACTGATGTAAGCATCTGCAGTAGCTAACCAAGGCCTTCCTAGGATGAGAGGATACCCAGTGAGCTTTGCCTTTGGCTGAAGAACCAAGAAGTCAGCAGGGTACTCCTAGGAATCAATGGAGACCATGACATCTTCCACAATCCCCTCAGGAGTCACGATGGAGCGGTCTGCCAACTGTAGTACTGTTGAGGTCTTTCTTAGGGAACCCTAAAGGTTGAGTTTGAGCATAGTGTCCCTGGTCATTACGTTAATGGCAGCCCCTAGATCAATGAAAGTGTGGGGGATTATGGTGCCATTGATGTGGACATCGACTACAGGACTCCCAAGGTCCAGATATTTTGGACTAATTACCTGTCCCAACATTAGGTCAGACAGTTGTCCTATGACATTGATAGTTGGGGTATCTCTCTTGCGCCTGCTTGGGTGCCTGAAACACTTCTCTTTGATCAACTTGTTGTAGGTTGGTACATCTTTTATGGCCTGGAGAAGTGGTATTTTTACACATAACTGTTTTAGTTCTCCCAGAAGTTTAGTTTCTTCTGGGGTCGATTGCATGGTTCCAGTTAGTCTCTCAGGAAAGGGTGGAATGGCTTTTGGTTCACTTTCCTATTTCTCTTCCTCATCCTCCTTAGGGGGAGGTTGGCTATTTGGGAGGACCTTCTCAGATCGTAGGTTGATGTCCTGAATCTCCACAGCATAGGTAGGGCATGTTGTTTCTCCAGTATGTACCCACTGGGCCTGTCTGTTATTGGGGTTCGGGTTTGGTTGAACAAGTATTTGGGGTTATCTTAGAGGAGCAAGAGGTAATGGTTGTGGTTGAGCAGGTGGTGGGGGCAAAAGAGCGGGAGGAGAGTTGTATTGGGGCCTCCACCCCTAATGAGGTGCATTCCACTGAGGTTCTGGTTAAGCGTGAGAATGAAACGAATGAGTAGGTGGTTGAGTATAGTATTGAGATGGATACGACCAAGGAGGGGGTGTAGACCAGGAAGGATGAGCAGGGGGACCCCAAGAAGGCATGGAAGTGGTTTGATTGGGGTTGTAATAAGTCTGGGATGTCCCTCCCTGCTGGTATGGTCTGGGTCCATGTGGCCTCCTTTGGTTCATAAAGTAGAGTGGTTCAGTGGCTCCTTCAGCCCCTTGGTACATAGCTTTAAATCCGAGTAAGGAAGGGCAGTGATTTCTAGGATGGTCTTCTTCACAGATAAAACACACTTCTACGGAGTGCAATGGACATTTGTTCCTAGGATGCTTTCTAGTGCACCTGGGACAAAAGATGGCCAAAGCCCTCTTGGCTTCCTCCTACTTCTTTTGGATTCACAAGGTATCCATTTGCATGGCAATAGTCTATCTCCTCTCACTTTTGAAATCTTCCATTTGATTTGCAAATTAGTTTTTAAGGAATGAATTGGATAAGAGGGTACTGGCTAAAGGTTGACTTCCCCTAACTCTCTTTCTGGCTACCCTAGAATGGTTTCTAAACACAGTATTTATGTCATCATAAGGTAGTTGGTAGATGTCTCCCCCAACCAGCAAATGGAGGGTATCTAGAAGGTCTTCAGGGACTCCTCTGAGAAGAACCAACTTCAGAGATTCGGGGTCAAGTGTGCACCTGGCCCTTTTATAACTGAGTTGAAACCTCTCTTCATAGTCTTCTAAATATTCATCACTTCCAATGGTCATTCAAAAGATTTCTTCCTTTGTATCCTTTGACCTATAGTAGTCCTGGTATTTGTTGTTAAAGGCTTGCTGCATCTAAGCCCAAGTTGTGATAATATTTCCAGGTAACCCCATGAACCAGCGTAATGTTGCATCCTTGAGGGTAGAGGTAAAGAGTTTCAACTTTTTCTTGTCTTCTGCATAGTCATAGGTTCGAGAAAGAACAACAAACTCAAACAAGAAGGTATCAGGGTCTTCAGTAGTCAATCCATGGAAGTGAGGTAAGGCTGAGGGACTTATGTTTTTCATCTTTGTGTCTCCATTGGTCTCTCGGATAGGAAAGGCACCTTATATTCTCTCCCCATTTCCTCTAACATTTATGTTTTCAGCCATGGTCTCAGGAGGAATGGTTTCTTACTCTTCTTCTGTTATAGGATCCTCGTATATCTCTGGAGGTTCACCTATAGGTTCTTCTGGATCAATGCCACCAAAGAAGAGAGAACGGTGACTTAGTGATGTGGTGGGGGTGTTGGGTACGAATTTTCCTGAATTGTCTCTATTCCTACGAGGCATGAAAGGAAATATCTTTTTGGGTAATTTTTTATTTATTTTTATTTTTATTTATTTATTTATTTTTATTTTATTTATTTATTTATTATTTTATTTTTTTTTTTCTGCTTGTACCTGCAAAAACTGAAATGGATTGAACAACAAATTGCAACTAACTAAAATAAACCTTGCTGAAATGAAAATTGCAGAATTGAAATGAAAGCAGGAAAGGACTAATCTATCTTGCTGAAATGAAAATGCAAAATTGAAATGAAAGCAGGAAAGGACTAATCTATTTTGCTGAAATGAAATTGCAGAATTGAAATGAAAGCAGGAAATATCTAATTTACGCTTGCTGAAATGAAATTGCAGAATGGAAATAAAAGTAGGAAATGTCTAATTTATGCTTGCTAAAATAAACTGCTTAGCAGAAGGTTGCAGTAGAAAATAGAAGAAAAGCAGTAATCAAAAAATACTCTGACATTTCCCCGACAACGGTGCAAAAAATATGGTGAGTTGCACACTTACTTTTTAAAATTGACCCATTCAAGAGCTAAAAAAAAGAGTTTTACCTATTTTAACCTAATTCTGACATAAAAACTAGAAAAGTGCTGAACATAAATTTATGGATAGGAAGTTATGCAAGAAAGCCATGCTAAATGAGCAAGAACAGATCTAAGCATGTAAATGCAACTGATATCAACTCTTCCAACTCGAAATATCACACTAGCAATTGCATTGGAAAGCAAAAACAGTGTTTTGGTGGCAGCAAGAGTGCCTTGATCTCAAATATTGGTCCCAAGGAGGGAGAGAGGAGATCAAGGCCTGCTTGGTAGCCTTTTTTTGGACCTTTTTCTATTATTGCAGCAAACTATATAATCAATCCTGAAGAAAGAACAACTATTCTAATCATCAAAAGAAACCTAAGTAACAAAGCAAGATTTAACATAAACAACAGAAATTATTTCATGTATGCAAGAAAAAAACATATAAATACACAAAGGAGGTGTTGGGCACTTGGGTTGAGCCCAACCCTAAGAGCTACAACCCCCTAGGAAATATCAGTGCTGGTTCAAAGCTAGATACATCGTCATTGATAAAAAAATAATAGTTACATCACAAAAATATCTGCAAAAAGAGCATGAAAATGAGCTGAGTACAAGGTTGCACTAAAGTGCGAAAATAGACTATCAAATGGCTAAACTATTGAGGCTTGAAGCTTTCTTATTTATACAAGTGAGGACTCCCAACAGTCCTCCTAAACTTTAGTAACTCGGCTACCTAAAACTACAGATAACAACAACTTCACTAGACCTACTCAGCTGCCCCTTGGAATCATCATTTTTGGGCTGTTGTACACCGAGCTGCTGATGGAGAACTCAAGGAAGGGGTAATTAATGAAGGATACACCCATCCTATAAGTCCTTAGACCTGTTTCTTCGAGTTTGGTTGCCAATCTACTCATAAATGCCTGGTCTTTGTCCAAAAATGTCAAAAAATCAGCAATAAACACTCATTAGACTATGTGGCAAAGTGACTATCCCCATTCAATCTATTGACATAAATATATTCAAAAACATGCACAAAACTATGGAGAATGGTGGATTAAATGAAAATAATAGGCAGAATGAGCCCATATAGCTATCCATTTCTGGGGCTCATCAAGGAGGGGGGCCAATGCCGTTGAGACTGGAGGCATAAGAAAGGCCAAGTGCGAAACCTGCATTATGGTGCACGATCTGTCAAATAGGAGGAAAGAACATGACAGATAATTGTCATTTGTTGCAGAAGTATACACAGACTCCCCAACAGTTGTTTTGTAATTTTTGCAGGTCAGTATGCCATGACAAGCGTACTTGTCGCAGCTATGAGCTAATGATGGATCGGACCCCCGCATATAGGATGTAGACAGAAACGAGAGCCCTCCACCTAGCTGTGGGGATGGCGCGTGCTGGATTTCAGGGGCGAGGTCGAGGATGAGGAGGAATGGGGCCAGGAAGGGGCTGCAGATAGTTAATTTGTTACAATTGCGGAGGACCAGGGCACTATGCTTGCGATTGTACCAACCCGACAAGAGTATCCTGTTCATACTATGCTCAGTTTGATCATGAAATGGTAGATTGTCCTATGTTGATCACACAGATGCACGAGAAAGGGGTACTCTAGCCTCCTCTGACTCAAAATATTCAAATGATGAGGTTCGAACTGCGCGAATAAGACCGAAATGTGAACATGGTGCTCAGAAGCGGTGCGACCACAAGGGAGGATAAGGGGAAGCAGCCCGAGGAAGATACATGGGTTCGCAAGGCTCCTACAAATGAACCTAAGTTTGACTTAGAACACACAAAGGAGACGTTAATGGAAGCTAAGAAGAGCTTCGCGGAGGCCTCCACTTCAGGTAGTAAGTATCAACCAGAGCCAAGGATGGATCCTTCTACGCTTACTACCTTTTTCGAGACATGCATGAAACTGTTGTGTGACAATAAGGAAGTTAAGGGACTACAGGAGTTGATCACCAGGTGCGCAGGGTCAGGAGAACCACGCGTAGTCCGGAAACTGGGAAAGCATGCATTGCACATCGGGAGGGAAATGAGATTGACAATGCAGATTGGCGAGTATGAAATGGATCAGGTAATCCTAGACCTGGGCTCGAACGCGAATGTGTTACCAAAGCAGACATGGGAATGCATGGGGAAGTAGCCCGAGGAAGATACATGGGTTCGCAAGGCTCCTACAAATGAACCTAAGTTTGACTTAGAATGCACAAAGGAGACGTTAATGGAAGCTAAGAAGAGCTTCGCGGAGGCCTCCACTTCAGGTAGTAAGTATCAACCAGAGCCAAGGATGGATCCTTCTACGCTTACTACCTTTTTGGAGACATGCATGAAACTGTTGCGTGACAATAAGGAAGTTAAGGGACTACAGGAGTTGATCATTAGGTGCGCAGGGTCAGGAGAACCACGCGTAGTCCGGAAACTGGGAAAGCATGCATTGCACATCGGGAGGGAAATGAGATTGACAATGCAGATTGGCGAGTATGAAATGGATCAAGTAATCCTAGACCTAGGCTTGGACGCGAATGTGTTACCAAAGCAGACATGGGAATGCATGGGCAGGCCTGCATTACAGTGGTACCCTATTCAATTATGAATGGCAAACCAACAGAAGATCTTGCCCATGGGTAGGTTGCAAGGGGTAACAGTCGATATCGAAGGTGCAAGCACATAGATGGACTTTGAAGTAATAGAGATTGTCGATGAGAGCTATCCTTATCCAACATTGCTAGGAATAGACTGGGCCACTGATATGAATGGAGTCATCGACTTGAAGAAGCGAAAGATGATATTCGCGAAAAAGTCCCACATCTAGTAGTTCCACTAGATCTAGCCGAAGGAGCGTGCTACAACGAACCGGTGCGCGACGATGAGCTAGATTGTATTTACCAGATAACAGCGCGAGACCAGGAGTGAGTGAACCCGATTGCAGATGGGAGAATTTAATGGGAGCGAGATAGTTCCTATACTTCGATTAAGACGAAGAAGTAGAACACTAGTAGAACCGGTTGCACGAAGTGACAATGCTGAATTGCAACATGATGATTAGATCACTGAGTTGTGTGAGGATAAAGGCAAGGGAACTACCAACATATGATGGAGTAACAGTGGTGGATGAATTCCTAGACAAATTTGAAGGTGCAGTACTGGAATAGCAGCGGTACGGTGCACTGGAATGGGTGCTGCATGCAACACCCGCATGATGGTGGAGTACACATTAGAAGACCATCAGAAACGTTTGTGAATCTTGAATAGGATGCGCTCATGTTTTGGAAGTCCCCAACATCAAATGAGAGCCGGGAAGCGAGAACGAAGCAGCTTGCGTGCCCACCTGTGTCTATGGGTGCAGACGTGTGTTGTGTAATCACCTCCCAGACTAAGGATCGAAAATCAGAACCAGACGTGGCAGCAGGAAAAGTGACGCACACTATAAATATTCCACGTCAGAGCATTCCAAAAGCTACGTGGAATCATGAACATAGTTTACCAGACGGAACGAACTAATTGGGACATGCGCATACCAGTGATCTAATGGGCCTATAGGGCCATGCACAAGAACCTGAGCGTGGGAATGATTTCGAAGACGACGAGCAGAGTCGAGGTCGTAGCTTTGGCAAAGAATCCTCACGCAATAACTCCCAGCATTGGGACAGCACGCAAGGACCAAAGCGAATAGATTATGCAGCCACGCAAGATGAACATATGCAGATTCAAGAAGCCATTCAGTGAGGGGATCTTGAGATTCGCGAACTCGAAGAAGATCGGGTACGACTGAAGCAGAAAAGCATGTTAATGGACACAGATATTAGAACATGGGAAACCAAAATCGCTCAAGCATTACACATCAACTGAAGGACAGGACAATGTATGGGTAGCCCTACCACTGCACTAGAAGATTGTCGCTGAGAATTTTGGCTATACTACCATGGTTGCGACCGCACCTTATTAGACAAAGTAACCAGGGAAGCACACCGCATAAGGAGAACCTGAGGCGTTGACTGGCGCGATGGTAACTAAGGAAGGCCGGCGGACTGGGTTGGAAGGTGACTTGAAGCCTCACACCGATGGTGCAACCACCTGACTATCTATAGGAAGCACAGTCTTAGTGCTCCAAGCAATTGGAAGAGAGCGCGAGACTATAAAAGAGTTTGTATGGTAGCTACGTGACAAGGAAGTTGCACACAGGATCAATATGATGCACAGGTCGCGTCCGCGCACAAGGGGCTGTGCTGCCGTGCAGGTAGGCTAGGAAGTGACCATTGGTGTCACTATTCATGACATGATGTCCAATTTAAGGCAACGAGGAGCAGACGGTGGGTAATTAAGACACAAAGTTAGAACTATATTTGAGATTATTTTCTGCCAATATCGCATGAACGAGCCAAATATGGGGGGAACGGTTGAATTTGAATTCAAAAGGGCCTATAAATCACAGGTGGCTCTCCACTGAACAACCCTTGGTGTTTTGAGAATTTAGTTATTGTGCTATCAATTGGTTATGAACCTGACGAATATGGAGGCTGTGAGAGCAAGTCCATGGTTTGAAACATTGCCGAAGGAGACACAAGATTCCCTGATCAGAATGATTTCAACAACCAAGGGAGCCGCGTAAAGCTCTACGCCACTGGTAGGGGATGCACCAGAAATCCCTAAATCGCCCCGGACGCCGAGGCCCAAAAAGGATCCATAGGTAGCAGGACCGGTCCGTATGTCTCCGCGAAATCCGCGATTTGGTAAACTGTCTATGGAAGACAAGGGAAAGATAGTTAATATTGAGACAGATGAGGAGGAGGAGGATCTTCAAGCCCTTTTAGAAGAGATTGAACCAGATGAAGAAATGGAGGAAGACATTTAGCTAGTGCGCGTTGCAGCAAAACTGCCCAAATATGTCCCCCCATGGAAGGGGAAAGCAAAAGTACCCAAGGACATGGATACCATTAAGAGTGCACTCGAAACCCCACTCCTCCCAGACCAAATTCTATTTGAGGGTTCAGTCCTGGGCTGTGTGCCCATGATGAAATTTGAAGATTGGGACCTCGCGGACAGCGAAAAGTTCCCACATCTGGAGACCAGCCAACTTATGAAACAGAGAAAGGAGGGGGTAGTTATAGTGCTGCAGCCACAGAAATGGCTGCATGGGGTGGGGGAGGTTGGGCTACTCCACCTACTATGGATTCCACACTTTCACCAGGCACCAATCACGATATTCATCATCAGGCAACTACTTTTCCTAGTGGATGAGAGGTACTTGTAGTTAGACGCGCTGATTCCCATTACGGCAGAGCTGATTCATAGGATTTCAAACCTTCCCTGTACGAGAAGGGATCCCATGGAAATAGCTGGCCAAAGTGGAGACATGGCACTCGTAGAGGCCATGAAGAAGAAATACAAGTTGGAGAAGAAGTAGAGGGGCTATGTCATTACTAGCATTCAAGACAAAGGGGTGAGCATAGCCACCCAGATGCTAGCAAGAAAAGTGATGAGAAAATGTCGCAGCAACACGGTACTAGCAACAGTCATCATGCTAGCTGAACAATGTGCCAAGGGGGTACAGTTCAACTGGGCGCAGTTCCTCTGCGAGGAGTTCCCGACAAACTGCAAGGAGGCTCAGGAGTAGGGTAAGACCTTCCACTACGCGTGGTTGCTCTTATTCATCTTGTTGGTTGTAGGGGAATTGTCGGAGGATAGTCAGTTTCCTCCCCTTGAACAAGACTTGCCAAAGGCAGCGAAATACGCGTCACTCTGGGTGACAAGGCACGCCACATGCATCCACAAGATCAAGATCTTCTGGATACTCATGGAGGCGAGCATACGGATGTGGATCCACAAACGGCTGCGCCTATCCCCCACAGTATACAACAGTCTGCGGAGCTTTGCAGACTTTAAGGCGGATATGCACAATGTGTATATCAAGGTGCGGAAGGACCCGGAGAAGAACTAGACCAAACTCCCGTTCATCGCAATCAATGACGTTGTTTTTGTGGTGCTCGACTCATGGCCACCCAAATGGCACGCCTCGGATCTGGCAGCGTGTGATGAGGTAGCGATACAAAGACAAAAGGATGCCGCCAAGCTACTGGCACAACAAAAGCGGAACGAGCAGCTCACCAAGGAGGTAAGGGCTTCCCGCGAGGCAGTGAAGGCCGTCGTAGAGCAAACCAAGGCTGCCGAAAAAATAGAAGCAGCAGAGGCCACCATGACGCAGGACGAAAGAGGCCTGAACCTAACCACAGGACATGGGATAGACAATATGGCGGAAGGCGCAAACCCAAGCACCACCTCTGCACAATTGAAATGGAGCGGGGGACGAAATGAACAGGGCCATGAAAGAAGACCAACGCTTCCAAATTGGATGGGGATCCTATTACAATGACAAAAGGTGATCTATACGACATTGGCGAAATAGTTCGCGAGGTCACCAGAGAGGCGCTCCAAGAAGCAATGACAGAGCAGCAGAATGTGTTGGGGGTAGTCAAGGTAGAACTGCAGGGACTTCAGGTGTGACTCCCACAAGAAGGAACAGTAACCGTCTACGGTGCCATGGGAGCATCGGTAACAAAGCAGTTGTTGTGGGCTAAAATGGCCAACACCGTTGCGTTGCCGGAATGAGCACTAACAGTAGACAACATGGAGGATAGAGCCACGGTAGGACGGATCAAGGGACTCGGCCTAAACTCTGGTGCCCTTCTGTGGGATATTTTATACTAGCTATAGGATGGAGCAACGACAGAACTCCGCGCTAGGGAGGGACGCGTAGTACAAAAGCTAAGTGAACAACGAATCAACATCGAGCAACTTAGCCTACAACGTGATGAAGTGGTGGCTCAAAACCAACAGTTGGAGAATATTGTAGAGGAAACATGTCGCCGTGTCCTAGAACAGGAAATTGCGACAGATCTGCCAGTAGGAATACAGATCCACAAATTGGCCAGTGGATTCCATGAGGTGAAGGAGGAAGCTACGAGGATCCAGCTAGACCTCAACCTACAAATTACTGAACTACGATTAAAGGCACAACCCTCCATGCCCCAGAAGTTTGAGATCAGCGCACTGGCGATATCCGAAAAGGGTTGGAAGAAATTGAACAGGCAGTGCAGAGCTACGCCACATTGTTGGAAGAATCCTTCGGGGTCCTCACAACCTTACAGGAGGACCCCACCATACAGTGGTTGGAAATAGAGGTGTGGGAGCTTCAAATGAAATATGATAGTGTGCACAGGACGGCATAAATAGTGGTCCTAACTCAGTGGCTCACGAGGCTACAACAGGCAAAGGCATTGAAGGAGAAAGTGGACGCAGCGCGCCAAAAAGAGGTAGCACTTAAAGCACGTGTCCAGCCTTGGATTGATGATGCCATCCTCATCACGGCTGACATAAAAGGAAAACTCGCACAAATGAAAGTGATGCATAACTTGAGACAGGGATTTGACCCTGACAATGAGAATTCGGCCGAGCGAGCAGAACAGATCCAGTGGATGGCAGAGCAGTGCACTACAGATCTTCGCGCAACACATGCATAGTTGGATGGACTTCATGTGAAGATTACCGCACCAACAGAGTGACTTGGGATGAGTCAAAATGATTGTGTTAGGGGCTGGTTGGGCATCAGATCCCCCCCATAACATGTTTTTGGGGCCTGAAGCCCGAATTTTGGTCAAATGTAATGTAAAGACCCCATAAAATGCAGGCGCGGAGCGCGAGATTCTAGGGTTGTCCGCCCTAAGATAATGTAATTTAATGTAAAGTGTGTCAGCCTACCCATGGTCCATGGACCATGAGATTGTATAAATAGAGTGAGGCTCTAAGTGTAAAGTCAGTCATAGGGTTTTTGGATGATGAATTAGCTCTGAGTCTGTAAGTCCAAGTCTTGGGTTGTAGTAGTAGTAAGAGGCTTTGTAGCTGAGTGTGCAGAGGCCTGGTAGAGTCTGCAGTTGTGTGTGCAGATCCCTGCAGCTGAGTGCGCAGGGCGGAGTTGGGATTTTACTTGGAAAAAGAATTAATAAAAGATAAGTTGATTCTGAAATATTGTGTGTCTATGCTTCTATTATATTTATGCATCTCTTTACAGTTTTATGATTGTATGCACTTGTTATGAATGTTGAATGATTAATGAGAATATTGGGCCCACACAATTAAGTAAGATCTATAATAATAGCACAGTAAGGATAAAGGATCTAGACAACACCTCTTCACGCTCTTTACAGAGCTACACAGAAGCAGTTGCACAAGTTGCGAAGGGCAGACGGCTACGTGGAGCAGCGCAAGCGCACAGGTTCGGTTCGCGAACTTCCTAGACTTCATTAAGACATCCCTAGGGTGCGAAAACCTGGTTCCAACACCCTCCCATACTACCTCGGGTGAGACCTTAGTCTACGCACAGTGGCTTGTTGCCAAAAGGGCTGGTAGTTTCGGGTTTTGTTTGGATAAATCACTTCTGAACCTGGGTCAGGCCCCAACAAGCCAACAAGAGTCTTACAACATTATTTGACCAAAAAATGGGCATTGAGCCCTAAAAAATGCTATGGGGGGATTCCATGCTCAACAGGCTCCCAACACAAACATCGTGACTCGCCCTCGAGTCACTCTGTCGGCGCGACGATCTTGGTGCGGAGTCCCTCCAACTGGTCCCGTACTGCTCAGAGGTTTGCAGTGCACTGCTCTGCGGTTTGCTGGACCTGTTGTTTGTGCTCTTCCGAAGCCTCCTTGTTAGGAGAAAATCCCTACCTTAGCGCATACTTCCCCTACATATGTGCGAGCTTGCCTTCAATATCTACCATGATAGTGAAGGCCTCGTCAATCCATGGCTAAACTCATGCTTTGAGAACTGCCTCTTTCTGTCGTGCCGCATCCACCTGATCCTTTAGTGCCTTAGCTTGCTGCATCTTTGCAAATCGTTGAGTGAGGACTACAGTCTGCATAGTTCCTCGGACACTGTCATACTGCACCTGAAGTTCGTGCGCTTCTATTTCCAGGCATCGTATGTTAGGGTCCTCCTGCCAATATGTGAGGACCACAAATGATTGTTCCAACATACCAGTACAGTCTTGTACTGCACGTCCAATTTCTTCCAACCCTATTTGGATAGCGCTAGCGCGCTATTCCTTGACTTCCTAGGGAGTGGAAGGCCGCACCTTCAACCACAGCTTGGCTATTTGAAGGTTCATCTCCAGCTGAACCTTTGTCGTTTCTGCTCTAGCTTCGTAGATGCCAGTCGCCAACCTATGGATTCGTTGTGCTACTGGTAGATCTGTTGGGATGGCCAACTCCAAGACGCCTTTGCAAATGTTGTCTACCACTTGTTCCAACAGCTGAGTCTGTGGTACTAGTTCATCACGCTACAGGCTGAGCTGTTTGATGTTTATCTTTTGCTCACTTAGAACCTGTATCGCACGACCCTCCCTAGCACAGAGTTATGTTGTTATTCCATCCTGCAATTGGTATAGTGTTTCTCATGGAAGGGCAGCTAAATTGAGGCCAAGTCCTTTGATCCTACCAACCGTAGCTTTATCGATCTCATTTTCTGCTACTAGTAATCCTTCCGATAATACTATGGTATTGGCCATCCTTTCACGTAGCATATGTTTTGCTGCTGATGTACCTGTTGCGATGTAGGTGGACAAGGTTCCTTCCTGCGGGGGCCGCACCTGTAGTTCCCGCAAATGCACCCTTGGGCCCCCAGCACAGTTTGTTGCTCCATCATAACTTCTTGCAGCGCTTCCTTGGTGACACCGTGAACCATCTCACCGATGTTGTAGAGGTCTCCTTCAGTCAATGTGATCGGGTCGATGGCTAGCTTAGAGGCCTTGACCTTTTTCCGTGGACCCAATCTTTCTGGGATACGTAGTTGTTTGAGTTGGGTTGAAGTGGTTCCTCAATCCACACCCTCTTCTGTAAGGTCTGTGTCCTTTGCCTCCTATCTTGCAAACACTTCCTCGCCCTCCTCTTCCTGCGCTATTACGGCCTCTACTGTCTGTGCGGCTGCTGCTACTTCGGCGGCCGTCTTCTGCTCTACAACTACCTGTGCCACTTCGCGGGTTGCCCTGACTTTGGCTACTGCTTTTTTCATTGTACCTTTTCTCGGCCAACTGGGTGACACACAGCTTGGCATCCTCCTTCCTTTTTTTCATTGTTTTCTTCTCCAAATCCGCCAAATCTGGGGCATGCCACTCAGGAGGCCATGTCTCTAACATTGTAAAAATCGCATCGCCAGTGGCTATGAATGGGAGATTTGTCCACTGCTGCGCTGGATCCTTTCACACCCTAATGTAAATATTGTGCATGTCCACCTTTGAAATCTGCAAAGCTCTGCAGACTGTTGTGCATTGTGGGGGATAGGCATGGCCTCCTATTAATCTACATCCAGATGCTTACCTCCATGAGCACCCAGAAGATCTTTGTATCGCGAATCTACTTCGCGTCCTTGGTAGCCCAAAGAGACGCATACTTCGCGGCCTCTAGTAAGTCACGCTCAATGCTTGGGAAATGACTGTCCTCCGACAGTTCTCCCATTACCAACAAGATGGAAAAGAGCAACCGCGCATAATGGAAGGTCTTACCTTGCTCCTGGGCTTCCTTGTAGTTGAGTGAAAATTCTTTGCAGAGGAACTCGGCCAAGTTGAACTGGACCCGTTCCGCACACTGTTCGGCCAATGTAGCTACTGGCGTTGGTACTTCATCGTCACGGAATTTTCTCATTACCCTACCAGCCAGGAGTTGGGTGGCTACGTGCACCAATTTATCCTTGATACTGTTGATGGTGTAACCCCTCTTTTTCTTCTTGAGCTTATATTTTTTCTTCATGGCTTCCGCGAGAGCCAAATCACCACTTATTCCTGCTATCGTTGCAGGGTCCTTTTCCTTACAGGGAAGCCGAGAAATTTTGTGGATGAGATCCATCGTGATGGGAATAGACTCCTCCAGCCATAAGTACCCATCATGCACCAGGCAAAGTAGCTGCCTGATGATGAAAATGGCAATGGGCACACGGTGAAAGTACAGTATCCACAATAGATGAAGCAACCCAACCTTATCCACACCATGCCGCCATTTTCATGGTTGTAATGTGATCACCGGCCCTTCTGTATTCTATTTCATTAGGCTCTCTGTCTCTAAGTGTGGTAACTTCTAGCTATCTGCGAGGTCTCAGTCTTCAAATTTTAGGGTAGGCACTTGTCTTAGGAGTGGACCCTCAAAGGTAATTCCATCGGGGAGGAGCGGGGTCTGTAGTGCACTCTTCATTGCATCCAAATCCTTTGGTACCTTAGCTTTCCCCTTTTGTGGAGGGACATACTTGGGTAATTTTTTGCAGAGCGCATCGGTTAGATGTCCACCTCCATGTCTTCTTCTTCTTCCACCTCGGGAATCAGAGCATGTAAGTCCTCCTCCTTCTCATCTATCTCAATGTTGATAGCCTTGCCCATTTCCTCCATTGATAGCTTACCGAACCGCGGATTTGTCGGGGACATGTGGACTGGTCCCATTGTCTGCTTATCTTGTTTCGGTCTTGGCGTTCGAGGTGATTACGAGATTTCTGGTGCAACCCCAGTATCTTTGGGAACATTGTGTACCATATGGGTCGACGCAGCCTCGCCAATGGTTCCTTCGTCAAAGCCTAAACCTCTCCTGGTATTTGTCATCTTGTTTGTACTGTATGCGGTCTTTCGCGAACTTAGGGGCTCGAATATCACTCGATGGTCAATACTCTGTGCTTTATTCAGCCGCTCAAGTCTAAGTGAACAAGTGTTGTCTCGTGGCTAGCCCCTAGAGTTTTATAGTTTGTTTTGAATTCAAATTCGACCGTTCCCCCCAATTCCAGGCCATCAATGCTTTCTTGGCAGTATATTTTCTGGAATCTTGCCCATAATTGTTGTCTTAAATTTTTGCCGCCCGCTCCATTTGGCCTCAAATTGGACATCCCATCATGAACAGTGACACCAATGGTCACCTCCTAGCCTACTCGCGTGGCAGTGTAGCCCTTCGTGCGTGGGCACGAACCTTGTGACATGCTAACTCTGTGCGCACCTCCCTTATCAAGCAGCTCCCAAGCAGACTCTTTTATAGTTCTGCGCTCTTTTTCAATTGCCTAGAGTGCTGAGACTATGCTTCCTACGGCTAGTCAGGTGGTCACACCACTTGTGTGAGGCTCCATCTCGCCTTCTAGTATAGTCTGCAGAAAATCATCAATTTCCCTCACGATAGTCGGCGCCGCACGCTCTACTATATGCAGTGCATTCCCCTAGTTACTGCGTTTGGTGATATGTGGTCCTAGCCATGGCAGCAGACTCAATTCTCGGCGATAATCTTCTAATTCGTTGGTAGGATCATTTGCACCGTGCCTTGCCATCCTTGGTTTATCGACGAGACATGCTTGCCTAATCTCGTTTTCCAGCCTTTTGACCTCTCTATCCATCAAAATTCTTTTCTTCCTTAGTCGTACCCGATCTTTTTCGAGTTTGCATAGTTTAAGGTTCCCTTATCGAATGGCTTCCTGCAGCCCTATGTGTTCTACCTCGCATAGTTGTGTGATTTCTTTGTCCTGGACTTCGCACACTGTCACACCTGCAGGTGCTATTACATGTGGATTCCTCTTTGCGTGTTCTTCATAAATTACGGTCCCTACTCTATTCCGCAACCTTGGAATTGTTTCCATAGTCATGGTTTTGCGCATGGTCCTATAGGCCCATCGAACCGCTGGTACGTGCAGGTCCCAGTCAGTGCGTTTCACCTAGTGAACCCTGTTCAGCACTTCACACACCCTGTCAAATTCTTCTCCATGGATAGTCCTTGGCACGTTTTGCCTTTCCTGCTGCTACGTTTTGTTCTGATTCTCTATTCTAGGAGTGGTGTGCGCTTGTGTGGGTTGCATGTCATATGTCTGTACCCATCGGGAAAGGTGGGTGCGCATGTTTTTCTACCCCTGGTAACCGAATCTCATCCTTAGTTGGAGTTTTCCAAATCATAGGCGCATCATCCTCTTGCATCCACGCCAATCCTTAAAACTCCCCTGATGTGTACCCCACCATCTTGAGGGTGTTGCACGTAGTGCCCATTTTAGAGCATCGAACTGGTGCTTTTTTGGTACTGTGCTTTCAAATTTGTTCAGGAATTCATCCGCTGCTGTCAACCCATCATATGTAGGCAGATCTGAATCCGAAGTGCAAGAGCTTTTGCGCTCCTACAAAATCCTTCCATCTACAGTTGGTTTCACCCAATCCTATTCTCACGCAGTTATCTTGTAGATGCAATTGAGATCGTCATCACTATCATCATCCCACATTGGTTCGGTGTATCGCGCTCCTTCGAATGGATCTAGCGGTACTACTATGCGTAGTGACTTCTTTTCAAAGATCATTTTGTGCTTCTTCAAATTTATGACTCCATTCATATCAATGGCCCAGTCTATTCCTAGTAGCACGGGATAGGGATTGTTGTCATCGATAATCTTTATTACTTAAAAATCCACCTGCGCGCTCGCACCTTTAATATCCACCGTTACCCCTTGCAATCTTCCCATGGGAAAGATCTTCTGTTGGTTCGCCATTCGTAACTGAATAAGATACCATTGTAGCGTTGGTCTGTCATGCATTCCCATGTTTGTTTCGGCAGTACATTCGGGTACGATTCGAGATCCAGAATTACCTGATCCATTTCATACTCGCCGATTTGCGCAATCAACCTCATTTCCCTTCCTTTGCACAATGCATGCTTTCCAAGTTTCTGGACCACGTGCGGTTCTCCTAACCCCACACACCTAGTGATAAGTTACAGTAGTCCTTTAACTGCCTTGCTGTCACATAGCAGTTTCATGCATGTCTCCAGAAAGTTAGTGAGCATTGAAGGACCCATCCTTGGTTCTAGTTGATCCTTACTACCTGAAGTGGAGGCCTCTGTGAAGCTCTTCTTATCTTCCATGAATGTCTCCTTTGTGTGTTCTAAATCAAATTTGGGTTCCTTTGTAGGAACCTTGCCAACCCACGCACTTTCTTCTAATTGGTTACCTTTATCATCGCCAGTGGTCATACCACTCTTGAGCATCATGTTTACATTCGGGTCTTCTTCGCGCAGGTGAGACCTCATCATCTACAAATTCTAAGTCGGAGGAGGTTAGAGTACCCCTTTTTCACGCAGCCTTGCTATTAATGTAGGGAAATCTTTAGACTCATGATCAAACTAAGTACAGTAAAAACATGATGTCCTTGTCAGGTTTGTACAATTGCGGGCATAGTGCCCTTGCCCTCTGCAATTGTAACAAATTAGTTTTCCACGACCCCTTCTTGGTCCCATTCCACCTCGACCTTGTCCACGCCCATGAAATCTAGTGCACGCTATTTTTGTATTTGGGTCAAGGGCTCGCGTTTCAGTTTGCACCCTGTAGGCAAGAGTCTGATCCATCATTAGTTCGCAACTTCTGTAGATGCGCTCATCATGGCCTACAGAAATTACAAAACAATTGTTGGGATTTCTGCATATACTTCTGCAATAGATGACAATTATCTATAGTGTGTTTTCCTCCTATTTGATAGATCGTGCACCATAGTACAGGCGCTGCGCTTGGTGATGAGCCCCAAAAATGGGTAACTTATTGGGCTCATTTTGCCTATTGTTCTTCATCAATCCACCATTTTTCATAGTTTATGCATGTTTTTTGGGTATATTTATGTTAGTTGAATGAATGAGGATAATCACTTGACCAAGAAGGCTAACACGTGGTTATTGCAAATTTTTGGACAAATTTTGGACCAAGGCCAAGCATTTATGAGCCAGATGATAGCCAAGCATGAAGGAACAAGGGTGAGCATTCGTAGGAAGGGTGTCTCCTACACTAAATGGCCCCTTCCTCGAATTCTCCACCCTCAGCTTGGAGTTCAGCAGGCCACCGAAAAGGATTCCCAAAGGCAACGGAGCAGTTTTGTGTAAAGTGACTGATCACTGGCAGTTCAAGCAGCCGAGCCGCTCGAGTTAAGGAGGGCTGTTGGAGACCCTCGTAGTGCATAAATAGGAAGGCTTCCAGCCTTCGTAGGTTACTTTTTGAAAAGTTGTATTCTGCACTATAGTGTTGCTAGTTTCTCAGCTCATTTTCTAGCTCCTCCTGTTCAACTTTCTTTGTGACATGGTTATTTTTGAATAATGGAAAGGAGTTTCATTTGGCATCAGTTCTGAGCTTTTCTTAGGAGCCTGCAACTCTTGGGGTTGGGCCCAACCCAAGTGCCAAGGCCTCCTTCATGTACGGTTATATGTTTTTAATGTTTTTGCAAAATAATTTCTGTTAAGTAGATTACAGACTTGCTTGGTTACCTAGATCATTGTTGATGATTAGAAAGGCTTTTCATGTTCAGATTGATTTGATAGGTTAATAACAGAGAAGATATTCAGAAAAAGGCCATCAAGCACCCCTGATCTCACCTCTCCCTCTGTGGAACCATGAGCTGAGACCAAGGTGTCCTTGCTGCCCCCAAAAACACTGTCTTTGCTTCATCATGCAATTGTTAGTGTTAAATTCTCATTTGCAGAAGTTGATACCAGTTGTGGTTACATGTTCAGGTTCATGATTGCTTAGTTTGCATAGCTATTTCACATGATTTCGTTGCAATAAACTTCTGTTCATTTTCTTTGCTGATATTTAGGTCAGATTAGGTTAAAGTAGCTAGGTCTTTGGTTTTTCTGAGTCTTTGTTTGAATAGTTTGGAAAATAACTTGCAGAGCACCTGTAATACCTCTTTGCCTACCCCTACTCCCTCAATACCACCTGCTCCGTCCTCCAACTCTGATTCTTGCCTCGCATTTTCCATGTTCCCTCACTTTGACCTAATTTCCATATTTTTGTGCAACATTGCTCTAACCCTCCTTGAGCAAATCCAGCCATCCTCATCACTCACCCGCTTCGTTTGCCAAGTACTATACCTCATCACACCCTCATCTCACCTCCATACCCACTTCTCCAACTTTTTCCACCATCAGCCCTTCAAAACTCCCTTTCGAAACATCCTGTAGAAGCCACAGAACATCCTGTAGAACCCCTGCAGACTTCCTGTAGAAGCTCACGAAAGTGGTTTCTTGAGATCCGAGCACTGTGAAACTCTTTGGAAGGGTGCTAGGGACCCCTTAGACCCTCTTCTAACCTTCCCAACCTCCTGCAAGCGCCTACTCCATTTCCTTTCGCCAGTCAACCTCTGCACAGTAAAAAACGGTTAAAGCACATGCAAAATAATTCTGGCAAATTACTCAAAAATGCAAAAAAGACATTTTCTTCATATTTCTCTTCAGAAGTAGCTTAGTCACATACATTTTACCTTTTTGGAAGTACATGGCATCCACTTCTGTAGCTTTCATCCTTTTACTTGCATGAGTAGGGTTAGTTGGTATAACTAGGATTTGCTAGGGTTTGCGTTCCTTTCTAGCTTTCTTCTTTCTGCAAGTAGATTAGCCTCTGGTTGAGTTAGTTTTCATCCATCACAGTTAAAAGCTTCTTCTGAGAGCTCATAGAAGTTGGCTTAAGCTCCTAGTGGACTTGTGCCAGCTGATCAAGTGACAGCCTGCGGCAAGAGCTAGTACTTGTGCATATAGCACCATCGCTTCCAAGTTTGTTACGAACTACTAGGTTAATAAAAATAAAGAAGGGAGCCCCAGGGGTTGCAGCATTATTGCTGCAATACTGGAGCCCACCACTTGGTCTTGCTTGTGTCTCAGGTCTTAATGGCATCGACCCTCCTCCTGCCAAGTAATTTGCGAACACTGGACAGTGGTCCTTTTCATGCCCCTGGCCTTTGCATTTTATGCACCATACCTCCTCGCGCGCTTTTGGTCAAGGTGTCCTATCCTGTTTCAAACTCTGCATCTCCAGACACAAATTTTGTAGTTGCATGTGGATTTGTTGGACTCCCAAACCGAGGTCTTGTATAGGGGTCTCATGCAATCTCATTGCCATCTCCAAAGCTTTGGATTGGGTGGAAAGATTTTGTTGTGATAGCGCCATCATTAAATGCGGTGTTAGTGATGCTATGAACCATGCACGGTGTTGTCCATCTATTAAAGTCATGTTTGCCTCGCGAATCATACTCTTCAATCTTTGGTCCAAATCCCAGGGGGTCTCGCCTAGGAGCATCACGATCTCCTTAAACCTGATAATTGATTGTGTCTCTGACTTTGGCCTATTAAATTCCCTGTTCAGTGCTATCTGGATTTTTGCGATTCCTGTGTTTGGATGGTCATTAGAATGCTTGATGTACCATGTTAATGCATGATCCTACAACGCGCTTACCAGCGTAGCCTTCTTGATATTGTTATCCACGACTCCTTGTGCTTCCCATACCGCCCTTACCACGAACCAAAATTGGTCCAGATCTTTATTCCCTACTCCTCTAAATACCGGTAGTTTTATCGCACTTGCCATACTGAAATGTGGTGGTGGCAGAAGTGGGGTGGGTGGAGATGGAGGTGAGGAGGGTGAGACGAGTGGCGGTGTAGGTGGAGGTGGTAAGTGTGGAATTCGCTGCCTTATCAGACTGACCGCGCTTCTCGGAGAAACTTTCGCAAGCTCTTCCTCGCTTTCTCGCGAGGGTGAAATTAAGGGTCTGGTTTCTAATTCTTCACTACCTTTACTTCTGTAGATCTTCCCACTTCACGTAGTCCCAAACGTTAATATATTTTCATAACCCACTTTTCACAAAATAGCATCTTAATCCAAGTGTTCAAAGATTTAAAATACTTACCTCGTGGTCCTTTGGGGAAGCATCGCTTTGCCTCACTGTGGCTGACGGTCATATCTACTGCAAACTCAGTGATAAATACTCCTATAATTCGATCGAGCCAGTGGTTCACAACTCGCGTGATCTTATCTCCTGACGCTTCTAGTCTTTGCACTAATTTCAGAGTCCACACGATTGGTTTGTTGAGCCCACACCTTCCTTGACTGTCTGCGAGCTTTGCGATTCACTCATACAACTCAGAAGGAAAGGATGCAAATAAAATTTCGTGGATTTCCATATATAAGTAGCGCTCCAACCACTGTTGCTTAGTTACTCGCGGATTGTTGTTTTCCTGCGCCGCGAACTCATGAATATTCTTGTCCAACCACCATTCAATTTCTTTCTTTGTTGGATTTCAGTGACACGACATCAGACATCCCTTATGAAGATCCCAGTCCTAGCAACGGAACCATTTGTTGGCTTATAGGGGCCTGACCCAGGTTCAACGATGATTTAGCCAAAGAAATCCTGGCACTACTGGCCCTTTCAGCAACAGTCCGTGGAGTGCAAACTGAGGTCTCACCTGAAGTAGTATGGGAGGGTGCTACAACCAGGTATCTGCACCCTAGAGATGTATGATGGTTTTTTATGGTCCACGGTTTGACCCTGCACGCACGTTGCTACGCGTGCCTATTAGTACCTCCAGCCTGCAATGTTGCCTTTGCACAACCCTATTCAAGGTGTGATCTGTGTTATTACCTAAGTTCCTTATTATTAACCTGAGATTATCTGATTACTCAACTTATCTGTATGAGCCTAATTATACTTAAGAGTGTTCAGTATTCATATAAGTGCGCGCTATAAACAAAATAAGATAAATGCATAGAACATCATACAAAAACAGATACACGGTATTTAGAATCAAACTTCTCTTTATTCTTCTTATTTTTGGGTTACAGACTCAATTTCACCCTACACACTCAGCTGCAGGGGTCCGCGCATTCAGCTGCGGACTCTACTAGGCCTCTTTGCACTTAGCTGCAGAGCCTCTTCCTACTACTACGACCCAAGACACTTAGACCTCTTCTCTATCAGCTACTAGATCATTCATTCTTCTCTATCTCTAACTATATTTACAACTTAGAGCCTCACTCTATTTATACAATCTCATGGTCCGTAGACCATGGGTAAGCTGACATGACATTACAGTACATTACTAAACTTAGGGAGAACAACCTTATGACTCAATGTACATTTCGTGCTCCGCGCTCGCAATTCACGGAGTCTTACAACATTATTTGACCAAAACTTGGGCTTTGAGCCCCAAAAAATGTTGTGGGGGGATTCCATGCCCAACAAATGGACTACATGATAAAGGCATAAACATGATGTGACAGAATGCATGGCAGTTGTGTTTACAAATGTGACAAAATGTAGGGTAGTTCAGAGGAATTGGTTCAGAAATGATAAAGTGATGGAAAATCACATTGTAACAGTTCAATTCAGAGGTAACAAGGTAATGGCACATAAGATCAGGATGATGGGACAAAAGGTTATAGATCATAATCAAGAAATTGAGGAAAAAGAATGTTTTAAGTTGTATACATTGTTTAACCTAGTCCAAGTCACATAGACACATGGATTCACATAATAAAAGGTGTGTATACGTATGCACGCAGTTTGACAGAAGGAAAAGCACATATAGGATGGAAAATTAAGGTTAGAGAATACCAAGGACCCCTACCATGGTATTGGCCCATAGTAATGAGCACGACAAAGTATATTAATCCTGTCAAAGAATACCATCAACATAACTATGGCTTTGACCTGAGGTATTGAAAAAGGATAAAACTATATAAGGAGGTGAAGATCAAAGTGTGAGGGTGTGCAAGTGATGAGAATATTATGAAAAGTTAAATCAAAAGCAAATATGCATGTTATGGGTTATTGATGCCTTGCTTGATCTGAACTAAGTACACACCTGAGTGCTTGATTATCATTGTATGATCTGATAATGGATAGGCTAGATCGGAGTGCTAACACATGCTTTATCCTTTAAATGCTATGATCTAGGTATATCTGAAGTCTTGAAAAGCTGTGAAGTTATAAGTCATTATTTGTAGATCTATATGCAAGTTTTCCTTGGTGAAGGCACGTGTAAATGCGGATTCGACACTTCCAAGTAGCATATGCAGAGAAAGAGCTTGTTGTTCAGAAATGACTGATCTATGTGATCAATGCTGCTGTTTTACTCTCGTTTCTCAATGATGTCTTTATTAGATCTGAAGTTAAACTAATTTTATAAGGATATCGAGTCTGGCTGACTGATTGATTGAGTAAGAAGGGTGATCTTTGCTGCTATTTGTTTAGAACTCTATAATATGATAGTAGATTTTCACATTGTCTTTGGTTAGTACAAGTTTTGGTTGAGAAGTTTTATGATTCAGGGTCTTTAGAGGTATACGCAGGTTGGGTTACAGAAAGTAGTGTATACACGCAAGTTGTCCTCATTGAAGTGGTGTATACATTCTGACATATGATTTTTGAGGTTACAGTTGGTTCTGGTTGTTGATGCAGTGTTC
This sequence comes from Pinus tabuliformis, assembly GCA_031772625.1. Taxonomy (NCBI): domain Eukaryota; kingdom Viridiplantae; phylum Streptophyta; class Pinopsida; order Pinales; family Pinaceae; genus Pinus; species Pinus tabuliformis. The sequence continues at coordinate 1,268,015,880 of CM062819.1, read as the reverse complement.
TGTGTTCAACTTTGTGTTCTGGTGACAGTAATCTGAATATTCAGATGGATTGATTGTGCTTTTCTTCAGATTTGATGGGTTTCATTGATTGGTAGATGCAGTTGTATTTGATGGTTATATTCCAATAGTGATTGAATTAGAGGCTTCAATGTTACTGATGGGTCTAGTCTAAAAATTTGATGAAACATGGCCTACATATTGTGTTGATGTGTATCAGGAGTATCTAGTTTGAAAATTTATGAAATGTGGTCCATGGAGGATGCTAAGGTTTGGAGCCTTCTTTGAGGGAGTCGAAGCTTCCTATGAGTAGTAGCTGGTGATTAGATCAGGGGGTTGTAGCTCCCTTCCAGTAGAAGGTGGAGAATGAGTGAAGGTGGTAGCCTTCTGTAGGTTAGTGCCTACGTACTAGTAATCATGTCAGCCAGTACAAGTGCTAGGGGGTTGTAGCTACCTTCCAGTAGAAGCTGGAGAGCTAGTGAAGGTTGCAGCCTTCTGCAGGTGGGTGCCTACATAGTGGTATGAATCTGTGCCAGTACAATATTGTAAACAAATTTTTCTTTATATTAAAAAGAAGAAAGAGACAACAACAGCAGGTGGTTTTCTCCTGCATTGGGTTTCCACCTTAAATCTTAGTGTTCATGCGTGTTGCTTATGTGTGACGATTTATTTATTATAGCACATGGTTATTTTTTATCTAAAGAGTAATAAAGTAACGATGCATTCGCTGAAGAGAAACATATGATGAATTAATTGAATCATAAGTTCACTGGATATACCTTAATTATCTTAAGAACAGTTGCATGCACCTGCAGGTTCCTTTTAGTAAAGTCACATGTAGAAATATGAATATGAAACGTAAAAAGTTATTGATTTGAAAACATTCATTCATCCCTGCCCCGCCCTCTCAGTATTTTTCCCAACACATATTATGGTGAAAGTGGATTGTATAGAATTCAGAACTTCCTGAGATGTATTATGCAAGACTTGAATCTCAAACCAGGAATGGGTAAAAAGTGGTGCTGGCAAGGCAGTGGTTAACTCAAAACTATGCATTAACCCCAATATATTGAAGAAATTTTTCATCTTTATAGAGGAAAATTTTGGAAATTGAAGCTTGAGAGGCCCTTCTATAAAATCTCATCGGAACAATGACTTTAGAGGGGAGTTTTTGACAATTCACTACAACTTTGACTGAGATGTGAGCAATTCTCAAATTCTTATTCTGCTAAATTAGTCTTGTTTGTAAAATTGTTAAGAGATTTTAAGTCACCTTTCATTGTGCCTTGACTTTTTATCCATAATGCTATGGGCATATTGTTTCGACCTCAAAAGATTTAGACGTGGTACTAGGGTAATGAGACAAGCATTGACAAAGATGAACTCATGTTTGGATTCAACCCAACTTTGGAGATGTTTTTTTTGTGTAAACATTTTGAAGTAGGAAGAGGGCCTTCGTATGAATCTGAACTACAACTGAAGTCGAATTGGATGGAAAGAATGAAGAGAACAATACGTCAAGTTCTAAATTTTCTTGGAAAAGAGTGGAAATCGAGGAAAGAAGAAGAGCCCCTAGATGAGAACCATTTGTCAGATCAACAGCCATGGATGTCTACATTTAATGATGTCCACTCATCTATAAATATATTTGACTTTTTGAATGCTTTCAGAGATTTTATGTAGAATTTCCAAAAAAAAGAGTTGGTATGTTGTGTGGGATGTTTCAACATATTTGTTCTTGTAGTATTACTTATTCATTTTGCAACATAATCATAAACTCATGGATGCATTGATTTCTGCTCTTGTTGGGAAGAAGACCCTCATGAAAGATGAGTTTTTCTATTTTATAGAGGAACATGGTCATATAGATCCCATAAAACCACAACTTACTGAGGTCAAAGATGTTAGTCTTGCATAATTTCGAGAAAAGAACTTGTGTGGTGTAAACGACATGTTGGAGTCCTTCCCCTCTCCCATCACCCTTCCCTTTCCATCTCAGTGAATTTTCCAATTTAGATGCCCCTACCTTTGCTCCTTTCCTTGCCACATTTGAACCAATACTTGATGACGACGCAAAGTGCGGCGAATTATAGTGACAATTCTGGTATGGAAATGGCTAATCGATTGACTCCAGATAAATATGAGAATCCTCCTCAAATAAATTCCAGCAAACAAGAAAATAGTGAGAATTCTGGTGTCGAAACGGTTAATCGATCAACTATATATAAATCTGATAATTCTTTTAAAAGAAATTCCAGCAAAGGCCCCTCTCGTTCAAAGGGTTATAAGAGTTTGTGAAGCGTAATCAAGAATTTTCGTTAGCGAAGAAAGAGATTGAGAATAGCTCGAGTGTTGTTGACGATCCCAATGTCTATGGACCTTTGTATCATAATGTCTCAAAATTCAAAACGAGTTATGACTTAACGAAGAAGATTTTTAAGGTCTACATATATAGAGAAGGCCAAAGACAATACTTCCACATAGCAACACTCAAAGGGATTTATGCATAAGAGGGACGGTTCATGAAGTTAATTAGTGGAAATAAGTGATTTGTCGTCACAGATCCAAGGGAGGCTCACATGTTTTACTTTCCTTACAACTTTTTTGAGATAGTGGAAGGAATGTATGTGTCCAACTCTCATAACATGCACCCATTGAAATTGTTTTCGAGGGACTATGTCAACACGAGGGGTAACTTCTTTGAAAACCCCTTCGTAGAAATGTTGTAGATAGCTTTACTTCTGAAAATTTATGTATTCAGAATTAACACAAGCAAGAAATTGTATTTTGTTGGTCGATCCATGCAGGTGGCTTTCCTATCAAGAACAAGTGTTACAGGTTTGCAGGACTCATTTATTTTGTATTTCATTGGAATTAACCATATTGGTGGAGAAGTACACGAAGACTTTCCTTTGAGGTCACGTATTTCACTTGGCGATTTAATTCATAAATATCAAGAATTCCTTTCATCGACGATTTATAATATGAGTAATCTCTGCATTCGTACATCTCCGGAGCCAAGGTAGATCAAAGTTCAGATTTTATATCTCCTATAGATCCGTAGAAAAATCATCGACAGTCCAAAACATTTGAGTCCAGATCGAAGAAGATCCCGGAAGCAAAAATTGCATGGAGGATAAAATTAGCGGTGGTCCCACGAAGCAGTTTTTCTAAACTGCCCATCGAATGATTGACGGACCAGATTCATTATGGAAGCACTACGTCGTTTTTCTAAAAACTGCCACAAGTGGTCCCATAATTAGAAATTGGTTTCCATGAATCATATGTATTTTATCAATGTATGTATCATTACGAAGTGGGACCCGTGTCAATGTTTATACTCAGCAAGGGTTTTGGCCAATATTAATGTTGAGATAAATTTTAAAAGCCCGACGTGTATCTGTATTTGTATCATATCAAAAGGGGTTGAGGTTTTGTTTTAAAAGGTTTTTAGTTAATATTATATATACAATATTTCCCTTTTGTAATATAAACATTTCAGAAACTTTAAAAAATAAAAAAGGAAGATATAGTTTATAATTGTATAAAACCTATTATGTAACTAACTCAAGAATCAGTTTGAAACCAATTCTAGGACAGTTTGAGGAAGAGAGAATAAAAGAGCAAAAATTAGGCATGGAAAGGGTTCAGAGTTAGTCTTCATGACTGAGTATTTTAATCCAAAATATTTTTGAAGACTGGTTAATATATTGCAGTTTGATTCCAGCATTGGGAAGTTGCAATGTTTGTTTTTATCTTGAGTTTCAACATTCAAATGTATTTATTTTCCTCTCTTGGATAATGTAAGATGCAGCCGGTGCTTTGGTTTAGTTTTTTATGAATTTACATAATTGTACTCATGATAATTAATCCTGAAGCCCTTAATGGGTGCTCCACGTCCACGAAACTCATTCATATTTTCTCAATCTTACACTATTCTTTCTGCAGATTTAAAGCACACATTCTTAATTGTCTATGCCAAAACTTCGTCTCTTCCATTTTTTTCTTTACACCTCCACCCTACAACTCTCGTAGCCTCTCTGGTCATTATGCTTTAGAAGGCTAGGATTTCAAATAGGACTTTTGGTTACAAGCATTCATGGCCTATACTTCCATCCATTAATTTTAATCTTTTTATCCAATCTCAAAATGTCTCTGGCACTGCTTCCCCCATAGTCAGGAACTGTCTCCTAAGGTACAACAAGCCCCAAGCTAATTTCCCCTTCATTTTAAATATTTCATATATTTTGGTTATAATTAAAAGGCCTAAGAATTGGGAAACATATTCCAAAGTTTAAGGAAAGAGGTTGCTTGGGATTTGAATGAAGCTTGACTTGTTTTATGACAACCATTGAAGGCTAGTAGGTGTGAATTAAATGGATTAGTTTTCCAAATTAATTAGGCAGGAAAGAAGGATAGAAGAACCATGTCTACTTTAGATAAATCCACAAGGTAGAAAGGATGAAATTGAATAAGAGAATGGGTTGCATTGGAAATTGTGGGACAAAGAATTCAACCAGCAGGAAGTGGGTAGGAAGGAAGTGCTCACAAAAAACATTATCACCACCAGTGATATACGACAAAACCACTGTAGTTGAGAAGGAGGGAGGGTGATAGCAATGTCTTCCCACACAACCAAAAATGGTTCCAATGGCGTAATGGAGAAAAACAAGCATTCTCAAGGATCGGGAGAAGGACACACATGACAGAGAAGAGAAAATTTCACAAGAGAGAATAGGCACACATTAAAAGGGATTGAATTCTAATACAAAGAAAACATAGAGAATGTAGGAGAACATAGCTAAACAAAAAAGAGAGAAGAAAACTTTTTGATTCTATCAGAATGTAGGGAGTAGAGTCATTCCTTAGTTGAGCATTAGGTGGTGGAAGAATATCTTTCAAGTGAGGAAAGTAGTCTCTCAATTCCTTATAAGCTTGGAGGGTGTGGATGGTTTTCTCTAGATTCCCTTAACAACTTGGGTGGAGGCATGTTCCTTAGATTCCTAGTAGGAGATTTCTTTACCCTCCTCTGCTTGTTTTCTTAGTTTTTATAGTGAGCTCTAGATTGCCTTGTTGATGTAAGGGTGGAGGCACAACCTCTAGATTTCCTTATTATTTAAGGGTGGAGGTATAACCTCTGGACTCCCTTGTTGTTCTGAGGGTTGAGGTATGGCCTCTAGATTCCCTTGTTGATTTGAAGGGTGAAGGTGGTGTACCTCTTGATTCCCTGTGATATATTAACTACATGAAGTAGCTGGTGGGTGGGGGTGGATGGTCCTCTGAAGTCTCTATTTTAGCTGGTATATTTGGTTTAATCCCTTAAGCACTCATCCTCAAGCTCTAGAATCTGGTTTGGGGTGACTATTGCAAGAAACACTTGGCTATAGTGTGTCTAAGGTTGGGTGTAGAGTTGAAGTCCTAATCTCAATTGCCTAGTTCAATCTATCAAAGATAAGTGTATGTTTGTTTAATGTATTTCTTTTTCATGGCTTGTAATGCTGAGGAATGAGTATTCCTATCTAAATAAACATTGTTATTTAAAGGCATGGATATAGAATGTTTTAAGTTTCTATGTTGGCGTAAGGCCTATATTGATATGGATTCAATGTGTTGGTTCAATTCACGTGATATGTCTTGAAATGTGATTTTCCTCCTACTTGAGGAATGTTGAATTCCTATATGTTTCGTAAGAAAATGAAAGGATTCCTGCATGTATCCATGGGCTTGTTTTCAGCTTATCATTTTCCTGAGAGGCCTATAGCTTTTTGAACTATTATAGGCTTGAAATTTGTTTAATGAGCCGCAATGAAATTGGATGCGAAGATCTATGTGTATGAGTTATAAAATTGAAAGAGTTGGTTATTAATCCTCATTTAAATATTACTAAGCTCATGAGGGATAGCTTCACACACACACACACACACAAATATATATATATATATATATATATATATATATATATGCTAGACTAAGCCCTATCGAAAGCTCAGGAGAGGTATACACAACTTAACACTTAGGAAGAATAATGTTTATATGTGTGTGTGTTCCTAAATATCTACATATTCACAGCCTATGTTGATACCTTGGTAAGAATAATACCCTACTTGATCCCATTATCTTACATTATCTTACTAGCCTACTTGTTGAATGATTGATTTTTTTGTTTGATTCCAATAAGTATTATTAGTATACGTACAAGATATGCGTATGCTAGCTACATACTCACAGCTTGCACGAATACACTAGTATTCTAAAGCTTAAAATTTAGATGATAAAATAAATGGTTAAGCTTGATTAATGGCTAATCTTGATTAGTGTTTAATTAACCTGAAAATCTTGACTTATAATTATTAAGAAATATTGGATATACCTATTATTAGATACTTGTGAATCTATAATTTTATTTTATTGAAATGACTTAATATTAATATTTTATTATTTTTTACTAATTAATTATTATTCATTTTCCAAGGTTTTCTAGTTTGACTTCTCAAATTTACTTTTGGATAAGATATGGGAAGGAAACTCAATGTCATTAAATTGAAAGGATGGGGGGTATTCATGGCATTAAAGGTAGGTGGTTGAGGTGGATGAGTGGGAGAGACATAAAGGGAATGAGGATGAGAGGAGAAGGGGGGATCCTTTGTCTTTATTTTGGCATTGGAGGGTTTTATTTTGGGAGGAATTTGGAGAAAGTGAGGGGAGAGAATCGAGATAAAAGTGAAAGAAATCAAACCTAAATCTATTGGAGAGTGTTGATTGTAACTTGGACAAACTATATTTTTTGTTGGGCTTGGGCTTGGAGGGCTAGGGAACTTGTGGAGGTTTACTGGGCTAGGCAGTCAGATAAACATTCCTAGGTTGTAGGGTGGTAAATTCAGTGGGGTCGCGTCAACAAGAGAATTTTAATGAAGCCACCAGATCAAGTATTATTCCATTTGTTATTTTATTTATGTAAATTGATACAAATCAAATTCCTTACATGTTCAATATGTTGTAAATTAAATTTCATTTATATGTTATTCTCAAATAATTGTTGTGTTATACTTGTTATTTTCCTAACTATTATTAAATTAAAGGTTAAATTTATCTTTGTTAGAAGACCCTGGTTGGGTCTTCACATGTGGTATCAAATCCAGATTCAAAATCTGAACCTAAAACCCAATTTCTCACCCAATATCAAATTCCTAGGAAGAGTCACTCCATTGGGTTCTTACTTGTTAAGCCCAAATCCCTGTAGACACAACAAGGGTTCACACAACTAAGAGGAAAATAAACAAATAATTGTATATGTAACATAGATACATATAAATTAGAGAACATATCCCATGAAGGTACCACTCGGTAGTGTGCAAAGATAAAATTCTAATTCTGTAACTACCTAGCAAATCTTCAAAATGGTGTTTTTTGCAAAACCAAATAAGAATCGCAAGATTTCATCATGAGTTTCGAGATGTGAATCAAAATAGTCAAGTATTTTATCACTTCCATTTCAACACGCTAGTCTTCATGGTTCCAATGAAATATCTTCTTGAATTGCAAATTTTGAGCCATGTTCTGAAGGATTTGTTTGTCCTCCTAACTTGACCTACATGATTCAATGTCCTTTATGTGCTTACTGTCCAAAAGACAAGCTAAATATTTCCACCAGCTTATGTGACTTGTATTTTTGAAAATATGGCTATCGATTTCCACTTAGAAAGAACAATCACCCTTGTGGAGTGGAAAATCCATGGGGCAATGTAAGGAGCACAAAATAAGTTTTATGCCCAACTTGGTCTTACTATCCAACTACTACCCAAAATTTATCTTAGAGCAACATTATTATAGACTAGTCTCTACTTCAAAGAAAAATGGTATCCATTAACATGATGTTATCCAAATACGATCAACCAATACATTCAATCCTATGGAATCATGCTTATTGTTGTGATTATAATTATGGTTTTGCTCATCTAGAGTTTTTCCAATTGCGTTCTTTTAATTTTTGAAAGAAAAGCCAAATCTAGAGAACCAACAACTTTTTCAGAAAGTGTTAGGACACAAGCACTTAAGCGATGGAGATTAGTGAGATAATTTGTAGTAATAAGGAAAAGAAGCCTTCAAATATGGTTCAGTTGTAAATTTTCACACAACAAATCTATTAAGCATATATAAGAACAAGAGATGTTGGCTTCTGGTACAACTCTTCTCTGATGGTACGCCAACATTTCCATTGTCAATAGAGACTAATAGATAAATTAGTATTAACAAAATAGAGATGGATAGATTGATCAATATTAAAAGATAAGATTAAAAACACAAACAAATCCATCAGATTTCTACTCGTTGTTGGGTTATTGTAGCCTTTATATCATTCACTATAACAACTACTTCAAGCCACTGATAGATTTGATTATGAGAGGAGTTGGATGAAAGTAAAATAATATTGATGAAACCATTTAATGGGTTTGATGGTGAGAGGAGGGATTAGAAAGGTAAAGGAGATGGAAGAAGAGGAAGTTAAATTATGGCTATATAAAGAGTAGAAGACAACAAACAAATCAAAGTAATTAATGGAAATGTAGATTTTTGGTTATACTCTAAAATCTAATGGGATGAAATGTGTTGCTGAAGGTCATTGAGTGGACCAGGTCTCTCCAACGATCATTCTAAAGGAGCCACCTATCTCACCTGATAATGTGGAAAACACCCTTATCTTGCTTCCATTCCTTTTATAAAGGCTATATAATTAAATTCTTTTAATCATAATTTAATATTGGTGTATTTCTTTGTTATGCAATAAATGTGCTGAAGAAATAAATATGCCTTGAGAATAATCCACAAAAGTAGAAATTGTCTCTAAAGAAAAAGGTGACTTGTATGATATCTGCCATGCCTCTTTTGATGAACTAGATGATTTTTAGGAGGTTTCCACATCAGCTTTAAGTGCTTACAATGTTAAGAAGCACAAATCTCACACACCTTGTACTAGCCACAAAGGTTATCATAGTTTGGTGTATGGTTATGGTGAAATAGAAAAGGAAAAAATGAGAGAGAAAAATAATCTGACATTGATAAGGGTAACTAAAAGGGTCAATTTATATGGGATTCAAACTTGACATAAAATTGAAGTTTATTTTTCAAGGATTTAACTCTTTCTCTCAAAGGGAATGAGAGGAATATATTAAGTAATGTTACTGGGAAACTAATGCCAGGAACCCAGGTTTCAGCATAGCCCATACCTTCTGCCAGTTTTCATTGCAACAACAGCAGAGCCACCAGCAATTGTTACATTTTGTTGACTCCTCTTCCGTGTGGATCTTTGGAAGATGCCTAACCATGACAAACTCCTCTTTAAACTTAGGCCCATACTCCTATAAAGAAAATAAATTTTAGAGACCTTGTGAACTCATGAACATGAAATTCAGTCCACCCCCTCTTTAACAAAGACTCTATTATGATTTTATAGGATTTTTTCAACACAAGGAGCCCAAGAAAGTGTCTGTTGTTTTCTGAATTTAAAAATGAAGAGAAATACAAGGAAATAGCTCTTAAAATTGGCATGGCAACTCTTTTGGAAACTTCTAGAGATACAACTTGAATAATTAATGTGACACCCATGACTTCGGTTTTCTTTTTACTTTAATGGTCTATCAGTAAAAAATGGCTTCCCAGTGGTTTGAATTTTATTCAAGGTTTATATTGTTATTCTTTCATGGACTTCTTCTCATTGAGTTTACTGTATACATATCAAATATAGTATCTGAATAAATAATTCCCAGAATGCTTTAGAATATATGATTGAATATCAGAACCTACTAGTGTCGGCAATGTGAGAGGGCTTATAATCGCTCCTCCACACTTTCTGGAGATAAGAGGGGTTTTTGGTAATGTGAAATGATATTTACTATATGGAAACATGTCAACACCATAGATTTTCTAAGCGACAAAACAATGGGAAAATGTGCAAATTTGGGAATAGTGACAAAACTAGTGTATTAAGTATGGAACGAGACATTTCCAATCAATATAGTGTCAATGTACTTAATGAATGTGAAAAATCACTTTACTATTGAAACATATATGTTGTGATAGAAACCTCGGGTATGATAAACCATGTAAAAGTTAAAATTTTGTTTGATTCAAGTGCTACATATAGTTTCATTTCACTAGTTGCATTAGAAAAATGTGGGCTAGAATACTATGAACACGATGACTTTAAACAAATCGAAATGGGTTATGGGATAAATAAATAAATAAGACCTAGTGTTGACCAATGTCAGGTAACCCTTGGGCTAGGTACAACTAAGTTGAAGGCATACGTCACAACACTAGGGACGTATGATTTGATCATTGGAATGGACTAGCTAGAAGCTCATCGAGCTTTGGTACTCTTTCAGAAAGAAGGTGATTTGTTTAGATGATGAAGGTTGGTTAATTGAGATTTTTGGTATCAAGAGACGAGTGTCCCTATGATTCATCTCCATGATGAAGGTAAAACGTTGTCTTCAGAAAGGTTATAAACTATATATGGCCAATCCTGCAAGTGACCAGAAAGGACCCTCCCTACATCAACACCCAATTTTGTCAGAATTTGAGGATGTTTCCCCTAAGGAATTTCTTGGATTACCACCTGTGAGGGATATTCAATTCACAATCGACCTAAAATCTGGTGCAAAACCAATATCTAATACACCTTACAGGATGACAACTCTATAACTTTATGAGTTGCAGATGGACTTAAAAGATCTTTTATACTTGGGATTTATTAGACCTAGTATTTGACCTTGGGGTGCACCAATGATTTTCGTTAAGAATAAGGATGGTTCCTGTTATGAAACCAGCTCAAAAAAAGATATAAAAGATAGATCAACACCTTAGAAATAAGCCTCTTCGAGGGGGAAACCTCATTTACATTACAAAAATGAACAATTCTTAGATGATACAAATGACAAGACCTCCTTTCTATATATAGGAGCCTAAGGGGTCATAATATAATAAGAGCTGACATAACAATAATAATGTAAGGGCACAATAATAACAATAGTGGGCTTCTATGGGACACAAGAATAACAATATGGGGACTACATGGGCACAACAATATAATAAGGGGGTTGTACTAATAACAATAAGGGGTTACACTAGTAGTATAGGGACATAACATGCCCCTCTCCTTCAAAAAGTGTTGTCCTCAATGCTTGAGTAGTTCTTGATGCTTCTGTATAAAATTATTGTCCTCCCATGTGGAATCTTCAGCGGGTAAGTTCTTCCACTTGATGAGATACTCTGAAATTGATCGATTTCGTAGCTGTCGGGTTCTTGCTTCTGTGACTACTCCAGGTTCCAATATGATTTTTCCTTCCTCATCAAGTTCTAGCAATATTGTTTGAACTGGGATCTTTTGCAACATTTGAATGAGTGGCCACACTTCTTTGCCATTCTTCCATTCATCCCTTGTTTCATTTATCCAATCTGGTTGGATAACAGAAATAGCACAAAACAATTCTTCCACATCCTCATTTATTTCTTGAGAGTGCATCTACAACAACATTTTAATTCCCTTTTTTGTAGATGATTTCAAAGTCACAATCCAACATATTTGTGACCCATTTTTTATGTTCTTCTAAAGATAATCTTTGTTCTAAAAAGTATTTAAGACTATCATGATCCATTTTTACCTTGAAGTGTCTTCCCATTAGGTAAGGTCGCCATTTCTTAAGTGCATGTAGTATTTCCAACATTTCCTTCTCATAAATAGCTTGCTTGAGATGTAGCCTTAAAAATGCCAAATCACCTACATCAAAACTTCTTTCACTGCGATGTTGATCTGCTTGTTGTTTCATTCGATTCTGCACCAAAGTGGCGTTATCCTTTAAAAGTAGGAGAACTTCTTGTTGATACTCGATGTGATCTTTCACTGCTTGAATCCTTTTCTTCCTGATATGTCCTTCTATCTTGAGAGTTTTAGGAGTGGTAATTTCTTCCAATGCATTACAAGATATGGTCGGATTCATTTCTTGATGCTCGATGTGATCTTTCACTTCTTGAATATTTTTCTTCTTGATATGTCCTTCTATCTTGATGGTTTGAGGAGTGGTAATTCCAGTCAATGCATTACAAGATATGGTCGGATTCATTTCTTCTTTTTCGATGTGATCTTTCACTTCTTGAACCTTTTTCTTCTTAATATGTCCTTCTATCTTGAGAGTTTGAGGAGTGGTAATTCTTACCACTTCTTTACAAGATATGGTTGGATTCATTTCTTCTTTCTCTGGGGTTGGTTCCTGGTGTATATCCTCTTCTTTTGATGGTTCTTGATCCTTTTCTTCCTCCTCTTCAAAATCAATGTAAAATAATTTCTTCTCAGGACACTTATGACCTTTAATGTATTTGTTATCACAATTGTAACAAAGTCCTTTTGCTCTTTTTTCTTCCAATTGTTGTGGTGTCAAACTTGTAGGTTGTGGAAGGTTAGGAGAAGCAACACTTCCATCTTTATAGTTGTGGGTATAATTCCTTGTTTCCATAATTTTACTTTCCACTTTTCTTGCCAACCTGAATGTCTTCTCCAATGAATCAGGTTCCCAAAGACGAACCTCATGTTTAATGTTACCCTTTAAAGTCCCTATGGAGACATCAATCCTTTGATTCTCTAGAATATCATTTTCCCTTATATTCAATTTTTGAAAGTTCTCAATGTGCTCTTCCATTGAACACTTCTGTTTGAGATTTATCAATTGGCTAAAGAAGGTGTTTCTCTTTGTATCCTCATAATGTGCTATCATTTCCTCCATAAAAATTGACCACGTAAGAAGTGGTTTACGAGAACAAAGCCCTTTATACCATAAAAATTGATTCATTTCTAAAAATGAAGATGCAATACATACCTTTTGTAATAGTTGCACCTCATGTAGATCAAAATATTGCTCCATCTATAGTATCCAATTTACCAGATCCTTGCCATCAAACTTCTTCATATCGCCTTCTCTTGATTTTAGGAGCTCGATCTTGAAACAACTGTAACTCTATAATTTCGGATCTTCTAGTTCTGAAATCACAACCTGTAGTAGCCCTCGGCGTCCCCTATCCAATGCCACCAATCAAATAAAAATTGGATTCTCCAAGAAAGAGTTATACATAATCTCCCAAGATGACCTGGTTATATACCTTTTCAGAAGATCGAACTTGTATGAAGTTCCACCTATTACTGTTTTGACCTTTGGATCTGAAAAATATACACAGAAAACTATAGTCTATCCTCTTTCTGTAACTTCTGACGAAATTTCAATCTGATGCTCAGAGAGATAGTTATGACGATTTTCCCTAGGTCACCTGTTTGGGATGTAATTCGGAAGCCTGTAGAAACCCTAAATGTCTTGGACTATCTCTCCGACAATATAGTGAAACAAGAACTGAAATTTTTTCTCGAGCGTCCCCATGGTTTTGGTTCAAATGGGTTTTAATTTAAGAGTCTGAACCTTCGTATAAAACAAATTATAGTGACAATGACACGATGACCTGTTTGAGATGAAATTCTGGAGCTTGCAAAAACCCTAACTTCCTGAGATCATATCTCTGAAAATATAGCAAGACAAGATCTAAAATTCAAAACCAAGGTTCAGACAGAATTCATCGCAAATGGGTTTTGGTTTTAGCTTTTGAAACTTTGTAGCAAAAAAATTATAGCGAAAATTCCACGATGACCTGTTTGGAGCAGCGAAACCCTAGAATCCAAAGCTCTGATACCAAATGTTATGAAACCAACTCACAAAAAGATAGAAAAGATAGATCAGCGCCTTAGAAATAAGCCTCTTCGAGGGGTTAACCTCCTTTACATTACACAAATGAAAAATTCTTGGATGATACAAATGACAAGGCGTCCTTTCTATATATAGGAGTCTAAGGGGTCATAATATAATCAGAGCTGACATAACAATAATAATGTAAGGGCACAATAATAACAATACTGGGCTTCTATGGGACACAATATTAACAATATGGGGGCTACATGGGCACAACAATATAATAAGGGGGTTGTACTAATAATAATAAGGGGTTACACTAATAGTATATGGACCTAATAGTTCCTTAAGGCTATGTATATATTATAGGGACTTGAATCAAGACACAATTTAGAATAGGTATTTGATACATGGAATAGATGACCTATTTTAACAAATGAAGGGAGCACCTATTTTCTCAAAGACCGATTTGTGATCTGGATACCACCAATTGAGGATTAAGGAAGGTGACATCCCAAAAATTTCCTTTCGAATTCGGTTTGGACACTACGAGTTTGTAGCTGTACCATTTGGTTTGACCAATGCACCAACAACGTTGATGAGTCTCATGAATGGTGTATCATAGAAGTATTTGGACCAATTTTTCAAAGTCTTTCTAGATGATATTCTCGTGTATTCCAATAATGAAAATGAGCATGAAGAGCATATAAGGGTTGTATTGACCCGCCCGATGGAAAATCAACTTTATGGAAAACTGTCAAAATTTTTCTTCTTTCAAAAGAAAATTCATTATCTTGGGCACATAATTTCAAGAGAATGGATTTCAATTGACCCAAAAAAATAAAAGGCCATAATGGATTGGCCAAAACTAAAAAATTCTCATGAGGTGCATAACTTCATGGGGCTAGCAGGTTATTATCATTGATTTGTGGAAGGGTTTTCAAAGATTGCAAAACCCATCACCACATTACAACGAAAGGGGTTAGGTATTAATGGACATATGAATGCACATTTCATTTTCCAAACTAAAGAGGTTACTAACTAGTGCATCGATCCATCGAGTTTCTGACATGGAAAAGGAATTCATTATCTGGATAGATGCTTTGAAGCAAGGATTGGGGGTAGTGTTGGTGCAAGAAGGTGGAGTAATATCTTACGCATCTAGAAAGTTGAAGAAACATGAATAGTTATATGTTACCCATGACTTAAGTTACCAACAATGATGTTATATTTGAAACTATGGAGACACTACCTCATTGGGAGAAGCTTTGAGTTAAGAACTAATCATTAGATCCTGAAGCATCGCTTCACTCAGAGAGATTTCAATGATAGGTAGAGGTGGTGGAGAAAATTCATGAGTGAGTATGGTTTTGGGATCTCATATATTAAGAGAAAGGAGAATGTGGTGGTCGATGCACTAAGCGGGAGGCCACGAACCTTCTCCCTAGTGCCCTTGTACGTTAAATTTGAGGGAACATGTTGGAGAAACTCTTTGAAGATAGTTGGTATATGAAGGTTATATAAGCACTCCAAAGTGAGAAGCAAATAAAACCAAAGTTTGAGGGTTGTGTCCTTGAACCAAATGGACCATTGAGATTTCAAAGGAGAATATACATCCCTAAGGAAGGGGGTATATGAAGAACCATCCTCGAAGAGTCACATAGAGTACTCTATTTTACACATCTTGGAGTGAAGGAGATGTATGCAAACATGAAAAAACTCTTCTTTTGGGTAGATATGAAGCATGAAATAGTCCAATTTGTCGCCAAATGTCTTGAATTTCAACGAGTGAAGGTTGATCATCGCCACCCAGCAGGACTCCTACAACTACGTGACATCCCTTTTTCTAAATGGGAGGTTATTTCTATGGATTACATTGTGTGTTTGCCTCTCACTTCATAGAGGTACAATGCAATATTGGTTCTAGTTGATAAATTAACCAAAAGTGCCCATTTCATTCGAGTGAGAGATAATTACAATGTTAACAATGTGGCATGAGATTTTATAAGTGAATTTATTTGTCTACATGGACTACCCACAAATATCATTTCTGATAGAGACTCTCGCTTTAGATATAGATTTTGGAAAAGTTTGCAGTCGACGTTGGGGACTCAATTGAACCTGAGCACTACATATCATACAAAAATAGACGGGCAAAATGAAAGCATAAATTAGGTTATGGAAGACATGCTTAAAATGTACGTCATGGATAATTAGAGTCAATGAGGAAGGTACTTACCATTGGTAGACTTTTCCTATAATAAAAGTTACCACAGTTCAATCGGGATGCCTCCTTATAAATCTATATATGGGAGGCCATGAAGGATACCATTGAGTTGGGAAAAGTTGGAGGACTAAGTAATAGTTGGGCTGGAATTGGTTTAAGAAATGGAGGAATAGGTAAGACATATTCCAAAAATGTTAAAGGAAGCACAAGATAAACAGAAAGTTTATGTCGATGCACATAAGGACTGATCGAAGTTATGAAGTAGGAGACCAAGTTTTCACCTCGGTGTATAAGACCTTTTAGAATCAAGGGGAATATTGGACCAATTGCCTATCGTCGTGTAGTTCCACCCCATTTTCATAAAACTCATGTTGTTTTTCATGTATCTATTCTATGACATTATGTTTCCAATGAATCTCACAAACTGGATTGGAGGGAATTGTAGGTCTCATACATGGGAACTGTAATGGTCGAACCATTGTTATGCATATTGGACTGTAGGGTTCAACTAATCAGAAGTCACATGGTGGAAAAAGTTAAGGTCTAGTGGGACAAGTATATTCCAGGATCAACTACCTGAGAGGATGTGAAGGCTATACGTTGTGACTACCCCTCACTTTTTGAGCATATGTAATGCCCATTTTGACTTAGATAGCTACCTATGTTAAGGCTATAATTTTAGTTTCATATTGTTTTATTTATAAATTCTATGTAATATTGATGATGATTATAAACCCTAGTTTTGAGGAGGGTGGCGGCATTTCCCATGGTGTAACCACCAATCCTGGAATCATGGGAGAGCAATGATGGACACACTCCCCTGGATATGTGATGACGATTTCTAGTTGTTTTCTAGGAAAGTTAGGTTTATATAGATGACGCTTCCGCCATATTGATTCTATCATCGGTTAGATCAATATATCCAATGCCATAGTATATTGTAGTGGAGGATGGATAGGATGGGAGTGGAAGTAGGTTAGGGAGGATACGAGGCTCTAGGTTAGAGGGAGACTCTTGATGGGAAGTAATATCCTTGCTTGACTTACTTAATTTGAATACTATATCTCTCTCTGCATTTGTTATTCCTTATTGTCATATTTCTTCTGAACTACTTGTATCCTTTTGACCCTAACTTCAGGACAAAGTTTTCTAAAGGAGGGGTGTATGTAATTCCCAGCCTGATCCCATTCTCTTACATTATCTTTTTAGCCTACTCATTGAATGATTGATTTTTTTGCTTGATTCCAATAAGTATTACTATTATACGTATGAGATATGTGTATGCTAGCTACATACCAACACCTCGAACGAATACACTAGTATTCTAAAGCTTAAAATTTAGATGATAAAATAAATGGTTAAGCTTGATTAATAGCTAATCTTGATTAGTGTTTAATTAACCTAAAAATATTGACTTATAATTATTAACTAATATTGGTATATACCTATTATTAGATACTTGTGAATCTGTAATTTTATTTTACTGAAATGACTTAATATTAATATTTTATTATTTGTTATTATTTAATTATTATTCATTTCCCAAGGTTTGACAAATTGTCTCCTCCAATTTATTTCTGAATTAAATATTAATATTTCATTTCCCAAGGTTTTCCAAGTTGTCTTCTCAAATTTATTTTTGGATAACATATGGGAAGGAAATTCAAGGTCATTAAATTAAAAGGATGGGGGGTATTCATGGCATTAATGGTAGGTGGTTGAGGTGGATGAGTGGGAGAGACATAAAGGGAAGGAGGATGAGAGGAGAAGGGGGGATCCTTGGTCTTTATTTTGGCATTGGAGGATTTTGTTTTGGGAGGAATATGGAGGACAGGGGAGATAATTAAGATCAAAGCGAGAGAACACAAACTTGGATCTATTGGAGAGTGTTGGTTCTAACTTGGACACACTACGGTTGTTGTTGGACTTGGGCTTGGAGGGATAGGGAACCTATGGAGGTTTCTTGGGCTAGGAAGTCAGATAGACATTCCTAGTTGGTAGGGTGGTAAATTTAGTCAAGCAATGTCAGTAAGAGCATCTTAACGAAGCCACTGGATCAGGTATTATTCTGTGTTATTTTATTTATTTAAATTGCTATGAATAAAATTCCTTACATGTTCAATATGTTGTAAATTAAATTTCATTTATATACTATTCTCAAATAGGTGTTGTGTTATACATGTTATTTTCCTTACAGTGATTAAATTAAAGGTTAAAATTAGCTTTGTTAGAATTCCCCGGTTGGGTCTTCACAGTAAGATCAAGGAGAATCAAACTTAAGCATTGTATATCAAGGAGACAAGCCCAACCACAAAGGCAAGAGAGAAAACATAGGCATTGTCCATGTGTCCCAGAGGTTTGGTACCCATAAAATTTTAATGGGAGGAAGGGAAAATATCATCACGATTGAAAAGTTGGGATGACATGGCAAGTGGGGTCATATGTTATTCATTTGGTGCATTGATGTGGAGAAGCCCCAAAACACTTAAAACATGAAAATTTGAATTTATTGTGCAATGGAGGACTAGGCAGGACCCATGTCCAATATGGAAGATGATGTGGCTTCAATTCCACATGGTGTTCTTGTAGACATGTCACATGTCAAATGAATTCAATGTGTTTGTGAGGCCAAGTGGCTTGGATCTTAGCAACACACGAAATACCTAGAGTACGACCACGTGGAGGGTGATGTAACCCTAGAAAAAGGTCCGCTAATGTCACCTCAATTCCTTGTCCCCAGTGATTCTAATGGATTCGGGTGCAACCCCACTTATATTTAATCCCTAGAGTGATGTGGTGAGGTGGAGACCATTTTCACACACATAAGGAAACCTAATTAGTGATATGGAATTGAGGTGGTAGGTGGACGTGTGGTTGCTCCATGTAACCTTAGCAAATGTGAACAAAGGCAGAGTGGAACATGACAGGATGATGTGGTGTGGTGCCAAGCACATGCCATAAGCATTAACATGTGCTTGGTCTCAGATATACCATATTAAATCTGAAGTAGATCTGAAACACCCTAGGCTAACAATGACATATTATTAAATCTAGAACAATACGCATTGATCACATTGACATAATTTATTAAACTATTAATTAAGGAAGGCGACGATATAGGTTTATGTAATGTTCATCTAACAGGTTATCAAAATTCACCATTAGATATAAATTATATCTGCCCATATCTACTTATTATTAAAAGCCCCATAGGCCCAAGGTTTGGAACCTATGCTCTCATACCAAATGTAAAGACCTGGAATTATAACATACAAATTTCACATCAATCCGTGTTATAACTATATCAACACATTAATATTAATCTAGCTAGAACATAATTTATGAGATCATGAGATGAAATACTTACCTATAAGCAATGATATTTCATAGTAGATAATTTAGAGTGGTTGCGCTATCTCACTCCCACTTTTTGCAGCATTATTTTGGGGATGAGTCACCACCCAATTGGAGGCTCAGTTGCACATATTCTCTCTATGGTTGGCCACCATCGAGCCCTCAACAAAATACTATTTCTAATGACTATTTTGTCTCTCAAAATTCCCTTCCTGAAGGAATGAATGCTTCTCATCTCCCTTTACAACCATTAAATAGAACTAAATATTCCAGAAATAGAAAGGGGGTTGGAAAGGATCAGCATGTGCACAATCTATGTGTCATCATGCCAACTTATATATATATATATATATATATATATATATATATATATATTCTTACTATTTATAGTTTCTTTTTATATATTTTTATTCAAAATTTAGTTTATTATTATATTTTCTTTGTTATTTGTTGTTTTATTTGTTTAATATTATTGCTCTTATTATTATTATTATTATTATGAGGTATTACACAATATCCATGGTCAAGAATCTCGCTACATGTTATTTAAAAAGTATATATGTTTAACTCATATATTAATTCCATTTATAAATAATAATAATAATAACATTTAATAATTATTTTTTATGATTTTTTAAAACCTTGGCAATGTGAGATATATCATGAAGTATTTCTACACTTATCATGGATTGGTGTTTATCGGGCCTTGGAACATAAGATATGCAAAAGTCACAAGATTTTCTCGATAGTCTAATGCTTAGAATATGCCAGCTGAACAAGGATAGAGCAGTGACATGGCACAACTAATGACATAGCAATGACATGGTGTGCTAAGTGGAGCAGGTGATGTAATAGTGGAGGATGTGTGTCACCTATATTTGGCATTTTTGGATCCTCAATAGTGTAAAGTTTAGTGACACATGGTGCGCCATAACCATGTTGTTTAGTCAATTTAGTGTCTGAAATTTCTTGCATAAATCATCAACCAAGGTTTGTAAGTTGGTGAAGTGTAGTGCACTATATGTGCTTAGTTAACCCTTCTTACTTCGTTGTTTTGTATTTTTATATTGTTTTGGGGTTTCTGTTCTTTGATTCCTAGTGATGTACAATCTGAACTATGAAAAACTCAAGTGAATCTAAACTTCCTAAAGGTGAACCAAGAGCTGAAGCTAGTCAAAATCTAATTTAAAGAAAGGAAAAACAGAGCATCTATTCTATTTC
The DNA here is from genome assembly GCA_031772625.1 of Pinus tabuliformis. Classification (NCBI taxonomy): domain Eukaryota; kingdom Viridiplantae; phylum Streptophyta; class Pinopsida; order Pinales; family Pinaceae; genus Pinus; species Pinus tabuliformis. The sequence goes on along the minus strand of CM062819.1, from coordinate 1,267,995,357 downwards.
ATCATTAATTCTAAGTCATGAATCTATTTCTTAAAATTAAGGATGAAGTTGTAATGCATGTTGAAATAAATACAGAGAATGAAATCAACTGAAGTACTTCTAGTTACTTTAACCTTCAATTTTGAAAGATAACCTTCTTGAGATGGAATACAAGCAACTTTCTGTACTTTATGATCTAGAGAACTAAATAAAACATGCAGAAGGTAATTGATTGATTTCAACCATTGTGTGAAGTGAATGTTTAACCATTCAGTTTAGGATGAGTATCAACTTGAAATGGTGTTCAAAAACATTCATTAATGCAGTGTATTGACAATCTGAACTAGAAAATAAATAACAAAACAGTGAGTAAGCTAGTCAACAATGCATTCCCATTACTTCAACCTTACTCTATTTAGAAACAAAATCGTTTCCTTTCATGAAATGTGTTGGAGGAACAAGACTGCACAATTGAGTTTTAACATTATGCTATTGATCAAAACTAAAAGAAATCAACCTAAGTTAGAAACACTGCTAAAAGCAAGTAATGAAATTAAAACTAAATAGAAAACAAATGGAAAGAAAACCTCCTTCAGTGCAGGGGCCCTCTGCAACTGACTGGGTTGAGCTGCTAACTAATTGAAAATGCTCTCTTAAATGATCATTGTTCAACACATGGTTTATATTATATAAAAGAACGAAGTCCCAAAATACAGAGCTGAAAGTATGAACTTTAATACATAAAATTCTTTGAACCCCCCTCGGTTCTGTACAACCAGTATTTAAAAGGAAATAATCATAACTGTTTTTGAGGAAAACTAGCTACAGGTGGCCTATACGTATTACAACAGGACTACGTAAATGTTTGATCAGCTACATGTGACTTAAATTCGAGTGAGATGTTTGCAACAGAACCGTTAACACAAGTGGCTGATCCGAGTTAATGCTGCAATAGAACTGTTAGATTTATTGATTAACCACGAAAGAGCAGACGAAGAGTCCTATTGCTTCCGGGTATCATATGTTTGACTCCACCTTTGACTACGATCTTGAGCTTGCTTTCTTATCGATCTGGGCTGAGTGACTAGGATAGAATCCATGTGGAGACGATTCTAGAGATGCCCATGTGGCCGGATTCTTCATTTGACACCTAGAACCTGCCAGACCATGGAAGTAGCTATGGAATACATAGTTAGCTGCAGAATAGGCTGCGTTCTGTAGCTAATTTGCAAAAAATTATTCAAATAGCAAAAACATAAAAATATAACATGTCAATCATTTAATTCCTTCCTTGAGACAAAACCTATCATTTATCATTGATGGGGATCTGTAATCTTATGGAAGAGCAAGGGAAAGAAGTGAGAAAAGTTATCAAGGAGAGGGTAATTCTAGGGTTCAACACATGCCATGTGGCATAGGTCTCATCAGCACTCACCATGTGTTGGACTATGATTGGCTGTTTGAAAAATGAGGTGGAAAACTAGGTAGGCCCCAAAGCCTCAAAATATAGGAGTGGAGTTTGGCTATATAATCACCTAATGTCCCAAGATCTATCATTTGATATGCCTAGGAGACATAATAAATCATTAGAAATCGATAAAATATTTGGCATCATCATGCCCCTAAGCCCCTAGAATCTTAGAGTGATATTTATGAAAATGTGGTTGATTGCTCGCAACAGCCTGAGGACCTGACATGGAAATCTCTTAGTTACAATGCATGGTTCTAGGCAGTTGTTGACTTAACACCTGGGTGTTGAATGTTATATACACGTGTTTTCTCCTGAATTTTGATAGCCTAATATTTGCTAACTAATGGTCTTGGTGGATAGGAAGATGGAAAATTCCTAATAGAAAAGGTTCCCATCACATGCCCAAAGAAATTTGGTTTTGCAAGGTTTCTTAGTGTTAAAGGTTTCCGGGTATTCCTTGAATTCTTGGGTATATCTGAAATTATCGGTAAATTTTAATTTGGTGGTTACACAACTTTGGTAGATCATGGTTCCAATGTACCAATATGAATTTTAATGAAAAATAAATCCTACGCTCTACATAGTTAACTCTACAAGCAAAAAATTGACAACACGAAAAATAAATCCAATTGCATAAGCAATACTTTGAATGAATACGTCTATATGAATCGAAAGAGTTCAGAGAGGAAATTAAGGCATTGTGAAAGTGTGTGAAGGGGTGAGCTAGAATGAGTATCAACAGAGGAGGCTTTTGAACCACACAAAGAGCAATAATGGTTGGAATGGAAGTGTGAAAGTGGTTAGTAGAGAAAGAATGTTCTGCAGTGAAGTGTGACAATGGTATGATTTGCAATGAAGTGCAATAATGGTAAATGTATGATGTGCAAGGTGTGAGAGTAGTGTTTGTGTAAAGAGAGAAGAACTAGTAGTTGTTCATGCAAGATGAGTACTAAACAATAAAGAGAGTCGTTGATACAATAACATATAATTGTATAGTGGTAAACACACTACACAATTAGAAGAGATTGGAGGAGATTGCTAAGATGCAGTGAGGATAAGAGTAATTTAAAGAGTAAATCAATGATTCACGAAGATTGAGGTTAATAGCAATGAGTTGAAAAAGAGAAAAACAAACCAAAGAAGATCATATTGAGAATCAAAGATCAAAGGATATTGGTGTCTCCTATAGGTTGGTTATAATAAAGCAATAAAGGGAATTGGTGTCACCTGTAGGTTGGAGCCTACAAAATAGAAGAGGGGATTAGTGTCTCTTATAAGTTGATGCCTACAAATAAGTAGAGGGGATTGGTGTCTCCTGTAGGGTGGTGCCGACAAAGCAGGAGAGGGGATTAATGTATCATGTAGGTTGGTGCCTACAAATCAATAGAGGTGATTGGTGTCTCCTATAGGTTGGAGCCTACAAAGTAGCAAAGGGGATTGGTGTCTCCTATATGTTGGTTCCTACAAAGTAGAAAACGGGTTTAGTGTCTTCTGTAGGTTGGTTCCTACAAACCAACAGAGGGGATTGGTGTCTCCTATAGGTTGGTGCCTTAAAAGAAATAGAGGGGATTGGTGTCTCTTGTAGGTTGGTTCCTACAGGTTGATTTAACGGTAGGTTGGAGCCTATATGATCTTTTATAGAAATAAGTTTTGTGGTTTTCTCTTGCAAGGGTTTCCACATATATTTTGTTACTTGTTCAATTTATGTGATCGATGTTTTATGATGTTTGAATGTTTAAATAGGTATAAATTGTCATTATATTGATTCACCCCACCTTTGAATATAATTGTGAATCCAACATGATCTCTTTCTCGACCTTGTAATCAAATGCCCTAACCTACCTACATAATATATTGAAAGAAAATCCCAATCCCCTAAGAGTTTAGAAAAATATCTTAAAATATAGACCCCTTTCACCATAAATTATTGAATTAATGTTTCATTAAGCTTATGGATATGTAATAGTCTCTTTAGGGTATATTTTTTTATGGGTTGTCAAAAAATTGAACATCAAACAACATAAAAAATATGGATGACCATCCATAGGGCCGTGAATTGCTCTAGGGGCCACTTGAAGAGTGTTTTCTTTCACTATTGAATTTCATTTTTAGCTCTACTTTGTGTTGTGAATATAGGAGACATCCTTCCCATCCCAAACACCAAGCCCTCCTTATGTCCCTTAATGTTGAACCCATGTTTAATCCCTACTTTTAACATGTTTAGGGTAGCTTATTTATACCTCAAAGGATATGTAATATGATCAGAGAGTTTATAAATCCTTAAAGGTGTGGAAGGGAGAGTCCAACACCACCTCTATAGTTGCTCCACATCCTAGATACTTTAACCTAGGTGTATATTGGCATGGATACCATACAACCAGATTCCATATTTTATACTCAAATAAAGGAGCAACCATGTAAATGAATAGATTTTTCTAGATCCTAAGATCTAACAAGTAACAGTTCCTTTCAAAGAATACCAAATGTGTAAAGACCAAAATGTTACTTACCCAAACCAAGAAAAGGAAAACACTAAAAGAGGATTTCAACATTGAATTGAGCAGCCTTAAACCAATGGCCTTGTATATAACAACATGGGAGTTATATAGAGTTGGTGCCTCCTTTGATTCGATAATTAGTTTGATGATGTTAACTTAATCCCTCCAAAATGTCATGCCTTCATTATAGATTCCTTTGGACATGAAATCTCTCACCACATTTATCATCTAATAACTCAACCTCATTAGAAGACCTTCTCCTCACCAAATATGTTATTTACTAACTTTCTTCACTCAAAACTTCGCTAAATTTCCATATATGTGACATCTTGTAAACATAAAATACCTGTATAGTTTTAATCTTAATAGTGTTGTAGGTACCCTTGGCCAAGTACAATCTCCACTATGGACCCTATCACCAAAATATTTGCATTGGTACATGATATTAGTGCAAAATCGATATTTGCATTAGTACATGAGAAGATTTACCAACATTGGTTGTAAATGTGTTTTCTCTAGTGTTAGATCAAAAGAGGGACTCCACTTTAATGAAAGTGGTAAGTATCCATAAACCAGTGACCTGCCAAAATATTTAAAGCATCTACCTCATATTGAATGATAAAGGTCAAGCACCCTTGCATCAACATATGGAAAACTAGATGTGAATTATACATTGAGCGTTGGGCGTCCTTGACCTGGTCTGCTACGAGTCTCGGCTCCTCTCGAGCCCCGCCCCCTGCGGGCCCAAAGCCTGAGACCCTGCTGCTCGACGATCCTGCATCCCGCGGGCCTTATTGATCCAGATCTGATCGGATCTTAAGCTTTCAGTTCCGCTTCTGGCTGAAGTGCGAACTGTGCTGTGCTGCCCGTGTGGCGGCCGGCATCAAACCTGATGGAGGCTCAGGGCCATGATCCGCCCTCCAGTCCTGCTGAAGACGCATTCAATCACCTCCTGGCAGGTCTACCTCCGAAAAAGAGAATCGATGCCTCCAAATTCGTCAAGAAGCTAGATGAAATTCCAGAGATCTCCTTGCCTCCGGAGACTCCCATGCAAGTTGCTTTGTCATTGGCGGATCGGGGTCTTATTGGCCAATTCACAGGACTTTGGCCCTCCCCAAAAACTACAGAGCAATGGGTGAACAGGAACTGGGCGCCTCTGATCAGCCAAAGTGTTACCTCTTATTTTCTAGGAAGAGGGTTTTTTCTTTTTGAATTTACCTCCAAAGAAGACAAAGACCTGATCTTTCGAAATGGACCGTATTTCATGGGTCCTCAGGGTCTCTACCTGAACAAATGGACCCCGGATTTTGACCCAGCGGTAGATGTCCCCAAGGCTGTCCCAGTATGGGTTCGTCTACCAAATCTGCCGGTTCACTGTTGGAACTGGGAATCTTTGAAACACATCGGCAATTCCCTAGGGAAATTCATAGACCGGGCAAGCAACAAGGATCAGTAGGATTGTGCCAAGATATGTGTGGAGGTAGATCTAGAGGAAGGTCTACCAGAAGCAATCAAACTCAGAGTCGGTAGCTGGTCCCATGTGCAGATCTTGGATTATGAACAGTTGCCATTCAAATGCAGGAAATGCCACGTGTACGGGCACTTCGCTAGAAACTGCCCGACTAATCCAGAGCCAGAGAAAGGAAACGAAGAGGGATGGAATCAAGTAAAAAGAGCCAGAGCCAATCATAGGGGACAGAAACAGGGTGGACCATCAGGCAAAGGAAACTTTCAGGGTAATGTCCAAAAGCCTCCTACCAAAAAGGTGCAAGAAAACAAATTCATCCTCTTAAGCCAACCGACAGAAGGCACTCCAGAGGTAGAGAACCAAAAGCCAGAATCCTCAAGGAAAAGCTCAACCCCAGCTTCCCCCAGAGAAGTGGAAAACCTCAAAGTCACAGCCCAAGAGGACGAGGAAGAAGATCCACCGGCCTCTCTCAAAAGACCAAGCCCAAAAGGCATGTTCATGGAAGAAGAAGAAGAAGAGCAGCAAACGGAGGAATCAGAAGAGGAAGGAGAAATAGGAGAATCCCACACCCCGGTAAGAAGATCAACAAGAGGCCAGAAAACAGATAGAGAAAAAAGGGAACAGGAGACTTACAAAGAAAAACTCCAGGGAAGCCAGCCAACCTTGGAAAAAATGCTAGCTTCAAAGCCAAAGATATTGAAAAACCCGCCCCAAGGCTCCAAGGGAGCTCATCCGAAATATAAATAATGAAGGTCATCTCCTGGAACTGCAGAGGGATGGGGAGTAAAATGAAAGAAGAAGCCATCAGAAGCCTAATTAGGACAGAAACCCCAGATCTACTTCTCGTCCAGGAGACAAAACTGGAAGACATAGTCTTCCTCCAAACAAGCAAGAAAGTTTGGAATAAAAGTGAAGCAAGAGCAATCTCCGCCCGGGGCGCCTCAGGAGGAATAGGTACTCTCTGGAACCCCAATAAGTTTACAGTCCTATTAGAGACCAAGGAAACCCATTGGTTGATGCTAAAAATGCAGAACCTGGACACTAAGCTAATGTTCTGCCTCTTCAACGTTTATTCCCTAGTCAACGTTGGGGAAAAAAAAGTATGCTGGGACTCTCTAAGACAGCAAGCAGATCAGACAGACTTGGAGAACATAATAGTTGCTGGCGATTTCAATCTCACCCTTCATCCTTCAGAGAAAAGGGGAGGCAGCATAGTCAGAGATCCGGCTAGAGAATGGGTCGAGGACATAGTGCAAGACTGGGATATGCTGGACATTAAACCCTCCTCAGGTAAGTACTCTTGGACTAATAAAAGATTGGGCCCTGGCCACATTGCCGCCAGGCTAGATAGATTCATAATTCAAAGCTCCTTCCTGCTGCTAGGATTAGAGCCTAGAATGAATATCCTTGCCAACAGCACCTCTGACCATAAGCCCATTATGTTAGAATTGTTAGCTCATCATGATCTGGGCCCCATCCCATTTAGGTTCAGTCCTCTTTGGGTAAAGGAGAATGATTTCATGCAAATAGTCAAAGAATGTTGGAATCATCCGGTCAATGGATCGCCATTCTACATTTGGGAGGAAAAACTCAGAAGAATGAAAAGAGTCCTAAAAAGATGGGCCAAAACGCTGCCCAGCCCAACCACAACAAGGAAATCCATTAAAGCAGCTCTTATTTCTCACCAAACTGGTATGGAAAACGCAATACTTACTAAGGACTCAGTAGAAAAAGAAACCCATCTACAACAGCAATATCACAAGGCCTGTTTAGCTGAAGAAGAGTATTGGAGATTGAAATCTCGGAACCTCTGGCTCAAAGCAGGGGATAGGAATACTGCCTATTTTCATAAGCAAGCCCAGGCAAGGAAATGCTTCAACACTATCTCAGAAATTAAAGAGGAGGGAGATATCCACAAGGACTTCGAGCACATAAAGAGAGCTGCGTTTACTCACTTCCAGATCTTATATAGTGAAGACAAGGACCCAAGTCATTCTCCGGAGATATTGCATAATATACCCTCTGTAATTTCTCAGCGAATCAATGAATTGCTGGAGACCAAAGTCACAAAAGAGGAGGTGAAAAAGGCGCTCTTCGACATGGATCCGGACAAGGCCCCAGGACCGGATGGTTTCTCACCTAGATTCCTCCAAGCGTGCTGGCCAATTATTGAAAAATATCTTCTCAAAATGGTCCAAAAATCCCAAAACATTCAGAAAATCGGAGGCAGTACAAACTCTGCTTTTTTAGCACTCATACCCAAAGAAAAAGGGGCCAACAACTTCAACAGATTCCGGCCAATCTCTCTATGCAATACAGGGTACAAGCTGATCACCAAAGTAATTGCAAATAGATTGAAGTTTATCCTTCCCAAAATAATCCCAGAGAATCAAGGAGGTTTCATCTATGGGAGGCAGATCGTGGACAATTTTCTTCTGGTCCAGGAAGCAATTCATTCGAGCCAACTCCGTAAAGAACAAGGTATGGTGATCAAACTTGATTTAGCAAATGCTTTTGATCGAGTCAATCATAGCTTTCTATTGAATGTCATGTGTAAGCTAGGTTTTGGTACAAATTTCATTAATTGGATACGGGCTTGCATTTCGGAGCCATGGATAGCTCCTCTTGTTAACGGAAGAGCCACTGACTTCTTTAAGGCCACGAGAGGACTCAGGCAGGGGTGCCCTCTATCCCCCCTGCTCTTTGTCATACAGGCCTCAGCCCTCAGCTTCCTGCTTGATAAAAAGCTGCAGGACCAAGAGATCAATGGACTGCGCATTGCTAGAGGAATCAAAAATATCAATCATGCTTTATTTGCAGATGACACATTGTTGCTAGGTCCTGCCTCTGTTCCTTCTGCTACAAAGTTTAAAGAGGTGCTGGACGAATTTAGTGAAGCTTCAGGCAGTGTGGTCAACAAAAGCAAATGCCATATTTTCAGTTGGAACACTTCGCCTAGGCTGCTATCTGCCATATCAAGATGTTTGGGTTTCGAAGCTTCCTCCACATGGTCAACCTTCAAATATCTGGGACTTCCAATATCTCAAAAGAGATCTACCAGCAAAGATTGGCTTCCTCAGTTAGAAAAGTTCAAGGCAAAGATCCAAGCCTGGGGTTACTCCTGGCTGAATGCTGCAGGCAAAACAGTTCTAATCAAATCAGTTCTTAACAGCTTGCCCTTATTCCAGTTTGCAGGTCTCCTCGCTCCGGCATCTATCTTAAACAAAATGGAGGAATACATAAGGAGATTTTTTTGGAAAGGAGGGAAACAAAATGAAAAAAAAATCCCTCTTGTCAGCTGGGAGACCATGTCCAAGCCTCTATGGGAAGGTGGCCTAAACTTTAAGAACCTTCGTCAACAAAATGTAGCAATGGCTGCAAAAATAGTGTGGAGGATCATCGCCCCTAATCCTGGCTGGGCTCAAAAGGTGATCTGGAAAAAATATTTCAGAGGACCAAGACTAAGATGCCTAAAAAATGTGATCTGCCTGGCCAACTCGACTTTTCTCAAAATTTATGACAGAGCCGCATCTCTAATCATCGATCACTCCTTCTGGATTCCAGGCAACGGTAAAAAAATCAATATCTGGTCTGACAGAATCATGAACAAAGAGCCAATTGAAGCCAGAGCCTCCATTAACTCGCTGCGCTGTTGGATGGACAGAGAAGGAATGAAATCTCTGTGGGATATTTCTTGCTGGAGCAATCTGATTTGGGCAGGCTGGAAGCAATTAAATGTGCCGGACAATCTGAAAGCTGAGTGGAGCACGCTGTTAGACGCCCTCCAAGGACTGGCTCCCACGCATTTGAAGAAGAGAGACGAGATGGGCTGGGGATCAAACATCAAAGGCTATGCAGTTGCTCAGGGGTACGCCAAACTGATTGAGAAACCCCACGTCCCTCAGAATCCAGCCCCGTGGCAAAGCGTTTGGCGTCAGCCCTCATGGCCCAAGGTCGATTTCTTTGCCTGGGCATTCTGTCACGGGAAAATATTAACGTATGACAATCTGCAGAAAAAAGGCTTCCACGGTCCTTCCATGTGCCCACTGTGTAATGAAAGCGTTGAGACTGTAAATCACCTGCTGCTTGAATGTAATTTCTCCAGGCAAATTTGGTCCCAATTCACTCACGAGTTAGATCCAAATTTCGCTGTCCCTGGCTCCTCTTACGATCTTTTCGCTGAATGGTCAAACAGATTCCCAGGTCCTCCCCCCAAAAATCTGATTATCAAAGCAACATGGGCTGTCCTCCCAAAAATCATCTGTTGGCAGCTGTGGATAGAGCGAAACAAAAGAATCTTTAGAGACACAAAGCAGAATCACAAAGCCCTGGAAGCCAAGATAAAAAGCCATATAAAGGAATGCCTAATGGATATAAAAGATGACAGCAACCTCAGACAGCAGGACATAGCATGGGGATCACAGCTTGAACTACCATTTCAGCCAGCAGACAAAAAAGTCCCCACCCTCAAAGAATGGCAAATAAGAAAATCTGAGAATGACTTTCAAGAGTGGCTAAAATCGCAAGCAAGACACTTCCTTTTCTTTGACGGAGCTGCTAAGGGAAATCCGGGCAAAGCAGGTGCAGGAGGCATTGTCCTAAACCAATCCGGGGAAAAAATTCACTCCTACGCCTGGGGACTAGATTACACTACCAGCATCCAAGCTGAAGCCTTGGCCCTATTCCAAGGTCTCAAGATCCTCAAAGATCTGGACATAAAGGAAGCAATCGTCATAGGTGACTCACAAGTCATTATAAATGCAATGATTTCCAACACCCCTGTACAGGACCTCAACCTTGCAAGGCTGATCATCAGGACCAAAGATATGGAAAAAAGCTTTCAGGATCTGAAATACTACCACGTGCTAAGAATCCACAATAAAAAGGCGGACATCGAAGCCAATAAAGCTGTCCTTCTTTCTGCTGGGACCAAAAAGAAAGAGGATGAAGAATCATGGGAGCCCATTCCGTAATTAATCTGCTGTCATGATTTACTGCCTGCTCCTAAACCAATTTGTTTGTATTTTCAAGTGGGGGAAAATTGCTGAAATCATCTCAGTAGGGGTCTATCTTAGGAAGAAAACTGTAAGCTGCAGCTACATTTTCAGCAAAGAAATGCAGCAGGACAAAGAAGCTCAAAGTGTAATCAGAATTTGGCATTTTGCCTAAGATTAATATAAAGCACCATAACCGTTCCTGTTAAAAAAAAAAAAAAAGACATATGGAAAACTAGGAGATAACTTAACATTGACATCCATCCACCATCCATCCAAGCTTGAAGTGACTAGTCGAATAATTGAAAATCATAAAATTTCCCAATTAATGCTTGGTTTCTTAATTGCATGACTTGATGCATTTTAATTTCTTCTACAAACACCAATCTAATTTATGTATTCTTATTTTTTTCATACCTTCTACCTCTTTTGATAAATACAACATACAACTAAGCTCACTTCTATTGGAATCCTAATTTGTTAGGGTTACAATATTATTCACTTGAGAGATTATGAAGTGTTAAGTGAATAGGTATAATCATCGAGAGTCCAAGAGACCTCTTGGAAGATCAATCTAAAGGTCACAAATATTGTTGGGGTTGCAGCATCTCCAGAGAATCATGGAGAAATATTGAGCAAATCCAGAAGCGTTTTATAACTTATCACCTAAAAATTAAAAGTAATACACCCTATCCTATTCTCCTTATAGAAGCAGGTCTTTCCCCTATTGAGAGCCTAGCTATTATTAGGTTTCTGTTGTACAAGCACAAATTCAATAACATAGACGATCATAGACTTCTTAAGCTAGCTTTAAATTATAGCCAAAACCACCTAAGGCTCAATCGGGTGTGGCATAAAGACACAAGGGCCTGGTTAAACTATTGGGAGATCAACGAGAATGATGCATTGCAAAACATAAATAACATTAAAGATATTGTTACTTCTAAGTTCAAAGAAAAAATGTGGTGTGAGAAAGATTCAGCGGCTAAAAGAAAATTAAGTTATTATAAGAAGGTCATCAACCCCACCCTAGAAGATCAAAAGTATCTCTCTATTTTAACTAGCTCAAAGAAGAAAATTAATATAGCAAAGATTAGAACGAATTCTCATGAGCTCCATAGTGAAACAGGTCGTTGGGCAGTTCCTAAAATGCCATGGATGGAAAGGATCTGCCATATATGTGAAAATAGGAACATCGAGGATGAAAACCACTTCCTCTTAGAGTGCCCCCCGTACAACCACATTAGACCTCAGTTTCACAATCTTTGTTACAATATTGACCGTCCTAGCCTTTTACAATGTCAAAATTATAGTGAGCTCAGGAGGCTTCTCTCCAAGCTTTTTGAGCATAGGAATAAAATCTTAAATAAAAATAAATAATTTGTTTCTTTAGGTCCGATAGACCAATGTTTGGTCTCAGTGGACGTTAACCATCATCATCATGTATTTTATATGTGCAACATTTTAAGAAAAACAAAAAGAATTCCATTCATGTCCCCATTTCTAGTGTATTCTAACATTGGTATTAAAGCCAAGAAGAGTTGTAGCTTTATCATCGAGATAACCTCGACTTGGGCACTCTTCATCTCTTAGCTCTACATTATACTTACTTCATTCCATTTTCTAGGTTAAAGAAACCCTCATGGGCTCTCTCATCCATGGGTCCTTCACATATGTTCCAAAAAAATCACAATATAGTTATGTAGATTTATTAACGATCTTCAGGCATAGTTGTAAACTCATAATTCATTGAGTTGGAGCCTTAGAAGCTTCACTGTCTAGAGTTCAAATTCTTGTGTCCTTGACATCTAGAAGAATTCCAAGAGACGATCACTTCAAGTGGAGGCCAACATGTTATATTTTTTTCCCAAGTTCCTTGTTTCCACATTTAATGTTGTCTTTGATCTAATTGAAGAAAATCATCCAAACCCTTCATGTTTTACTCGAAAGGTTTCTAGCCATATTTTGTGTAATTAGAATGCTTAACTACATTTATTAAGGAGCCATAGAGAGTAATGGTGTGAATAGAAGTTTTTGAACCTACACAAAGGTTAATACATTCTCTAGAGGTAGTGGAATCCATTAATCTCTCCTCCAAAGGGAGATTTTAATTTGAATTATTTCTACGATGGGATCCTATCATTTTCTTTTATGGTTTGACTTAGTAGCATCACCAATTTTTGTAGCTTCAACTACGACACATAATCCATTCACATTATTTGGACTTGGTTTATGGGCATTTACTACAACCGATTGTGGGTGATGATTTGGATTCTACTCTATACTACCTTTTCACATGTTGGTTAGTGTTGGAGAGGCATATTTTATTAGTCTCGCAACACCCTTTATTAATGAAAATGCTCCTATTGATCAAAAGATAACTTGGAATTTTGTATTTTATATGTGCATATCCATGAGATTCACCCTTTGTTATGTATATGGAGATGTGGTGGGAAGCGTTATGAGTTGGCATATAGTGTTTTGGGGGGAGGCATGTCTTAGGCTTCTATTTTCTATGTTTGGATTTGTTACTTGACCTATAAAGATTAAAATTCATATTAAATACCTTTAAAATATTGGTTGGAGTTTCCATTCACATAATCAATTAATGGATTTCCTCTTTCATATTACTATAAGGGTTGTTTGTTCAAGTTTTTTCATAGAAAATTTTATGATGTCTTCTCATGTTGCTCAACAAGTACACCTATGCATAACTCCCTTCCTGGGGGAATAAAAATACTAAAGGCATCGATGTCACAATCAATCTTGAAGATCAATTCAACTCCAACATAAAAAAATGATGATAACTTTCAAATAGAATTTTCTCATAAGTTTACTAGTTAAATTGCATTGTAAACAGGCACATTTTTAGTGGAATCCAACACCCTTATCAAGTTGGCGACATGGAGGATCAATGATTTTGATCTTCATCCTTATGAGCATTATGGAAAGTTTTTCATCTTCTCACATATATCTAAGACGGGGAGGGGGGAGAGGGTAATATTAGTGATTGGTAGTCATAATTTGAGTTTCAAAGTCCTATCAATTGAGCATAAATAAGCAAGCTTGAACCGCAGTTAAAACTAGAGCCTTGTGATAGAGTCAAAGTTGTAGCCAAAGCCACATTCAGAGCCATGAATGTGATTTGACTTTTGGTTTTCCTTAAATCACCATTATTAAGAACTTCCATTAAGTAGAAGCCATTAACTTTTAGTTAAATCAGGAAATGTTCCAGGAACTCTTGCTTTGGACCCAAGTTCCAAAGTTTGTGGTCATCTTCAAATCAACATTTCAGAGCATTTCCAATCAACAAAAGACATCGCTACCCAATTTACGATTCTAGGAACAACTAAGCCTTAGAGATGAGTTCCATATTTTATGGTCTTCCTTAAACCACCATTTAGTAGAAGACATCAACTTTTGCTAGCCATTTGGTTTTTTGTTGTCCCAAAACCACAAGATTTAGAGAGCTCATTTAGCAATTTGCAATTATCCACTTCAAGTTTTCAACTCTCTACTTGGACTCACATACACGCGTTTAGATTAAGGGGGGGGATTGTTGGAATCATAATCTGTTAGGGTTATGGTATTATTCAATTGAGAGAATATGAAGATTCACGTGAATAAGAATAGTCATTGGGAATTTAAGAAACTTCGTGGAAGATGAATCTAAAGGTCATAGACATTATATTTACATGTCTATCATTAAAAAAAAAATCCATACTTATCTCCATTTTTTGTGTGTATTATAAACTTCTTCCCATCTATCACCCCATAGTCATTGACTAATGGCTTAGAGGAGACCTTATTCTCTTTGCAACAATGTTCTAATTCACTTACCTAGGCTAATCCCTCTCAAAAACACCCATATTGTTCTCTGTAGAAGTACTTAACTAAATTCACAAATATCGATTTCTCCAAAAAGTCTAAGTTATTCATAGTTTTAGCTTCACGTAACTTAATCTATGAATATGATACATGCATAACCAACCATAAAGATGAATTACCACTAATTACAATTGAAATCTTCTCATACAAACACATAACTTATAAAACCTTTAATTAATTAGACTTTTAAAACAATCTTATTCCTAAAATTATCTTATATATACATTCAATAGATTAGATTTGAAATATTCACGAGATTACCCACCATTTCAAAATCCACTTAAAAAGGATAAATGATCTATTAAAAAAATGGTTAAATAAGGCTTAAAAATGACATAATTCAACGTGAACCCATAGCAAATTATTAGATTCCAAAACGTTAGCTACTATTCATACCAACCCTCCACTCACTTCTATTTATACCGACCTAACAACACTAGAAAACCATATTCGTTCATTAATATGACAAATATGACAACAAAGACATGTAAGGAGAAAACCACCCCCTATTTGTTAAAATATGGGCTACACATTCTTCAAGTTAGGTACTCTAATTATACTATATTAGTTTATTCACGCTTGAAGTTTAGCATCTTCACGAAAAGTTTAATGCGTCACCGGAATAAAATAAAATAAAGAAGAAACGGAACATTAACACGTCTTTGAAATGTGGTACGCATGGAGATGGTTTGTTTTTTTTGTTTTTAATCCTCGGAAATTTATTATACAATTTAGTAGTGAAATTAACAATCAGCATAATTATCATGGATTGTTATTTTTTAATATAGGTTAATTCATTATTATCATTCAAGGAAAATTAGGCCACTTGGAATTACTTACTGGTGGTCCATAAAGGGACAATTTTTCACTCATGCCAAATACTTCTTGATCATAGGCCATAACCTTACTTTATGTCCAAAAAAGATGAACTCTTATCAAGACAAAAACAATTTTAAAACATACTCTAAACCTATGTTTAAAATAAAAAATATATAAACAAAAAATGCAATAACATTAAAAAATTATCATTTTATAATTTGAAGTGTTAATATATTTTAATAAATTTATATACATTAAATATTTCTAAATTGTTAATAATATTTATATAGATTCATGTATTTAAAAACATATCTCAAATAATTATTATTTGAAAAATAAGTATTTCAACATAAAATATTGCGCCATCAAATTTATATAAAAAATTTAACAACATAAAATAAACTTTGCTTTTAAATTTATTTTTTATATAAAAAATTTAACAACATAGAATAAACTTTTCTTTTAAATTTACTTATTATGTCAGTCTGCCGCCACCCCCCGCATTTAATGATGTCTGACAAGAGTTCCATCGTTGTCTTGCCGCCATTCACACCTCAATTCGAATTTGGGAATTAACCGCGGGCTGCATTCGACCCGGCACTCCCCTGCAGCTCACCAGGTCACTAGAACAAGCAAAACCGGAAGGGCAAGAACAGGTTCGAGGCTGCGAGCTGTGGCATCTCATTCGTTCATGCAACCATCGTTTGCATTCTCTCTGCTCACGACATGCGCAGTAACCCATGGAAGCTTGATGCACCCAACACAGATTTAGAGAACAAAATCATGGAGTTCAGCACTACATATTTCGTTGTGGACTTGCTCCACTATTTGCTTGCCAACCCATCTGATCACCTCTTTATATTTCACCATATTGCAACTTCCTTCTACCTAGTAACTTGCAGGTACTATGCAGGCCATGGAGGGCTCTCGGCCATCTCTCTGATAGTTGCAGGGGAATCGACGACTCCATTACAGAATGTGTGGACTATTTCTCGTATGGCTAAAACGGAGTCTGCCTTGGCCAACATGATCTATAGTTCTGTTTCTCCATTTTTCACTATGTATTTTACCATGGTGAGGTGCATTGTTGGGCCTTGGTTGGCATGGAAGTTGGCCTCCTTCTACTTAGCTGGTAAGGCAGATGCCGTTATTCCTTACTGGATGGCTAGTTCATGGATGGTTACTGTTATTCTGGCTCTTTTCGGGAGCACCATCTGGGTTTACAAGCTCTGGACAGGTTTGATCTGTTTCTATGCAAAGAGAGGGACTCCGAAGGGCAAGCTTGGAGCCCAGAAAGAAGAGTAAGCATAGTGGAGCTTGATCCAATTGTTATAACTGCAATGCTTTTAGTTGAATTAACCAATTTTCCTGTATTTTTCTTTGTGTAGGTGTAGTATTTTAACCGTTCAAATTGATAATAATAGTTTGCTTCCAGGCCCATTTGTAAAGTATTGTACTTCAGTCAACAAACTCTAGAAACAAAAGCCATGGTGCTATTCAGTAGCAATTTTCAGGATTTTGGTGTTGTGTATTTTTTAAATTCTTGCGCAATCCTCAGAATTGGGGCAATTTTTTTCATTATCTTTAAAAGCCTGATAGGAAGATTACTAAAAGGGATGCAAAAACCATCATTACATCGAATTAACATCCCCAGGTTTCCCCACTATCGACGTATGCCAGGGCAAGTGCACCAGATCTAGATTGTACATTAGCTTTACACAAAATTTCTTAAAGCAATCAGATGATATGAAAATTGAATGGCTATATAATTGGAAATTGAAAATCCACCAATTATAGGTACCCTTTGTCTGGACAGATCTTCAAACATTTTGGAAACATTTTGGTACAGAGGAGGTGAGAAGTTCTTTAAGCACTCATAGAGTTGCACACAAAGTGGGGGAGTTGGAGTGAGTAGAATATTGGTCCTACAGCCAATCAAGCAATATGTTAGAACTGAGCATGGGGCTCTCCTCCACTGTGGCACAGATCATCTCTTACGCTACTGAAAATTACCCTGATTACCTGCCATACATTCCAGATAGATTTATAGCAGTACCAAGGATCCTTGAAAAGGACAACCCATCAATAAAGTTATAATGTAAAAATACCCATAAAATGGTCTCCAAAGATGTGATTTTAGTCCAAGGCATGATTCAAGAATCATAGAGCTACATAATATCAAGGATATATTTCTCCACCTAGTAAGAAAACGCCCTAACTTACCTACAAAATCTACATAAAGAAAATCCCAATCTGTTATGAGTTTAGACAAATATCTTAAAATCTTGACCCCTTCCCATATACATTCTTGAATTAGTATTACATCAGGCTTATGAAGATCCACTAGACTCTTTAGGGAATATGTTTTTATGGGTTTTCCAAAACTTGAACATTTAAAGACATAAAAACCATGGAATACCATCCATATGTCCATGGCTTGCTCTCAAGGCCCCTTAAAGAGTCTTTTGCTTCCATTGTTGAAATTCATTTTTAGATCTACTTTGTGTTATGGAGATAGGATACTTCATCCCCCTCTAAAACACCAAGCCCTCCTTATATTCTTCAATGTTGAGACATTATTTAATCCCTACTTTTGACATGTCTAGGGTATCTTCTTTAGAACTTAAATGATAAAGAGTTTTGAAATAACCAAAGATGTGGAAGTATGAGTGTTGATGGACTCATCTCATTTTCCTTACTATCCACCAATATTTCGAACACCACATCTATGACAACCCCCCATCCTAAATCCTTTAATCTATGTGTATATTGGGATGGAACCCCCTACACTTAGATTCACTCTTTTATACTCAAATGTTGGGTTGACTTTGTAAACCACCAAGTTTGGCCAAATCTTGGTATCTAACAATTGATAATGCATTTCAAAGAATACCAAGTTTTCAATGTGAAAAGGATACTTATCCAACAAAAGAAAATAACTCAAAAGAAAATTGCAACATTGACTTGTGCACCCTTGGACCAATGACCTTCTGCATAATAGCATGGGAGTTTGCGAGATTTAATGCATATTTTGATTCAACCACTGGTTCTAGTGATATTAACCTAATGCATCCAGACTACCATGCCCTAATTAGAGACTCCTTTGGAATTAAAATCTCTCACTAAATTTCCCATCCACTAACCCCACTTCATTAAATGACCTTCCCTTCACCAAAGATGGTTCCTCGCTAGATTTTTTGACCCAAAAATTATTTAGAAAAATTAAGGGTGCAAACATTAGCTAAATATCCATATACATGACATCTTGTAGATGTAAACAAGATACCCACATAGTTTTAATATGAATAGTGTTATAGGTCTCCTTGGTCAAGTGCAATTTTCTTTACAAGACCCTATATGAGGTCCATTGTCACCAAAGTATGGGAAATAGTACAAAAATTGGAAATTTGAAAACCACTATTTGTTTCCAAAAAGAACCAAGGATATTGACTATTTATTGAAACACATTCATAAACCAGAGTTCTAGTAACAAGCTGAGAATCTTACCAAGATTGGTTGTAAATGTGTTTTCTCTAGTCTCACACCAAAAAAGGGACTCCACTTCTTCAATGAAAGTAGTGAGTGGCCTTGTAACCAATGACATGCCAAAAAAATTAAAGAATTTACCTCAAATTGAAAGGTTAAGGTTAATAACCCTTTCACCAACATATGGAAAACTATGAGGTAACTTAATATTGACATCCATTTTCCTTCGATTTGTGCTTGAGTGATTGATCCAGCAAATGACAACCATAAAAATGCCCAGTCAATTCTTGGTTTTATAATTCCATGACTTTATGAATTTTAATGTCTTCTTCAAATATAAAATAATCTATTGTGTCTTCTATTTTACACATCTTCTACCTTTTTTAATGAAGACACCTACAACCTAACTCACTTCCTTCCATATATCACCCCACGATTGTGGAATAATGGCTGAGAGGAGACATTTCCCGCATGGAAAGAATGTTCTAACTCACCTATCCAAGATAAACTCTTTCAAAAACTCCCCTATTATTCTTTTTAAATGTAGTTAATTGAGTTTACAAATATCGATTCCAATGATGTCTAAATTATTGATAGCTTTTGCTTCACCTAGCTCAATCAGGGAAGATGTTACATGAATAACCAGGCTCAAAGATGAGTTACCACCAATCCTAATTGAATTATTACTATACAACATAATTATCTAAAACTTGATTAGGCCTTACTTGATTTGACATCTAAGACAAATTTATTCATAAAATATATACTATACCTATCATGCATACATTTGGCAAATTAGGTGTAATAACTTAATGTTTTGTTTATAAAATCCTCATTCCCATCATCACTTACAACTTCAAATCCCCTTGGAGAAAGAGGGGAAATGGTCCCTTGAAGAAAATTGATAACCTTATAGTGGGTCTTAAAAAATTGCTTAATTAATCCTTTGATCTCATAATTTCCATATTATTGGATCCATTAACCCCATCTTATATTCACATCACTATAGTGTAAAAGTTTCACATTGTTCCTTTTTGTCCTATTAGGAATATATTTCCCCACTATTTTTGTCCAAACTTAGAAAAAAATTATTAAAATTACGTATTTGAATTATTAAATATATAGATTATATATTTTAAAATACATTTACAGTATTAACAATTAACAATTTCAACAAAAATTATATTCTTAAATTCTCTCTCTCTCTCTCTCTCTCTCAAAAAAAAAAAAAAAAAAAAAAATGATTAAAATTACGTATTTGAATTATTAAATATATAGATTATATATTTTAAAATACATTTACAATATTAAGAGTTAACAATTTCAACAAAAAATATACTCTCTCTCTCTTTCTCTCTCTTATATATATCCCTTATGGAGGTGTTATTAATAAGATGATGGGTTGTAGGACGTTGTGCTCTCTCTCTCTCTCTCTCTCTCTCTCTCTCTCTCTATATATATATATATATATATATATATATATATATAGATATATATAGATATATATATATATCCCCTATGGAGGTGTTATTAATAAGATGATGGGTTGTAGGACGTTGTGCCCTCCTCCTCCCAAGTGTGCCACTTCATTTAAGATTCGCAAGTTGACATGCGGTGTTATAGGTGGTATCATCTTCTTTAAATGAAATTTACTCAATTGGTCTTGGAGTCTGAAGAGGCAAGTGCAAGTGGAGGTGAGGGCAAGCCCTCCTCCTCCCATTGTTGGTTTTCGGTTGCTTTGATGGTTTGTGGTCTCTCTTGGAACAAAGAAAAACTATTATAGTGTAGCTTTAGTGTTGCTTCTTGTTTTCATAGGTGTGGCCTCAGTATTTTTACTACTCTGGTGTGAAAATTATTTCCTTTTTCTTTTATAATTTTCCAGTCTTGGGTCTTATGTCAATGGTTCAATTAGTTTTCTTTACATTTGTGTTTGTTTGTTTCATTGCACCTAATTCTCTTTCCCATGGGAGAGTTTAATGATAATTGGGAATCTCTAAGTTCAAATTATTTTTAGGTCCTGAATTATAAATTGTCTCGCAAGAGAAAGATTCTCTTGTACCTCTTTTTCTCACCGGTGGAACTACACTATTAGTGCTTTCTTTATGCATCTTTGTGTCTCACCAATTCCTAGGTAAGTCTCACCATCTTTTAGGGAAATGTAGAGTCTTGTGTGTCATGGTTTTAGGCTGCAAGAATTTGATAATTTGGTGTATTTGGGACCCCTTGTTTGGTGAGTGAGTGATGATTTAGTGGTATTTAGTTATTTTTGAAGAGATGTTGGGCCTACTCCTTCTTATTTTTTTTTCTAGGTCATGGTTCTTTTAGAAGTTGTCCCAAATGTTTTTTCTTAGTAGTGATAATGCCTCCTAGGCAAAGAATGTGTAGTAGGCGAGGCGGTGGAGGAAAATCTAATTTGGTGAGGAAGAGGGTTCACCCTTTTACATAAGATTCAATGGTTACTCTTTTTAATGTAGTGCCTCCAAAGGTGAGGAAATAAATTCATGTATTGGAAAGTCAAGATGGAGTGTACTGTCCATATCATTTAGATTCTAAGGTGATTGGCGATGAAGCTAAATGTATTCCCTATCCTGGTAAATCTTGGAGCAAGAATATACATTTCTTGTATTCTCTTTCTTTGCATCACCAAATGTAAACCCTAATGTAGTTGGTCTTCAAATATAAGCAAGTGGATTATTATAATGTATTATGTTCTCTGGAGGACATTAAAAGCATGCTCCTCAATAAAAGGTTTTGCTTGGACAAAATGGATTCTCATTTGTCTCATGTAAAGCTCTTTCTTGTGAGGGATTTTTCCTCAAGTTACCTTATAGATCGTTCGGGTTCTATTGCTTAGGCATCGACTACAATCTCCTCTTCAGACCATGATTAGTGTTGCTAGGTTAGCATGATTTTTTGCAGTTAATTTGGGTCGGTCAAGATGGTTTTAATTTATGGCTCTATGTGCTTATGGATAACTCTATGTTTTATAGAAGGACCTTTGTTCTTGTTGTCTCTCTGGGTTCTGAATTGGGCCTTTTGATATGGATTTGTATTAGCTGGTATTTTGCAAGGCTCTATGAATTTAAGGATGAATATGTGTTTGATAGATGGTTCTTTGTTTATGTTGGTTACTATGGACTTACAAGGATAGGATATGTACGGTGGTGGATATGTGCATACAATTGGGAATTTCTATTTTTGGTTCCCATCATAAAGTTCATTGTTCTAGTTTCTAATTGGGTATTACACCTGGATTATGATAATATATGCTCTTTGAAGAGTGTTATGCTTTGGTTTGAAGGCATTTGGTTTTTCTCTAGGTTTATGTCCTTGGTATTGTATTGGAATTATGATGATATATGCTCATGTAGGAGTGTTTTTTCTTTGGTTGGAAGACATTGGGTCTAGTTTGGAATTGTTGGAAGAGTGTTTTGCTTTATCTCATTGTTGTTGGGTTTTGTCTGGATCTTAGTCTATGGTGGTTTACGTTGCTGGAGGTGCACTTGCTTTGGTGTGATGAAGCTAGGTCTTTTCTCGGTTTATTATGTTGCAATTAACTCTTGTCAAGGGGAGATGTGTACTATGGATTAAAGTTTAGTGACTAGGAAAATGTTGTATTTTGCGGCATTATTTCATAAAGTTCTTATTGCATCTATTATGGTAATAGATAGTAATTACAAATATGTTATTATGGCCTAATGTATTGGACTAAGCATTATTCACTGCGAATCTATTTCTCTTGTGTTTATGTGATATTTCAGTCTTCTAGCATGTTTTGTTGGTTTGGATTTGTAAAGAAAGCTATGTAACACTGTTTTGTTTATGAAATAAAAAGTGTTAAAAAAAACAAAAAACATATAAAATAATTAAATTTCACGTGATTCACACTAACCATATACTAACATATCCATTTATTCATCGGAGGAAAAAGCCACTCCTGATGTGTTAAAGTATAGCCCACATAGCCTTCAAATTAGGTACCCATTTTGAATGGGGAATCTCGATCATGGGAAATTATTTGTAGACTTTGAAAATCTTGCCCACACACTTAACTTGGAATCTATAATCATGTGAGTCTCATTATATTATATTAGTTACTCAATTCATCATGTTCAAGCATCTTAAAGGAAAGTTTTGTACCATGAGTTTAATAAAGTACTTTTGTGAAACAATTTGATTGCATCATCAAAATAAAGTTAATAAATAAAAAGGGACCATTAAAAGATCTTTGAAAGCTACATAGTAGCTAGTACCTGTCAATTAGTTTAAATATAGCTAAATTGAAGAAAAAAATAATAAAATGCTAAATTTACATATATCCCATTTTGCAACAACAAAACAATTGCATTTAGGGAAAAAAAAATTAATAACCTTCAATGCATTTATTATTGATTATCTTTGTTATTTTATGCTTACCTTGATGTTAGTAAATGAAATATTTCAATAAAGATTTTCTCAAGCATCCTACTTGCTCATCCTACTCACTCAATGCATTTCATATTGATAAATATCATTCAATGGATAAATGAGAGAGGTTACTGGTCAATGTTATTTGTGGTTGAATAGATGCAGAGGTAGAGAAAACACTCATCATAAATTGAAATAAATGGAAGAAGGAAGGAAATGAAAATACATCATCCACATACTATTTATATCCAACATTGCCCAAGGATTGAAGGTAGAATATTTTTTTTTAAGTCACACCATATAAATATAGTGATATTTAGTACTTAACAAAATTATACATCAAGAGTAATGTTCACTTGTGTTTTGTTTAATGTTTAGATTGATGAAGGTGATGTACAATCAAATGTATGAAATTTAACAAAGCTCCTTCAAGAACTTGATTCGACCCAAACATTTCAATTTGGGTACCTGTCACTACTTCACCCTCTTTGGAAAAACACTTGGGAATATCAGCACACTTGAAACATTAAACTTTTCTAGGTGTAATAAAATAGGAAATATTGCTTCTCAACTTACACATCAACAATTCCTAGAGGAACTAATTTTGAATTTTGTAGAGTTCAAAGAATTGTCAACTACCATTGGAAACCTCCACAAATTTGGAAATTCTATCTCTATATGTTCCTTTGTTGGAATCCCACCTGCATTCACTTGGTAACCTAACAAACTTAAGGAATTTTGTTACTCTCCTCGAGGAAATTAAAATATCTTTCCAACTCGATTAGCGAGTTGAAACAATTTGACATGCTTGTCAATAACTTCTCGATTCATGAATTTCCATTTTCCATTGTGGAAAAGGTTCAAGGAGACCACAAATTGGTTGACTCTTCTATTGACAACTGCACGCCTAGGCTCATTGACTTAGGCTTATCGAAGACTAAAATAACATAAATACTAAAATAACTTAAATATCATTTGGTGAAGGTGTTTTCCCACTTCTTTAATGTCTCAATCTTAGTTATTGTCATGATCTAATGGAGGCTTCATCATTGCCTAATTAGAAAATGAACTAATACCATTATTGCTTCTACCAACATAGCCAATTTAGCTACTACATAAAGCATGCCACAACTTTGAAATAATAGATTTATGGGGTAAAACTGAATTGAGTATGTCTAGTGGAAAATTCTTCTTCCCTATAGTATGGAGGAATTTTGCATAACAACATAGCTTAATTAACTGATGGAAACCTTCAACCACACGTTTGTGTTTTTCCAAGAATGGTAGAACAAACATATGAAGGAAGTCACCCACTTTCTAGTTAAAAAAAATTCCATGAATTCATAAGGAATTTCACCTAAAATCATATGTTAACTGATTGACAGAAGCTTTAAACCATAATTTTGTTTTCCTAAGAATTATGAATTAGAGAAATTTTGAGGTCTAAAATGGGTCTCCTAAGGAATATTTTAAAATAATAGTTGAAATAATAAAATAAGATTAGATTACCCCATCAAGTTTTAGAGGAAAACAAGAAAAACTACTTTTTCAACTTGTATTTTCAACTTATCTCCCTATGATTTTACTCAAATTTTGAGCGGGAGCATTCGTTGGTTGCGGAATTTAATTTTTCATCCAAGGAGTACCCATGTTTCATACTTTAGATGGACCCTACTACATGAAAAATGTGAAATACATGGAAAAACACAATTGCAATCATGTTGTTTCATGTATTTCACATTTTCCTTGTAGTAGGGTCCATCGAAATTATGAAACATGGGTACTCCTTTGATGAAAAAGTAAATTCCACATCCAACAAGTGCTCCTGCCCAAAATTTGAGTTAAATCGTAGGGCGATAAGTTGAAAGTACTAGTTGAAAACATATTTTTTATTTTTTTATTTTTTTACCTTTTTACTCCAAAAATGGTGTATCATCTCCCATGGTTGACATCATCATATTGAATCCTATTGATTCTTATAAAGTTGATTTTTGTTGTACAAATTTTTTTTTATGCCCATTTTTTACCTCGAAATTTCTCTAATGAAATCTCTATTAAGAATTCAAAATTATTGATCTATTTTAAGATAAACTTAAAATGTTGAAATTTACTTAAAAGCAAGAATGAAGGATTTAGAACAAACTTATTCCAATGGAGTAAATAAAGTGATGTTGTCGAATCCATTAAAAATAAACTCCAATTTCAATCACAAATAGCGTGTGTAGTACTACCATAGAATAATAGATAGTACAAAAACTTGACATCATAGGCTAGGAGAAGGCCCGTTAGCGGTGGCGATGAGATTGTAGGCCAAAACATTGCCATGCATGATAGTTTGAACAAAGGGCTAGCAGAGGATACTTTGTGCATCATTGTTCTTGGGATAAACTCATTAATGACTCTAGCAATAGATAGGCGTGTGAAATGGTAGCATTTCAAAATGGAATCTCGCACCTAACCATAGTCAACAATGTATAGGGAGACAATTATACAGATGGTAGAAAACTAAACTATCGTAGACATCATTCAGTAAATCCT
Organism: Pinus tabuliformis; assembly: GCA_031772625.1. Taxonomy (NCBI): domain Eukaryota; kingdom Viridiplantae; phylum Streptophyta; class Pinopsida; order Pinales; family Pinaceae; genus Pinus; species Pinus tabuliformis. The sequence continues at coordinate 1,267,969,809 of CM062819.1, read as the reverse complement.
CAAGGTAGTTGTTGTAACTTATTCTCACACCCCAAAAGTTACAAAATTTTTGAGTTTTAGCCAGTCTGCCTCTTAGCTTAATCCTCATGCTTATTTAAACTAGTTGTCGGGCTGATTTTGAGTAATTTTTATATTTTATATACTTAGTTTTACAAAAACATATATTTTTTTTAAATTACTTTTATTTAAAATAATATTGGGTTTATCACCCAATCTCCAAGTTCAATTAAGGATCGAAGCCGACCAACAATTATGCAAGCCGACGCTCCATTGGATATGACAAGTCACAAGCCATGCAAGTCAAAGTTCAAACATAAGTGTCAAGTCATAAGCCACACAACAATTATGCAAGCCGACGCTCCATTGGATACGACAAGTCACAAGCCATGCAAGTCAAAGTTCAAACATAAGTGTCAAGTCATAAGCCACACTTATGGCAGCAGACATCAAAGCACGAGAGGAGCCCATAAGGGCACAGATTTCTTTCAACTACACCTTGAAAAGTATTGAGTCAAATGGTGTATATAAACACCATTTATATTCTTCGCTTGGTGCATATGGGATAAAGTCCCATGGAGAGCTAAACTCCAAGTCAAAGACCAATGCAATAAGCACCAAACTAAGGCAGAACCTAGCCCACCAAACATCACCATTACGCAACATTTGACACTGAGAGGAACCCACAAGGAGTTGAGAGGAGGTACACATGTTGAAATGTGTTGTGGCTGGTCAATCATATAAAATGGGTCTAATTCTTTGATACATATGGGATAAAATCCAACAAATAGTCCAAAAATTCATGGAAATCAAATACAATGCTCATCCTAAGTCTCAAAGCCAGCTCAATGCTTAGTTAAAATCCTGATAGTTTTCAACGGTGAGTAATGCATCCAAGGTAAATCATTGGTCATCAATCATTCTGGGGCCATAGGTGTTTTTGAAGTTTAATTTGAGGAGGGTGTCTGTAATTGTGGTTTTTGCAAAAGGCCAATTTGGTTACGTGGCGCTCTATGGAATATTGTGGGACCCCTCCCCAGTAAAAAACCGCTTACATCTATCTACCCCTCGCAATCCAATTTTAATTTCAATGACAGCGCACGATTTGAAATTCTTTGTAATATGGAAGTACCAACATATTTTCCAAAAGGAGATTTCATTATTATAGATTGTAAGGTTTAGAGATCTCATTTCTAGCTGTGCTGAGGAGGGAGTGAGGATTCTCGGTGAAGGAAAATTTTTCGTATTATATAGGTTCCCTAGAAATTATACAAACCAATTATACATGTCTTTAAAGATTCTTCTGGGTGTCGTTCTAGCTATTCCCCCATTCAACTCTCCTATAAATATTGTTATGTCTAAGATTGCTCCTACCCTTATTATTGGGAATTTGATTATGCTGAAGTCGTCAACTCAGAGAATAGTAGAAACCTTGCACATGATACTCTACATCCATTTGGATGGATTCCAAAAGCACCTTATCAATTGTGTCACAGAAAAGAGATCCAAAAGCATAATATAATTACCACTTTTGTATTAAAACATGTCAATATATTCAAGGAAAGAATGGTGACCTTTCAAGTACAAATTTTCTATGATTTGAGTAATGAATTCTATTCACCACCATTGTGAGACACTTAAAATTGATTTGGGTAGATTGTTTCATTTTCAAGTGTTGATGAGAAGGACCAAAATGATTAATATAGTTGGTGTTGTTTATTCTTCAGAAAGGGACTATTAAAAATTTTAAATAGTAATGTACAAACAGTGAATTTCGAGTGCAATTTTTGGGTAATTGAAGATCAATTTCAAAAATCTAGAACGCGGGTTTTGTGCAAAATGGCACCAATTAGGTTCTACACATGAATTTCTGGCAAATTTTGAGTGGTTTGGGATATTTCCTCAGATATTTGAAGGGTGTATGTTCAGATTTTGGCATGGCCGATTTTCTGCAAAATGCCTCTAAAAAAAATAGTTAATTTTTCTACTGGTTGCGTATGGAAGGATGGACTATGTTCCTGTTTGGACTATTGGTGATGCCATTGTTAGTAAGAACATGTTTTCAAATATATCAATGACAGGGTATGGATTCTGGTATATTGAGTGTACTCTCAACATAAAATATTCTAGTATAATCCAAGTTATGTAGTACAATATTCCTATTGTCATAAGAAATGTTTTCGATCTTTCATCTCCTAGGACAAATATATGTCTTCCTTATATTATAGAGGCTAAGGAATTTGAGCCAGGTTAAGACTCTGATTCGAATGTAAAAGATTTTGCAACCATCGACAATGAAAAACTTGTAAATGTTGAAGGAATTGGAATAATGAATACAATTTTTGGTTCAGTCAAAGATGTTGATGCCAAGGTTATTATGATATCACAAGTCGAGGTCGTTTCTGACTGCAACATTGTTGGCACTTGTTGGACAATGAATGTAAAGCACACCTAGAGTTTGTGCTACTTTATTTAATGAGATAGCAAAGACCAATATAAATGTTTAGAATATTTCTCAGGGTGCTATGAGTACAATATTACAGTGGTTGTGAAACAAGAAGACTCAACAAGCCTACTTAAGAGATCACAGCTTGCAGGCACATGAAAAGCTCAAAATCTTGTTGAAGAATTAGAAGTTGAATCTGAACTATTTAAGAGACTTGTGGAGAATGGATTTGAGGATATAATATGAGATTTAAGAAAGTTAGTATTTCTTCCAAACAACTTGTGGTGCAATTTGAAACTTGTAGACAACAATCATTTTATTAGTGAAGTGAGATGGCTTTTGAACTCCAATAATGTAGTAACATCAAATTGTGAAGTTTTAATAGATGGCCAGCTAAATAAATGTATTGTCTGTTTTGAACAATAATACAACAGAAGCTCTTTAATCTACAAGTTTGAAAATTCGAGATAATTGTTAACCTCTTGTGAAAACTCTGGTCAAACTCCTTTAACTTGAAATTGGCAAAGGCACACTCTTCACCATCTCTTGGAGTAGTATTCTATTTTTCTACTAATCATCATAAGAAGATTCTTATTTTCAAATCTAATACAATGCATAATAATAGGTTATATGAAAAATTTGAAGGTAGGAAACTATGCTCTCTTTAGAAAAATTGGAAGCAAATAAAATTCAAAGAAAAAAGTGTTGGCTAGTAAAGGTAGCAAAGTATGCCCATTCTAAAGGGCGGTTGGCAATTTTTGGGAGACAATTATGAAGCAACCCCAAATTTCTAGACATGAAAATCAACATCTTGGAGATAGAGGATCACATTCCAAATCCCAGAAGAGAACCCAATAGTCAAGGGATCACATCATATTTAAAGGCAGCATTCTGGGAATCTAAATTAGCAGTCAAAGGATTATATCCAGAATTAGCAGCAGATGATTTTCCAGTGGTTGCAAATTTCTTGCAATTTTTCAAAGATTATTTTTATTTCTAGTATATTGTTCATATTTGTTTTTGCAAAAAGCTAGACACAAATAGCTTAATGTAATACTATATATATTATTTGATTTTGATTGTAAAGAGTTAGCTTTTGATGCCAAAACCCTGTCATTTCTGTAAATACTTTTATTACAGGAATTTTAATTAAAGTATTATGGCTTTAGTTTCATGACATAAATTGTTTCTCATGTATGTCTTTCTCTGTTATTTCATAAGTTGTTTCTGCTTATGTTCAAGGTAACATAGGAGTCAGGACAAGGCTAGGTTTGGGTATCAACCACCCTAACAACCCACTGCAAAGTTATCATCTACACAGAGATTAGCTAATTGAACATTCTTTTTAAATCATCTCCTCTACATCATTTAATTGTTGCCTTTTGTCATCTCTTGAATGTATATTGTTTGGCTGTAGAATTCTTCTGCGTGCATCTACTATATTTGATTGATTAAATATTAAGTATGAATACTTAATTATCTGATTTCTCTTCTATTCCTCCACTAAACTCTGTATGCTATGTCTTTCTATCGGAACTAGGCGTTGGCAGTTTGATTAAGTTTCATCAAGAGAGGGCTTTATTTATGAGCAGAGATTGGATAATCATCAAGAACCACCTACAACAAATAATAGACCTCGTCATTGTGCTTCAAAGGCGATTCTTCAGTGACAGTGAACAATGTTAAAAAAAGGCTCGTAACACTTAAGGGAGCCCCCTATGGTTTGAGTGTCGGCTTGAACCTAAAGTTTGGTCGAATTGGTTTCTCAGCGAAGTTTCGCAAGCAAGAACTGCCTTCGAGAAACAGATACAACAATATTTATTCAGATGGCATTTTGTTTTGCAAACAACAATGATGCCATATCCATTGTTGTGTCAAATACACCATTTTTTTCCTAAAAGGTGAAGAACATCGAGTAGAAATTGTTTCATTGATTTCTCAATGACACTTGGAACGAGGATGGGAGAACAAGCCACCTAGCTCTTTAACGCAACAATTAGAGTCAATCATGGGTTTCACAGTGATGGAAGTAATGGAGGTCATTAAATGTATCGCGAGATCCTTGGTTCCAAAAACGAAGGCTTCTTGAGATGAAGGACAAGCATAGATTCCCTCTGCCACCATGGAGAAATCAGGTAAAGGTGCACCTCATATTTGATCTTGTCGGCCACGTGCATGCACTTCCCACCGTCATCTTGATTTACCATGGGCTTACCCTTGTCATTTTGCAATCCAGTTGGTTTGTAGTGGATGGAATTAGATGCTTCTAGACCACCACGTCACGTCCTTTCTTGGATCAATGACATCCCATTTCTCATGAATTGTGAGTATGTTTAGCCAAGAACATTATGCTCGCTTATTCAAACTCATAACTATCATATGTGAAAACATATTTACTCCATGATTATTAATCAGTATAGAATAAATAAATAAATTTAAATATTAAATAAAAATTTACAAAATTTAATCCATAATTTTAAATTATGAAAAAGCTTAATTTTTTTTTATAAAAACAAATAACACCCGATGAAAAAAAAAAATGAACACATAATACCATTCCTACTACACATTAAGAAATCTAAAATAATCATTAAACAAAAAGAATTATGATTAAAATATTCACATGGAAACAATAATAATTATATATATATAACACTTAAAATCCACCTCTAAATTTACCTAACACCATCCCAAATTTATATTAAAAATATTCATCTACGGTATGTAAAGTTTACCTCTAAATATTTATATTAAAGGCGGTGTGAAGAATATTTTGTGGAAAGTATTCACATATTACTTTGTTATGTGAAAAAGGCCAACAGTGTTATATAATTCACATGGGAGGTGGTAAGTATTTGATTATTATTAAATTAAATTAATGCAGACGAGGGAACCATGACTACTGTTTTTCTTGTTTTTTCTCAACCGGAGTCCTCTCTGAACTGTAACATTAGCGTAATGGAGATCATGCGTCATTGATGCAGGGCATTTGTCTTTGATCTCACATTGAGAGAAGGATGAGCGGCTAGTTCCTGTCCGAAAACGCATGACTAATTTAAATTTATTGTTTTGAAATTTAATTAAATATGTTTTTATATTATAAATGTTAATTGGTAATTTCAGATATATGAAATTATTGAAACTCGAGACCCAGGCTCATAGTAGATTTCTCTAAGTTACAAAAAAAAAATATTAAACATATTCAATAGTGTTTATTTCTATTACTAAATAACTAAATGATTAGGTACACAGTGATTATTTATAATAAATTATATTAAAATATTTTCAAAAAATTATTAACTATAATATATAGTTAAGAGGAATAATTAATAATAACTTTTAAACATTTGAAGTAATAATAATATATAGGGTTTGTATTTCAAATAAATTCATAAAGGATGTTTTCGTAACAACTTTAACACTCAAAAGCCTAAACTTTCGGCCCGGAGTATGCCGTAAAACTGCTTCTGCTTGGCTAAGAGCTCGTCTTCCTCGGACGTAAGGAAACAGGTTAACGGCCCAAGACCCAGAGGCATCTGGCAGGAGTGAAAGCCTGCTCCCTTACGGACCACCAGCGGGTTATTACAGGTGGCGTGGTTTTCCTTGATAACAGTGATGAGTCAAACCGACATTCGCGGATAGCAGCCAGAGATGGTTGTCCTCACTGTTGGTTTGACACCTGAGTTTGATAGGTTTTGCCACCTTCGAAAAAAAAAAAAAAACCTAAACTTAATTTTTTATGAATGTGTCTTAGCCTTGGTAATCACATATTTGATATTTCTATATCCAATCATGAAATAACTCTTTTATAATCAAATTAATATATAGATGCATTTTATAAAAACAAAGATCTATTACCAAGGTACCAACAATAAATAAATAAAAACGTAAAAGCTCTCAAAATAAAATAGATTTTTTTTTTTTGAGTAAACAAACAAGGAAAGTAGTTTTCATGATTTTCATGGGACAACTAAAAACCCTTCAATTAGATTACTCTATTTCCATAAATTAGTGTTTTATATACTATACCAATAAGTCATGCATGTGAGCATTCCAAGTTGAGTCTCAACTTTTAAGCTTTAAATTTGATTGTTCGAAGTTTAGACTTAAATATGCCCAATGTAAAATAGTATGATAAAATTTAAGCTTAAATATACACAATATAGAATAGTATGATGTAAGTAGCAAGAAAATTGTCAAAACCCCACTATTAATGAATCACACTTATCTTAAAGTCTCAACACGACTAGAATATCTAAACTAATATTTATCCCTAACTTCTTTTTTTATTTTTATTTTATGGAATCCTTTTTTAATATATATATATATATAAAATTTCCATATATAAATAATATTATTTTAATTTATATATATATATATATATAAATAATATCTTTCTTAAAAATTATATCAAATATTTTAAAGATTTACATTTGCTGACTAGAAAGTATACCCAAATAACAGATGTAATAGATCTAAATTTGGAAGAATCGAATCTTAACTATTCACCTCACAAAAATCTTAACCCATACATTATAAATATCATTATTAAAATATAAATTTTAAAATAATCAATATTTTAACAAAAACCCAACAAACAAATTTAATCCTAATCGATGTGTAAACACTTCAGCTTGAGCATTATAAAGCAAAATGTATTTTAAAATTTGTCGTGCGGTTTCTGCCCTGCGGACATTTGGAACAACTATATTTGGAGCTTTATTGTTATAAACCCTTCAGCTTCAGCATTATAAAACAAATTGTATTTAAGATTTGTCGTGTCGCCCTTTTTATGCTTTACTAGGTGCTTTCCCCGAATTCGGGGAAACCGTCGTATGTGGGCGCAGAGAGGTCAACGTCTCTTTACGCCCCACTTAAATCATTTGGGATTTGGTTGGGCCCCATGCTAAATATTTAATTTGGGTATCAATAAAATATATTTTGATACAAATTAATATTATATATATTTAAAATATATTAATAATAAAAAATTATTTTAATTTGTTTTGGTGTTTTTATGCATATAGTAAGTAAAATATTTTAATGTTAACTATATATATTATACGTCATTTTAAAATAATATGTATTTATCAGAAAAAAAATTATAGTTAAAACATTTGTTTATTTTTATATATATTTCATTCAAAAATACATTTTAAACAATCAAAAATTACATATTATATTTTGTATTCTAAAAAACTTCAGATATGAAAAAAACTGATCTTTCTCTACTCATATTAGATCCATACTTAAAATTGAATACTATATTTAAATACCAAACTTGATATCTTCACCCAAGAGCATGCTTAAAAGTGATATTTGATTTAGACCATGTGATACTCAACCTCTGTTACACTTTTTCTTGTTCCTCTTTGCATGTGCTTCTGCCTCGTTGCATTTCTGACCTTTACTCTTCATTTAATAATGCCTGCCTTACTTTGACACCGACTATATATTCCCCATCTCGCTCCATCTCTCCGTTCGGGGTTGAGTGAGTGAGTGAGTGCTTTTTCTTTGGTTGGAAGTCATTGGGTCTAGTTTGGAATTGTTGGAAGAGTGCTTTTCTTTATCTCATTATTGTTGGGTTTTGTCTGGATCCTGGTCTGTGATGGTTTATGTTGCTGGAGGTGCAGTTTCTTTGGTGTGATGACGCTAGGTCTTTTCTTGGTTTATTATGTTGCAATCAACTCTTGCCAAGGGGAGATGTGCTCTATGGATTAATGTTTCGTGACTAGGAAAACACTATATTTTGTGGCATGATTTCATAAAGTTCTTATTGCGTCTATTATGGTAATAGCTAGTAATTACAGATACGTTATTATGGCATAATGTATTGGACTAAGCATTATTCTTTGTGAATCTATTTCTCTTGTGTTTATGTGATATTTCAGCCTTCTAGCATGTTTTTTTGGTTGGGATCTGTAAAAAAAGTTATGTAACCCTGTTTTGTTTATGAAATACAAAGTGTTTAAAAAAAAAAAAAAACATATAAAATAATTAAATTTCACCTGATTCACACTAACCATATATTAACATATCCATCTATTCATTAGAGAAAAAAACCACTCATGATGTGTTAAAGTATAGCCCAAATAGTCTTCAAATTAGGTACCCATTATGAATGGGGAATCTCGATCATGCAAAATTATTTGTAGACTTTGAACATCTCGCCCACACACTTAACTTGGAATATATAATCATGTGAGTCTCACTATATTATATTAGTTAAACAACTCATCAAGTTCAAGCATCTTGAAGGAAAGTTTTGTACTATGAGTTTAATAAAGAACTTTTGTGAAATAATTTGATTGCATCATCAAAATAAAGTTAATAAAGAAAAAGGGACCATTAAAAGATCTTTGAAATGTGGAAAACAAGTGCTACATAGTAGCTAGTACGTGTCAATTTGTTTAAATATAGCTAAATTGAAGAAAAAAATAATAAAATGCTAAATATACATATATCCCATTTTGCAACAACAAAACAATTTCATTTAGGGAAAAAAAATAATAACCTTTGATGCATATGTTATTTATTATCTTTGTTATTTTATGCTTACTTGATGTTAGTAAATGAAATATTTCAATAAAGATTTTCTCAAGCAGGATGCTCATCCTACTTGCTCAATGCATTTCATATTGATAGATATCATTTAATGGATAAATGAGAGAGGTTACTCGCCAATGTTATTTGTGGTTGCATATTGATAGATATCATTTAATGGATAAATGAGAGAGGTTACTCGCCAATGTTATTTGTGGTTGCATAGATGTAGAGGTAGAGAAAACACTCATCATAAATTGAAATAAATGGACAAAGGAAGGAAATGAAAATACATCATCCACATACTATTTATAGCCAACATTGTCGTGGGATTGAAGGTACAATATTTTTTTTAAGTCACGCCATATAAATATGTGCACTGTGAATAATAAAAATAGTGATATTTAGTACTTAACAAAATTATATATCAAGAGTAACGTTCACTTATGTTTTGTTTAATGTTTAGACTAACGAAGGTGATGTACAATCGAATGTATGAAATTTAACAAAGCTCCTTCAAGAACTTGATTCAACCCAAACATTTTAATTTGGCTTCCTGCCGCTACTTCACCCTCTTTGGAAAAGCACTTGGGAATATCAGCATGCTTGAAAGATTAAAATTTTCTCAGTGTAATAAAATAGGCAATATTTCCTCTCAAGTTATACATCAACAATTCCTAGAAGAACTAATTTTGAATTTTGCAGAGTTTAAAGAATTGCCAACTACCATTGGAAACCTCCCCAAATTTGGAAATTCTATCTCTATATGTTCCTATGTTGGAATCCCACCTGTATTCACTTGGTAACCTAACAATATTAAAGAAATTGATACTCTTCTTGAGGAAATTGAAATATCTTGCCAACTCGATTGGCAAGTTGAAACAGTTTGACATGCTTGTCAATAACTTCTCGATTCACAAATTTCCATTTTCCAATGTGGAAAAGGTTCAAGGAGACCACAAAATGTTGGAATCTTCTATTGACAACTGCATGCCTAGGCTCATTGACTTAGACTCGTCGAAGACTAAAATAACTGAAATATCATTTGGTGAAGGTGTTTTCCCACTTCTTTAATGTCTCAATCTCAGTTATTGTGATGATCTAATGGAGGTTTCAGCATTGCCTAATTAGAAAATGAACAAATACTATTATTGCTTCTACCAGCATAGCCAATTTGGCTACTACATAAAGCATGCCACAACTTTGAAATGATAGATTTATGGGGTAAAACTGAATGGAGTTTCTCTGGTGGAAAATTCTTCTTCCCTATAATATGGAGGAATTTCGCATAAAATCATAGCTTAATTAACTAATGGAAACTTTCAACCACACGATTGTGTTTTTCCAAGAATGTCAGAGAAAACATATGAAGGAAGTCACCCACTCTCTAGTGAAAACATTTTACGTGAATTCTGAAGAAATTTCAACTAAAATCATGCATTAATTGATTGATGGAAACTTTAAACCACAATTTTGTTTTCCTAAGAATTCTAAATTAGAGAAATTTTGAGGTCTAAAATAATAGTTGAAATAATAAAATAAGATTAGATTACCTCATCAAGTTTTAGAGGAAAAAAAGAAAAAACTACTTTTTCAACTCGTATTTTCAACTTATCTCCCTATTATTTTGCTCAAATTTTGAGCGGGAGCATTTGTTGGATCAGGAATTTAATTTTTCATCCAAGTAGTAGCCATGTTTCACACTTTCGATGGACCCTACTACATGAAAAATGTGAAATACATGAAAAAACGCAATTGCAATCACGTTTTTTCATGTATTTCACATTTTTTGTGTAGTAGGGTCCATCAAAAGTATGAAACATGGGTACTCCTTGGATGAAAAATTAAATTCCGCATCCAACGAGTGCTCCCGCACGAAATTTGAGTAAAATCATAGGGAGATAAGTTGAAAGTACTAGTTGAAAAAGTTTTTTTTTGTTGCATTTTTACTCCAAAAATGGTGAATCATCCCCCCATGGTTGACATCATCATATTGATTCTTATAAAGTTAATTTTTGTTGTGATGCCAATTTTTTACCTCGAAATTTCTCTAATGAAAACTCTATTAAGAATTGAAAATTATTGATCTATTTTAAGATAAACTTAAAATGTTGAAATTTACTTTAAAACAAGAATGAAGGATTCAGAACAAAATTATTCCAATGGAGTAAATAAAGTGATTTCGTCAAATCCATTAAAAATAAACTCCAAGTTCAATCACAAATAGCGTGTGTAGTACTAACATAGAATAATAGATAGTATAGAAACTTGACAAGACAGGCTAGTAGAAGGCTCGTTGGCAGTGCCGATGAGATTGTAGGCCAAAACATTTCCATGCATGATAGTTTAAACAAAGGGCTAGCGTAGGATACTCTGTGCATCATTTTTCTTGGGATAAACTCATTAATGACTCTAGCAACATATAGATGTGTGAAATGGTAGCATTTCAAACTGAAAGCTCGCACCCAACCATAGTCGACAATGTATAAGGAGTCAGTTATACAGATGGTAGAAAACCAAACTATGGTAGACATCATTCAGTAAATCCTCAAGGTAGTTGTTGTAACTTATTCTCACACCTTGAAAGTTACAAAAATTTTGAATTTTAGCCAGTCTCCGTCTTGGCTTAATCCTCAGGCTTATTTAAACTAGTTTTCAGGCTGATTTTGAATAATTTTTATATTTTAAATACTTAATTTTACAAAAATATATAATTGTATTTTTTTAATTACTTTTATTAAAAATTAAAATTATTTAAAAAAGGAAAATATTGGTTTTATCACCCAATCTCCAAGTTCAAATAAGAATCGAAGCCAACCAACAATCATGCAAGCCAACGCTCCATTGAATACGACAAGTCACAAGCCATGCAAGTCAAAGGTCAAACACAAGTGCCAAGTCATAAGCCACGCTTATGGCAGCAGACATCAAAGCACGACAAGAGCCCATAAGGGCACGAATTTCTTTCAACTACACCTTGAAAAGTATTGAGTAAAATGGTGTATATTAACACCATTTATATTATTCACTTGGTGCATATGGGATGAAGTCTCATGGAGAGCCAAACTCCAAATAAAAGACCAATGCGATAAGCACCAAACTAAGGCAGAGCATAGTCCACTAAACATTGCCATTACCCAACATTTGACACTAATAGGAACCCATAGGGAGCTGAGAGGAGGTACACATGTTGAAATGTGTTGTGGCTAGTCGATCATATAAAATGGGTTATGTCTAATTCTTTGATACGTATGGGATAAAATCCAGCAAATAGTCCAACAATCCATACAAATAAAATACAACGCTCATCCTAAGTCTCAGAGCCATATCAACGCTCAATTACTATCCTTGTACTTTTCAATGGTGAGTAATGCATCCAAGGTAAATCATCAGTCATTAATCATTGTGGGGCCCCAGGTGTTTTTGAAGTTTAAATTGAGGAGGGGGTCCGCAATGGTGGTTTTTGCAACAAACCAATTGGTTACGTGGCACTCTGTGGAGGATTGTGGTACCCCCCAAGTAAAAAAATCACTTACAACTATCTACCTCCTCACAATCCAATTCTAATTTGAATGACAACGCATGGTTTGAAATTTGCTAGGTAAGATGGAAGTAACAACATATTTTCCACAAGGATGTTTCATTATTACAGATTGTAAGGTTCAGAGTTCTCATTTCTTACTATGCTAAAGAGGGAGTGAGGATTCTCGATGCAGGAAAATCTCTCGTATCATATAGTTTTCCTAGAAATGATAGAAACAAATTATACCTATCTTCAAAGATTCTTCTGGGTGTCGTTCTAGCTATTCCCCTATTCAACTATCCTATAAATCTTGATATGTCTAAGATTGGTCCTACCCTTATTACTGGGAATTCAATTATGTTGAAGCCGACAACTAAGGGAATAGTCGCAGCCTTGCACTTGATACACTACCTCCATTTGGATGGATTCCCAAAGCGCCTTATCAATTGTGTCACAGAAAAGAGATCCAAAAATAGAGTATAATCACAAATTTTGTATTAAAACATGTCAAGATATTCAAAGAAAGAATGGTGACCTTTCAAGTATATATTTTCTATGATATAAGTAATAAATTCTATTCACCACCATCGTGAGACACTTAAAATTGATTTGGGTGGATTTTTTCATTTTCAAGCATTGATGAGAATGACCAAAATGATAACTAGAGTTGGTGTTATTTAGTCTTCATAAAGGGACTATTAAATTTTTAAATAATAATATACAAACAATGAATTTCGAGTGCAATTTATGGGTAATTGAAGATCAATTTCAAAAATCTCGAATGTGGGTTTTGTGCAGAATGGCGTCAATTAGGTGCAACACATGAATTTCTAGCAAATTCTAAGTGGTTTGGGATATTTCCTTAGATCTCTGAAGGGTGTATGTCCAGATTTTGGCATGGCCGGTTTTCTACTAGAAGTGTATAAAAAGATGCACTGTGTTCCTATTTGGACTATTAGTGATGTCATTGTTAGTAAGAACAAGTTTTCAAATATATCAGTGACAGGGTATGGATTCTGGTATATTTAGTGTACTGTCAACAGGAAAGATTATGGTATAATCCTAGTTATGAAGTACAATATTCCTATTGTCATAAGAAATGTTTTCAATCTTTCATCTCCTGGGAAAAATATATGTCTTCCTTATATTATAGAGGCTAAGGAGTTTGAGCTAGGTTCAGACTCTTATTCGATTGTAAAATATTTTGCAACCATCGACAATGTAGCACTTGTAAATGATGAAGGAATTCGAACAACGAACACAATTTTTTGGTTCAGTCAAATATGTCGATGCCAAGGTTATTATGATATCACATGTTGAGGTCGTTTCCGACTGCAACATTGTTTGCAGTTGTTGGAAAATGAATGGAAAGTACACATAGAGTTTGTGCTACTTTATTTAATGAGATAACGAAGACCAATATAAATGTTTAGAATATTTCTAAGGGTTGCTCTGAGTACAATTTTACAGTGGTTGTGAATCAAGAAGATTCAACAAGCCTAATTAAGAGATCACAACTTGCAGGCACATGAAAAGCTCAAAATCTTGTTGAAGAATTAGAAGTTGAATTTAAACTATTTAATAGACTTGTGGAGAATGGATTTGAGGATATAATATGAGATTCAAGAAAGTTGGTATTTCTTCCAAACAACTTGTGGTGCAGTTTGAAACTTATAGACAACAATTAGTTTATTAATGAATTGAGATGGCTTTTGAACTCGAATAATGCAGTAACATCAAACTATGAAGTTTTAATAGATGGTCAGCTAAAGAAATGTATTTTCCATTTTGAAGAGTAATACAACAGAAGGTATTTAATGTACAAGTTTGAAAATTCAAGATAATTGTTAACCTCTTGTGAAAACTATGGTCAAACTCCTTTAACTTGAAGTTGACAGAGACACACTCTTCACCCTCTCTTGGAGTAGTATTCTATTTTTCTTCTAATCATCATAAGAAGATTCTTATTTTCAAATCTAATACAATGTATAATGATAGGTTATATGAAAAATTTGAAGATAGGAAACTATGCACTCTTTAGAAAAATTGGCAGCAAATAAAAGTCAGAGAAAAAAGTGTTGGCTAGTAAATGTAGCAAAGTATGCCTATTCTAAAGGGTAGTTGGCAGTTTTTGGGAGACAACTATGAAACAACCCCAAATTTCTAGACAGGGGAATACACATATTTCTGATAGAGGAGCACATTCGAAATCCCAAATAGAGAACCCAACAGTCAAGGGATCACCTCATATTTAAAGGCGTCATTATGGGCATCTAAATTAGTAGTCAAAGGATTATATCCAAAATTGACGACAATAGATTTTCCAGCGGTTCCAAATTTCTTGCAGTTTTTTAGAGATTCTTTTTATTTTTAGTATATTGTTCATATTTGTTTTTCCAAGAAGCTAGACACAGTTAGATTAATGTAATACTCTATATATTATTTGATTTTGATTGTAAAAGGGTTGGCTTTTGATGCCAAAACCTTGCCATTTTTGTAAATACTTTTATTACAGGAATTTTAATTAAAGTATTACGGCTCTAGTTTCATGACATAAATTGTTTCTCATGTATGTTTTTCCCTATTATTTCATAGGTTGTTTCTGTATATGCTTAAGGTAACATAGGAGTTAGGATAAGGCTAGGTTTGAGTATCAACCTCCCTGACAATGCACTGCAAAGTTATCATCTACATTGAGATTAGCTAATTCAACAATCTTTTCAAATCAGCTCCTCGGCATCATTTAATTGTTGCCTTTTGTCATCTCTTGAATGTATATTGTTTGGCTGTAGAATTCTTTTGCACGCATCTACTATATTTGATTGATTAAGTATTCAAAACGAATACTTGATTTCTCTTCTATTCCTCCACCAAACTCTTTAAGCTATGTTTTTCTATCGAAACTAGGCGTTGGCACTTTGAATAAGTTTCAGTAAAAGAGAGATTTATTTCTGAGCAGAGATTGGATAATCATCAACAACCACCTACAACAAATAATAGACTTGGTCATTGTGCTTCAAAGGTTGTTGTTCAATGATAGTGAAAAACATTAAAAAAAAGCCTTGTAATACTTTAGGGAGCCCCCTCTGGTTCGAGGGCTAGCTTGAACCTAAAGTTTGGTTGAGTTGGTTTCTCAACGCAATTTCGTAGCCAAGAACTGCCTTCGAGAAACATATATAATAGTAGTTACACAGATGGCAATTTCTTTTGAAAACAACAATGATGCTACATTCATTGTTGTGTCAAATACACCATTTTTTTCCTTAAAGGTGAAGAACATTAAGTAGCAATCGTTTTATTGATTTCTCAATGACACTTGGAATGAGGATGGGAGAACAAGCCACCTAGCTCTTTCACACAACAATCAAAGTCGATCATGGGTTTCAAAGTAATGGAAGTAATGGAGTTCATTAAACATATCACCAGATCCTTGGTTTCGGAAACGCAGGCTTCTTGAGATGAAGGACAAGCATAGATTCCCTCTACCACCATGGAGAAATCAGGTAAAGGTGCGCTTCATATTTGATCTTGTTGGCCACGTGCGTGCACTTTCCGTCGTCTTCTTGATTTACCATGGGCTTACCCTTGTCATTTCGCAATCCAATTAGTTTGTAGTGGATGGAATTAGATGCTTCTAGACCACCACGTCACGTCCTTTCTTGGATCAACGACATCTCATTTCTCAATAATTGCAAGTATGTTTAACTGGGACCCTTATGATCACTTGTTCAATCCCATAACCATCTTTATGTGAAAACATAATTACTCCAAACCAATCATATCATAGATAAATAAATTTAAATATTAATAAAAAATTATAAAATTTAATCCATAATATTAAACTTTGAAGAAGCTTAAACTTTTTTTGCAAAAACAAAATAATACCCAATAAAAAAATCAAATACATAATACCATTTTAATTAAAAAATCTAAAATAATAATTAAACAAATAAATTTATGGTTAAAAAATTCACATGAAAAAGGTTATACAACTAAAATAATAAAAAATAAAATAAAATTATTATATATTTATTAATAGATTCCGTGTTATATATATATATATATATAACACTTAAAATCGACCTCTAAACTTACCTAACTCCATCCCAAATTTACATTAAAAATATTCATCTACGGTATGTAAAAATTAAGTTACCGAGGCGATGCTAAAAATATTTTGTGGAAAGTATTCACATATTACTTTGTTATGTGAAAAAGGCAAACAATGTTATATAAGTCACATGGGAGGTGGCAAGTATTTGATTATTATTAAATTAAATTAATGCAGGCGAGGGAAGCATGATTACTGTTTTCCTTGTTTTTCTCAACCCGAGCCCTCTCTGAATTGTAACATAAGAGTAATGGAGATCACGCGTCATTGATGCATGGCATTTGTGTTTGATCTCACCACACAAGCCCTCTCATATATATGAGAGAAAGATGAGTGGCTAGTTCCTGTCCGAAAACGAAAGACTATTTTACAGAGATATCTACTCACATTCTTATTCATCAAAATAAATTGATCTTTTCCTATATATTTTTACCATATTATGAATTATAAGTTTTTTAGGTTAGGAATATAAAACCAATTTTGGTTAATCTAAATTTAGTGTTTTGAAATTTAATTAGATATATTTTTATATTATTTTAAAAATATTGTGTTGGGCAATTTAATTGGTAATTTCTATATATGAAATTGTTGAAACTCGAGAAACTCAAGCTTCAGAGGTTTAAGTGTTGCTGAATTTCTTTTAGTTACAAAAAAAATAAAATATTAAATATATTAATGGTGTTCATTCCTATTACTAAATTATTAAATATTAGGTACAAATACACGGAGTGATTGTTTATTATAAATTATATTGAAGAATTTTAAAAATATATTAATTATAATGTATAGTTAAGAGGAATAATTAATGGTAACTTTCAAACATTTGAAGTAATAATAATATATAGGGCTTGCATTTCAAATAAATTCATAAAGAGAGTTCTTAATTAAGAACTCAGCCTAAACCCAGTTATTTATGAATGAATGTAGGAAATTCAAGGATCAATATATCTAAAGCATCCTAGCTTTGGTAATCACACATTTGATATTTCCATATCCAATCATGAAAAATCTCTTTTCTAATCAAACTAATATATAGATGCATTTTATAAAAACAAAGATCTATCAGCAAGGTACCAACAATAAAGAAAATACATAAAAACTGTCAAAATAAAATAGAAAATTGTTATTTCAAGTAGATAAACAAAGAAAGTCACTTCAATGATTTTCATGGGACAACTAAAAACCTTTCAATTTGATTACTCTATTTTCCATATGTTAGTGTTTTATATATTATACCAATGATGCATGTGGGCATGCCAGATTGAGTGTTAACCTTAACCTTTAAGCTTTAAATTTGAGAGTTCAAAGTTTAGGCTTAAATATGCACAATGTAGGATAGTATGATGTGAGTGGTGAAGAAGGTTGTCAAGACCCACAATTAGTGAGTCCACGCTTATTTTGGAGTTTCAACACTATGGGAAACTAAGGCATCTAAACTTAGGATGTTGAAATTGTAAACTCTACATATTGTTATGTTTATCAATGTTGCATATTGTTATGTTTATCCATAACTTCTTTTATTTTCTGCAATCTTTTTCGAAATATATATATATAAAAGAAAGAATATCTTAAAAAAAAAATTATGAAATATATATATATATATAATTTATTTATTAGATTATTGATTTTAAAAATTATATCAAATGTTTTGAAAATGAGTTATATTGGCTGACTAGAAAGTAAACGCAAATATTTTAAAAATATATGAAAAGTAAAAAAATTATTTATTAAATTAATAATTTTAAAAATTATGTCAAATATTTTGAAAATGAGTTACATTTGCTGAATAGAAAGTATACCAAAATAACACATGTTATGGATTTGGATTTAAAAGAATCAAATCTTATCTATTAGAAATCTTAACTCGTACATTATAAATATCATTATTAAAATGTAAATTTTAAAATAATCAATATTTTAACAAATACCCAACAAACAAATTGAATCTTAATCGATGTGTAAACACTTCAGGTTGAGCATTATAAAGCAAAATGTATTTTAAAATTTGTGGTCCGGTTTCTGCTTTGCGGATATTTGGAACAACTATATTTGGAGCTTTTATTGTTATAAACCATTCAGCTTCATCATTATAAAACAATTTGTATTTTAAAATTTGTCGACCTATTTATGCTTTACTAGGTGGTTTCTCCGAATTGGCGACAACCGTCGTATGTGGGCACACACAGGTCAACGTCTCTTTACACACCACTTAAATCATTTGGGATTTGGTTTAGCCCCATGGTAAATCATTTGAAAGTTAAGTTTGGTTTTCTAATTGATTCAGCTTAATATAATATAGCATGGGATGTGTAAATTTGTTTCTCTATTTGTGTAAGTATGAATGGAGTTGATAGTTTTTTATATATTTATTTATATAAAAATAGATTATTAAAATAAAATATATTAATATTATATATATAAAATATGTAATGTGTGTATTAATAAAATATTTTAATATAAATTAATATTTATATATATTTAAAATATATTAATAATAATAAAATTATTTTAATTTGTTTCAATATTTTTATACACACATTAAGTAAAATATTTTAATGTCAATTATATATATTATATGTCATTTTAAAATAATATATATTTATCATAAAAATTTATAGTTAAAACATTTATTTAATTTTATATATGTTCCATTTAAAAATATATTTTAAACCATAAAAAATACATATTATATTTTATAATCTAAAAAATTTCAAATATGAATTTCTTTTATCCTTCTATTCATGTTATATCATACTTAAAATTGAATAATATATTTAAATACCAAACTAGGTATTTCCGCCAAAGGGCATGCTTAAAAGTGAGATTTGATTTTGACCACGTGATCCTCAACCTCTGTCACACTTTTTCTCGCCACCTTTTACACGTGCTTCTGCCTCGTCGCGTTTCTGACCTTTACTCTTCATTTAATAATGCCTCCCTTACTTTGACACCACCTATATATCCCCCCTCTCGTTCGGAATTGAGTGAATGATTGCTCTGCATTCATCATATTCATAATCTCTGCATTGCATTCACAGTGAAGTGATCTCACTGAAGAAAAAGTGATTAATTGATCATCATGAAGCCTGCAAAGATTGTGCCCTCTGAAATAGTGAAGATGGTGAGGCATGCGGTGGCCAAGGCTGCACCACATATTCATCTCAAAGCTGACGTGGGTAAGGCGAAGGACATTGTTTTTGAGGTGCTGAAGAAGAAGACGCGCGCGTGTGGATGCATGGCAATAAATTATTATAGGTCTCTCCTTCACTTCTCACATTCCTTCCCCAAACTGAAATTGAAGCCCTACAACCTTTCTTCATCTTCTTCTTCTCATGCCACTGATTCTTCATATGAACGGCAGCTTCTTCCTTATGATGCCTTCAATACTAACGACGATGATTCCATAAATCCTGTCTCCACTTTCATATTGAAAAGAATTAATGAAGATGCGCCCAATCTGGAAGAAGAGATTGATCGGTTGGCCGATGATTTCATTGCTAGTTTTCACGCGAGTTTCCGATTGGAGAAACAGCGGTCATATCGGCAATATCAGGAGATGCTGGCCAGGAGCACTTAGTTTAGTTGACAGAGTATCAATCTATGGATCGTTAGAGATTCAAACAGCTAACCTTGTAGCTCCACGAGTTGTAAATTTCACGTAGATATAATGGAATAAAATATCGCTGTAAGAATTGGAACAGAAAATTTTATTGTTAGAGCCACCACGTAGGATGTCGACTGCCCTACCAGGTCAGGTTATAAATAACACATGCTTACTTATAAAAACATGTGTGCTTACTTATTAAAACATACACAGGTTAAGAATGTACATGTATCCCTAAGCTTGCTTGCATGTGTTCTATGAATTACTAATAAAAAATAATGGTAGGTTATTTTATGTTATAAATTGTGCAGTGCATTCAAGTTGAAAGGAGAAGCAATGTTATGATTCATTTAGTGATTTTGACTACCACAATGATATGACCATTATTCATAACATCTTGACCATTATTCATAACATCTTGCATTGTTTTATTTTTTAATTTAATTTAATTTAATTTTTTATTTTAATTCTATGTGCCAATGAAGGCTTTTGTACATGATAATCACTTTCAAATATAATCCCAAAGTTATGAAACATGGTTTAGGCTATTGTACATGATAATCACTTTATAAATATAATTTAAAGTTATCAAACATGGTTTAAGTCTAATTCACCAATTGATGTTATAACTTAATTTTAAAAAGTGAAAAGGGACAAGTTGGGTTACATGAGTTCCTAAGTGGTGGGGTGAGTTCCTCATGTGACACTTGGTAGAAATATTACATGCATACATAAGTCAAGTTTTCCATCATTCTTGTTATTAACAATCTAAATTTTGAAACAGGAACTATACATTCAAACAGGAACTCTGGCCAAAAAACCTTGTAAAAACATTAAAAAAACAGTGCTCAAAACGAAAAGTGTTGATGCTGGAATAACACTTTTTTTTTCTAGGGTAAATTTTCAACATGTTTTAAAAATAGCGGTGAAAACCAATTTTTTGTGCAAAAATTGTCCAAAAAACACCCCCAAAATGAAGTGTTGATATTAGAATAACACTTTTTTTTTTCAATGGTAAATTTTGTGCAAAAAACACCCTCAAAACGAATGCTTCGCATAACACTTTTTTTTTCAAGGGTAAAATTTTAACATTTCAAAATAACGGCGTAAAATATTTTATCATGACCCCGAAAAACATTAAAATTTCAAAAAAATAATGAAAACATAAAATAAAATAAAATAAAATTAAAACAATGAAAAAACACAAAAAAAGTTAAAAAAATATAACAAATCATAAATTAAAATATATACTAAAACAAAACATTAAATAAAAAAAAAAAAAAACCAAAAAAAAAAAAAAAAATCAATCATTAAAAAAAAACCAAAATTAAACTATAAAAGATAACGATTAAAAAACTAAAAAAAAATTCAAAACTATAAACAAATAAATAGTAAAAAAAAACATATTTAAAAAAAATGGAAGACAAAAAAAATATCTTGTTAACCATAAAAAAAATTGGTAAAAGAAAAACAACAAAAAAAAACTACTAAAATTAAGATTAAAATGTTGATTACTTAAAAAACAAATATAAAAATATATATAAAAAGGACAAAAAAATAAATAAAAACTGTTAAAAAACCAAAAATTATCTCATAAACCATAAATGAATTTGGATATATATATATATATATATATATATATATATATATATATATATATATATATATATGAGTAAAAATAGAAAAATTAAGAAAAACATTAAAAAAAATAGAAAAAAAAATTAAAAACAAACTAGATTAAAAAAAAATAGAAATTAACCACAACAAAAAACAAAAATAAACCAAAAAAAAAAAAAACCAAAAAAATATGAAAATTTTAAAAATATATGTCTCTTCAAACTAAAAAGAAAAAAGAAAAAGAAAAAAATTTAAAACATTTACAGTTTATAGAGAAATATGTATTTTTGATTTAAAAAATAATTAATTATTTTTATTAAACTTACATTTAAAAAAAACCAAAATTTAAAATTAAATTATCTTTTTTAAACGACTTTTTTTTTTAATAAATTATTAAAAAAGTTTAATTTTTTTTAAACATTTTTTTTATTAAAAAAAAAAACAAAGTTTTAAAAATTTTGAAATTTTCTATTATTTAAAAAAAAAAATGTTGCCCGTGGTGGCACAGCCCTGGGCGCTGTGGTGGTGCGGCACCACAGGTGGCGGGCGGGTGCAGGGGCGATTCCCAGAATCGCCCCTCTGCCCGCTTGTGGTGGCGCGGCCCTAGGCGGAGGGCTTGCATAAATTTAAAATTTTTAATAAAAAAAATTGTTTAAATATGTATATTTTTTAATCATTTTTTAAATTTAAAAAACATTTGTTTAAAAAAATTGTGTTTAAAATTTTTTTTAATAATTTTTTTTTAAATAAAAAAAAACATTGCTTAATTTTTTTTTTTTAATATATATATATATATATATATATATATATATATATATAACTTTAAAAAAAAGTTTAAATTTTGTTTTAATAATTTTTTTTATAGGGAAAAAAAAAATCAAAAATAAAAATCAAAAATCAAAATCAAAATCAAAATTTTTTAATCTTTAAATTTTTTGTTTTTAAATAAAAAAGTGAGCTTTCATTCATATATATATATATATATATATATATATATATATAATACATATTTCTTTATAAGCTTTAAATGTTATTTATTTATTTATTTATTCTTTAATTTGAAAAGAAATATATATTTTTAAAATTTCTTTTTTTTTGTTTTTTTGCTTTTTTATAATTTGAATTTATTTTTGTTTTTGTAGTTTGTTTTTTAAATGTTTTTGATATTAATTTTACTAGTTTTTTTTTTTTTTTGGGTTAATTTTCTATTTTTCTTTTTTAATCTAGTTTGTTAATTTATTTTTTTGTTCTTCTAGTTTTTGTTAATGTTTTTTTAAATTTTTCTGTTTTTACTTACTTAATTTTATATATTTTTTTAAAATTTTGTTTTTTTTTCCAAATTCTTTTATGGTTTATGAGATATTTTTTTTTTTAACATTTTTTTATTTTGTTTATTGTCTATATATATATATATTATATTTGTTTTTTTAAGTAATCAACATTTAAAAAAAGAAAAATCAAACAACTTTAAAATTCGTTAAGTAATCATAATTTAAAAAAAAAATAAACATAATAAATTTTAAAGTGTGAAAAGTAAGTCCTCTAAACAAAAGGTATGCTGCATCAACACGTTGCATCAACATATTTCAAAATCAGCATGAAAATCACTAACATTTAAAAACAAATATTTATATTTGATACATAAGAAAATTTAAACTGTCAAAAATATGCTAAAAAAAAGTGTATTTTGCATCACCACTTTTCAAAATCGGGTCACGTTTTTACTACCCCTATGAAACGGATAATCATATCGGTTATTTAAAGTGCAAAAAACTATGCTCTAAAAAAATATATGTGTTCTGCATTGCCCCTTTTCAAAATCAGGTCAATTTTTTGCTATCTCTACAAAACGGGTAAAAGTATCAGTTGTCGTTTCAAATTTTACGTTGTTAATTGTTCCATGCTCATTCTACCATGATTTCTCCATGGTTCATTGCTAGTTCACCCTTAATTCATGTTGATTCACCTCTTATCCATTGTAGGTCCATCCCTAGTTCATTATTGATCCATTGCTAGTGTGTTATTTCTTTATGCTATGGAATTGAGGGTAAGTGAGATTGGATACCTATTGACCCTCCTAACCTAGTAAATTGTTGTGAATTCCTTGGTGAAATTCTATGAGTTGGGACTCTTGGAGCTATAATATTTTGATACTTCCTAGATAGTTTGTTCCAAATCCCAAGGAGATTAGTGGCATAACTCGATGGACTATAGAGGTAGAGAAGGGGGTGCACTATGTTAGGTTGTGCACATTGGGGGATGTAAGACTATAGTTAGGGAGGCTATTAGGCTTGGTACTAGACCTAGTATTTGTTTGGTACTATTTGTATGATTGTAGTTGACTCTAGGTGAGCCATTTTCAATTTGGAGTTATACCCTCAACTTGGGGGTGTCCCACTTTTGATAGAATTGGAGCAATGTGGTTTATGACTGGGTGGAACGTCTAAGGTTTATAGCTAGTTATTGAATTACTTGAAATAAATGTGAAATTCATACTTTATATGTATTGCACATTGTGTTACTCTAAAGTGTAAATATTGCTTTATGGATTTATATGTTTATGCATGATTATATTATTGTTCTAGTCACAATTACTATCATATTTCATGTCATTGCATTGGACATGTGTGAGAAGAGTTATGGAGGTACCAAAGGTATCTAGATAGTTGAATTAGATTTGTTAAGGAAATTAGAATATTAAACAAAATTTTCCTATGAAGGATTGGATTTTATAATATGGAATCAATGTTATGTGTGCATAATTAATTCGTATAGTTGATGAATATCATTTCCACATATGTCATTGATGGACAATAGAATCAAATCTAGAATGAATGGTAATAAACTATGCATATGGTAGATGGGTAGTAGACCACTTATGCAATCATTTAGCAGTTAATGAAAAGTGTATTTGACCATCAATCGATGGTCTAGTCAAAGTACAATATAACTACATATTCAATTGACTAGTAGGTTAGTTCTTTCAATTGTTGGATAGTCGACTTCTTAGATACAGGTGACAACCAAGTTGAGTTGAGTGGTAATTTCCCTCAAATAGTTGGTGGGGAGTGTTAAAAAGTGGTATCAAAGCTCATTAGTTCAAACATTAGACCTACATTGGGATGAAGACTAGAAATTGTAGATTCAACCTTGAAAAATATGGTTGATTAAATCGAATCCCTAGTTGACTAAATCGACCGCTTATTTGATTTATATATTACACCAATTGGTTGATTTAATTAATTAACCAACATATTTTACTTTTATTCAATTAGACGATCAATCAATTCAAGTGTTTAGTCAAAATAATCTTCTAGTCTGTTGACTTGATGGTGTAGTTGACTAGTGCATATGATTGCTTGATTCAACCTAGTGGTTAATCAATTCAATTGTTTAGTCTATTTTCCTTTATAATCAATTGGTTAGTTGGAATCAACCAACGATTAACTAGTTAGTCAACTTGAGCAATAGTTAATTGGTCCGTGAACTCAACAAATGGTCAATTGGCTAGTTGGCTTCATGATGGTTGATTGGTTAGTCAACACAACCAACAATTGACTATCCCATAGACCAAACCAACAATTGACTAGAATATTTCATTATTCAAGTTAACCAAATGGTTAATGGACTCGACCATTTGGTTGATGATCGACTAGTTTATACCTTTGTCAACCCAATTCACAAGTTGACCGAATCAATTGTTTAGTCAATATTTCCTTGTAGTTGACCACAATAATACAATAGTCAGTTGACCAGGTTAGTTGATAACCTTATATATATTACTAGTTCACTAACTCACTTACATGAATAGAATTAAGTGAATTGGTTCAAAAACAATGTGTATAAAGGTTTAGAAGTTGATTTAGTACCTCATATGTCATCTCAAAAACCAAAATTAGTAGTGCTGGGTATGAATATTCCCATGATTTTTAGAAATTCAAATTTCATAGCATCTTTAAGGCCATAAATGACAATTTTAGATATAAAAGGTTTGAGTGATTTAGTCCTAACCATCACAAATGGAATATATAAAAGAGATATTTCCAACAAGATATTACAAATGAATCACATAGTTATTATGAGAAATTTACACTTGAAATAATGAAAGGGATAAATTAGGCACTAATTTAATTCTTATAAGCATAACCCCCTCCTCAAAGCTCAAATTAGGACACAAAAGTAGTCTATGGATAGCTCTTGGATTGTATAATACATCCATTGAATTATATTTGAAATCTAAGCATTGCAATTCTTGAAGAATTAACTAGAAAACACTTAGTCAAATTAGGAAAAATGCATTAGATTAAAAAACAATTGTATGATCATATGCCTAGAAATCAACTTTGAGAAAATGAATAGTTGAGGGAAAGCTAATAAATAATGGAATTCGATTTTCCATGTATAATATTTAATTGGAATATAATTTCTCAATAAACCAAAAGAAAGTTTCTAGTGGCCTATAGGGGTAGATAAGGTTTCTAATGTTTAAGATACACACACACACACATACAAAGTTATATTGGAATATGATTTTTACTCTTGTCTAATAGAATTATCTTTTTAACATTATAGAGTTGAAGCATAGGTAGGCTAAGAAGAAAATATAAGGGAAGAAAAGAATCCAAATGAGGACTATAGATATGGCATATGATCAATGTCCTAAAACAATGAAGATGGAGAAGTTAGGAGAATGAGTCTTGGAAATCCTGAGATGACTCAAGTGGTCATGGAAAAGACAAAACAAACAACCAAAGATTGGTTGAGAAAATGAGAAGTATAAATATGGAGGTTATTAATTACAAAGATAACAATGAAAGGTTGATTAGAGCCCGGGAAATGTAGGAGCTCATTATCACTCACATTTTGCAAAGTATAGACCACTTGCATCAAAGATAGATTAAGTTTATGAGTCCAAGCGAGCTATAAAGCATCAAGGATCTAGTAGAAGGGAGTATAATAATGATGTAAGGAAATATATGAATGAAAATAGGCATATGTATCACTCCCTAAGAAAATTAATGAGGAATTCATACACATCCTCCAATTTTGATACTAGCTAAAGTCTTTCACTAGCTAGACATCAAAGAAGGAGGTCCAAGAATGGTGATCTAAAGGGAGAAATTAGAAAAATTAAACCTCCTACATTCAATGTATACCATAGGTAGTGTTAGGTTGAGGCCCATTTGTTGGGAATGTGAAAATATCTTCAATTGTATAATTACTCTTCTAATCTGGAGGCTAGAATGGCCATGCATCACTTGCAGGGAAAAGCATTCATGTTGTGGTCATCTCAAGCAAGTTAAGAAGTTGTATGATAATAATATAAGTTGGAAACAATTCAAGAAGTATCTATCCAAGAATTATTATACAAATATGCAAGATTTCTTTAAACTCAAGCTTGAAAATATGGAAATGGAGGAATTTGAGAGGAAATTCCTTGAGTTGCTAAAGTAGACCAATTTTTTTAAAGATGAGAAAGTCAACATCCATAGGTTCTTGAGAAAATTGGAAAAATCAATTTTGATGAACCCAAGACTCTATAGGAACCAATAAAAAAATACAAGTATCTCTATGAACAAAGCAAAAGTAATCCAACATTCCAAAAGGCTTGGGATGAGAATAAGGAGGGTAAGATGCGTTGAATTTGTAACTATGGTCAGTCTTCATAATGTATATTTGATCACTTTATGTATTTTTATTTATCATTTCAAAGCATATTTTAAATGCTACAGTCAAAAGAAAATTCATTTTGAGTCAAAGTCCCATTGCAAGTTTAAAAAAAAAAGAAAATTTGAATTTTTGAAATGTAATTTTTGGCTCCAAAAGTTGTCAATTTGGCCTCCCTCCAAGTCAAGTCAACCCTGGATAAAGACACACACATTTGACCAAGATAGAGTACTATATAAAGGAACTTCGACCTCCTTCACTTGCGAATTCACATTCTCTCAAACACGACAATTTATGGGCAAGAAAGCAAAGGAAAAGAAGGATAAATAGGACAAATAAAAGGATGCATTTACTTTCTCTTCTCTCTCTTGTGACTCGCAAGTATGGATAGACTTTTCTCTCTTTGGTTCGCAGTTTTTCTAGGAATGTTGTTGTAGGGGGGCGGAATTCTGGAAAACTGCAAAGGCTAAATTTTCTAGGGTGATTGGCAATTGTAGGAGGGCCACAATTATGGGTCAAGTTAGGGAGAGAAAATTTCTAGATCGAATTGGGAGGCTTGGCTTGGAGGAAAAGATTAGGTTTGACCATAGGCCTAGGTGTGTCTCTCATTGAACAAAAATAATTTCTCTATTGAAAAGGTTGTTGGGTTTTTCCCCTTTGTGGGTTTTCCCAAGGTAAATTTTGTCTTCATTTGTGCATTATGATATCTACTATTCTATTATTCTTTATGGTTGAATTTATGAAGTATAATTGTTGAATGATGCATTAGAATAATTTAAAAGAAAATCTACATCAAATTAATTATTGGAATTTCATAAATGTTGTGCTAATCTCTATTTCACTTAGAAAATCAACATGGTATCAAATATTTGGTAAAGGAACAAAGGAACATTGATATTAATCTACAAAAACTCTAGAGGCAATTTTATTGAATTCCTTATTATAGATTAGAATCTATGGCTTCTTCTATGAAACTTTAAAACAAGTTAGAGGTAGAATCAAACTTCCGAGATTGGAAACTTAGAATAGATCTTATTCTTGCCAAGAACAAAGTTTAGGATGTTGTGATGGGAAAGGTTGTTGAACAAGCTGATGCAGTAGGGAAAGAAAATTTTAATGAGGATGACATCACTGCTATGATTCTTATAATGGACTCCATTAGAGATCATCTGATTCCCTACATTTCAAGATACGATACTTCAAAAAATATGTATGGTGCCCTAACAAATATCTACACTATCAATAATTTTGGACAATCCATGAGTTTGAAGAATGGGCTTTGAAATACAACAATGACTAATAATAACACTATCGCTTCATACTTCGTGAGGATTTCCCAAATAAGATATCAAATTAAAGCAATTGGAGAATCCATTCTTGATCAAGAACTTGTGACCACAACACTTAATGGTATTCATATATCATGGGATGGTTTTGGAGTAGGTATAAGAAACTAGAACGAAGCCCCTTCATTTGGACAACTATGGACATCTTGTGCTCAAGAAGAATCACAATTGATGATAAGAGATCATTAAGAAGAGGAAGTTAAATATTTTATATCTCATTTCAAGAATAATGGAAATATGAAGTTTGGTCCTCAACACAAGAAGTCATGAAAGGGATCTTCTTCCTCCGAAAGTTAGAAGGATTTATCAAAGATATAATGTTATGTACGTTAGGAATTTGGACACTTCAAGAGATATTTCCCTAACATGGCTAATAAAAAGAAGAGGAAAGGAAAACAACATGATTCCATAGAAGATGATGAAGATGAGAACCTAAAGAAGCCAAAATGTGACAAAGATTTCTTTTACTTTTCTTCTCCGACAGGTTCCATTGTGGATGATGATGACATGTGACTAGTAGATAGTGGACCATCAAGACACATGACCAAAGAACGTGGAAATATTTCTAGCGTGAAGAAAAAGAGTTTGTCCTAAAGGGTTGAGCTTGGAGACAATCATAACTATGTAGTCAAAGGAGTTGGAAAAGCATCCATAGAGCTAGAATCTATTAACAATGTGCATATAAGCAATGTTCTTTTAAAACCAGGTTTAAAAAATAATCTTATCTCTATTTCTTGTTTGGAAGATAAAGGAGATAGAATAGCTTTTGTGGATGGAAAGTATTTGTTTAGTCCAAGGGATCTAGTATAAATGATGCTAGGGTTATTAGGATTCCTGATGGAAGATTGTATAGACTTGTAAGTCAACAAGCACAAGAACTAGTACATGATGAGATCAATCCAAGTGAGTTATGGCATAAAGGGTATGGATATCTTCATTATAGAACATTTCCTTAATAAAGTGAAATAGTTTTAGGGTTTCCTAAATTGAAATTAAAGAATGATGGTGAATGTAAAGGTTGTGCTCTTGGAAAGAACATTAAGAAACCATTTCCAAACAGTGATAATAGATCTAACGAAACTTTGAATTTGATTAATTCTGATGTATGTGGTTTGATGCCTATGAAATCGATTTGTGGTTTGTTGTACTTTGTGACATTTATTGATGACTTCTCTCGCAAGACATGGATTTATATTTTGAAGACTAATGATTAGCCTTCACAAAGTTTCAAGAATTCAAAGCTGAAGTGGAGAACTTAACAAGTGAGAAGATCAAGATCTTGCAATTTGACATTAGAGGAGAATACACTTCAAAGGAGCTTGTTGATTTTTGTAAGGAAGATGGAATTAAGAGGGAGTTGATTTTTCCCTATAATCCATAATAGAATGGTGTATCGAAATGAAAGAATAAATCCATTAAAGAACTTTTCAAGGCCAGGATGCATGATTTGAACTTGTCGTTGTTCTTATGGGGTAAGGCATCATGGACATTTGTGTACATTCAAAATAGAAATCCTCATAAAGTTCTGGAAGGTATGACTCCTAAAGAAGCATTCTCTAGAAGGAAGCCAAAGGTTTGACAAATGAGAATCTTTGGTTATCCTATCTATATCCATGTTCCTAAGGATAAGAGGAACAAACTCGTGCCTTCAGGGAAGAAAGGCATATTTGTTGGTTAGAGTGAATCATCTTTGGCCTATAGAATCTACATTCTAGAAAAAAAATGGATCAAGGTCAGTCAGGATGTCACTTTTGATGAGAAAGTGGAATACTGGAAGTCCAAGGAAGTCTCAATGTATTCCTTGGATGAATTGAAGCAGGAGGATTGAAAGGAATTGAATTTGAGTTCTACAGGGTGTCTCAGACATCCAAAAGGGCCTTACGATCGAGTCAAACTGGTTGTTGTCCCAGAAATTGGGAAGAGACCAGCATGGATTATATCTACATTCAAAGAGGGAGAAGGACATGTAGCTCCAGATGGAACATCTAGAGACGTTAAGAAACCTAAGAGGTTTTCTAGCTATGTAGCTCTCATGAATAATCTTAATGATGCAAATCCTTCCATTCACAAAGAAGCAGCTAGCCAACAAGTATGGAAGGAAGTGATGAGTGAAGAGTACCAATCTATTATGAATAATGATGTGTGGGAGATTGTGCCAAGGCCTAAAGAGAAGTAAGTGGTGACTTTGAAGTGGATATATAATATTATGCATGTTGAAAATGATAGTATTGGACAATACAAGGCATGGTCCACTGGGCTAGAGGGTTCACCCAGAAAGAGGGAGAAGATTACGATGATACCTTTGCTCTAATTTTTAGGTACACTTGCATTACATCCATCATCTCTCTTGTTTCTTCGATGGGATGGGATTTACACTAGGTGGATGGGAAGACTGATTTCCACAATGGTGTGATTGAGGAAGAGGTGTACATAGATCAGCCTCAAGGCTTTGAGGTACATGGAAAAGAATATTGTGTTTGCAAGTTAAAGAAGGAATTTTATGGACTCAAGCAAGACCCAAGAGCTTGGTATGCTCGTATTGATAGTTATCTTAAGATATTGGGATTTACCAAGAGTGATGTAGATACAAACCTTTATTTTAAGGCTGTGAAGAATGCATATGTGATATTATTGTTATATGTTAATGGGTTGCTTCTAACAAGTTTTAAGCCTCTTATCGTTCAATGCAAGAAGTAGTTGGCTTCTAAGTTCGATATAAAGTATCTTGGGTTTATGCATTATTACATCGAACTAGAAGTATGGAAAAAAACCTGGTGAAGTATTCCTTTGGCAAGTATAATATGTGATTGAGATTCTTCAAAAGTTTGGTATGATGGATTGCAAATCCATGGCGACAACCATGGTGACTAACTTGAATAAGTTAAGAGGCTTTGACTCCAGTTTAGTATATCCATCTATGTTCTAATGGTTGATTGGTTCACTGATGTATTTGGTTAACTCCAGATGAGAAATATTATTTTCTATGAACACTTTAAGTCAATTCCAGGTAAAACCAAGAAATGAGCATTGGATTGTAGCAAAGCAAATTCTAAGATATTTTTGTGATACTGTGAACTTTTCTCTAAGATATGTTGCAAACAAGGATGTACAACTTTAGGTATATGTGAACTTTGATTGGGTTAGAAGTGCTTATGACAAAAAGAACACTTTAGGAGTATGCTTCAACTTGGACTCCGCTATGATATCTAGGATGAGAAGGAAGTAGAGATCAGTCACCCTCAATACAATAGAAGCAGAATATATTGCAGCATATGAAACATCTATAGAAGAATTGTGGCTTTAGAAGTTGTTTGCAGGATTGTTCGACAAAGAATTGGAATCGATGGTGATAAATTGTGACAATCAAAGTTGTGTGAAGCTTTCAAAGAATCTCGTATTCCATGACAGTTCAAAGCATATTGAGATCAAGTACCATTATATAAGTAACATGGTGGAGAGGAGAACGATAAGTTTTGAGTACATCTCCACCTATGAGAAGGCAGCTAATGTGCTAATAGAATCATTGGCTAGGGATAAGTTTGTGTACTTCAGAGACAAGATGGAGCTCGTGGATACTACTCCTCTCATTGAGAGGGAGTATTGATATGTTTGTAGCATTGAAGGAAATTCTCCTGGTAGGGAGAATGGGTCCGAGAGGCCTAGAATGCTCAACACACAAGTTTGAATGAGTGCCTCTCAGAGGAGACCCAATCACATAGTGACAAAAGGGTGTAGTGAGGTCTGTTAGTATTTAGACCCTGATCACACACCAAGAAGGGTGGAATGAGATCCTTTAACATTTGGATTCGATCACACACTAAGGAAGGGTATAATAAGATATTGGACCCTAATCACACACCAGGTAGGGTGGATTGAAGTCATTTAATCACCAACTAAGGAGGGGTTAAGTGAGGTTTTGGCCCAAAGTTCTCACCAGGAAGGGTAAATGAGTACTTTCTAGTTGAGGGTCTCAACATTTTAGCATAGGGAGAGGCCATGAGATTTAAGTATTGATCACTTTGGAGGAGTGAGTCCTAATATGTTGATGACATTTCCATGTGTTTAGCACCGCCATGGATATGGCCACTAGCAGATGTTGATGGTATATGATGATTTTGGTGATGATGTATAACTTTTCCTTTATAGAAATTTGTCAACTTGAGAACATCTCTGATAGTGATTATGAATACCTTCCTAGTTAAGAGGGAGTGTTGAATTTGTAACTATGGTAAGTCTTCATAATGTATATTTGGTCATTTGATGTGTTTCTATTTATCATTTTAACACATATTTTAGATGTTATAGTCAAAATAAAATTTATTTTGAGTCAAAGTCGCATTACGACCTTTGAAATTTAAAAAATTGAAAATTTGAAAAGTAATTTTTTGCTCTAAAAGTTGTCAAGTCAGCCCTAGAAAAATACACACCCATTCAAATACAACAGACTACTATATAAAGGTAGTTTGACATCCTTCACTTGGGTATTCACATTCTCTCACACAAGACAAGTTTTGAGCAAGCAATGGAAGGACAAGAAGGGTGAATAGGATAAACTGACTCTCTCTTCTCTCTCATGCAACTCACATGTGCAGATAGACACTTCTCTATTTGATTTGTATTTTTCTGGGAATTCTATTGCAGGGAGGAGAAATTCTTGGCGATTACAGGGGCTGAAAAAATTTAGGTGACTGGAAATTGCAGTGGGGTCAAAATCCCGGGTCAGGATAAGCAGAGTGAATTGTTGAATTAGATTGGGGGCTTGAATTAGAGGGGAAGACCAGGCTTGACCATAGGTCTAGGTGTGTCTCTTGTTGAACAAAAAAAAATTCTCTATTGAAAAGGTTGCTAGGTTTTTCCACCTAGTGGGGTTTCCTAGGGCAAATCTTCTCTTCTTTTCTGCATTGTGATTTCTATTGTTCTATTATTATTTATGGTTGAATTTTTGAAGTATAATTATTGAATTATACAATGGAATAATTTAAAAGAATAACTACATTAAATGTAACTATCAAATTTCAGAAATATTGTGGTAATCCCTATTGCACTTAGAAAATCAACAATATGGAGCAAACGAGGAAAGGGTACAAGCCAAATTTTTCAAGAGGAAATCTCAGGTAAATTAGCAAGGACATCCCACACCTAGTGAGATAA
The DNA here is from genome assembly GCA_031772625.1 of Pinus tabuliformis. Lineage (NCBI taxonomy): Eukaryota > Viridiplantae > Streptophyta > Pinopsida > Pinales > Pinaceae > Pinus > Pinus tabuliformis. The sequence continues at coordinate 1,267,935,804 of CM062819.1, read as the reverse complement.
ATAAATAAGACTCATAGGGAAAGAGGTCATGGTATCCACCCATTGAATGTTGGGGTTGTCAGGGAGACCACTCGTTTAAGGAATACCTTCATAACGATGCCAAATTCAAAACTTTTCCCAATGTTTAAGGAGTTGATATAGTGGAATAAATGGGTAGGAGCATGCCCAAAATATTTGTAACCTTCGCCAATCAACAAGTTGGTCAACAAGCACACATGATAGGATTTGAAGGTAAGAATAATAACCAACCCATATGATTTTAACTGATTATGGAGCTAGCCATAAATATATTGAACTAAATCTTGTTGAAATATTTAGTTTGAAATAAACCATCCATGGCAGGACTTGGTTTGATCAACTAGCTACAAGAACAAAGCAAAGGATTGATGAGTTGGTAGAAGAGTGTCCATTATAAATCAATGGTGTGAGCACCAAAGGAGATTTAAATATCATTCCTCAGAGGTCATATGACCTCCTCATATGAATTAATTGGTTGGGAAAACATCATGTTTTCCTATAAAACTATAACAAGGAATTTATTTCTCTTGATGAATAAGGGCAATAGAGGAAGGTGCAAGAAATTCCAACACCTATTTCTATAAGGGAAATAGTGAAGAAATTATTTAAAAAGGTATGTCATATTTGCGTAACCCATATGAAGGAGGAATCCAAGGATAAGGTACCAATTATTAAGGACTATCTAGTGTTAAAGAAATATGAAGATACTTTTGTTGATATTTTAGGGTTTCCACCTAAAATGGATCTTGAATTTTCAATTGATTTGATGCCTAGAGCTAGCATGGTTTCCAAAACACCATACAATATGAGCATACTAAAACATAAGGAATTAAAAATACAACTTGAAGAGCTTGTATAGAAGGGATACATACACCCGAGTGTTTCATCTTGGGGTGCCCCGGTGTTATTTGTTATGAATAAATATGGTACACTAAGGTTTTGCATATAATTTGAACATTTGAATAGGGCGACAATAAAGAATGAGTATACTTTACCAAGGATAGGTGACTTACTTGGTTAACTGAAAGAAACTAAGGTATTCTCCAAGATTAATATAAGGTCTAGATGCCATGAACTCATAATTAATAGGAATACATTGGTGATATAGCCTTCATAACTAGATATGGTTACCATGATTTTGAAGTGGTTCCTTGTGGTTTATCTAATGCAATAGCTATCTTCATGTGCCAAATGAATGGGATTTTCATATTTTTTGGACAATTTTTTCATAGCATTTCTAGATGACATCCTTATATATTCAAAATCAAAGGAGGAATGTAAGAATTTTAGGATAACATCAATTCTATGAAAAAATTAGTAAGTGTTCCTTCTACCAAAAACAAATTCATTATTTGGGTTACAACATCTTTAATTAGGGAATATTTATGGACCGAGAGAAGATCAAAGCTATCAATGAGTGGCCAATACCTAGAAATGTGATAGAGGTCAATCCTTTTCTGGGTTAGTAAGTTACCATAGAGGGCTCATTAAGGCCTTCTCAAAGATAGTGTACCAAATCACCTCTTTGCAAAAGAATGGTGTAAAATTTGAATGGATTTGGGATTTTGAAAGTGCCTTCCAAAATTTAGAATTTCTTTTGACAAGTGCACCAATTCTATAGATATCCATGAGAAATTCATTGTGTGCATTGATGTATGCAAGGAATGGCTTGGGGGAGTCCTCATGCAAAATAGACATGTAATATTCTTTTAGGCTAGAAAAATAAAAGATCATGAGAGGAACTATGTTACCCATGATTTGGACTTGGAATCCATAATTCACACTGTCAATATATAGAGACATTACCTCATAGGTAGGACATGTGAATATAGAATAGAATATTTTAGTGCTCAAAATTCAAAGTGCTAAAAAATGCTTGAAACTTGTACGATTAGATATATCTTAGCGATCTAAATCCAACACAACTCATTTCACTCAAAACCGATATCGTGTTCTGATTGAATTTCCAAACAGTTAAAATCTTAAAAGTTGAAGTTGCAAGTACACTCAGTCAGAAGTCTCTACGCTGACTGGGCATTTGATTGGCATGACTATGTTTTCGTGGGCCTATGGACGATTAACACTTGTCTTTTTGTGATTGGTTTTGAATGTTGTGTTGTTATTGGCTCATGGGTTAGTTTATATGGACCAATTAGAGAGAGCCATGTGGGCCAATCAGTGGCTGCCACCTGGCCTCCTAATGGCCTTGCAAAATTTTGGTATTTGGCCAAATCGACCTCCATTGGATTTGAACACGTGGCCTCCCATACAATAGCAAGGCTCTCCAATGCCCCACCTACCATGTTACTTGATAAACAATGGAGTTAGGATTTAATTTAAGGTTTGGCGCAATCTATATTTGGAATGGGGCTGGGGCTAAGCCCCAATCCTAGTAATTGGACCCACGAGGGTCCAGGGGTGGGACCATGGGCTAGGGCTTAGCCCAGCCCCATGGTCATGGCCCAACCATAAAACTATGCACTGGGAGCTCAATACCAAACCGCGGGCGGAAATATGGAAAGGGGCCAGCCCTAAGATCCAACCCCCAGTCACATGACCCTTCACAGAACTAGGAGTGCGAGCGCAAAGGGGGCCAGCCCCTAAGGGACCAACCTCAAGCACATGTGCTCCCATGAAACCATACTGTAGTGGAAAAGGGTGCAACTTTAGCCCACGATCCGAGAATAAAGGCCTACAACTTGGTCCTCTACGCAACCATAAGACCGAATTTTTTGGAACTGGGGGTTGATGGGCAGTTTAACTGTCTTACAATTTCACCCGTCGGGCATGATTTTAGGCTATATTTGTGTGCTCGTTCTGGGTTTGGGGCATTAAAGTTAGGTTTGGGCCGAATTGGAGGATTATTAGTTATGGAATTGGGTAAAAACTTGTAACATGCATAACTTTCTCAATTGTTGGCAAAATGAGGTGCAGAAAGAACCCAGATGGGGGTTTTTGACAGTTGTGGATCCATTGGAGACATCAATTTTGATGTTTGAGAACTATGGATCCATTTAAACACACTTTTTAGCACTTAATGAAAGAGGCCCTATATTGGAAGTTGGACTAGGAGATGTATCCCAAGAGAGGGGTGAACTCATTTATCATGTTATGTGTTTTAGATATGGTTATTTGTCTCTATTTGGCTGTAAAATTTGGTTAAAAATCACTTGTTTGTGTGTTTAATAAATTTATCCATTGTACAAAACACATAAATTTTACTTGCAATTTATTCAAATCTTCAAGTTTTCAATTACAGATCATTTTGGTATCAGAGCACAAGTTATTGTGAAGGTTTGCTTTGTTTGTAATTGTTTTTCTTATTCTTACAAGTTTGAATCTTAAAAGAAGAGAAGGAAAACTTATGGAACCAAGATCTCAAATTGTTTCAAGGAGAAAAAATACACCTCAAGCTTCAATAGTTATGGCACATGAAGAAGGTCCTGAAGGGATGTTTGAAGATGAGAAAAATTTCAGAAAATAATTCTTTGAGATGTCTGAAATGGTTAAGGTTCTTTATGAAGAAAGGAATTCAAGATTGTATGGAGAGATCTCAAAGCCTCCAAAAGGAGATGGAGGAAAAGGAGACAAGCCTCCAAAAGGGAATGGAGGGAATGGTGAAAAACCACCACCTTCACCTCCATCCTCATCCTCATCTTCATCCTCATCTTCTACTTCTTCTACCCTTTCACAAACACCTCCAAATTCTCCAAAGGGACATGGTAAAACTCCTTTTCTTAAGCTTGATATAAAGTTTGAATTTCCTATGTAGAAAGGAGAGGTAAATGCTGAGAAATTGGGTAATTGGGTTAGTCAGATTAAAGTGTATTACAGGATATAAAGAATCAAAGATGATGAGATAAAAAGTCATCTTACTTCACTTAGATTGGAAGGTGAAGCACTAATTTGGTGAGAATCCAAAACTGAAGAGGACGTGAAGAAACATGGTAAGGTTTTATCCTCTTGGAATGATTTTGTTGTTGCAATAAGAAGGCAACTTTATCCATTATCATACATGCAGAAAGCTATTATGGATTGGCAAAACTTTAGACAGGCTAAGGGGAAAAATGTTCAAAGCTATACTCAAGAATTTAGAAAAAGGGTTTCGATTTTGAGCATAGATTTATCTTCTCAAGATACTTTTCTCAAATACATTGGAGGATTACATAGTTATTTGAGACATACAATTCTCATGTTTAACCCTACAAAACTAGATGAAGTTTGTGTACAAGAAAATCATTTAGAAGAAAGAGGGAAGAATATTCCTCAAGAGGGAAGAAAAAATCCATTCAAGAATGGTGACAAAGGAAAGGGGAAATTCAAAGGAAAAGGAAAGAAGAATGCTTCAGTCAAGAAAGAGGGAGAAAAACTCACATGTAAACATTGTTCAAAAGAAGGCCATGATGAAGACCACTGTTGGAAACTTCATCCTGAAATGAGACCCAAAAAGTTTAACAACAAAGGGAAACAAAATACTGTTGGAACTACAAAACATGATTTAGAATCTGACTCCGGGGATGAAACAAATATCATAGCCATGGGATTGAAAGGTAAGGACTCTATTGAAAGTACTATTTCTTCAAGTAGTAGCCTCAATGAAAGTCAACATGAAAAATGAAGAATAGAGCTTTTCCACATTAGATTTATTTCAAAACATACCAATATAGATACATTGTTTGATAGTGAATCACAAGCAAACCTCATTTATGAAGACATTGTCAAGAAATTGAATTTGGAAACAACTCCTCATCATAAACCATATCCTTTAGGTTGGGTATGTGAAAATGGAAATGTGCATGTGACAAAAAGATGTAAATTAAAATTTACCATCACTGCAAACTTTATAGATGAGGTAAAGCTTGATTTCATTCCACTTGATATTTGTGGTATTGTTTTTGGAAGCCCATATCTATATGATATGAGAGCCATATTTCATCACCATGAGAAAAAATATCACTTGTTTAAAAATGGAATTGAGTACATTGTTAGAGCACATAACAAGAAGTTGAATTTTTCATTTGTGAATAATGGGCAAGTGAAGAGGTTAGTCAATGCTAGTAAGAACTTTGTACTCTTGATGATCAAACCCAAAGAGAATGTTGAAAATGAATATTTCCAAGGATGTGATGCAAAGTTAAAATCTGAATTGTATGAGGTTGTTAACACATATGATGAGATTTTTGAGGAGCCCAAAGGATTTCCTCCTAAATAGGTATCCAACATGATATCCAATTGCAGCAAGATTGTCCTCTTCTAAACATTGGCATGTACAGGGTGTCAGTTATGGAGAATGTAGAGATTAAAATACAAATACAAGATTTGATTGAAAAATGGGTCATCAAACCAAGCACATCACCATGTGGGTCACCAATTTTTTTAGTACCAAAGAAAGATGATTCATGGCACATGTGTGTAGATTTCAGATCCTTCAACAAGATTACGGTAAAGAATTGTTACACTCTTCCTCAAATTGATTATTTTCTTGATCAACTAAAGGATGTTGTGTACTTCACTAAGTTGGACTTGAGAAGTGTTTATCATCATATTAGGATTGTTGAAGGAGACACATGGAAGACAACTTTTAAAAAAAGCAAGTTTTGTTTGAATGGTTGCTTATGCCATTTGAGCTTTGTAATGCTTCTGCATCATTCATGTGAGTTATGAATGATGTCTTAAGGCCTTTTCTTGATGATTTTGTAATTGTCTACTTAGATCACGTATTGATATTCAACAAATCTCGTGAAGAACATGTCAAACATGTGAAATAGGTCTTACATGTCTTGAAGAAAGAATTTTTTTTTTTTAAGATGTCTAAATGTGAGTTTGGAAAGACCTCATTAGTTTATTTGGGACATATTGTTGAAGGGGGTGAATTGAAGATAGATCCCTCAAAGGTCAAATTCATTGTAGATTGGCCCAAGCCCAATAATGTATCTAAGGTTAGAATCTTTTTGGGAGCATCCCAATATTGGAAAAACAAAATTGCTAACTTCTCTTCAATTGCAGCTCCATTCAGTACAACCAAACAAGGAATTTGCTCTAGATTTAGCACCAGATTTTAATGCATTTTTTTCTCAATTAGGATGAGTAACTTGGCGGTAAATTTGGCTCTATTGTATAATTTTTTAAGCGTCCTTTTTTGTGCCAAATTTTGCATCTTGTTTTACACCAAATTTTGCATCATATTTTGCACTAGGATTTGCATTTGGTTTTACAACAGGTTTTGCTTCTAGTTTTGTGCCATTTTTTGCATCTATTTTTTCATCATTTTTTTCTCCCGTTTTGTGCCATTCTTTTCTTCTAGTTTTTTGTCATAATTTGCATCAAGTTTTACACCATATTTTGCAGCTGATTTAGTGCCTTTTTATGCATCCAGTTTGTGCCAGTTTTTGCATCTAGTCTTATGCCATTTTTTGCTTCTAATTTTGTACCTATTTTTACATTTATTTTTTCTCTAGTTTTTGTGCCTTTTTTTGCACCATTTTTTGGATCCAAATTTGCACAATATGTTGAATCTAATTTAGCACCAAATTTTGCATCTATTTTTTGCATCCACTTTTGCATGTCATTTGTCTCCCTTTTTTGCATCCTATTTTGCACCATATTTTGCATCATTTTTAACACCATTTCTTGCATCCAACTTTGCATCCTTTTGAGCATCCAAATTTTCATCTTATGTTGAGCCATGTGCTACGTCCAAATTTTTATCCCATTTTGGTGTCTAATGTTACGTTCAATTTTGAGCCATTTTTTCATCTAATTTTGCATTTGTTTTTGCACCAAGTTTTGCATCATTTTTACGACCTCATTTTGCATTCAATATTTCATCCAAACTTGAGCCATTTTTATGCCCATTTTTGCACCATTTTTTCTACTTTTGTGTCCAATTTTGCACCATTTTTTATGTACAATTTTCCATCCTTTTTGGTGTCTAATTTTGCATCCTTTTTGGTGTCTAATTTTGCATCTTTTTTGGCATCCAAATTTGCATTTTTTTTCTGCCACATATTGTGTCCACATTTGCTTCTCATTTTGCACCTAGGTTTGAGTTTGAATTTGCATCTAGTTATGCATCATTTTTGGCATCCAATATGGTATCCTTGGTTTCACCCTTTTTTAGTCCCATTTTGCATCTTGTTTTGTGTCTTTTCTTACATCATTTTTGTGCCCAATTTTGCATCATAATTTTACATCTTTCTTTGCATCCTCATTTTGGTGTCCATTTTTGTGTCCTTGTTTGCACCCAATTTGGTATCCTTTTGTATGCTCTATTTTATTCCTTTATTTGTGTCTAATGTTGCACCCTTTTTTAATTCTACTTTAAAACCATTTCTGTGTCATTTTTTGCATCTTGTTTTGATGGCTAGTTTAACATGCAATTCTTCTGATCCGGGTCCAGGTGTGACAAAGGACCCTTCCAAGACCTTTTACTTTGGTGATGTGTTAAATTGCATTTTTAAAAGAACATAAATGAATACATGTGCATGCTGTAAAGAAGAAGAAACATGACAATCACCAACAACATAAAACTCAAGATGTTGATAATGGAGTTCGTCCAGGAGGGACTACATCTTCGGGCCCTGGTGTCAAGCTGGTGTAGGCCGCTGCATTAAGTGCTGTCAATAGTGATGATGTACATAAGATGTGGTGTCGCTATCATACAAGGAAAGTGCCCTCACGCAGGAGTGGCTCCAAGAGATGTTCCGCTGTAGGAACTCTCATTCAAAAGGACTCCTATCAATATCACCTAAACTCATACATGATGATAATGAACATCCCGCCAACATGGCATAAAACGGATTTTAATGCAAACATACATGGCGACACATGAGTATCCCATCAACATAACGACAAAGGAATCTCCAACAAAACATGACGAATCATGACAACAAGTACATCCCATAAATGATTCCACATCACATCAAGCAGGAATCATGAAACAAGTAAGAAAAAAGATCCCACATCAAACATCAAACAGGGATTTGTGCAACACAATGCATAGCAAGCCCATGAGGCTTTGGATTGACGGTGAATGGGTGTGTTGTTAAGGCACTCCTTGCGCTAGGTCACCGGTTCAAATCCCCCATGGGTACTTAGGTTAGTCTAATAAAAAAAAAAAAAAACAATGCATAGAAAAAAGAAGTACATGAACACATTGCATATACCTCACATCCAGGGGCCATCTGAAGAAAAGGATGTCAAACTGCTGAAGCTGTTCGTACCATTGATCTCACGGCGTTGAACTGCATGGAAATGACTTCTTGCACATGAAAGCTGGCACCTGCAGTCCACTTTGAAAAGTGGCCGAAAAATGAAATGAGAAAATGGAAAATATAAATGCACCATCATATTTGTGGCATCAAATAGTGCAAACTTGACTATCAAATTTCTGAATTCTGAGAAAATGAAAATTCGGGGCTCAAGGAATCTTTTAGATTCCCCATAGATTCCTCAAAGATTCCCTCCTCCAGGTCCTCTGAAAATCTACTGCTCAGATCGAAATTTTGACTACACCATTAGGTTCGTGTCACTGAGAGGTGTAATATCAACATAAATTTTGTCCCATTTGGACATTGCAAAAATTTCACCCTCTTGAGAATTTTGCTCAATCATGGTTCCCCCTGCCTCTTCTCTGGGCTCATGGTTCCACTTGAAAATAAATAAATTAAAAATTATTCCTCAGTTTCCGTGCATGCTCCTTGCTCCTCCATGCTACCTCTTGCACTGACAAAAATGAGTTTATTTATAAATTTTTGAGCAAAGTTTACAAAAAGGCCCCACTAGCCCATTGGTAAAAGAGGTAATTAGTTAAGGGGAGGTCGGGGGATCAAATCCTGCCTCCCAAAAATCCGCGTGTATTTATTTTTGTGGGGGTTGGGTTCACATTGGGAGGCCCACCCCTTAACTACTGCTGATACATATTAATTGTTTCGGGCTATATTAACGGTCGTTGGTGGTTGCATTAAGTGAGTAGTTGGTGCGCTGTCATATGGGGCTACCTGGTGGGGGCTAGCCCACGTGGGCCTGGCGGGTTTACTCCTCATCGGCCTCCTTGTTTTTTATGGCATATGGTTGCGTATGGTGAGGTGTGGGGTGGTGGGGGTGGTGGCCCACCACCTCATATATATATATATATATATATATATATATATATATATATATATATATATATATATTTTGTTTTTGTATATAATAATGAGATTTTGAAAATTCTCGAACATTGACCGAAGGAGTCAATTTAATGAGGCCACAATTTCACCCCAAAGTTGCCTGAAATCTGGTGGTCAGATTTCTGCGAAATTCTGCCTTTTTTAAGCTTGCCAAGTCACTCAGTCAACCCTGAACTTTGACTACCTCTAATTTTCGCATACAAGCTCAGTTTGACGAACCGTTCACACCACCGCGATCACAATGACGAGATCTTCAACATGAACCTAGTTTGATCACAATCCAAACACTTTGATTTTTTACCCTCCTTGAGTCCTCTGGGACTTCTGCTTGTGTTTGGAGCCACCTGGATCAATCCTCCCCACTGAGGAGCTTTTGGTCCTCCAAAAGCATGAAAAATAATCTGCAACTTCTATGTACCTTGTCTGCATCACAAGTGTCCTGAAAAGGTCTTGCTTCCATCTCCTTCACCTTTGTTCTTCAGAGCCTTAAGCGATGAGCCGACACCTGCAATCTCTGCAACCTGTAGTACATTGTTTTGCAAATTACATTCTTGACTTTCATGACCAACTAATGACCCAAGCATCCCACACTTGCCACGAGTTTATAACACATACTCAGTGGTCAAGTTTACATCGAAATGGAAATAATACCCCAGCTATGAAAACAAGGCCAACATATCATTGTTGCTCCAACAAGTGATGGAAAACACATCATCGCTGCAACACATGATTTACAAAAATAAGCCCAAACACTATTTTTGTTATGACAAGTGATGGAAACACAACATCACTTTCAGAGTGTAAAATGCAACACATAATAAGACCAAACATCATTGTTGCTGAAAAAGTGATGGAAAACACATCATCACTTTTACATTTTAAAATGAAACAAATGAATTACAAAAGCACGACCATGATAAGCTAACATATCTAGAAACTATTTTTCACTTATCAATGTGAATGGGTCATCCCCCTCTGGTGGTTTTTCTTGTCGAACAACTGCTTCACTTGGTTCAGACACCGACACTTTGTCTTTAAGGCGCTACTCTGAATGGAGCCTCCAACATGTGGCTCTTTGGTGGCCACCTTTGTTGCAATGATTGCAATACATATTCTTCCTCAATAAAAACAAAGTTAAAAAAATATAGAACGCAAAATACAAATATAAATAACAATACTTACAATGTTTTGTTTCATCTCATTTACGATTTGTTTACATAACTTTGTAGATACCTCTCTTGTGTCATACAATGAACATGATAATTAGTGTTTAATCCTCTCATGTGACTTGGGAGCTTTTGTAAGTATGTAAACAACTTCAGTGTCCGGTACCGAACACATATCTATGACTCTTCCCATCACCTCATAAATTCCATTATCATTTGGTATATCAATATATAGATATATATTCACATTTTGGCTTTCTCTTTCTATCACATACCAGTTTCTTGATGGAAATTTCACCTCTTTAAATTCTTCCCGTATGAAATCATCTTCTTATCATTTGAGGCACTTGAAAGATTTGTAGCCATGAGCTCAGGTGGAGTTCGTTCACTAATGTTTTTTGAAGATGCACCTTTAAGAGTCTTTGGTCCAGAAATACTCACAGAAATCTTCTTTGATGCCATTTTCCTGAAAAATAGAAACACATAAATCAGTAAATAATGAAAAAATATTAACTTAAATTAACGACGAAAATATATCATAAATTTTTTATTTGTATAATTAGATAATTGAAATTAAAAAAATATTAACACTAAGAAAATCGCCCACCACCCCGTGGGCAGGCGGGCCGCCGAGGTGGCGCGGGGGGAGGATGTGGCAACAACTTCTACCATTTCTCCCCATATTGATCTCCTTCTCCGTCTTCAATCTACCCCTCAAGTGGGAGGCTGAAGGGTAGATTGAAGACGGAGAAGGAGATCAATGGGGCGAGAAATTGTAGGAGTTGTTGCCACAGCCTCCCCTCGCGCCACCCCGGTAGCCCGCCCGCCCGCGTGGAGGCCGCCAGGGTGGTACGGGGGGCTACCACAGCCTTCCCCCTGCGCCACCCAGGCGGGCTGTCGGGCGGGGTGGCATGAGGGGAGTTGCAACAACAAATTCTACCATTTCTCCTGATATTGATCTCCTCCGTCTTCAATCTACCCCTTAGTGTCCCTGCTGAGGGTAGATTGAAGACGGAGAAGGAAATCAATATCAGGAGAAATGGTAGAAGCCCACCGACACCACTCCGTCCATTCGCGAAGTGGCAGGCGATTCCGAGAATTGCGCAACCTCCGCGGGTGGACGGGCGGGCTGCCATGGTGGCGTAGGATGGGGTTGCGGTAGCTCCACACTGCACCACCCAAGCGGCCTGCCCGCCCCTCGGGGGTGGCTAGGCGATTCTTGGAATCGCCCAGCCACCTCCAACGGGCGAGCGGGCGAGTCAGCGCCGGGCGGGTGGATAGGCGGGCGAGAGGGCGGGTGAGGGAGGGCGAGGTGGGGTGGTCAGGCGGGCGGCGTCGGCGAGGGTGGGCGGGCGATGGTGGGAGCGGGCGGGCGGGTGAGGGCAGTTGAGGGCAGGTGGGGCAAGTGAGCGCGTGAGGGCGAGAGGGCGGGCTGGGTAGGCGTGCTGCGCGAGTGAGGGCGGGCAGGCATGGGTGGGCAGGGCATGCGAGTGAGGGTGGGCGAGTGTGCAGGGTGGGTGAGGACGGGCGCGCGGGGCGGGTGAGGGCGAGCGGGGTGAGCGGGTGAGGGTGGCCGAGTGAGGGGGGTGTAGGTGGGCGGGGCGAGCAGGGTGGGCGGGGTGGGTGAGGGCGGGCGGGTGAGGGTAGGCACGAGGGGTGGGTGAGGGTGAGCGGGGTGAGCAAGTGAGGGTGGCCAGGTGAGGGCGGGTAGGTGGGTGGTGAGGGCGGGCAGGTGGGGGGATGGGCGGGGGGGGGCTGAGGGCGGGTGTGAGGTGGGCAGGGTGGGTAGGCGAGGGTGAGTTGGGCGGGCGGGGCGGCGTGGGTGAGGGCAGGTGGGGTGAGCGGGTGAGGGTGGGTGGGTGGGCAGTGTGAGCAGAACGGGTGAGGGCGAGCAGGGCAGGGGAGAGTGGGCAGGTGAGGGCGGGCATGGGCGGGCTGGGTGGGAAGGTGGGGAGGGGGCGGCTAGGCCGGTGGGTGGGGTTGCGGTGCCCACCCCATGCCACACTGGTGGCCTGCCCGCCCGCCGCGAGGGTTGGGTGATTCCGGGAATTGCCCAACCCCTGCGACGGGTGGGCGGGCCACCGAGGTGGCACGGGATGGGCGCTGCAGCCCCACCCCACGCCACCCTGGCGCCCCGCCCGCCTGGCCGTGGGGGTTGGGCGATTCCTGGAATCGTTGAACCACTGCGCGGCCGGGCAGGCGGGCCGCCAAGGTGGCACAAGGTGGGCAACACCACCCTGGCGGCCCACCCGCCCGGCTGCATGGTGGTTGGGCGATTCCCGAAATCACCCAACCACCACGCAGCTTGGCGGGCGGCCCTCCAGGGTGGCACGGGGTGGTTCGGGTTGGTGGGGTGGGGTATGAGGGCGAGTGGGGGTGGGGCAAGGTGTGAGGGGGCGGGTGGGGTGGCGGTGCGTGAGGGGGAGGAGGGGGCGGGTAGGGGGAGAGGGGGTGAGTGGGCGGGTGGGGATCAGTGATCAAATTTGAAGGGCAGGTCTTAATTTCATTTAGAAGGGCACACATCTAGGTCGCACTTCTATAATGAAAAGCATAAAAAAAAGAAGCAATTCAATTGACAATAGTAAATTATTTTCAAATTTCTTTTTATTTTTTCACAAACAAAAAGATACCACTACGTCAAAGGCTGCATTAGTAAATGAATTACTCTTACACATGTGATTGAGAAATGTAACCACATAAGATCATATTGCGCAGGCCTTGAACTCAGCCACAATTGAACCAACTATAGGGACAAAATCATAGTTGGGAAACTGCATATGAGTACAAAAAATAAACATATAGGCATAATTATATCTTAATGAAATTGAAATAAAAATAAAAATACGAAGAAACAAAAATACTTATATTAAAAGTATATGGAAGGTCTCATTTATAAAATTAAAAATAAATTCTAGCTTATAGAGGAAGTATCAGTGTAATTCTAGCTTATAAACTTCAAATTTGACCAACTCACTATTCTATTGTCTATTAAAACTCTTTTGGAAAGCTGAGACTTCCAATATTTGCACATCTCAAATTATTGGAACTACAGTCCCTATACTTGGCTGCAAAATTGATACTCCTCATTAGTCTCCCTTCTACATGCAGCAAAAGGAGACCTGTCTACGTAGCAAGAAGAGGATCATTATACGCTGGGAAGAGGAGGCCTTAACCAGCCCTAGACACAGTCAAAGAGGAGTCTATATAAGCTGCCCTAGCCGCAGTCCTCAAGGTTGATGTAATCCGCATTTAAGGGTGACACTTACACGCTATCAAAGGAGCCCTAACGAAGCCTACTAATCTATTGTTTGATGATGCCCTAATCCGCAGTTATGATGAAGCCCTATTCGCAACGAAGGAGAGTTGATCAGTAGTGAACCCATACACTGTAATAAGGACCCTAAATATGCAGTTTAGAAGGGCTTCTATTTGTTGTCATCTAGCTGCAGCAAAGTAGCCATCATACAGAATGAAACTGGAATAAGTTAAGGGATGGTTTGAGCCTCCCTCTTGCAACTGTGTGAGGATGGTTCCTTCTTGTAAGGATGCCGAGTTAAAAGAAGCAGTGGATCAACCTGTTGGGATATCATTGGAAGATCAAGAGTAATGTTTATGCTGCTATAGGAAAACTATGTGTTAGGCTATAGGCCATAACACCACACTCAAATATTTCTTATGGGTATTTGAGGGTTCAGATCATTAGCTTAATCTAACAAGGTGTTGTGTATAATGCTGTTGAGATCTAAGGCTAATTTTGATGACTATATGATGTTGCCTAGAGAAAATGGACTAATTGCTAGATGCGGGGTAATAAAAACCACTGGTATTTCACATCTCATGTTTGTGGATGACTTGTTGTTTTCTAGAAAAATAAGTTAAGCAAACTACAAGCATTCTGTAACATACTTTCCAGATTTGGGGTGGCATCTAGAATTATTATGAACAAAGATAAATCTGTTCTCTGATTACTAGTATCTTGCCTCCAAGTCACTAGCACATTTACTAACACTGATACAAGTAACTCATTCAGAAATTGGGAATATGAAAACATACCAGGAATTGGGAATCCGCAAACAAATAAAATCTAGTACGTTAGGAAGCCTGTGGAATGCGCTCCTCTCCAAGCATAAATTGTGCTTAAACCTTGCTTGATAGGTGTTTGCTGAATCATGAATCTATGCTCCTCTCCAGCTTAAATCATTGTCAAACCTTGCTTTGGGCAGCCTTCAGGCACAACCCAATAAAATTACAGACCCAATACATGACCCATATTGACATCTAGTGGCTCTCAATTGAAACTACCAAATGAAATGGTATCAAAGGGTAATTGTGAAATAATAATTAATAAGAACTTGGATCATATGCACAATTAGAAAAAACAACTCAAAAAGAAACTGTTGTTTTTTAAATGAGAGCAACTTAGAAACTGCCAAATGTAATGGTATGAAAAGGTAATTTTGACATAATAAGTAATAAGAACTTGCATCATATGCACAATTAGAAAAAACAACCCAAAAAGAAATTGTTGTTTTTGAAATGGGAGTTTCTCAAATGGAATTTAAGTTTTAACATGAAAGGAAATTCACAGATTCAACATTCTTAAAATTTTAATTTCAGAAAAAATGAAATTTAAAAAAATGTTGAAAATTTAACAGCCCTTCTTAAAATTTTTTTAAGATATTATTCCAATTTTTTTTTTAAATGACAAAATTCATATCTTAAATTTCTTTTGACGCTTAAAAATTTCTCCTTACTTCTCTGACGTGCCAGAGGCCCTTTGAAGGGGAGTTGTCTATAATGCGACTTTTTGAAGATTCCGGTGACGGAATCCGGCGAAGAAATTGAGGTCAAATCTTGATTTCTTGCAGTTAAAATGGTTTTTTAACTGCATATTTGGATTCAGCACCCTGAAAAACCCCTAGGACGCTTTCATTGTGCAGAAACTAGCTATCAAACTTGCGATTCCAATAATTCTTGCCGGATTTCGACCGGAAAAATCCGCCGGAAAAGCTTTCAAAAAATCGCATTATAGACAACTCCCTTTGAAGGGCTCTGACGTGTTCAATTTTGAACGCGATTTGATTTTGACCACGTGATCCTCAATCTCTGTTACACTTTTTCTCGCCACCTTTTACACGTGCTTCTGCCTCGTTGCGTTTCTGACCTTTACTCTTCATTTAATAATGCCTCCCTTACTTTCACACCACCTATATATCCCCCCTCTCGTTCGGTGTCGAGTGAATGATTGCTCTGCGTTCATCATATTCATAATCTCTGCATTGCATTCACAGTGAAGTGATCTCACTGAAGAAAAAGTGATTAATTGATCATCATGAAGCCTGCAAAGATTGTGCCCTCTGAAATAGTGAAGATGGTGAGGCATGCGGTGGCCAAGGCTGCACCACATATTCATCTCAAAGCTGACGTGGGTAAGGCGAAGGACATTGTTTTTGAGGTGCTGAAGAAGAAGACGCGCGCGTGTGGATGCATGACAATAAATTATTATAGGTCTCTCCTTCACTTCTCCCATTCCTTCCCCAAACTGAAATTGAAGCCCTACAACCTTTCTTCATCTTCTTCTTCTCATGCCACTGATTCTTCATATGAACGGCAGCTTGTTCCTTTTGATGACTGCACCTCCTGCAATAATAACGATGATGATTCCATAAATCCTGTCTCCACCTTCATATTGAAGAGAATTAATGAAGATGCGCCCAATCTGGATGAAGAGATTGATCGGTTGGCCGATGATTTCATTGCTAGTTTTCACGCGAGTTTCCGATTGGAGAAACAGCGGTCATATCGGCAATATCAGGAGATGCTGGCCAGGAGCACTTAGTTTAGTTTACAGAGTATCAATCTATGGATCGTTGGAGATTCAAACAGCTAACCTTGTAGCTCCCCGAGTTGTAAATTTGAGGTAGATATAATGGAATAAAATATCGTGGTAAGAATTGGAACAGACAATTTTAATGTTAGAGCCACCACGTAGGATGTCGACTGCCCTACCAGGTCAGGTTATAAATAACACATGCTTACTTATAAAAACATGTGTGCTCACTTATTAAAACATACACGTGTTAAGAATGTACATGTATCCCTAAGCTTGCTTGCACGTGTTCTATGAATTAATAATAAAAAATAATGGTAGGTTATTTTATGTTATAAATTGTGCAGTGCATTTAAGTTAAAAGGAGAGCAATTTTAAGATTTATTTAGTGATTTTGACTACTATAATGACATCACAACTATTCATAGCATGTTCCATTTATTTTTATTTTTTATTTTAATTTTATTGCATAAATTTTCCAAATTATAAAAATAAATAAATAAATATTTTTCTCTTTTCACATGCAGTATACAAATTACATTGTCTCGGAACTTACATTTTAGTAGAACCTAAACCCATCATCATTGAATAAATGACGACCTAAATGTAACCCTTAACTGTAAAATATTTAAAGCATTTACCTGAAATTGAAAGGTTAAGGTTAAGCACCCTTGCACCAACATATGGAAAACTACGAGGTAACTTAACATTGGCACCATTTGCCTTCGATCTGTGCTTGAGTGATTGATCCAACAAATGACAAACATGAGTGATTGATCCAACAAATGACAAACATAAAAATGCCCAATCAATGATTGGTTCCAAATACCAGTTAATATATTATGTCTTTTATTTTACACATCTTCTACCTTTTTTAATGAAGACACCTACAACCTTTCTCACTTCCTCCCATCTATCACCCCACAATTGTGGAATAATAGCTGAGAGGAGACATTTGCCTCCTTGCAACAATGTTCTAAATCACCTATCCAAGCTAAACTCTTTCAAAAACTCCCTTGTTATTCTTTTTAAAAGTAGTTAATTGAGTTTACAGATACTAATTCCAATAATGTCTAAATTATTGATAATTTTTGCTTCATCTAGCTCAATCAAGGAAGATGATACATGAATAACTAGGCTCAAAGATGAGTTACCACCAATCCTAATTGAATTATTATTATAAAACAAAATTGTCTAAAACGTGATTAGGCCTTACTTGATTCAACATCCAAGACAACATTATTCATAAAATCTATATTATGCCTCTCATGCATACATGTGGAAAACTAGGTGTAATAACTTAAATGTTTTTCTTATAAAATCCTCATTCCCATCATCACTTACAACTTCAAGTCCCCTTGGAGAAAGAGGGGAAATTGTCCCTTGAAGAAAATTGATAACAATTTAGTGGGTCTTGAAAAATTGCATAATTCATCCTTTGACTTCATAGTTTGCATATTATTGGATCCATTAACCCTAGCTTATATTCACATCACTATAGTCTAAAAGTTTCACATTGTTCCTTTTTTTCCTTTTCGCAATATATTTCCCCACTAGTTTTGTCCAAAATTAGAAAAAAAAAAAAAAAAAAAAACTACATATTTGAATTATTAAATATATAGATTAATTGTCCCATGAATCTTGGATCTCGTTATATATTTTAAAATACATTTACAATATTAATAATTAGAAATTTCAACAAAAAATTGTATCATTAAATTCTAATAAAAAAAAACATATATCCACTATGGGGGTGTTATTGATGAGGTGATGGGTTATAGGACGTTGTGCCCTCCTCCTCCCAAATGTGCCACTTCATTTAAGATTCACAGGTCAACTTGCAGTGTTATAGGTGGTATCGTCTTCTTTAAATGAAATTTACTTAATTGGTGTTGGAGTATGAAGAGGCAAGTGTGAGTGGAGGTGAGGGAAATCCCTCTTCCTCCAATTGTTGGTTTTAAGTTGCTTTGATAGTTCGTGGTCTCTCTTGGAACAAAGAAACACTATTGAAGTGTAGCTTTATTGTTGCTTCTTATTTTCATGGGTGTGGGCTGAGTCTTTCCACCGCTCTGGTGTGAAAATTCTTTGCTTTTTCTTTTATAATTTTCCAGTCTTGGGTCTTATGTCAATGGTTCAACTCGTTTTCTTTACATTTGTGTTTTCTTGTTCTGTTGCACCCAATTCTCTTTCCCATGGGAGAGTTTAATGGTAATTGGGAATCTCTGAGTTCAAATTATTTTCAGGTCCTGAATTATAAAGTGTCTGGCAAGAGAGAGATTCTCTTGTAGGAATTTTTCTCACTGGTGGAACTGTGCTAATCAGTGCTTTTTCTATGCATCTTTGTGTCTCGCCAATTCCTAGGTATGTCTCACCTTCTTTCAGGGCAGTGTAGAATCTTGTGTGTCACGATTTTGGGCTATAAGAATTTGATATTTTGTGTATTTGGGACCCCTTGTTTGGTGAGTGGGTGATGATATAGTGGTCTTTAGTTCTTTTAAACAGGGTGTTGGGCCTACTCCTCCTTCTATTTTTTTTCTAGGTCATGGGTATTTTAGAAGTTGTCCCAAATGTTTTTTCTCAGTAGCGATAATTCCTCTTAGGCAAAGAATGTGTAGTAGGCAAGGTGGTGGAGGAAATTCTACTTTGGCGAAGAAGACGGTTCACCCTTTTACATAAGATTCAATGGCTACTCTTTTTAACGATGTTCCTCTAGAGATGAGGAAATAAATTCATATATTGGAAAGTCAAGATGGAGGGTAGTGTCCATATCATTCATATTCTGAGGCGATTGGTGAAGAAGTTAAATGGATTCCTGATCCTGGTAAATCTAGGCGTAAGAAGATACATTTCTTATATTCGCTTCCTTCACATCATCAAATGTAAACCCTAATGTAGTTGGTATTCAAAGATAAGGAAGTGGATTACTATATTGTATTCTCTTCTCTGGAGGACATTAAAGGCATGCTCCTCAATAAAAGGTTTTTCTTATACAATATGGATTCTCATTTGGCTCATGTAAATCGCTTTCTTGTGAGGGATTTTCCCTCTAGTGGCCTTATTGATCCTCTAGGTTCTGGTGCTTAGGCACCGGCTAAAATCTCCTCTTCAGACCATGATTAGTGCTGCTAGGTTAGCATGATTTTTGCAGTTAATTTGGGTCGGTCAAGCTGGTTTTATTCTATTGCTCCATGTGTTTATGAACATCTCTATGTTTTATGAAAGGACCTTTGTTCTTGTTGTCTCTCTTGATTTTGAATTAGGCCTTTTGATATGGCTTTGGATTAGCTGGTATTTTGCAAGGCTCTATGAGTTTAAGGATGAATCTGTGTTTGATGGATGGCTCTTTGTTTTTGTTGGTTTCTAGGGACTTGCAAGGCTAGGATATGTACAGTGGTGGCTCTTTGCGTACAATTTGGAATTTCTATTTTTTATTCCCATCATGAAGTTCTCTGTTCTAGTTTCTAATTGGGCATTACACCTAGACTATGATAATATATGCTCTTTGAAGAGTGTTATGCTTTGGTTTGAAGTCGTTGGGTCTTTCTCTAGATTTATGTCCTTGGTATTGTATTAGAATTATGATGATATATGCTCATGTAGGAGTGATTTTTCTTTGGTTGGAAGACGTTGGGTCTAGTCTGGAACTACTCGAAGAGTTTTTTGCTTTATCTCATTGATGTTGGGTTTTGTCTAGATCCTGGTCTGTGGTGGTTTATGTTGCTAGAGGTGCACTTTATTTGGTGTGGTGACGCTAGGTATTTCCTTGGTTTATTATGTTGCAATCATCTCTTGGCAAGGAGATATGTGCTCTATGGATTAAAGTTTTGTGACTAGGAAAACATTGTATTTTGTGGCATGATTTCATAAAGTTCTTATTGCGTCTATTATGGTAATAGCTAGTAATTATGGATATGTTATTATGGCCTAATATATTGGACTAAGAATTATGCTCTGTGAATCTATTTTTTGTGTTTATGTGACATTTCAATCTTCTAGCATGTTTTGTTGGTTGGGATCTGTAAAGAAAGCTATGTAACCCTGTTTTGTTTATGAAATACAAAGTGTTTAAAAAAAACAAAAAACATATAAAATAATTAAATTTCACCTGATTCACACTAACATATACTAACATACCTATTTATTCGCTGGAGGAAAAAACCACTCCTAATGTGTTCAAGTATAGCCCACATAGCCTTCAAATTATGTACCCATTATGAATGGGAAATCTTGGTCATGGGAAATTCTTTGTAGACTTTCAACATCACGCCCATGCACTGCACTTGGAATCTATCATCATGTGAGTCTGATTATCTTATATTAGTTACTCAATTCATCACGTCCAATCATCTTAAAGGAAAGTTTTGTACCATGAGTTTAATAAAGTACTTTTGTGAAACAATTTGATTGCATAATAAAAATAAAGTTAATAAACAAAAAGGGACCATTAAAACATCTTTGAAATGTGGAAAACAAGTGCTACATAGTAGCTAGTACGTGTCACTTAGTTTAAATATAGCTAAAGTGAAGAAAAATAAATAAAATGCTAAATTTACATATATCCCATTTTGCAACAACAAAACAATTGCATTTAGGGAAAAAAATGTAATAACCTTTGATGCATTTGTTATTTATTATCTTTGTTATTTTATGCTTACTTGATGTTAGTAAATGAAATATTTCAATAAAGATTTTGTCAAACATCCTACTTTCTCAATACATTGCATATTGATAAATATCATTCAATGAATAAATGAGAGAGGTTACTGGCCAATGATATTTGTGGTTGCATAGATGTAGAGGTAGACAAAACATTCATCATAAATTGAAATAAATGGACAAAGGAAGGAAATGAAAATACATCATCCACATAGTATTTATAGCCAACATTGCCCAAGGATTGAAGGTACAATATTCTTTTTTTAAGTCACATCATATAAATATGTGCAGTGTGAATAATAAAAATCGTGATATTTAGTAGTTACCAAAATTATATATCAAGGGAAATATTCACTTTTGTTTTGTTTAATGTTTATACTGATGAAGGTGATGCATAATCAAATGTTTGAAATTTAACAAAGATCCTTCAAGAACTTGATTCGACCCAAACATTTTAGTTTGGGTGTCTGCCACTACTTCACCCTCTTCCGCGAAACACTTGGGAATATCAGCACGCTTGAAACTTTACACTTTTCTGAGTGTAATAAAGTAGGAAATATTTTCTCCCAAGTTACACATCAATAATCCCAAGAGGAACTAATTTTGAATTTTGCAGAGTTCAAAGAATTTGTAACTACCATTGGATACCTCTGCAAATTTGGAAATTATATTCCTATATGGTCCTTTATTGGAATCCATGATGCATTCACTTGGTAACCTAAAAGACTTAAATAAATTGACACTCTCCTTAGGGAAATTAAAATATCTTGCCAACTCAATTGGAGTGTTGAAACAGTTTGACATGCTTGTCAATAACTTCTTGATTCGTGAATTGCCATTTTCCAATGTGGAAAAGGTTCAAGGAGACTACAAATTGTTGGACTCTTCTATTGACAATTGCATGCCTAGGTTCATTAACTTAGGCTCGTCGAAGACTAAAATCACTGAAATATCATTTGGTGAAGGTGTTTTCCCACTTCTTTAATATCTCAAATCTCAATTATTGTGATGATCTAATGGAGGTTGCAACATTTCCTAATTAGAAAACAAGCTAATACTATTATTTCTTCGACCAGCATGGCCAATTTGGCTACTACATAAGGCATGACACAACTTTGAAATGATAGCTTTATGGGGTAAAACTGAATGGAGTTTGTCTGGTGGAAAATTCTTCTTCCCTATAGTATAGAGGAATTTCGCATAAAATCATAGCTTAATTGACTTATGGAAAATTTCAACCACACGTTTGTGTTTTTCCAAGAATGTTAGAACAAACATATGAAGGAAGTTACCTACTTTCCAGTGAATTTGTTTTCCATGAATTCTGAAGCAATTTCACCTAAAATCATATGTTAACTAATTGACAGAAACTTTAAACCACAATTTTGTTTCCTTAAGAATTCTGAATTAGAGAAATTTTGAGTTCTAAAATAGGCCTCCTAAGGAATATTATAAAACAATATTTGAAATAATAAAATAAGATTAGATTAGATTACCTCATCAAGTTCTAGAGGAAAAAAAGAAAAAACTACTTTTTCAACTCGTATTTTCAACTTATCTTTTTATGATTTTACCCAATTTTTGAGCGGGAGAATTCATTGGATGCAAAATTTAATTTTTCATCCAAGGAGTACCCATGTTGCACACTTTTGATGGACCCTACTACATGAAAAATGTGAAATACATGAAAAAACACAATTGCAGTCACGCTTTTTCATGTATTTCACATTTTTTGTGTAGTAGGGTCCATCGAAAGTATGCAACATGGGTACTCCTTGGATGAAAAATTGAATTCCGCATTCAATGAGTGCTCCCGCCTGAAAATTGAGTAAAATCATAGGGAGATAAGTTGAAAAAGTAATTTTTTATATTTTTTTTTTATCCTTTTACTCCAAAAATGGTAGATCATCCCCCATGGTTGACATCATCATATTGAATACTTTTGATTCTTATAAAGTTGATTTTGTTGTACATTTTTGTTTTGATGCCCAATTTTTACCTCGAAATTTCTCTAATGAAAACTCTTTTACAAATTCAAAGTTTTTGATATATTTTAAGATAAGTTAACTTTACTTAAAAACAAGAATGAAGGACTCGGAACAAACTTGTCCAGTGGAGTAAATAAAGTGATGTCTTCGAATCCATTAAAAATAAACTCCAAGTTCAATCAAATATAGTGTGTGTAGTACTGCCATAGAATAATAGATAGTACATAAAGTTGACAACACAGGCTAGGAGAAGGCCTGTTGGTGGTACCGATGGGATTGTAGGCCAAGGCATTTCCATGCATGATAGTTTGAACAAAGGGCTAGCGAAGTATACTCTGTGCAACATTGTTCTTGGGATAAATTCATTAATGACTCTAGTAGCATATAGATGTGTGAAATGGTAGCATTTCAAACTAGAAGCTTGCACCCAACCATGGTCGACAAGGTATAGGGAGTTAGTTATACAGATGGCATAAAACCAAACTATGGTAGACATCATTCAGTAAATCCTAAAGGTAGTTATACATATGGCATTTTGTTTTGCAAACAACAATGATGCCACATTCATTATTATGTCGAATACACCATTTTTTTCCTAGAAGGTGAAGAACATCGAGTAGAAATTGTTTCATTGATTTCTCAATGACACTTGGAATGAGGATGGGAGAACAAGCCACTTAGCTCTTTCACGCCGTAATCAGAGTTGATCATGGGTTTCATAGTAATGGAAGTAATGGAGGTCATTAAATGTATCGCCATATCCTCGGGTTCGGGAACACATACTTCTTGAGATGAAGGACAAGCATAGATTCCCTCTACTACCATGGAGAAATCGGGTAAATTTGCACCTCATATTTGATCTTGTCAGCCACATGCACACACTTTCCGCCGTCATCTTGATTTACCATGGGCTTACCCTTGTCATTTCGCAATCGGGTTGGTTTGTAGTGGATGGAATTAGACGCTTCTAAACAACCATGTCACGTCCTTTCTTGGATCAACGACATCCCATTTCTCAAGAATTGTGAGTATGTTTGGTCAGGGGCCTTATGATCGCTTGTTCAAACCCATAACTATCACTTTTGGCCATGTCCCTGTGAAAACATAATTACTCCATGAATATTAATTATTACAGAATAAGACGTGAACCAATCATATCACAGATAAATAAATTTAAATATTAATAAAAAGTTATAAAATTTAATCCATAATGTTAAAGTATCAAAAAAACTTAATTTTTTTTTTGATAAAAACAAAATAATACTCCATGAAAAGAAAAATAAAATACAAATACAAATACAAATACCATTTGTACACCAAGTTAAGAAATCTAAAATAATTGTTAAACAAAAAAGAATTATGACTAAAAATATTTACATCAAAAAATTATAAAACTAAAATAATAAAAAATATAAATAAAATTATTATATATTTATAAATATATTTCGTTTTATATTGTTATCCACTTCTAAATTTAGTTAACTCCATCCCAAATATATATTAAAAATATCCATCAACGGTATCTAAAAATTAAGTTACCGAGGCGGTGGGAAGAAAATTTTGTGGACAATATTCACATATTACTTTGTTATGCGAAAAAGGCAAACAATGTTATATAAGTCACATGGGAGGTGGCAAGTATTTGATTATTATTAAATTAAATTAATGCAAGCGAGGGAAGCATGACTACTGGTTTGCTTGCTTTTCTCAACCCGAACCCTCTAAGAATTGTAACATCAGAGTAATGGTGGAGATCACACGTCATTGATGCAGGGAATTTGTCTTTGATCTCACGGGCCTCATATATATATATATATGAATGAGAGAAAGATGAGTGGCTAGTTCCCGTCGGAAAATGTAAGACTATTTTACAGAGATATCTACTCACATTTTTATTCATCAAAATAAATTGATGTTTTCTTATTTATTTTTACCAACGCAAGACTATTTTACAAAGGTATTTACTCACATTCTTATTCATCAAAATAATTTGATGTTTTCTTATTTATTTTTACCATATTATGAATTATATGTTTTTTTGGTAGGAATATAAAACAAATTTTGGTTAATTTAATTTTAGTGTTTTGAAATTTAATTAAATATATTTTTATATTATTTTATAAATATTAAATATATTATTTTGGTAGTTTTAATTGATAATCTCAGATACAAGAAATTGTTGAAACGCGAGATCCAGACCCTATAGATGCTCCATAGACCGCTAAACAAAAAAAAATATATATCCGATAGTATTTATTTGTATTACTAAATTAGTAAATGATTGTACAAATACATACTGTGATTATTTATTATAAATTACATTAAGTATTTTGAAAAAAATATTAATTATAATGTAATATTAATTATAATGTATAGTCAAGATGAACAATTAAACATAACTTTCAAACCTTTGAAGTAATAATAATATATAGGTCTTGCATTTCAAATAAATTCATGAAGGGAGTTCTCAAGTAAGAACTCTAACACTTCAAGCCTAAACCCAGTTATTTATGAATGAATATATATTTAAAGTATCTTAATCTTGGTAATCACACATTTGATATTTTCATATCCAATCATGAAATAGCTCTTTTCTGACCAAATTAATATATAGATGTATTTTATAAAAACAAATATCTATCACCAAGGTACCAATAATAAAAAATAATATGTAAAAGCTCTCAAAATAAAATAGAAAATGTTATTTCAAGTAAACAAATAAGGAAAGTGGCTTCCATGATTTTCATGGGACAACTAAAACCCCTTCAATTTGACTACTCTATTTCCATAAGTTAGTGTTTTATATACTATACCAATGGGTAATTTGATTACTCTATTTCCATAGGCTAGTGTTTTATATACTATACCAATGGGTCATGCAGGGTTGAGTCTCAACTTTTAAGCTTTAAATTTGAGTGTTCAAAGTTTAGGTTTAAATATGCACGATGTAAGATAGTATGATAAGGTTTAACCTTAAATATGCACAATGTAGGATAGTATGATGTGAGTAGTGAAGAAAGTTGTCAAAGACCCACTATTAGTGAGTCCACATTTATCTTGGAGTCTCAAGACATTGAGTCATTGGAACATCTAAACTTAGCATATTGAAATTGTAGATGCGACATATTGTGATGTTTATTTATGACTTCTTTTATTTTATGCAATCTTTTTTTAGAATATATATATATATATATACGGAATATCTTTAATTTATTTATTAAATTAATGGTTTTAAAAATTATATCAAACATTTTGAAAATGATTTACATTTGCTGACTAAAAAATATACCTAAATAACACATGTAATAAATCTAGATTGAGAAAAATCAAATCTTAACCATTCACATTACATAAATCTTAATCGATGTCTAATCAATTATTAAAATATAAATTTTAAAATGATCAATATCTTAACAAATACCAAACAAACCAAATTAATCTTAATCGATGTGTAAACACTTCAGCTTGAGCATTATAAAGCAAAATGTATTTTAAAATTTGTCGTCCGGTTTATGCCTTGCGGATATTTGGAACAATTATATTTGGATCTTTCATGGTTGCAAACCCTTCAGCTTCTGCATTATAAAGCAAATTGTATTTTAAAATTTGTCGTCCTGTTTATGCTTTGCTAGGTGGTTTCCACGAATTCGCGACAAACGTCGCATGTGGGCACACTGAGGTGGGTATCAATAAAATAATTTAATACAAATTAATATTAATATATACTTAAAATATATTAATAATAATAAATTATTTTAATTTGTTTTGATGTTTCTGTATACATGTTATTAAAATATTTTAATGTCAACTATGCATATATTATATGTCATTTTAAAATAATATATATTTATCATGAATTTTTTTATGGATAAAACATTTGTTTAGTTTTATATATATTCTATTCAAAAATATATTTTCAACAATTACAAATTACAAATTATATTTTAAAACATGTGTGCTTATTTATTAAAACATACACATGTTAAGAATGTACATGTATCTCTAAGCTTGCATGTGTTCTATGTATTATTAATAATAAAAAATTATAGGTTATTTTATGTTATAAATTGTGCAAGAATGTACATGTATCTCTAAGCTTGCATGTGTTCTATGTATTAATAATAATAAAAAATTGTAGGTTATTTTATGTTATAAATTGTGCAGTGCATTCAAGTTAAAAGGAGGAGTAATTTTAAGATCCATTTAGTGATTTTGACTACCTCCACAATGACATCACCACTATTCATAGCACCTTGCATTGATTTTTATTTTATTTTTTAATTCTATTGCTTAAATTCCTCAAATTATAAAAATAAATAAAAATTATTTTATTCCTCTTCACATGTAGCATACAAATCACATTATCGTGGAACCTACACTTAAGTAAAACCTAAACCCATCATCATTGAATAAATGACGACATAACTGTAACCCTTAACCATCGAACACAAACAATGAAATTGACAATGGCATTGCATCATTGAGAAACATCATACAAGATTTTAGAAACATTAGAGATCCCACCTCCCTTTCACTTGCTACATCTTTGGAGACCATTGCATCTTCCATTGACATTTCCAAAGTCAAGTTATTTGGTATTTTTAGTCACAAGGATAGGATGTTTCAATATTATAGGATGGGTTTAGATATAAACAAGGTGTCATGTTTACAAATTCAAAAACGAGATCTCATGAGCTAGTTTATTGGCCCTAGAATTCATTTACACCTAGTTATGATAAATAAATATATTTACACAAATTGGTGCACATCCTAACCTTTAACAAATCATTGGATGTAAAGGAAATCTATACTTTTTGACAAACCTCCCTGTACTAATGAGGTCCCATTATATCTTCTTAGAAGATAATGGCCAATCTTCCTTCAGGCTCCATGTCGACTACCTTGATGTTGGACAATTCTAGGGGGAAGGTTGTGAGTTTGTGTAAAATTGATGAAATTCCAAGCAGTATCCATTGAGAGGGTTTTACCCTCCCAAGTGGGAGCCTAACCACGTTTCCTAGTGTCTTACCATCTTAAATAACATTCATTAGGCCCAAACCTTTGTTTCCACCTTGATTCATAACTTGCCATATCATATCACATTCATGGATTTTCCCCATTATGAGGGATATTTAAATGATGGTAAGTGGGGGTTGGGCCTTGAAGCCATGTACTGGAGTTTAGCCATGTGAAGCCACTTAGATAAACTAGCCATTCTAATCCTAATTGATGTGATCTTCATCAATGCTTGAGTTATGGGCATACTTGCTATGGGTCAATGAAGGCTCTTGTACATGATAATCACTTTCAAATTTAACCCAAAGTTATGAAACATGGTTTAGGCTATTGTACATGATAATCACTTTATAAATATAACCCAAAGTTATCAAACATGGTTTAAGCCTAATTCACCAATTGATGTTATAACTTAATTTTAAAAAGTGAAAAGGGACAAGTTGGGTTACATGAGTTCCTAAGTGGTGGGGGTGAGTTCCTCATGCGACACTTGGTAGAAATATTACATGCATACATAAGTCGAGTTTCCCATCATTCTTGTTATTGCTTCATGCTCATTCTACCATGATTTCTCTATGGTTCATTGCTAGTTCACCCTTAATTCATGTTGATTCACCTCTTATCCATTGTAGGTCCATCCCTGGTTTATTACTGATCCATTGCTAGTGTGTTATTTGTTTATGCTATGGAATTGAGGGTAAGTGAGATTGGATAGCTATTGACCCTCCTGACCTAGTAAATTGTTTTGAATTCCTTGGTGAAATTCTATGGCCAATTATCCTTTCTCATCTTGGGTATAATTTCCTAATGTGGAGACTAAGGGTGCCTAGAAGACTCTTGAGGGTAGTTGGGACTCTTGGAGTTATAATATTTTTATACTTCCTAGATAGTTTGTGCCAAATCCCAAGGAGAGTAGTGGCATAACTCAATGGACTATAGAGGTAGAGAAGGGGGTGCACTTTGTTAGGTTGTGCACATTGGGGAATGCAAGACTATAGTTAGGGAGGTTGTTAGGCTTGGTACTAGGCATAGTATTTGTTTGGTACTATCTGTATGATTGTAGTTGGCTCTAGGTGAACCTTTTTTACATTTGGAGTTATAGCCTCAACTCGGGGGTGACCCACTTTTGATAGAATTGGAGCAATGTGGTTTATGACTGGGTGGAACATCTAAGGTCTATAGCTAGTTAGTGAATTACATGAGATAAATGTGCAATTATACTTTATATGTATTGCACGTTGTGTTACTCTAAAGTGTAAATATTTTTTTAAGGATTTATATGTTTATGCATGATTATATTATTGTTCTAGTCACAATTACTATCATATTTCAGGTAATTGCATTGGACATGTGTGAGAAGAGTTATGGAGGTACCAAAGGTATCTAGATAGTTGAATTAGATTTATTAAGGAAATTAGAATGTTAAACAAAATTTTCCTATGAAGGATTGGATGCTATAATATGGAATCAATGCTATGTGTGCTTAATTAATTCGTATAGTTGATGAATATCATTTCCAC
The DNA here is from genome assembly GCA_031772625.1 of Pinus tabuliformis. Taxonomy (NCBI): domain Eukaryota; kingdom Viridiplantae; phylum Streptophyta; class Pinopsida; order Pinales; family Pinaceae; genus Pinus; species Pinus tabuliformis. The sequence goes on along the minus strand of CM062819.1, from coordinate 1,267,906,440 downwards.
ATATGTCATTGATGGACAATAGAATCAAATCCATAATCAATGGTAATAAATTATGCATATGGTATATGGGTAGTAGACCACTTATGCAATCATTTAGCAGTTAATGAAAAGTGTAGTTGACCATCAATCGAATGTGTAGTCAAAGTACAATATAAGTACATATTCAATTGACTAGTAGGTTAGTTCTTTCAATTGTTGGATAGTCAACTTCTTAGATACTGGTGACAACCAAGTTGAGTTGAGTGGTAATTTCCCTCAAATAGTTGGTGGGAAGTGTTACAAAGTGGTATCAAATCTCATTAGATCAAACATTAGACCTACATTGGGATGAAGACTACAAATTGCAGATTCAACCTTGAAAAATATGGTTGACTAAATTAGATCCCTAGTTGACTAAATTGAATGCTTATTTGATTTATATATTACGTCAATTGACTGATTTGATTACTTAACCAACATATTTTACTTGTTGATTCAATTAGATGATTAATCAATTCAAGTGTTTAGTCAAAATAATTTTCTAGTTTGATGACTTGATGGTGTAGTTGACTAGTGCATTTGATTGCTTGATTCAACCTAGTGGTTAATCAATTCATTTTTTTAGTCTATTTTCCTTTATAATCAATTGGTTAGTTGGAATCAACCAACAATCGACTAGTTAGTCAACCCGAGCAATAGTCAATTGGTTAGTCAACTCGAAAAATGGCTGACTAGTTAGTTGACTTGACTGATAATCAACTATCTAGTTGGCCCAATTAATGGTCAATTAGCTAGTCGGCTTCATGATGGTTGGTTGGTTATTCAACACAACCAACAATTGACTATCCCATCAACCAAACCAATAGTTGACTAGAATATTGCATTGTTCAAGTTAACTAAATGGTTAAGGATTCGACCATTTGGTTGATGATCGACTAGTTTATACCTTTGTCAACCCAATTCACAAGTTGACCAAATCAATTGTTTAGTCAATAGGTCATTGTAGTTGAGCACCATAATACAATAGTTAATTGAATGGGTTAGTTGATAGCCTTATATATATTACTATTTAACTAACTCACTTATAGGAATAGAATTAAGTGAATTGGTTAAAAAAATGTGTATAAAGTTTTAGAAGTTGATTTAGTACCTCATATGTCATCTCAAAAACCAAAATTAGTAGTGTTGGGTGTTGTCGTTCTGTATTTTTGAGGTTGAGGGAGTAAACACATAAGACAACATCAAAACCACTTTGGAAGTTGGGATCTAGCCCTGCCAGCTTCAGAGAGGGATCTCTTTGTAAAATTTAGCCATGTTTGGTGTAAATTTTAGGCTAGTTATTAGTGTATTGAGTGTTTCTGATTGGATTGTTTGGTTGATTAAATTGTTATAATTCCATTGGGCTATGGATTCTAAAGATTAACTGGATCTGCATCAAACTTTGAAGGAGTTTCACAAGGCAAGCTAGGTTGCACTAGTTGGATCTTTCAGAATTTTAAATGGATTATGAAATAGAAGAAATGTAAGATTCAGTAGAAACTAAGGAGAAATGAAGGATTCCTTAATTTGACTTCAACATAAAACATATAAATCACTAACAACCAGAATAGGGTGTTCTGTATAACATATCCTATTCGTCACAGTTTTTGTTATGTAATTAAGCTTTTTAGAAATGACAGAGAAAGGAGACAATGATTAAACACATGAACAGAAGAAAAACATCACCAATTCATACACCACATGAATCCTATGAAGAATGTCCTTGTATTATTGATGCTTCCAGAAACTTAGAAAATTACAATTTGTAGAGGAAATTATATTCAACAATCAACCCGTAATACTTCAAACTATGAAGTATTTATAGAATAATTACAAAATGATTTACAAATCGTTGTCTCAACTGACAGTGTATTATTAGCATTATCTAAACCATAAAATCGATCTTCTGCAGAATCATAGGCAAGGTGGATAGCTACATGAAGAGGTGGCTCTATTTTGGAGGATTCGGTTGCTGAATCAACCTATAACTGTGTTGCGCTGGCTGATGTGTTGGCTGATGTTCTCACTACATTCGAGTTTCTTTTTACTCCAATAGATCACATAGTTGGTCCCACCTTTTTTCATTTGGAATGGTTAACTTGATTACCCTTCGGTAAATCTCATCAACCTCAGTATACTTTGCAAATGTTGGCTTTACTGTGAAGATATGTTTTACCTCATGCTGGATAAAGAAGTCATTTCCCATTGTCTCTAAGAATGCTCTAGCTATCATGTTGCCTTTTATACCACTGAATTTAATATTGTTTCTGGCCACTTCCTTCATCTTTATAACATAATATTCTTGAGAAATCAATTTTTCATTAATCACATATATGTTGGGCAATCCTTTCTGATTTAATGCTTCAATCTTGTTGAAGAATCTGTTCACTCCCAACTCCAGTGTTTCACATTTCTCCTCCAATTGAGTAATGAGATTTATTTTAGTTAAAACCTTCTTGACTTCCAATATGGTGGTAGTCCTATCATTAATTCGTAACTCTTCAAGTTCATACTTATTCTTTGAATTCAGGAATTTAATGATGTTGGAAGCTTCGGTAGGCATATCTCCCAACTTCTCCCTTACTTCAATAATGGTTTCAGTGGCCTTTTGTATCAATTCCTTATGTTAAAAAATGATTTGGATGCAAGGCCAAATCTCATTCATGGAGTCCAAAATATCCATCCAAATGGTTTCCTTGGCTTGGGCTAAGGTTTGACTAATTTTTGTATCCTTCTCTATCCTCTGTATCCTCTCTAGCATCCTTTGTGACTTCTGTACTTTAGCCAAATGAGAAGCTTCAGTTCTGGATTTCTGTTCTTGCAGAGCTTTGAGCTGCCCATGCAACTTCTTAATTTCTTCTAACTAGATTGTCATATTTTCCAGTGTCTTTGTCACCTGCTCAACTCTTATAGCTTGAGTTGAAGAGGTTGCTGCAGTTGTAGTTCCTATAGCTAGGATTTGTACGATGGGTATAGCATGCAGGGGGACTCCTACACCTCAGAATTACCCTCTCCTTGACAGTTTTTCTCACCTCTTTCCCTTGCTTTTCCATAAGATTACAGATCCCCATCAATGATAAATGATAGGTTTTGTCTTAAGGAAGGCATTAAATGATTGACATGTTATATTTTTATGTTTTTGCTATTTGAATAAATTTTTGCAAATTAGCTACAGAATGCAACCTATTCTGTAGCTAACTGTGTATTCTGTAGCTACTTCCATGGTCTGGCAGGTTCCAGGTGTCAAATGAAGAATTCAGCCACATGGGCATCTCTAGAATCGTCTCCACATGGATTCTATCCTATTCACTCAGCCCAGATCGACAAGAAATCAAGCTCAAGATCGTAGTCAAAGGTGGAGTCAAACATATGATACCCAGAAGCAATAGGACTCTTCGTTTGTTCTTTCGTGGTTAATCAATAAATCTAACAGTTCTGTTGCAAGAATTAACTCGGATCAGCCACTTGTGTTAACGATTCTGTTGCAAATGTCTCGCTCGAATTTAAGTCACCTGTAGCTGATCATACGTTTACACAGTTCTGTTGTAATACATATGAGCCACCTGTAGCTAGTTTTCCTCAAAGACAGTTATGATTATTTCCTTTTAAATACTGGTTGTACAGAACCGAGAGGGGGTTCGGAGAATTTTATGTATTAAGTTCAGACTTCCAGCTCTATATTTTGGGACTTCGTTCTTTTCTATAATATAAGTCGTGTGTTGACCAATGATCATTTAAGAGAGCATTTTCAATTAGTTAGCAGCTCAACCCAGTCAGTTGCAGAGGGCCCCTGCACTGAAGGAGGTTTTCTTTCCATTCATTTTCTGTTTAGTTTTAATTTCATTATTTGCTTTTAGCAGTATTTCTAACTTAGGTTGATTTATTTTAGTTTTGATCAATAGAATAATGTTAAAACTCAATTGTGTAGTCTTGTTCTTCCAACACATTTCATGAAAGGAAACGATTTTGTTTCTAAACAGAGTAAGGTTGAAATAATGAGAACGCATTGTTGTCTAGCTTACTCACTGTTTTGTTATTTATTTTCTAGGACATATTTGTCAATCCAATGCGTTAATGAATGTTTTTTATCACCATTTCAAGTTGATACTCATCCTAAACTAAATGGTTGACCATTCACTCCACAGAATGGTTGAAATCAATCAGTTACCTTTTGCATGTTTCATTTAGTTCTCTAGATCATAAAGTACTGAAAGTTGCTTGTATCCCATCTCAAGAAGGTTATCTTTCAAAATTCAAGGTTAGAGTAACTAGAAGTACTTCAGTTGATTTCATTCTCTGTATTTATTTCAACATGCATTACAACTTCACCCTTAATTTTAAGAATTAGATTCATGACTTAGGATTAATGACGAGATAGGACAAATGCTCTATTTTTCCTTCCTTTAAATTAGATTTTGACTAGTTTCAACTCTTGGATCCCCTTTAGGAAGTTTAGATTTAGTTTCTCATAGTTCAGATTGTACATCATTAGGAATCAAAGAACAGAAGCCCCCAAAACAATATAAAAATACAAAACAACGAAGTAAGAAGGGTTAACTAAGCACATATAGTGCACTACACTTCATCAGCTTACAAATCTCGATTGATATTTTATGCAAGAAATTTAGGACACTAAATTGACTAAACATTTTGGCGTCGTTGCCGGGGAAGTGTAAATTAGGTAACCTTATTGGTTACATTCAAAAAAAAAAATGATATGCGTAGAGAAAGAGACTCTAGGGGTAGATTTATAGTTAGAGGTAGGAGTTCCATTCCTACAACACCACCTACTCCACCAAGACTAAGAAGAGATACACCTCCATCTCAAGCTCATACTCCTAGCCATAGAACTCCTGAAGTTCTAAGTTAAGAAATTCAATCAAGAGGATCTCCTACTTCATCTACTGAGGCAATCCTAGAGGAGGAAAATCTTGGATCTCCAACAGAAGGAGTAGCCTTTTTCACCTCCACAGGGGAGCATATTTTAGTTGAATAATTAAGAATACCTAGTGAGGAAGAAGAAGTAGAACCTCTCTCCCACATACCATTAATAGAGGAACCAGAGGAAGAGAAATTAACCTTGCAGGTTGAATCTTATACTGACTCTGAAGAAACTATAATGGCAGAAGAAGGAGAGGATGGAGAATTCACACTATTTGGAGGAGGAAGAGGTAGAGGAAATAATGGAGAAGGCAGAGGAAATAATGGAGGAGGTAGAGGAAATAGGGAAATTGATAATTCTTTTGGATTCCCTATAGTTGATGAAGAAACAATTGCCACAATGAAAAATATCTCACCTTCTGTCCTCCCAAATTTCCATGGGTTAAAAAGTGAAGATCCTGAAACATTTTTATTTGAATTTGAAGTCTTGTGCAGAACCTATGATTATTTAGAAGACTCTCAAAAACTTAAGTTGTTTCCTTCAATTTTGAAAGGAGTTGCTTTGAAGTGGTTCATGGGGTTGGTCACTCAGTCCATTAGAACATGGAATGACATGAAGAAAGTGTTTTTGGATAGGTATTTGGATTATTGCATGCCTACCAATCACAAGGATGAAGTGTTCAAAATGATGCAAAGAGAGGATGAAAATTTAGAGGATTTAATTGAGAGATTCAACTATAACTTGAAAAGAGAAAAGATGGATAACTTAAATGAAGATACCTTAACAAGTCTTCTATTAAAAGGCATTGGAGATGAGTGGATAGATATCCTTAACATGATATGTAAGGGAGATATCTCTCAACTCCCATTAAGTGACATAGGAGAATTATGTGTTCATCTCTCAAGAGGAAAATCCAAAACTGGGAAAGGTCCAAGAGATCATTCTCTTGTTAGAGTGAATAAATTTGCAACTGGATCAGTGAGTAAGGTAGAAATTTGAAATATGCTTGTTGAATTAAAAAAAGATATTCTAGGGAGCCTTAGTGAGCAAAAGACACCCTTAAGTTACAAAACAAGCAGAAAACGGAGGCTGATGCTTTAGCTATTTTCTGTCCCAAATGCAGAAAAAACATGCTTTAAGAGAATTCCCTCTGGATGCAAAAATCATAGAGACTTGTGTGATTTGTTCAAAAAACCATGAGACCAAGGGTTGTCCTTCAATTCAAGGTCTTAAGGATGTTTTTCAAGAAGAAACAATTCAAAATTCAACGGAATCTCTTTGCTTTGTCTCTAGAAGACCTTGGCAAGGGCCACAAAATCAGGGATTTAACAATCAAATGTATCTTCAACCCCCACCAAATTGGAATTCTTGGCAGCAACCTTGACCTCAATCTCAATCTCAACCTTGGGCTCAAAAAATACAAGATCCTTATGGAAGATTTTCTCAATACTATCAATATCCTCCATTATATCAGAATTATCCTCCCCCACAAATTCTACAACAAAATCAACAGCCACAACTTCAAAATTAGAATCCTCAACTTTCACTACCATTCCCATAACAAATTCCACAACAAAACCAGAAATCTCAACTTCAAAATCAAAATCCTCAACTCTTACTACCATTTCAACAGAGACCAAATCAGCTACCTGCCCAACCATTACCAAACCCCAACAATAAAAATCCTCATAATACTTACATGGTGGAAGGACAAAAATTTCCAACTTACATGATCAATCCTCTAGATCTTAATGATATTCAACTAAGATCGGGTAGGATATTAGAAAAGGAAAAGCCTTCTATACTTATTCAGGAACAAGACCATTCTGAGGAAGATTCTCTACAACCCAATAAAAGTTTTGAAAGAACGTCTCTCCAAAACCAAAATACTGAAAATGAAAAATAGAAAGAACCAATGAACTCAACTCTTATCATTGAGCACCCAGTATCTACTTCTGCACCTCCTTTTCCTGAAAGATTACAAGTTGATAGAGGGGTAGAAAAGTAGATTATGTTGCCTAATTATGATTTTCTAGATGAATTGAAAAATCTCTGTATCAAAATCCCTTTGTTACAAGCCATTAAGGATATTCCAATTCTAGCTAAAACAATAAAGGAGTTGAGCATAAAGGAACGAGGAAGAAAAACAAAAGAAACAAAATTAATTCATCTGGTAGGAAAAATAGCAGACATAATGATGGGAAAAATTGCCATACAAAAATATGTAGATCTAGGAAGCCCAATTGTGAAAACACATATCAATGGAGTTGAAATTCTGAATACATTGATTGATTTAGGAGCGGAAATAAACATCATGATCAAACAAACCATAGAACAACTCAAGTTTCCTAATCTTCTTTACACACCTACATTACTGCAATTAGCAGATAGATCTGTAATCAAACCAGATGGTGTGTTAGAAGATATTTCAGTGACCTTAGATTCTTGGGAATACCATGTTGATTTTATGATCTTAACCCCCAAGAACAATCTAGGAGGACATTCACTTATATTAGGAATACCTTGGCTGGCCACAGCGGATGCTTTCATTATCTGTAGATTTGGTAACATGTATATTTCTGATCGGAATTCAACTAAGAAATTCACTCTATATCCTCCAACAAGAACAATCACAGAAATAGATGACAAAGAATGGATTGATGATGAAAATGACATTTAACCTCTCTTTACTATTTCAGACATTAGTGAAGATAGTCAAATCTTGAATACAAGGAAAATTTTGAATCATCTCCAGAATACATGAATGTGATCAATTCCAAGAAAAATCCAGTATTGAATATTTGTCATCTAGGAAGTTGTCTCTTTATTCTATGAAAGAATTTGGTAGCTCTACAATTGAAATATTTCCAGGGAGAGCATTGAACATAAACAATAACTTTGAGAAATTACAATGGGAAAAGCTAATCAAAACATTACAACAACATTTTATTGCATATGCATGGGAATATATTGACATGAAAGGAATTAGTCCTAAGACTTGTATACATCACATCTACATTGAGGAAAATTGTAAACCTATCAGACAACCTCAAAGAAGGATGAATCCAAATCTTATGGAAATTGTGAAAGAAGAGCTGGAAAAACTGATGAATGTAAACTTCATCCAATTTCAGATAGCCAATGGGTTTCCCCTTTAGTGATTGTGCCTAAAAAGAATGGTAAATGGAGGATATGCATTGATTATCGAGAATTGAATAAAGCTACCCTTAAAGATCATTTTCCTTTGCCCTTTATAGATCAAGTGTTAGATATATTAGTAGGTAAGAAGTATTTCTCATTCTTGGATGGTTTTAGTGGTTATAATCAAATTCAAGTGGAACCTGAAGATCAAGATAAAACCATATTTACTTGTCCATGGGGAACCTATGCCTACCGAGTACTTCCTTTTGGATTATGTAATGCACCTGCAACATTCCAAAGAGCAGTTTAGGAATTTTTTCTGATCTAATACATGATTGTGTAGAGGTATATATGGATGACTTGACAGTCTATGGGAATACATTTGAAGAAGCTTTAGAAAAATTGGAAAAAGTTCTTAAAAGATGTAAGGAAGAAAACCTTTCACTAAGCCATGTAAAATGTTTTATGATGTTTACATAAGGGATTGTTTTAGGACATCACATTTCAAGAGATGGAATTAAAGTTGATAAATCTAAAGTTGAAGTTATCTCTAAATTATCAATTCCAAATTGTCAAAAGGATGTTAGAAGTTTTCTATGATTTACAAGATACTATGGAAGATTTATAGAAAATTTCACTAAAATAACATCCCCACTGTTCAAATTACTCACCAAGGATTGTGAATTCAATTCGAATCTTGATTGCTAGTTAGCATTTGAGACTTTAAAAGCAAGAATTTATGAAGCACCCATCTTGAGAGGTCCAAATTGGAAACTACCTTTTCACATTTCAACAGATGCTTCAGATATAGCTCTGGGAGCTGTATTAGGACAAAAAGATTTGATTCCCTATGCCATCTACTATACAAGTAAGAATTTGACTCCCATCGAGTTAAATTATACTATAATTGAAAAGGAATTTTTAGTTGTTTTTCATGCTATCAGTAAGTTCAAACATTATATAACAGGCTATGAAACCTTTGTTCATACATAGCACTCTGCAATTAGATACTTAATGAATAAACCTATTACTAATGGCAGAGTTACAAGATGGCTATTACTCTTGCAAGAATTCAATATTATTGTGCTAGATAGACCTGGAAAACAAAACACAGTTGTTGATTTCTTGTCCAAAATTCAAAATATCAAAGATGACACTCCGGTTGAAGATAAGTTTCCCGATGAATATCTTTTTTGTAGTGACTAATCGATCCCTTGGTTTGCAAATATTGCCAATTACTTAGTCACAAGGAAATTGCCTTCACATTTGTTTCCTAGAGAAAAGAAAAATCGTTCAAATAAGTACAAGATACTCATGGATCACTAATGAATTGTATAAAACAGGTCTAGATCTCATGATCAGAATATGTGTTAGGGAAGATGAAATGCCTGAGATTTTTAAGGCATGTCATGATGAACCATGTGGTGGACACTTTGCTGACAAGAGGATAGCCTATAAAATCCTTTCTTTAGGATATTATTGGCCATCCATCTTCAGAGATACCAAAGAATATGTCAAGAGGTGTGACAACTGCCAAAGGGTAGGAAAACCTACTTCTTCAAATGAAATGCCACTACAAATTCAGGTACTCATTGAACCTTTTGAAAAATGGGCCTTGGATTTTGTTGGACCAATTAATCCCCCATCTAAGCAAAAGAAATATATATTGGTATGCACTGATTATGTCACTAAATGGGTAGAGGCTAAAGCATTACCTTTTGCTAATGAAAAATCTATAGTTAATTTTATTTTTTAGGACATCTTCACTCGTTTTGGTGTTCCAAGAGAAATTGTGACAGATCAGGGATCTCAATTTACATCTAAAATGGTGAAGAGTCTTGTGGAAGATTACAAGATCAAACATAGGAAATCTACCCCCTATCATCCACAAGCAAATGGTCAAGTTGAATCTACAAATAAGGTGATTGAAGGAATTCTCACTAAGACTGTGCATCTACATAGAAGAGATTGGGCAGAAAGGCTTCCTGAAGCCTTATGGGCTTATAGAACTACATGGAGGAACACAATGGGACATACACCCTATGAACTTGTTTATGGGAAACAAGTCCTGTTCCCTATAGAGTTTCAAATCAAAACCTTCAAGATGGCAGTCCAATTGGGACTGGATTTATCAGAGGCACAGAAACATAGATTGGAGCAACTCAATGAGCTTGATGAAATCAGGCAAGATGCAGTTCAAAGAACCAGTATAGTCCAACAGCAAAGGGCTAAATGGCATGATAAATATATCAAGGAGAAGAAGTTTCAAGCAGGAGATTGGGCACTTTTGTTCGATTCAAAATTCAAAGATTTTCAAGGGAAGTTTCAGACTCATTGGCTTGGGCCATATGAGATTGAAGAAGTCTTTAATAACGAAGCAGTAAGGATAAGGAAAATAGATGAAATAAAAATACCTCTTCTTGTGAATGGTCATCAGTTGAAGATATATCATAAGCCAATTTCAAGAGAGGAGTTCATTAAGATTTTCTAGAATAACTCTGAAATGAAGCTAGTGAAGAAGAATTCTTCTTCTCCACTAACTTAGCCTTTATTTTTCCTAAAAAATAAAAAATATAATTAAAAAAAATATATATATATATAATAAAAATAAATAGATTGTATGAGTTTGAAAACCAATCATTGATTGGCATACTTATACAGAAAATATAGGGTGAAAATCAGAGATTTCTGACAGCCTATATTTTCCATTTCCTTTTTGTAATAAGTAGTGACAAAAAGCTACATTCATTTGCAGTTCGAAGTCTGCAAATTCATAGTCTCATTCCATCTCATTCTATTTTCATTTTATTTTACAGTTCCATTTACATTTTATTTTTACAGTTTTACCCCATCTCACCCCATTTCCCATTTTAATCTGCATTTCATTCCACCTCACTATCATAACCCATTTCTATTTCATTTTTACACTCATATTCCATAACCATACTTCACTTTTCCTTCTTTTCACATTCTACAATTGATTCCATTCTACAGCTACAACTTACTTATCAGCTCTGGCACAATTGTACAACTCACAAATAAATCATGAATGTAGGAAATTGAAGGATCCAATTTTGGAGACCAAACATGCTAAAAGGTACCTATGGATCAACACCAAAAGAGTTATCAAGAAGAAAGGTTAAGTTCTAAAGGTAAAATGCAAAATTTATTTCAAACAGCAAGTTAAAAACATAAGGCATGTATAATATGGATAATCGTATGTCTCCTTAATGAGTCATCATTTGATTTGACTGCCACTTCATCATACCACATCTCCGCCACATCTTCCATAATCGATACTAAACGGTCCATAATAACTTCATCATACCACATCTCCGCTACGCTCTCCATACTCTGTACCTAAACGGTCCCTAATAACTCCATCTATTAACGGTCATGGCTACGATGTGACCAACTTGTCCACATCCCTCCAAACCCTCAGCATCTACTTATTCCACGCAAACCCGTAGTTCTTCTTCACCATACTCACAGTCAGTCCATTTCATAGACCAGGAGAGTGATTCTGAAGGTTAATAAATTTTGCAAAATAGAAGCCATGGGACTCATTGTAAGGATAGAGCCAGTTGGAGCAAAATATATGGAAGGATACCCACAACTCAAGGAAATGCAATAGAAGGCTAGATGGATCAAATTCATTGAAAAATTTGATGGTTTTCACAAAGAGCACACAAAATCTTTTGCTAGATCATTTGATGGTACATAAGTAAAAATTGGAGACATTAAGTTTGCAGTAACAGAATCCTACATAACAGAGGCTACATAGCTACCAAGACATGGTGAAAGATGGTTCAAAAACAAGGAATTCCACAGTGAATCATGGAAAGTAATCCTCAGGAACCTAGGTATGGATGTCTTTGTGTTTAGAAAAGGAATTCCTATTTCAACACTTAAAAGTAAATGGAGAAGCATGCTTTTGATATTACAGAAATTTATTACCTATGTGGGAAGATTCGGGTGCATGTATGTCTACCATATATGTTTATTGATGAACTTTCTAGAAAATGGAGAAATCAATCTTCCCTTCTTCCTACTAAACAATTTAAGAAGGATGGCTTCAAATGTACAAAAGAAAATAAAATTCATAGACACAACCATGTACCATCATGGGTTGGTAAAGATATTGGTTGAGTTTCATTTGAAAAGAATAGGAGATACTTGGGAAAATTTCCTGATGAGAAACTATTTCCAAGGGGCACCAGAGACCTAAATAATGTAATGTCAGAAGGAGTAAGAGAAAGAAGACCGGTATAACCATTCGAAGCAAACCTGAGTCCTCAACGCAGAAAAATGATGAAGAGCTAGTCTTTGAAAAATTGACAGAGATCAGGAAGCAAATCAAGCAAAAAGGGAAGATGAAAAAGAAAGCTAGTGAAAATACTGGAAACAAACCTGAATCTTCATTACAAAAAGATGATGAAAAATTAATCTTCAAAGAATTGATAGAGATTAGGAAACAAATCAAGAGAAAACAAAAGATAAGAAAGGAGAAAAAGGGTATAAAGGAGGAGAACATAAGTCCTCTACAACTTAGAAGAAGCTCTAGATTCCGAGGTATGGTAAAGAAGATATCATCAAAGGGGACAGAGTTCATAAATTTAGAAGAAGAAACCCCAGTACCATCTCCTAATAATATTCCATCTGCACACAGTCCTCAAAATTCTCCTGAACAGTATTTCAAAGGCAGCCCCAACAAAAGATCTCCAGGCATAGACCTAGTGCAGCAACAAATATATGACTATATAGAATCACTGGAAAATAAAAATTCCTTAATGGATCTAGAATCCTTTGTCAATCCAGAACCCTCTGTCAATCCACAAAAACTTCTAATTGACTCTCTCAAACAGGAAATCTATGAGTTAGAGATATTGAACAGACATATCAAGAAAGAAAATGAAACCTTGAGGGAACAAAGTAAATTGGACAAGGTTATTCATGATAATACAATTATGCATTTAGGGCTATGGTATAAGAGGAATAGGAAGTTGAAGAGGGAGAATAAAAGCTTGAACAAAACAATCATCAACCTTAAATACAGGCTTCTTATGAAGAAACCCAAAATGGCAGTCACTTCAAAGAAGAGCAAAAGAAGAAAATTGGATGTACTAGCAGAAGTGTTTGAGAAAATGCAATAGGAAAGAGGAATTCACATTTTTGGCAAATTGCATGAGGACATGCAATGATTTTGCAGTGGGGGTATGTTGAACCTCAAAATTACCCTCTCCTTGACAGTTTTTCTCACCTCTTTCCCTTTCTTTTCCATAAGATTACAGATCCCCATCAATGATAAATGATAGGTTTTGTCTTAAGGAAGGCATTAAATGATTGACATGTTATATTTTTATGTTTTTTCTATTTGAATAAATTTTTGCAAATTAGCTACAGAATGTAGCCTATTCTGTAGCTAACTGTGTATTTCGTAGCTACTTCCATGGTCTGGCAGGTTCTAGGTGTCAAATGAAGAATCAAGCCACATGGGCATCTCTAGAATCGTCTCCACATGGATTCTATCCTATTCACTTAGCCCAGATTGACAAGAAAGCAAGCTCAAGATCATAGTCAAAGGTGGAGTCAAACATATGATACCCAGAAGTAATAGGACTCTTCGTCTGTTCTTTCATGGTTAATCAATAAATCTAAAAATTCTATTGCAAGCATTAAGTCAGATCAACCACCTGTGTTAATGGTTCTGTTGCAAATGTCTCACTCGAATTTAAGTCACCTGTAGCTGATCAAACATTTACATAGTTTTGTTGTAATACGTATGAGCCACTATAGCTAGTTTTCCTCAAACGCAGTTATGATTATTTCCTTTTAAATACTGGTTTTACAGAACCGAGAGGGGGTTCGGAGAATTTTATGTATTAAGTTCAGACTTCCAGCTCTGTATTTTGGGACTTCGTTCTTTTCTATAATATAAGTCGTGTGTTGACCAATGATCGTTTAAGAGAGAATTTTCAATTAGTTAGTAGCTCAACCCAGTCAGTTGCAGAGGGCCCCTGCACTAAAGGAGGTTTTCTTTCCATTCGTTTTCTGTTTAGTTTTAATTTCATTATTTGCTTTTAGCAGTATTTCTAACTTAGGTTGATTTATTTTAGTTTTGATCAATAGCATAATGTTAAAACTCAATTGTGCAGTCTTGTTCTTCCAACACATTACATGAAAGGAAACGATTTTTTTTCTAAACAGAGTAAGGTTGAAGTAATGAGAACACATTGTTGTCTAGCATACTCATTATTTTGTTATTTATTTTCTAGGACAGATTTGTCAATCCATTGCATTAATGAATGTTTTTTATCACCATTTCAAGTTGATACTCATCCTAAACTAAATGGTTACACATTCACTCCACACAATGGTTGAAATCAATCAGTTACCTATTGCATGTTTCATTTAGTTCTCTAGATCATAAAGTACTGAAAGTTGCTTGTATCCCATCTCAAGAAGGTTATCTTTCAAAATTCAAGGTTAGAGTAACTAGAAGTACTTCAGTTGATTTCATTCTCTCTATTTATTTCAACATGCATTACAACTTCACCCTTAATTTTAATAATTAGATTCATGACATAGGATTAATGATGAGATAGGACAGATGCTCTGTTTTTCCTCTCTTTAAATTAGATTTTGACTAGTTTCAGCTCTTGGTTCACCTTTAGGAAGTTTAGATTCAGTTTCTCATAGTTCAAATTGTACATCATTAGGAATCAAAGAACAAAAACCCCCAAAACAATATAAAAATTCAAAACAACAAAGTAAGAAGGGTTAATTGAGCACATATAGTGCACTACACTTCATCAGCTTACAAACCTCAGTTGATAATTTATGCAAGCAATTTAGGACACTAAATTGACTAAACAGGGACTGTGGCTACCCTTTGACTATGTTGTTTCTCTTTGATCATTTTCTCCATTTCTACCTCCATCTGTCTGATGTGAACATTCTACTCGATGATTAACTTCATAATGTCACCTTTTATGTCTCATTTTCTTCAATATCTTTAGTCGAGGTATCATCTATGGCTGGAAGTTTAAGCTGCTTTCTCAATGTTGCAATGTCAATATTTTTCTTCTTGATGATGTCCTCTGTAGCATTTATATCTTTAGGACCATATCCTATTTTGACTACCAAATATTCCAAATATTTGATTCTATTTTCCTTTGCCAAAGAAGATATCTTCCCAATTTTTAACAGGGACTGAATGTTTGCATGTGAAACCTACAGCTTTGACAATGCCATGGCAATATTAGTTAAGGTAGAGGAAATCATCTCACCAGTCTATTTATGCATCTCCATTTGATCAATGGGATGGATATCTTTGGTGCTGAATTCAAACTTTGTGCTCTTGTAATCTGCTGGGGTCTTAGGATGTGGAATTTGGGCCTCAAGGAAGTCCATCTGCATACTTCCTTGTTCTGTATCAAAAAATGACAATACTTTGCTCTGTGAGCTGGAAGGTTGCTTCCAAAATTGAGTGTAGGTGTTGTTCTTAAGAATTTCATTTGAAAGTTTGATCTCTCGCTACCTGTCAAAAACACCTTTTTCCTTTTCTTCTTGGACATTCTGTGAAGCTACCTCTGTATCTTTTTTATCTTGTGATAGTGAAGGTCTAGTAGGAGATGTAACAAACTTGCTGCTTGTAGATGGTGTTTCTCCAATTATGATGGCAACTTGATCTTCTGCATCTGTCCTAGGAGTCATCTTAGTTATTTTCCTGTAACTAATTTTGAACTCCTTGGCCTCACTACCTATTGTTGATGATGATCCCTCCTCTCTCTACCTTTTACTTGTTTTCTCTTGAGGAGTGGGAGTCTGTAAATTTGAAGTAGAAACCAATTTCTCTTCAGCTTCCTGTAATGTATTCTCTACCCATACTGACTAGTTCACATATTTCTCTATCTCAGGCCTTGGGGTATGGATATATGGAGTAGTTTTGTTTTCTACTCTCAACTTAGAAATGATACCCCAAGGGTCATAATACCATGTGAAACTCAGGTTGAATTTCATCTCCTTAAGGATTTTATCTACCTCTTCTCTTGCTGACCTGGTGTTGCATATGAAAGGGCCCTCCTGTGTCTTTATCCAAAACTCGGACTTCTTCTTGGCCACTGCAAAGTGAATATCATCTAAATTTAGCATTTTTCTGATATATTCAAGGGAAAAAATCCTCAAGGGGAGGTATTTTTGGAGCTTGTATGGTGCTAACTCACATCCATAAACCCTAATTTTCGTGTAATTATGATATAAATACCAGTCTCCAATCTTGGCATGATCTGTCAAATGGAGAATCCTCTTGATGTCTGCACTAATTCTGGGTTGTGCTGAGTTGTTTAGGATACTCATAGTTGGGTGAACAAACTCTTCAATGAACTGTTTATAGGAGAATTCTTGTTGCTCTTTCATCACTAAAGATGTCCAAAATATTACAGACTATTGGTTTCCCTCTTCATCTAGTCTCTGCATGGCAAAGCTAAACCTATTTGCTTGATAATACAGAAACATATAAACTAAAATTGAAGTGTACTTAAACACTTCTTCTATTGGAAATTTAAGAAACTTCTCATGTATGTTATCAGCTAGGAATTGACTGAAATTAAACAAAATAGATGGCTTTCTATATGTGGAAAAGATGGAAAGGAAGCCTAGAATGGGCTCATCTACCCATTGATCAGAATTATAATCCAGAATGTATGAAATTATGGCTATGATCTGTTTATCTTGATTAGGGAAGATTGAGGAAGGGTATGGAGGATTTTCTCTAGTAATTAGGCATTTTCTGGTAAGAAAATGTCAAAAATCTTGGCTCTTCGAGCAAAATCAAGCTTCCAATAGAGTTGTGTGAGGGCTTCTAAGGAAAATGGAACATTGTTTTCCATAGGGGGAGCTAGCATCATCTGGTTTATAAATTGGGCAGTGATTGAAAAAAGAATTTCACCAGATGGGGTTATAATGGCTCTTTGGTTGGGAACATAGCAAACTTGGCATTTCCTGGTGAATTCAGGATCATGGAAGGTCAGAGGGAAAATATAGTGAGGAAGATTGGACTCCCAGAGTCCAATTTCATCTATTTTATCAACATGTTTATCCTCCATCCAACAATAAAGTTCCAGCAATTCATAGTCGCATTGTGTCTCACTAATCTTATAATCCCCATCAGCTAATGGAATATGGTCTAAGTATATAGATGGAGGCATTAATGGATTCACAGGGTCCTCTTGGTTCTTCTTCTTTGGCAGCATAGTTACCAGTGAAAGATAAATATGAATTTGGGAATACATATTTACTAGGAAATGAATGGCAGGTCGTGAGTCATAAGGGGAGAGGGACAAAACACTAACAATTGATCGGTTTCAACAAATCTTTGGAAGTCAATCGCTTGTAGAAAAAAACTTGTGAATGGGAGAGAATAAGCAGGTGAAAGGTCTAATGAAGACCAGTTTAGAGTTTTTAAAGGAGGGACTAGCAAGTTTTGTTGGAGGATTGGTGCGGGACCGTTAAATTGAAATGGTAACCCAGAAGGGAAAACATTAAATGCATAACAATAATTTTTACGAGAAGGGATTTAATTCAGAGCACTAAGATCTTTCATGTTGAATTTGGAGGACAATTGGGTCTTCAAATCCTGGATAATTTATTTGTTATTTCCAACTAGCAACATATCATCCACATACAAGACCAGATAAATAACACGATCACTAATTAATTTAAAATACACACAGTGATCTTCCTTACTTTTGGTGAAGCCAAGTCCCCATATAAATGTATCAAATTTCTGATATCACATCCTTGGTGATTGTTTTAACCCACACAGAGACTTTTTTAACTTGCATACTAGTTCTTTCCTACCCTTCACTGCAAAGCCTTCAGGTTGCTTCATGTAGATCTTCTCTTCCAGATCCTCATGAAGAAATGTTGTCTTCACATCCATCTGTTCTACCTCAAAATCAAAAGTCGCAGTAATAGATAAAAGTAATCTAATCAAAGCTACCTTGGCAACAAGAGAAAAAATATCACCAAAATCAATTCCCGGCACTTGGGAATAACCTTTTGCTACCCACCAAGCTTTGTATTTCTCCTCCTTTCCTTCTGCATTTGTCTTCTTCATGAACACCCATTTGCTGCCAATGGGTTTCCTTCCAGCCAACAACTCCACCAGATCCCATGCCTCACTTTTGTGCAAAGATGCCATTTCATCAACCATGGCCTCTTTCCAGAGTTTTCCATCCTCTGAATCTACTACCTTCTTCACAGTTTTGGGATCACCATCAGTAATAGATAAAGCAAAATTTGAACAGAAAGCAGATGGACTATACCATTTTGGCTGCCTTCTTTCTCGAACTGATCTTCTCACACCTGGAGTTTGTGGCTCTTCATCTTCTGATTCCTCTTCTGCTGTAGAGTTTGATTCTTCCTCCTTATGCTCAAACTCTATCTTCTCAGGTTCCTTTGGTTGGACTTCATGTTTAATAACATATTTCACCTCTCTAAACACCACATCTTGACTGTACACAACCTTCCTTGTTACTGGGTTCCAAAGCTTATAATCCTTTAAACCATCCTTATACCCAATAAAGATGCACTTTTCAGATTTACTGTCCAACTTGGTTCTTTTCTCCTTTGGAACATGTACACATGCATCACATCCAAATACCCTCAGATGTGAAAGAGAGGGTTTCTTACCAGTCCATACCTCTTGTGGAGTCTTATCCTCCAACACTGATGAAGGTGATCTATTGACTAGGTAACATGATGTCTCCACTGCCTCTGCCCAGAATTCCTGTCCTAACCGGCACCACTGAGCATGCTTCTTTCCCTTTCCATCAACGTCTTGTTCATTATTTCTGCAACTCCATTTTGCTCAGGTGTGTATGGAGTAGTCTTCTTTTGTGCTATACCACACTTCTTACAAAATTCTTCAAATTCCTTGCTGCAAAACTCTCCACCGTTATCTGACCTCAACACCTTTATCTTCTTCTCTGTCTAGTTTTCCACCAGAGCCTTAAATTATTTAAACCTGTCAAAGACTTCAGATTTCTTCTTAAGGAAATTTATCCATGTATTCCTTGAGAAGTCATCTATAAATGATACATAGTACACAGACTTACCCAGTGATAGAACCTTCACAGGTCCAAACACATATGTGCACAAACTCTAATATCTGTTTCACCCTCTTACCACCAAAGGGGGAACTCACCCAATTCTGCTTCCCATACACACAATTTTCACAAAAATCAAAATCCAGAGAGCTATTACTCATACCTTCTACCAAACCTTTACCATGAAGTATTCGAAGGCCCTTCTCTCTAATATATCCAAGCATTTGATGCCACAACATGGTCTTCTCTCCATAGACCACTAGATTTTCTGCTCCACTTTTAGAAACCACAGAACTGTTGCACCCATCAATAGCAATGCTACTTTGTAGCATGTACATAGTTCCAATCCGAACTCCCCGCATCAATACCAGTGCTCCCTGAACCATCTTGTAGGTATCCTTCTCGAACACTGTTTTTACACCTACATCATCCAGCTTGCTTACAAAAATCAGATTTCTAGCCAATGCAGGAATATGCAGAACACTCAGAAGTGTTCTAACCCTTCCACCTTGCAACTTCAACTTTACTTTTCTGCGGCCAACGATTCTAGCCTTCCTGTCATCCCCCAAGAAGACATCACCACCATCATATTTCTCATACTCGCAGAATCACTCTCTACGGGGAGTGAAGTGAAAGGATGCACCTGAGTCAATCAACCATGCCTCATGATCTACATGAGTACTTGAAGAAGCCAAGTACACATCCCCACCTTCATCTGAGGTGGTTTTCATCTCTGTAGAAGGAGCATCATCAGATCCCTTTCCTTTATCAGGAGCTTTAGATTTACAATCCATTTTGTAGTGCCCTTCTTTTCTGCATTTCCAGCAAACCACCTTTACAGGTTTTCCTGAAGATTTAGATCTGGGACTGTCCTCGTAGAGATAAGGCATCACCATTCTGTCTCTCCATATTTTTTCATCTCATCTCCTCCGTCAGCAAGGAAGAGACTATTTCATCAAACTACAAGGCAGTTGAACTGCTACCTATTGTAATAACTAGACTATCCCATGAATTTGGTAGAGAACACAACAAACTGATGCACTTATCTTCATCTGAAATTTTAAAATCAATAGATAATAATTGACTTACCACAGTATTAAATGCGTTCAGATGCTCTGTCACCGAGTCTCCATCTTTCATCCTCAGGTTATACAGCTTTTTCCGTAGGAACAATTTATTCACTAGAGACTTAGATTGGTACAAAGTCCCTAAATTGTCCCACAAAGCCTTAGTCGTAGCTTCCCCTGATACATTCAGCAATATTGAATCTGAGACACACAATCATATTGTTCTCTTTGCTTTCCGATCCAACTTCTTCCATTCTTCATCAGACACTCCCGTTGGTTTATTACCTGGATGTACTGCGCCCACTGATCTTTATCCACCAACATTACCTCCATCTTGAGTTTCCACAACTCAAAACTCTGACCATTAAATTTCTCGATCTCTATCTTTCCACTGCTCACCATCTTCTTTCACCACCAGAGTCGATCCCGCAGATCTCGCACTGAATAGGGTCTTCCACAGGCCCGAGCAAAACCCCTCAACAACAAAGGTGTCCCCTTGAAGACAAAACAACTTTGATACGAAATGTAGGTTTTAACCCCGTACAGAAATTACCTAGATATGAATTCTAAAACACAGAAAATAAACAATGCGAGATCATAACACATAAAACACATATACACAGAGATTTTCCCTTGGATACCAAAACCGGGACTACCAGCTTGATTTTTCATTATGTTCCTTTCAATGTTACAATACATATTTATACATGCCAAAGCATCCAATACCATGGACCGAAAACCATCGCGTCCAAACCATGGACCGAAAACCATCGCATCCAAAACCATGTGCGAAAACCATGCACAAAAGCATAGGTAGGTCCACCCCCCTCAAACCCCCTATGACACCCCCGTTGTGCAATTGGCGCAACAAAGGGGGGGCTCCACCCCCCCTCTAACCCCCTAGTTAACTGCGTGGGCTAGTCATGGAAAGAATATAACACAACCCAACACTTCTTTAGTTCTTCTATAAAAAATCTTTTTAATATTATTTTGGATGACTTGAGTTTTGCTGTAGACTTCTTCCCTGGATTACTACAATTGAATAGTCTGATTAATCCTCCTCTGGATGTCATTAGGCTCAACCTGCAATTCCTGAATTATCTTCATAACTAGAACTCCTAAAGAAGATGGAAAAACAACATCCATCCCATAAACCAATTGGTATGGTGACATGCCAATTGATTTCTTTATTGTCAGTCTAGCAACCCAAAGTGCATTTATTAGCTTGTTGTGCCATGACTTTTTGTTATCTTCTAGCATCTTTTTAATAATGTTCACCAGACTCTTATTTGAGGATTTAGCCAATCCATTACCCTCTGGGTAATAAACAATTGAATGTCTCAAAGTAATATAATACTTTTTGCAAAAGTTTATCATTTTCTTGGATTTAAAAGATACAACATTATCTGTAATGAGCTTGTTGGGACAGCCAAATCTAGACAAGATATTGGTTTCTAGAAATTTAATAATAACAACATCATTAGCCAATCTAAAAGGTGTGGCCTTAATCCATTTAGTGAAGTATTCGGTAGTTGTGAGGTTCCATTTGTGTTGGAAAGAGGATGGTGGGTGGATTTCTCCAATACAATTCAATCCCCATTGTTGGAAAGGACTTTCAACAGATATGGGTTTTAAAGGCAGAGGCAATAGTTTTCTTTTCCCCTCAAATATTTGGCATTTGTGGCAAGAGGTTACTTTCTTATGGACATCAGGGAAAAGGGTAGGCTAGTAGAAACCAACTCTAAGGATCTTGTTAGGAGTAGTTTTCCAGTATAGATGCCCACCACAATCACCTTCATGGAATTCTTTCATGGTTCTTTCTGCGTCATCCTTCAATAGACACTTTAGTAAAATACCACTATCATCTTTCCACTATAAAACATTATCTATGATGCAAAATTTTACTGCTTTTAATTTTAGAAATCTAGCCTTTGTCTTAGTTAAACCAGGAGGAGGATTTAAACTAAATAAAACAAAAATGAGATTTGCATACCACGGTGAGGTTATAAAAGCCTCATCTAATTGTGGAGTCGTATGCTCCTCTTGATCATCTAATGCAGCTATAAAGTTGATATCCAATGCATTAAAATTAGACTCAACCATCAATTTGGCTAATCCTTGGCCTTTGATAAGCTTGGTGGGTTTGATTTCTATGTCATACTCAAGAATGATGGCAATCCATTTGCCTCTTTTACCATCTAGTCCATTTTGGGTTAAAATATCCTTGACCACAACATTTGGTACATAAGCAATTATGTGAGAATGGAGGATATACACCCTGAAATATTTGATTGCTTTTATTAATGCAAAGGCTTGTTTTTCCATTATGTTATATTTCAATGCAGCATCCATTAAATCATTGTTGAAGAAAACAATTGGTTGTTTGAATCCATCATTGTCTTTTTATAAAAGAATAGCTACAATAGTGTGTTCAAATGAAAATGAAAATATTATAAAATCCTTGGTGAAATCTGGACTGATTAGGACTAGTGATTTTGCCAATGCTTGTTTAACTTGATCAAATGATTACCTAGCTTCAATGTTCCATCTTATTTTTGAATCTCTTTTCAACATATTTGTTATGTTTCTGAGGAGTTCTGCAATGTTGGGGATGAATCTCCTCAGGAAGTTTATCCTGCCAATAAATGATTGAATTTATTTAATGTTTCTAGGATGATTAATTTTCAAAATGGCTTCAATCCTTTTGGGATCAATTCTAATACCTTCTTTAGAGATGATATGACCTAGAAGTTTTCCCTCTTCAAGGCCAAAAAGTGTTTTCTTAGGATTTAGTGAAATCCCAAACCTTCTGCACTTCTCAAATAATCTTATGAGATGTAACAAATGTTCTTCATTAATCTTGGAATAAACAGTAATGTCATCTAGATAGATCACAATAAACCTGCCAATTTCATCAGTAAAGGCAATATCCATTGCTCTTTGAAATGTGGCTCCAACATTCATTAACCCAAAAGGCATCTTCACATACATGAAGGTACCCCATGGAGTAGTGAAATTTGTTTTATCTTGATCATCAGGGTGAACTAAAACCTGATTGTAGCCTGAGAAACCATCTAATAAAGAAATCCTAGAAGATCCAACTACCTTTTGTAAGATGTGATCCATTTTTGGCAAAGGGTAGTTGTCCTTTAGGGAAACTTTATTAAGGTTTCTAAAATCTATGCATAATCTGATTTCACCTGTTTTCTTCCTAGTTGGTACTATATTGGAAACCCATTCAGAGTACCTAAGAGGAAATATGATTTTAGGATCATACATTCTTTTAATTTCTTTCTCAATTAGAGGCATTAGTATTAGATTTATTCTTTGAAGTTTTTGTTTAAATGGTTTTTGATCCTCTTTAATTGGAATTTTATGTTGTATAATCTCAGTATCATAAGTTTTTAGATCTTCATAGCTCCAGGCAAAAACATCAATGAATTCTTTGAATAAAGCAATGTATTTTTGTTTTTCAGCAGTTGGCAGTGATTTGGACAGTTTTATCATTTTAGGATCTTTTTCACTACCTATGTTGCACTCTTCTACTTTTTCCCCTATGGGCTCAATCTTAGGCTTCTTAGCTACATCATTGAAATCAAATAATTCTTCCAGTGGAACTAAACCTCTAGGTAAAACGTTATCCTTTAACTGAAGTGTTTCAAACTCTTCTTTCTCTGGATCTATCTCAAGCAATTCTAATTTATTTACAACTTTATTTATATGTATATTTACATCTGAGTTATCTAACTGCTTTTCTACATTAGAATGTACAACTATTTGATTTTCTAATTCACACTCTAAGTCTATACTATCTTCTTCATATTCATCCTTAGACTGCAGAAAGTTTTCAATTTGTTTATCATTGCCAAACAGTTGCCAATACCTCATATTGTCTGGTAAAACTGGTTGATGTTCACTTCCACTGTGTATTGTCGATTAGGGTAAGGAATTTTACAGGAGCTGGCTGAAAAAGCCAAACTAGTTGCAAGGATATTTTGATTTCTAGGAATTGCAGAAAGCTCATGTATTTCACAAAAATCTCTAGAAAACCGAGCACAACATTTCTGTATGCTCTCAATCTAGGGTGTTTAGCTGAATAATCTCCTTTAATTTGTTTTATGATTAACTTAGAATCCCCTTGAATGGATATTCTCTTGGCACCCAATTTTTGGGAGACAACTATGAAACAACCCCAAATTTCTAGACAAACGAATACACATCGTGTCGATAGAGGAGCACATTTGAAATCCCAAACAAAGAACCCAACAATCAAGGGATCACCAAATATTTAAAGGCAGCATTATGGGCATCTAAATTAGAAGTCAAAGGATTATATCCAGAATTGGCGGCAAAGGATTTTCCAGCAGCTCCAAATTTCTTGCAGTTTTTTAGAGATTCTTTTTATTTTTAGTATATTGTTCAGATTTGATTTTCCAGAAAGCTAGACACAGCTAAATTAATGTAATACTCTATATATTATTTGATTTTGATTGTAAAAGGGTTGGATTTAGATGCCAAAACCCCGCCATTTTTGTAAATACTTTTATTACAGGAATTTTAATTAAAGTATTATGGCTTTAGTTTCATGACTTAAATTGTTTCTCATGTATGTCTTTCCCTGTTATTTCATAAGTTGTTTCTGCATATGTTCAAGGTAACATAGGAGTTAGGACAAGGCTAAGTTTGAGTATCAACCTCCCTGACAGCTCGTTGCAAAGCTATCATCTACAATAAGATTAGCTAATTCAACAGTCTTTTTAAATCAGCTCCTCTGCATAATTTAATTGTTGTCTTCTTTCATCTCTTGAATGTATATTGTTTGGCAGTAGAATTCTTTTGCATGAATCCACTATATTTGATTGATTAAGTATTAAATATGAATACTTAATTATCTGATTTCTCTTCTATTCCTCCACCAAACACTTTAAGCTATGTTTTTCTATCAGAACTAGGCGTTGACACTTTCATTAAGTTTCAGTAAGAGAGGGCTTTATTTCTGAGTAGAGATTGGATAATCATCAACAACCACCTACAAAAAATAATAGACCTGATCATTGTGCTTCAAAGGCTGTCGTTTAGTGACAATGAAAAATGTTAAAAAAGCCTTGTAATACTTGAGGGAGGCCCCTCTGGTTCGAGGGCTAGCTTGAGCCTAAAGTTTGGTCGAGTTAGTTTCTTGGCGCAATTTTGTAGCCAAGAACTACCTTCGAGAAATAAATATAATAGTAGTTATACAAATAGCATTTTTTTTTGCAAACAAAAATGATGGTACATTCATTGTTGTGTCAAATACACCATTTTTTCCTGAAAGGTGAAGAACATCGAGTAGCACTGTTTTATTGATTTCTCAATGACACTTGGAACAAGGATGGGAGAACAAGCCACCTAGCTCTTTCGTGCAACAATCAAATTCAATCATGGGTTTCACAGTAATGGAAGTAATGGAGGTAATTAAACATATCACCAAATCCTCGGTTTCAGAAACGCAGGCTTCTTGAGATGAAGGACAAGCATAGATTCCCTCTACCACCATGGAGAAATCGATTAAAGTTCTGCTTCATATTTGATCTTGCCAGTCATGTGCACGCACTTTCTGCTGTCTTCTTGATTTACCATGGGCTTACCCTTGCCATTTCGCAATCCAGTTGGTTTATAGTGGATGGAATTAGATGCCTTTAGACCACCACGTTACGTCCTTTCTTGGATCAATGGAATTTCATTTCTCAATAATTGTGAGTATGTTTTGTTGGCATTATGATACATGTATGATACAGGTGTTGTCCTTGATGGCAACTCACTCAGATGACAGATCATAGTGCAGTAGGTCAATAGAAAAGAATTAATGATCAAAAAGAGGTATACGTAGGTTCACCATGACAAAAGCGCGTATACACGCGGGTTAGCAGACCAAAAGGAGCGCATAACGTACACATGTAGTTTCACAAAAGGAAAGGTGCGTACATGTTGGAAAACCAAGTTTTGGTCTGTGGTATTTGGTCCATGGTATTGGTCCATGGTATTTGGTTCGAGGTATTGACCCCAGGTATTGGGTCCAAGGTATTGGTCCTACATGGTTTTGGACCATGGTATTGAGAGAGGCTTAAACCTATATAAGGAGGAGAAGATCATTAGGCCAGGGTGTGCAAGATGTGCAAGGATTGAATATCTGATGAAGTGTGAGATCCAGTATGTTGGTTATGGGTTTGTGATGCTTTACTTGATTTGAACCAGGGACGATGATGATGAACGATGGATCGGGATCTTAAGGCTTGGAATGTTTTATCATTATGTGGTTTGATCATGGATAGACTAGATTTGAATTATTGACGCATATTTTATTGTATAAATGTTATGATCTGGGTATGACTGATGTCTGGTATAGCTGCAAAGTTATGAGTAAATATTTGTAGATATGTACGTGGGTTCGCCTTGATAAAAGCGCGTATACATGCTGGTTCGGCTCATCATAGTAGCGTGTACATTATGAAATGTGATATCTGAACTTGTAGTTGGTTCTGGTTGTTGTTGCAGAGTTTTGGGTTTTGCTCTGTGTTCTAGTGACTATGTTATGATGACAGTATTCTAATTGGTTGATTCAGTTGTGGGTGATTCAGAGATTGATGATGCAGATGTGGTTGATGGTTGTATTGCAGTGGTGATTGATTTGTGCTTCAATGTTGTTGATGGGTCCAGTATGAAAATTGGATGAAATGTGGCCTTCATGTTATGGTGTTGTGATCCAGGTGTATCCAGTCTGAAAATTTATGAAACATGGTTGCTGGAGGAAGAGTGAAGGTTGGAGCTTTCAGTAGGCTGGCACCTACGTACTGGTAAACATATCAGCCAGTACAAGAGCCAGGGGGTTGGAGCTCCCTTCCAGTAGCAGCTGGAAAACAAGAGAAGGTTGTAGCCTTCTGTAGGCCGACGCCTACGTACTAGTAAATATATTGGCTAGTACAAGAGCCAGGGGGTTGTAGCTCCCTTCCAGTAGTAGCTGGAGAATGAGAGAAGGTTGTAGCCTTCTGTAGGTGGGTGCCTACATACTGGTATGAGTCTGTGCTAGTACAAGATTGTAAACAGGTTTTTCTTATATTAAAGGAAGACGACAGCAGGTGGTTTTTGTCCCACATTGGGTTTCCACCTTACATCATGGTGTTCATGTGTGTTTCTTATGTGTGATGATTTGTTCTGTTTTACTGCACCTGTTTATTGTTTATATGGTTAATGAATTTCTGATGCACTAATTAAAGATCAACATATGATGGATTAACTGAATCATAAGTTTACTGGATATACGCTAGTTGCATTAAACACAGTTGTGTGTACATGTGGGTTCCCTTAACTGAAGTAGCGTATATGAATCAGAGTATGAAATGAAAAAGTTTTATTGATTTGCTAATACTGATTCACCCCCCCCCCCCTCTTAGTATTATTTCCAACAATTGGTATCAGAGTAGGTCCTTTGGTAAAAGCTTGATCGCTTGAAGGAGATCCGTAGAACAATGGGAAAGAAAGTGCGCCAAAAGAAGAAGATAGCTCAAAGGAACAGTGACAGCTTGTCGTTAGGTGGAAGCAAGTATTCAGATTCTGAATCACCTTAGATTCAAGATGAACAAGTAAATGAAGCATCAGGTAAAATCATAGATCAACAAGATCTATTTAACAAAATGGAGTATGCCCTGCAAGAAGAAGTTTCCAGATTAAAAGATTAGCTGGAGTGTGCCTTCAAAGTACGTCAAATGTTGCAAGATGAAGTGATATCATTGAAAAATAAGAAAAATGAAGATCTACCTCAAGAAGACAAAGAACAAGAAAATGAGATTCTCAAATTAAGGCAACAAGTGGAAGAAGGAAGAAACGCTATAGAAATCTTGAAGAAACAACATCTCGAAAAGGAAGAGAAACATCAGGTTGAGGTAAATATCTTAAAAGGTAAAATAGAAGAAAAGGATAAACTGTTACGATTTCAAGACAGTACTAAGATTTTGGATGATATTCTTAGTAGTCAAATATCCCCTGCTATCAAAACTGGTCTTGGTTTTCATGAATCTATTGAAGGCGAATCTAGCTCTTAGGGTGAGGCAAGGAACTCTAATGCAAAACCTGAAATGCTCGACAAGGAGATAAGAGGTCAACCACATCAACAACCAAGGAAACAAATCCGTCAAAGAAAATATTTTACTTCAAACTATGGAAGTGATAGTCGGTTACGTTCTTATATGAATAATGTTGAGTGTTATGTATGTCATAATCTTGGACATGTTAAAGCGAGATGCGGAAGTAGAATGATGCAAGACTGTCACATAGAAAGATCATCACGTTCTAGGTACTTTAAGGGATATTGTTTTGCTTGCAATATGTTTGGTCACAAAGCCATTGACTACTACAGAAGGAATATGAAATGTGTAAGATGTTATGCATGTAACAAGTTTGGACATATAGCAAAGGAATGCAGGAACAAAGTACGGGCACCATACCAAAACGAGAAAACATCATCATAGTCGAAGATATGTAAGAAGAAGGAAGCACAGTCAGAAAGATGTGGCATAACAGAGTATACAGACATGACAAACTCAGAGGGAGTCGAAAGTGTGAAACTTCAGTGCTCTAAATCTCATACACAGGTTTCATGAAGACAAGTCGCATATATACGCGAGTTCGAAGCTACACAATCGCGTATATGCTGGGTTGAGGAAAAGCAGTGGAACAGACTCAAGAAAAAGGCGCTGACATGGTTCAGTCAATTATTTGCTCTGTTTGATGATGGTTACAATCTACTGATGATGTGTGGAAATGTTTTGGTGTTCATAAGATGTTATTTAGAAGTGCTTTTGATCCTAACTTGATGTATATCTAATTGATGATGATGACTTGATACTTCTTGCTAATATATGCATGATCAGATATGACAGTGAACAGATGGAACAGGCTCAGGGGGAGCATATGCTTCTAATAATGATTGTTGGCATTATGGTTAGAAGTCCTTGGTGATAATGCTTATGATACGTCTTGCTACTTATTGTTGGTTGGTCAAGAGCATGGTATTGCAAGTTATAGGTTACTGATGTTGCTGCCAGATGCTTATGGTGCATATCATATATGGTGTATGATAGTTGCTGATGACTATCATGGTCTTGTTTAGATTGCTGGTCTTTGTTATAAAAGTCATGTATATCATTTGATGTAAAGGTCACGCAAAGACCTAATCTGTACCCTCACTATGCATGGGAGGATGATGTAATAATGTCTATTTCAGTCATGTATAAACATTTGGTATATCCCCACTTAGTTGGGTGGATGAGTAAAAAATGGTGTATCCCCACTTGGTTGGGAGTTAATGTATGTATGAGTCATTGGTGATAGGAAGGTCATACTCACCTAGTTGAGTTGTAGAGTCATGTTATTCTTTTGAAAAATATTTTTGCAGACTCTGCATTTGCTCAGGGGGAACATGGATGGATTGGTACATCTTGGCATGTACAAAGGGTGAGTTCGATTAGAGAATTCTACATGTGCTCAGGGGGAGCATGGACGAATTGATACATCTTAGCATGTACAAAGGAAGAGCTCAATCAAAGATTTCAGCATGTACTCAGGGGGAGTATGGACAACATAATGTATATCAAGGGAGAGAATATCTTGGTCCACCCTTTGCCCTTGATGTCAAAGGGGGAGAGTGACTTGGTGTTGTTGTTGCCATCAAGTCCAAAGGGGGAGATTGTTGGCATTATAATACAGGTATTTTCCTTGATGGCAACTCACTTAGATGACAGATCATAGTACAGCAGGTCAATAGCAAAGAATTAATGATAAGAAAGAGGTATATGTAGGTTCATCGTGACAAAAACGCGTATACATGCGGGTTAATAGACCAAAAGGAGTGTATAACGTACACACACAGTTTCACAGAAGGAAAGGCACATACAATTTCAATACCATGGTCCTACGTGGTTTTGGACCATGGTATTGAGAGAGGCCTAAACCTATATAGGGAGGAGAAGATCATTAGGCCAGGGTGTGCAAGATGTGCAAGGATTGAATATCTGATGAAGTGTGAGATCCGGTATGTTGGCTATGGGTTTGTGATGCTTTGCTTGATGTGATGCTTTGCTTGAGATGAACGATGGATCGGGATCTTAAGGCTTGGAATGTTTTATCATTATGTGGTTTGATCATGGATAGACTAGATCTAAATTACTGACACATTTTTTATTGTATAAATGTTATGATCTGGGTATGACTGATGTCTGGTATAGTTGCAAAGTTATGAGTAAATATTTGTAGATCTGTACGCGGGTTCGCCTTGATAAAAGTGCATATACACGCTGGTTCGGTTCATCAGAGTTGCGTATACATTATGAAATGTGATATCTGAACTTGCAGTTGGTTCTGGTTGTTGTTGCAGAGTTCTATGTTTTGCTCTATGTTCTGGTGACTGTGTTATGATGACAGTATTCTGATTGGTTGATTCAGTTGTGGGTGATTCAGAGATTGATGATGCGGGTGTGGTTGATGGTTGTATTGCAGTGGTGATTGATTTGTGCTTCAATGTTGTTGATGGGTCTAGTATGAAAATTGGATGAAACGTGGCCTTCATGTTATGGTGTTGTGATCCAGGTGTATCCAGTTTGAAAATTTATGAAATGTGGTCCCTGGAGTAAGAGTGAAGGTTGGAGCCTTCAGTAGGCCGGCGCTTATGTACTGGTAAACATATCGGCTAGTACAAGAGCCAGGGGGTTGGAGCTCCCTTCCAGTAGCAGCTGGAAAATGAGAGAAGGTTGTAGCCTTCTGTAGGTTGGTGCCTACATACTAGTAAATATATCGGCTAGTACAAGAGCTAGGGGGTTGTAGCTCCCTTCCAGTAGTAGCTGGAGAACGAGAGAAGGTTGTAGACTTCTGCAGGCGGGTGCCTGCACTCTGGTATGAGTCTGCGCTAGTACAAGATTGTAAACAGGTTTTTCTTATATTAAAGGAAGACGACAACAAGTGGTTTATGTCTCACATTGGGTTTCCTCCTTACATCATGGTGTTCATGTGTGATGATCTATTCTGTTTTACTACACCCATTTACTGTTTATATGGTTAATGAAATTCTGATACACTAATTAAAGATCAACATATGATGGATTAACTGAATCATAAGTTCACTGGATATACGCTAGTTGCATTAAACACAGTTGCGTGTACACGCGGGTTCCCTTAACTGAAATAGCGTATATGAATCAGAGTATGAAATGAAAAAGTTTTTTTGATTTGCTAATACTAATTCACCTCCCCACCCTCTCAGTATTATTTCCAACATGTTTAGCGAGGAACCTTATGATTGCTTGTTCAAACCCATAACTATCAGTTTTGGCCATCTCTATATGAAAACATAATTACTCCATGAATATTAATCATTACAAAATAAGTCTTAACCAATCATATCAAAAATAAATAATTTTAAATATTAATAAAAAATTATAAAATTTAATCCATAATATTAAATTATGGAGAAGCTTAATTTTTTTTTTTATAAAAACAAAATAATACCCAATAAAAAAATCAAATACGTTATACCATTTCTAGTTAAGAATTCTAAAATAATAATTAAACAAATAAATTTATGGCTAAAAAATTCACAGGTAAAAGTTATAAAACTAAAATAATAAAAAATAAAAATAAAATTGTTATGTATTTATTAGTGTATTCCATTTTATATATATATAAAATCCACCTCTAAATTTACTTAACTCCATCCCAAATTTATATTAAAAATATCCATCTACGGTACTTAAAAGTTAAGTTACCGAGGCGGTGTGAAGAATATTTTGTGGAAAGTATTCACATATTACTTTGTTATGTGAAAAAGGCAAAGAGTGTTATATAAGTCAAATGGGAGGTGGCAAGTATTTGATTATTATTAAATTAAATTCATGCATGATTACTATTTTGCTTGCTTTTCTCAACCCTAACCCTCTCTGAATTGTAACATCAGAGCAATGGTGGAGATCACGCGTCCTTGATGCAGGGCATTTGTCTTTGACATATATGAGAGAAAGATGAGTTACTAGTTCCTGTCCGAAAACGAAAGACTATTTTACAGAGATATCTACTCACATTCTTATTCATCAAAATAAATTGATCTTTTCCTATTTATTTTTACCATATTATGAATTCTATGTTTTTTAGGTTAGGAATATAAAACAAATTTTGGTTAATTTAAATTTAGTGTTTTGAAATTATTTAGATATATTTTTATATTATTTTAAAATATTATTTCGGTCAATTTAATTGGTAATTCTAGATACATGAAATTGTTGAAGCTTGAGAAACTTAGGCCTAAGAAGTTTATTGGTAGTTATGTGCTGCTGAATTTCTCTCAGTTATAAAAAAAAAAAAATATTAAATATATTTAACGGTATGCATTCCTATTACTAAATTAGTAAATGATTAGGTACAAGTACATATAGTGATTATTTATTATAAATTATATTGAAGTATTTAAAAAAAATATTAACTATAATGTATAATTAAGATGAACACTTAATCGTAACTTTCAAACATTTGAAGTAATAATAATATATACCGCTTGCATTTCAAATAAATTCATAAAGAGAGTTCTCAAGTGAGAACTTAGCCTAAATCCAATTATTTATGAATGAATGTATGAAATTCAAGTATCAATATATCTAAAGCATCCTAGCTTTGGTAATCACACATTTAATATTTCCATGTCTAATCATGAAACAACTCTTTTCTAATCAAACTAGTATATAGATGCATTCCATAAAAACAAAAATCTATCACCAAGGTACCAACAATAAAGAAAATACATAAAAACTGTCAAAATAAAATAGAAAATTGTTATTTCAAGTAGACAAACAAGGAAAGTCATTTCCATGATTTTCACGGGACAACTGAAAACCCTTCAATTTGATTACTCTATTTCCATAGGTTAGTGTTTTATATACTATACCAATGGGTCATGCATGTGGGCATGCCGGGTTGAGTCTTAACCTTTAAGCTTTAAATTTGAGTGTTCAAAGTTTAGGCTTAAATATGCACAATGTAGGATAGTATGAAGTGAGTGGTGAAGAACGCTGTCAAAGACCCTCTATTAATGAGTCCATGCTTATTTTCGAGTCTTGACACTATAGGCTACTAAAGCATATAAACTTAAGATGTTGAAATTGTAGATGTTACATATTGTTATGTTTATCGATGTTGCATATTGTTATGTTTATCCATAACTTCTTTTATTTTCTGCAATCTTTTTTTGAAATATATATATATAAGAAAGAATATCTTTAAATCTTTTTTTGATATATATATATATATATATATATACTTTTAAATTTTAAATTTAGTTATTAAATTAATAATTTTAAAAATTATATCAAATATTTTGAAAATAAATTACATTTGCTGACTAGACTCAAATAACAGATATTATGGATTTGGATATAGAAGAATCACGTCTTAACTATTAGAAATCTTAACTCATACGTTATAAATATCATTATTAAAGTGCAAATTTTAAAATAATCAATATTTTAACAAATACCCAATAAACAAATTTAATCTTAATCGATGTGTAAACACTTCAGGTTGAGCGTTATAAAGCAAAATGTATTTTAAAATTTGTGGTCCGGTTTATGCTTTGCGGATATTTGGAACAACTATATTTGGAGCTTTTATTGTTATAAACCCTTCAGCTTCACCATTATAAAACAACTTGTATTTTAAAATTTGTTGTCGTGTTTATGCTTTACTAGGTGCTTTCCCTGAATTCGCGACAACCGTCGTATGTGGGCACACAGAGATCAACGTCTCTTTACACGCCACTTAAATCATCTGGCATTTGGTTTAGACCCATGGTAAATCATCCGAAAGTTAAGCTACTGGCATTCCCACCAATTAAATCTTTTGGGATTTGGTATCGTTGTAAAGAATTGGTACAGAAAATTTTATTGTGAGAGCCACCACGTAGTATGTCGACTACCCTACATAACACATGCTTATTTATAAAAATATGTGTGTTTACTTATTAAAAGATACGAATGTTAAGAATGTACATGTATCCCTAAGCTTGCATCTGTTTTATGTATTATTAATAATAAAAAATTGTAGGTTATTTTATGTTATAAATTGTGCAGTGAATTCAAGTTAAAAGGAGGAGCAATTTTAAGATCTATTTAGTGATTTTGACTAACATAATGACATCACCACTATTCATAGCAGCGTGCATTGATTTTTATTTTTTATTTTAATTTTATTGTATAAAATTTTCAAATTATAAAAATTAATAAATAAATATTTTATTCCTCTTCAC
Organism: Pinus tabuliformis; assembly: GCA_031772625.1. NCBI lineage: Eukaryota > Viridiplantae > Streptophyta > Pinopsida > Pinales > Pinaceae > Pinus > Pinus tabuliformis. The sequence continues at coordinate 1,267,871,907 of CM062819.1, read as the reverse complement.
ATGTAGCATACAAATCATATTGTTGTGGAACCTACACTTTAGTAGAACCTAAACCCATCATCATTGAATAAATGACGACCTAACTGTAACCCCTAACCATCGAATGCAAACAATGAGAGTGACAATGACCTTGAATCATTGAGAAACCTAATACAAGATTTTAGGAATATTAGAGATCCCACCTGCCTTTCTCTTGCTACATCTCTGGAGACCATTGCATCTTCCATTGACATTTCCAAAGTCACGTATTTTTAGTTACAAGGATAGGATGTTTCAATATTATAGGATGGGTTTAGATATAAACAAGGTGCCATGCTTACAAATTCCAAAACGAGATCTCATGAGCTAGTTTATTGACCCCAGAATTCATTTACACCCAATTATGATAGATAAATATATTTACACAGATTCATGCACATCCTAACCTTTAACAAATCATTGGATGTAAAGGAAATTTATACTTTTTGACAAACCTCCTTATAATAACAAGGTGCCATTATATCTTCTTAGAAGATAATAGGCTAGTCTTCCTTCAGGCTCTATGTCAACTACCTTGATGTTGGAGAATTCTAGGGGGTAGGTTGTGAGATTGGTTAAAAAAAGTAAAATTACAACAAACACCAAATCCCTAGTCCCATCACTCAACAAATCACATAATTTCTATCTATATTAATTGATGGTTCTATTAATGGGTCAACTAGCCAATAGGAAGATTGAGGAAAAAAACTAAAAGTGTGAGGTTGGTCTGATTAACATATTTTAACCAATATAAATGGAAAGGCTCATGGTTTCCACTTAGTCAACCCGTGTCATAGCACCTACTTTCATAGGATATTAAATAATATCCCTAGTCTCACTAGATATTTATAAAATCCTTCCAAAATACTTTTGATAAACCCCCTTCCAATACATCTTTCTAATATAAATAACCTCTATTTTTAATGTATATCCCTTATTTTTACAAAATACCCCTTTTTTATACCCTCCAAGACCTATATTTCTCCCTTATCCCACACCCCCCCAATATACCTACAATATATTAAATATTTTTTTCATATTTAGAAAAACCCCCTTTTTGAATGAATGTGGTAAGATATTGGTTAATAAGGTTAAGTTCTTGTGTGACAAGAGGGGCCCCATTAATTAATAGCTCTATTAGCCATCATGAAAACTTAAGAATTGAGTCAAATGCATTGAGGTTGGTCTAGTTAATGAACGCTCCACATAAACCCCCTTATGGATAGCTCCTTGTCACAACCTCCAATGGATCATGTGACTAGGGGTTGGGAGAAAGACCTTCAATCCCCAAAATTTTGAAATCACCTGAACCAAGGGAACATTCCTCGATTTCCAAACTATAAAACTTGTAAAAATACTTTTTAAGGATCAAAAACCTTTTAAATCCTATGAAAGAGCTTCAACATTTTCCCCTCTAGTTCACTTCTTTAACACAAGAGAAAAATATGGCCTTGGCCAAATCCATACTTCACCCAATGGAGTGAGGCTCTACTCACTTCTTTTGGAATAGAACATCACACTACCACTCACTCTCAAAATAAAGAGGCTAACATTCTATATTATCTCTAGAGGAAACATAATCCCCTTAACAAAGAAGAATATTAAAGTCTTCTTATCACCAAATAGGAATACATGGGGGCCTCACTGGGGGATAAATACCATACAATGTGCATTCATATTGGGGGATATATTATTGACGAAAAAATGGCATAATATATTGAGCACGTAATAGGGGATAAAGGGTTTTTATATGGTGTATAAAAAATGGAGCTCAAAGTTAATGAAAAATATAAAGAGGTATAAAAAATGTTGATGAAAAAATGGATACCTACAATATCTAGTGAAAGTAGGGGTTTTCTAAATTGGGAAGATGTATTGGTTTTGTATTTGTAGGGCGCTAAATAAAGTGATTTTTAGAGGTATTTTACAATATTTAGTCAAATTAGGGGTATTGTTTAGTATGCCACGAATGCACGTGATATGTCAGAAGTTCATTGAGAGAAGCCCCTGTGTAGGAATACAACAATAGTTGTTCCACCCCATACATGGCTTGGTAAGGGCCATGCACATAAAAAATACTTTGAAAACATTGATCCACCATTCAACTTATAATACATTCTACTTCAAAACATTACACCTCACATTCATCACAACATACATATTTCAAAAATAACTCTATATAGTGAGTTCATGCATAAAGAAAATAATGACTAGTAACCAAGCAAATTTACACATTGTTCAACTCATAAATATAATATTTCTCAATCAACCAACAAAATAAATATCATGAAACACTTAGAATAAATTTTCCATTTCATTATAAGATGAAATTACACATAAGTTATTTAAGCTTTATTAGAAACTGAAGAAAGGAGAGCCTCTCTCCACCCAACCATAGGCTCAGCTACATTGTAGTTTTCTTATAGTTGGCCACTCAGATATTATAAGGGATTGAAAGAGGGAAGAGAATATGAAATCTACTCTCCTTCATACATAGGACCTTAGTGTGCCGCTCTTTTTCCATTGAGCCATGACATGTTATCTTCACAACGTTACCACAACAAGCATACGCAGAATAAAGGGTGTCCCTGTCTATTCCAATATTTCCTTGATACTTCCCCTTTTCTCAATGCATGTTGTGCATATACCCAACAAAATTTCTCCACAATCCCTTCTATCCCTCTATCTTAGACTAAAGGCTTTAACACTAACTTCCCCAACCAATATGGTAAATCACAACTCCATACATGCTACTACATCTCAAAAGTATCTATTTCCTTCTTTGAGGGTCATAATATTAAAACCCATGTGTAGTTCACGTTCATTCCATATGTTACTCAGGTTCACACAAACATCTCTCTATAACTTGCATCCCCCCATAATATCTACTTATTTTACTTTTGACCAGCCACATGCCCTTTCCTACCAATTTGGAATCTCCTCTTAGTTGTGTGGTCAATTCTAAGCAATATAGATGGGTTTTGGTAGGCTAAATTACTTCATTTTTAACCCCTTTCCTATTTCGAATTCATAACCTTAGACCTTTGTTTTAACCTCGCAACCTCCTTATTCTTGCACTATTCCAAGGATCGTTCCTTTTCCTGCACTAGCTTTATATTTCATATTAAAGGGTTACAAATGTATTGAATTAATTATTTTAATAGATTTTATACCTTTAATATTCTTGGCAACTAATATCTTTTTTCCTAAAGTATTTGGTAAGCAACGTATTAATAATTTCTTTAGCATGGTCGAGTGTAGGTAGGATTCCTGCACCGCTGGCAAATCCTAAACTTTTGTGACAACTCACTACCTAACATGAACATCTCATTCAGAATCGGTCATCTTGAGTTGGGGTCGGAGCGGAGATAAGTCATGGATATGATAGAGATCAAGTCGTCAGTGGAATGCTTAAGTTTAGTGTTTTGTTATAGCCAAAAGGCTTAGAATGTAATGCTGTTATTATTTCGTTACATCCAAAAGGCTTAGATCGTAATTCTAAATGTAACTTTGTTATGACCGCAGGCCTAAAGGGATGTATATAATGTAGGATTAAGATAGAAAATGGTAGCGAGCGATAGCAATAGAAATGCTATAGTAACTGTGGTATTTTGTAATTTTGTTGGTATCGCCCTTGTTCTGGGATGGATTCTATTTCATCATGTACATTTGTTGATTCTAAAATGTAATATAAAGGGACCACGTAATATTATTTCAATTCTGCATTTTAATTCTATGTTGATGCATTGCTGAGAGCTGAGTTTCTAATTTTCTTAAGCAGGGAAATGAACTAGTTCGCTAGGGCCCAGCCAACCCATCTCATTCTATTCTTCTTTCTCGTTAAAGGTGTGTTTATTTCGTTTTAATGCAAGGCATGAATTAAGTAGATGCTTCTATTCTTTCACAAAGTTCAGGTTCGATTTCATTTATAGCCATTGTGTGACGGATCCGTGGTGTGCATGCTTAACTAAGTTTGATCTTACCTTTTTATAATTTTTCTTTTCGAAGCTTAGTATTATTTTTGCCTGGACTGTGCAAGCATGTTATGCCTGCACTAGTGCATTTACAGTTCTGCCATTTGATTTCTTTGGTTCATTACAACGAAGTCTTTTGTTCTTTTCTGTTATAAGGATCTTGATGCATTTCTGCAAGTGAGTGTTCATATTTTAGAAGAATTATTGATATTCTAGATTCAATATGCTTTGGTAATTAAGTAATGAACGATGTTATAACACATTAATTTGTACCTGCACTTTACACTTTTAAGGAAATGATTAAACTCCACATCTAATCATTCAAAGTGAACCTTCCTGAATTAAAAAGATTAAAAAGGAAGATCGGATTTATGTGAATAACTATTACAGGGATAAAGCCTGCTATCACAATTAGATGATTTCTTTAGTTGCATGAAAGAGTTCCTTGATTGAAGAAAAGTGTGCTTTGACTTTCGAAGTTAATTCTTATTTTGAAGTTAAGTTGGGTTGAAGCATCTTTTTGTTTGTGAAAGCTATTTCAAAGTTTTGTTCACCTTTGCAAATTCTTTTCTTAATTTAACACACTCTTTATTCTTTTATGAAAGAAATTTGAGAACTTGGTGCAAGAATCTCTGTTCTAGTATAGGAATCAATATCCTGATACAAGAACATAGTGCTCTAGTCCTAAGACTTAGAGTCCCTGAATGAGGACAAAAATATTCAGTACAAGTGTAGAATATACTTCCAGCATATAAAATTTGTTCCAGTATTGGTGCAAGAATATTGCAGGAGTACAGGAATAACAACTCAATGCAGGGAGAAAGATCTATAAAGAAGTCAGATATCTTCAAGGGTCCAATTATTAATCTGACATACAACTATACTGAAGATAGACATAGATTTCCATTTCAATTAATCAGGATTGCTTACAAGAGTTTGAAAGTTCCTTTTATTTATTTCTTCGCAAAAGTACTTTCTTTCATATTCCAGCACTAGAATTTATTTGGTGTAAATTGTCGGGTGATATTTTCTTTTCAATTTTGCAAGATTGTAATTAAGGAAGTAGGAATAGAGTTAGGAAATTTTCATATCATTTCTGGCATTTCTTGTGCTTCGCCTCTAAGTTTACGAAACCCCCGGGTTGACAAGTAAGTGTTGAAGGAGTTTGTTTAACCGTAATTCCTGCACCCAACATTTTGGCGTCGTTGTCGGGGAGGCGATTTGAAATTGGTAAGAAGTTTTTGTTTTCTATAATAAGGGTAAGTCTGTTATTATTTTTTTGTGTAGTATTCTTCTATTGTTTTAAGGATTTTACAAGTGGTTGTTTTTTATTCTTTGCAGAAATTGACAGATTTTTTTCTTTACAACATTTGAATTTTGTTTTTTTGGGTTTGTCTTTTAAAATGAATGCCCAAGAAAGGTAGGGGTCCGAAGCCCAATAAGGGCTGACGAAACACTAAAAAATCTAAAAACTTGTCTTATATTGGACCTTCTTTTGCGAGTAGAAATTCCAAGCAGATCCAAACTCATCACGTCGGAACTATCTACTTGGATTCTAGAAATAGTGATTCAGGTGTGACACATCCCAAGAAGGGGAAGAAGGAGGCTAATAGTGATAGGAAATTCCAATTCAACAATAGTCAACCTTCATCTTCTGGAAGTGGTCCGATTGGAGGAAAAATAATGGCTGTGTAGAAATTTTGAATAATATAACACTTATTCACAGAGATTATCCCGATTATACACTATTTACGGAATGCATGCATAATACATAACCTCCTCTACATTGATCATCAATTTTGCGGAATCAAAAACAATGAAACATCAATCGCATGCGCACATTAACACAGTATGTACTGGGGAAAGCATACAGCTGAAAACCCCCAACTATCTGTATATTATAATGATAGAGAACATGTAACAATACATAGTACAATACTCCTCACAAGTACTCAGTACTATCTCCACCTGCTACACACAAACTAGCTCAGATCTGAATCAAGTCACAGGTTCAAATCTCCTCCACTGTTTGCCTGCCTCTATTGCGCAATCCAAAGCGAGAATACCTGCAATCCAAGTTCGAATTTCCTTGGTTTGTACTGCGCAATCCTCATTGGCAATCTCCATCATTGATTGTGAAAATCTCATGCACAGCTATAGTCACAACTGATAGTAGTCTCCACCTCTAACACCTATCTCCACTGAACTCTCCATGCACTGAGTTAATTGATGTATTCTTTAGTTGCTTTATGAGTTAATAATTAGTGAATTAATTAATAATTAATTCACATCACTCATCACTAGTGTATTTTGCAGTTAGACTAAATACAACTAGTTCAACTAAGTCAAACTGAACACAACTCCATCAACTCCTCAATCAACTCCACCAAACTCAATCACTTGAGTTCTAACTGAAGTCCATCATGCAATAGCTCAACTGACCCATAAGAAAAGTGTATTTCCTTCTGGCAGTTGCATGTGCCACATCCGTAGCTCGAACTAAAGTGCTCCAAGAGGATAAGATAATGTTTATAGTCCAAATATTATTAAGAGCTAATAATATTCGATTGTTCTATTTTTAGCCTGGCAGTCTAAAAATAGACTCCGCCCATATGTCTAAAAATAGAAGTCCATCTATTTTTACCAACATGACTAATCATCCACAAATAGCATCCTGCAACTCATAGACCATGATCCATATGTCTGAAAATAGACATAGTCTAAAAATAGACTTTGCGCCAAAAATAGCTTGTGGGCCCACTTAGTGAAGGTGACTTCTTTTCACTAAGCCCCATCATCTTGTTGCATTTTCAACACTCCCTCTCAACAAGATATGGATTATCTGCAACCCCTATCCTACAACTCTGGAATGTTCTACATGCAACACATTTGCCCGGTCCACTTGCTCCAACAACACTTGGAACAAAAAAAAACACTCCCAACTGACCACTCTGTTGGGCTAGGAACATACTCTGATGCTGAAGCTCTACCTGCTGCTGACAAGTGCTACCTCTCTGACATCTACGCTACTGCAACATCTCCATGCATCTCACACCATTGCACACCTCTCTGTGCCACCTAGCACTATGCAAAACACTTGTGCCTCTCGCATTGCTGTAGCCTGCTAGCTAGTCGTTGTCCTGGGATTCCCTACACTGTCACTCTCTCTGCCGCTCCATCCGCATCTGTCTCTACCCAATCAGTCAGTTCCTGCTACTCCACATCGGGGCTCCCGTAGCAAGGTCTCATCCAAGAGGTTGGGTACCTCAAGGATCCCACCCCTCCTCCTTGGGACGATCAATCCACATCACCCCACCTCCTACCTGGAGGTATGGCTGCATGCGATCCCTCAGCCCACCTGGCTCAAAGTTTCCCCCTACTGGAGGTCTCTGCATGAGTAGATGTCTCTACTCGATCTCCTCTCAGCTTCCCTTGTTGTGGCTACTCCACAACCTCCTGAAGCTGCTACACCAATCGTGGCTCCTCCATAATTGTCTGAGACTTCTTTTGGCTCTGCATGTTGAGAGGTAATATACGCTCCCTCTCAACCACCAAGTCTCCATCAGTTGCCTCACTAATTAAGGCTTTGCATGCATCTTGAACCTCAAGAGCATACAGGTTCTTGACCCGTGAACCAATCTGCTTCACCTGACTAGTGATGATGTGTCCAAGGAAAACCTTTCCCTTACTGAAGACTACATCATAGCCTCTGTCTTCCAGCATCGTGACTGACACCAAGTTTCTCTTCAGTCCTGGTACATACTTGACATCGGTCAAGGTAAGGCGAGCTCCATGCTCCCTCTGAAAAATAACAGTGCCTACACCTGAGACACTATACTTCTCATCATTACCCATCTCTATGAGTATCTGGAGATCTTTCTCCTCCAAAGTACTGAACAAACTCTTGTCACCAGTCATGTGGAAAGAAGCTCCACTGTCAAGAAACCAACCACTTCCCACCATGGATGAAACCATGCATGCAAAGAGTGTGAAATCCAACTCAAACTGTGAAGCAAGTGCCTCACCTTCAGATCCTTCCCTGGATCCCTTCTTGGATTTCCTCCGTGGAAAATTTGCAGCATAATGGCCCACCTCATGACAACGAAAGCATCGCACTTTCGATTTGTCAACCTTCTTCCCATCATTGGAAGAATTGGATTCGGAAAGAGAACCCTTCTCCTTCCCCTTCTTTGCTTTGGCAGCCAAAGCGCAATTTTCTTCATCAGATGCCTTTGATGAAGATCCGTCCCTGGTATTCCACCTGATCTCCTCTTGCACAAGATCTGACCAAAGTCTCTCCCATCCTGGCAATTTCTCTCGACCATTGAAAGAGTCCTGATAGGAATGCCAACTCTTCGGAAGACCAAGGAGAGCCAAGCTCACCAAGTCCTCATCATCGATAGTCACCCCCACACTTCCCAGCTCATCCCGGCATTGGGTGAACTTCTTGAGATACTTGGGCATACTGTCTCCATTCTCACACTTAATGTTTCTGAGTTTATCCTTGAGCGCCAACTTCCTCTAGTCGCTCTTTCTTTGGAATAAATCTGTCAACGCTTTCCACATCAAGTATGGAGAAGCCTTTCCATGCAGGTTGGATACAATGTGATCCTTCACGCCCTCCAACAGAATCCTTCGACACTTTGCTGTCTTCTTTTGCCAAGCCTCAACGTGAGCAACATCAGTAGGCTTTGGGACCTCAGCCTCTATGAAATCCTTCAACCCATTGTCATCTAACACCGCCTCCATCCTGTCTTTCCATGCAATATAATTCGAGCTGCCTTCAAGGGCATACTCCAATCGCAATCCGTTGAAAGACATTTCAACTTCGACACCAAGAAAACACTGCTGCAAATTTGAATTCCACCAGCTCAAAACTCAACCGCTTCTGATCTAAAATTCGTGAGAACAAAGTATTTCTCATACAGAGATTGACTGTATGGGCATTCACCGGATATCTCACCTTCCAAAAGAAGGATGAATCCAGAGGCTACCTGGCCCGATTACAGACTCTGCCTGAAGAAATAAAATGTAATCACTTTCTGAATAATAGATCTGATGATCAACTTCGCTTTGATACCATGTAGAAATTTTGAATAATATAACACTTATTCACAGAGATTATCCCGATTATACACTATTTGCGGAATGCATGCATAATACATAACCTCCTCTACGTTGATTATCAATTTTGCGTAATCAAAAACAATGAAACATCAATCGCATGCGCACATTAACACAGTATGTACTGGGGAAAGCATACAGCTGAAAACCCCCAACTATCTGTATATTATAATGATAGAGAACATGTAACAATACATAGTACAATACTCCTCACAAGTACTCAGTACTATCTCCACCTGCTACACACAAACTAGCTCAGATCTGAATCAAGTCACAGGTTCAAATCTCCTTCGCTGTCTGCCTGCCTCTACTGCGCAATCCAAAGTGAGAATACCTGCAATCCAAGTTCGAATTTCCTTGGTTTGTACTGTGCAATCCTCATTGGCAATCTCCATCATTGATTGTGCAAATCTCATGCACAGCTATAGTCACAACTGATAGTAGTCTCCACCTCTAACACCTGTCTCCACTGAACTATCCATGCACTGAGTTAACTGATGTATTCTTTAGTTGCTTTATGAGATAATAATTAGTGAATTAATTAATAATTAATTCACATCACTCATCACTTGTGTATTCTGCAGTTAGACTAAATACAACTAGTTCAACTAAGTCAAACTGAACATAACTCCATCAACTCCTCAATCAACTCCACCAAACTCAATCACTTGAGTTCTAACTGAAGTCCATCATGCAATAGCTCAAATGACCCATAAGAAAAGCGTATTTCCTTCTGGCAGTTGCATGTGCCACATCCGTAGCTCAAACTGAAGTGCTCCAAGAGGATAAGATAATGTTTATAGTCCAAATATTATTAAGAGCTAATAATATTCGACTGTTCTATTTTTAGCCTGGCAGTCTAAAAATAGACTCCGCCCATATGTCTAAAAATAGAAGTCCATCTATTTTTACCAACATGACCAATCATCCACAAATAGCATCCTGTAACTCATAGACCATGATCCATATGTCTAAAAATAGACATAGTCTAAAAATAGAGTTTGCGCCAAAAATAGCCTGCGAGCCCACTTAGTGAAGGTGACTTCTTTTCACTAAGCTCCATCATCTTGTTGCATTTTCAACAGGCTGATCATTAAGACCATGTAGAGGGGACTGGCGAGAATTAGGTAAATGTAGAGATGTCCACTTTTGGATTTCCAATAGTGAATTCTGAAGCGAATGTGCACGAAGACCCAGATTCATTTGTTTTTTAGTTTGATATACTATGTAGGATTTATGATTATTCTTCAGATGCCCAGAAATTAAAATTGTTTCCTAAAACTCTCAAGCATTCGACCTTGCACTGGTTCATGGGACTAGGAGGAAACACTGTAAGTTCTTGGGAGAAAATGAAGAGAGTGTTTCTGAATAAATATCAAGAATATTGTAAAACTAGAGAAATGCAGGACAGGATCTTGACCATTGTAAAAGGTGATGATAAGACTTTGGAGGACTACTTAGAGAGATTTTTGTATATACTCCAAAGGTCCAAACACAAATTTGATTTAAGTACCATTTGAACCTTGTTCATCCAAGGGCTTACTGAGGATTCTAGACATAATTTGAATTTGTTAGGACAAGGAGATATTGCTTAGAAAACTTTTGAACAAATTTGTGACTTGTGCAAGAAGTTCTCATGAAATCAATCTAGATCCACTAGGGGAGGTCGAAGCAGAACTAACAAACTGGGATCTACAGATGCTATGATTATTTCCTTGGAGAATAAAATGGAAAATATGAAAATTGAAATAATGAATATTGTTAGCAAACAAATAGACTCTTTGAAAATTCAGAAAAAAACTAGAAAAAAACAAGAGTCATTATCTATTTTTTGTCCAAAATGTAGGAAAAAAACATTCTTTAAGAGAATGTCCTACTCATAGAAAGAGTGCTAATAAATGTGTTATCTATGCAGAGAACCATGTCATCGAGAAATTCCCCTCTATACCTAGATTGAAAGTTGTTTTTGAAGGTGAACATTTTGAACTTGAGCCATTACATGCCATGGGAGCGCGAAGGAACTGGCCACAGGTAAGTGCAGGTATGGTTCCTGAACCACATTTATATGGTTATAATGCACCTCCATATTCCTATCATAATAATAATAATCACTCTCGACATTGGTAGCACAAAAACAATTTTCACCATGGATAGTCCTTCAACCTTGGCAACAAGGATGGAGAGGGCCAAACCATTCGTATCACTCTTATCATGCTTAGATGCCATCGTATCCTCCTTCATATGCATCACACCATATGCCACAACCATCTTTTACCTCTCTACCTCAGCAGAGTCAACCAATGCTATCATTTCCTTTGCCACCACCATTTAGACGACCTCAACTACCTGCTCAACGAGTACCGAATCCTAATAATAAGGCAGTACAACTAATTCACTTGGTTGGACCGCCCCCTTCTCCTACCTATCGTACCTTGCCAGTTGGGATAAATGAGATTCAATTGAGATTGGGAAGGGTAGTTAAACCAGAAAAACAAAAACAACCCATGGTGATCATTGAGGAGAAAAATGAGGAGGCAACTCTTGATCATTCGAAAAAAATGTCACCATTCAGCTCGTTCCCACACCTTCAAATTTACCATCTTCTTCAAACCAGCCTCCCTATCCAAGAGGTTGGCTATGGAGAAGAGTGACCCTGAGTCCACTTTGGCTTCAAAGTTAAGGAATCTTTGCATAAAGGTTCCTTTACTTCAGTCTATTAGAGAAATTCTCATCTGCACAAAGATCATTAGGGATTTATGTCTTAAAAAGCAAAGGAGGATGAGAGTAGAACCTCAGACCATTCAATTTGTTGGTAGAGAAGCTGAGTTAATGACAGGATGTGTATCAATGGAGAAATATACAGATCCTAGAAACCCAATTGTTTCTGTCCACATAGGTGATATCCTTGTCTCTAATGTATTAATAGACCTGGGGGCGGCCATCAATGTTATGACCAGGTAAACCATGGAACAACTTGGTTTGGACTATATTCATCCTACACCCATCGTGCTTGAAATTGCAGACAAACCTAAAATCAAGCTCGATGGAGGATTGGATGATGTGGTTGTCTCTATAGATTCATGGGAATAACCCACATATTTCATTGTGAATCAGCGAAAGAATCTAGTGGGAGGACATCCTTTGATTCTGGGATGACCATGGCTTGCCACAACTGATGCTTATATTGGATGTCGCTCCGGTGATATGCACATTTCACATGGAGACTCTAGGAAAAGGGTCACATTATATCCACCTGCTAGATCTATTCGGGAACTCAAGGACACTTTATGGTTAGATTTGATAGCAGTGATGAGGAGACCCGATCTATTTCTCTGATTCATCATCATACGAAGTCTACCCAGGAGGGTGAATTACGATATTTCTTAAACAATTTAGACACTATGCCTAACTTTGACATACTTCATCAAATCTTTAGTCTAGATTTTCAAGAAAATTATGATTCCAAGCCTTCCTTATCCCATACTGTAGCATCATCTTCCTATACTCTTGAGCTCGAGACCACTCTTGTTGAAATTAGTCCAGGAAAATCTCTACACATTAGATCAGACCTGGATTCATCTCAGTAAGAGCAGCTTGTTACCTTGTTGCGAGACCACCTGGATGCATTCACTTGGAGTTACGAAGACATGAAAGGCATTCATCCTAAGACTTGTACTCATCATATCTATATTCAGGAGGGACCCCAAACTGTCCAAAAATCCCAGAGACAAATGAGTCTCACGCTAAGAGATATTGTTAAAGAGGAATTAAAAAAAATCTTAGAAGCTAATTTCATCTATCCCATTTCTGATAGTCAGTGGGTCTCTCCACTAGTGATAGTCCCCAAGAAAGATGGGAGATGGTGTATTTGCATTGATTACCGAGAATTAAAAAAATCCACTCTTAAGGATTACTTTCCCCTTCCTTTCATCGATCAAGTGCTAGATACCCTTTCCAGTAAAAAGTACTTTACATTTTTGAATGGCTTTAGAGGGTATAACCAAATCCAGATTGCACCCTCAAATCAAGAAAAAAGTACCTTTACATGCCATTGGGGTATATTTTCTTATCGAGTGTTTCCTTTCGGGTTGTGTAATGCACCCACCACCTTTCAGAGGGTTGTGCTGGCCATTTTTGCTGATCTTGAATGTGTTGAGATTTATATGGATGATTTTTCTATGTTTGGTAACTCATTTGATGAAGCTCTTAAAAATCTAGAAAAAGTTCTTTTACGTTGCCAAGAGGCTCATCTTGCTTTGAGTGATAAAAAATGTAGATTAATGTGCAAATCAGGAGTGGTTCTTGGTCATTTGGTTTTTGACAAAGTTATCCAAGTAGACCCTGCTAAAGTTGAAGTTATTTTTCATCTGCCTGCACCCAAAACGCAAAGGGAAGTGAGAGGCTTCTTGGGACATGTTGGTTATTACCAGAGATTCATTGAGAATTTTTCCAAGATTGCTACCCCCCTTTTTTTATTATTAGCTAAGGATAGTGAATTCTCCTGGTCCACAGCTTGCCAACAATCGTTTGAGACATTGAAGGAAAAATTAGTACAGGCACCAGTTTTGAGAGGACCAAACTAGTCCCTGCCATTTCACATTTCCTCCAATGCCTCAGACACTTCCATTGGCACAAATTTAGGACAAGAGGAGAATAAACAATCCTATGCTATTTATTACATCAGTAAAAATTTGTCACCTACCGAATTTAACTATACAGTGACTGAGAAAGAATTTTTAGCCGTTATTTTTTCTATTAATAAATTCAAACATTACATTATAGGATATGAAGTTTATGTGCATACTAATCATTCTTCTATAAAATATTTAATGAATAAACCTGTAACTAACAGTAGAGTGACTAGGTGGTTTCTTTTATTACAGGAATTCAATGTTACGATTATTGATAAACCAAGAAAGTCTAATGTTGTAGTTGATTATCTTTCTAGATTAAATAATCCCGGTGAAGTAATTCTTGTTGATGATGATTTCCTTGACGAACATCTTTTTTGCTATGTCAGCAAAATCCCCATGGTTTGCTGACATAGCTAACTATTTAGTCACCGGAAAAACACCACCTCACTTATCCACTCGTGAAAAGCGGAATATCATTCAAAAAAGTGCTTCGTATTCTTGGATACAGGGAGACCTCTTTTACACTGGACTAGATTTTGTTATTCGTAGATGTGTGAGAGAGGAAGAAATGTTTGATATCTTAAAATATTCCCATGATGAACCTTACGGTGGCCACTTCGCTGATAAATGGTCTGCATATAAGATTTTACGCACTGGCTATTTTTTGCCTTCTTTTTTTAAGGATTTCAAGCAATATGTTAGGCATTTTGATAGTTTTCAATGAATGGGTCAACCTATTCAAGCCAATGAAATGCCTTTATGTCCTCAAGTTATGATCAAGCCCTTTGAAAAATGGGCTATTGATTTCATAGGACCCATAAACCCCACATCTTTAAATAAAAATCATATCTTGGTTTGTACTGATTTTGTTACTAAATGGGTAGAGGCTAAAGCTGTTTCTTTTGCCACTGAGAAAGTTGTTGTTGATTTTCTATTTAATGAAATTTTTACTAGATTTGGTGTTCCTAGAGAAATTTTTTCTGACAATGGACCACAGTTTGTTTCTAACTTGGTACAGGAAGTCATGAATCAATATAAGATTCAGCATAGGAAATCTACACCGTACCACCCGCAAGAAAATGGCTAGGTGGAATCTACAAACAAGGTGATCAAATCCATCCTCACCAAAATAGTAAACATGCACATGAAGGATTGTGCCAATCGATTTCCTGAAGCCTTATGGGCTTATCGAACCACTTGGAGGAATAGCACGGGGCATACACCATATGAGCTAGTGTACGAAAAACAAGTCCTTTTTCTGCTTGAATTTCAGATAAAGACTTTTAGAACTGCAGTTCAATTGGGTCTGGATCTCTCGGAAGAATAATAGTAGCGTCTATTGAAATTAAACGAGTTGGATGAATTTCAAAGAGATGTTGTTCAACAGAATATTTTAGTGCAGTAGCAACACAAGAAGTGGGATGACAAGTTTATCAAGAAGAAACAGTTCCAACCAGGTGATTAGGTACTTCTCTATGACTCTAGATTTAAGGATTTTAAAGGGAATTTTCGTACCTGTTGGATGGTACCGTATGAAGTAATTCAAATTTTCGACAATGGGGTTGTAGAAGTCAAAACTATCGATGGGCGAAATTCAGATTTCCTTGTGAATGGGCACAAGCTTAAAGCATACTTTCAACCCATAACAAAGGAAGATTTCATGCAGCAAGTGCAATAGTAGTCTGAACTTCAGTTGGTAGGTGGCTATGCCAACCTATTGATATGATTTCTTCTCTCTTGAAATAAATTTAAAAAAAAAATCCAAAAAAATAATAATAAATTAAAAAAAAGGGCAAAGATTTTTTTTCTTAGTTGAATTGAGGCTTCTGTGATCCATAATAGTTGAAAGAATAACTTCGGCGTAAATCACATGTAGACAGACATTTGTCGACGCGTTTCGAACCAACAAGTGTGGTTCATCGTCAGGACAAGTTGAAGAAACAGATCCAGCTTAGCATGTTAAATAGTCTGAGCAGAGACTCCAACGGCTAAATCGACCAACGGCTAATTTTGACCTTAGGACCCAGGTCAAATTATTATTCATTAATTTAATATTATTATTATTATTATTATTATTAATGGAAATAAGTTAAATTAGGTAAAAATATATAGATAAATAGAATACTTTTAATGGTTAGTTTTAAAAACTTTAATTTAATTAATTAATTTAAATTATTTATTAATAATTATTAATATATATATATATTAAAGTTATAATATTAGGTTATTAAGATAAAAGTTAGGATTAAAAAATAATAAATAAAATACTTTTAGTGGTTAGTTTAAAAAGATAATTTACTTATTCATTTAAATTGTTTAATAATTATTGCTAATATTATACATACATATATATATATATATATATATATTTAATTAAAATTATAATAATAGGTTGTTAGGGACGAGAATAAAAGAATTTATTAATTTATTTATTAATAATCTCACACACACACACATATATATATATATATATATATATATATATATATATATATATATATTTTAATTAAAATCCTAAAGTTAGGGTTAAAAATATATAAATAAATAAAATAATTTAAATGGTTAGTTAGAAAAGGTAATTTATTTAATTTAATTAAATTATTTATTATTATATATTAATAATATAGTCTTAATATAGGTAATTTATTTATTTAATTATTTATTAAATATAATATATATTAATAATATAGTCTTGATATTAATATATTAATAATATTAGTAATATATTATATATATTAATAGAAATTAGTCTTAAAAAGAAAAAAAATAAAAAAATAAAAAAAAATAAAAAAATAAAAATAAAAATGATATGTATATCTATCTATATATATATAATAAGAGTTCAAAAACAAGGAGGAGGCAGAAAAACCGACTAAGAAGAGAGTGCTGGAATCCAGCACCTACTGATTTTCCAGCCATCATCTCTATTGAGATTGCTCGGCCTCTTTTCAATCTCAATAGCTTCCCTAAATTTACGATGATGGAACTGAGCAACTTTGGCAACAACCTTGGCCTCCTCAATACACACCTGATGCTTGGTCTTTTCCACATGCTCTGCCAATGCTGAAGACTTGGATCTCCCATGTCTTAGGTCGGCCGCATGTTCGCAGATCCTTTGATGGATGGAGCGTCCTGTTTCCCCAATATAGGGGGTCCCACATGAACAAGGGATCAAGTAGACACCCTTCATGTCCTTAGGGTTAACGGGATCCTTCACCGATCGGAGGGAATTGCGAATGGTGCTGAGGGGCCTAAAGGTTGAGGGAATATCATACCTTTTAAGGATCCGAGCAATCTTGTCCGTGGTTCCTTGGACATAGGGAAGATGGACACCTAGACGACGCTCTTTTGGCTCTTTCTTAATTAACGCATTTTTAGAGGCTTTACGGAAAGCCTTCTGACCTAGGCGCCTACTATATCCATTCTCCACAAAGACATTAAGGAGATGGGATCTCTCCTTATCAAAGCTCTCACAATCAGAGATCCTAAGGGCACGAGTAGCGAGGGTGTTAAGAACACCCATCATTTCCCTGCTCAGAAGTTGGGTGTTCTTAACACCCTCGCTACTCGTGCCCTTAGGATCTTTGATTGTGAGAGCTTTGATAAGGAGAGATCCCATCTCCTTAATGTCTTTGTGGAGAATGGATATAGTAGGCGCCTAGGTCAGAGGGCTTTCCGTAAAGCCTCTAAAAATGCGTTAATTAAGAAAGAGCCAAAAGAGCGTCGTCTAGGTGTCCATCTTCCTTATGTCCAAGGAACCACGGACAAGATTGCTCGGATCCTTAAAAGGTATGATATTCCCTCAACCTTTACGCCCCTCAGCACCATTCGCAATTCCCTCCGATCGGTGAAGGATCCCGTTAACCCTAAGGAAATGAAGGGTGTCTACTTGATCCCTTGTTCATGTGGGACCCCCTATATTGGGGAAACAGGACGCTCCATCCATCAAAGGATCTGCGAACATGCGGCCGACCTAAGACATGGGAGATCCAAGTCTTCAGCATTGGCAGAGCATGTGGAAAAGACCAAGCATCAGGTGTGTATTGAGGAGGCCAAGGTTGTTGCCAAAGTTGCTCAGTTCCATCATCATAAATTTAGGGAAGCTATCGAGATTGAAAAGAGGCCGAGCAATCTCAATAGAGACGATGGCTGGAAAATCAGTAGGTGCTGGATTCCAGCACTCTCTTCTTAGTCGGTTTTTCTGCCTCCTCCTTGTTTTTGAACTCTTATTATATATATATAGATAGATATACATATAATTTTTATTTTATTATTTATTTATTTATTTTTATTTATTTTATTTTTTCTTTTTAAGACTAATTTCTATTAATATATATAATATATTACTAATATTATTAATATATTAATATCAAGACTATATTATTAATATATATTATATTTAATAAATAATTAAATTAAATTAATTAAATTACCTTTTCTAACTAACCATTTAAATTATTTTATTTATTTATATATTTTTAACCCTAACTTTATGATTTTAATTAAAATATATCTATATATATATCTATATATATGTGAGATTATTAATAAATAAATTAATAAATTCTTTTATTCTCGTCCCTAACAACCTATTATTATATATATATATATATATATATATATATATATATATATAAAATATTAACAATAATTATTAAACAATTTAAATGAATAAGTAAATTATCTTTTTAAACTAACCACTAAAAGTATTTTATTTATTATTTTTTAATCCTAACTTTTATCTTAATAACCTAATATTATAACTTTAATATATATATATATATATATATATATATATATATATATATATAATTATTAATAAATAATTTAAATAAATAAATTAAATTAAAGTTTTTAAAACTAACCATTAAAAGTATTCTATTTATCTATATATTTTTTACCTAATTTAACTTATTTCCATTAATAATAATAATATTAAATTAATGAATAATAATTTGACCTGGGTCCTAAGGTCAAAATTAGCCGTTGGTCGATTTAGCCGTTGGAGTCTCTGCTCAGACTATTTAACATGCTAAGCTGGATTTGTTTCTTCAACTTGTCCTGACGATGAACCACACTTGTTGGTTCGAAACGCGTCGACAAATGTCTGTCTAAATGTGATTTACGCCGAAGTTATTCTTTCAATTTTTTTTCTTCTTGTGATTGTGAAAATCAGTTTTGCAGAAGGATCAACTTGAAAACCAACTTGATGGTAGGAAGATCAAATTTTAATAAAATGGGAATGTTGCTTGATTTTTAGATATGTTGACTGTCACCAAGAAGAAGCAGGTTCAAGTGCAGGAACCGAGCCCTTATCCAAGTTTGGGATAACCGACACTTAAATTTTTATCCAAGCAACACTCAATTCCTGCTGCATTTACTTTTAGATCAACACTATACAGGTAAATTTCTGGTGAAATTCTACCCTTCTTCTATTCCCATTTTCATAAAAAAATCCCCTTTAGTTTCTTCTTTTTATCCCATGAAATTTACCATCCCTTTCTTTAAAGAAACTTTCCCTATCCAATTTCATATTTCCCTCTTTTCTCCTCGAAAATTTTTCCCCAAAATCCCTTTTTGATTTTTCCCTCTTCATGGTCTCACTCTTGAATTCCCTGTCGTAATTTCCTTCCCATTCTAAAATTTACCCTTTTCCCACTTCTTTTTTTCCCTCATGGATCGATAGCAGGATTTGAGGTGAACTCATAAGTTAGATCGGAAGGCATATATCAACACCAAATACTAGCAAATAAAACCTCCCTTGTATATCCAACAAATTTTTCAAATCCAGCTTATGAATTATATCCCATCAGAATTTTGTTTTGGTTCCCTTTCTCTTTACAGATATGCTACAAATATCCCTAGTGTAGGAATGCGTGTTCGAGTGCAAGCATGTTCAGTGCAGGCATGTTCAAGTGTAGGCATGTTTAAGTGTAGGCATATTTAGTGAAAGCATGTGCAGTGCAGGCACGTTCAGTACAAGAATCCGTACCGCTGAGCGTGCCCAATTATGAAAACACGTGTTGACAAGAGAAGTGAAAGAGCAGAAAAGACAAGTCAATATATGGAAAATATGGGCCTCAAAGTGCTATAAACACCTTAAAAAGGTGACCAAGCAACTCAAGAAGGCTCGAGGCAGGAAAACAAAGACAATGAAAGCAGGGATCAACATACAAGTTTAGGATTGAAGTGAGGCTCCTTTGTTTTGTTTTTTTTTATAACAGGTAAAGATTGTGTGAGTGCACACAATAGCATAGGGAGGAGAGGATGTTGGTAGGCTAAATTTTTCATTTTTAACCCCTTTCCTATTTCGAATTCATAACCTTAGACCTTTGTTTTAATCTCGCAACCTCCTTATTCTTGCACTATTCCAAGAATTGTGCCTTTTCTTGCACTAGCTTTATATTTCATATTTAAGGGTTACAAATGTACTTAATTAATTATTTTTATAGATTTTATACCATTAATATTCTTTGCAACTAATATCTTCTTTCCTAAAGTATTTGGTATGCAACATATTAATCATTTCTTTAGCATGGTCAAGTGCAGGTAGGATTCTTACACCACTGGCGAATCTTAAACTTTTGTGACAACTCACTACCTAATGTGGAAATCTTGTTCAGAATCAGTCATCTCGAGTTGGGCTCGAAGCGACGATAAGTCAGGGATAGGATAGAGATCAGGTTGCTAGCCAAATGCTTAAGTTTAGTGTTTCGTTACAGCTAAAAGGCTTAGATCGTAATGTTGAATGTAACTTTGTTACGACCGCAAGCCTAAAGGGATGTATATAATGCAGGATTCATATAGAAAATGGTAGCGAGTGATAGCGATAGCGATAGCAAAGTTATTGTAACTGTGGTATTTTGTAATTTTGTTGGTATCGCCCTCATTCTGGGTTGGATTAGATTTCATCATGTACATTTGCTGATTCTGAAATTTAATATAAAGGGACTACGCCATGTTATTTCAATCATGCATTTTAATTCTATGTTGATGCATTGTTGAGAGCTGAGTTTCCAATTTTCTTAAGTAGAGAAACGAGCTGGTTGGCTAGGGCCCAGCCAACCCAGCTGATTCTCCCTCGCATTCTTCTTTCTCGTTAAAGGTGTGTTGATTTCATTTTAATGCAAGGCATGAATTAAGTAGATGCTTCTATTCTTTCACAAAGTTCAGGTTCGATTTCATTTATAGCCATTGTGTGACGGATCTGTGGTGTGCATGCTTAACTAAGTTTGATCTTACCTTTTTATATTTTTTCTTTTCGAAGCTTAGTATTATTTCTGCCTGGACTGTGCAAGCATGTTATTCCTACACTAGTGCATTTACAGTTTTGCCATTTGATTTCTTTGGTTCATTACAACAAAGTCTTTTGTTCTTTTCTGTTATAAGGATCTTGATGCATTTCTGCAAGTGAGTGTTCATATTTTAGAAGAATTCTTGATATTCTGGATTCAATATGCTTTGGTAATTAAGCAATTAATGATGTTATAACACATTAATTTGTACTTGCACTTTACACTTTTAAGGAAATGATCAAACTCCACATCTAATCATTCAAAGTGAACCTTCCTGAATTAAAAAGATTAAAAAGGAAGATCAGATTTATGTGAATAACTATTACAGGGATAAAGCCTGCTATCACGTTTATATGATTTCTTTAGTTGCATGGAAGAGTTCCTTGATTGAAGAAAAGTGTGCTTTGACTTTCGAAGTTAATTCTTATTTTGAAGTTAAGTTGGGTTGAAGCATATTTTTGTTTTTGAAAGCTATTTCAAAGTTTTGTTCACCTTTGCAAATTCTTTTCTTAAGTTAACACACTCTTTATTCTTTTATGAAAGAAATTTGAGAACTTGGTGCAGGAATCTCTGTTCTGGTACAAGAATCAATATTTTGATACATGAACATAGTTCTCTAGTTCTAAGACTTAGAGCCCCTGCATGATGAAAGAAATATTCAGATATACTTCCAGCATATAAACTTTGTTCTGGTACTGGTGCAAGAATATTGCAAGAGTACAGTAATAACAAATTAGTGCAGGGAGAAAGATCTATAAAGAAGTCAGATATCTTCAAGGGTCCAATTATTAATCTGACATACAACTATACTAAATATAGACATAGATTTCCATTTCAATTAATCAGGATTGCTTACAAGAGTTTGAAAGTTCCTTTTATTTATTTCTTTGCAAAAGTACTTTCTTTCATATTCCAGCACTAGAATTTCTTTGGAGTAAATTGTTGGGTGATATTTTCTTTTTGATTCTACTAGATTGTAATTAAGGAAGTATGGATAGAGTTAGGAAAAGTTCATATTATTTCTGGCATTTCCTTTGCTTTGCCTCTAAGTTTACGAAACCCCCGGGTTGACAATTAAGTGTTGAAGGAGTCTACTTAACCGCAATTCTTGCACCCAACAATGGGTACATCACCCACACTTATGGGGTAGTCTCACACCTCTCGCACTCTCCCTCATAACCACTAGCAATTAGGTAGTTCAACTACCAAATAAAAAATCTAGACATTAAATTTAGGAAAAGATAAGAAAATTTCTCATTCCCCCTCACCACTTCCCTCATACATTAGGATCCATATTGGCTACTCTCTTCTCCATTTTTTAGAAATATATTAAATAAAATACATATTACATCAACTAAAGTTTTGACATGATGCTTCCTATTCTAACATTACAAGACCTAACTGCCATTACAAAACTTGGGATTTATAAAAGGGTGTTACAATCATGCTTTCCAATTATGGTAAATATTCCCCATATGTGATTGATTCGCAAAACCAGATTTCTCCTTATGTTTATGATATCCTTGTATCTCCATATCCCTTTAAGTGAGGTCCTGTAATAGAATGGTTTGTAATTTTTTTAGTTCTTCCTTATTTTGTCATGGATTTTTTCTTCCTTGGTGGATTTTCATATTTTTTTCCTTGACATTTTGCATTTCTTCCTTTTTTTCTTTATCATTTGTTCCATATGTGACCATTGATTTTCCAACTTGGATACTTGATACTGGATATCATATATTTTTTCATGAGTCATGAATGAGTTTTGTAGAGGTTTATGTGGTGAAGTAACTTTTGAAGCACCCTTAGGAGCCATATGAATAAAGAATAATTCGCCTCTTTGTCCTCTTTATCATAAATTTTGAATCATCAAAAATAGATATTCTAATAAAAGTTATGTTAATTATTGTTATGTACCTTTCAAAACACTAATTCATAGCCTATCTAGTTGGTTGACTTTTGTCTCGATACATATCTAAAATTTAAGGCCAAATATATGAAATTTTGGCCTACAGTTCTCTGATACGTCTTCTGTTCAATTCCATGACTATGGTAAAAATTTGATATGCCAAGTGAGATATATGGTAACTTTTCTAAAATTTATTGATTTTTGACCTCTTCCCAAGAGAAAACTTACAATATCACTCATTTGAAACTGATTTCAAGACAATTCATAAACCTTAAGTTCCATAGAGCATATCTCTAAAATTTTAGTAAATTGGAATTCAAAATTTTTACCAAATATACCCTAGGATCTTTCCTTAGTCTCATAAATCATTGATAGTTTGAATTGTCCTAGCTAAATATTATAGTGAAAATTCCAATATCACTAACTAGAAAAATTTAAGGACAATTCACAACCCATAAATTCCATAGTGTGTATCTCCAAAAGGATAGTGAAATGGAATCAGAAAATTTAACTACATGTTCTTTGATATCTTTTCAAAAAATCACAGTCTGAATCCTCCTCCAAAACATGTTATAGTGAAAATGCCACTTTGACTTGTTTGAAGTAGCAAAACCCTAGGTTTGTATACTCTGATAACAAATGTTATGAGCCATACACCTAAAAATGATAAGAGACCAATAATTACAGTCCCTCAAAGCGGGAACATCTCTTTACAATGAATACCTTGTATACGACAATATCTCTCTCTCTCTCTCTCTCTCTCTCTCTCTCTCTCTATATATATATATATATATATATATATATATATATATATATATATATATATATATATATATATATATATATATATATAGAGAGAGAGAGAGAGAGAGAGAGAGAGAGAGAGAGAGAGAGGAGGTTACACGGTTACAATTTTAATGAAAATGTACAACAAAAGGTTCTAGGATACATAACAATATAACAATATAAATGTAATAACTCAATAGCTAGGGCTTAATAAGGGGAATTTGGGTTAACATGGAGTTTGTCTAGAGATTAAATTTTCTTTTATATTTACTTCCATTTCTTTTTAATCCATTATATAAAAGAGAACATCATCAATGAAAAGAAAATGAGACAAAAAGAGAGAACTCCCAAGCTCTATAACTTTTTGAGAGACAAATTATTGCCTCTAGTGGAGCCTGACTAAGGCATTTTGGTACTATTAAGAAGAGTAGAGGTGACAGAGGATAATCCTACCTAATGGATCATGAGGGTCTCAGAGGTTATATGTTGAATGATCAAATAAGGTGGAAAAATATAGGGAGGCCTGACAACTAATAATCAATTTTAAAAAGTTAATATAGAATCCACTTGGTGGAGCAACATGAACCTTAAATATATATAGCACATGATTGACCACTTACATTTAAGTTTCATAAACATAACTAATAATATATTTCCTTTTATGAAATG
This sequence comes from Pinus tabuliformis, assembly GCA_031772625.1. Classification (NCBI taxonomy): domain Eukaryota; kingdom Viridiplantae; phylum Streptophyta; class Pinopsida; order Pinales; family Pinaceae; genus Pinus; species Pinus tabuliformis. Next base: position 1,267,847,501 of record CM062819.1, on the reverse strand, counting down.
CATCACCTCTTGCACCACCCAAATTGCATCATAAAATTTTGTACCATGAAGGAAGATAAATTACACATTGGAAATTAACTCAAAAATGAGTTTCTTACCCCTCAAAGAAATGAACTTGGCTATAACCTTGCAAATGCAATTGTAAGAATAAATAGGCCTATAATCATTCAAGGAACTAGGACTATCTTTATTTTATATTATGGAAATAAAATTTGTGTTGAAGTATACCATAACCTTCCTATAGTTTCTTGAATCCTTTATTACCCTTAAAACAAAATCATATGCCAATTCATAAGCTACAAAGAAATAATTACACTGTCCGGCCATTGAGACTAGGATGCTTATCATTTTGAAGAACTATGTAGCACCACTTGTAATTCTTCTTTGGAAACCACTTGAATCAATCTCTCATTTTCTACCTCTCCCACAAATCTTGGAAATTAGGAAATCATGTTAATTATGTCAACAATGGTTGTCCTCTATTCTTCCTTATTTATTGTAACAAAATGATTCATTCTTAACTCTACCATTTCCTTAAAAATATGGTTTATAGAACCATCTTCTTTCTTAACTTCCCATATCATGATTATATTTTTCATATAATATGGAAATATTTCATGTTTGCATCACCTTTTGAGAACCAAAAATCCCTACTCTTCAGTCACCAACGACTCTCTTTTTCTACAAAACGTAATATATTTTGTTCCAAATCCTTAAGAATCATGATATTTTGAGGTTTCATGAGAAAAGGAATCTTCAAATTTAGCATATAATTATATATTTTTACTCTAATTCTTCGTCATCCTTCATTCATTTTCCATGACTCCAAGAAGGTGCTGCCTTTTTAAATACCTTTAGATTAGAGACAAATTGAATACTAGCTGGTTCCCTTATATTATTGTCATAGTATTCCCACTCAACCTTTACCAAACCAAACAAATCATTATCCTCCACCTAAGTAGGGTTAAACTTGAAAGGAATTGGAGGCTTGGCTTCCTCTTTTCAAAATTGAATAAAAATTGGAAAATGATACAATTTCCCACCCCCATCAACCCATGTTCTTATCTTAATTTGGTCACTCATAAGTCTTATGTTTCGTTATCCTCGTATTCATCCATGTAGGAGAAATTTTAATGAGCTCAACATACATCAATCCTACCTCTTCCAATTTATTAATAAAAAAATCAACCAAGGGATTATATTGTGTATAATTAAATCAAATTAAAATTTATTCAAAGGGGAAATTAAAAGCCCCACCTAGTACAATATTTATTTTCGGCAAGAATATATTGAGTGAAAAAACCATCCCAAAGGGTCACGTTATCCTCATAAGGACCATAAAGATTTACAATTGAATAAGATTTCCCCAACTCCAAATATGTGAGTTTAGTCCAGAGCATGTTCCAAGAATCATAGAGCTACATAATATCAAGGATATATTTCTCCACCTAGTAAGCAAACCCTCTAACTTCCCTACAAAATATACATAAAGAAAATCCCAATCTGCTATGAGTTTAGACAAATCTCTTAAAATATTGACCCCTTCCCCCATAAATTCTTGAATTAGTATTACGGTAGGCTTATGAAGATCCACTAGACTCTTTAGGGAATTTGTTTTATGGATTTTCCAAACCTTGAACATTTAAAGACATAAAAAACCTAGAATACCATCCATAGGGCCATGGCTTGCTTTAATGGCCACTTGAAGAGTCTTTTGCTTCCATTATTGAATTTCCTTTTTAGATCTACTTTATGTTATGGATATAGGATAATTCCTCCCCCTCTTAAACACCAAGCCCTCCTTATGTTCTTCAATGTTGAGACCTTATTTAATCCCTACTTTTGACATGTCTAGGGTATCTTCTCTAGACCTTAAACGATAGAGAGTTTTGAAATAACCAAAGATGTGGAAGTATAACTGTTGATGGACTTATCTCATTTTCCTTACTATCCACTAATATGTCGAACACCACCTATATGACTACCCCCCATCCTAGATCCTTTAATCTATGTGTATATTGGCATGGAACCCACTACACCTAGATTCACTCTTTTATATTCAAATGATGGTTTGAATTTGTAAACCACTAAGTTTGGCCAAATATTGGTATCTAACAATTGATAATCCATTTCAAAGAATACCAAGTTTTCAATGTGAAAAGGATACTTATCCAAGAAAAGAAAAGAACTCAAAACAATATTGCAACATTGACTTGTGCACTCTTGGACCAATGACCTTCTGCATAATAGAATGGGAGTTTCCTATATTTAATGCCTCTTTTGATTAAACCACTGGTTCTAGTGATATTAAACCTAATGCATCCATAGTATCATGGCCTCATTAGAGACTCCTTTGGAATTAAAATCTCTCACTAAATTTCCCATACACTAACCCCACTTCATTAAATGACCTGCCATTCACCAAAGATTGTTCCTCGCTAGATTTTTTGACCCAAAACTTCTTTAGAAAAATTAAGAGTGCAAACATTAGCTAAATATCCATATACATGACATCTTGTATACGTAAACAATATACCCACATAATTTTAATATGAATAGTGTTATAGGTCTCCTTGGTCAAGTACAATTTTCTTTACAAGACCCTATATAAGGTCCATTTCACCAAAGTATGGGAAATAGTACATGAATTGGAAATTTGAAAACCATTATTTTTTTCCAAAAATATCCAAGTATATTGACTATCTATTGAAACACATTCATAAGCCAAATTTCTAGTAGCAAACTAAGAATCTTACCAAGATTGGTTGTAAATGTGTTTTCTCTAGTCTCACACCAAAAAAGGGACTCCACTTCTTCAATGAAAGTAGTGAGCGACCTTGTAACTAGTGACATGCCAAAAAAAATAAAGAATTTAACTCAAATTGAAAAGTTAAGGTTAAGAACCCTTGCACCAACATATGGAAAACTACGAGGTAACTTAATATTGACATCCTTTTGCCTTCAATCTTTGCTTGAGTGATTGATCCAACAAATGACAACCATAAAAATGCCCAATCAATGCTTGGTTTTCTAATTCCATGACTTTATGAATTTTAATGCCTTCTCCAAATATCAATTAATCTATTGCGTCTTTTATTTTAGACATATTCTACCTTTTTTAATCAAGACACCTACCTAGCTCACTTCCTTCCATCTATCACCCCACAACTGTGGAATGGCTGAGAGGAGACATTTCCCTCCTTACAAAAATGTTCTAACTCACCTATCCAAGCTAAACTCTTTCAAAAACTCCCTTGTTATTCTTTTTAAAATTAGTTAATTGAGTTTACAAATATCTATTCCAATAATTTCTAAAATATTGATAGTTTTTGCTTCACCTAGCTCAATCAAGGAAGATGTTACATGAATAACCAAGCTCAAAGATGAGTTACCACCAATCCTAATTGAATTATTATTATACAACACAATGATCTAAAACTTGATTAGGCCTTGATTCAACATCGAAGACAACATTATTCATAAAATCTATATTATACCTCTCGTGCATACATGTGGAAAATTAGGTGTAATAATTTAATGTTTTGAAATCCTCATTCCCACCATCACTTACAACTTCAAATCCCCTTAGAGAAAGAGGGAAAATGATCCCTTGAAGAAAATTGATAACCTTATATTGGGCCTTAAAAATTGGCTTAATTAATCCTTTGACCTCATAATTTGAATAATATTGGATCCATTAATCCCAGCTTATATTCACACCACTATAGTCTAAAAGTTTCACATGGTTCCTTTTTTTTCCTTTTAGGAATATATTTCCCCACTAGTTTTGTCCAAAATTAGAACTTTTTTTATTAAAATTACACATTTGAATTATTAAATATATAGATTAATCATCCCATGAATCTTGGATGTGGTTATATATTTTAAAATACGTTTACAATATTAAGAATTAGAAATTTCAACAAAAATTATATCATTAAATTCTATCTATATCTATATCTATATCTATCTATCTATCTATCTATATATATATATATATATATATATCCCCTACGAGGGTGTTATTAATGAGGTGATGGGTTGTAGGATGTTGTGTCCTCCTCCTTCCAAGTGTGGCACTTCATTTAAGATTCACAGGTCGACATGCATTATCATCTTATTTAAATGACATTTACTCAATTGGTCTTGGAGTTTGAAGAGGCAAGTGTGATTGGAGGTGAGGGCAAGCCCTCCTCCTCCCATTGTTGGTTTTCAGTTGCTTTGATGGTTCGTGGTCTCTCCTAGAACAAAGAAACACTATTAAAGTGTAGCTTTAGTGTTGCTTCTTATTTTCATAGGTGTGGCCTCAATCTTTTTACTGCTTTGATGTGAAAATTCTTTCCTTTTTATTTTATAATTTTCCAGTCTTGGGTCTTATGTCAATGGTTCAATTAGTTTTATTTACATTTGTGTTTGTTTGTTCTGTTGCACCCAATTCTCTTTCCCATAGGAGATTTTAATGGTAACTGGGAATCTCTGAGTTCAAATTTTTTTTAGGTCATGAATTAATGTCTGGCAATAGAGAGATTCTCTTGTACCTCTTTTTCTCACTGGTGGAACTACACTATTAGTGCTTTGTTTATGCATCTTTGTGTCTTGCCAGTTCCTAAGTAAGTCTCACCATCTTTCAGGGAAATGTAGAGTCTTGTGTGTCATGGTCTTGGGCTACAAGAATTTGATAATTTGGTGGATTTGGGACCCCTTGTTTGGTTAGTGAGTGATGATTTAGTGGTCTTTAGCTCTTTTGGAAAAGGTGTTGGGCCTACTCCTCCTAATTATTTTTCTAGGTCATGGGTCTTTTAGAAGTTGTCCCAAATGTTTTTTCTCAGTAGTGATAATGCCTCATAGATAAAGAATGTGTAGCAAGCGAGGCCGTGGAGGAAAATATACTTTGGCGAGGAAGAGGGTTCACCCTTTTACACAAGATTCAGTGGCTACTCTTTTTAATGCAGTGCCTCCAGAGGTGAGGAAATAAATTCACGTATTGGAAAGTCAAGATGGAGTGTAGCATCCATAACATTCAGATTCTGAGGTAATTGGCGATGAAGCTAAATGGATTCGCGATATTGGTAAATCTTGGAGCAAGAAGATACATTTCTTGTATTCTCTTTCTTCACATCACCAAATGTAAACCCTAATGTAGTTGGTCTTCAAAGATAAGCAAGTGGATCACTATAATTTATTCTCTTCTCTAGAGGACATTAAAAGCATGCTGCTCAATAAAAGGTTTTGCTTGGATAAAATGGATTCTCATTTGTCTCATGTAAAGCACTTTCTTGTGAATGATTTTTCCTCAAGTGACCTTATAGATCCTCTAGGTTCTATTGCTTAGGTACCAGCTACAATCTCCTCTTCATACCATGATTAGTGTTGCTAGGCTAGCATGATTTTTTGCAGTTAATTTGGGTCGGTCAAGATGGTTTTATGTTATGGCTCTATGTTTTTATGGAAGGACCTTTGTTCTTGTTGTCTCTCTGGGTTCTGAATTAGGCCTTTTGATATTGCTTTGGATTAGCTAGTATTTGGAAAGGATCTATGAGTTTAAGTATGAATCTATTTTTGACGAATGGTTCTTTGTTTGTGTTGGTTTCTGTGGACTTGGAAGGCTAGGATATGTATGTTGGTTTCTCTGTGCATAGAATTGGGAATTTCTATTTTTTATTCCCATCATGAAGTTCTTTGTTCTACTTGCTAATTGGGTTTTACACTTGGATTATGATAATATATGCTCTTTGAAGAGTGTTATGCTTTGGTTTGAAGGCATTGGGTTTTTCTCTAGATTTATATCCTTGTTATTTTATTGGAATTATGATGATATATGCTCATGTAGGAGTGATATTTCTTTGGTTGGAAGACATTGGATCTAGTCTGGAACTGCTAGAAGAGTGTTTTGCTTTATCTCATTGTTCTTAGGTTTTGTCTGCGTCCTGGTCTATGGTGGTTTATGTTGCTGGAGGTGCACTTTCTTTGGTGTGGTGACGCTAGGTCATATCTTGGTTTATTATGTTGCAATCAACTATTGTCAAGGGGAGATGTGCTCTATGGATTAAAGTTTCGTGACTAGGAAAACATTATATTTTGTGGCACGATTTCATAAAGTTCTTATTGTGTCTATTATGGTAATAGCTAGTAATTATAGATATGTTATTATGGCTTAATGTATTGTACTAAGAATTATTCTCTGCGAATCTATTTCACTTGTGTTTATGTGATATTTAAGTCTTCTAGCATGTTTTGTTGGTTGGGATCTATAAAGAAAGCTATGTAACCCTGTTTTGTTTATGAAATACAAAGTGTTTTAAAAAAACCAAAAGACATATAAAATAATTAAATTTCACCGTATTCACACTAATCATATACTAACATATCCATTTATTCATTGAAGGAAAAAACCACTCCTAATGTGTTAAAGTATAGCCCACATAGTCTTCAAATTAGGTACCCATTATGAATGGGGAATCTCGATCATGGGAAATTATTTATAGACTTTGAACTAACATATCCATTTATTCATTGAAGGAAAAAACCACTCCTAATGTGTTAAAGTATAGCCCACATAGTCTTCAAATTAGGTACCCATTATGAATGGGGAATCTCGATCATGGGAAATTATTTATAGACTTTGAACTTCTAGCCTACACACTTAACTTGGAATATATAGTCATGTGAGTCTCATTATATTATATTAGTTACTCAATTCATCACGGTTAAGCATCTTGAAGGAAATTTTTGTACCATGAGTTTAATAAAGCACTTTTGTGAAACAATTTGATTGCATCATCAAAATAAAGTTAATAAAGAAAAAGGGACCATTAAAAGATCTTTGAAATGTGGAAAACAAGTACTACATTGTATCTAGTACCTGTCAATTAGTTAAATATAGCTAAATTGAAGAAAAAAATAATAAAATGCTAAATTTACATGTATCCCATTTTGCAACAACAAAACAATTTCATTTAGGGAAAAAAATTTAATAACCTTTGATGCATTTGTTATTTATTATCTTTGTTATTTTATGCTTACTTTATGTTAGTAAATGAAATATTTCAATAAATATTTTCTCAAGCATCCTACTTGCTCATCCTACTCGCTCAATGCATTTCATATTAATAGATATCATTCAATGGATAAATGAAAGAGGTTGCATTTCATATTAATAGATATCATTCAATGGATAAATGAAAGAGGTTACTGACCAATGTTATTTGTGGTTGCATTGATGTATAGGTAGAGAAAACACTCATCATAAATTGAAATAAACGGACAAAGGAAGGAAATGAAAATACATCATCCACATACTATTTATAGCCAAAATTACCGAGGGATTGAAGGTAAAATATTTTTTTTTAAGTCACACCATATAAATATGTGAACTGTGAATAATAAAAATAGTGATATTTAGTACTTAACAAAATTATATATCAAGAGTAATGTTTACTTGTGTTTTGTTTAATGTTTAGACTAACGAAGGTGATATAAAATTTAATGTATGAAATTTAACAAAGCTCCTTCAAGAACTTGATTCGACCCAAACATTTCAATTTGGCTTCCTGCCGCTACTTCACCCCCTTTGGAAAAACACTTGGGAATATCAGCACGCTTGAAACATTAAAATTTTCTCAGTGTAATAAAATAGGAAATATTGCCTCTCAAGTTATACATCAACAATTCCTAGATGAATTGATTTTGAATTTTGGAGAGTTCAAAGAATTTCCAACTACCATTAGAAACCTCCGCAAATTTGGCAATTCTATCTCTATATGTTCCTATGTTGGAATCCCACCTGCATTCACTTGGTAATCTAACAATCTTAAAGACATTGATACTCTTATCGAGGAAATTAAAATATCTTTCCAACTCGATTGGCGAGTTGAAACAGTTTGACATGCTTGTCAATAAATTCTCGATTCATGAATTTCCATTTTCCAATGTGAAAAAGTTTCAAGGAGACCAAAAATTGTTGGACTCTTCTATTGATAACTGCATGCTTAAGCTCATTGACTTAGTGTCGTCAAAGACTAAAATAACTGAAATATCGTTTGGTGAAGGTGTTTTCCCAATTCTTTAATGTCTCAATCTCAATTATTGTGATGATCTAATGGAGGTTTGAGCATTTCCTAATTACAAAAAAACTAATACTATTATTTATTCTACCAACATAGCCAATTTGGCTACTACGTAAAGCATGCCACAACTTTGAAATGATAGATTTATGGGGTAAAACTGAATGGAGTCTGTCTGGTGGAAAATTATTCTTCCCTATAGTATGGAGGAATTTCGCATAAAATCATAGCTTAATTAACTGATGGAAACTTTAAACCACACAATTGTGTTTTTCCAAGAATGTCAGAGCAAACATATGAAGGAAGTCACCCACTCTCTAGTGAAAACATTTTCCATGAATTTTGAACGAATTTCACCTAAAATCATACGTTAACTTATTGACGGAAACTTTAAACCATAATTTTGTTTTCCTAAGAATTCCGAATTAGAGAAATTTTGAGGTCTAAAATGAGCCTCCTAAGGAATATTTTAAAATAATAGTTGAAATAATAAATAAGATTATATTACCTCATCAAGTTTTAGAGGAAAAAAAGAAAAAGCTACTTTTCAACTCGTATTTTCAACTTACCTCCCTATGATTTTACTAAAATTTTGAGCGGGAGAATTTGTTGGATGCAAAATTAACTTTTTCATCCAAGGAGTACCCATGTTTCATACTTTTGATGGACCCTACCACACGAAAAATGTGAAATACATGAAAAAAAGCAATTGCAATCACGTTTTTTCATGTATTTCACATTTTTCGTATAGTAGGGTGCATAGAAAGTATGAAACATGGGTACTCCTTGGATTAAAAATTAAATTCCACATCCAATGAGTGCTCTTGCTTGAATTTTGAGTAAAATCAGGGAGATAAGTTGAAAGTACTAGTTGAAAAAGTTAATTTTTATTTATTTTTATTTTTTTACCTTTTTACTCCAAAAATAGTGAATCATCCCCCATGGTTGACATCATCATATTGAATTCTATTGATTCTTATAAAGTTGATTTTTTTTGTACATTTTTGTTTGATGCCCATTTTTTACCTCGAAATTTCTCTAATGAAAACTCTATTAAAAATTCCAAATTATTGATCTATTTTAAGATAAACTTAAAATGTTGAAAATCACTTAAGACAAGAATGAAGGATTCAGAAAAAAATTATTCCAATGGAGTAAATAAAGTGATGTCGTCGAATCCATTAAAAATAAACTCCAAGTTCAATCACAAATAGCGTGTGTAGTACTACCATAGAATAATAGATAGTATAGAAACATGAAAACACAAGCTAGGAGAAGGCTCATTGGTGGTGTTGATGAGATTGTAGGCCAAAACATTTCCATGCATGATAGTTTGAACAAAGGGCTAGTGTAGGATACTTTGTGCATCATTATTCTTGGGATAAACTCATTAATGACTCTAGCAGTAGATGGATGTGTGAAATGGTAGCATTTCAAATTGGAAGCTCTAACCCAACCATAGTCGACAATGTATAGGGAGTCCATTATATAGATGGCGTAAAACCAAACTATGGTAGACATCATTCAGTAAATCCTCAAGGTAGTTGTTGTAACTTATTCTCACACCCTGAAAGTTACAAAAATTTTGAATTCTTGCCAGTCTGCCTCTTGGCTTAATCCTCAGGCTTATTTAAGCGAGTTGTTGGGCTGATTTTGAATAATTTTTATATTTTAAATACTTAATTTTACAAAAAATATATAATTGTAATTTTTTTAAATTACTTTTACTTAAAATTAAAATGATTTAAAAAAGGAAATATTGGGTTTATCACCCAATCTCCAAGTTCAAATAAGGATTGAATCCGACCAACAATCATGCAAGCCAGCGCTCCATTGAATTCGACAAGCCACAATCCATGCAAGTCAGAGTTCAAACACAAGTGCCAAGTCATAAGCCGCAATTATGGAAGCAAACGCCAAAGCACGAGAGGAGCACATAAGGGCACATATTTCTTTCAACTAAACCTTGAAAAGAATTGAGTAAAATGGTGTATATAAACACCATTTATATTCTTCACTTGGTGCATATGGGATAAAGTCTCATGGAGAGCCAAACCCCAAGTCAAATTCCAATGCGATAAGCGCCAGATTAAGGTAGAACCTAGTCCACCAAACATCACCATTACCTAACATTTGACACTGAGAGGAACCCACAGGGAGCTGAGAGGAGGTACACATGTCAAAATGTGTTGTGGTTGGTCGATCATATAAAATGGGTTATATCTAATTCATTGATACACATGGGATAAAATCTAGCAAATAGTCCAACAATTCATGCAAATCAAATACAACCCTCATCCTAAGTCTCAAAGCCATCTCAATGCTTAGTTAATATCCTTGTACTTTTCAACGGTGAGTAATGCATCCAAGTAAATCGTCAGTCATCAATCATTGCGGGGCCCCAGGTGTTTTTGAAGATTAATCTGAGGAGGGGGTCCTCAATTGTGGTTTTTGCAAAAAACCAATTTGGTTACGTGGCGCTCTGTGGAGGATTGTGGTATCCCCTAAGTAAAAAAATCGCTTACATTTATGTACCCCCTCGCAATTCAATTCTAATTTTAATGACAACCTACGAATTGAAATTTGCTAGGTTAGATGGAAGTAACAACATATTTTTCACAAGGATATTTCATTATTACATCAGATTGTAAGGTTCAGAGATCTCATTTCTGACTGTGCTGAGGAGGGTGTGAGGATTCTCGACGAAGGAAAATTTCTCGTATCATATAGTTTTCCTAGAAATGATAGAAACAAATTATACCTATCTTCAAAGATTCTTCTTGGTGTCATTCTAGCTATTCCCCATTCAACTATCCTGTAAATCTTGCTTGTCTAAGATTGGTCCTACCCTTATTACTGGGAATTCAATTATGTTGAAGCCAACAACTCAGGGAATAGTAGCAACCTTGCACATGATATGCTACCTCCATTTGGATGGATTCCCAAATCACCTTATCAATTGTATCACAGAAAAGAGATCCAAAAACAACGTATAAACACAACTTTTGTATTAAAACATGTCAAGATATTCAAGGAAAGAATGGTGACCTTTCAAGTATAGATTTTCTATGATTTGAGTAATAAATTCTATTCACCACTATCATGAGACACTTAAAATTGATTTGGGTGGATTGTTTCATTTTCAATCGTTGATGAGAAGGACCAAAATGATCAATAGAATTAGTGTTATTTATTCTTCATAAAGGGACTATTAAAATTTTAAACAGTAATATACAAACAATGAATTTCGAGTGAAAATTTTAGGTAATTTAAGATCAATTTCAAAAACTTGGAACATGGGTTTTGTGCAGAATGGAGTCAATTACGTGCAACACAGGAATTTCTAGCAAATTCTGAGCAGTGTGGGATATTTCCTCGGATCTTTGAAGGGTGTATGTTCACATTTTGGCATGGCCAGTTTTCTGCAAAATGCGTGTGAAAAAAAAATTAGTTAATTTTTCTACTGGCAGCGTATGGAAGGATGGAATGTGTTCTTATTTGGACTATTGGTGATGCCATTGTTAGTAAGACCAAGTTTACAAATATATCAGTGATAGAGTATGAATTATGGTATATTTAGTGTATTGTCAACGGGAAAGATTATGGTATAATCCTAGTTATGAAGTACAATATTCCTCTTGTCATAAGATATTTTTTCAATCTTTCATCTCCTGGGACAAATGTATGCCTTCCTTATATTATAGAGGCTAAGGAGTTTGAGCTAGGTTCAGTATCTCATTCAATTGTAAAAGATTTTGCAACCATCGACAATGTAGCACTTGTAAATGTTGAAGGAATTGGAACAACGAATACAATTTTTGGTTCAGTCAAATATGTTGATGCCAAGGTTATTAGGATATCACAGGTTGAGGTCATTTTCGACTGCAACATTGTTGGCAGTTGTTGGACAACGAATGACAAGTACACCTAGAGTTTGTGCTACTTTATTTAATGAGATAGAAAATACCAATATAAATGTTGAGAATATTTCTCAGGGTTGCTCTGAGTACAATATTATAGTGGTTGTGAAACAAGAAGATTCAACAAGCCTAATTAAGAGATCACAGCTTGCAAGCACTTTAAAAGCTCAAAATCTTGTTGAAGAATTAGAAGTTGAATCTGAACTATTTAATAGACTTGTGGAGAATGGATTTGAGGATATAATATGAGATTCAAGAAAGTTGGTATTTCTTTCAAACAACTTGTGGTGCAGTTTGAAACTTGTAGAAAACAATCAGTTTATTAGTGAAGTGAGATGGCTTTTGAACTCTAATAATGCAGTAACATCAAACTGTGAAGTTTTAATAGATGGTCAGCTAAAGAAAGGTATTTCTACTAATCATCATAAGAAGATTCTTATTTTCAAATCTAATACAATGCATAATGATAGGTTATATGACAAATTTGAGGGTAGGAAACTATGCACTCTTTAGAAAAAATGGCAGCAAATAAAAGTCAAAGAAAAAAGTGTTAGCTAGTAAAGGTAGCAAAGTATGCCTATTCTAAAGGGTGGTTGGCAAGTTTTGGGAGACAACTATGAAACAACCCCAAATTTCTAGACATGAGAATCAACGTCTTGCCGATAGAGGAGCACATTTGAAATCCCAAACAGAGAACCCAACAGTTAAGGGATCACATCATATTTAAAGGTAGCATTATGGACATTTAAATTAGCAGTCAAAGGATTATATCCAAAATTGGCGGCAAAGGATTTTCCACTGGTTCCAAATTTCTTGCAGTTTTTCAGATATTCTTTTTATTTTTAGTATATTGTTCAGATTTGTTTTTCTAGAAAGCTAGACATGGTTAGATTAATGTAATACTCTATATATTATTTTATTTTTATTTTAAAAGGGTTGGATTTTGATGCCAAAACCCTGTCATTTTTGTAAAGACTTTTATTACGGGAATTTTAATTAAAGTATTATGGCTTTAATTTCATGACAGAAATTGTTTCTCATGTATGTCTTTCCCTGTTATTTCATAATTTGTTTCTGCATATGTTCAAGGTAACATAGGAGTTAGGGCAAGGCTAGGTTTGAGTATCAACCTCCCTGAAATCCCACTGCAAAGTTATCATCTACACTGAGATTAGCTAATTGAATAGTCTGTTTAAATCAGCGCCTCTACATCATTTAATTGTTTCCTTCTGTCATCTCTTGAATGTATATTATTTGGCTATAGAATTCTTTTGCACGCATCTACTATATTTGATTGATTAAGTAGTCAATATGAATACTTAATTATCTGATTTCTCTTCTATTCCTCCACCAAACTCTTTAAGCTATGTTTTTCTATCGGAACTATACGTTGGCACTTTGATTAAGTTTCAATAAGAGAGGGCTTTATTTCTGACCAGAGATTGGATAATCATTAGCAACCACCTAAAACAAATAATAGACCTGGTCATTGTGCTTCAAAGCCTGTTGTTTAGTGACTGAGTGAACAACGTTAAAAAAAGCCTTGTAATAATTGAGGGAGCCCCCTCTAGTTCAAGGGCTAGGTTGAACCTAAAGTTTGGTCGAGTTGGTTTCTCTGTGCAATTTCATAGCCAAGAATTACCTTCGAGAAACAAATACAACAATAGTTATACAGATGGAATTTTGTTTTGCAAACAACAATGATGCCACATTCATTGTTGTGTCAAATACACCATTTTTTTCCTGAAAGGTGAAGGACATTGAGTAGCAACTATTTCATTAATTTCTCAATGACACTTGGAACGAGGATGGGAGAAAAAACCACCTATATTTTTCACACAACAATCAAAGTCGATCATGGGTTTCCCAGTAATGGAAGTAATGGAGGGCATTAAACATATCACCAGACCCTCGGTTTTAGAAACACAAGCTTCTTGACATGAAGGACAAGCATAGATTCCCTCTGCCACCATGGAGAAATCGGGTAAAGGTGTGCTTCATATTTGATCTTTCTAGCCACGTGCACACACTTTTCATCACCTTCTTGATTTACCATGGGCTTACCCTTGTCAATTCGCAATCCAGTTGGTTTGTAGTGGATGGAATTAGACGCTTCTAGACCACCACGTCACGTCCTTTCTTGGATCAACGACATCTAATTTCTCAATAATTGCGAGTATGTTTAGCCGAGAGCCTTATGATCGCTTGTTCAAACCCATAACTATCACTTTTGGCCATCTTTATGTGAAAACATAATTACTCCATGAATATTAATCATTATAGAACCAATCATATCACAGATAAATAAATTTAAATATTAACAAAAATGATAAAATTTAATCCATAATGTTAAACTATGGAGAAGCTTACTTTTTTTTGTAAAAACAAAATAATACCTAATAATAAAAAAATCAAATACATAATACGATTTCTAGTTAATAAATCTAAAATAATAACTAAACAAATAAATTTATGCTTAAAAAATTCACATGAAAAAGTTATAAAACTAAAATAATAAAAAAAAAAAAAAAAAAAAATTGCTATATATTTATTAATATATTCCCGATAATATGAAATCGTTGAAACTCGAGAGACCCGGGCTTAAGAGGTTTACTAGTAGTTATGAACTGCTGAATTTCTCTTAGTTAAAAAAAACTAAAAAAATAAATAATATTAAACATATTCAATGGTGTGCATTCCTATTACTAAATTACTAAATCATTAGGTAGAAGTACACAGAGTGATTATTTATTATAAATTATATTGAAGTATTTTCAAAAAATATTAACTATAATGTATAATTAAGAGGAACAATTAGACGTAACTTTCAAACCTTTGAAGTAATAATAATATATAGGGCTTGCATTTCAAATAAATTCATAAAGGGAATTCTCAATTAAGAACTCCGCTTAAACCCAATTATTTATGAATGAATGTATGAAATTCAAGGATCAATATATCTAAAGCATCCTAGCTTTGGTAATCACACATTTGATATTTCCATATCCAATCACGAAATATCTCTTTTTTAATCAAACTAATATATAGATGCATTTTATAAAAACAAAGATCTCTCAGCAAGGTACCAACAATAAAGAAAAGACATAAAAACTGTCAAAATAAAACAAAAAATTGTTATTTCAAGTAGACAAACAAGGAAAGTCATTTCCATGATTTTCATGGGACAACTAAAAACCTTTCAATTTGATTACTCTATTTCCATATGTTAGTGTTTTATATATTATACCAATGAAAATTGTTATTTAAAGTAGACAAACAAGGAAAGTCATTTCCATGATTTTCATGAGACAACTAAAAACCTTTCAATTTGATTACTCTATTTCCATATGTTAGTGTTTTATATATTATACCAATGGGTCATGCATGTGGGCATGCCAGGTTGAGTCTTAACCTTTAAGCTTTAAATTTGAGTGTTCAAAGTTTAGGCTTAAATATGCACAATGTAGGATAGTATGATGTGTGTGGTGAAGAAGGTTGTCAAAGACCCTCTATTGCTGAGTCCACACTTATTTTGGAGTCTCAATATTATGGGCGACTAAGGCATCTAAATTTAGGATGTTGAAATTGTAGATGCTACATATTGTTATATTTATCCATAACTTCTTTTATTTTCTACAATCTTTTTTTTTAATATATATATGAAAAAATATCTTTAAATCTTTTTTTTGGAATATCTATATATATATGAAAATAACTCTAAATTTTAATTTATTTATTAAATTAATAATTTTAAAAATTATATCAATGTAAAAGATTTATCTATTAAATTAATCATTTTAAAAATGATATGTTTTGAAAATTAGTTACATTTGCTGACTAAAAAGTATACCCAAATATTTTAAAAATTATATAAAAGTAAAAGATTTATTTATTAAATTAATAATTTTGAAAATTATATCAAATATTTTGAAAATGAGTTACATTCGCTGAATAAAAAGTATACCCTTATGGATTTAGATTTAAAAGAATCAAATCTTATCTATTAGGAATCTTAACTCGTACATTATAAATATCATTACTAAAATGTAAATTTTAAAATAATCAATATTTTAACAAATACCCAACAAACAAATTGAATCTTAATCGATGTGTAAACACTTCAGGTTGAGCATTATAAAGCAAATGAACTTTAAAATTTGTGGTCCAGTTTATGCTTTGCGGATATTTGGAACAACTATATTTGGAGCTTTTATTGTTATAAACCCTTCAGCGTCAGCATTATAAAACAAATTGCATTTTAAAATTTGTCGTCCTATTTATGCTTTACTAGGTAGTTTCCCCTAGTAAATTGATAGTTTAGTTTACAGAGTATCAATCTATGGATCGTTAGAGATTCAAACAGCTAACCTTGTAGCTCCCCGAGTTGTAAATTTGAGGTAGATATAATGGAATAAAATATCGTTGTAAGAATTGGAACAGAAAATTTTATTGTGCAGCGTTGAAAGCTTTAAACTATGCAAACCCGTCATTCTTGTCGGCCTCTTATTGAAATATAAATTTGAAAGTTGTAATACAATGTTATATAATATCATGCAACATTTTAGGTTTATATGTTTTCCAATTTCATGCGATTTTTAGCAGCTGATCAAAGTGCCATGTCTTTCGTTTCTTTGCTCTCATGCAAGTTTTGGGAAATAATTACATTCGGCATTACCTCAATATTTTAAGCATTTTCTCGCTTCCAAATATTCAACTCTTCCTTCAGAATTTGTACTCTGATTATCATATTTCCAAATATTCAACTCTTATATTGCAACTATGATTGAAAGGAGGAATTGCGAAGAATGTAACGTCTTTTGCGAAAAACAAACCTATCTCTCTAACTAATTCAAAGTCTGATGATATTTCCGGTATCTATATAGTGTAAAAAATAAATCTACCTCTATAACTAATTTAAAGTTTTCTCTTATTTCTAGTGCCTATATAATGGAACATGATGAGGAGTAGTTTGCGATAGAGATTATATAATGGAACATGATGAGGAGGAGTTTACGATAGAGATTATTATGTTGGAGACTATGCATCTACATTCATTGTAAGAAAAGGGTGCAATCATTTCTGTGTGCTCACAAGAAGTTGGTTAATTTGGTTGGGGTGCCCAAGACACTCACATATGTAATCACATGCGTTCCTTTTCTTGTAGCCTCAAGGCCCTTTGAGCGACCATTTAGGATGTCGATTACCCTACCAAGTCATGTTATAAATAACACATGCTTACTTATAAAAACATGTGTGCTTATTTATTAAGACATACATATGTTAAGAATGTACACGTATCCCTAACCTTGCATGTGTTTTATGTATTAATAATAATAAAATAATTATAGGTTATTTTATGTTATAAATTGTAAAAACATGTGTGCTTATTTATTAAAACATACCTATGTTAAGAATGTACATATATCCCTAAGCTTGCATGTGTTTTATGTATTATTAATAATAAAATAATTGTAGGTTATTTTATGTTATAAATTGTGCAGTGCATTCAATTTAAAAGGAGGAGCAATTTTAAGATCTAGTTAGTGATTTGGCTACCACAATGACATCACCACTATTCATAGCATCTTGCATTGATTTTTATTTTTCATTTTAATTCTATTGCATAAATTTCTCAAATTATAAAAAAAAATATTTTATTCCTCTTCACATGTAGCATACAAATCACATTATCGTGGAACCCACACTTTAGTAGAACCTAAACCCGTCATCATTTAATAAATGATGACCTAACTATAACCCTTAACCATTGAATGCAAACAATGAAATTGGCAATGGCCTTGAATCATTAAGAAGCCTCATAAAAGATTTTAGAAACATTAGAGATCCCACCTGCTTTTCACTTGCTACATCTCTAGAGACCATTGCATCTTCCATTGACATTTCCAAAGTCAAGTTATCTGGTATTTTTAGTTACAAGGATAGGATGTTTCAATATTATAGGATGAGTTTAGATATAAACAACGTGTCATGTTTACAAATTCAAAAATGAGATCTCATGAGTTAGTTTATTGGCCTTGGAATTCATTTACACCCAGTTATGATAGATAAATATATTTACACGGATTGGTGCGAGTCCTAACCTTAAACAAATCATTGGATGTAAAGGAAACTTATACATTTTGACAAACCTCCTTGTAATAATGAGGTGCCATTATATCTTCTTAGAAGATAATAGGTCAATCTTCCTTCAAGGTCCATGTCGACTACCTTGATGTTGGAGAATTCTATGAGGTAGGTTGTGAGTTTGTGAAAAATTGATGGAATTCCAAGTAATATCCATTGAGAGGGTCTTACCTTCCCAAGTGTGGGCCTAACCACATTTCCTAGTGTCTTACCATTTTAAATAACATTCACTAGGCCCAAACCTTATAGCTTTCCATATCATATCACATTCATGGATTTGCTCCATTATGAGGGATATTTAAATGATGGTAAGGGGGGGTTGGCCTTGAAGCCATGTACTGGAGTTTATCCATGTGAAGCCACTTAGATAAACTAGCCATTCGAATCCTAATTGATGTGGTCTTCATCAATCCTTGAGTTGTGGGCATACTTGTTATGGGCCAATGAAGGCTCTTGTACATGATAATCACTTTCAAATATAACCCAAAGTTATGAAACATGGTTTAGGCTATTGTACATGATAATCACTTTATAAATATAACCCAAAGTTATCAAACATGGTTTAAGCCTAATTCACCAATTGATGTTATAACTTAATTTTAAAAAGTGAAAAGGGATAAGTTGTGTTACATGAGTTCCTAAGTGGTGGGGGTGAGTTCCTCATGTGCTACTTGGTAGAAATATTGCATGCATACATAAGTCGAGTTTCTCATCATTCTTGTTATCATTCCAAGCTCATTCTACCATGATTTCTCCATGGTTCA
Organism: Pinus tabuliformis; assembly: GCA_031772625.1. NCBI lineage: Eukaryota > Viridiplantae > Streptophyta > Pinopsida > Pinales > Pinaceae > Pinus > Pinus tabuliformis. Next base: position 1,267,828,610 of record CM062819.1, on the reverse strand, counting down.
TTGCTAGTTCACCCTTAATTCATGTTGATTCACCTCTTATCCATTGTAGGTCCATCCTAGGTTCATTACTGATCCATTGCTAGTGTGTTATTTGTTTATGCCATGGAATTGAGGGTAAGTGAGATTTGATATCTATTGACCCTCCTGACCTAGTAAATTGTTGTGAATTTCTTGGTAAAATTATATAGCCAATTCTCATTTCTCAGCTTGGGTATAATTTCCTAATGTGGAGACTAAGGGGTGCCTAGAATATTCTTGAGGGTAGCTGGGACTCTTGGAGTTGTAATATTTTTATACTTCCTAGATAGTTTGTGCCAAATCCCAAGGAGAGTAGTGGCATAACTCAATGGACTATAGGGGTAGAGAAGGGGGTGCACTATGTTAGGTTGTGCACATTGGGGGACACAAGACTATAGTTAGGGAGGCTGTTAGGCTTGGTACTAAGCCTAGTATTTGTTTGGTACTATCTATATGTTTGTAGTTGGCTCTAGGTGAGCCTTTTTCCATTTGAAGTTATAGCCTTAACTCAGGGGTGACCCACTTTTGATAGAATTGGAGAAATGTGGTTTATGACTAGGTGGAACATATAAGGTCTATAGCTAGTTAGTGAATTACAAGAGATAAATGTGCAATTTATACTTTATATGTATTGCACGTTGTGTTACTCTAAAGTGTAAATGTTTTTTTATCAATTTATATGTTTATGCATGATTATATTATTGTTCTAGTCACAATTACTATCATATTTCATGTAATTGCATTGAACATGTGTGAGAAGAGTTATGGAGGTACCAAAGGTATCTAGATAGTTTAATTAGTTTTGTTAAGGAAATTAGAATGTTAAAAAAAATTGTCCTATGAAGGATTGGATGCTATAACATGGAATCGATGCTATGTGTGCATAATTAATTCGTATAGTTGATGAATATAATTTCCACATATGTCATTGATGGACAATAGAATCAAATCCATAAGCAGTGGTAATAAACTATGCATATGGTAGATGGGTGGTGGACCACTTATGCAATCATTTAGCAGTTAATGAAGAGTGTAGTTGCCCATTAATCAATGGTGTAGTCAAAGTACAATAGAACTACATATTCAATTGACTAGTAGGTTAGTTCTTTCAATTGTTGGATAATCGACTTCTTAGATACTAGTGATAGCCAAGTTGAGTTGAGTGGTAATTTTCCTCAAATAGTTGGTGGGGAGTGTTACAAAGTGGTATCAAATCTCATTAGTTCAAACATTAGAGCTACATTAGGATGCAGGCTAGAAATTGCATATTCAACCTTGAAAAATATGTTTGACTAAATCAGATCCCTAGTTGACTAAATTGACTTCTTATTTGATTTATATATTATGTCAATTGACTGATCTGATTACTTAACCAACATATTTTACTTGTTGATTCAATTAGATGATCAATCAATTCAAGTGTTTAGTCAAAATAATTTTCTAGTCTCTTGACTTGATGGTGTAGTTGATTAGTGCATTTGACTATGTTGACACCTAATCATGGGGATTGGGTGAGTAGTTGTAAATTGTGTAAATAATAAATAATGGAAAAGGAAGAGTCATCGGGAGATGAAACCCAAGAGTCACTCCCTCATGTATATAACTATAAACAATCTAAGTGAATAAACATATATCATTTGAGGAGTTATCTCTTGGCCTGACATGGTATCAGAGCTAGTGCCATTTTTGGCTTCTCTCTCTACTTTGTAACTCCCATTCTGCTTATTCTGCCTATGTCCTGCATCCTTTGCAGACTGACATCTCTGTGATAGAGGGAAATGCTCCCCTAGGGCTTTTTGGATGAAACCCTAGCAGACTGAAAGTTATTTATTCAAAGAAACATGCATTCATACAGCCATTATGCTATTGTAAGCAAATTCTATGATAAGGGTACGTACCTTTGGTCCTACGTTTGAGAAGGCCCTTAGGGTCCAAACCCTTCTTGGAGTTCCCTTCTTCTCTTTTGTCCTGCAAAAAAGCCAATTCAAAGAACACAGCAGTACATGGACAAAACTTATAAAGAAACCATCTTCATGTTATAAAGAAAGGTAGTTAGTTATGAAATCCAAACGACCATTTACATATGAACTCAAACATGAATATCATTAACATAAAGAAGATTCATTTCGGGAACCAAGACATGTGTTTCTTTTATTATAGACAAATAAAGTACATAAAAAGGAATATTTTCACTTGAGTCACCTTCAGCAGGCTCCAAGCAAAGCAATCCATTCCAGCCTCAAGCCTCTAACAAACTCCTTCCATGACTCTCTCCATGATGTCATAAATAGTGGATGAACATCAACACAAAAGGAAACAAAGGTTTCCTGTACAAAATGGGGGAAGTGCAGAAGGCACAAGGGACTTCAGACCTGGTCAAGGGAAAAATCTCAGCATAATAACCTTTCTCTTTCTTCTCTCCTCCCTTAGGCCTTCCCTTTGAGGTCTTTTTATACCATCTCCAAAGTAGTTTTTTAGTTAGGAGTTGGTTGGGAACAGTTGGGCCACGGGCACCAACAGGTGATCAGCAGGTAAAACCCGCGATCTCTGCACGAAAATAAGGAGTGTTATATTTTTTTAAGTGTTTTAATACATACACGTGGGTTGGATATACACATACCCGCGTATACACGCGTTTAACTCGGGGCAATGTCGCGTATAAGGGATAAAACATTGTTTTTTAAATTTTAGGACCAGGTCTGGAAGGAGGGGTTGCCCTAGGCCATGAGTACAGCATCACAAACCATAAAAGTGAGATTTGGAGCTATAACAGATGCCCCCTAATATATGAGGTCAGAAGGGGTACATGATGGCCGAAATATATTATGCGAGTACATGGAAAGGAAGTCTGTCAAAAACCGAGGAGGACTTCACCAGAATTCAGCCTGCCAAGCTACCAAAGGAGATCAGAAAGAAACACTGTCTGAGGCGGGCATACCCATGCTCATAAAATGTAAAGCATGTCCGCATATCAAGTACAAGCGGATCCACTAAGTATACTAGTATAAATGACTGAAAGATACATAATGGATCATCTGATCATTATGAACAAGTACATGTCTGAATATCACATATAAGACTGTCAATGATGCTGAAAGATGCAACGGATCACTGATATCAAAGACTGATCCCAAAAGGTACCAACTGAACATGATGGAATAGGATGGTACTACACTGCAAACTCAGGTGCCAGCATATAGAATGTCGCCATGAATGACTGCAACATATAGAGTGGAGTGGTATCAACTAGCAGCAACAGGAGCAATTGTCAAGTGAACCAATGAATGCTGATACAACCTGAGGTCTTCACCGACTGCCGTGGTACATTTCTACACCATGGGAATAAATGATCTGAAGTCGACCATGTGAGAAATCGTTTGATTACCGGTCATTGATGTATACCGTTAACAAACGCAAGACTACTCATCGATAATGATAATGAGCGTCAAGGTACCCAGTACAATCTAACAAGTGTGAATAGATGAGCTGGAGTCGAACACCTGTAAGAATCTATCGATCAGGAGACAATGATGGTTTCCCACTGTCGATAGCGAAGGATCTGCCACTAATGACTGCAAACCCCAAGGTACTGCCAAATGGACTCTAGATCTTTGCCCCAGAGCAATGAGTTGGAGTCGATAGGGAAAGATCCGCTAGAAGGAAGGCATTAAGGCATCCTTCATCAATCTAGCACGAGTGTAACCCGTAGGCCAATAATGTGGAAGAAATCGGACGAAAAAGATGCAGTAACCCAACCGAAGTACGTTTCTGGCGTACACAAGATGTGGCTAGCGCACGACAGAAACCCTCTGAACCAACCAATAATGAAAGCTGACACAGAGGCGAGGTATCCACCAATAGGGTCAAATGGAAACCAAGGTACTGCACGAATCCCAATGTGTGATAATGTAAGCTGATGTCGAACACAAGGGAAACCACTCAGTCAAAGACCCATGATACTGATCGATGCTGAGCACAAGGTGACCTATCAATAATGAAAATAGGGCCAGGGTGCGGCTCTAGGCCTGTCCTCAGAGGAGGATGTCGTCGTCGATAAGGAGAAGACCCGCCAGCAAGAAGTCAATGGGGACCTTCTCAAACCGGCACGAGTAAAGGACCAATATAACTAATGTGATGAGAGACATGACACTGACAACCAGGGATGGCCGACTGAAAAATGAGTCAAGAGACACCGCAGAGAGGCTGACTCAGGCTAACTTCCCTTGAACAAAAGCACGACTCAATGTGACTATGTGGCAGCATATGACGACTCTGTATAAGTTCGCCATGCAGGAGGCATGAACGAACCCTCCATATGATTGGAAGAGATAACCAATTGGGGGAGAACTGACTCAATAACAAGGTTAAGGCGTACCTAAGTCAAACTAAATCCCACCCATACGGAGGAGACTTTGTTTTGAGTGCTTTGTTTAAGGGCGACACGACTGACTCTAGCTGCCAACAATAAATGGAAATAATGTCCCGTTCCCGCTCTTTTTGGAATATTTAATTTTTTTTTGTCTTTTTCTGTTAAGTTGGAAAAAGAATAAAAGAATGCTATGGTACAGTGGAAAGAATGAGTGTCGGTGAAACAGATGATCTAGTTCCTGGGAAAGGAACGTTCCTATGCTCAATGCAGGGAGGTGAAAACTGGTCAGTGACACTCAAAGGTATGTTCCTTCCACGGGTCAAGGTGTGTCAAGCTGCAGAAGTCAAAGGTATGCAAGGTTGATTTTGCAGACGTCATGGTCAAAAGTTGGCTTAAAAACGAGTCCAAGTGAAGCTGGCTCTAGGCCAAAAGGTGCAAGTGGTCAACATGCAATGCAGTAGTACAACTCAACACAAAGGAGCCTCTAGGGTATATGGCCAGAACAAAGCGGAGAAGCTAAGAGGAATGAGTCTTCAACGCATAAGTCATGGCGGGACTACAGAGGACTCCCGAGCCTACTCAAATCGGAGCAGCATGGGCAACAAATGTCAGTGAGGTGCTAACTAGGATGCCCATGTAAAGGATGGCTCTACCATCGTGTCATGGTTTAGAAAATCGGCGAGTGAAGATGGCTTACGAACCATAACACGATGGGATCGACCCTATGGCAGATGTATCGGTCAAATGGAGGCTAGTATGCATAATGCAACGGAAAAAATAGTGTCCCTAACCTATATGCCAGTGAGAACACGATACCTGCCATGATGGGTCAGCAGTCATGGAACCGTCTCGAAACTGAAAAACGTCCAAAATGTCCTGAAAAACAAACCATTCTCGACATTCCAAGCTCCCAAGTTAAAAGTGACATGAGGCCAAACAAAATAAAATTTTGAAAAAATTTTGCATTTTCAAAACTTATAAAAAGCATTTTGGACTTACCATTTTTATCATTTGAGTTTGAGAGCAAAGGATTTGGAGCAAAAGGAGCAAACTTCCCACAGCCAGATTCAATCGTTCAAATTCGTCGAATACCTCCAGGTAACCCTTATACTTAGCTTGCAATTGATTGTGACAAGTTTTAAGATTTTTGATTGATGTTTCACCGTTGAACTTTTGTCAAAAATTCGCTCGCGGCGTATACGCGGGTTGGTAATATTGAACCCGCGTATACACGGGCCCTATACGCGACTGTGTGCACAGGGACCCGCGTATACGCCGCGAATCATTTTAAACAAAAACTAACGGTTTAAAATTGATTTTTTCTCAGGATGCCTGTCACGTGGCGTGAAAGAGAACATGCAGTGGTAGACAATGAAGTTATGAACAGTCCAGAAGCATTAGATGCACTCCGGGGATGTGGTTTGCTTAAATTTTTCAAATTGCCAAATATGAAAGCGAACACGCGTTTGCTTGAGATGCTCATTGATTATTGGGATGTCGATGAAGAAGCCTTTATGATCGATCAGATGCCGCTCCGAGTAGAGGTGGAGGATATCTATTTTATCACGGGCCTTTCCCGAATGGGAGAGGTAGTACAGTCCCGGGGCAGGACACGGAATAGCCTCACAATAGAGGACTATGTACAAATATACTGCCCGGGACATCCCAAGAAGGTTGGGAGCCAGATTTCCATCACACATGTGGCGAGTTTATCACTTAGGATAATCCTGTTCACCATAGCCCGAGTGAACGGATCATCCTCTCTGCATCAGGCGTCACGACAAAACATGAGCGTGGCAGTTGACTGTCTCACTACTGTGTTCGACTGGTGTACTCCTCTTCTGGCCAACATGAAGAGCCAGCTCACTTCTATCAGGAGGGGACAGACCAAGAACTTTGGATACGGGACTATCTTATGCACTTTCTTTTTGAGAAGGTTCCCGCACTCCGCCCCAGGGTAGCAGTTTCCATCAGCACTCCACGCGATCCACGCATGGGCCGGTGGGCTGATCTGATGAAACGTCTGGGGGGTGGGGAGGTCCCAAGGACTGCCTTCGACGATGATTTCTTCACCTTGTGGGATCAGCAGATCATCGCCGTGGATGACTACCCCTATGCTGGGCTGGATTTCCAAGGAGATCCTGATATAACATTACCACCGAATGCAGCATGGGGCAAGATTGGTAAGAATTTTTTGATTTTATGATTTTTTTTGGATTTTTCAAATATAATGATGAATTTTGAAAAATATTTTTGATGAGATTCAAATGACTGATATGATGATCATGTTCCAGACATCGGGCCTGTACGACCAGATGGATTCCCGCGGCATGGACGGCGCGACCGAGGAGCCGAAGAGGTGGCTGTTGATACAGAACGGACTCTAAACAACGTCCAACGACACTTGGCGAGATTGAGTTGCCGAGTACCGATGGCCGTCATAGAGGACCTTCCTAAGGATATGCAGTGTCATGTGGTTGGCATGCCACGTGACTGGGTTCACATTTTTCGGCGTGTGGCCAATGCTATAGTGACTTACTTAAACGCTCATCTTGAGCCGAGGCATTAGATATGCCGGACATGATTATGGGCATTTGAGTCCCAATTTTGTATAATTTTTGGACACACATATGTACACTCGAGACGTTTTACGATATCGATATATATATATATATATACAGTTTGACTTTTTGATGCTTGATTTTATTATGATGAATGATTGATGTGCCAGTGTAATGCCTGATTAGCGATAGAATCAGCTAACCAGTTATGAGATCTTGGAATGTGCAAATAATTAATATAAATAAATGATCTTTGCAACAACCTCACCCTTAAATAATGGCGATATAAAGATGGATCCCTTACCCGATAAATGTTATTTAATTGAGACACTATCAATTGAGAATCAAGATATACTACCAACGAGTCGATCCCATGAGAGATTGCCTCGGATAATAAATTGATAACAACAGTATACTCGGCCATATTGTTTGAAGCAGGACCGATGCACATGCCTCTTGATGCCATCAATTGACCAGTTGGATAATAGAGTACCCAAGCTGCGGAAGTGAGATTCCGAGTGTGTCGACTAGCACCATCGGCGAACCCAAAATAGACCAAATCATCCATCAACACCTGCCACAACAGATCAAAAAGTGCTGATATCAGAAAACTCTCGATGATATATGTACAAATATACATAAAATACAAAGAAGCCATTGCCTGGCCAAAACTAAGCAAAGTACTTCTTTAGGTAGAGCCCGTTTCGGGGCTCCGCCAGCTTGTTTCCCTCAAAGTCGATTAACTCATATGATCCTTTTTCTAAAACTCATTTAATAATGAAAGGACCGTACCACATAGGCTTAAATTTGCCTGCCCCCAAGGCGTCTTTATCTTGGTCATAGACCAAGACAAGGTCACCTTCAGAAAAGACTCGAGGACGGACAGACTTATCATACTGGGTTTTAACCCTTTTCTTATGGGCCTCATTCATCGTGGCGGCATCTCGACGCTGCTCATCGAGATGTTCCAAGTGAACTAGGTGCTCTTCGAGACTCGAAGTCTCAGGAAGAAGCTCAACAGCCAACTTAAGAGATGGAATTTCACATTCAACCGGAAAGATAGATTCCATCCCATAAACCAACTGAAAAGGAGTAAAACCAGTAGCCGTTTTGACGGAGGTTCGGTATGCCCAAAGAGCCGAATACAACATAATGTGCCAATTGGACCGATTTTTATTGATTGTCCATTGGAGTATCGTCTTAAGATTTTTATTGACTGCCTTGACCTGTCCATTGGCCTAAGGATAATAAGGGGATGAATGCTCCTGGCGGAAACCTAATTTAAGAGCCAATTCAGACATCAGTTAATTCTGGAAATGACTGCCATGGTCAGTGACAATCTCTCTTGGGATACCGAATCTTGAGATAACCTGATTGAAAAGAAACAAAGCTGCTGTGTCACTATCGCTCTTATAAGTAGGCATGGCCTCAGCCCACTTCGTAAAGTAGTCTACAGCCACGATAATGTACTTGTGATTCGCCGCTGAAGGCGGATTACAAGTTGTAAAATCAATACCCCACTTAGTAAAGGGGCCGACGGTGACAACGGGAAAAAGAGGAGCTGGATGCGCGCGCATCTTCCGAGTAAAAATTTGACATGGGTGACAGCGTTTGACTGCTTCCACACAGTCTTTAAAGAGAGAAGGCCAAAAATAGCTGGCACGTAAGATGCGCTGGGCTGTAGCAAGCCCTGATAGATGACCTCCACAAGCTCCACTGTGGCAGTCATTGAGCACAGACTCTGCTTCCTCTAAGGTTAAACAACGCCGAAGGATGGAATCAACCCCTCGATGGTATAATGTGTCACCAATGATAACATAGTTTTTAGCCAGGTGACGTAATTTTCGACGTTCATCCTTGGAGAAAGTAGAGGGAAACTTTGAAGTCTGGAGATAGACAATGATATCTCCATACCAAGGGTCGAGTGAAGAGATGAGGAATAAATGTTCGTCAGGAAAAATTTCCTCATAAACAGTATCCTCTCCACAAGGAAGCTCAGAAATTAGCTCCGCGAAAACCATGGATTTCTTAGACTTGGCAGACAAGAACTCGAGATCGAATTCTTGCAAAATGACTATCCATCTATTATATTTTCCTCCAATCACTCGCCTACTGAGGACAAATTGAAATGGATTGACCGCCGCTAAGACAAAAGTTTTGCGTAGCAGGATATAATGACAGAGCCTCTGGACAGCGTGAACAGCTGCCAAGGCCAACTTCTCAACCGGCGAATAGTGGAGTTCAAGATCTATTAAGCCTCAGCTCAAATAATAAATCATGTGCTCGGCGAGAGCGTCGTCTTCCTGAACGAGAACCATACCAATGGTTGATTCTGCTGCAGCGAGATATAAAAGGAAGTCTCTACCATAATCCGGTGGACTCAAAAGCGGGGCAGAGACTAATGCCTTTTTCAAAGCATCAAACGACCACTGCGCAAAGTCATCCCACACAAATGGAACTCCTTTCCGTAGCAAATGCATAAACCCTTTAGTGATCTCGGCATAGTTTGCTATAAACCGTCTTAAGAAATTAGCCTTCCCTTGAAGACTTTGAAGTTGTCGAATTGAGGACGGGGGAGGCAACTGAACTATTGCCTCAACCTTGAAGGGATCAACCCGAATCCCTTCATTGGACACGATGAACCCTAACAACCGACCAAACGTAACCGCGAAAACGCACTTGTTGGGATTCAACCGGATTTTATAGAAACGACATCGTTCAAAAACCAATCGAAGATGACTAGGATGATCAGTTCTCTTTCGATAACGAGCAGCGAGATCATCCAAGTATGCCTTGATGATGTGTTTGATGTCGTGGAAAGCATATGACATGGCCCGCTGAAAAGTGGCTCCAGCATTTTTAAGACCAAAAGGCATCTTTCTATATGCAAAGGTACCCCAGGGACATATAAAAGCTGTTTCATGTTGATCTTCAGGATGGATAGAAATTTGATTATAACCCGAAAAACCATCCATGAAGGAAAAAATTTCATTACCCGCACACTCATCGATAATCTGATCAATGAATGGCGTGGGGTAATTATCTTTCGGACAAGCCTTGTTTAGGTCCCTAAAATCGATGCATACGCGGATTGTTCCTTGCTTTTTGTCCACAGGGACTGGATTAGAAACCCAATCAGTAAGAGGAACAGGGTATATAAAACCCGCCCTTAGCAGCTTCTCAACCTCAGCTTTGATAGCTGCTGCTTTCCTAGGGTTAACCGGTCGAAGCCTTTGACGAACTGGTTTCGCATTTTCATACGTCTTGATCTCATGTTGAACTATAGAAGGATCAATGCCAGGCATTTCTTCATAAGACCAAGCAAATACATCACGATATTCCTTGAAAAGGTCGGTGTAGATTTGAATTTCTTCAGGGGAACACTCAATTCCGATGAAGATATTCTCGATGACGCTAGGGTCCCTAGAGATGTTTATAGGTATCGTTTTTGAAATTACTGACATATTACCTTCGGCACGAATGTGTGCTGGAGCCAAAGGGTTTGACATCGTACAAACATCACTAGTAAGGAGCTCGGAGAATCTAGATTCTACTTCCTGCAATGGAGGAAGAAAGTATGAACGATGGTGTAAGTCTTCCCAAGGTCGATCTATACCCATCATTACTTCGAGGATTGCTTCTTCAGAAGGTAAAACCGAATCTAAGCAGTCCAAGGCAGAGGTAGAATCAAGGCTCCAAGCCGGGGCCACATGACCATCTAACTCCTCTTCGGAAAAAGGAGTAGAGTGGTTGTCTACAGAGTCTACGATAGACTAATATCTAAGCTCAGCTGCAGATATAGGGAATGCCATTCCATTTACTTGTCCTTCAACTAATGTGGTCGTAGGTGAAGGAAAGGTCCAAGGGTTTGAAAAATAACAAGTTCGAAAGAACTCTTCTCGAGGAGACTCCTTAGATGATGAAATAGCATTGATTTTAGCGAAAGGAGAGGGAAGATCAAATGTACCCATCAAGGAGGAATACATCCCTACTCCTAAATTCTCAGTCGGCGGGCGAGGGTTATCCACTAAAGGGACAGTAGAGTCAGAGCTTGCTTGAGGATCGACTGGACAATAGTCCAATTGATCAACCTTGACGATTTTCCCCTCATGAGGAAAGCAAATGACACGAAACAGAGTCGAAACAACGGCGTCCATCTCGTATACCCAGTTCCTTCCTAATAGGAGATTATAGTCTAGGTTAGCATCTATGACTTCAACTTTGATATTGATGACCTTCCCTCCAACACATATAGGAAAGGCCGGGATAATCCCATGCGGCTTATGAGAATGACCATCAAATGCAGTCAAGACGGTGGGTGAAGGAACAACCGAAGGCGATCTAATAGCCTTCCAGCATGACATCAACATGACGCATGTGGAAGCTCCTTCATCTATAACGGTGCAAAAAGTATTGATTTTCTGGTATGTTGACTTTATTTGGAAAGCCATATGATGAGGGAGTCGCTTTTTGACATTTAACATGTCAAAAGTGAGCACTAAAGAGTTAGCTGGATCGACTGCTCCAATCGCAGAAAGTAAAGCACTTCTCTGAGCCGGACACGACTGGAGAACCTCTAAAGCGGACATGGTGCACGGGCTCTGGGCCAGATCCTCCACAATGGAGTAATTATGGGCAGCCCTAGCATTAGGATTAATGGTCGCGCGTTTAGCGGAACCTTTCGGTATCCGTGGTATAGTCTCGACAGGGGGTTGCTCAATATGAAGGTCAGTACTTCCGGGAACAGTCTTGTCCTTAGAAGTTTCGGCTTCACCATAATCACATGACCGAGTAGTCACATGGACGTTAGAACCCATCATGAAAACATTTGACGATTTTTCCCCTTCCTGGTTTCCCCCAACGGAGGTTCCAGGGTTTGAACTCGCGCCAGCAAGAAGTTGTTGCCCTTGGGGAAACGGGTTGGTTAACACAGCTTGAGAACTAGAAGTCCCTTGCTGTCCTAACAAGCGCTGAGCGTCTTCAATCTTGGGGCAGAGATGAGTTAGATGGTCTCCACTGCACAACTTGCATGGAAACTTGACTTTCTTTCTCGACTCATTTCTACCACCACCAGCGTTGTTGCTGGATTTATTTGCATCAGGCTTCCCATCCTGGTTCTTTTTCTTACCTCGTCCTTTCTTTTTCCCATTGGAATTTTGATTTCCTTTGGGGTTATCAGATTGGACGGCATTTATTGAAGAAGTTTGGGAAGCGGGGGGATTAGACGATGTGACTTGGTTGTTAGAAGCAGTTTGCAAGGACAACTGCTGCAATTGATTCAACAAGTTCACGGTAGTTGTGTCTACTGACCCAACGATACCATCCGCGTGCGGACTTGGCTTCGACTTAGCTACGTCAACCTTAGATCCAGGAGCATCTGGCAAGTATTTTTGTAGGATCCCAGACTGAGAGTAGATCAATTCTAATTGCTGGGCCCTAAAAATGGCTTGCTCCTCAGAATAGACCCCAGACATGGAGACATCCTTGGAGATCTCGGGTTGTAAAGACTTCAAAAACCACTCGAGATGGTACTCCAGAGGGATTTCGGCTTTAATGAGCCTCTTTCTCCGTCTCCATTCCTGAATATGGTCAGAAATGTGGGTTGCCTTATCCTGACGAAAGGTGGCCAGAAGTTCAGTTCCGGCGTCATAGCGGACAGGCAACTGGAAATGATTTAAGAAAATGTTGGCTAAGTCAGCGAACGATGTAAAGCTGCCCCCTGGCAACTCTATATACCATTTGGCCGCATTACCAGTCAAGGTGCGCTAAAAGAGTCTCAACCTAATCGAGTCATCGATAAGGGAGTTAGATGAGCACCACAAATGGAATGTGGTTACATGGTCGCCTAGGTCCTCACCACTCTTCACTTCGAATTTTGGAATGTCCGAAGGGAGTTTGGTTGGGACCGGAGGCCAGGCCGGATTGTACTTGATTGGGTCATTTGTTAACTTAGTGAGATCTGGCAAGTTTAACGTTGCCAGAAACGGAAGCCTAGGAGGACCTTGGGGATTCCACCCAGACTGGGCAGAACTCCCAAAGTTCTGAAAAGATTGTCCTGGAATTTGGGAGGCACCAGGCTGCCCGAAGTAACCAGTAGAACCGACTGAACCAAAAGGCAAGCCTTGTGATCCAGCAAAATTCAGAGTTTGACCAACTCTGGCCATATAGCCTCCATAACCAGGAAAGTTTCCTCCTAAAGGATTATAAGGAGTTGATAACCCCTGATACGGATTCCAAGCTGAAGCAAGGGGAGGAATACTTTGAAATGAACTAACCGTGGAGTACGGCCTATTCCCTTGTTGGCCGATAAACGGATTCCCAGTTCCCGCGCTACTAACCCCAGGGTTATTCCAACCTTGGAAAGGATTGCTGCTTTGTCCTACAGAAGAAAAAGGCATGGATCCTATCGTCGGGTTGGAATGTGGTATATGACCACTTCCGAAAGGAAAACCCTGGAATGAAGCCGATCCGCCCATCATGGACGTAGCGGCACTAAACGGAACCGATGGAATACCCTGTGAGTGGGTGCCAAATGGGAAGAATCCAGTACCAAAAGCATTGGTTTGGGCATTTCCACTCGTGGACGGAATGGAGGTAGACCCAACTAAAGATGTGCTAGCAAAAGATCCAAACAAGGAAGCAGAGGAGATGGAAATGGTTCCTCCCCCTTGCACCGATGTTGGGGTTTGCATAGTCGTAACACTCGTAGAAGCCATGCTTCCAGTAGTGGTCATCGATGGTAAGCACGTAGCATAACCTAGACTTGACGGTCTATGCGTCGGAGTCCCAACGTATTGCAGTATGTCCGGATGACTAGATGGTAGTGGAGAATTTGGAGCCACTAACGACTCTAAAAGTTCTTCTACCTCTATGTTATTCTCCGATTGAAAGAGAACTCGAGAAAGGACTGGAGTGTCTCTCTCTTGTTCAGACGTGCCAGGCCTTGCTTGGCCACTAATGCCCTCGAGAGGAGGATCAATCCCCGATGCGTCAACTGGCATGGGACGGAAACCACCAGTAGTATTGCCTCTGCGCCTTCTAGGAGAAGGCTCTAAACTTGGTGGCAAAAGACCACGAAGTCTTCGAGACCGTCTAGGAGATCGGTCAGCCACTTTGAATTTTTTGTTATGATCTAACTAAAGACTCAAAAAATTGAAAGCTAGGCCAACTAAGAGCACAAAGCACACACTATAAAGTCCCTAAAGATATAGCCAGTCAAAAAACTTCCAAGTATTTCCGCTCCGGGTGATTAAGACCGGACACCAAAATACGAGAAAGTGAAATAAGGGGCCTTCCGAAGATAGTCTGGGATGATGAGGGCCCAGTCCTATCAGCGAAGGTATCAGAGGAAGTTACGCTGACCTCCTAACAACAGCCTGCGCCGGTGCAAGCCCCCAAGCTTCGCAAGGGTGCCCTCCAGTAGTACTGTCGAGAGTGATGCAACGTCAACATCAGGTGCCACGGGATTCCCCTCCGCAACCACCTGTGTAGTTCCCTAGGAGTAGCAACTACGGATACCAACTCGTCGCAGAAGCCAGGCGGAACAGTCGTGAGGAAATTCGGACAAGTAGGAGAGGGGGTATCTCTCTTCCCTGTCTTCACAGACCCTCGTGCTTAACTCCCAGATCCGGAGCTTTCCTGGTCTTCCTAACGCTATTGGATTTTCTCTCGTTATTCAGACTCCTACGTTTGACGTTTATATGGCCTTGGAGAGTTAACTCTCCACTCGCCTAATCCAAGGCCCTAAAATCCTAAACTTGTTGGTGTAACTGACTAAAACAAAAAGTTCTAGTGAATTTTAGTTAGCGCTTGATTTTATTAGGCTGTTCTTTAAGTCATAAGGTAACGGAAGTGAAACTAGTGGTGTTTTTGACGCAAAAGAAATTAATAAAAACTTAACTACATGCACATGCACTTTTTCGTTTTTCGATGAAGAGCAATTTCTATAGGGTTCAGAGGTACTTCTAATAAAACAAAACTTTTTCTTTTCGTTAATTCACACTTCACACTCACAAAAGCTAACAAAGCTATGTATGCCTAAAAAAGGGGATGAAAATCTATCCTAATGCAACAACTATATGTGGATGCAAGATTTAAAACTACTCACAAAACAAAAATGAAAGTTGCTTGCTTATCAAACTTTATCTTGCCACTTACAATGTCTAGATGGAATATGAGATGCTACCATTCATTTCGTCTAAACACTAAAAACAAGTTGTAAGACAAACATAAAGCACTTTCACTTCACTAAAAGGAAACCAAATGAAAAGCAAGTTCAAGAAAGCAAAACTAAGATTTTCAAAAGATTTTCTTCAAAGAAACAAACAAAAGAGCCTTTTCAAAAAATGCTCTCAACAACACTGAAACTTGTGATTGAAGAATAGGAAATTAAACACTTTTGCGAATCAACACCACACAATGGATGAAAACTCAACAAAAATAAATGTGTTTGAAATCGCTCTTAACAATCAAAAGCAGCAATGAAAGCTTTGGCTATGGAAACCAAAAAGATCAAAAAGACAAATTCCAAGAAAGTGTCAAACAACAACTTTCATGAAACAAAGAAGTGGATGGTCACAAAAAGCGATTTTGTCAAGCAAACAAAAAGTCACCAAAAGCAAGATTAACACAAAGATTGAAGTCAATCTTCCTACCCTAATGAAACAGAGCAGCCAAGATTCCTAGCAAGAAATCTTGCGTGCTTTAGCAAAAACCGATGACGCTTGCAATCAACAAAAAACAAGACCAATACTCCTTATAATCAGAGAGAATTCGGAACAAGATGCTCGCTGTAAAACAAATAACTGATACTGGAAAATGACTGTTTCAAACTGACTCAAACCACCAGACAAGCCTTCAGAGACTAAAAAGATTTATAAATCTTGAAAATTGCAATATATACGCGACTGTACTGAAGTACAGATTGCGTGTATACGCGACTGTATCTGAGGAAACCTGCGTATACGTGGGTTCACTCAAAGAAACAAGCGTATATACACCTCTGTATCTAAGAAAAACAACGTATATGAAAAGCTTCAAGAAAAAAAAAAAAAAGGCTGAAGAAACTGGCAAAACTTAAAGTTCAAAAACAGACTAGACAGTAACAGCAAGCAAACAAGGCAGCTGAGCCCTGATTGGCTTGAAAAACACCCAAACTAGGAACAACAAGAGTGTTGTCCCCAGCGGAGTCGCCAATTCTGATAGAGGGAAATGCTCCCCTAGGGCTTTTTGGGTGAAACCCTAGCAGACTGAAAGTTATCTATTCAAAGAAACATGCATTCATACAGCCATTATGCTATTGTAAGCAAATTCTATGATAAGGGTACGTACCTTTGGTCCTACGTTTGAGAAGGCCCTTAGGGTCCAAACCCTTCTTGGAGTTCCCTTCTTCTCTTTTGTCCTGCAAAACAACCAATTCAAAGAACACAACAGTACATGGACAAAACTTATAAAGAAACCATCTTCATGTTATAAAGAAAGGTAGTTAGTTATGAAATCCAAACGACCATTTACATATGAACTCAAACATGAATATCATTAACATAAAGAAGATTCATTTCGGGAACCAAGACATGTGTTTCTTTTATTATAGACAAATAAAGTACATAAAAAGGAATATTTTCACCTGAGTCACCTTCAGCAAGCTCCAAGCAAAGCTTCCTTCCAGATCCGTTCTAGCCTCAAGCCTCTAACAAACTCCTTCCATGACTCTCTCCATGATGTCATAAATAGTGGATGAACATCAACACACAAGGAAACAAAGGTTTCCTGTACAAAATGGGGGAAGTGTAGAAGGCACAAGGGACTTCAAACCTGGTCAAGGGAAAAATCTCAGCATAATAACCTTTCTCTTTCTTCTCTCCTCCCTTAGGCCTTCCCTTTGAGGTCTTTTTATACCATCTCCAAAGTAGTTTTTTAGTTAGGAGTTGGTTGGGAACAGTTGGGCCACGGGCACTAACAGGTGATCAGCAGGTAAAACCCGCGATCTCCGCCCGAAAATAAGGAGTGTTATATTTTTTTAAGTGTTTTAATACATACACGCGGGTTGGATATACACATACCTGCGTATACACGCATTTAACTCAGGGCAATGTCATGTATAAGGGATAAAACACTGTTTTTTAAATTTTAGGACCAGGTCTGGAAGGAGGGGTTGCCCTAGGCCATGAGTACAGCATCACAAACCATAAAAGTGAGATTTGGAGCTATAACACTCTGTCAAATCCCTGCAAAATTGCATGCATTATTGAATGCACTGGTGCATTAAATGCTGGGTTTCATGCATTATTGAGTATATGTTGTGAATATGTTGTGGAAACACTGCAAGGAGGTGTGATTTCCTTCCAATCCACTTGCTCCCAAACGCACCCTCCAAACGATGCTCCCTCTGCCCTCCGTTGCACAGTCAAACTCCCTCCTCATAATCTATTCCTGGTTTTTTATTCTACATTCCTCAATCGAGACACTTTATCCCACTTACTCAAATTATCTTGAGTCATTGCAGGAAAATGGAAACCTCAAAGAAATTACCTTTGATTCCCTTGTGAATAAATTTGTTGAGAGAGAGAAATATTTTGGGAAGAAGACAACTCCTCAGTCTTCTAAAGAGGCTTTGTATCTTGCACATAGAGAGAAGAATATTGCTCAAGATTCTTCCAAAGGAAGAGGTGGTCGAAGAGGAAGAGGAAGAAGAAATTTCAGAGGTAGGATGGGCAGACACTCTCAAGGAGAAACATCATATTTACATTGCATATGTTGCAATAGAGATGGATCACATGATGCATCCACATGCAAGTTGCCTTGGGACAGAATTGAGCAGGAAAGAAATCAACCCAAAGGTAAAACTAATGACAAAGAGAAAGGTAAAGCACTTGAATCCACTCACTATGTTGTGGCACATTGTAATATTAGAGTAAATGAAGACTTGTTTAATTCTTCACTTGCTTCTTAGAAAATTGATTGGTTGCTTGACTCAGGAGAAACTTGCCACATGAATTTTAGAAGAGAATTTCTTGAATAATTTACTGAAAATGTTGACGGAGCAGTTTACTTTGCTAAAAAATTAAAACTCAAGCCATCAGGGCTTGGCATAATTAGGCTCAAATTACCTGGTCTTCCAAACTTTCTTCTGCATGATGTTTTATATCTCCCACAACTGAGGAGAAACTTGTTGTCCTTGGTCCACATCTACCTACAAGGACGCTCCATTCATATGTTTGATGGAAAATTTGAGGTGAGAAAAGCATCAGATCACTCACTTGTCATGATATGGATAGAAGAAGAAAGGTTTCTCAAGCTGCAAGGTACCTCGGCTCGTGCACAAAATTTCTCATACAATTCTCATTATGATGAAAGTACATTTCCATCCAGTCTATTATTGCATGCTAGATTTGGACACTTGAACTATGACAGTCTCCGCTTGTTGAAGAAAAATGGTATTACTGGTTTTCCTACAATTCCTAGGAATCTTAAGCAATGTGATGCTTGCGTTCTAGGAAAGCATCGCAAACAGTCTTTTTGTGATTCATAGAAAACTTGAAATCATTCATTCAGATTTATGTGGTCCAATGCTTATTCCTTCTGCAAATGGAAATAAATATATGATGACATTTATTGATGACTACACAAGAATGTATTGGGTTTATTTATTGAAGAACAAATCTGATGCTTTTCAAACATTCAAGAAATTCCATACATGGATTAAAAATGATGCACAATATCATATTGGCTCTATTCGCATTGATAATGGAAAAGAATACACTTCAAATGAATTTGAAAACTATATTCACCAACGTGAGATCAAACATCAAACAACTATGCCTTATAATCCCCAACATAATGGAGTAGCTAAAAGAATGAATAGGACAATCTTAAATATTGTGCGCTCCATGATGTTTTTCAAGAATGTAAAATTGATGTTTTGGGTTGATGCAGTTCTATGTGTTGTATATGTAAAGAATAGATGTCTATCTAATTCTATTAGAAATTAGACTCCTTATTAAATGTGGTATGGCCACATTCCTTTGGTAAAGCATCTCAGGGTCTTTGGTTCCACCTTTTATGACTTGATACCAAAGGTACATAGAAATAAACTTGGTGCAAGCAGTCATAAGTGTATCTTCTTGGGCTATTCAAACACCTCAAAAGCATACCGTCTCTATGATGAAGTTAATAAAAAGTTTGTTGTATCTAGAGATGTAATCTTTCTTGAATCATCCAAAGCCGGCAATGTTTTTGAGTGGCAACTTGATCGCTTGGATAGATTCACAAATGCAAAATCATTTCAAGAATTTGATAATCAGATTCCGATACTGGATCAATCTGTGGAATCTTCTTTTGAAGAACTCTCTCCCCGCATGAAACTCCAACCACTAATGATACTTTGAGTGATGTGATTGACATAATTGGGAGACTCAATCTTGATTTAGTCCCAACTCAATCAACTGAGCAGCGCGGACCATCTCAGAAAGGTCCCCCAAAGTGGCTGACAAATACACTTAAAAGTGTTCACCCCGATGAGGTTGGAAAGACAGGAACAAGAAATTCAACCCTGCAAAATGGAGGTGATGTAGATGACTCTGATTCACTTGTTGATATGGATGTTTCTTATGATTGTGAATTGAATTTGTCTGCAGATTTTGAACCAACTTCCTTCAAAGAATATGCTTCTCATGATGAATGGAAAGAATTAATGCAAAAGGAATATGATGCCTTGATAAAGAATGGCACTTGGAAACTGGTTGATCCTCCATTGGGAACAAAACCAATTGGCTGCAAGTGGGTATATAAGAACAAGTATAAATTTGATGGCTCACTTGACAAGCACAAATCCAAGCTTGTGGAAAAAGGTTTTGCACAGAAGGAAGGGGTCTATTATGAGGAGACCTTTTCCCCCATAACAAAATGGGCTACCATCCAGACACTCTTTTCCCTAGCATCTCAGAACGATTGGAAAGTCCATCAAATGGATGTAAAAACTGCTCTCTTGAATGGATATCTAAAAGAGAATGTTTTTATGTCCCAGCCTGAAGAATTTGCTGTGAAAGGACATGAACATAAAGTATGCAAACTTGTGAAATCCTTGTATGGCCTCAAGCAAGCGCCACAAGCTTGGTCTGAAAAATTAACTGAGCATCTTCTGAAACTCAATTTCAAACATTATCATCTTGATGATGCAACTTTGTTTGTTAAGAAAGTTGGCAAAACAGTGGTATATCTTGTGGTATATGTAGATGATATTTTGATGTCAGGGAACAATGAGAGCTACATTGGATCCATAAAGAAGGAATTGAGGAAATGTTTTGAAATGATTGATTTGGGCTATGTTCATTACTATCTTGGTATTGAAGTAACTCAACATCCGAAGACTATATTCCTATCTCAAAAGAAGTATATTGGAGATCTGTTGAACAAGTTTGGCATGACAAAATGTAATCCTCTAACTACTCCAATGGAACAAAACTTAAAGCTCACATCCATTGAAGGAAAATAATTTCAGGATGTAACAAAGTATAGACATCTTGTGGGAAGTCTCAACTACTTGACTACTACCAGGCCAAACATTTCATTTGTTGTTGGAATCCTCTCCAGGTTTATGCAAAAGCCTTGTGAGGGGCATTGGTCTACTGCGAAAAGAGTTCTAAAGTACTTGAAGGGAACTCAAGACTTTGGATTCAAGTATACACAGGTGGGCGACTTTAGGTTGATTAGATACTCTGATTTAGACTTCAATGGAGACAAAGAAACTGGGGTATCTACTTTTGGTTATGTTGTGAGTCCTGGATAAGGATTTTTCTCCTATAGATCATGAAAACAATTAGTTTGAGTAGATTCCACAATAGAGGTAGAATATGTGGCAGCACCTGAGGCAACAAAAGAAATTGTGTGGCTCAGGAAAAGCTTGGAATATTTTCAGGTAAAACAAGTACATTTGACTCCACTCATGATTGACAACACCTCTGCAATAAAGTTGGCTAAGAACCACAAGTTTCATGATTGAACGAAGCACATCAATACAAAATACCATCTGATTCGACATCATGGTGAGGCCAAGACAATTCATCTATGCCATTGTTCCACTGATGAGCAAATTGCAGACATCTTCACCAAAGAACTTGGAAGAGAGAAGCTTGAAAGATTCAGAACAATGCTTGGACTCACCAACATCCCTTCAGATTAAGGGGGGGAATGTTGACACCTAATCATGGGGATTGGGTGAGCAACTGTAAATAGTGTAAATAATAAATAATGGAAAAGGAAGAGTCATCAAGAGATGAAACCCAAGAGTCACTCCCTCATGTTGGCTTAGTGGGTCCTAACCCAGGCTCAGAGTTAGTTGTGCCAAATAAAACCCTAAACTACCGACCCTTTCGGCATCAACCCACATAGCGCAGAGTGAAGTCTCACCCAAAGCAATATGGGAGGATGTTGGAACCAAGTTTCTGCATCGAGAGATCAGTGTGATGTCCTTTTATGCTCCAAATCTTCCATCGCACAAATCTCTAAGCACTTAGGTCTTGGTACTGTAACTTCCTTCAAACAACCCCTAAACCTCCGTGAAGGTCTACGATCAGCCTCTATGGACCCTTAATAGATAAGTTAGCTACTTACGCACACCACACATTAGCCTTAGATCAGAATTTGCCCAGATGCTCTTAAGTATTCAATAAACATAACATAATATATTATAATCTTCGCGTAAATACTTAACATGTATTGTGTTCAGTTAAGGAGATTTATCCAATAGATTCATGCATCAATACACTACTAATTCATAAAGACATTATTTCAATCACAGCATGTAGCGCAACATAATTAGCAGCAGTAAACAGATAAACACATGAATTTTTCCAACTGTCTTCTTTATTGATCTTCAGTATAAGGTTACAGACTCAAAACTTCCTTGCGCACTCAGCTGCAGGGGTACGCACACTCAGCTGCAGACACTACTCTAGGCCTCTGTACACTCATCTACAAAGCCTTTTCCTCCTCTAAGACTTACTCCTCTGCACTATCTTTCTAAGACTCCATTCTTTCATACCCATAGACCTGCCTTAGACTCCCTAAGACACACTTATTTATATCCTTTTACATGTAATCCCATGCTTCGTTGACCATGGGTGGATCTCAAAACTGACTCAACTTTACATAAACGAGGGTAAAAACCCTTTTTGACTCCTAACTACCTACGTGCTCCGCATCCACAATTCACGGAGTCTTTACATATTTTCATCAAAATTTGCATCAAAACTTGGGTTTTTAACCTAAAACTGACCCAGGGGACCTAATCCCAACACCTTATGTATATAACTATGAGAAATCTAAGTGAATAAACAGATTTCATTTGAGGAGTTACCTCCTGGCCTGACAGATTGCTTGATTCAACCTAGTGGTTAATCAATTCAATTGTTTAGTCTATTTTCCTTTATAATCAATTGGTTAGTTGGAATCAACCAATGATTGACTAGTTAGTCAACCTGAGAAATAGTCAATTGGTCAGAAAACTCAACAAATGGCTAACTAGTTAGTTGACTTGACTGATAATCAACTATCTAGTTAGCCCAATTAATGATCAATTGGCTAGTTGGCTTCATGATGGTTGATTGGTTAGTCGACACAACCAACAATTGACTATCCCATTGACCAAACCAACAGTTGAATAGAATATTGCATTGTTCAAGTTAACCAAATGGTTAATGGGCTCGACCATTTGGTTAATGATCGACTAGTTTATACCTTTGTCAACCCAATTCACAAGTTGACAAAGTCAATTGTTTAGTCAATAGGTCCTTGTACTTGACCACCATAATACAATACTCAATTGACTGGGTTAGTTGATAGGCTTATATATATTATTGGTTCACTAACTCACTTACAGGAATAAAATTAAGTGAATTGGTTAAAAAAAAATGTGTATTAAGGTTTAGAAGTTGATTTAGTACCTCATATGTCATCTCAAAAACCAAAATTAGTAGTATTGGGTATGAATATTCCCATGATTTTTAGATGTTCAAATTTCATAGCATTTTTAAGGCCATAAATGACAATTTTAGATATAAAAGTTTTGAGTGACTTTGTCCTAACCATCACAAATGGAAGATATACAAGAGAGCCTTCCAACAAGATATTACAAATGAATCACATGGTTAGTATTAGAAATTTACACTTGAAATAGTGAAAAGGGATAAATTAGGAACTAATTTAATTCTTATAAGAATAACTCCTTGCTCAAAGCTAAAATTAGGACACAAAACTAGTCTATGGATAGCTCTTAGATTGTATAATCCATCCATTGAATTATATTTCAAATCTAAGCATTGTAATTCTTGAAGAATTAACTAGAAAACACCTAGTCAAATTAGGAAAAATGCATTAGATTAAAAAAAATTGTATGCTCATAACTTTATGCCTAGAAATCAACTTTGAGAAAATGAATAGTTGAGGGAAAGCTAATAAATAATGGAATTCTATTTTCCATGTATAATATTTAATTGGAATATAATTTCTCAATAAACCAAAAGAAATTTTCTAGTGGCCTATAGGGGTAGATAAGGTTTCTATTGTTTAAAATACACACACACACATGTACAAAGTTATATTGGAATATCATTTTTACTATTGTCTAATAGAATTCTCTTTTTCACATTATAGAGTTGAAGCATAGATAGGCTAAGAAGAAAATATAAGGGAAGAAAAGAATCCAAATGAGGATTATAGATATGGCATATGATCAGTGTCCTAAAACCATGAATATGGAGACTTTAGGAGCATGAGTCTTGGAAATCCTGAGATGACTCAAGTGGTCATGGAAAAGACAAAACAAACAACCAAAGAGTGGTTGAGAAAATGAGAAGTATAAATATGGAGGTTATTAATTACAAAGCTAATAATGAAAAGTTGATTAGAGCCTGAGAAAAGTAGGAGCTCATTATCACTCACATTTTAAAAAGTATAAACCATTTGATTCAAAGATAGATTACGTTTATGAGTCCAAGCGAGCTACAAAACATCGAGGATTTGGTAGAAGGGAGGATACTAATGATGTAAGGAAATATATGAATGCAAATAGGAATATGTCTCACTCCCCAAGAAAATTAATGAGTAATTCATGCACATGCTCCAATTTTGATAGTAGCTAAAGTCTTTCACTAGCTAGACATCAAAGAAGGAGGTCCAAGAATGATGATATAAAGGGAGAAATTAGAAAAATTAAACCTCCTACATTTCATGTATACCATAGGTAGTGTTAGGTTGAGGCCCATTTGTTGGGAATGAGAAAATATCTTCAATTATGTAATTACTCTTCTAATTTGGAGGTTATAATGACCATTTATCACTTGCAGGGAAAAACATTCATGTTGTGGTCATCTCAAGCAAGTTAAGAAGTTGGATGATAAGAATATAAGTTGGAAACAATTCAAGAAGTATTTTCAAAAGAAGTATATATCCAAGAATTATTATAAAAATATGCAAGAGTTCTTTGAACTCAAGCTTGGAAATATGGAAATGGAGGAATCCGAGAGGAAATTCCTTGGGTTGCTAAAGTATGTCAATTTTTTTAAAGATGAGAAAATCAACATCCATAGGTTCTTAAGAAATTTTCCTCAATACTATAATGACAAAATCAATTTCGATGAACCCAATACTCCAGAGGAACCAATAAAAATATCCAAGTATCTCTATGAACAAAGAAAAAGTAATCCAACATTCCAAAAGGCTTGGGATGAGAATAAGGAGGATACGATGTGTTGAATTTGTAACTATGGTCGGTCTTCATAATTTATATTTGGTCACTTTATGTATATATATTTATCATTGTAAAACATATTTTAAATGCTATAGTCAAAAGAAAATTTATTTTGAGTCAAAGTCCCACTACAAGTTTTTAAAGGAGAAAAAATGAATTTTTGAAATGTAATTTTTGGCTCCAAAAGTTGTTGATTCGGCCTCCCTCCAAGTCAAGTCAACCCTAGATAAATACACACACATTCGACCAAGACAAAGTACTATATAGAGTAAGTTCGACCTCCTCCACTTGGGAATTCGCATTCTCTCAAACAAGACAAGTTATGGGCAAGCAAGCAAAGGACAAGAAGGATAAATAGGACAAATAGAAGGATGAATTTACTTTCTCTTCTCTCTCTTGTGACTCACACGTGTGGATAGAATTTTCTCTCTTTGGTTCCCAGTTTTTCTAGGAATGTTGTTGTAGGGGGGTGGAATTCTGGGAAATTGCAAAGGCTGAATTTTCTGGGGTGACTAGAAATTCCAAGAGAGCCAAAATTATGGGTCAAGTCAAGGAGAGCAAATTTTTAGATCAAATTGGGAGGCTTGACTTGGAGGAAATGATTAAGTTTGAACATAGGTCTAGGTGTGTCTCTCATTGAAAAAAGTAATTTCTCTATTAAAAAGGTTGTTGGGGTTTTCCCCTTTATGGGTTTTCCCAAGGTGGATTTTGTCTTCATTTTTGCATTTTGATATCTACTATTCTACAATTCTTTATGGTTGAATTTATGAAGTACTTATGAGCACTAGTATTGCAGCAAGAATTTTGAAACTCCCGGGGCTACCAACTTTACTTCATCAACCCGGGGTTCATACAAACTTGGATGTGACAGTGTTGTATACATAGTAGATGCAATGGTAAACTCTTGTCACTTTTCAACTGGGGTGATAGACCACTAGGGTTTTTAAAAGCAGTCTTCTATTGACTAGAAGGAGTCTGACTACCAAATGGAAAAGGGGAAATTATCCTTAATGCAAAAAGGGAATGCTTCCTACTCTAGGAAATGAAAGACTGAATTGGAAGGCATTATAAAGTGACATGAAATCATCTAGCTAAACATCTACACATTTTACTTGCAAAAGAAACCTAGCTTAACCTTGTTTATAACATTTAATGATCTAGACTAATTGAGCATGGAATTTGATCTAAGAATTATTATGATTGTGTCATCCATGTACTAATTTAGAAATTGCAAAAAAAAAAACCTTTTTTGATGTTCATTTTTATGAATGCAAATGTTATTCTTCAACTTGTTCTTTGGTAAGGGAGAAAGGTATGGAGGAAAAGGTCTGGACTAGTTTCAATGGTATCGAATCCAAGTGGAGGTATAACCTAAGCTTAGATGATCATTTCTTCTCAATTCGGGATTAAAATAGGTTGCTACAGGGTTTCCTGTAGTACTATTGGATGCCTTGTTTTACTACAGAAAACAGGCTGAAAGCTTATAAGATCATAGGAAAGGTAGAATGAAGTGTGGGAAAAGTTTTTGATGGGAAATAAGGCATGGAGGAGGTGCACACTATCCAAGGCTAAGTCAAATGCTTCAAGATGGTTGGATTTTCTTAATGGAAATGACCACTTTTCTTGCAAAACAGGAATTCAGATTTAGGATTCGATGGAGCTTGGCAGCATAGGTGGATAGGAATTGGATGAGTCGAATGAGATGAGGTCTCCCTGCAAATTAGAAGCTCCTGAAACAACATACACTCTTTTCTTCATTTATGCACAAATTCATCTATACATGGAAAAGATGAGTTGAATGGAGGAAAACAGAGTTATTAATAGCTAATGGCTAAGTTTATGAATGGAAGTGCTTTCAAACCATAACAAACTCAAGAGATCAAAATGAAAATTGCAAATACTTCTAATAAATTCAAAGAAAGTGATCTATTCAACAAGAAATATGTTTTTGGGATGTGTGAATGGAACCCTCAAATCATGATCCCATAAGGGAGATGAGGTGAAAGCCACTATCACAAGCTTTTCTGAAGTATTTACTGTCACTATGATACCACTGATCTATCTATCCACAAATGGAAGAAAACTAATTAATCATCCAAATACTTATAGATTAACAAAACCAAAATCAATTCAACAGCTAATTATGAATGTAATCTAAGCATACATGTACAAAAAGAGGAACATCTGCTGCTAGGGTTGGGCCCTAACCCAAGACCTTCAACCCTCTGAGTCAAATTAGTGTTGGATCAAGTGAATGCTTCTCATTTTCATTAAAATATCAAAAATATATATAATATTCATTAGTCACAATGTCTTAGCTCGAAAATTCCTCTTGGATACAACAAAGAAAGTCGAATCCTAATGAGGCTATAGGCCTTCTTATTTATACAATTGAAGCTACCAACAGCTTCATTAAATTTAGGGTGTCTCCCAACTCAAGATCAATTGGTCTTCAACTGTGACTTGCTTGGCTAACAATGACCTCAATGGCTTGGCTGCTTGTAACTCTGAGCCGATGAGATCTTGTGGAGGAATATTCAAGTGAGTGAGGAGTTAAGGAGGGAGATCCAATCTCCTAAAATCCCTCTTGCTTGTCTACTTAGAGTTCCTATACTTTAACTAGCCAAAATTGCTCCAAAACCTGTGATTAATGCACATTAGAATGCAAGACATAACATCTCTTATTTACCCTTCTCAATAAGCAAAATATAACAAAACATGTAAATAAATGTGAGAAAAGTTGATTTTAATAAGCTGGAGAGTGGAACTAAGGTCCATATAATTTACCCATTGATGAGATTCATCATCACCCTCCTACTGAAAGTGTTGCTCATCCTCTGAGCAACTCAATCTATGTCCATGTATTTCATTGCTCTAGTGGCTTCTTTGACATTCCAGGCTTCTGTTGTTGTATCCTCTTCTTGTGGATTAAATCCTGCATGATTCTCTATTTCCTCCCACTACTTTATTTCTTCTTCTTCCTTTCTTCCTTCTATCATACCCAAGAGCAATGGTGGATTGAGGTTCAAGCGAATCCAGTTCATTTTGAGTCTCTGCAGTGCCTTCTTATACAATGGGATCCTATCTAGTGCATCCCTCATTCTTTCAGGGGAATGATACTTCGTGATCTTTAGGATGTATGGTAAGGTTCCCCATATCCTTTGGCATTCTTGCTGGCTTTCATTCCCTTGAAATCTCAAAGTGTCCTCAAAATGAGTGACTTCCTATTCTTGTGTAGCTAGGTATCTTGGTGCAATTTGGGGATCACTGGCGATGAGATTGTGGGTGCTAATGACAACCATGGAATTTATTTGTTCTCTGATGTAAAGGGGCTTAGTTTCTTCTCTTTCAAACACTCTTTTTACTTCCTTAGCCCTAGCCTCCTCATGACTCATCCATGATTCCAAGGCCATCAATTGTAAGTCCTCCAGCTTTGGATTGGGGTCCCACACATTGAAGTCCTTTAAGGCCAATTTATGTAAGTAGAATTAAAATATATTTACCCTGTCATCCAGGGTCTTTGGTCGTAGAGCTCTATGAACTGCCTATAGTCTTGGAAAGGAATAGTCCCTCATTGTGCTAGGGTTTTTATCTGAAACTGCAGCCATTGTTCTTTTAGGTACAAGGCATATGATTTTGCGGGCATCCTATACTAGAGTTCCTCCATAGAGAGACTTGCCATAGTGGCCAATTGGCTCTCTTTTTCTTGTGCTTTCCTCCTCATCCAAGTGCTCTAAGCCTCTAGTTGATATTTCATCACTATTTCCATGTCTCTTATCTCACTCAACTCTCTGCCCATCTCTAGAAGCTTCTCTTCCATATGGCCCACATCCTCTACACTCTTGGATTTAGAAATTTGAATCTTGTGATGTCTCCTTGCTCTCTCCTTTTCAAGCTCAAAGAATACAGGGATGGAAATTTTTTGTGGTATTACTCTTCCTCCCTCAATGAATCTGTAATAGGATTTGAGATTGGGTTGTGGGCTAGGTTCCTGCAGCTCTTGGAATTCTCCCTTTACTATCTTTGGAGTATCTGTCTCCCCTTGTGCTTGTGTTGCTACTTCCTTTCCTTTCCTTTGTCCTTGTTGTGCTACTCCTTCCTGCTCCTCTTTCTGTGTTTCCTATAGTTTTGACAAGGTTTCCTGTAGGACTGTCTGTGTTTCCTATAGGAGATTTTTCCCTTTTTAAAAGGGGGTCAAGTGTTCTTTAATTTGCTTTGCTAAGGTTAACCTGGTGACAGACCTCCTAACATAGGTGATTGGTGACCTTGGGGAAGCTTGTTTTGATGTACCCTCTTCACCTCTCATTTCTGGGGAGACTAGCTTTTCTTTTCCTATTAGCAAGTCTTCAATGATAATAGGAGTCTTGGTAGGTGTTTGAGGTCTCCCTTGTTTTATATTGGTTCTCCCCCTTGTTTTGAGGTATAGGGGAGTCTACCTCTGCCTTTTTCCCGTCAAATTTATGGGTGTGCTTAGGGTAGTCAAGGAAGTAACTGCCTCCTTCTCTGTGGGTTTAGGAGACACTCTTGTGGATTACTCCCCTTCCTTGCTATGTATTTAGGGGTTGTCTCATCCTTTTGAGCTTCTTCCCCACTTTCCTTCTCTTCCTCTGTTTCATTTATCTCTACCTCCTCTTCTTTCTCTGGCTCATCATCTTCTCCTCCATGTTCCTCTTCTTTAGGCTCTTCTTCCTCTTCTTCAGGCTCTTCTTTCTCTTCTTCTTTTGGTTCTTCTTCCTCTCCTTCTTATGGTTCTTCTTGCTCTTCCTCGGTACTAGAAATTGGTTCATACTCAATTGCTTGAATTACATCTTCTATATTCATGTTTGAAAATGCGGACCACATAATAGGGATTCTTAATTGGCTTAGGGAATCTTCTAGTATGAGCTTGATTAGTCCATGATGTGCTAGCTTCCAATTCTTTCCTTCATGCACCTTGATTATTGTGTCTACTATTGATTGCAATAAGAAGTAGGGCACACTAAGTCTTCTATGAGGAGGTAACTCTTCTCCAAATCTTAGCTCATGGAGGAGTCTAAAATGGTAACCATAGACTATAATGAGCCTTCCTTCACAAGAAATATACTTGAGGATGTGATAGGTTACTTCATCCCAAGGATATAAAATGCTCTCCCTTCTAATCCCATTTTTGTCCTCAATTGGTTCCTCATCTTCCAAGAAAAATTTCTTCTTGGCATAAATGTTGCTAGCTTTATCCTCTTTCCTCCATTGTAAACCTAGAGGAAGTGTAGTGATTCTGCTAATGTTATTAGGGGTAATTGCTACTGACAATCTTCTCACTACAGCAGTGGCACTGACTCTAGCTTGAGGTGTGAGTGACATTACAAATTCCCTAGCTACATCATCATCATATCCTCTAAGTAGCTCGAAGAATCCCAACCATTGATGCCTTCTAAATATATCTACCATAGGAGGATGGAGATGTATGCTAGTTGTTTTGGTGGGCTCCCTTCTGTTGAAATCCCCTATCATCTTCTCTCTTTTCCAATATGTTTGTATGAAGTTTGGTGTCTATAGATTAAGATATTTCCCAGGTGACTGAGGGTTTTGAGTTTAGGAGGGTGATGACTACAATTCTCCCCTTAACTCCACACAATTCCTCAACACAGTTATATCTATCTCTATGCACGTTGTAATTACTAGAAAGAAATGACAATTTATTTTCCTTTCCTCTTTACAAATGAAAGAATAGAGGATAAGGGCCACCTAAATTTCACTGTAATGCCTTGTTTGAGGAGAATTATTGAACAGTTGGGCCCTAGGCACCCCCTCATAGTATTTTTGACAATTCTCACTATTTCCTGTAGTTTTCGTGTGTTTCCTGTAGTTTTCTTGCGTTTCCTCTAGGTGCTCATTGTAAGATGGCTGAGACTAGCTTTCTCCTTCGATGGCTCCTCCAGGTGGTCCCATATCTTAAAATTAAGAAATGAATGATGTCTTTCATGAAAGTTAGGGAATATTTCTATTTATGATTGATTTCTTTGAGGAATGTGTTGGTTGGCTGGGTAAGTAATTTCTCCTTTTGCACAGTTGGCCCACTTTTAGTTATCATGTAGCCCCTTTCTCATAATCACCACCCACTCCTATACAACGTAACTCAACCACCTTTCTGATTTGTTCCCTTTGATGTGACATTGCCACGTGTTCAGCTGACTAGAACTTAACTTTTTGTTATTGGGTTGAGGGTGGCCAAGTTAACTTTCCACCTTTAGCTTATAAAACCAACTTTTTCATATTCCTATAGTTTTAATCATATTCATACTTAGGAGAGAGTGTGGATGAGGTTCCATACTTGTGGATTCATTTTCTTTGTTGATGCATGTTGGAGGGTGGCTCTGCTGTATTACTTCTGGTTTAGGTACATCTTCTCTTCTCCTCTTGTTTGTTTATTTTATTCTGCTGATAGGTTTCCTTCTTGTTGTGATGTGCAGGTATTGGCCTCTTCTGTTGCTATTGAGCTATGGATAGGTGCCATAATACCTACTGGTGTGATTCTACTCTTCCTATGCATGGGTACTAAAGGATGAGCCTAGAGACTGCTTCTATTTCAATATAGGCTGCTATAGGGTTTCCTGTAGTACTACAAGAAATCTTGTAGTTGCCTCTTTTAAAAAGAAATTGTCTTTATTCTTCTTGAAGGGTGAATAGGTGTTGAAGTAGGAGTGGAAAGGGTGGCAATTGGGAGGTGGAGTGGTAGGTGAGGTAGGATACAGATGGTATTCCCCTTTAACATTTCTTTGTTTTCTCTCCTTTTACCTTTTGTTTTTGTTTGTTTGTTTTTTCTTTTATACATTTTTTTCTTCTTATAAGTGGATTTTTTTATGGACACAGAGGGGAACATGGTCACGAAATAGTTTTGGTTGAGATGTGGTGAGGTAAATGGTCTCCTTTTTCAACCCAAAACAGGCCTTCATCATGATTTTTCAATCGAAATTTCGTTCCTGTATATTTTCAAGACTTCCTGTAGTACTACAAGAAACTCTTGTAGTAACTAGAGGAAATCCTATAGAAGTTAGAGAATTGCCTAAAAATTAGATTTTTGATGGTTGGATATGAGTATGGATGAATGAAACTTGGTGGTCATGAAGGATATGAAATGAAAGTAGGAAAAATGGGATATTTCATGGCTTACTTCCCTTTGAACTTGGTGCCCATTATTTTCTTGAAAACCTGCAAAAACCAGGAAATGTTATTAGTGGGTAGATTTGAGGTCCCTTCCATTACATTCTTGTGTTTTTTTCTCTCTCTCTCTCTTTTTTTTTTGAAAGGCAACCAGGTTTCCTCAAAGGAGGTTTTCATCTTGGTTTCTTGTCCTAGGTGCCTCAAAGGATGTTTTCACCTAGGGGTCTTTTATTTTTCTTTTTTATTTCACTCTTGGGATGCCTCAAGGAGGTTTTCAACCCAAAAGTGGACCTTAGGTGCCTCATGGAGGTTTTCACCTAGGTCTCTTATTTTTCTTCTTCTTTTATTTTATTTATTTTTTTTTTTGCAAAAATTCAAAAGTCTTCAAGAATTTGGTGAGGTGGAAGCTGAGACTCCTTCAATCACCATTACTGCCTTACTGATACTACTGATGAACTCCTCCTTTGACAAAGGCTTTTTGTAGGCTTTCAATCTATACCCATTGACAAGCAAGGGGATACCTTCTTCATCAATGGTTCTTATCTGAACAACCCCATTGTCATGGCACTTTTCTATCACATATGGGCCCAGCCATCTGGTCATCAACTTGCCTTTGAAATCCTTAAACCTGGAGTCATACAGCAGAGCCCAATCACCTTCTTGAAACAATTTGTCTTTGATATTTTTTTCATGCTAGACCTTTCTTTGTACTTGAGTCACCTCTATGTGCAAGAGGGCCTGCATCCTAAATTCATCTAACCCATTGAGCTGGAGCAGCCTCTCTTGTTGTGCCCTTGTAACATCCAAATCCAACTGTGCTACCATTCTTAAAGTGTTGTACTCAAACTCAATGGAGAGCAGAGCCTTCTTCCCATAGACCAAATCATAAGGGGTGAAGCCAGTGGTTTTCTTCCAAGTTGTATTGTAGGCCCAAGTGGCCTCCACTAGTCTATCGACCCAATCCTTTCTGCTGCTTCCCTCCACCTTTGTCAAAGTTGTTTCCAATGCTCTGTTGGTAACTTCTACTTGTCCATTGCCCTGAGGGTGGTAAGGAGTTGATTTCCTGTGCTTGATCTTATTCTGGCTTAACAGATTCTCAATCATGTGTGAGGTGAATTGAGTGTCATGATCAGTGACTAGCTTTCTAGTGTATCCAAACTTGTAAAACACATTCTCCCTTAAGAACTCAACCACTTTCTCTTCTATGGCTACCTTGACAGCCTTGGCTTCAACCCACTTTGTTAGGTACTGAGTGCACACAACGATGTAATTTTTTTGTCCTGATGGAGGATCTGTTATCACTCATGTTATTCCCAAAAGTTGTAAGAAAGGGAATACGGCCGAGGTAACCACAGACCAATCTTTTAGAAGCAAATTCTAGCCAATCTGCATCCAGAGAGGGCTCTCTCTTTATAATTTAGCTTTGTTTTGAGTTTTTGTTGGAGGATGGGGAGTTGATAGAATAGTGAGGTGAATCTGAAGCATTTCAGTCCATTGGGCATGATGGAGTCAAGAAGGATGGCTTCCTGGCTTAAGTTTATTATCAGGGGATTTATCACAGAGCAAGGTACTCAAATATGGAATAATTCATAGGCTGAAATCTGATGGAATGGAGTCAATGGGTGAAGGGAAATTAAGAATCCTTCATCATGTTGACAGTGGGAAGATGGATGATTATTACCGAGCAATTAAGAATTCCTTAGCTAATATTCAAGACAAAAGAACCAGCGGAAACAGGAGAAATTAAGAATTCACTGTTCATGCCAATTCTTAAAGAAAAAATTAAATAATAACAGAGATTGAACACAGAGTGCAAACAAGAAAATTCTGGTTTATTCTTTTTCCCTATTACTTAGATCATGAAATATAGATGATATAATAAACACAGAAACTGTAAAAAACAAGTTAGAAAAGACTTATTGATCCATGAAATGATTCAAGAATTCTGAAACATGATCTTTAGCATCAAATCTTCATCCAGTGATCAAAACGAATAGTTCCAACAACCTTTTATTCCAAAAATTGTTCAGTATTACAGTCACAGCTACAAATATCTACCACCAGCCAACCCAAAATAACTTGTCTGGGGGGGTATTTATACAAAAAATGCTAAGATATTGTGCAAAATATCTGATAGAAACAAATATCTGTTGACAATTAATGTTTCATTTACATCGATGGAGACAGGCAGTCTCGAAAACAGGGAGACAATAAATGGTGCAATAAATTTATGTTGCGCTGGTTGATCCGAATTAAAGAGAAGTACTGGAGGTAGGTGCTGTAAGTCGGTCTTCCAGCTATTTTCCACTGATCCTATGCGCTGATTTTCTGCTATGGCTGGGCCTTCTTTAATGCTGATGTGATACGCTTTAACTTGCAAGACCGTGGTTCTTTTCTGTTCTGCGCATTTACAACAGATGGTGCGCAATTTTGGTTTGACCCATGATAAGTCTATAGGATCTCCAGCATGCTCTGCCACCACTCTGGTCCTGGTATTTGATGTCTCTGCAACTTCCTTAAAGTCTCATCGGTCTCTGTGTACCTAAAGAAATTAGGTGGGGTGGTGAACAGATGCTTCACCTCATGCTCTATGTAAAAAAGATTTTCCAGGCTGTCATAAAGAGACTGGCCAGATGGAAGAGCTTTTTCTATTGAAGTACTCGAGGATGCACTAGCTTGACTGATAGAAAATGTATTTAATTTGTGTATATAGTCCTTGTGCTTCATCAAACGCTCATTATCACCCACAGGACTTGGTAAACCCTTTTGATTCAAGACTGTAAATTTGTCTCTAAAAGAGTCAATTTCTACCTGCATGTCTTGGCATCTTCTGTCCAAGTTTTGCATTAGAGTTCTCATGGTTAGAACTCTCTTGACATCCAAAATGGTACATGTTCTATCTCTGATATCTAGTGCTACCAATTCTTCACTGGTTTTGGTGTTCAAAAAATTGATTAGCCTGTTAGCTTGCTCAGGCATTTGCCCCAATACAGCTCTTGTTTTTTGAACTTCCACTTGGGCTACTTTTATCAAATCAATTTGTTCATAAATGGTCTGAATAGACCTCCATATACCACTAAGTGATTGAATGATGTTGTTCCATAGGATTCCTCTGATTTCTGCCAGAGGCTTGTGCAGAGAGAGATCTTTTTCTAAAGATCTTACCTTATTTTCCAATGCTTTGACTTCTCTTGTTTTTTCTGCCACAGTCATTTTAGATTTATCATAGTTCTGCTCAATCTTAGCCAGTTTTTCTTTGACTTGCTTTAATTCAGATACTTGGAGTTTTAACTCCTCCATGGCTTTGATTAACTGCTCTGTGGTCATGGTTGTACTACTGCCTGGTGCTATTGCTATTGATGTTGCTGCTGTGATGATTTCTGCAGTTGATGCTGGGACAATGGAGGGCACTGCAGATGTAATTGTGGGAGGGGCAGTTGTGGCCATTGGAGTCACTTGAGGTGGCTGGGAGGTCGACACTCCCTGCTTTTCTTGTAATGCTTTCTCCAATTCCTGCTCTGTCTCAGTTAATCTTTCATTTAACCTCATGAGTAGGTCCATCATATCCTCCTCGGATTTCTTCTGCACAACATCTGCTATCTGTGGATGCATAGAAGGAGGCATTTTGAGTTGTTTCCTAAGGGCAGCAATGTCCTCTTCCTTCTTCTTTATTAATGCTTTTATGCCTTTGGCATCTTTGGGATCATGTCCCAGCTCAATGATAATATCTTCCAAAGATTTTATCCTATTGTCCTTTGCCAGAGAGGAAGCTTTCTCTAATTCTAGCTGAGCAGAGGTGTTCTCCAATGAATTTTGCAATTTATGAGCCAACATTGCCTTGTCAGCTAGTGTAGAATACACCATTTCTCCTGTCTGTTTGTGCAGCTCAATCTGATCTATTGGGTGAATGTCCTTGGCCAAGACCTCCAGATTTGTCCTTATATAATCAGCTGCCGATTGTGGTTGTTGTACCTTGGGTTTGAAGTAGCTCATGATCATTTTTCCCTCCTTTATATCATATGCAGACATCAATCTTTGCTGTTTTGTGGGGGCCATCTTGAGATATTGGTCATAAATTTGCAGCCTCAATGGATCATTTCTAGCCTTAATCTCTGTGAATGTTCTTTTGACATCAGAGGTCTACTTTCTTGGTGGCTTTGTGGATGAAACTTCCACCATATGCTGCCTTTCCATCTCTTGCCTGTGTGAGCTGGTTGATGTATCAATCACTGGGGAGGTCTGTGGGTTGGTTTCCCTCTCACTTCTTAGGCTTTCTAATGTTTCTTCCATGATTTCCTCTTCAGAAAGAGGATTCAGTCTTTGCCTTTTAGCACTTGGCTGTTTTGCAGGTCCACTGATGGGTGTGGCCTCTTCTCTATCCCTTTTCTTACCTTTTTCCTCATTTAGAGGAGTCTGCAATGTTGGTATCTCTGGTGCTTTGGTCTGTACTGGAGGAATTTCCTCCTGCTGCTCTATCATTTCTTGCTGCTTTGTGCCTGCCACCTCCTTGCCCTTTGAAGAACTTGTAATTGGTATGCTGGCCCCTTGTATGGGTTGCTGTGAAGTCCCAGCAGAAGATGTACCCACTCCCGTTTGCTGAGGCAGCTTGAAAGATACATGTCCAAAAGAGTCCAGGTCAAGGGTCTTTTCTAAATCTTTCATAGCTTGTTCCATTTTTTGTTGCCGAGTAAGTTCTTCTACTAATGTACCCTCTATCCATTCATCTTGATTGGCATATTGTTCTACCTCAGGGATCCTATGATGATTGTAAGCGGACAGCCGGTTTTTTACTTTTCTTTCACTTATAAAGCCATTTGGGTCATATGGTACCCACCAGAAGCTTTTCTTCAATTTAAGCTCTTCCCCTAATATTTTATCAGCATCTTCCCATGCTTCCCTTTTGTTAATGATAAAGGGGCCTAATTGGTTTCTTATCCTCAGCTGAGCTTTCTTTTTGACATTGCAAAAATGAGTCAAATCTACATTAATAAGTTGTCTGAAATATTCCAGAGCAAACAATCTCATAGGCACATATTTGGGCAGCCTATAAGGGCACAGTTCATAGCCATATATCCTGATCTTAGTGTGGTCCTGGTAGAAGTACCAGTCACCTATCCTGTAGTTCTTGGAGAGCTGTAAAATTTTCCTTATGTCACCAGATAGCCTAGGAGGAGGAGCTCCTATTAATAGAGTGGAGGCTGGATGTATGAATAGGTCAATGAATTCACAGTAAGTATAAGGGGATTCAGCAATTCTATGGAAGACAGAGGTCCAAAAGATTACAGACCTCCTCTCTCCTTTGGCATCCAATTTTCTGATGGGAAATATAAAAATGTCTGGGTGGTAATACAACAGCAGATGATATATGAAACTTGTGTATTTAAACACTCCTTCTCTTTCCAAATTCATAAATTGACCATGGATTTTGTTAGCAATGAAAGAGGCATAGTCATACTTAATAGCAGGGGGCTACCCAGGAGTGAAGGTGGACAACAGAACCAGGACCATTTCATCCACAAATTCACTAGACCTGAAACCCAAGATTATTGATATCATGTCAAGAAGAATTCTTCCAGTCTCATTGAAGGAGACATATGAATAAGGAGGTGGGCCTTGGGGCTGGCATTTTGGCTTCATGAATAACTTGGCAATCCGGGCTATTTCTACATTGGACAATTGAGAGCCTTTCTCCAGCAAATATCCCATGGAGAGAGGAGCAAGAGGCTGAACTGGATGGAATTGTAGCATTTCATTGATAGACTCAGCAGTTATGTAGAAAAGAACAGCTTGTGATGGAGAGATGACTGCCTTACTGACAGGGTCATAATTGGCACAGCAGTGGCGAACAATATCTGGGAATATATTGACTGAGGGGAGGTAGTACCTGGGGATATTGGATTCCCATATTCCATAGATATCAGAATTATCTAAATGACTATTTCTGACTAGGCAGAAAGTTTGCAGATGATTTTGGCAACCAATTGGGTCTCTTATCTGGAAATCTCTGTCGGCCAAGGGTAAATGATGCTGGTTTGTATGAGGTGCATTGAGAGGCGCAACATTGAGGGCGACCGGGGCTGCCATAATTCAATTGTCTGTGTTTTTTAATTCAGAGTTTGAATTTTTGTAGAAAAAAGGCAACAGAGCAGCTATGGGTGCCTTGGTATAGAAATTGTGGACTGCTTGAGTTTAAAATTGGCTCCTATAGGTACAATTTTGCAGAGGAAAACCCAAAAACACAGGTTCGGGAGGTGGAAGAGGGTAAATACCTGTGTTTTGGAAGTGCACGAGTGCAATTGGCAGGTCGACCGATGAGTTGAGGCGCAGAATGCTGGAGTTTGCTGGTCAGGGTGGCGGACTGGAGCTCTGGTAGCTGCTGGACGTTAATTTGCATGCACCAGTATTGTGAAAACAACGAATAGAAATGAGTGAAAATGACGTTTTACGGGTTTTTTAACAAAAAATTGGCTTCGCGGGCTTTTTGGCGCTTTTGGTTGGATGACATCAGCATGACGGGATAGTTTTGTCACGACACGGGGTACGGAAGGGTGATGTGGCGATGACGTGGAGGTGACGTAAGCGGGGGGGTCAGCAGGAGCGGTAAATGGTTTGGGACCACACCGCTTATGGGCTAAAGTGGTTTTCGTGGGGAGGGCCGC
This sequence comes from Pinus tabuliformis, assembly GCA_031772625.1. Classification (NCBI taxonomy): domain Eukaryota; kingdom Viridiplantae; phylum Streptophyta; class Pinopsida; order Pinales; family Pinaceae; genus Pinus; species Pinus tabuliformis. The sequence continues at coordinate 1,267,790,117 of CM062819.1, read as the reverse complement.
GACCATGGCGGGGGGACGCCACGTGTCCTCTGTGCGGCGGGAATACCGCCGGCCCCCTGGGTGGTAATCTTCGGAAGGGAAGGGCTGCGTGATATAATCGTGGGCCGTTGGATGAGAGGGCCCGGATCCAATGGCTGGCGGTCAACGGTAGATGGCGGAGGTTCAAATAGTGTGGGCCCGACATAATTAAATAATGCTTTTACTGTGGGTGGGTATGATTAGTTCGTGGGACCTTTGGTTAAGTTATTAATCAACCAGATGTTGATTAATTCTTTAAATGGTGCGGTAATGGGTTATTAAAAAGTTTCGGATAAACCTTTTAATTTCTTTTGTTCAATAATATAGGGCTATAGTTATGCCGGGGCCGGGATACTTAGATTTTTGGTGTTTTTCATATGTTTTACATATTACGGGAGGGGAACAAATTATATAGGAATTATATAATAAAGTTAAGGTTAATATGAAAATTGATATGTATAAAGACAAGCGCTAAGCTAAAATGCTTGACAACTTAGGCTTAACAGGAAAACATGTAATTTTACAAAAGAAATGTGACTTCTTTGCTTTGAGCAGAAATGCTATTTTCCTCAGGATTTTTCATGAAATGGAGTGACTTAGGAGTATTGAGCAGATCTCAATATCCTTAGGGGGAATTAGTAAGTGATTTTGGGAGAAATGTGAGGGGAAGTTAGATATGCATCATCTGTTTTGTAGCCAAATAATTGCCATTGTACTTATGATATCAAATGAGATGAACCTGCTGAGAAACAAAAGTTAATCATAAGCATGCTTCTGCAACATCAAAACTGCCTACCCAGCCTACTATACCTATCATTTTTTCTTCCTTTTACATGGGTGCACTTGGACTAGCAAACCCTTGCTCTCTTCTTTTCTTTTGACTGCAATCCTATCTAAGTTTGCCCTTATTTCTTCCAAGGGCTCAGATTTAACAGTTGAGCTCCTTTGCTTCTCTACCTAACTACTTATCTGCCAAGATTAAGCTATTTTGGACAGATTTTATTCTCTATCTCTAAAACAAGAAATTTAAACATGAAGTGGCCAAGATTAAGCTGTTTGGCCATCCATCAACTGTGACAAGAGTCAATTAATTGCACACAATGAGATTCTTTGCAAAAATAGAATAGCAGTGGCATTTTGCGCTAGCACACTTTCCTGGTCTTGTCTTTGGGGTTCATTTCTCTTCTTTTTTCTCTTGACCACTTCATTCTTTTTTCCCTTTGATTTTTCTTTTAGGGCATACCCTCTTTACATTTTTTAAGCTTTTTGATATTTTCAAAATATGGAACCTTTGCAGTGGGAAAAGGATGAACATATTTGGGATTTTACTAGTCAATCATGAAATATGACACCTATTGGTATAGGAGCATAACACTGGCTCCACTTGGGGATGGATTTTCCTGGTGAAAAGTCAAGAACAGTAGGTCAGATGGCCTTATGTTCAATTCTTGCTGCATTCTGAAATCTTCCTTTGCTGTAAACAAACTGTACATAGGACCCTGTAAAATATACACATCTCTTTATGAGCTGATTCAAACATTTGCACTTCTGTTTTGGATACTTTGTTTGAATGTTTGTTCTCATATTTTCAGCTCCCAAGTCTTCTTTTTTCCACTTTTGTTTAAACCAAAAAAAGGTAACACAAAAAGGTGGTATAGCTCCTTGACTGTTCCTCCAAATTTCCTATATATTTCTTTCCCATTTTATTGTTGTAATATACTACAGAAATTAAACATTCTTATGTACAAGTTAGAGTCCTGACATATCAACAAGCTGGATCAAAATAATGCTTCAGCATCCAACCATTAACTGGTCCATCTTCTACTTCTATACCATCCAGGCATTTCAAAAAGTAGGTGTTGTTTCCTTGTGAGGCCTGAATAATATAAGGTCCCTTCCACAGGAAGTCAAACTTCCCATGTTTTCCTCTATCTTACCTTCTGGAATCCCATTTCACTACTTTGTCTCCTATGAAAAAATCCTCTGCCTTGGTCCTCTTGTCAAATATCTTCTTATGTTTTTCTTCTAACATCTGAGATCTGTGAAATACCTCTTCTCTAGTCTGCTGTAGATGTATAGTCTGATTTATTCTTCTCTGAATGTCATTGGGTTGTATTTGGACTTCTTGCAATAATTTCATTACAGGTATTCCCAAGGAGGAAGGAAATACAACCTCCATACCACATACAAGCTCATATGGACTAATCCTAATGGATCTCTTGGTAGTTAACCTGTCTGCCCATAATGCATTTATGAGCTTCTTATGCCAATTTTTCTTGTTTTCTTCCAACACTTTCTTAATGATATTCATGAGGCTTTTGTTGGATGACTCAGCTAGACCATTACCTTGAGGGTAATAGGCTGTGGAGTGGCCTAAGGTAATGTGGTATTTGTGACAGAAATTGATCATTCTCTTGGATTTGAAAGCAACAGCTTTGTCTGCTATAATTGTTTCAGGACAACCAAATCTAGACAGGATGTCGGTCTCTAAGAATTGCATGATCACTGAATCATTGGCTTGTCTACAAGGAATAGCTTCTATCCACTTGGTAAAATAATTTGTAGCAGTCAAAATCCATTTATGCTGGCCAGAAGAGGGAGGGTGAATTTCCCCAATGAAATCTAAACCCCATTGTTGAAATGGTCTTTCAATGGAAACTGGTCTAAGGGGTAGAGGCAGAAGTTTTCTCTTGCCTTCAAAGATTTGACATTTATGGCAAGCAGTAACAAACTTTTTGACATCAGCAAACAAAGTGGGCCAGTAAAATCCAGCCCTTAGGATTTTATCAGCAGTTGATTTCCAATACAAATGCCCACCACAGTCCCCTGCATGAAATTCTTTGAGCACTTTGTCAGTTTCATCTTTAATTAGACAATTTAGTAGGATACCTTCATGATTTTTCCAAAAGAGAGAACCATCTAGAATACAAAACTTTAAAGCTTTCATTTTTATAAACCTTTTCTTTGTCCTGGATAACCCTGGAGGAGCCTGCAGGTTTAATAATACATAATAGATATCAACATACCAAGGTGATTCTAGGAAGGCCTGGCTAATTTGTGGAGTCACCATCTCCTGTCTGTTATCCAGTTCATTAATATCTAGGGCTTGGCAATTGGTTTCAGTCAAGAGTTTATCCAATCCCTGTCCTTTTATGAGCTTTGTAGGTTTTATCTCAATATCATACTCTAATATAGTAGCAATCCATTTACCTCTTTTGCCTTCAATCCCTTCTTGGGTTAGGATATCTTTGACAACAGTGTTTGGCACATAAGCTATTATATGAGAGTACAGTACATAGACTCTGAAATCTTTGATGGCTTTCACAAGTGCATAAGCTTGTTTTTCCATGATTGGGTATTTTAGAGGTGCATCCCTCAGTGCTTTGCTAAAGAAGACTATGGGCTTTTCACATCCTTGATCATATTTCTGTAAAAAAACAACAGCAATAGTGTGTTCAAGTGCAAATGAAAATATAATGAAGTCTCTGTCAAATTTTGGGCTTGTGAGGACTGGAGTTTTGGTTAAGGCTATTTTGATTTCTTCAAATGCCTGTTTGGCTTCTAATGTCCATTTGACCTTGTAATCCTTTTTCAGCATATTATTCAACAATCTTATTAATTCAGCCAAATTGGGTATGAATCTTCTCAGAAAATTAATTTTCCCTAGGAAAGCCTGGAGTTCCTTGACATTTATAGGATGTGGTATTTGTAAGATGGCTTGTATTCTATCAGGGTCAATCTTGATGCCATCTTTTGAAATTATGTGACCTAATAGTTTGCCTTCTTCTAGGCCAAACAATAATTTCTTTGGATTCAGTGATATACCATATTTTCTGCAGGTTAAAAACACTTGTCTCAGATGATCTAGGTGTTGCTGATCTAATTTGGAAAACACAGTGAGATCATCTAAGTATATGACTAGAAAGTCATGAATCTCTTTAGCAAAAGCTATGTCCATTGCACGTTGGAAGGTTGCCCCTGCATTCTTGAGTCCAAATGGAATTTTCACATATTTGAAAGTTCCCCATGGAGTTGTAAAAGCAGTTTTTTCTTGATCATCAGGGTGAACTAAAATCTGGTTGAAGCCTGAAAACCCATCTAGCAGTGAAATTCTAGAGGCTCCTACTACCCTTTGTAAAATGTGGTCCATCTTGGGTAAGGGGTAGTGATCTTTTAAAGAGACTTTGTTTAGATTCCTCAAATCAACACACAGTCTAATTTCTCCTGTTTTCTTTCTAGTGGGCACTAAATTGGAGACCCATTCTGAAAATCTGATGGGTGCAATTATCCCAGCTTCATACATTCTCTTGACTTCTTTTTCAATGAGAGGGAGGAGTACAGGGTTGACCCTTCTAAGTTTTTGCTTGAAAGGTTTTTGATTTTATTTGAGGGGTATTGTATGTTGAATTACAGAAGTATCATAGGACTTGAAATCTTCATAACTCCATGCAAAAACATCCTGAAATTCTTTGAACAATTCAATATATTTTAGCTTTTGGACAGGAGGCAAAGTTGTGGACAATTTTATCATTTTAGGATTTTTTTCGGTCCCTATGTTACAGTCCTCAATTTCTGCGTTTAATGGTTGTATTTTGGGCTTTCTTGGGATATCATTAGAATAAAAAATGTCTTCCAGAGGTGTTAATCCTGTGGGTAAAAAATTGTCCTTTAAGTCAATAACTTCATATTCTCCTCCAATAGCTTCATCAAAGTCTATTTCTTTCAGCTCTTGCAATTCTTTGCTGGTAAATTTTGTTGGATGTAATATTTGATTTGCTGTTTCAGCTGAAATGTGTGTTTTAGCTTTGTCTATTTGGTCAACTTCACAAACGGTGCCTGTGTCTATATTGGTGCTGGAAAATTCTTCTTTCAAGGTCAAGAAATTATTAATCTGAGTGTCATTGTCAAACACTTGCCAGTTTTTTATATTGTCTGGTACAGTTGGCTTGTGTTTAATTTCAGCTGTAAAATGATGATTAGGCTCAAATGGGAGTTTACAAGTGCTAGCAAATGTTGCCAAGCTGTGAGCATGCAAATTGTGTTTCCTTGGAATTTTAGCAAGCTGAGTTTCAAGGAAGGTATTGAGTATTTCAATCGCTGCTCCTCTATAAGACCTTAATCTAAGATCATTTATGAGGAAGTTTCCTTTCATTTGTTGAATAACTAAATCAGAGTCTCCTAAAATTGATACCCTAACTGCCCCTAAGCTTTTGATCACTTTGAGTTCTAGCAAGAGGGCTTCATATTCAACCATGTTATTAGTACATCTAAAATTCAACCTGTATGCATATCCTTAAGCATGATCATTCTTCATATTATGTATCCAAACTCCTGTTTCAGCTCCTAGTTTATTGACAGATCCATCAAATTCTAAATACCAAAGGATTTCTTGGTTATAGCTAGTATCAGGGATCTTATAAATTTTCTTACTAGGTAGATTTGGATCTTCAGTTTCATGCGGTTTCCCTTGAGTGTTTGATATAACAATTTTTTGAGAAATTTCTTGGGTTTGGGCAATAGGTTTTTTATTTATGATCTCTTCTTGTTCAAGTGCTAAAACCTTGCCATGAGTTGGAGGGTAAATTTCAGCATTGTATAGGATAAAGGAGTCCATATCAGAATGCCTGGAATAGATGGGAAAATTTTGGGGTTTCTCCTGGCTGCTGACCACGTATTTCATCAAAGTTTCTCGGTACAATCTCTTTGGCTGGCCAAATACTGAAATTGTGGCATAGGACATGTCCAACTGTAAAGATCCCTGGAGCTTTGCACCCCAAGATCTAGACAACAACATGCCATATTTTGGTGGAATATCAGCTACCACTACATCCATTAAAATTGTCTTAGCAGGGTATTGAACTAGTGATACACATAAATCTTTGATCAATCCTAGACATCTGACCTGGCTTGAATCAAAAGAGAACAAGTCTTTGTATGGCCTGGTGATATCTAGGTCCAACTTTTCCATTACAGATTTGGGCATTAAATTATGGGAAGCTCCAGAATCAAACATTGCATTGTGCAGTACTTTGTCATGAATATTCAGACTAACATAGAAAGGAGGGACCCCTCCCTCTGCTGATTTACCATTTACTTCAGGGCCAAAAATTAATTCTGGTTGATCATCAAGGACATTTACTGCATCTCTGTTTTCAGAAATTTGAAGTGATCTGCTAATTTGTTCTCTATAGACATCATGCCTAGCCAATTCTGACAATGGGATTGCTATTTTTAACTTGCCTATTTCGGTCTCAAGGTTAAAAGGTTTTTCTGTTTGAGTTTTCTCATTTCGGGCAGCGAAATTTTCTTTTTCAGCTATTTTTTCAGTGTTTTTTCCCTTATCAGGAGCAGTGTTGTGGGCTGAAGCTGCTTCTATGTCAACTTCTGTAGGTTCTCCCGCAATTTCTTTGGAAGGAATAGAAGCTGAAGACTATTTATTAGTTTGTTGATTATCTGAAATATCTTCAACCGTTGGACTGTTTGGGTTAGGAATTGTTTTAGGAGGAGTTTGCATAGGAGGGTTCTTGACTTTAGGTCTGCTAGATTGTTTAGTTTCTTTCTGTTTATTGTCATCAGGGACATCTATTCTCCTGCTTCTGAGATTATATTTCTTGTGAACTTCATAGATGGCAGTGTCATATCCTTCTCTAAAATCGAATGACTCACCTGATTGGATTTGAAACTGATTAAGAGTGTGAGCCTCTTGGTCTTCTTGGGTTAGGAAAATTTGTTGTTCACTACTAAGCCCCATCAAGTTAATCTGGGTGTCTTCTGTTGGTTCACTAGATGTTGAAGCTTCAGCATAGTTTTCTTGGAATGGAGATCTAATGTTTTGGTCAGGACCAACCTTTCCAGTATTGGGATTCTGATTCTTTCTAAAATTTGGGTTTCTTCCTGCCTTGTCCTGTTGACCATCCCAAGGGGAGTTCCTCTCAATTGTTTCTACCCTATCACCAAGTCTGTCAATTCCTTTAATGATAGCATCTAATTTTTGCTCAAGTGTAGAAGGTTCTTCTTTAATGGGTATCCTCCTTTCAGCCCTAGCTCGAGCTCGTTTAGAAATTAGGTTGGCTTCAACACTGACAGCTATACTTTGCATGTATTCTAGGCTGCGAGGAGCTCTTTCCCTAAGCTGATATGCCATGTCAGAGTCAAATCCATCAGGGAATTTGATCAAGGCCAAGTCCAGTGGAGGCCTAAGATTCTGAGGAATAGCATGGTATATATTGTTAAATCTGGCACAATAATCTTGAACAGTTTCTTGCGGACCTCTATTTAAGTTTTCATATTCGGATAAAATGTGGAGGGGATCCTTTTTCTTTTCCCATCTATTTAGGAAAGTCTGAAAAAGGGCTTCCGGATCAGCAATACTGTTTGTAGGGAGTGCTCTAAACTAGGCTTTAACATCTCCTGTTAAGCTTTGGACAAAAATTTTCATTCTGACATCATCATCATCAATCTCATAGTTTTCAAAATAATCCATCATTTTCTTGGTGTGTTGTTTAGCTATGTAAGTGCCAGTACCATCAAAATAGGTGATTTTGCTTTGATAATTTTGAGGCATAGCCCCTGGATTTGCATGCAATTGCAAGGGAGCATATCGGTTTGCCATATTTGCAGAGATGAATGTAATAGCTGGAAGGGCAAGGGTACTGGTTGAAATATGTGCTGTGGATGGGGGAGTGGAAAAGATGGTTTGAAGTGCTGATGGTGAACTAGGGGAAGCAACAGTAATGGAAGAAAGGACTGATGCTTTTGCAGGAGTAAGCTCAGATTGAGTAAGGTTCTGCTGGATTTTAAGGTGTTTAGGAATCAGATTAGGATTTTGGAACACAGGTGGGGGATTTGGATTTGGATTTGATTTAGTGTAACAGATTTTCTTCTTCGGAGCTAGCTTTTGAATATATTTTTGATTTTTCTTGAAATATTTGAAGGATACAACTTTAACAGTTTCTGGTAGGAAGTGTTTAAATATGGGAGTTTGGAATTTTCATAAAGGTCTATTAGAACAGGGAACTGATCAAATATTTGAAACAGTTGTTCAAAGCCTAAAACTAGACTGGAGATAGACTGAAGCAGCTTTTATTTACTCCTGCAATTGCATAGCAAAAGCAATTTCAAAGGCTACCTGGCTAACTTCAGGCTCCATCTGTAGCTTTAACAAACAAACAGCAATAACAAACAATTATTCAGGTCCCCAGCAGAGTCGCCAATGATGTTATCACTCAGGTTGTTCCCAAAAGTTGTAAGAAAGGGAATACGGCCGAGGTAACCACAGACCAATCTTTTAGAAGCAGATTCTAGCCAATCTGCATCCAGAGAGGGCTCTCTCTTTATAATTTAGCTTTGTTTTGAGGTGTATTAGGCTAGTTATGAAGTGCAAAGGTTTGTTTTGAGTTTTGGTTGGAGGATGGGGAGTCAATAGAACAGTGAGGTGAATCTGAAGCATTTCAGTCCATTGGGCATGATGGAGTCAAGAAGGATGGCTTCCTGGGTTAAGTTTATTATCAGGGGATTTATCACATAGCAAGGTACTCAAATATGGAACAATTCATAGGCTGAAATCTGATGGAATGGAGTCAATGGGTGAAGGGCAATTAAGAATCCTTCATCATGTTGACAGAGGGAAGATGGATGATTATTACCAAGGAGCAATTAAGAATTCCTTAGCTAATATTCAAGATGAAAAAACCAAGGGAAATAGGAGCAATTAAGAATTCACTGTTCATGCTAATTCTTGAAGAAAACATTAAATAATAACAAAGATTGAACACAGAGTGCAAACAAGCAAATTCTGGGTTATTCTTTTTCCCTATTACTTAGATCATGAAATATAGATGATATAACAAACATAGAAACTCTAAAACACAAGTTAGAAAAGACTTATTAAACATGAAATGATTCAAGAATTCTGCAACATGGTCCTTAGCATCAAATCTTCATCCAGTGAGCAAAACGAATAGTTCCAACAACCTTTTATTCCAAAAATTGTTCAGTATCACAGTCACAGCTACAAATATCCACCACCAGCCAACCCCAAATAACTTGTCTGGGGGGGTATTTATACAAAAAATGCTAAGATATTGTGCAAAATATCTGATAGAAACAAATATCTATTGACAATTAATGTTTCATTTACATCGATGGAGACAAGCAGTCTCGAAAACAGGGAGACAATAAATGGTGCAATAATTTTATGCTGCATTGGTTGATCCGAATTAAAGAGAAGTATTGGAGGTAGGTGCTGTAAGTCAGTCTTCCAGCTGTTTTCCACCGATCCTATGCGCTGATTTTCTGCTATGGTTGGGCCTTCTTTAATGCTAATGTGATATGCTTTAACTTGCAAGATCGTGGTTCTTTTCTGTTCTGTGCATTTATAACAGATGGTGCTCAATTTTGGTTTGACCCATGATAAGACTATAGGATCTCCATCATGCTCTGCCACCACTCTGGTCCTGGTATTTGATGTCTCTGCAGCTTCCTTAAAGTCTCATCGGTCTCTGTGTACTTGAAGAAATTAGGTGGGGTGGTGAACAGATGCTTCACCTCATGCTCTATGTAAAAAAGATTTTCCGGGCTGTCATAAAGAGACTGGCTAGATGGAAGAGATTTTTCTATTGAAGTACTGAAGGATGCACTATCTTGATTGACAGAAAATGTATTTAATTTGTGTATATAGTCCTTTTGCTTCATCAAATGCTCATTATCACCCACAGGACTTGGTAAACCCTTTTGATTCAAGACTGTAAATTTGTCTGTAAAAGAGTCAATTTCTACCTGCATGTCCTGGCATCTTCTGTCCAAGTTTTGCATTAGAGTTCTCATGGTTAGAACTCTCTTGACATCCAAAATGGTACCTGTTTTGTCTATGATATCTAGTGCTGCCAGTTCTTCACTGGTTTTGGTGTTCAAAAAATTGATTAGCCTATTAGCTTGCTCAGGCATTTGCCCCAATACAACTCTTGTTTTCTGAACTTCCACTTGGGCTACTTTTATCAAATCAATTTGTTCATAAATGGTCTGAATAGACCTCCATATACCACTAAGTGATTGAATGATGTTGTTCCACAAGATTCCTCTGATTTCTGCCAGAGGCTTGTGCAGAGAGAGATCTTTTTCTAAAGATCTTACCTTATTTTCCAATGCTTTGAATTCTCTTGTTTTTTCCGCCACAGTCATTTTAGATTTATCATAGTTCTGCTCAATCTTAGCCAGCTTTTCATTGACTTGCTTTAATTCAGATACTTGGAGTTTTAACTTCTCCATGGCTTTGATTAACTGCTCTGTGGTCATGGCTGTACTGTTGCCTGGTGTTGTTGCTGTTGATGTTGCTGTTGTGATGATTTCCACAGTTGATGCTGGGACAATGGAGGGCACTACAGTTGTAACTGTGGGAGGGGAAGTTGTGGCCATTGGAGTCACTTGAGGTGGTTGGGAGGTCGACACTCCCTGCTTTTCTTGTAATGCTTTCTCTAATTCCTGCTCTATCTCAGTTAATCTTTCATTTAACCTCATGAGCAGGTCCATCATATCATCCTCGGATTTCTTCTGCACAACATTTGTTGTCTGTGGATGCATAGAAGGAGGCATTTTGAGCTGTTTCCTGAGGGCAGCAATGTCGTCTTCCTTCTTCTTTATTAATGCTTTTATGCCTTTGGCATCTTTGGGATCATGTCCCAGCTCAATGATAATATCTTCCAAAGATTTTATCCTATTGTCCTTTGCCAGAGAGGAAGCTTTTTATAATTCTAGCTGAGTAGAGGTGTTCTCCAATGAATTTTGTAATTTATGAGCCAACATTGCCTTGTCAGCTAGTGTAGAATACACCATTTCTCATGTTTGTTTGTGCAGCTCAATCTGGTCTATTGGGTGAATGTCCTTGGCCAAGACCTCCAGATTTGTCTTTATATAATCAGCTGCCGATTGTGGTTGCTGTACCTTGGGTTTGAAGTAGCTCATGATCATTTTTCCCTCCTTTATATCATATGCAGACATCAATCTTTGCTGTTTTGTGGGGGCCATCTTGAGATATTGGTCATAAATTTGCAGCCTCAATGGATCATTTCTAGCCTTAATCTCTATGAATGTTCTTTTGACATCAGAGGTCTGCTTGCTTGGTGGCCTTGTGGATGAAACTTCCACACTATGTTGCCTTTCCAGCTCTTGCCTGTGTGAGTTGGTTGATGTATCAATCACTGGGGAGGTCTGTGGGCTGGTTGCCCTCTCACTTCTTAGGCTTTCTAATGTTTCTTCCATGATTTCCTCTTCAAAAAGAGGATTCAGTCTTTGCCTTTTAGCACCTGGCTATTCTACAGGTCCACTGATGGGTGTGGCCTCTTCTCTATCCCTTTTCTTACCTTTTTCCTCATTTAGAGGAGTCTGCAATGCTGGTATCTCTGGTGCTTTGGTCTGTACTGGAGGAATTTCCTCCTGCTGCTCTATCATTTCTTGCTGCTCTGTGCCTGCCACCTCCTTGCCCTTTGAAGAACTTGTAATTGGTATGCTGGCCCCTTGTATGGGTTGTTGTGAAGTCCCAGCAGAAGATGTACCCACTCCCGTTTGCTGAGGCAGCTTGAAAGATACCTGTCCAAAAGAGTCCAGGTCAAGGGTCTTTTCTAAATCTTTCATAGCTTGTTCCATTTTTTGTTTCCAAGTAAGTTCTTCTACTAATGTACCCTCTATCCATTCATCCTGATTGGCATATTGTTCTACCTCAGGGATCCTATGATGATTGTAAGCAGACAACCGATTTTTTACTTTTCTTTCACTTATAAAGCCATTTGGGTCATATGGTACCCACCAGAAGCTTTTCTTCAATTTAAGCTCTTCCCCTAATATTTTATCAACATCTTCCCATGCTTCCCTTTTGTTAATGATAAAGGGGCCTAATTGGTTTCTTATCCTCAGTTGAGCTTTCTTTTTGACATTGCAAAAATGAGTCAAATCTGCATTAATAAGTTGTCTGAAATATTCCAGAGCAAACAGTCTCATAGGCACATATTTGGGCAGCCTATAAGGGCACAGCTCACAGCCATATATCCTGATCTCAGTGTGGTCCTGGTAGAAGTACCAGTCACCTATCCTGTAGTTCTTGGAGAGCTGTAAAATTTTCCTTATGTCACCAGATAGCCTAGGAGGAGGAGCTCCTATTAATAGAGTGGAGGCTGGATGTATGAACAGGTCAATGAATTCACAGTAAGTATAAGGGGATTCAACAATTTTGTGGAAGACAGAGGTCCAAAAGATTACAGACCTCCTCTCTCCTTTGGCATCCAATTTTCTGATGGGAAATATAAAAATGTCTGGGTGGTAATACAACAGCAGATGATATATGAAACTTGTGTATTTAAACACTCCTTCTCTTTCCAAATTCATAAATTGACCATGGATTTTGTCAGCAATGAAAGAGGCATAGTCATACTTAATAGCAGGGGGCTGCCCAGGAGTGAAGGTGGACAACAGAACCAGGACCATTTCATCCACAAATTCACTAGACCTGAAACCCAAGATTATTGATATCATGTCAAGAAGAATTCTTCCAGTCTCATTGAAGGAGACATATGAATAAGGAGGTGGGCCTTGGGGCTGGCATTCTGGCTTCATGAATAACTTGGCAATCCGGGCTATTTCTACACTGGACAATTGAGAGCCTTGCTCTAGCAAATATCCCATGGAGAGAGGAGCAAGAGGCTGAACTGGATGGAATTGTAGCATTTCATTGATAGACTCAGCAGTTATGTAGAAAAGAACAGCTTGTGATGGAGAGATGACTACCTTACTGACAGGGTCATAATTGGCACAGCAGTGGCGAACAATATCTGGGAATATATTGACTAAGGGGAGGTAGTACCTGGGGATATTGGATTCCCATATTCCATAGATATCAGAATTATCTAAATGATTGTTTCTGACTAGGCAGAAAGTTTGCAGATGATTTTGGCAAGTAATTGGGTCTCTTATCTAGAAATTTCTGTTGACCAAGGGTAAATGATGCTAGTTCGTATGAGGTGCATTGAGAGGCGCAACATTGAGGGCGACTGGGGCTGCCATAATTCAATTGTCTGTGTTTTTTAATTCGGAGTTTGAATTTTTGTAGAAAAAAGGCAACAGAGCAGCTATGGGTGCCTTGGTATAGAAATTGTGGACTGCTTGAGTTTAAAATTGGCTCCTATAGGTACAATTTTGTAGAGGAAAACCCAAAAACATGGGTTCAGGAGGCGGAGAGGGTAAATACGTGTGTTTTGGAAGCGCACGAGTGTAATTGGCAGGTCGACCGATGAGTTGAGGCGTAGAATGCTGGAGTTTGCTGGTCAGGGTGGCAGACTGGAGCTCTGGTAGTTGCTGGATGTTAATTTGCATGCACCAGTATTGTGAAAACAACGAATAGAAATGAGCGAAAATGACGTTTTATGGGTTTTTTTAACAAAAAATTGGCTTCGTGGGCTTTTTGGTGCTTTTGGTCGGATGATTTCAGCATGATGGGATAGTTTTGTCGCGACGCGGGGTACAGAAGGGTGACGTGGAGGTGACGTAAGCGGGGGGGGGGGGGTCAGTGGGAGCGGTAAGTGGTTTGGGCCCACACTGCTTATGGGCCGAAGCGGTTTTGGTGGGGAGGGCCACGAGCATGGCGGGGGGACGCTGCATGTCCTTTGTACGGCGGGAACACCGCTGGCTCCCCAGGCGGTAATCTTCGGAAGGGAAGGGTTGCACGATATAATCATGGGCCGTTGGATGAGAGGGCCTGGATCCAACAGCTGGTGGTCAACGATATATGGCAGAGGTTCAAATAGTGTGGGCCCGACATAATTAAATAATGTTTTTACTGTGGGTGGGTATGATTGGTTTGTGGGACCTTTGGTTAAGTTATTAATCAACTGGATGTTGATTAATTCTTTAAATGGCGCGGTAATGGGTTATGAAAAGGTTTCGGATAAACCTTTTAATTTCTTTTGTTCAATAATATAGGGCTATAGTTAAGCCGGGGGCGGGATACTTAGATTTTTGGGGTTTTTCATATGTTTTACATATTACGGGAGGGGAACAAATTATATAGGAATTATATAATAAAGTTAAGGTTAATATGAAAATTGATATGTATAAAGACAAGTGCTAAGCTAAAATGCTTGAAAACTTAGGCTTAACAGGAAAACAGGGATTTTTACACAAGAAATGTGGCTTCTTTGCTTTGAGCAGAAATGCTATTTTCCTCAGGCTTTTTCATAAAATGGAGTGACTTAGGAGTATTGAGCAGATCTCAATATCCTTAGGGGGAATTAGTAAGTGATTTTGGGAGAAATGTGAGGGGAAGTTAGATATGCATCATCTATTTTGTAGCCAAATAATTTCCATTGTACTTATGATATCAAATGAGATGAACCTTCTGAGAAACAAAAGTTAATCATAAGCATGCTTCTGCAACATCAAAACTATCTACCCAGCCTACTATACCTAACATTTTTTATTTCTTTTACATGGGTGCACTTGTACTAGCAAACCCTTGCTCTCTTCTTTTCTTTTGACTGCAATCCTATCTAAGTCTACCCTTATTTCTTCCAAGGGCTCAAATTTAATAGTTGAGCTCCTTTGCTTCTCTACCTAACTACTTATCTGCCAAGATTAAGCTATTTTGGACAGATTTTATTCTCTATCTCTAAAACAATAAATTTAAACATGAAGTGGCCAAGATTAAGCTGTTTGGCCATCCATCAACTGTGACAAGAGTCAACTAATTGCACACAATGAGATTCTTTGCAAAAATAGAATAGCAGTGGCATTTTGGGCTAGCACACTTTCCTGGTCTTTTCTTTGGGGTTCATTTCTCTTCTTTTTTCTCTTGACCATTTCATTCTTTTTGCCCTTTGATTTTTCTTTTAGGGCATACCCTCTTTACATTTTTTAAGCTTTTTGATCTTTTCAAAATATGGAACCTTTGCAGCAGGAAAAGGATGAACATATTTGGGATTTTACCAGTCAATCATGAAATATGACACCTATTGGTATAGGAGCATAACAGGATCAATGGGCCCAATGAAATCCATGTCCCACTTGTCAAATGGCTCAAAAGTCACTTGAGGTTGCAAAGGAATTTCATCCCTCGAAGTAGGTTTCCCCATTCTTTGGTACCAGTCACATTGGCTAGTATATCTTCTTGAATCTTGGTGGAGAGTGGGCCAATAGTAGCCAACTTGTAGTACCTTGAAGGCTGTCCTTTTGGTTGCAAAGTGACCCCCACAAGGCCCATCATGATAGGCTAGAAGGATGTCAAAATATTCCTCCTCCCTGACACATCTTCTTAGTGTTTGATTTGGGCCCAATTTAAAGAGATTTCCCCCAATCCAAGTGAATGGGGCATTTTTCCTTATAATTTTGCTCTTTTCCTTGGAGGACAAATTTGGAGGGAACTGTGCAGCTAATAAGTAGTTGACTATGTCAAAAAACCATAGAGAGAGAACCTAAATGGCAAATAATTCTCATTTGGCAGTTGGTCATCAACCATTCCTTCCTCACCTGTAGGCAAAGCCGATCTGGACAAAAAATCTGCAACTACATTTTATTTGTGAGGCTTGTCAATGATAGTTAGATCAAACTGTTGTAACAAAAGAAACCATCTAATAATTCGGTCATTCACATCAGGTTTGTTCATAAAATATTTAATAGCAGCATGGTTAGTATGTACAATGATCTAGGAACCAGTGATGTAATATCTAAATTTATTCAAGGAATGGACAACAACTAGGAGCTCTTTTTAGTCACAGTGTAATTCAATTAATCTTTGGACAATTTTTTGTTGATGAAGTACATGGCATAAGGTAGCTTGTCATCTATCTGAACCAAATCTTCTCTTATAGCTTTTTCAGAGGCATCAGCATGGATGTGGAAAGGAAGAGCCCAATTTGGGCCTCAGAGTATAGGTACAATAGTCAACTTGTCCTTTAGGGTTTCTAGGGCCTCTTGGAAGTTTTCTGACCATGAAAATTCGAATTCCTTTGCCAATAGTCCAAAAAAGGTGAGGCTAACTTGGTGAAGTATTTTATGAATCTCCTCTAGTATCCATCTAAACCTAATAAACTCTTGACATCCCTTTTCTTCTGAGGAGTAGGGACCATATTTATGATGGTTATCTTATTTGGGTCCACTTGCAGTCCTTCCTGGGATATTGAGTGACTTAGAACAATCCTTGCATTCATCAAGAACTCACACTTCTTAGGACTAATGTATAATTTGTTTTGAATGAATTTGTTTAATACTTTTCCCAAGTTAGAGAGAGCCTCCAAGAAATCGCACCAATAGGGGGTGAAATCATCCATATAAATTTCCATAGAGTCATGGACTAGCTCTGCAAAGATGCTTAGAACTACCCTCTGAAAAGTGGCAGGGGCATTGCATAACCTAAAAGGAAGGACCCTATAAGCAAAGATACCCCAGGGACAAGTGAAGGTGGTTTTATCTTGGTCCTCTGGGCTGATCTGGGTCTGATTGTAACTGCTGAATCCATCCATGAAAGCGAAGAACTTCTTTCCTACCCGACGATTTAATACCTGGTCAATGAAAACGAGAGGGAAATGGTCCTTTCTTGTGGCTTTGTTTAGCTCTCTGTAGTCCACACAGATCCTCCACTTCCCATTTTTCTTTGGAACCAGAACCAGAGGAGACACCCACTCACTATATGAGATGGGGTAAATGAACCCTGCATCCAACAACTTCTACAGTTCTTCCTTAACTATATCCTTGAGGGTTGGGTTCATTCTCCTCTGAGGTTGGCGCACTAGCTTGCAGCCTTCCTTGATGTAAATGTGGTGAGTACACATTGAAGGGTGCACTCCCTTCATTTCCTTGTAACTCTAGGCAAAGGCATCCAGATGATTTCTTAGCATGTCACATAACTCCTCTTCTTGATGTACAAAGAGAGAGGGGTTGATTTTCAATGTTCTTTCTGGGCAAAATTCTATCATCTTGACATGAGTAGGACTTGAGTCAGCTAGGCACAAATCAGCCCAAGGATTATCTTCCGCTTTCTTCACTAACTCCTCAAGAGACATGGTTTTGGGGGGCTGATTTTGGAGGATTTTCTCATTCAGGTCATCTTCATCAGGTTTCTCCCCTCCTATTGTAGTATCTAGGGTACATATGGGTGAAGATTAGATTTCATCTTCCTCCTCCTCTTCTAACCATAAAGTTAAGTCATGCTCCAGAGATGGTTGAGTAGGAGTATACAAGACCAATTGTTTGGATAAATGCCCATTTTTAATGGTCATATTACTAGCCCTGCAACTTATGTAAGCATCAACAATGGCTAATCGTGGCCTTCCAAGGATGAGAGGATAACCATTGAACTTCGTCTTAGGTTGGAGAACTAAGAAGTCAATAGGGTATTCCCAGGAATCAATGGAGACCATTACATCCTCAACAGCTCCCTTAGGAGCTACTATGGACCTGTCTGCAAGCTGCAAGACTGTTGTGGTCTTTCTTAATGATCCTTGGAGATTCAGTTTAAGCATAGTTTCCTTAGTCATCACATTGATGACAACCACAAGATCGATCAAGATATGGGGGAAAATGATGCCATCAATGTGCACATCTCCCATAGGATTTCCAGGATCTAGATAATTTGGGAAAATCACCCGCCCCAACATTAAGTTAGATAGTTGTCCAATGACATTAATGGTAGGAGTGTCTTTCTTTCGCCTCCGAGGATGTTTGAAAAAAATATCCTTGATTAATTTTTTGTAGATGGGGACATCCTTGATAGCTTGGAGAAGTGGGATTTTAACACATAGGTTTTTCAGTTCACTCAAAAGTTCAGTCTCTTTTGGGGTGTGCTGGATAATAAATATATTAATCTCTCAGGAAAAGGAGGTGGATTTTCTTAAGGGACACTCTCCTCCTTTTCCTCTTCAAGCTCCTCAGGTGGAGATGGAGGTTGATTATCTGGAAGCACTCTTCTAGACCTAAGGTTTATTTCTTGAATTTCCACAGCATAGGCAAGGTAAGATGCTTCTCCACTGTAGACCTATTGTGCTTGTTTGTTGTTCGGGTTCAGATTTGGTTGAGCAGGCATCTGAGGTTTCTTAGGTGGAGCAAGGTGTAGGAGTTGTGGTTGAGATGGAGGTGGAGGCAGTAAAGCTAGAGATTGGTTGTATGGGGGCCTCCACCCCTAGGATGGTGCATTCCACTGAGGTTGTGGAGGAGCATATGGCTGAAATGGTTGGTTGGCAGGTTGGGAATGGTATTGAGGTGCAAAAGACTAGGGAGAAGGTGTGGACCATGAAGTATGAGCAGGAGGGCACTAATGATCCGAATCGGATCCATAAACAACTGTCATAGAACTGTGACTAAAACAGGTCGAAAAAATCCTTGAAGAATCCAAAACAACAATCGAAAACACCCTAAACCAGTGGCCATGGCAGCCGGCGTGGAACGACGAGGACCTCGGTCAAAGTGCACTGACCGAGGCCCATGGAGACTGTGTAGGAGGTCAAAATAGCCCCTGGGAGCCTCGGAATGGGAAAAGGAGTTGGTTTTCAATGCACGTTAGGCTGGGCAAACAGGGCTGAAATGGTAGGGCTTAAGCACTCAGTCACATCGGGGAGCCAGAGGACCGTGGGCGGAAAATAGAAAAGGCGCCAATCTATGATGGTGGGACCCACGGCCTGGAAACCGGCGGTTTGATCGGGATGCCCTTGAATGGTAAGAGGTTTTGGAGAAAGTGGAGCGATCACAATCAGTGATCGACGCGTGGCAGCGGAGGAGAGAGAAAAAACGCCGCGATCGCGCATTATTGGTCGAGCAAGTCAACCGTGCTCGACGTGCGAATGATGTTGGATCTGGCGGAGCCTAGATCGGACGACTGAGATTGCGCTCGATATACAGAGCAGAATCGACAGGGGATACAGTCGCGATTTAAGAGGATTTGGAATCCGTTGATCGCCACGGTGGAGAAAGCAACAAATCGACAAGTGGGCTGGCACAGTTTCGATGGAGACACGTGGCTACTTCCTGAGAATTATGCTGACGCTGAATAGGGAATTATAAGCACACAGGCGATAGGCGAATCGACACAGGAAGAAGAGGAAATGAACAGGCCGAGGAGCGAATGACTAAAGCCATGAATGGAGGTAGTTGAAAGGGAGACTAGAGGATCAGAAGGGAGATTCAGATTGAAGAGTCCAAGTGACCAAGAGAGACAGTGAACAGTGAATCCTGAGAGGAGGACTGAGCACAGAGAGCAGTAAAGCCAAGTAGAAGAGATAGAGGGTCGAGTTGACCATAGGGAGCATCAAGCACTAGGGAGCTTGAAGAATCAAGCCTTCCCATAGAGGAATCTGTTCGGATGGAGCATCATAGTTGGCTCTTTCCACTGTAGACCAAGGGTCACAGAGCAGGTAGGAAGAACAAGAGTTTGTGTACTCTAAGTGGCTTGGGGAATCCAAGAACCACCCTGCCAAGCAAACTCTACTTCAGGAGAACTCATATTGAGTCCCTATATTTTAATTTCTCTACTCAAAGACATAATAAAACAAGGCCACCACTAAAGCTGGACTGGAGACGTAGCCCTGGAGAATAGGGTGAACTCCTTATTAAAAATTGCTTGTGTCTTTGTTTCTGCTTACTGCATTTCTCTGTTGTCTCTCCATTCAAAATGTCTGTGTATTGGCAATCTAATCAATCTGTTGTTTCAATAACACAGAACACACACACCAACACATGAGTCTGTAATACCTTCTGTTAAATAAATCTTTACTGAGGTCACTCATAGGGTGATTATCAGATCAAGTGGTATCAGAGCTCTAGGCTATAAGGTTAGACAAGCTTGTGTTGGTTTAGTTGTGAATGATCACTAGATCAAAGCTCAAATTAGGAGAAGGAGAATTGGTGGAAACTAATCCTAAAATTGAGAGAGTCTATTCTCGAAAGACAATGTCAGAAGAAGGTTCTGCAGGGCTAGACCCTCAATTCCTAGAAAGTTTCCTAGCTATAAAGTCAATGGTGGAAGAAATGTATAGGGACTTTAGAAAGCATAAGGGTGAGGATTCATCAGGCTCTAAGCAAGATAAAGAAGAAGATGAACCTCATTCCCATGACCACTCCAAAGGGAAGGAAAAAGAAGAAAGCTTCCCTACACCTCCTAGTAGCCCTATGCATAATAAGAAAGCACCTTTGATTAAGTTAGATGTTAAATTTGATTTGCCTATATATGATGGAGAGTTGAATGCTGAAAAATTGAACAATTGGATAAGACAAATTGATGTGTATTGCAGGGTGCAGAACATAGACTCAGACAAGAGTAAGATTCAGCTAGCAAGCCTACACCTAGGAGGCACTGCCTTGGTTTGGTGGGAAGGCAGAACCCAAGCTGATGTGAAGAAGCATGGTAAGACCATCTCTGTCTAGAGTGACTTTGTTTCTACCATCAGAAAGCAGTTCTATCCATTGGCCTACATGCAACAAGCCATGATGAGTTGGCAAACTCTTCGGCAGTTGAAGAGGCAAAGTGTACAAGGGTATACTCAAGAGTTCCAAAAGAGAGCATTGATATTAGGTATTTCATTAGACTCACTAGAAACTCTTTTGAAGTACATTGGAGGTCTACACAGCTACATGAGGCACACTATCCTCATGTTTAATCCCACTAGTATAGATGAGGTATCTGTACAAGCTACTCATCTAGAAGCAAGAGGAAAGAATGGAAATCCAGAAGTTGGGGGACCATTCCAACCCACTGTAAGCAAAAGCAAGGAGAGAAGAAAGCAGAAATGGAAAGCAAGGAAGGCAAACACTGCACAAAAAGGCAAAGCTTCATGCACTCACTGTAAAAAGGAGGGGCGTGATGATGAGCACTGTTGGATTCTGCATCCAGAGCTGAGACCTAAGAAGTCTGAGGGCAAGAAGAAGATGACTGTTGCAATTATTCAGAAAGATTTGGGGTGAGACTCAGGAGATGAAACAATCATAGCAGCCACAGGTATAAAAGGTAAGAATTCTAGAGCATCTACTAGTAATTCTGCTCAATCTGTTATTGATGAAGAACATGAGAGAAAAAGGCGTGAGCTTTTCCATATTCGAGTTGTTTCCAAATATCAAAAGATTGATACTTTGTTTGATAGCGGCTCACAAGTAAATTGATTTCTGAAGCAATTGTAAAGAAATTGGGATTATCAACTACACCTCATAAGAAGCCATACCCATTAGGATGGTTAAATGATAAAGCACAACTACAAGTGACTAAATAGTGCAAACTCAAGTTTTCTTTTGGGTCAGCATTTGTAGATGAGGTTGAGTTAGATGTAATTCCTTTGGATATATGTGGAATTGTTTTAGGAAGTCCTTACTTGTATGATAGAAAGGCTATTTTCTATAGAGTTGAGAACAAGTATCTACTTGTTAAAGATGGAATCGAATACTTTGTAAGAGCTCATAAGCTCAAGAATAATTATACTCTCATAAACTCAGGACAGATGAAAAGAATGATAAATTCATGCAAACAGTTCTTACTAATGGTTGTAAAAGAAAAGAAAACTGATAAAACTGATGTATTTGAGGGCTGTAATTCTGATCAGCAAGCTGATATAGAAAAGATTGTTTCAGAGTATGATGTCTTGTTTCAAGAACCTCAAGGTCTGCCACCCAAAAAGGAAATAGTACATGATATTATTTTGCAGCAAGATGTTCCTTTGCCTAACATTGGGATGTATAGGTTATCTGCTTTAGAGAATGCTGAGATCAAGAAGCAGGTGCAGGAGTTGCTCGAGAAAGGGTTCATTAGGCCTAGCACATCACCATGTGGGTCACCAATCGTTTCGGTGAGAAAGAAAGATGGCTCATGGAGAATGTGAATTGATTACTGAGCACTGAATAAAATAACGATAAAAAATCGTTATCCCCTTCCTCGCATAGATGATCTTTTAGATCAATTGAAGGAAGCTGTTTATTTCACCAAGCTAGATTTGCACAGTGGATACCGTCAGGTCAGAGTTGCAGAGAAAGATGCATGGAAGATTGCTTTCAAAACAAAGTAGGGATCGTATGAATGGCTGGTTATGCCTTTTGGCTTGACCAATGCCCCTGCTACTTTCATGAGATCAATGAATGATGTACTCAGAAATTTTCTTGATGATTTTGTTATTGTGTATCTGGATGACATTCTGATTTTTAATAAAACATGGGAAGAACATTTAAAGCATGTTAAGCAAACATTAGATGTTTTAAAAAGAGAAAAAATTTATGTTAAACTCTCCAAATGTGAATTTGGAAAAACCTCTCTAAATTATTTGGGTCATATAGTAGGGGGAGGTGAATTGAAAATAGATCCCTCTAAAGTGGCAGTCATTGTAAATTGGCCGAAACCCAAGTCTACTACAGAAGTGAGAAGCTTCTTAGGAGCAGCACAGTATTGGAGGAAGTTCATTTCAAACTTTTCCTCAATTGCAGCTCCCTTACATTCTTTGACAGGATTGAACAAGGTGTTTCAGTGGGGAGGCAAACAGCAGAAAGCCTTCAACACCTTGAAAGACAAAATTAGTACAACACCTGTACTAGCACTGCCAGATCTACAGAGACCATTTGAGATACAAATTGATGCCAGTGACTATGCCATGGGAGTAGTGTTGACACAGCATGGTAAACCCATATGTTATCATTCTGAGACTTTTAATCCTGCAGTAGTTAACTATCCTACCTATGATAAAGAATTGTATGCATTAGTTCAGAGTGTGAAAAAGTGGAAACATTATTTAATGGGCAAAGAAGCAGTAATACATATTGATCATCAGCCACTTCAATATTTACACTCCCAAACTAAGTTGCAACAATCAAGACATTACAGATGGATGAGCTTTCTACAACAATTTCATTTAGTCATCAGATATAAAAAGGGCATACATAACAAGGTTGCAGACATGTTATCTAGACCCATTATAAATGCATCTACCATCCTTAAGCATAATTCTGTACTACATGAAAGCTACATAGAACAGTATGCTCAGGACGTGGACTTTAAAGATGTATATGCAACTTTGAGTCAAGGCAAGAGAGTAGAAGAATTGGACTATCATGTGAAGGACCGACTCTTATATCATTGTGGGAAACTCTGCATTCCACAAACTGAGAGAGCAAAGATAATTAGGGAAGCACACACTTCTCTAATATCAGGTCACTTTGGGGTAAGTAAAACAGTTGCACAGCTGCAAAGGTTCTGCTATTGGCCAAGAATGAGTGAGACAGTTTCTAGATATGTAAAGGGGTGTGCCATGTGTGCTAAAAGCAAGCCCAGTAACAGAAAACTAGGCCTGTACACTCCATTGCCAGTTCCTTCTCACCCTTGGGAGAGCATTTCCATGGATTTTGTTGGAGGACTACCTAAGTCTAGGAAAGGTCATGATTATCTATATGTTATTGTGGATAGGTTTAGCAAAATGTGTATTTTGATACCCTGTAGCAAACAGATTACAGCTGAACAAACTGCAAACTTATTCTTTGAACATGTATGGGTTCATTTTGGATTACCCACTTCTATTATATTTGATAAAGACACCTGATTTGTGGGGAAGTTTTGGTCCAGTCTGTGGGAACTAATGAACACCAAATTAAAGAAAAGCATAGCTTTTCATCCACAAACAGATGGCCAGACAAAAGTAGTAAACAGGACAGTGATGAAGTTACTGAGAGGATACTGCAGCAAACATCCTAAGCTTTGGGATGAGCACTTGTGCTATGTGCAGCATGTTTACAATAGAGCCAAACACTCTTCTACACAGAGATCTCCTTTTGAGACCTGCTTTGGTTTCATACCAAGGTCTCCCTTGGATTTTGTCTTTGGTAAATATACCATGGTTGATGGACACAGTGATGTGGACAAAGCAACTAGGTTCATTGAACAGATCCAGGAGATCCACCAGGCAGTACAGGAACAACTGGAAAAGAGCCAGTCCAAGTATAAGGCTAGGAATGATAAGCATTGGATGGAGCATAGTTTTCAAGTTGGAGACCAAGTCTGGCTATATATCAGCAAGGACAGGATGCAAGGTGAAGGTAAGAAGCTAAAACCTATCAAGTATGGACCCTTCAGGATACTTGAGAAGATTGGTGAAAATGCTTTTCGCCTTGATCTGCCAGCTTACATGCACATCTACTCAGTCGTGAACGTAGATTGCTTGAGATTGTTTGAACCTTCAATGATTGAGGACCCTGAAGAGCATAGTCAATTGCCTTCTGTTGATGATCTACTACCGGAATATCTTAATGAGCTGCAGGAAGATATAGTGCTGGACAGAAAGGTAAGGACGATGCATAGTGGACAGGTGGAATACCTTAGAATTGGGCTTAAAGGTTCGAAGCCGAGCAATGCGAAGTGGATTGAGATTGGACAAGTGAGACAGTGATTTCTTGACTTAGTCGATGCTTAAAAGAAAACCAACTTTTGGTGGTCCAAAAGCTTTTTAGTTGGGAGGCCGTGATCCGAATCGGATCCATAAACAATTGTCATAGAACCGTGACTAAAACAGGTCGAACAAATCCTTGAACAATCCAAAACAGTAATCGAAAACACCCTGAACCAGTGTCCATGGCAGCCGGCATGGAACGACGGGGACCTCAGTCAAAGCGCGCTGACCAAGGCCCATGGAGACTGCACAAGAGGTCAAAATAGTCCCTGGGAGCCCCAGAATGGGAAAAGGAGCTAGTTTTCGATGCGCATTAGCGCATCACTGGGAAAACAGGGCCGAAATGGTAGGGCTTAAGCACTCGGTCACATCGGGGAGCCAAAGGACCGCGGGCGGAAAACAGAAAAGGCACCAATGTACGATGGTGGGACCCACGACCTGGAAACCAGCGGTTTGATCGGGACGCCCTTGAACGGTAAGAGGTTTTGGAGAAAGTGGAGCGATCACAATTAGCGATCGATGCGTGGCAGTGGAGGAGAGAGAAAAACTGCCGCGATCGCGCGTTATCGGTCGAGCAAGTCAATTGTGCTCGACGTGCGAATGCCGTTGGATCTGGCGAAGCCTAGATCGGAAGGCTAAGATTGCGCCGTATAGACAGAGCAGAATCGACAGGGGATAAAGCCGTGATTTAAGAGGATTTGGAATCCGTTGACCACCACGGTGGAGAAAGCAACGAATTGACAAGCGGGCTGGCGCAGTTCTGATGGAGACACATGGCTACTTCCTAAGCATTATACTAACGCTGAACAGGGAATTCCAAGCACACAAGCGACAGGCGAATCGACGCAGGAAGAAGAGGAAACAAACAGGCCAAGGAGAAAATGACTAAAGCCATGAATGGGGGTAGTCGAAAGGGAGACTAGAGGATCAGAAGGGAGATTCAGATCGAAGAGTCCAAGTGACCAAGAGAGACAGTGAATAGTGAACCCTGAGAGGAGGACTGAGCACAGAGAGCAGTAAAGGCAAGCAGAGGAGACAGAGGGCCGAGCTGACCACAGGCAGCGTCGAGCACCAGGGAGCTTGAAGAATCAAGCCTTCCCATAGAGGAATCTGTCCGGATGGAGCATCACAGTTGGCTCTTTCCACTATAGACCGAGGGTCACAGAGCGGGTAGGAAGAACAAGAGTCTATGTACTTTAAGTGGCTTGGGGAATCCAAGAACCACCCTACCAAGCAAACTCTGCTTCAGGAGAACTCATATTGAGTCCCTGTATTGTAATTTCTCTACTCAAAGACATAATAAAACAAGGCCACCACTGAAGCTGGACCAGAGACGTAGCCCTGGAGAATAGGGTGAACTCCTTATTAAAAATTGCTTGTGTCTTTGTGTCTGCTTACTACATTTCTCTGCTGTCTTTCCATTCAAAATGTCTGTGTATTGGCAATCTGATCGATCCATTGTTTAAATAACACAAAACACACACACCAGCACATGAGTCTATAATACCTTCTATTAAATAAATCTTTACTGAGGTCACTCATAGGGTGATTATCAGATAAACCAAGGGGGAATGGAGGTATTTTGGTTAGGGTTGTAATATGAATAGGATGCCCCTTGCATGCCTTACAGGTATGGTCGAGGTCCTTGAGGCCTCCTTTGGTTGATATAGTAAAGTTGTTCAGCCACCCCTTCAGTTCCTTGATACACAGCTTTTAACCCAGGCAGAGAAGGGAACTTGTCTGTGGAGTGGTTCTCCTCACAGACCGAGCACATTTCTATAAGATTCGATGGACATTTGTTCATAGGGTGCCTCTTGGTGCATCTAGGGTAGAAGACAACTAAGGCTCTTTCTACTTCCTCCTGCTTCCTCTTGATCTACATGGTGTCCATTTGTAGAGAAAGGGTATGCAACATTTCACTCTTGAAGTCTTCCAACATGTTCCCAATTTCACTTTTTATGGATGTGTTAGAGGAGGATGAACTGGACAAACCTTGACTAGCACTACCCTTCTTTCTAGCTGCCCTAAAATGATTTCTGAAAACTGTCTTGATATCAATATAGGGTAACTAATAGATGTCCCCTCCTGACAACATGTTTAGGGTTTCTAGGAGATCTTCCTTGATCCCTCTAAGAAGGACTATCTTAAGTGATTAAGGATCATGGGTGCACCTAGCCCTTTTGTAGCTGACTTGGAACCTTTCCTCATAATATTCCAAAGATTTATAATGTCCCAAGGTCATTCTAAAAGTTTCCTCTTTGGTATCTTTGGACCTATAATAGTCCCTATACTTATTATTGAAGGTAAACCCATGAACCAACACAAGGCTACATATGTAAGGGTGGATGGGAACAATTTCAACTTTTGATCATCATAGGTGTAGTCATAAGTTCTCCACATGACAAAAAACTTGAACAAAAAGGTATC
Source organism: Pinus tabuliformis (assembly GCA_031772625.1). Lineage (NCBI taxonomy): Eukaryota > Viridiplantae > Streptophyta > Pinopsida > Pinales > Pinaceae > Pinus > Pinus tabuliformis. Next base: position 1,267,763,295 of record CM062819.1, on the reverse strand, counting down.
TGGGTCCTCTGAGGTTGGGCCATGGAAGTGAGTAAGGGCAGAGGGGCTTATGTTTTTCATCCTAGCATCCCCATTAGTTTCTCTAATGGGAAAATCACTCTCAAATTTATACAATTCTCTTTCTTTGTCTCCAATCCCATTTATATTTTCTGGGAAGAGGGAAGGTTTTTCTATCCTCTAGCTCACAACCACCGAAGAAGAGGGAAGGTTGGTTGTTCGATGTGGTGGGGTATTTGGAAAAAAATTCCCTAAGTTGTCTCTACTCCTACGAGACATGAAAGGAGTTTTTATTTGTAAAAGTATGATTCGGATTATCCACAGTATTATGTTCAATATGTTGACATTTCGAACCCCAAAGGGGTTCCATCATTAGGATAGAAAAATGATAGATTATGAAAGATCTCATTCCATGTATCCCCTCTGTACGGATTATTTGGAAAAGTATGATCCAGATTATCCACAATATTATGTTCAATATGTCGACGTTTCGAACCCCAAAAGGGGTCCATCATCAAGACATAAAAATGATAGATTATGAAATATCTCATTCCATGTATCCCCTTCATACAGGGAAGTTATGTTAGACTTTAAGCTTCTGTGGTAGATTTTTGGAAAAGTATGATCCGGATTATCCATAGTATTATGTTCAATATGTCAACATTTCGAACCTCAAAGGGGGTCTATCATCAAGAGAGAAAAATGATAGATTATGAAAGATCTCATTCCATGTATCCCCTCCGTATAGGGAAGTTATGTTAGAATTTAAGCTTTTGTGGTAGATTTTTGGAAATGTATGATCCGGATTATCCACAGTATTATGTTCAATATGTCAACGTTTCGAACCTCAAAGGGGGTCCATCATCAGGACAAAAAAGTGATAGATTATGAAAGATCTCATTCCATGTATCCCCTCTGTACAGGGAAGTTATGTTAGACTTTAAGCTTCTGTGGTATATTTTTGGAAAATTATGATCCGGATTATCCACAGTATTATGTTCAATATGTCAATGTTTCGAACCCCAAAGGGGGTCCATCATCAGGACAGAAAAATGATAGATTATGAAATATCTCATTCCATGTATCCCCTCCATACATGGAAGTTATGTTAGACTTTAAGTTTCTGTGGTAGATTTTTGGAAAAGTATGATCCCAATTATCCACAGTATTATGTTCAATATGTCGATGTTTCGAACCCCAAAAGGGGTTCATCATCAGGACAAAAAAATGATAGATTATGAAAGATCTCATTCCATGTATCCCCTTCGTACAGGGAAGTAATGTTAGACTTTAAGCTTCTGTGGTATTGTCGTGGCGGAAAAAGTCGTTTGTGCGGACACAACTGACCTCCCTAGGAGTCTAAACTCTCTAGCGACAAACAAGACAAAATGGAGCGATCTTTCTCTAAATACACCTTTTAAAACATGAAAACTACAAGTGTTTAGGCTTACCTTATTCCAAAACGCTGTTGTTGTAGTTCGTCCTTGCCGATCCGGATGAGCTCCTCCTTCACATCAATTCCTGCAACCACAAACAATCAAACAATTACCAAGCACTTGCATCTCATATAATAAAACATATATTCAACATGCAGACCAAGGAACACATGAAATAACTCATTAACACAAGCTATTGAGAAAAATGAACCAGTTTGTATTAATAACGAAACAAAGAAACTCTTACAACCTGGCCTTGGTGTTGTGCAAGTTCCTCCCAGGGTCCATCAAGGGTTTTCCTCTACTTTGACAAAGCTCACCCACTTCCAAGTAGAATCAAGCAAAGACAATCTCTCCTCACAAGGTTCTAAATGGGAGTCCTAATTCCTGCAGCATTTACCCAAAGAAAATGTATAGCTTCAACCTCTCCTCCCTCTGGCTCAATGCCTTTATTTATAGTGTTGTAAAGAGGTTATTCAGGTCCACCATCAATGGGATAATCCCCCTCTTTGGGTGGGATAGCTCCCTTATTGATGGGATAAGTTCCTCCTTAATAGGGATACATGAACCAACTGGAGGCGCATCCATTTCATCAAACCGACCTCTAGAAAGTTCTAGAAGTAACCACAAGTAACTTTTTTAAGATGAAACTTGCGCATTTTGCCTTTTACAGAAGGACGCACCTGTCCCTTAACATACAGAGCGTCCTAGGACGCAGCTTTTGTGAACATTGTGAGTGTCCCCGCAGGTAAGGCTTGAGAGAACCTGCGTCCCCAGAGATAAACACATTTTTTACAAGACTTTCTCTCTTCTTTGAGTTTGAGATGGATAGCAGAGGCATAAGACTTGCCTAAGAGGGTAGCATGACTGTTGATTGAGCCATACTAACTGTAAATAGTCATGGTGACATTTTTTAGTGTAACAGATTGCCCCCTAAAGTGCGAAGCCTGGAATAGATTAGGGTTTTGTAATTCTAGGAAGGGTGAAGCGCTTTATCATTTCAAGGATTGTCTTGTGGATGACCTGGTTGGAACCTGCAATTTTCAACACAAAATACATTTATATCATCACTGAGGTAGGCATTCCCATACTCAGATTCAAAACTTTAACTAATGGACTAACTACTCTGATACAGGAATGATCTTGCAGTACATCATTTTTATAGACTTTTGTAGACACAGTATAGACGCAGCCATCTGTTTATGATTAGTCTACATAGATAATGAATACAAAACTCCTCGCAGCCTGGATGGTAGAAACTAGATCCAGGGTCTTCACTTCTACTTCCCGAATTGGTACGATTCTAGCCATGTGATTAAATGATTTGATGTCGAACATGTTAGAAACCACTTGATTACCAGTCGATGATGTAAACTGTTAACAAGCGTGAGAGAGACCACCAGTAATGTCAATGGTTCTCAAAGTACCAAGCACAACCCATGAAATGTGAATAGATGTTTTGATGTCGAACACTTCACGGAATCCTTTGATCGAAAGTCAATGATGTAAACTGACGTCAAAGGCGAGAAACCTGCCATTGATGCATGCAGACTTCAAGGTACTGTCGATTCCTAAGTCATCTTTCTAGATAATGTGTCGATGTCGATAGAAAGTCACCCGTTGCAGGCAAGCCCGCAACACGAAATCATTGTTCAAGTTGAAGAAATGTTGCTGTAAGGACTGACTCAGGGATGGTCAAATGGATGACAAGTATTTTGCAGATGAAAGTTTTGCTTGCAGACCTCTTGAACACATAACGGCACGACATATGGCTTGGTGACGAATAACTCAAAGTTAATCCCCGGAACCCGGTTAAAGACTTTCAAAGTGGTTTGATCAACTGTGAGGTAAAAGATTTCCCAACCCAGGTGAATGAAAAAGTGTCGTGTTCAAGAGTGGTAATAAAGTTTCTTTCGAGACAAAAGGTAACAAACAGGTTCATTCTTCTCTCTTTTCCCCCACCATTTCTGGCAAGTACCTCTTTATTTTTAACAAGCTTGAGGAGGATAACATATGCTTGATTATAAGCTCATCCTTCGGACGAGTCCAACCTAGTTTAAATTTGAACCCTAGGAAGGAGTGGTTCGTTCCTGTTTGTAATTGAACAGGTCCTCTACTGTAAAAGTTTAACGAGCCCAGTATAGGAGAAACTCGGCGTTTTTCAATTTTAGAGAGTCTGAAAAAACTAAAGGAGACTCCACGTTGAACTTTTTCGTACATTTGTGTCCCTCAAGCTCGAAAAAGTATAAAATAATACCTGGGGGAACCGCTTGATCTTGCGACCAAGGAGTACTTTCATAATAGTGTCGTTGACCTGAAAAGTAAAAAGCGATCAAGGACACGTCGTTTTATTTCCTTATCGAGTTTGAAACGACAAAAACCCGGCAATCTTTTCCTGATTTTGCAGTCAGAAAAGAGCTAAAAGGGGACCGTCTTTTAATTCCGTTTTAACGAGTGTAAAAGAAATGCTCGGTGATATTTTCATGTTTTAGGAGTCAGAAAAGGGCTTAAAAGATGACTCTGATATTTTTGTTTGTGAAAAATGACAATTTCCCTCGAAATCCCTTTGTCCTGCACAAAAGCAACACATTACTCATACCTGTTTAAAATAGGCAAAAATACATCGAAAAACATCTTTTCATGGTAAAAAATGAACTAATTCATCCAAAAAACCTATAAAAAGACCTTTTACCATGTCATTTTTACCGTTTGACTGTTGAGGTTGAAAAAGGAGCTTTTGACAAGAAACTTCCCGTGGTCGCTGCGGAAAATTCGACCGTCGGAATCGAACGCCGTCTTATCCAGGTATTTTACACATCCTACTCTGCATTTCTATCCGTTTAGAATTAATTTTTAGGTCTTAGTTTCATTTTTTGGGGGGGTTTTGGTTTTGGAATGCGCCTCTCGGCGGACGCGGGTGCCCTTCGGGTGACCCGCGTCCCCCGACTTTTTCCTATACAGGAAAATGGTCGGAAGACGCAGTCCGCCTTCAGGCCAGCCGCGTTCGGGCGCCCTGTGTTGTAAAGGCGGGGTGCGTCTTCCGTGAAACGCGCATTTCAAAACCCCAACCCCCTCAAATAATTATCTAAAAATTCCTAAATCAATTTCTAATGACTATTTCTGGTGTGCATGGCATTAACCATGTTAGATTGGAGAGAAAGAGAGCATGTAGAGGATGATGAAGCTGCAATAAATCATCAACCTTCCCTGGATGCCCTAAGAGCATGCGGGTTATACAAATACTGGACCATACCGGGCATGAGGGGCCAGGTAAGATTCTTGGAATGGCTGGTTGAGCGATGGAACGTTCAAGAACAATGCTTTTACATAGGAGGGCACCAGCTCGAGATAGAGCCCTCGGATGTATACTTTCTCACTGGCTTGCCGAACAGAGGCGAGCAACTCAGTCTTGCGGGAACTAGGCCGGGTGGCCAATCCCTTGATAGTCTCCGCGACGAGTGGTGCACACCTGGGGCTCACCATTCGAAAGGCATAGAGATAAAACACATCACTCTGCGTGAACTCAAAGTCATAGCGTTCACGGTTACCAGAATTTGCGGCGCGGCCGCTTTACACATTGCTTCCGGATCCCAAATGCGGATGGCAATTGACTGTTACCAAGGCACCATTTTCAACTGGTGTGAAGCTGTGTCGGCTCATATGAAGAGCCAACTGACCAAGGCAAAGAACGGACGACTAAAGACTTTTGGATATGGGCCTCTAGTCGTGAGCTTTGCCTTGGAGAGAGTTCCAATGCTGATCCCTCAGCAACTCACTGTTGATATCTTGGGTCCTCGGGAGCCAAAGCTGATACGATGGGTTGCGGTGATGGCTCGGCATCCTGACGAGGGCACGGCGGTGGTTCAATTCTCAGATAGTTACTTTCACTGGTTAGAGGACCAGGTTTTTTCGATACAGGACTTTCCGTATGCCGGAGTGGATTTTAGAGGTGATCCGGACATGGTTCTTCCACCGGGAGAACAATGGGATGACAGAGGTACTTTATTTTTCACAAGTTTTCTAATTATGTATTTTTTATTTTTCATATATATCGTCTCAAAACTAACAGTAAAAATTTTCAAAATGCAGATGTTGGTCCACAGCGTCCAGCCAACCTCCGGCCTTTTGATAGACTACATCCAGCTCCACCGGTACCGGCCCTGCAGGACGCGGCTGCAGAAGTACTAGCTGAGTTGGAGCATGATCTAGAGCGTCTCACGGCAGATATACCTGAGACTACTATGGACGACATTCCTACCAGGCTTCAGCGCTTCGTAGTCGCGGTCCCTGGACCGTTTAGGAGATTTTTGTGTAAGGTAGCCCGCGCAGTGGTGTCATACAGAGAGCACCACCAGTGATTGACTAGTCACTTTTGTAGTCACATGTGACATTTTGACTTTTTGTACTTATCATTTTTGCCGATCATAAGGTGTTTTTCAACCTATGATCGAAGACGATGTATATTTTTTGACACACTCCTATCTATATATATATCACTATTACCGGCTTATCTTGTTTAACATATGTGATGAAATGTTTTTAAATTTACTTGCATGATTATCGTAAATGTCTGTCCAACATTCGAGAAGCAATTGCATCTGCTAATGTATTTAAAGACCTTGGAATATGCTGATATTCAATGTAATCAAATTCACGTTCCAAGAGACGCACTCTCAAAAACAACCTTAATAACACAGGATTTCTAATGGCATAAACTCTATTAAGCTGTAATACAACAAGTTCAGAATCTAACCTCACTATCAAACGTCGAATTCCAAATGAAATAGATTCGGATAATAATTCAACCACTGCACTGTATTCTGCAATGTTGTTCGTTGTTTGACCGAGGCTTACCCCATGCATAGAAACTAACTCGTCAGAGGGCGAATAGATAACCCAAGCTGCGGAAGAGATATTCCGTGTACTACGACAAGCACCATCAGCAAATCCAATGTATGTTTGGAGAGGCGTCGACATCTGCAATATCAAGAGTAAAACCAAGATAAGCCAAAATAACGACGAAAAACACACTCTCTAAGCTAAGCACACTGACTAAACTAACAAACACGCTAGCTAGAAAGAAAATCTAACCTATCTAAAAATTTCTCCATACCCACCATTTAAGCATAATACCTCTTTAGGTAAAGTCCATTTCTGGGTTTACCCAAAGAGTCCCCATCAAAATCAACCAGCTCATAAGCCCCTTTTGCTAGCTTTCGCTTTACAATGTAGGGTCCATGCCACATAGGAACGAATTTTCCAGCACCTAGCTTATCGTTAGCTTGATCATATAATAGCACTAGGTCTCCTTCCGAAAAACTTTCTATCATACTGAGCTTTCATTTGTTTCGCGTGAGTCTCGATTGCCAATGTAGCGTCACGTCGAGTCTCATCTAATTTAGCCAAGTACAATAAACGTTTCTCCTCTTCGGAAGTAGCTGGAAGTAATTCGACAGCCATTTGAAGTGATGGGATTTCGCATTCAATGGGTAACACAGCTTCCAAGCCATAAACTAGCTGGAAAGGAGTGAACCCTGTTGAATTTTTCACTGAGGTTCGGTATGCCCATAGCGCTGAAAATAACATGTTGTGCCAATTCGACCGATGAACACCAATGGTTCGTCGGATCATGATAACTAGAACTTTGTTGATAGACTCAACCAAACCGTTGGCTTGCGGATAATAAGGAGTAGAGCTATCGTGGCGCAAACCAAGCTGGCTTGTAAGCTCAGTCATCATGATGTTTCGAAAATGGCTCCCATGGTCAGTAATGATTGCTTGTGGGACACCAAACCTAGTTATGATATGATTGAATACGAAAACTGCAGCTGTTTTGCCGCTTGCGTCGAATGTAGGCATCGCCTCGGCCCACTTAGTAAAATAATCAACCGCAAGGATGATATACGCATGCCCCCCGGCCGAGTGAGGGTTACAAGTAATAAAGTCGATACCCCATTTGGCGAATGGACCAACGGCAATTATAGGGTGGAGAGGAGCAGGTGGAGCGCGCATCTTGCGATCAAACACTTGACAGTTGTGGCACTTCCTGACTGCAATGATACAATCCTTAAACATAGACGGCCAGAAATAGCCAGCGCGCAACACCTTCTGAGCTGTGGCATACCCAGACATATGACCGCCACATGCTCCAGAGTGACAATCATTCAAAACTCTCTCAGCCTCTTCGTGAGTTAAACAACGTCGAAAAACTAAGTCTGCCCCCCGGCGATAAAGTGTATCTCCAATAATTTTGTATGGCTGGGATTGAAACCGAATTTTTCGACGTTCCGCTTTGGAAGCTTCAGGCCGAAAGGTTTGGGTTTGGAGATAGATGATTATATCCCCGTACCACGGATCTACAGTACTAATAAGAAACAAAGATTCGTCCGCAATGGACTCTTCTGCCACAGTCTCTGTGTCAGCACTCGGGAAATCACACATCAATTCCGCAAAAACTAAGGATTTCTTAGACTTGGACTTCTCGAACTCCAAGTCGAACTCTTGCAGGATGACAATCCATTTAGAGTACTTGCCCCCTAGCAGTTGTTTTGTCAAAATATAAATCATAGGGTTGCAATCCGAAATAACTGTAGTTTTACGGAGAAGAATGTAGTGACGAAAACGCTGGACAGCTTGAACGGCTGCCAGGGCCAATTTCTCCACATGCGAATATTTTAACTCAGTGGGATTTAAGGTCCTACTAAGATAATATATCACATGTTCCGCTCCGAATTCATCTTCTTGAACTAACACCATTCCAATGGTGGAATGCGAAGCTGCGAGGTATAAGAAGTAGTCCTGGTTGTAGTTGGGAGGATGCAACAACGGTGCATGGGTCAACGCGTGTTTAAGTGCATCAAAAGATTGTTGGGCAATCTCGTCCCAAAAGAATTGTGCGTTCTGTTTCAACAACCGTGTAAAACCTTTAGTGACCTCGGCGTAGTTTGGGATGAATCGGCGTAAAAAGTTCGCTTTCCCTTGCAAACTTTGGAGTTGGCGCAAACTCGAAGGAGGAGGCAATTTGATGATAGCCTCGACTTTCGAGGGATCGACGCGAATGCCGGCTTTTGAAACAACAAATCCCAGCAATCGACCTGTTTCTATACAGAAAACACACTTGTGGGGATTCAACCGAATTCGATAATGCCTACACCTCATAAAGATTGCTCGTAGGTGGACAAGGTGATCAGCTCGATGTAAAGAATGAGCAGGCAAATCATCGAGATAGGGTTGCACAATGTGCTTGATGTCATGAAATGCATAAGACATCGCCCGTTGAAAAGTGGCCCCGGCATTCTTAAGCCCAAAAGGTAATTTGCAATAAGCAAATGTCCCCCATGGACAAATGAATGCCGTTTTTGGTTGGTCGGCAGGTAGAATATTGATTTGATTATAGCCTGAAAAGCCATCCATAAAGGAAAACATTTCACTTCCGGCACAATCATCAATAATTTGATCGATATAAGGCGTAGGATAGTTGTCTTTTGGACAAGCTCGATTTATATCCCTATAGTCGATACAGATTCTTATTGTTCCTTGTTTCTTGTTGACCGGAACAATATTCGATACCCAATCCGTTAACGGGATCGGATAAATGAAACCTGCTTTCAACAGCTTTTCGACTTCTGCTTTAATCGCAGCCGCTTTTCGAGGGTGAATCTGACGCAACCGTTGCCGGACGGGTTTAGCATCCGGGTAGGTCTTTATTTCATGAACAACAATGGCAGGATCGATTCCCGGCATTTCCTCGTAAGACCAGGCAAACACATCGCGGAATTCTTGGAATAGGGCCTTGTAAGTTTGGATTTCTTCTTCTGTACATGCGGCACCTATATGAATGTTTCCTCGATTCCGGGCTTCACTGAAATATCAATGGGAATAGTACGAGAAATATTCCCTAAATTCAACTCTGAATCAGAATGTTTCGTTGGATCCTGAGCGTCTTTGACATATTCAGCGGTAAAGATAGATGAAAAATCATTTTCAAATGCATCATCCTTAGGTAAAAACGAAGATCTGTGATGGAGATCCTCCCATGGTAGATCATCTACACTTAGGATTTCGCGAAGTTGTTCGTCAGATGACACGACTTCGGGAAACGCTATCCGTTCTAAGGGTGAGGTGAAAAGTGATTCTTCACTGACCACATTCATTTGGTCGATTTCGGTTGAATGCGAGTCGGTAAAAGACATGACAGCTTCATAAGCAATTTCATATGGACTCAAAGGCATAGCATCACCGAATGAGTCTATCTCAGAGTCAGATGGGACAATCCAAGGATCGTCATAAATAATATTTTCTGATGTAATCATATGAATTGTTGCAAACGAAGGATCTGCGTTGAGTGGAGGGAGAGGAAAAGTTCCCAGTAAACCGGAATCCTTAACTAAACCTACACCAATGTCCCTATAAGGGATTGTCGTCTTACCGACATGCTGGATACTCTCTGAAGAGGCTGGGTCGGATGAAAAGTATGTCAGCTGATCAATAGTCACGATCTTACCGTTATGTGGAAACTTAATTACTCTGAAGACCGATGAAACGACCGCTGTCATAGCATATGACCAACTTCGACCCAAAAGAAGGTTGTAGTCTAGAGGGGCATCAACCACTTCCACATCCAGACTAACGGTTTTACCTTCTACCCCTATAGGCAATTCTTGTAGAATACCAAACGGACGGAACCCACGGCCATCAAAGGCCTTAAGGATGGTGGGGGATTGGTTCAACGAAGGAGAACCAAGGGATCTCCAACATTGAATCGACATAATACACGTAGAAGCTCCCTCATCAATCACAGTCCGATGAATAGGCCTGTTTTTGACTATCACTGGAATTTGGAAAGCCATTTGATGGGGGAGACGCGGTGTACTATTTTCTAGATCGAAGATCATTAGATTCGGGTCCTGAACATCAACAGCTCCGATAGCCGACAAAAGCAATTTTCGTTGTGCTGGGCATGATTGCAGCACTTCTAACGCCGACATTGCTGAGGGTGAAACAGCTAAGTCCTCAACAATGTTGTAATTCTGGGCTGCTCTCGCATGTGGATTGAAAGCAGACCTTCGAAGTACACCCTTGGCGGGCGGCTTAATCACTAAGTCTGGGTTAGGTTTTTCGATCTGTAGTGGATCGGAACCAGGAGCTGAGGTTGATGGGTTAGAGTGAGAAGATTCTGCTTCCTTACCATCAACAGGATTCTTACTACCATAATCTTGCGATCGAGTCGCAATCCTCACATGAGACATCATCAAAATGGGTTCTTCACTGGCATTCGAAGAAGAACCTATCATCTTATTCTCCTGCTCCGGAAATGGATTTTTTAACACAGCAGGAGTGGGAGAACCTTTGACTATTTTCACAACCTCGGCCCGATGAGGGCAATCTCTCGTAAAATGATCCTCTTCACAAATAAGACAAGGATATCGAGGTTTGCGCTTTTCGTCATTGGTTTCCGACTTTTCTGTTTTCTCCTTCGGAGCCTTGTCTGCTTTAGCCTTCTTCTTTCCTTTCTTCTTTCCACCGTTTTTTGATTTGGCCGTAGATGACTCTACAGCGTGAATATCGGCGGTAAGTTCAGGAGAAGACTCTCCTGTCGGAGAATCAGGCAAAGTGATAATTGGAGTAGTTGAAGCCTTGGAAGACTTCTTCTTGCTCTTTGTATTCACGATACCAATCATACCATCAGCGGCATGAGATCCCGAAGGAGCAGCAGCGATTTGATTCGACTTTGGAAGATCCGGAATCTTCTCGTGTAATGTACCCGACTGAGTGTAAACTAAGTCAAGGTATTGTGCCTGAGCAATGACTTGCTCCTCAGTAACTACTCCGGCCTTAGCTACATCTTCAGTAATCTTCGGTAATAATGATTTGACAAACCATTCAGCTAAGATTTGGTCCGGGATAAAAACTTTCACTAACCTCCTACGACGTCTCCACTCATGGATGTGATCAGAAATGTACGTGGACGTCGATTGTTTTAGTGAAGTTAATAACTCCGTGCCGTTATCGTATCTGACCGGCAACTGAAAGTGAGTTAAGAACGAGGTAGCTAACTGGCTAAAGTTGTAAAAAGAGGCCCGTGGTAACTCAATGTACCACTTGGCCGCGAGACCAATGAGTGTACGCTGGAAAAGACGTAAGCGGATCGAATCATCCGAGATAGAATTTGAAGCACACCAGAGGTGGTAAGTCATCACGTGATTGGACGGATCCTCTCCAGACTTACCTTCGAACTTGGGTATATCACTGGGCAACTTATTTGGCATTGGCGGCCAGAACGGAAGATATTGAATTGGATCGTTCGTTAGGCGCGTCAAGTCTGGTAAATCCAAAGTTGCGATAAACGGTAACTGCCGGTTAGGATCTCTAAAACTCTGGGTCACAATACCAGCCCCAGGAGGAGGATATCCAGGATAACTAGGAACAGGAGTCGCATTTGGGATATTATATCCTCCTGGAAAACCAGGATTAACCGGACCGTACTGGGGTTGTTGAGGTTGTTGATAAGTGTACCCAGGATACGGTTGATACTGGTAAACCGGTTGTTGGACAGCTTGCCCATGTTGGTACTGTCCCTGGTACGGAGGTTGAACAAATTGAGGTTGAGTAGTAACAACCGTACTTATACCAGGCTGACCTATAGGCATCTGGACCGTGGTTTGAATCGTAGATCCAGACAACGGTAAAGATGTCTGAGGTGTGGTAACAGGGACAGTAGAAACTGGAGCCGTCGATACTCCAGAAGTAAGTATGGTAGATGTAGCGGTAGTTGCAGCAGCCGTTTGAGATGGAGTACTAGGTGCAATTGACGGCTGAGTAACTACCGAAGTTACAGAAGTTTGAACATTTGGCTGGACAGGTTGCGGTTGCTGGGTTGGACCAGAAACTACGGGTTGTCCAGCTTGAGGAACCATCTGTACACTTGGCTGCAACACCTGTTGACCCTGTGATGGATCCCACACTAACATTCCAGGGTATTGACCCGTAACAGGTTGAGGATACTGAGATCCATAACCGGATTGAGGGTAGGATTGATAATTGTAAGGTGCAGTTCCCATACTTGGAACATATGACTGACCTTGAGGCGGTTGATAACCTTGACTCGAGTATTGACCTTGAGGTTGATAACCTTGAGGTAAATACTGATACTGGGGTTGACCTTGACCTTGAGGTTGGTACCCTTGAGGTTGATAACCTTGGGGTTGATACCCTTGAGGTTGCCATCCTTGAGGTTGCCATCCTTGAGGTTGATATTGATACTGAGGTTGACCCTGGGGTACATATTGAGGCTGGGGTTGACCTTGAGGCGCGTATTGCACCATAGGTGCATACTGACTTTGAGGTTGCCCCCCAGACACGATTTGTGTACCTTGAGGTTGCCCCCCAGGCGTTAACTGCGGTTGCCCCCCAGGCGGTAATTGGCCACCTTGAGGTTGAGAAACGGGAACTGAACCTGACATCATGTAAATGTCTCCTACACCCAATGGTACATTACCACTGTTTCCAATTAATAACCCACGATCAACGGGTTGAGGAGATGCTCCCGCAAAGGTACCAGAAAGAGATTGATACCCAGTGGGGACAGAAGGACCGCCGTGTAAGAAAGATTCAGGACTTTGAGTAAACACGGACGACTGACCAGACATATTTACAGGAGTATAAATACCTCCAGGTGGAAAAGGAGTACGAGGTGGAGAAAAACCTACCCCTGAGTTGTCTAAATAATTGGTTAACGAAAGGTACCAAGTAGTACTTCTAGGAGGACTGTAAAAGATGGATTCACGCTCCCTTAGATCAATAGTAAGTTGACCTTCAAGGTTAGAGACACCTATATCCTCCTCTGGAGCAAGTTCTTCTATAGCAATCAAACCAGTAGGAAGATTTTCGGTGATAATTCTTTCTATTCTCGGTGAATCTGGAACACTAGAAGTTGGAGTAACAGGTTCAGATATTTCAGGTTCTTCGCCTGTATCACTAGCAGATGAAAAACTACCAACAAGCTCAGAAACTGAAACAGCTTCGGGATTATAACCTGTCTCTAAACTTTGGTAATCTGGATGGACTACCAAGGAAGATTCTCCTTCTTCAGGTGAACCTACTCTACTGTCACTAGGAGGAGTTACAAGGACCTTTAACCCTTCGTACTGACCCGGAATGTCTTCAGGAGATTCACCCCGCGATTTACGGAGTTTTCTTAACAAATCTATTCCGGTAACAATCTCAGGAGACTTGCCCTGAAGTCGACGGGACTGTCTCGGTAATTCCGCCACAATTAAAGATTTTTAACTACAACACACGAAAACAAAGTAAAAATTTCAAATCAAACCACCTAAAGTCTTCTAAAGAAGCAAACAAATTTGAAGCACACGCCTAAAGAATCTAGAGCGTCAAACCAAACACAAACAGTAGTCTTCCGGACCAAAAGCGCTAGTTGGTGATTAGGCCCAACCTCGCTGGATTCAGTACAGAAATGGCGGGTGGAACAGTTACCCCGACAACCTGCTTAATGAATAGACCGGCACAAGTTCCTCCACTTTAACCGTCTCGAAGTGAAGTGAACCCCCCGGAAAATCCAAGTGAGTATAACCGACGTCTGCTCCAGGTACAGTGGGACCTTCCCTCCACCGTCACCTCGGTAGAACCCTAAAGATTATGGTCACTAAAGTTACCAATCACAACAATTACACCTGGGGGAACAGTCTAAACTCCGACAGCACGCAAGGGCAGAGTAACAAGCTCAATCCCCTTACCGGCTCCTTGACAGTAATCCAAGTTTTACCGATAAGTGACCCCTGGCTCCTCGACAATGGTTAATCCGAGGTTTACCGTTTGTAATACGTACTATCTGGCGTCGTTCCCAACGAGGGGGGAATGATCCCCTCACTGGTTCGGACACGAGCTCGTGCTTCTCCTTTAAGAGGAGCTTTCCCAGAGTGCAATTGAAACAATTGGATTTATTCTACTCAAGATAAACTATCTGTTTGGTTTTGTAGTCTTGGAGAGTTAAGTACTCACCTACTCCAAGACCCTAGCCTAGGCTATGTTGGTGTTTCAGAGCCCTAGAAAAATAAAAATTACTAGATTGATTTTAATTTAAGCGTTACTTTTAAGGTTGTTTCTTAAGTCAAAAGGTGATGGAAGTGAAACCAGTGGTGTGTTGACTCGACTCGAAACCACTACAAAATGCACCTAGGATGATTTACCCACTACTTTACTTTTTCGATGAATTGCTTAACTAAAAAGTTGAGAGAATGCAATTTTTATAAAAGCAACTTCTTAATTAAAGACAATCAAAGAAACAATTCGTTTGTCTGTTCCAAGCATAAAAACATGACCGCTCTTTACTTGCACGAAAAAACTCTTTTTCTTCCAAAAACTTTAAATGCTACTTGAAACAAAACTTTTAAAAGGAGATGTTTTTGTATTTTTCTTATTTAACGAAAAACATAAATCTATTTTAATAAAAATCAATTGCAAACTATGCAATCTATGAAAATTCACTCAAAAAATAAAAACAAACAAATCAAAAGGAAATTACCCTAATTAAACCTAATGAGGCAAAGCCAACAATGATTATTCTAAGGTGTTTTACTTGATCACAATCAAATCAAGGACTAGCTTATTGCAGAACCAAAAACTAGTCAAAACAAAACTCTAATCTTTTTGTTCTTTTGTAAAATGGAAATCAACACTTTATAAACAAGTAATTCGAAATTTGACCCAAAAGACAACTTAAATGGCAAGCTGCTCACACAAGGAGACTTTACGACAGGCCCGACTTCTAAGAAGGCTGACAAACCAGAGAGATCTAAGGCTGGACAACTTTCTACCGTCAAAGTCACTACAGGACCTATCCAAAAATCAAACCCTAGGCCTAAACTTCGTTGAAATCCACTAAAACACTCAAAGCTCACAAAACAAGTTCAGGTGAAAATTTTTGACAGGGTACTAAAGGATCTGGGCAGAAAACACTAAGAAAAAACAAAATCTAAAAGCAATTAAAGCAAAAATGGAGTTTTCCTAAATTTTTACAGGAAGACGCAGGCAACCCGTTAGAACAGGCGCGGGCCCGCTCTGTGCAAACGGCAACAGCGCGTCCAAAGACGCACTGTGCAGTACTCAGAGGGTGCGTCCTTCTGGAAAAGTTAAGAAAAACCAAATCTAACTAAATCTAAAGCTAAGCCACCCAAATACTAATTCTCACAGTCAAAAACCAGAAAATAAAAATGATTTTCTCAGAGCAAAGTTCACACAAAGGAAAAGACTTTCACATTAATGGCATCCCCAGCGGAGTCGCCAATTTGTCGTGGTGGAAAAAGTCGTTTGTGCAGACACAACTGACCTCCCTAGGAGTCTAAACTCTCTAGCGACAAACAAGACAAAATGGAGCGATCTTTCTCTAAATACACCTTTTAAAACATGAAAACTACAAGTGTTTAGGCTTACCTTATTCCAAAACACTGTTGTTGTAGTCCATCCTTGCCGATCCGGATGAGCTCCTCCTTCACATCAATTCCTGCAACCACAAACAATCAAACAATTACCAAGCACTTGCATCTCATATAATAAAACATATATTCAACATGCAGACCAAGGAACACATGA
Source organism: Pinus tabuliformis (assembly GCA_031772625.1). NCBI lineage: Eukaryota > Viridiplantae > Streptophyta > Pinopsida > Pinales > Pinaceae > Pinus > Pinus tabuliformis. The sequence continues at coordinate 1,267,747,255 of CM062819.1, read as the reverse complement.
AATAACTCATTAACACAAGCTATTGAGAAAAATGAACCAGTTTGTATTAATAACGAAACAAAGAAACTCTTACAACCTGGCCTTGGTGTTGTGCAAGTTCCTCCCAGGGTCCATCAAGGGTTTTCCTCTACTTTGACAAAGCTCACCCACTTCCAAGTAGAATCAAGCAAAGACAATCTCTCCTCACAAGGTTCTAAATGGGAGTCCTAATTCCTGCAGCATTTACCCAAAGAAAATGTATAGCTTCAACCTCTCCTCCCTCTGGCTCAATGCCTTTATTTATAGTGTTGTAAAGAGGTTATTCAGGTCCACCATCAATGGGATAATCCCCCTCTTTGGGTGGGATAGCTCCCTTATTGATGGGATAAGTTCCTCCTTAATAGGGATACATGAACCAACTGGAGGCGCATCCATTTCATCAAACCGACCTCTAGAAAGTTCTAGAAGTAACCACAAGTAACTTTTTTAAGATGAAACTTGCGCATTTTGCCTTTTACAGAAGGATGCACCTGTCCCTTAACATACAGAGCGTCCTAGGACGCAGCTTTTGTGAACATTGTGAGCGTCCCCGCAGGTAAGGCTTGAGAGAACCTGCGTCCCCAGAGATAAACACATTTTTTACAAGACTTTCTCTATTCTTTGAGTTTGAGATGGATAGCAGAGGCATAAGACTTGCCTAAGAGGGTAGCATGACTGTTGATTGAGCCATACTAACTGTAAATAGTCATGGTGACATTTTTTAGTGTAACAGGTATATTTTTGGAAAAGTATGATCTGGATTATCCACAGTATTATGTTCAATATGCCAACGTTTCAAACCCCAAAGGGGGTCCATCATTAGGATAGAAAAATTATAGATTCTCATTCCATGTATCCCTTCCGTACACTGAAGTTATGTTTTTTTTTTTCCCAGAATTATTTGCAGAATGGAAAGAAAGCAAAAGAAATTTCAATTACTTGCTAAATGGAGCTAGTTTCAAAATTGGAAACAAAGCAAAATATTGCAACTACTTGCTAAATGGACTATTTATAGAATTGGAAAGAAAGAAAAATATTGCAACTACTTGCTAAATGGAACTATTTGCAGAATTAGAAAGAAAGAAGGAAAGCAGAAATCAAATCTACTCAGACACCTCCCCGAAAACGATGCCAAAAAGTGATGAGCACCAGTATTGAACCAAGAATGTTGCAACTCCTAGAGCTACCAACTTCACTACATCAACCTGGGGTTCGTACAAACTTGGAGGTGATAGTTCTATATACACAGTAGATGAAATGGTCTACTCTTGTCACTTTTCAACTGGGGCGATAGACCACTAGGTTTTTTCAAACCAGTCTTCTCTAACTACCAAATGGAAAAGGGAAAATTATCCTTAAAGCAAAAAGGGAATGTTGCCGACTCTAGGAAATGAATGACTAAATTGGAAGGTGCTATAAAGTGACATGAAATCATCTAGCTAAACATCTACACATTTTTCTTGCAAAAGAAACCTATCTTAACCTTGTTTATAACATTTAATGATCTAGACTAACTGAGCATGGAATTTTATCTAAGAATTATTATGGCTGCTGCATGCATGTGCTAATTTAGAAATTGTAAAAAAAAAACCTTTTTTGATGTGCAGTTTTATGAATGCAAATGTTAATCTTCAACTTGTTCTTTGGCAGGTTAGATAGGTATGGAGGAAACGGTGTGGATTAGTTTCAAGGGTATGAAATCCAAATGGAGGCCTAACCTAAGCTTAGATGACCATTTCTGCTCAATTCGGGCTTAACACACGCTGCTACAAGGTTTCCTGTAGTACTACAGAATGTACTAGTTCTACTACACGATGCCCTGTTTTACTATAGGAAACAGGACGAAAGCTTAGAAGATGGTAGGAAAGGTAGAATGAAGTGTGGGAAAAATGTCTGATGGGAAATAAGGCATGGAGGAGGTGCACACTATCCAACGTTCAGTCAAATGCTTCAAGATGGTTGGATTTGTTCAATGGAAATGACCATTTTTCTTGGAAAACAAGAATTTCGATTTAGGGTTTGGTGGACCTTGACAACATAGGTGGATTGGACTTGGATGAGGTGAATGAGATGAGATCTCCCTGAAAAATTAGAATCTCCTACAACAACATACACTCTTTTCTTCATTTATGCACAAATTCATCTATACATGGAAAAGATGATTTGAATGGAGGAAAATAGAGTTATTAATAACTAATGGCTAAGTTTATGAATGGAAGTGCTTTTAAACATAACAATCTCAAGAGATCAAAATGACAACTGCAAATACTTCTAATAAATTCAAAGATATTGATCTATTCAACAAGAAACCCTAGCTTATGAAGTAATCAAACAAGAAATCAGTTTTTGGGTTGTGTGAATGGAACCCTAAAATCATGATCCCGTGAGGGAGATGAGGTGAAAGCCACTGTCACAAGATTTTCTGAAGTGTTTACTGTCACTATGATACCACTAATCTATCTATACACAAATGAAAGAAAACTAATTAATCATCCAAATACTTGCAGATTAACAAAACCAAAATCACTTCATTTGTTAACTATGAATGTAATCTAAGCATACATGTACAAAAAGAGGAACCTCTATTGCTAGGGTTGGGCCCTAACCCAAGATATTCAGCCATCTGAGTCAACTCAGTGCTAAATCAAGGGAATGCTTCTCATTTTCATTAAAATATAAAAAAAATACATAAGAGTCATCAGTCACAATGTCTTAGCTAAAAAATTCCTCTTGGCTACAACAAAAAAAGTTGAATCCTAATGAGGCTCTAGGCGTTCTTATTTATACAACTAAGTCTACCAACAAACTCCTTAAATCTAGGTAGGCTTGGCTCCAAACTCGAGATCAACTGGTCTTCAACTATCACTGGCTTGGTTGCGAATGACCTCAATGGCTTGATTTCTTGTAACGCCAAGCTTATGAGATCTGGTAAAGGAATCTTCGAGTGAGTGAGGAGTTAAGGAGGGAGGTCCAATATCCTACAATCTGTCTTCTTGTCTACTTCGAGTTCCTGCACTTTAATTAGCCAAAATTTCTCCAAAACCTGTAATTAATGCAGATTAGACCACAATACATAACATCTCATCTTTACCCTTCTCACTAATCAAAATATAACAAAACATGTAAATAAATGTGAGAAAAGTTAATTTTAATAAGCTGGAGAGTGGCATTAAGGTCCATATAATTTACCCATTGATGAGCCTGATCAAGTATAATTATTGAATGATGCATTGGAATAATCTAAAATAAAGCCTAAATCAAAATTAATTATTGGAATTTTAAAATGTTGTGCTAATCTCTATGGCACTTATAAAATCAACATGGTATTAGAGCTTTGGTAAAGGAACGAAGGAACATTGAGATCATCGTACAAAAACTCTAGATTGTAATATATGGCTTCTTCTATGAAACTTTAAAACAAGTTAGAGGTAGAATAAAACTTCAGAGATTGGAACTTAGAATAGATCTTATTCTTGCCAAGAACAAAGTTTAGGATGTTGTGATGGGAAAGGTTGTTGAACTAGATGATGCATCAGGGAAAGAAAAGTTCAATGAGGATGACATCACTTCTATGATTCTTATAATTGACTCCATTAAAGATCATTTGATTCCCTACATTTCAAAATACGATACTTCAAAAAAGTTGTACGATTCCCTAACAAATCTCTACACTATAAATAATTTTGAACAATCCATGAGTTTGAAGAATGAGATTTGAAATACAAGAATGACTAATGATAACACTATGGCTTCATACTTCGTGAGGATTTCCTAAATAAGAGATCAAATTCAAGCAATTGGAGAATCCATTCTTGATCAAGAAGTTGTGACCACAACACTTAATGTTATTCTACATCATGGGATTCTTTTGGAGTAGGTATAAGCAATTAGAAGGAATCCCCTTCATTTGAATAACTATGGACATCATGTGTGTTGGAAATAATACTGAGAGGGGGGTGAATCAGTATTATCAAATCAATAATTTTATTTCCCAAACAGATTTATATACGCTAGTTCAATGAAGTGAACTAGCATGTATATGCGACTGTGCTTAAAGAAACCAACGTATATGCGGAAGACTTGTGATTTAGACAATTTATCATGTGTTGAGCTTAAATCAGTATATCAGAGATTTATTAGACAGTACTGTAAAAGCAGAATAAAGCATCACACATAAGCAACACACATTAACACCAAGATTTAAGGTGGAAACCCAATGTGGGTAAATACCACCTGTTGTTGTCGTCTCTTTCTTCTTTTAATAATAGGAAAAAAAAATTACAATCTTGTACTGGTGCAGACTCATACCAGTATGCAGGCTTCTACCTGTAGAAGGTTACAACCTTCTCTCATTCTCCAACTTCTACTAGAAGGGAGATACAACCCCCTAGCTCTTGTACTAGCCAATATGTTTACTAGTACGTAGGTGCCAGCCTACAGAAAACTCCACTCTTCCACCAAGGACCACATTTCATGAATTTTCAGACTAGATACTCCTGGATTACAACACCACAAACTGAAGGCCATGTTTCATCAAATTTTCATACTGGACCCATCAAAGCTTTTAAACTTAAACTGCATCAACCAATATTCAGTTAATCTGAACAATCAAATCACTGACACCAGAACATTGTACTAAACCCAGAACCCTGCATCATCATTCAGAACTAGCTGTAACCTCAAAAATCATGCATTAGAATGTATACGCTACTTGGCTGCACCCAAACTGCGTGTGTACGCTACTTCCATTAATTGAACCTGCATATACCTTTAAAACTACTGCAAACATAAACTTTTGAATCAAGTCTGTACCAACTATCAATATTCTAAATATCTATTGTCAACTTTCAGAGCTTTACACAAGTGGGGATAGAGATCACTTCTTCTCACTTATACAATCAATCAATCAAATGCCAGCCTCCTTATGCATTCAGTTTTACATTCAGATCTAAGAAGACTTCATTGACAGACAGCAGTAAAATAACAGAATTTTATCAGATAGATCAATCAGATCTGAAAAGAAGCTTTTCTTTAGTATACACTACTTGAAGGAACTGAACCTGCGTGTATATGCTCTTTGGCTAAGACGAACCTGCGTACAGATCTGCAAATATTGACTCAGAATTTTGCTGCAATTCCAGACTTCAGACAAACCCAGATCATGATAGGTAACAAATAGAACAGGCGCAAAACATCAGATCTAGTCTCACCCAATATTAGATCATTCAAGAATAAGTCATTTCAAGTCTCATGATTCCTGATCCAATATTGAACTCAAGGTGCACATGAATATTTCAGATCTAGTCCCAATCATAACCCTGCAACATAAAAAATACACTTCAGATAGAAGTATTCCTTAGAATTTTATTGCTTTCACACTTGGCCTAATGATCTTCTCCTCCTTATATACTCTTAGGCCTTCCTTAATACCTTGGACCAAATACCTAGTGTCAATACCTTGGACTAAATATCTCGGACCAAATACCTTGGATCAATACTGTGGATCAAAAATACCTTGGACCAAAAACTTGGTTTTCCAACATGTACGCGCTTTTCTTCTTTTGAAAGTGCGTGTATACATTATACACTCCTTTTGTTCTGTTAACCTACGTGTATACGCTTCTTGGACAAGGTGAACGAATGTATACTTCTCTTTCTTCATTCTTTGGAGTCTGATTTGTAATCCTTTGTTGTTGACCTACTGCACTGTGAACTATCATCTGAGTGAGGTGCCATCAAGGACAACACCTGTATCATAATGCCAACAATCTCCCCCCTTTGGACTTGATGGCAAACACAACACCAAGACACTCTCCCCCCTTTGACATCAAGGGCAAAGGGTGGACCAAGATATTCTCTCCATTTGACATACATTATGATGTCCATGCTCCCCTGAGTGCATGCTGAATTGATTGAGCTCCCCTTTGTTCATGTTGATATGCACTGAAACTGTCCATGCTCCCCCTGAGCACATGTAGAGTCTGCAAAAATATTCTCCAAAAGAATAACATGACTCTATAACTCAACTATGTGAGTATGACCTTCCTATCACCAATGACTCATACATATATCCATCTCCCAACCAAGTGGGGATAAACCAAATTTGACTCATCCACCCAACCAAGTGGGGATATACCAATTGTTTATACATGATAGAAATAATAAATATTACATCATCCATCCCATGCAAAGTGGGGATATAAATTACATCATTTTTCCAAGAGGACTCATTCAAATGTATGAGAAGACATATCACACCCTAGACTTTTACATGACTTAAGCAACAAATGGTATAAATATCTGAAGCCATGGCTGGAGTCAGCAACCATAATGCCAACAATGCTAAATGTACATGAAGGCTAATGCTCCCCCTGAACCTGTGCTACCTGTGCATTGTTAACAAGTCAATGATCAAGGCATCTTTGTCAGTCAGATAAAAATTAATGAACAAAGCATATCGATAGATAGTAATCATCAACATCAGATAGAGCACCCATATCAGAGCCTGCACCACTATTTTTCCTATCTGAAAAACATATACGCTCCTTGACCCACAGAAACCCATGTGTGTATGCGACTATACTTCATGAAACATGCGTATAATAACCTTTCTCTGAAAAAGTTGGATTTAACAGTAGGATGATGCAGCAACTACTCCCAACTTTTCTCTGAGATATTCAACTATTTCTTTGGGCAGTGGTTTAGTGAAAATATTAGCAACCTGTTGTTTGGAGGGAACATACTCCAATTTGACCTTTTGTTCAAGCACTTGTTCATGTAGAAAATGGTACTTGATGGGTATGTGCTTGGTCTTGGAGTGCATGACTGGATTCTTTGAAATATTGATGGCACTTGTATTATCACATAGAATGGAGATAGGTGGAGTACATGTGATTTGAATGTCTTGCAAAGTTTGCATCATCCAAAGTAGTTGTGTGTAGCAAGATGCAGCAACCACATATTTTGATTCAACTGTTGATAAAGAAATTGAACTTTGTTTCTTGTTGAACCAATACACTAACCTGGAACCCATATAGAATGCACCACCACTAGTGCTTTTTCTATCATCAACACTTCCTACCCAATTTTCATCTGTATATGCATGAAGAGTAAGATCTATATCTCTAAGATACCATAAACCAAAGTCCTCAGTTCCTTGAAGATATTTGAAAATTATTTTGACTGCCTGAAAGTGTGATTCCTTTGGATTTGCTTGGAATCTTCCAACTATTCCTACTGCATGCATCATGTCAGTTTGAGTACCTGTTAGATAAAGCAGACTACCAATCATGGATCTGTAAATTGGTTGATGTACTGCTACTGATTCATCATTTCAACTGAGACTACATCCTGTTACCATTAGGGTACATACAGGTTTAGAATCTTCCATTAGATACCTTTTCAAGATCTATTTGAGATATTTGGTTTGTGACAAAAAAATACCATCTTTAATTCGTTAAACTTGTAGACCAAGAAAATAGGTAAGTTCACCAAGCAAGGACATTTCAAATTCTTGCTGAATTACTGAAGCAAAATTCTAACTCATGGATTCTTCATTGGTACCAAAAATGATATCATCAACATAAACAATAATAATTAGCAATTTATCATTTTCAATCTTTGTATATAGATTGCTATCTGCAGAACCTTTTGTAAAACCTTGTTGGTGTAGATATTTGTCAAGGCAGTAATGCTAGGCCCTTGGAGCCTATTGCAGACCATAGAGAGCCTTTTTGAGTCTGCATACAAGTTTTTCATCATTTCCAAGAATGAATCCTTCTGGTTGTCCAATATACACTTCTTCTTCTAAATCTCCATTAAGGAAGGCTGATTTTACATCCATTTGGTATAATTTGAATTTATGAAAGCTAGAAAGAGCAAGAAACATCCTTATGGCTTCAAGTCTGGCAACAGGTGCAAAGGTTTCTTCAAAATCTATACCTTCTTGTTGAGCATACCCTTTACAAACAAGTCTGGCCTTGCTTCTAATGACTTCTCCATTTTCATTCAGCTTGTTTTTGAATATCCATTTAGTTCCTATAATATTTTTATCATGAGGTCTAGGAACTAATTCCCAAGTATCATTCTTTTCAATTTGCTCAAGTTCTTCATCCATGGCCTTGACCCAACATTCATCTTTGCATGCTTCATTTACATTTTGAGGTTCGGTGGAGGATAGTAATGCTAGATAGCTTGAGGTCCCTATAATAGTTCTTCTTGTCTGTACACCTACCTCTTTTTCCCCTAAAATTTGAGTTTCTAGATGATTTTTCTGAACATACATGGACGGAGTCTTTTCTTCTACCATTATCTCTTCTTCTGGTGCTTCATTGGTTTCTTCTTCAATATCATTTTGATTTGATGTGGGAAAATAATCCCCATCTTCTTCATTGTCATAATCTTCTGTTGATTTTATCTATTTTGGATTTCTGCATGCTTCATCAACTACAACATCAATGCTTTCAACAATTTTCCCAAGTCTTTTATTATAACATTTATATCCTTTACTTCTGGAAGAATAACCAATAAGAATACCTTCATCTTCTCTGGGTTCAAAATTACCAAGTTTTTCATCAGTCATTTTGATAAAACATTTTCTTCCAAAAATTTTAAACTATTTTATAGTAGGAGTCTTGCCATACCAAAGTTCATGTGGAGTTTGAGTGCTATTTACCCAAACATTTGCTTTGTTGAGAATAGTTACGACAACGAATGTAGCTTCACCCCAGAAGGTTGCAGGAGTTCCATATTCATCTAGCATAGCTCGAGCCATTTGTTGAATAGTTCTGTTCATTCTTTCTACCACACCATTTTGCTGAGGAGTCCTTGCGGTGGATAATTGCCTTTTTATTCCATGTTGTTCGCAAAAGTCAAAGAATTCATCCGATGTAAATTCCCCTCCTCTATCAGATCTGAGGCTTTTGATTTTTCGATCTGATTCATTTTCAACCAAAGATTTGAAGGCTTGGAACTTTTCAAATGCTTCATATTTATGCTTTAGAAGATCTATCCAACACATTCTGGAAAAATCATCAATGAACAAAATAAAGTATTCTTCTCCACGAGGTGACTTTTTCCTTGATGGTCCACATAAATCAGTATGGACAAGTTCAAGAGGTTTACTAGTTGACCCTTCTTTTTCCATGAAGTGGACTTTGGTTTTCTTACCGATTTGACATGGTTTGCATATTGTATTTTCTAGGATGTTGATATCTGGAAGATCACGAACAGCCTTGAGTCTGCATGCTTTTCTTATTTGAGAAAAGCTTAGATGTCCGAATCTTCTATGCCATAGCCAGTTTTCATCATTTTTTCTTAGATAGCATTGTTGTTGTCCTCCCTTGAGTATGTATAAGTTGTTTGGAGTTCTTGTACCTTTGATCATGGTCTCTCCTGTATCAATCTCAGGAATAACACATCTATTTGATCGAAACACAACTTCATTTCCTTGATCGCACATTTGACTGACACTCAACAGGTTATGATTTAAACCGTCTACATACATAAAATTTCCAACTTTAACCTTTTCTTTCAAGAAAACAAAGCCTTTACCTTTTATGACAGTAGGAGTGTCATTTCCAAATGAGACATTCTTTTCCTTTTCTAAGGCATTATATGAGTGAAGTTTTTCTGTCACCTGTCATGTGTTTTGAGCATCCACTGATGATGTACCATTGATTTTCTTGTCCTTCTGCATACAAGGCTATACCACATCTTTCTGTTTGAGATTCTTTCCTTCTCCATAACTTGGGATTTAATGGCATTTGCTCCTTTTGAGATGTTTGCCGAAATTTTCTCCTGCATTCAGATTCTTCATGACCAAATTTGTTACAGATTGAGCATTCTATTTCATTTCAAGAGGAGAAAAGTTATTATAGGAACTTCTCTTAATCCCTGTTACATTCCTTTGATTTTGTGCTTCTCTAGTCATGATGGTTTTGTAAGCAACACATTGAGCAGCTTTGTGCCCAAAATTATGACATGAAAAACATTTCCCATTAAAGACTTGGTGATTGAAGTTTCTATTGATATTCATCTTTGGAGAAAATTGAGTATGATTTGCCTGAGGTTGGTTGTGGCTTCTATTCATCCTTGGAGTAAATTGAGTATGATTTACCTGGTGATCTACTTTATGCCTTTTCTAACGATTGTCATACTATTCACTGGTCTTTGCTGCATCAAGATAGCTTTTGGTGGAGGTTGATGACTTCTGTGATTGAGATGCTTCTTCAGTGTATCCAAGACCTGTCTTTATCAGAGGAGAATGCTGAACTTTGATAATTTCATTTAAATTTTCTGATCCTTTAGAAAATCTAAGATTGAGAGATTTCATTTTCTCAAGATCCTTTCTTAGACCCACAATTTCACATTCTAGTTTTTCATTGTGTTTTTCCTTTTCAGCAAGTTGATATGTCCAATGTATCTATAATCATATTCTTTTATTCCAAGTAGATTTTGAGTTTAGATATTTCTTCATGAAGGTCTTCCTCTTCTAAATCATCCCAAAAATTATCATCGTCATAAGCCATGAGAAGTCTATAATCTTGTCTAGTTTCATCTTCATCACTATCGCTATCTTCATGAGTATAGTAACTCCTTTTATTCACAACTTGTTTTCTATTCCCTTTTGCATATTCCTTTCCTTTTTCATATTTATCTTTATGAGGAAATTTGGCAGCATAATGACCGACTCTGCCATAAGCAAAGAATTTGAAAGGTAAATTACCTCTAAACCTTCCACAACCCCATTGAAGCTTCTTGACAAAGTTTACCTCATCTTCTTCTTCTAAAATATTTACCGATTCATTGTGTTCTTCCTTTCCTTTTGTTGAAGCTTTAAATGCGGCTTCTCTCATATCTGATGGTCCTCCTTTTCTCATCTCGAAGGCAAGATTCCGTGAAGCTGTGTCATAGTGATATTCTGCAGATCCTGTTTTTCTTCTATGGCAAACACTTTGGATTCAAATTTAGCAGACAAGGATCTCAAAACTTTCTCAACTAAGGTAACTTCCTTTATTTCTTCACCCAGATTCTTCATACAATTAACAACCTCATCTATACATAAGAAGTAACTAGCAATACTTTCATCACTATGCATCTTAAGAGTTTCATACTGAATTCTGAGAGTTTGAAGCTTAGCACATTTTACTTGAGAGCCTCCTTCATAGCTCAGAACGATTTTGTCCCATATTTCTTTGGTTGATTTGAGCTGTATGACTTTGACAAACTATGATTGTGACAGACTTCCCAATAAATTATTGACGGCTTTGGCATTGGTTGCATATTGCTTTTTACCTGTCGCATTTGTAGGAATTGTTGTTGGAAATGTATATCCTCCTTCCACAATTTCCCAGACATCCATTCCAAGCGATTGTAGATAGGCCGTGGTTCTTATTTTCCAATAAACAAAGTTGCTCCCATCAAAGATTAGCGGTCTGATGGATCCCATGCTTTCTTGATTATTCATGTTGATGGATCTCCCTTCAAGCGATCAAGCTTCTTCTAAAGGACCGGCTCTGATACCAATTGTTGGAAATAATACTGAGAGGGGGGTGAATCAGTATTATCAGATCAATAATTTTATTTCCCAAATAGATTTATATACGCTACTTCAGTGAAGTGAACTAGCGTGTATACGCGACTGTGCTTAAAGAAACCAGTGTATATGCAGAGAACTTGTGATTTAGACAATTTATCATGTGTTGACCTTAAACCAATATATCAGATATTTATTAGACAGTGCAGTAAAAGCAGAATAAAGCATCACATATAAGCAACACACATGAACACCAAGATTTAAGGTGGAAACCCAATGTGGGTAAAAACCACCTGTTGTTGTCGTCTCTGTCTTCTTTTAATAATAAGAAAATTTGTTTACAATCTTGTACTGGTGCATACTCATACCAGTATGTAGTCTTCTACCTGCAGAATGTTACAACCTTCTCTCGTTCTCCAACTTCTACTAGAAGGGAGATACAACCCCCTAGTTCTTGTACTAGCCAATATGTTTACTAGTATGTAGGTGCCAGCCTACAGAAAACTCCACTCTTCCACCAGGGACCACGTTTCATGAATTTTCAGACTGGATACTCCTGGATTACAACACCACAAACTGAAGGCCATGTTTCATCAAATTTTCATACTAGACCCATCAAATATTTTAAACTTAAACTGCATCAACCAATATTCAGTTAATCTGAACAATCAGATCATTGACACCATAACACTGTACTGAACCTAGAACATTGCATCATCATTCAGAACCCATTGTAACCTCAAAAATCATGCATTAGAATGTATACGCTACTTGGCTGCACCAAAACTGCATGTGTACGCTACTTCCATTAATTGAACCTACGTATAACTTTAAAACTAATACAAACTTAAACTTTTGAATCAAGTCTATACCAACTACCAATATTCTGAATATCTACTGTCAACTTTTAGAGCTTTACATAGGCAGGGACAAAGATCACTTCTTCTTACTTATACAATCAATCAATCAAATTCCAGCCTCCTTATGTATTCAGTTTTACATTCAGATCTAAGAAGACTTCATTGACAAACAACAGTAAAATAACATAATTTTATCAGATAGATCAATCAGATCTGAAAAGAAGCTTTTCTTTAGTATACACTACTTGAAGGAACTGAACCTGCGTGTATATGCTCTTTGGCTAATATGAACCTGTGTGCAGATATGCAAATATTGACTCAGAATTTTGTTGTAATTCCAGACTTCAGACAAACCCAGATCATGATAGGTAACAAATAGAATAGGCACAAAACATTAGATCTAGTCTCACCCAATATCAGATCATTCAAGAATAAGTCATTTCAAGTCTCATGATTCCTGATCCAATATTGAACTCAAGGTGCACCTGAATATTTTAGATCTAGTCCCAATCATAACCCTGCAACATAAAAAATATACTTCAGATAGAAGTATTCCTTAGAATCTTATTGCTTGCACACTTGGCCTAATGATGTTCTCCTCCTTATATACTCTTAGGCCTTCCTCAATACCTTGGACTAAAACCACTTAGGACCAATACCTTGGACCAAATACCTAGGGTCAATACCTTGGACCAAATACCTTGGATCAATACTCTGGATCAAAAATACCTTGGACCAAAAACTTGGTTTTCCAACATGTACACGCTTTTCTTCTTGTGAAAGCACGTGTATACATTATACGCTCCTTTTGTTCTGTTAACCCGCATGTATACGCTTCTTGGACAAATTGACCTAGCTTATACTTCTCTTTCTTCATTCTTTGGAGTCTGATCTGTTATCCTTTGTTGTTGACCTATTGTACTGTGAACTATCATCTGAGTGAGTTGCCATCAAGGACAACACCTGTATCATAATGCCAACAGTGTGCTCAATAATAATCATGGTTGATGACAAGAGATCATCAAGAAGAGGAAGTTAAATATTTTTTAGCTCATTTCAAGAACAAGGTAAAGAATAATTTTGGTCCTCAACACAAGAAGTCATGAAAGGGATCTTCTTCCTCCGAATGTTAGAAGGATTGATCAAAGATACAATGTTATGTATGTTAGGAATTTGGACACTTAAAGGGAGATTGTCCTAAGATGGCTAATAAAAAGAAGAGGAAAGGAAAACAACATGATTCCATAGAAGATGATGAATATAAGAACCTAAAGAAGGCCAAATGTGACAAAGATTTCTTTCACTTTTCTACTCTGACAGGTTCCATTGTGGATGATGATGACATGTGACTGGTAGATAGTGGAGCATCAAGACATGTGACCAAAGAACGTGGAAATATTTCTAGCATGAAGAAAAAGAGGTTGTCCTAAAGGGTTGAGCTTGGAGACAATCATAACTATGCAATCAAAGGAGTTGGAAAAGAATCCATATAGCTAGAATCTATCAACAATGCGCATATAATCAATTATCAATGTTCTTTTCAAACTAGGTTTAAAAAAGAATCTTATCTCTATTTCTTGTTTCGAAGATAAAGGAGATAGAGTAGCTTTTGTGGATGGAAAAGTACTTGTTTGATCCAAGGGCTCTAGTATAAATGACGCTAGGGTTATTAGGATTTGTGATGGAAGATTTTATAGACCTATGATTCAACAAGTTCAAGCACTAGTACATGATGAGATCAATCCAAGTGAGCCATGACATAAAAGGTATGGATATATTCATTATATAGAATTTTCTTAATAAAGTCAAATAGTTTGAAGGGTTCCTAAATTGAAAATAAAGAATGATGGTGAATGTAAAGGTTGTGCTCTTGGAAATAACATTAAGAAATCATTTCCAGACAGTGATAATAGATCTAACGAAACTTTGGATTTGATTCTTTTTTATGTATGTGGTCAAATGCCTATGAAATCACTTGGTGGTTTGTTTTACTATGTGACAATTTATTGATGACTTCTCTCGCAAGACATGGATTTATATTTTGAAGGCTAAGGATTAGCCTTCAAAAAGTTTCAAGAATTCAAAGTTGAAGTGGAGAACTTAACAAGCGAGAAGATCAAGATCTTGATATCTGACATTGAAGGAGAATACACCTTAAAGGAGCTTGTTTCTTTCTATAAGGAATATGGAATTAAGAGGGAGTTGATTGTTCCCTGTTATCCATAACATAATGGTGTATCAAAATGAAAGAATAAATCCATTGAAGAATTTGTCTAGGCCATGATGCATGATTTGAACTTGTCGTTGTTCTTATGGGGTAAGGCATCATGAAAAGTTGTGTACATTCAAAATAAAAGTCCTCATAAAGCTCTGGAACGTATGACTCCTAAAGAAGCATTCTCTAGAAGGAAGCCAAAGGTTTGACAAATGAGAATCTTTGGTTATCCTTTCTATATCCATGTTCCTAAGGATAAGAGGAACAAGCTCATGCCTTCATTGAAGAAAGGCATATTTGTTGGTTTGAGTGAATCATCTATGGCCTATAGAGTCTACATTCTAGAACAACGATGGATCAAGTTCAGTCAGGATGTCACTTTTGATGAGAAAGTGGCATATTGGAAGTATAAGGAAGTATCCATGTATTCCTCGGATGAAGTGAAGTAGGAGGATTCAAAGGAAGAGCATTTGAGTTCTAGAGGGTGTCTCAGAGATCCAAAAGGGGCTTACGATTGAGTCAAACTGGTTGTTGTCCCAGAAATTGTGAAGAGACTAGCATGGATTAGATCGACATTCTAAGAGGGAGAAGGACATGTATCTCCTGATGGAACATCTAGATACGTTAAGAAACCAAAGAGGTTTTCTAGCTATGTAGCTCTCATGAATAATCTTAATGATGCAAATACTTCCACTTACGAAGAAGCAGCTAGCCAGCAAGTGTGGAAGGAAGCGATGAGTGAAGAGTGCCAATCTATTATGAATAATGATGTGTGGGAGATTATGAGAAGGCCTAATGGGAATTGAGTGGTGAATTTGAAGTGGATATATAATATTATGCATGTTGCAAATGGTAGTATTGGAAAATACAAGGCATGGTCCACTGGGCTAGAGGGTTCACATAGAAAGAGGGAGAATATTACGACGATACCTTTGCTCTAATTTTTAGGTGCACTTGCATTACATCCATCATCTCTCTTGTTGCTTCGATGGGTTGAAATTTACACTAGATGGATGGGAAGACTGCTTTCCACAATGGTGTGATTGAGGAAGAGGTGTACATAGATCAACCTCAAGGCTTTGAGGTACATGGAAAAAAATCTCATGTTTGCAGGTTAAAGAAGGCATTTTATGGACTCAAGCAAGATCCAAGAGCTTGGTATGCTCATATTGATAGTTATCTTAAGAGTTGGGATTTACCAAGAGTGATGTCGATCCAAACCTTTACTTTAAGGTTGTGAAGAATGCACATGTGATATTATTGTTATATGTTGATGATTTGTTTCTAACAAGTTTTGACCCTCTTATCATTCAATGTAAGAAGCAGTTGGCTTCTAAGTTCAATATAAAGGATCTTAGGTTTATGCATTATTACATGGGACTATAAGTATGGAAGAAACCTGGTGAAGTCTTTGTTTGTCAAGGACAATATGTGATTGAGATTCTTCAAAAGTTTGGTATGGTGCATTGCAAATCCATGGTGACACCCATGGTGACTAACTTGAAGAAGTTAAGAGGATTTGACTCCAGTTTAGTATATCCATGTATGTTCTGATGGTTGATTGATCCGCTGATGTATTTGGTTAACACCAGGCCATAAATATTATTTTCTATGAACACTTTAATTCAATTCCATGTAGAAACAAGACATGAGCATTGGATTTCAGCAAAGCACATTCTAAGATATATGTGTGATACTGTGATCTTTTATATAATATATGTTGCAAACAAAGATGTACAACTTCAGGGATATATGAACATTAATTGGGATAGAAGTGTTGATGACAAAAATAACACTTCAGGAATATGCTTCAGTTTAGACTCCGCTATGATATATAGGATGAGAAGGCAGCAAAGATTAGTCACACTCAGTACAACAGAAGCAGAATATATTACAGCAAATGAAACATCTACAGAAGAAATGTGGCTTTAGAAGTTGTTTGCAAGATTGGTCGACCAAGAATTGGAATTGACAGTGATAAATTGTGACATTCAATGTTGTATGAAGCTTTCAGAGAATCTCATGTTCCATGACAGGCCAAAGAATATTGAGATCAAGTACCACTATATCTGTAACATGGTGGAGAGGAGAACAATAAGGCTTGAGTACATCTCCACAGATGAGAAAAAAACTAATGTTCTAACAAAATCATTGTCTAGGGATAAGTTCATGTACTTGAGAAATAATATGGAGCTCGTGGATATTACTCCTCTCATTGAGAGGGAGTATTGATATGTTTGTAGCATTGATGGAAATTATCATGGTAGGGAGAATGGGTCCGAGAGGCCTAGAATGCTCAACAAGCAAGTTTGAATGAGTGCCTCTCAGAGGAGACCCAATCACATAGTGAAAATAGGGTGTAGTGAGGTCTATTAGTATTTAGACCCTGATCACACATTAGGAAGGGTGGAATGAGGTCCTTTAACATCTGTATTCGATCACAAACGAAGGAAGGTTGTAATAAGATCTTGGACCCTAATCACACACTAGGTAGAGTGGAGCGAGGTCCTTTCAGCATATAGACCCAATCACCAACCAAGGATGGGTTAAGTCAGGGCTTGGCCCAAAATTCTCACCAAGAAGGGTGAATGAGTGCTTGCTGGTTAAGGGTCTCAACATTTTGGCCTAGGGATAGGCCATGAGATTTAAGTACTGATCACTCTGGAGGAGTGGGTACTAATATGTTGATGACATTTCCATGTGTTTGGTACTGCCATGGATATGGCCACTAGCAGATATTGATGATATATTATGATGTTGGTGATGATGTATAACTTTTCCTTTATATAAATTTGTCAACATGAGAACATCTATGATAGTGATTATGAATACCTTCCTAGTTAAGAGGGATTTTTGAATTTGTAACTATGGTAAGTCTTCATAATGTATATTTGGTCATTTGATGCATTTCTATTTATCATTTTAAATCATATTTTAAATGCTAGAGTCAAAATAAAATTTATTTTGAGTCAAATTCTCATTATGAATTTTTAAAGGAGAAAATTTGAAAATTTGAAATGTAATTTTTTTCTCTAAAAGTTGTCAAGTCGATCAGCCCTAGAAAAGGACACACCCATTTGAACAAGACATACTACTATATAAAGGTAGTTCGACATCCTTCACTTGGGTATCCACATTTCTCACACAAGACAAGTTTTGAGCAAGCAAAAGAAGGACAAGAAGGGAAAATAGGTCGAATTGACACTCTCTTCTCTCTCTTGCAACTCACATGTGTGGATAGACACTTCTCTCTTTGGTTTGAAGTATTTCTGGGAATTATATTGCAGGGGGGAGAAATTCTTGGCAATTGCAGGGGCTGAAAATTTTTGGGTGACTAGAAATTGTAGTAGGGTCAAAATGCTGGGTCAAGATATGCAGAGCGAATTGCTGGATCAGATTGGGAGGCTTGACTTAAAGGGGAAGACCATGTTTTACCATAGGTCTAGGTGTGTCTCTTGTTGAACAAAACAATTTTTTCTATTGAAAAGGTTGCTAGGTTCCCCCCCCTAGTGGATTTTCCCAGGGTAAATCTTCTCTTCTTTTGTGCATTGTGACCTCTATTGTTCTACTATTCTTTATGGTTGAATTTTTGAAGTATATTTTTTTTTTTCTTTTCTTTTTTGAGGCTATGGTTCATGGACACCCTGGTCAACAGGTGGCGCTACATCCATGGAAAAATCTGGGTTGATTGACCCTGAAGGGAATCTAGCCCCACGACCCACTAGCAAGGCCTGACCCTAAGGGCTTCGGGGAGATTGGACCCTGTGACCTCCCGATGGCAAGGCACTAATTTTGACCAACTGAGCTAACCCTTGGGGCTTTTTGAAGTATAATTATTGAATTATACATTGGAATAATTTAAAATAATAACTACATTAAATGTAACAATCAAATTTCAGAAATATTGTGGTAATCCCTATTGCACTTAGAAAATCAACAATATAGAGCAAACAAGGAAAGGGTACAAGCCATATTTTTCAAGAGGAAGTCTCGGGTAAATTAGCAAGGACATCCCACACCCAGTGAGATAAATAAATAAGACACATAGGGAAAGAGGTCATGTTATCCACCCATTGAATGTTGGGGTTGCGAGGAAGGCCACGCATTTAAGGAATACCTTCATTAGGATGCCAAATTCAAAACTATTCCCAATGTTTAAGGAGTTGACATAGTGGAATAAATGGGTAGGAGAATGCCCAAAATATTTGTAACATTGGCCAATCGACAAGTTGATCAACAAGCAAACATGATAGGATTTGAAGGTAAGAATAATAACCAACCCATACGATTTTAACTGATTATGTAGATAGCCATAAATATATTCACCTAAAGCTTGTTGAAATATTTAGTTTGAAAAAAACCATCAATGGTATTATTTGGTTTGATCAACTAGCTACAAGTACAAAGCAAAGGACTGATGACTTGGTAAAAGAGTGTCCAATAGAAATCAATGGTGTAAGCACCAAAGGAGATTTAAATATCATTCCTCATAGGTCATATGACTGCCTCATATGAATCAATTGGTTGGGAAAATATCATTTTTTCCTATAAAGCGATAAGAAGGCATATGTTTCTCTTGATGAAGAAGAGAAATAGATGAAGGTGCAAGAAATTCCAACACCTATTTCTATAAGGGAAATAGCGAAGAATTTTTTTAGAAAATTATGTCATATTTTTGTAACCCGTATGAAGGAGGATCCAAGGATAAGGTACCAAAAATTTAGGACTATCTAGTGATAAAGGAATATGAAGATACTTTTGTTGATATTTTAGGGTTTCCACCTAAAATGGATCTTGATTTTTTTATTGATTTGATGCCTAGAGCTATCATGGTTTCCAAAAAACCATACAAGATGAGCATACTCAAACATAAGTAATTACAAATACATATTGAAGAGTTTGTATAGAAGGGGTACATACACCCAAGTGTTTCATCTTGGGGTTCCCTAGTGTTATTCGTTATAAAGAAATATGGTACACTAAGTTTTTGCACATAATTCAAACATTTGAATAGGATGGCAATAAAGAATGAGTATCATTTACCAAGGATAGGTGACTTACTTGGTTAACTGAAAGAAGTTAAGGTATTCTCCAAGGTTAATATAAGGTCTAGATACCATTAAGTCATAATTAATAGGAAGACATTGGTGAGATAGCCTTCATAACTAGATATGGTCACCATGATTTTGAAGTGGTTCACTGTGGTTTATCTAATGCAATAGCTATATTCATGTGCCAAATGAATGGGATTTTCATATTTTTTAGACAAATTTTTCATATCATTTCTAGATGAAATCCTTATATATTCAAAATCAATGGAGGAACGTAAGAATTTTATGAGAGCATCAAATCTATGCAAAAATTTGTAAGTGTTCCTTATACCAAAAACAAATTCATTTTTTGGGTTACAACATTGTTAATTAGGGATTATTTATGGAACAAGAGAAGATCAAAGCTATATATGAGTGGCCAGTACCTAGAAATGTGATAGAGGTCAATCCTTTTATGGGGTTAGTAATTTACCATAGAAGGCTCATTGAGGCCTTCTCAAAGATAGTACACCCAATCGCCTCTTTACAAAAGAATGGTGTAAAATTTGAATGGCTTAGAGATTTTGAAAGTTCCTTCCAACATTCCATGGGGCTTTGGATTGACGGTGAATGGGTGCACTGTTAAGGCACTCCTTGTGATAGGTCACTGGTTCAAATCCCTGTGGGTGCTTACCTACCAAAAAAAAGGAAAGTTCCTTCCAACATTTGAAATTGCTTTTAACAAGTGCACCAATTCTACTTATAGCCATGAGAAATTCATTGTGTGCATTGATGCATGCAAGGAATGGCTTGGGCAAGTCCTCATGCAAAATGGATAGGTAATATTCTTTGAGTATAGAAAAATAAAAGATCATGAGAGGAAATATGTTACCCATGATTTGGATTTGGAATTCATAGTTAACACTCTCAAGATATACAGACATTACCTCATAGGTAGGACATGTGAATATATAATAGAATATTGATCCAAGGGATCCATTTAGTGCTCAAAATTTAAAGTGCTAAAAAATTCTCAAAACTTGTACGATTGGATAGATCTTAGCAATCTAAATCCAACACAACTCGTTTCACTCAAAAACAATATCGTATGCTCCAATATCATGTTCTAATAGAATTGCCAAACTGTTAAAATCTTAAAAGTTGAAGTTGCAAGTACACCCAGTCAGCAGTCCATACACTGACTGGGCATGATTATGTTTTTGTGGGCCTATGGATTATTAACACTTGTCTTGTTGTGATTGGTTGTGAATGGTGTGTTGTTATTGGCTCATGGGTTCATTTATATGGACCAATTAGAGATAGCCATGTGGCCTCCTGATGGCCTTGCAAAATTTTGGTATTTGGCCAAATCGACCTCCATCGGATTCAAACACATGACCTCCCATCCAACAGCAAGGCTCTCCAACACCCCACCTACCATGTTACTTGATAAACAATGGAGTTGGGATTTAATTTAACGTTTGGTGCAATATATATTTGGAAAGGGGCTGGGGCTAAGCCCCATCCCTGGTCACTGTGCCCATGAGGTTCTAGGGGTGGGACCATGGGCAAGGTCTTAGCCCCAGCCTCATGGTCATGACCCAAGCATAAAACCATGCATTGGGAGCTCAATACCAAACTGCAAGCAGAAATATGGAAAGGGGTCAACCCTAAGAGCTATCCCCTGGGTCATATGACCCCTCACAGAACCACGAGTGTAGGCACGAAGGGGGCCAACCTGGGCACATGTGACCACATTGCAGCATAAAAGAAGTGTGACTTTAGCCCACAACATGAGAATAAAGACCTACAACTCGATCCAATGCACAACTATATGACTGAAATTTTTGGAACTGGGGGTTAATGGGCAGTTTAATTGTCCTACAATTTCACCTTTCGGGTAGGATTGTAGATTGGATTTGCATGCCGGTTCTAGGTTTGGGGTGCTCAAGCCATGTTTGGGCTGAATTGGAGGATGATTAGTTATGGAATTGGGTAAAAACTTGTAACATGCATAAATTTCTCAATTTTTGGCCAAATGAGGTGTAGAAAGAACCTAGATGGTGGTTTTTGACAGTGTTGAATCCATTGGAGACATCAATTTTTCTATGTGAGCATTGTAAATACATATAAACACACTTTTTAGCACTTAATAAAAGAGGCCCTGCATTGGAAGTTGGACCAGGAAATATAGCCGGGGAGAGGGGTGAACTCATTTATCATGTTTTGTGTTATGTGTTTCAGATATGGTTATTTGTCTCTATTTGGCTGTAAAATTTGGTTAAAAATCACTTATTTATGTGTTTAGTAAATTGATCCATTGCACAAAACACATATAAATTTTACTTGCAATTTATTCAAATCTTCAAGTTTTCAATTACAGATCATTTTGGTATCAGAGCACAAGTTATTATGAAGGTTTGATTTGTTTGGAAGTGTTTTTCTGATGCTTACAAGGTTGACGTTTAAAAGAGGATAAGGAAAACTGGTGGAGCCAAGATCTCAAATTGTTTCGAGGAGAAAAAATACACCTCCAGCTTCAATAGTTATGGTTAATGAAGAAGGTCCTAAAGGGATGTGTGAAGACGAGAAAACTTTCATAAAAGCATTCTTTGAGATGTCTAAAATGGTTAAGGTTATTTATGAAGAAGTGAATTCAATATTGTATGGAGAGAGCTCAAAGCCTCCAAAAGGAGATGGAGGAAAATGAGACAAGCCTCCAAAAGGGAAGGGAGGGAATGGTGACAAACCACCACCTTCACCTCCATCCTCATCCTCGTCTTCATCCTCATATTCTACTTCTTCTACCCTTTCAAAAACACCTCCAAATTCTCCAAAGGGACATGGTAAAACTCCTTTTCTTAAGCTTGATATAAAGTTTGAATTTCATATTTAGAATGGAGAGGTAAATGCTAAAAAATTGGATAATTGGCTATGTCAGATTGAAGTGTATTGTAGGATACAAAGAATCAAAGATGATGAGACCAAAATTCAACTTGCTTCTCTTAGATTGGAAGGTGCAGCACTAATTTGGTGGGAAGCCAAAATTCAATAGGACATGAATAAACATGGTAAGATTTTATCCTCTTGGAATGATTTTGTTGTTGCAATAAGAAGGCAAATTTATCTGTTAGCATACATGCAGAAAGCTATTATGGATTGGCAAAACTTTAGACAAGCTAAGGGGAAAAATGTTCAAAGATATACTCAAGAATTTAGAAAAAGGGCTTTGATTTTGGGTATAGAATTGTCTTCTAAAGATACTTTTCTCAAATACATTGGAGGATTACATAGTTATTTGAGACATACAATTCTCATGTTTAACCCTACAAAAATAGATGAAGTTTTTGTATAGAAAAATCATTTAGAAGCAAGAGGGAAGAATTTTCCTGAAGAGGGAAGCAAAAATCCATTCAAGAATGGTGACAAAGGAAAGGGGAAATTCAAAGGAAAAGGAAAGAATAATGCTTTAGTCAAGAAAGAGGGAGAAAAATTGACATTTAAACATTGTTCAAAAGAAGGCCGTGGTGAAGACCACTATTGGAAACTTCATCCTGAAATGAGATCCCAAAAGTTTAACAACAAAGGGAAACAAAACACTGTTGGAACTACACAACATGATTTAGAATCTGACTTTGGGGATGAAACAAATATCATAGCCATGGGATTCAAAGGTAAGGACTCTATTGAAAGTACTAGTTCTTCAAGTTGTAGCCTCAATGAAACTCAACATGAAAAATAAATAATAGAGATTTTCCACATTAGAGTTATTTCAAAACATACCAAGATAGATACATTGTTTGATAGTGGTTCACAAGCAAACCTGATTTCTGAAGGCATTTTCAAGTAATTGAATTTGGAAACAACTCATCATCATAAACCATATCCTTTAGGTTGGATATGTGACAATGCAAGATTGCATGTGACAAAAAGATGTAAATTAAGATTTTCCATCACTGCAAACTTTATAGATGAGGTAAATCTTGATGTCATTCTACTTGATATTTGTGGTATTATTTTGGGAAGCCCATATCTATATGATAGGAAAGCCATATTTCATCACCATGAGAAAAAATATCACTTGTTTAAAAATGGAATTGAGTACATTGTTAGAGCACATAACAAGAAGTTGAATTTTTCATTTGTGAATGATGAACAAATGAAGAGGTTAGTCATTGCTAGTAAGAACTTTGTACTCTTGATGATCAAACCCAAAGAGAATGTTGAAATTGAATCTTTCCAAGGATGTGATGCAAAGTTAAAATCTAAATTGTATGAGGTTTTTAACACATATGATGAGATTTTTTAGGAGCCCAAAGGATTGCCTCCTAAAATAGGTATCCAACATGAGATCCAATTTCAACAATATTTTCCTCTTCTAAACATTATCATGTACATGATGTTAGTTATGGATAATACAGAGATTAAAATACGAATACAAGATTTTCTTGAAAAAGGGGTCATCAAACCAAGAACATTGCCATGTGCGTCACCAATTTTGTTAGTACCAAAGAAATATGATTCATGGTGTATGTGTGTAGATTTCAGAGCCTTCAACAAGATTACCGTAAATAGTCGTTACCCTCTTCCTCGAATTGATTATTTGCTTGATCAACTGAAAGGTGTTGTGTATTTCACTAAGTTGGACTTGAGACGTGGTTATCATCATATTACAATTGTTGAAGGAGACACATGGAAGACAACTTTTAAAACAAAGCAAGGTTTGTTTGAATGGTTGGTTATTCCATTTGGGCTTTGTAATTATCCTGCAACATTCATGTGAGTTATGAATGATGTATTAAGGCCTTTTATTGATGATTTTGTACTTGTCTACTTAGATGACATATTGATATTCAACATATCTCATGAAGAATGTGTTAGGCATGTGAAACAAGTCTTAGATGTCTTGAAGAAATAATTTTTTTATTTTAAAGATGTCTAAATGTGAGCTTGGAAAGACCTCATTAGTTTATTTGGGACATATTGTGTGAGGGGGTGAATTGAAGATAAATCCCTAAAAGGTCAAAGTCATTGTAGATTGGCCCAAGACCAATAATGTAACTAAGGTTAGAATATTTTTGGGAGCATCCCAATATTGGAGAAAATGTATTGCTAACTTTTCTTCAATTGTAGCTCCATTCACTACAACAAAACAAAAAATTTGTGCCAGATTTAACACCATATTTTAGTGCATTTCTTCTTAATTGGGATGAGTAGCTCAGTGGTAAATCTAGCTCTATTGTACAGTTTTTAAATCATCCTTTTTTGCACCAAATTTTGTATCTTGTTTTATGCCAAATTTTGTATCCTTTTTTGCATCATTTGTTGCATCTAATTTAGCATCATTTTTAACACCATTTCTTGCATCCAACTTTGCATCCTTTTGAGCGTCCAAATTTGCATCCTATGTCGATCCATGTGCTGCATCCACCTTTGTATCCCATTTTATGTCTAATGTTACGTTCAATTTTGAGCCATTTTTTTTGTCTACTCTTGCATTTGTTTTTGCACCAAGTTTTGCATCATTTTTTACACCTAATTTTGCATCCAAATTTGAGCCATTTTTATGCCCGTTTTTGCACCATTTTTTCTACTTTTGTGTCCAATTTTGCACAATTTTTTATGTCCAATTTTTCATCCTTTTTGGTGTCTGATTTTTATTCCTTTTTGGCATCCAAATTTGCATCTTTTTTTCTGCCACATATTGTGTCCACATTTTCTTCTCATTTTGCACCTAGGTTTGAGTTTGAATTTGCATCTAGTTAGGCATTATTTTTGGCATCCAATATGGAATTCTTGGTTTCACCCTTTTTTAGTCCCATTTTGCATCTTGTTTTGTGTATTTTCTTACATTATTTTTTGTGCCCAATTTTGCATCATAAATTTACATCTTTCTTTGCACCCTCATTTTGGTGTCCATTTTTGTGTCCTCGTTTACGCCCAATTTGGTATCCTTTTGTATGCCCTATTTTGTTCCTTTATTTTGTCTAGTGTTGCGCCCTTTTTAATTCTACTATAAAACCATTTTTTTGTCATTGTTTGCATCTTGTTTTGATGGCTAGTTTAACATCCAATTCTACTCCCAATTTTGCATCCATGGTTACATCCACTTTTGGCTTCTTGTTTAGAGTGTACTTTTCTTTTCATTTATGACCCTCTTTATGGGTTCATTTTACTAATTTCATTTACATAGTGAAATATATTACAGTTTCTAGATATGATTTAAGAATATATCACAATTCAAATTGTTAACTTAATGATTGTAAGCAAATTTATGGGTAATTGACAACATTCATAAAAAAAATAGCAGTATCATCATATATAACAATTCTCCATCAAAATATCATTGACAAATTTCAACACATATATGACTATTAAATAAACACCTATCGCAGATATCATTATTCAAAGGTAAATTCACAACATTACATCCAAAAATAATAATATCATCATATATAATGATTCTCCATCAAAAAGCATTGACAATTTTCAACACATATATAAAGTAACAAGATAATACTAATAATATCCTCATCATCTTTAATCAAATCAACTAAGATTCAAATGTGTGATTATCAAATCAAAATCTTTTGTGAATATCATTATTCTAAGGTAAATTCACAACATCCATCCAAAGATAGTAATATCATCATACATAATAATTCTCCATCAAAATAATGTTGATAATTTTTAATATATACATAAAATAACAAGATAATAATGATAATATCATCATTATATTAAATAAAATTAGCTAAAAGTCAATGAGTGATTACCAAATCAAAATGTTTCATAGATATCATTATTCTAAAGTAAATTCACAACATCCATAAAAAATAGGAATCTCATCATACACAATAATTCTTCATTTAAAAAATGTAGACAATTTTCAACATATTCATAAGGTAACAAGATAGTACGTATCATCATCATTATTTGAATCAACTAAAATTCAAATGTATGATTACCATATTAAGACATCCCAACTAAATATAAAAAATAACGCATGGCTAGCTAGCACCATGAAAATCATAGTCAAGATCATCCTCATGATCATTTCCATGATCATCATCCTGACCATCTTGATAATATCATCCACATCATCATCACCAATGCCATCGCCATCCTCATCATCATCGTCTCTGATATCTGATGTAAGCTCAACATAGTATGTATCATCATCTTCGAGGTCATTACCTATAGTGTTCTGGAAAAAAATATCAATATTACATGTTAGTACTAATTCCATAGCACAATGCATATTTTTGTTACAATGCTAACCATAAAATGAGGTAGGACATAATAACATTTAATAGTACTAAAAAATAAAATGAAAATATGGTTTAAGATATATTGGAGATCCAACTAAGATTACACTTGTAATTCACGTTAAGTAGTAGAATCATTTTTTAATGCATATGAAGTAGGTACCCAATTGTTCTTCATATTCTATTGTGAATGTTTCTTATGATGTCCATGCACGATTAGAAAATTAAGAGTTACTAGAAGCTTTAGTTCAAATTACAATTATAATTCAGATTAGAAATGGAAGAAATTTTAACAAAAAAGAATGTCACATGAAAAAGTAAATTGTTTTTAATGAAAAATAAGATGCACCTAGAAAGAGTTAAGGTGTCCCTAATCTTGACAGAAACTTCTATGGTAGTTATATGAGCTCTTTTTAATCACATCTTTTCTAATATTTTAGGATCTTTGGTTATTTGTATAGAAGATTCAGTTGATACTCAATGGGAATATGGACATATACTTCTTTAGGATCTATGGCAGTTTTCTATGCTCCTTATTCCTGGGTCAAATATATCCAGCTTATGCTCCATGGAAATTTGGAAACAACCTTTCCAACTTCTATAGTTGTCTTCATCCATCACTGTAATCACTTTTTGGCCAGCATGCCATAATCTTGGGCTAACCATATCATGCTGTTGGATTTAATGGAAATGTACTTACACATGAATTTCCTAGTACCTTGCACTTTTCTGGCTTGAGGGGGCCTCACCCAGGTTCAGCGTTAGTTAGCCAAACAAATCCCTACACTACTGGCCCTTTTGGCACCAGCCCGCGTGGCACAGATTGAAGTCTCACTCGAAGCAGTATGGGGGGATGCTGGAACCAAGTTTCTGCACTGTTGAGATGGTTGTGATGTCGATTTATTCCAACTATACCTATGTTTGTGTAGGTTACTTAGCCCTCTGTTCAACCCTTCAGTACCTTCACAAAATGGTACAATTGGCTTCCGTGCAGCCCTAACCTGTGGCTTAAGGACCTTCGTGCTGCTAGGGCAACGAACTGCAATATCTCCCAAACTAGGCTAAGTGTCTTACTTATCTTATTAACTGATCTTAGTTAGCTTTGCGTAAAGAGATGTTCTTAATTTCATTCACTTAACCAACATATTTACATACATTCACGCATCATATAAGTATTATAAGTGAAATTCATACCCAATATAACACATGCATAAATAGGAAATAAAGACATAGAAATTATAGAATTCTTCCCTTTATTGATAATTCTGAACAATTACAGACTCGACTCACCTTATGCACTCAGTTGCGGACTTCTAGGCCTCTGTGCACTCAGCTGCAGAGCTTCTACCTATGCTACGACCCAAACTTAGACTTCTACTACATAGCTATCTCTCATACATCATATCTTCATTAATTATTGATTCTTTTTTTATCCTCCTAACTACTTAGAGCTTAGCCCTATTTATACAATCCCATGGTCCACGGACCATGGGTAGATCTTTTACAGCTAACATTACATTACCAAAATAAGGGTGGACAACCCTATGACTCTTTAACACCTACGCGCTCCGTGACCACAAAATGCAGATTCTTTACACTTGGATTACAAAATTGGACCAAAATATGGGCTTTTAGCCCCAAAACTGCCCTTGGCGGATCCTGCGCCCAATAGGCCCCCAACACAAACATCGTGACTCGCCCTCAAATCACTCTGCAGGCACAGATATCTTAGGGCAAAGACCTCCCAGCTCTGTTTAAATAACCACAACCTCGGTAGCGCACTATGTGACCACCTGCTGGACTTCTTCCACTCGCTTCTCGGTGACTGCCACTGAACTACTGCCCCGAATCTTCTGCTGAGTTTCCTGCACTGTCACGAGCTTCTCTTCAATGGAGGTTGTGATTGTATATGCTTCATCTATCCATGGTTGTAGGCGCGCTTTTAAGACTGCTTCTTTGTGCTGAGTGACATCCACCTGTTCCTTATGCGCCTTTTCCTCCTACATCTGTGCAAGCATCTATGTAAGGGCGACTGCCTGCGTGGTCCCTTTGACCTCGTCATATCTTTGTTGCAGCATACATGTCTTTGTTTCCAGGCGGTCTACATTCGGGTCCTCCTGTAGGGTAGTCCAGACCTCGAATGCCTGTTCAAAACGTCATGTGCAGTATGCTAATGCATTGCCAACAACCGCTATCGATGTTGTAACTACAGTGATACGTTGTTCCCTTACTTCTAGTGGAGTCGAAGGTTGAGCCCTCAACTGCAATTCGACAATCTGTAGGTTCAGCTCCAGCTAAACTTTGGCCATCTTTGTTCGAGCATGGCGCATCCCTCTGGCCAACTTGTGGGCACACACCTCAACCGGTTCCTCTGCCTAAATGTCCAACTCCAAAACCATCCAGCATTCTTCCTCTACTACCTGAATGATTTTCTTATTCTGCTCTACTGCCTCATTACGCTGTAGGCCCAACTGTTCTATATTGATGCGCTGCTCGCTCATCACCTGCAAAGTGTGACTCTCTTGAGCCCTAAGTTCCATGGTGACTCCATCCTGCAAGAGGTAGAGCATCTTCTGAGGAAGCGCGGCCATATTCAATCCTACCCCTTTCAAACTGCTAACTGTGGACCCTGTGACAATTCGTTGCTTTGCGCAGTCTTGAAATCACGCATCTCTCCAACCCGAGCTATGTAGTTTATAGTCTCGCACCTCCTTTCAGCTACCTCGAGTGTTAAGACTGTGCTACTTTCATTTAGTCACATCGCCGGATCATCAGTGTATAGCGTCAAGCGACTGCCATTCACCTTTCCTGGGAAGGGTTCTCCATTTAACTTGAATAGTTGTACCGCACCTCCGTTGGTAATCTCCTTAATAACATATGGACCTAACCAATACATCCTGAATTTTTCGAGGAATTTATCAAACTTACTTTCATACAACAAAACCAGATCGTTTACCTTGAATGTGCGCAACTTGATGTGTCGATCATGCCAAGTCTTTTCACACTGCTTTTGGACCTACTAGTGAAATCCAGCCAAAAAATCGTTCTTCTTCGAGTTCATCCAGCTGCGCAAGCCTCTCTTCCAGGTTTCTGTGTTCCATCATACCTATGAGCGCTACTATGCACAAACTAGGTGTTAGCACTCAGGTTGTCCTTAAGCTCCTTAAAGGATACGGCCGAGGTAACCACAAACCAATCTTTGGACTGCAGGTGCTAGCCCACCCGCAATCAGAGAGGTCTCTCTCCTAATGATTTAGCTTTGTTATTAGTTGATTTTAGGCTAGTTATTGAGTTCAAGGGGTTTTGTTTAAGTTTTGGTGGGAAGGATGATGCTTTCAAGTAGAGAGGCAGGTATAGTATGAGAGTTTAAAACCATTGGGCATGGAGTCAAGGAGTAGGACTGCTGGTGCGTTTTCTTGGTCACAAGAGAAATATGGAGCAAGATAGCTACACATGAAACAACATTCAAGCTAAATGGGGATGGATTGAAGGCTAAGGAATGAGAGGCAATTAAGAATCTCTCATTCAGCTTAACAGAGGGAAGGTGAATGAGCTCTATCTAGGAGCAGTAAAGAATCCCTAGATAACTGTCAAACATGAGTGAATTAGGGGAAATATGAGCCAAAGGGAATTCATATTCATTACCAATTCAGATGAAAACATAAAGAAACAGCAGAAATTGAGCATAGAGTGCAGTTAAACAAAGTCTAAGCTATTCATTTTTCCTGCTATTTTAGATGGT
Organism: Pinus tabuliformis; assembly: GCA_031772625.1. Classification (NCBI taxonomy): domain Eukaryota; kingdom Viridiplantae; phylum Streptophyta; class Pinopsida; order Pinales; family Pinaceae; genus Pinus; species Pinus tabuliformis. The sequence goes on along the minus strand of CM062819.1, from coordinate 1,267,716,586 downwards.
GATATGAGCATATGTCAATGGAAAACAGAGGTAGGAAACACTTATTGAATCATGTTGCAGCACAAGAATTCCGTATTCACCCTTCAACCATTAAACACACAGCAAACAGTCATTCCTCCAACCTCTTCAGCAGTCTTTGATTAAGTAAAACATCAAGTATACAAAGCAAGTCTCTAGTGGAGCAATACAACCAACCAACCCCCTAAACAGTGAATTAGGGTGGTTTATATAGAGAAAAATATCTAAAAATATCTATTACAGTAGACCTAAAACAGGTCTGAGGGAAACTAGTTTTTTAACCTAATTTTGTCCTGAAATTAATGCAAGAAAATATCTTCGAGCTGCGTTGGAGGCAGCTGTATCAAAATGAGTTAATATGGTGTCCTTATGGCTCTGTGCTATTCATTTAGCCATAAATGTGCTTTGGGTTCTGATCCCCTGCTCTTGAGTGGCTTTGATGTGCATTAATTGTGATTTGAGAGCCTTTAAATGGCTTCACCGATTTCTTTGACTTTGCTTGGGGGCCTTTAATGTTCAGCTGCTTTGGTATTGCCGATCTGATACTCTTTGCCGCTTCACTGATACTCTTTGATTTAATCAGGGCTTCATCTTTCCTCTAATACTCTTTCACGATCGAATCAGGCCGTTTTCTCTCCCTTGCTGTGTTGGAAACTGTCAAATCGCCTCTTTTCTGCCCTTTCAAGGCAAAAAATGGCTACTGCAAATAATGCTTTTCGTGGCCTCTGGAATGATATCGGCGCTGGCCGATTTGAATATGAACATGAATGATGAAATCCTGTCAAATTGCGAGTTTTTGGGTGCTGCAGGTAATCGAGCCATGAGAGGCCCTCCATTTTGGCCAATTTCTCTTAGCGATGCACAATTAGTGCTAAGCTAAATGAGAGATTCTTAATTGCCTCTCATTCCTTAGCCTTCAATCCGTCCCCATTTAGCTTGAATGTTGTTTCATGTGTAGCTATCTTGCCCCATATTTCTCTTGTGACCAAGAAAATGCACCAGCAGTCTTACTCCTTGACTCCATGCCCAATGGTTTTAAACTCTCATACTATACCTACCTCTCTACTTGAAAGCATCATCCTTCCCACCAAAACTTAAACAAAACCCCTTGAACTCAATAACTAGCCTAAAATCAACTAATAACAAAGCTAAATCATTAAGAGAGAGCCCTCTCTGATTGCAGGTGGGCTAGCACCTGCAGTCCAAAGATTGGTTTGTGGTTACCTCGGCCGTATCCTTTAAGGAGCTTAAGGACAACCTGAGTGCTAATCGCGCATCGAAAATTGCCTCAGTTTTTCATTCCGGGCATCCTGTGCTGCGATTTTCGCCTTTCGCGCCTTTTTTGGTGATGACGTCAGCATGATGTCAGTGGTGGGTCCCGGTACGACATGATGACGTGGCAGGGTGACATGGCAGTACGACAGGGTGACGAGGTGGCAGTGACACGTAACAGTGGGGGGGCGACGCAGAGGTGACATGGCGCAGACCTGGTGGTGGGGTAGGGATGGAGAGACGGAAGGCGGTTTATGGTTTCATCGAACCGCCTTCTGTACGAGAGCAGTATCTGTCAGAGGTCCTCTGATGCAATCAAAGGCGGACATGCGTCCTTCTGTACGGTGGAGAAACCGCTAGCCTATCGGAGGCTAACCGTCGATCGTCGGGGCGGCTCCGAAATTGCTGAGAGCCGTCGGATCTGGGAAGGCGGATCGGAGGGCTGACGGAGCGCGGAGCTGGCGGCAGGTTTGTGCACGGGGCCTGCTGGAATATTCAAATATTTATACAATGCTGCAGGGGTTTTAGACTTTGGGTTTGTGGGTTTTATGCATGGTTTGCGCGCCGGGGTAAAGTTTAATCAAAATATTTAAACAAAACCCAAAAATGTAAGTGCGCAGGGTAAAACAGTAAGGTTTATGGGTAAGAGAGGGGAAGGGAATGGTTGTTAGTTTAACCAGAAGTTAAGCTAACTCCTGGCTAAGACGCGGATGGGTTAATAGTAGCCCCAGGTGGACTATCATTTCCCAAAACCATATATACATAGCTATAATGCTATAAGGTGGGATATGTATTATTTTTTGGAATTTTATATAGTTTTTTGTATAATAGGGGATAAGGAGATGATCTAGGGAGCTAGATAGTAGAGTTAGGAGTTAATATGAATTTGTGAGGTGAAGTGTAGGGGAGAGGCTAAGTTTGTGAGCTGAAACTTAGACATAGGAAGTGAATGGACTATGGAGACATGATTTTTACACAAGAAATGTAGCTTCTTTTCACTGAAGAAAGTCAAAGCTTGACTTGGTATTTTACAAAAATGAAGTGATAACAGGACTGGTTGGGCAGATCCCAAGGTCCTCAAGGGGATGTTAGTGAGTGATTTGGGGAATAAGAAGAAGGGGGAGTTAGACATGCCTCGCTTGAGCTCCTCCAAAGGGAAATTGTTTTGTACCTGTGATCTGAATAGATATAACACTTGAAAATATGTAATGGATCACAAGCCATGATTCTGCAACCACAAAGCTACCTGCCCAGCCTACTCACCTAGCTTTTTTTCTTCTTTTTGCTTTGGGTGCACTTGAACTAGCAAACCCAACTTTTCATTTTTTCTTTTTGCTGTCCTCCTATCTAAATCTACACTTATTGCATCCAGGGGCTCAGATTAAGCTGTTGAGCACCCTTGTTTCTCTACCTATCTACAAATCTGCCAAGATTACGCTGTTTGGACAGATATTCATTCTCTACATTCTAAAACAAGAAATTGAAACCTAGGGAAGCCAAGATTAAACTGTTTGGCCTTCCCTTACCTGAAAAAATCTTCAAAAATGGAATAACTCATCAAAATTTGGAATACAGCAGTGGCATTTAGACTGGCACACTTTCATGGCCTCTTCTTTGGCCTCTTTCTGGAAATATGGAACCTTGCAGCATGAAAAGATGACATATTTGGCACTTTCAACTGTCAATCATGAAATATGAACACCTGTTGCAACAGGAGGCTAACAGTGGCTCCACTTGGGGATGGCTTTTCCTTGTGAAAAGCCAAGAACAGCAGGTCAGACTACCTTGATCTTCTTTTGTTGCTGTAGACTGAAACTTCCCTTGTGCTGGCTGTCAAATGATTGAAACTTTGAAACCTAAACACAGCATTCTCATAAACTGAATTTTTATACAATAGCAGCACCGCCTGCTTTCTTCTGCGTGCTCTATCATTATATGCACCTCTGCCTTTGAAATAAACACAGCATAGGGGAACAAAACTGGAGAACTTCCCTTGATTCTGTCTTGAAAAAGGGTGCTGATGTAAACTGAAAATCCTCCTTTCTTTTAATACTCTTGACTGAACAACTGCCTACTCTTTTGCTGAGATTAATGCAATGACAGAGATCTGAATGGAGGACTTGCGTTGGTTCTGCCTTTAAAGAACTTTGCTGTGCTGTTCCATTACCCAACCTGCTATAAAAGCAAAACAAAGTGTTGAAAATACAAGTATTTATGTACAAATATAATACAGCTGCATTGTGTTTAACAACAGGGATCATGATAGTGCTTTAACATTCGCCCATTAATAGGGCCTTCTTCAATTGTGCTTCCCTCTACAGATTTGAGGAAATATGTGTTATTTCCCTGCACAGCGCTGATAACAAATGGACCTTTCCATAGAAAATCAAATTTTTCATGTTTGCCCTTGTCTTCTCTTCGTGAGTCCCACCTTAGAATTTTGTTGCCAACACAGAAATCCTCAGCCTTAGCTCTCTTATCAAACATCATTTTGAGCTTCTCTTGCAAGATTTGAGCTCTGTCATAGACCTGCTCTCTGGTTTGCTGAAGATGAATGGTCTGATTTATTCTTCGTTGAATATCATTTGGTTCTGCCTGAACCTCTTGTAACAGCTTCATAATGGAAATGCCCAAAGAAGATGGAAACCTGGCCTCCATGCCATACACCAGCTCATAAGGGCTCATCCCAATGGATTTCTTTGTTGAAAGTCTGTCTGCCCATAGGGCATTTGTGAGCTTTCTATGCCAGTTCTTCTTGTTTTCTTCTAAGATCTTCTTGATAATACTAATCAAGCTCTTGTTAGATGACTCGGCTAAGCCATTACCTTGAGGGTAATAGGCTGTGGAATGGCCCAAGGTAATGTGAAATTTATTGCAAAAATTGATCATATTTTTGGATTTGAAGGTAGCAGCATTGTCAGTAATGATCTTCTTAGGGTAGCCAAATCTAGAAAGGATATTGCACTCAAGGAATTGGATAATGGTGGTATCATTGGCTTGCCTACATGGGATGGCCTCAATCCACTTGGTGAAATAGTCGGTGGCTGTTAAAATCCACTTGTGTTGGCCCGAGGAAGAGGGATGGATTTCTCCAATGAAGTCGAGACCCCATTGTTGAAAAGGTTTCTCGGTTGAGATGGGCTTAAGGGGCAATGGCAGCAGCTTTATTTTGCCCTCAAAGATTTGGCATTTGTGACATGAGATAGCAAACTTCTATACATCTGCAAACAGAGAGGGCCAATAGAAACCAGACCTTAAAATTTTATCAGCAGTGGACTTCCAATATAGATGTCGTCCACAGTCCCCCGCATGGAATTCTTTCATGACATTGTTAGTTTCATTCATAGTTAAACAATTAAGCAATATGCCTTCATGATTTTTCCAAAATAATGCACCATCTAAGACACAAAACTTTAAAGCCTTCATTTTCAAAAATATTTTCTTGGTTCTGGACAATCCTGGGGGAGCAAACAGGTTTAACAATACAAAGCATATATCAGCATACCATGGAGATTGCAAAAAGGTTTCACTGATCTGTGGAGTCACCAGCTCCTGTTCATTGTCTAGTTGGTTAATGTCTAAGGCTTGAAAGTTTGTTTCGGACATCAGTTTGGCTAAACCTTGTCCCTTTATCAGCTTGGTTGGTTTTATTTCTATGTCATATTCAAGGATGTTAGCAATCCACTTGCCTCTTTTGCCTACTAACCCCTCTTGGGTTAATATGTCTTTTACAATAGCATTTGGGATATAAGCAATCACATGTGAATATAAAATGTAAACTCGGAAATCTTTGATTGCTTTAACAAGGGCATAGGCTTGCTTTTCCATTATTTGATACTTCAAAGGGGCATCTCTTAAGGCTCGGCTGAAAAAGGCAATTGGCTTTTCATCTCCTTGATCATCCTTTTGCAAAAGGACAGCAGCTATGGTGTGATTAGATGCAAATGAGAATATGATAAAGTCCCTATCAAATTGAGGACTTGTGAGGACTGGAGCTTGGGTTAAGGCAGATTTGATATTGTCAAAGGCTTGTTTGGTTTCAAGAGACCATTTTACCTTGGCATCCTTTTTTAACATGTTGCTTAACAGTCTTATCAGCTTGGCTCGATTTGGGATAAATCTCCTTAGGAAATTGATCTTTCCAAGGAATGCTTGCAACTCTTTTATGTTTCTTGGATATGGGATTTGGAGGATGGCTTGGATCCTTTCAGGATCAATTCTAATCCCGTCCTTTGATATGATATGGCCAAGAAGTTTGCCTTCTTCAAGGCCAAAGAGAGACTTCTTGGGGTTCAAGGAAATGCCATATTTCCTACATGTCATGAATATTTGCCTCAAATTTTTTAGGTGCTCTTGATCAAATTTGGAGAAAGGGGTTAAGTCATCGAGGTAGACAACTAGGAAATCATGTATTTCTTTGGCAAATGCAATATCCATTGCCCTTTGAAAGGTAGCACTAGCGTTTTTAAGTCCGAAAGGCATCTTCACATACTTAAATGTTCCCCACGGTGTGGTAAAGGTTGTCTTGTCTTGGTCATCCGGGTGAACCAGTATTTGATTGAAACCTGAAAAGGCATCTAGCAAAGAGATTCTAGATGACCCCACTACTCTTTGCAGAATGTGATCCATTTTGGGCAATGGGTAGTGGTCTTTTAGGGAGACTTGGTTTAAATTTCTTAGGTCTACACATACCCTAATCTCACCTGTCTTCTTTCTTGTGGGAACAAGATTGGATACCCATTCAGAAAATCTGATGGGTGCTATGATACCTGCTTCAAACATTCTTTTTACTTCCTTCTCAATCAAGGGAAGAAGCATAGGATTGATTCTCCTCAGTTTCTGTTTGAAGGGCTTTTGGTTTGGTTTTAAGGGAATGGTGTGTTGGATTACTGAGGTGTCATAGGACTTCAAGTCCTCATAACTCCAAGCAAATACATCTTGGAATTCTTTGAACAAATCAACATATTTGGGCTTTTGATCGAGTGGCAAAGATTGAGATAGTTTGATCATTTTGGGCTTCTATGCTGTTCCAATATTGTGTTCTTCTATAACAGTGTTTAAGGGCTTCATTTTTGGATTTTTGGGAACATCATTTGCATCAAACATATCTTCTAATGGAGTGAGGCCAGCAGGGAGAAAGTTATCCTTTAGATCAATGATCTCGGCCTCTGTTTTGGCTATTTCCTCCAAATGCATCTGTTTCAGCTCTTCTATGTTTGCATTGTCAAAAACAGTTGGGTTTAGCATTTGTTTGGCTATTATAGCTGTTACAGCCTGCTGATTTTCATTTGTTTGGTGTTGTTCATCCGTCATAGTATCCATGTCAATGTTAATATTTGAAAACTCATACTCAAGAGTGAGGAAATTGTTAATCTGGGCATCATTTTCGAACACTTGCCAATCTTTAACATTATTTGGGACAGCAAGCCTATGTTTTGTCTCAGCAGTGAAATGGTGATTTGGCTCAAAGGGAAGCTTGCATGTACTAGCAAAAGTGGCTAGGCTGTGTGCATGAATGTTATGATTTCTTGAAATCTTGGCAAGCTTGGATTCAGTGAATGCATTGAGTATATTAGTGGCAGCAGTCCTGTAGACCCGCATTCTATTGTCATTGGTAACAAAGTTACCTTTCATTTGTTGTATGATTAAATCAGAGTCACCTAGAATGGACACTTTTGCAGCTCCTAGAGCTTTGAGCAGTTTAAGGCCTAAAAGGAGAGCCTCATACTCTGCCATGTTATTGGTGCATTTGAAGTTTAGTCTGTAGGCATGGCCTTCTGCATGATTGTTATGTGTATTGTGAATCCATACACCTGCCCCTGCTCCTAACTTGTTAACAGAGCCATCAAACTCTAAATACCATGTGATTTCTTGCTTGTGGTTAGTATCAAGAGTTTCAGTCATTTTAGGATTGGGCAGATTTGAAATTTCTGTTTGGGGAGGTTCCTCTTGTATGCTGGTTGCATTGGTTGTTTTGACAGTTTCATAAGTATGGGCAACTGATTCTTCATTGATGCATGTTTCTTGTTCTAAAGCCAAAGGCTTATCATCAGTTGGAGGACTTGTTTCATCATTAAACAAAATAAAAGAATCCATATCAGAATGGATTGAGTAAATAGGAAAATTTTGGGGCTTGTCCTCACTACTTACCACATATTTCATTAGTGTTTCTCTATATAGTCTCTTTGGTTTCCCAAAGACAGATATAGTGGCATAGGAGAGGTCTAATTGGAGGGATCCTTGGAGTTTTGCTCCCCATCATCTTGATAAGAGCATGCCATACTTTGGTGGAATGTCAGCAACCACCACATCCATGAGGATTGTCTTGTTGGGATATTGGACTAAGGAGACACACAAGTCTTTGATGAGGCCTAAACACTTGACTTGACTTGAGTCAAAGGAAAATAGATCTTTGTATGGCCTAGTGACCTCAAGGTTTAGCTTCTCCATTACAGCTTTGGGCATAAGATTGTGTGAGGCACCTGAGTCAAACATAGCATTGTGCAAGACTTTGTCATGTATGTGCAAACTGACATAAAAGGGTAGAACAGATCCATATGTTGATTTTCCATTAACTTCTGGACCGAACAGCAGTTTAGGCTGATCATCAAGAACATTCACATCATCCTTGTTCTCTGGGATTTGCAGCGATCTTTTGATTTGCTGCCTATAGATATCATGTTTGGCAAGTTCAGATAAAGGGATGGATATCTTCAGTTTACCTATTTCTGCCTCTAAGTTAAATGGTTTCTCCAATGGAGTCTTTGTGTTGGCAGTAGCAGATTTCCCCTTCTCAAGTGTATTTTCTGCATTTTCCTCTTGATTATCAGAGTTATGGTGAGTGATATCTTGCGGTACTTATGTTTTGGGAAAGCTTTTAGAAGTGTGATTCACATTTTCCTTTGAGGAAGAAGGTGGTAGAGGTTAATCATTAGAGGGCTGCCTGTCTGTGACATCCTCTACAGTCACTTGACGCGGGTTTGGGACAGTTATATTAGCAGTTTCTATGAGGGAAGCCTTTTCTTTGATCTTCTTTGGCTGCTTGGTATCATTTGGTTTAACCTTTTCGGGCACATCTATGGTTCTTGTCCTCAGCTTATACTGTTTGTGGACCTCATAAACAGCTGACTCATAACCTTGTTTAAAGTCAAAAGACTCACCAGACTTAGTCCGAAATTGATTTATCTCATGGTCATCTTGGTCTTCTTGGGTTAGGAAAATTTGTTGCTCACCCTTTAAATCCACTAAGTTCATGTGAGTGTCCTCTGTGGGCTCACTAGATGTAGATGCTTCAGCATAATTTTCATGAAAAGGAGGCCTTATATCATGGTCTGGGCTAGACCTACCAGCATTTGTGTTCTGAGTTTTCCTGAAATTTGGGTTCCTTATGGTATTGGGCTGTTGTCCTTCCCATGATGATCTTCTCTCGACACTCTCTACTCTGTCTCCCAGGCTGTGCATGCGAGTGATAATAGCATCCAGCTTTTGATCTAAGGCTGAGGGTTCTTCCTTGAAGGTGGTTCTTCTCTCGGTTCTAGCTCTGTTTCTTTTGGCAATTAGATTTGCCTCTACGCTAACGGCAACATTTTGAATGTCTGCAAGGGTTTGAGGGGCTCTTTCCCTTAACTGATAAGCCATATCAGTATCAAAACCATAAGGGAATTTATACAAAGCAAGATCAGGTGGAGGTCTTAAGTTCTGTGGTATTGCATTATAAACATTATTAAATCTTGCACAATAGTCCAAGACAGACTCTTGAGGGCCTCTTTTGATGGTGTCATATTCAGATAATATGTGCAAGGGGTCTTTCTTTTTCTCCCATCTGTTGATAAATGACTGATATAAGGCTTCTGGGTCTGCTATGGAATTGGCTATGAGTGCTCTAAACCAAGTCCTGACATCACCTGTCAAACTTTGGACAAAAATCTTCATTCTCACGCTATCATCATCTATCTCGTAGTTCTCAAAATAGTCTTGCATCTTCTTGGTATGCTGAAGGGCTGTGCAAGAACCAGTTCCATCAAAATATGTGATTTTAGTTTGATAATCTTGAGGCATAGCCCCAGGATTAGCAGGTAAAATCAGAGGTGCATATCTATTAGCCATATTCACAGGGATAAGTGGAACGACAGGAACAGCTGGAACAACTGTAACAACAGTGGTGGTAATGGTAGTAGGTGCAGTGAATGGAGGTGTGGAAGGAATGCTTTGAGAGGTGGATGATGAGCAAGGGGAAGTAGGGGTTGAACGATATAAAACTTTGACAGGGGTAGGGACACAGCTTGGCTGAACTGTTTCAGGACTAGAATCAGCAAAATCCTCTATTCGCTCTAGTTTCCTGAGATTTCTTGGGATTAAATTCGGATTTTCAAAAGCAGGTGGGGGATTTGGGTCTGGATTTGACCTTTTGTAACGTGAATTCTTTTTGGGAGCCAGCTTCTAGCTTGTTTTTTGGGGATTTTTCTAATAATATATGGGTTAGAAACTTTCTGAAGGTCTGGTTCTTTCCCAGCGGAGCTTTCCAACTTGATTTGTAAAATTCTCTGAGGATTTTCCCCAGTGGGGATGCCATTATGTTAGCACTCAGGTTGTCCTTAAGCTCGTTAAAGGATACAGTCGAGGTAACCACAAACCAATCTTTGGACTGCAGTTGCTAGCCCACCTGCAATCAGAGAGGGCTCTCTCTTAATGATTTAGCTTTGTTATTAGTTGATTTTAGGCTAGTTATTGAGTTCAAGGGGTTTTGTTTAAGTTTTGGTGGGAAGGATGATGCTTTCAAGTAGAGAGGCAGGTATAGTATGAGAGTTTAAAACCATTGGGCATGGAGTCAAGGAGTAAGACTGCTGGTGCGTTTTCTTGGTCACAAGAGAAATATGGGGCAAGATAGCTACACATGAAACAACATTCAAGCTAAATGGGGAGGGATTGAAGGCTAAGGAATGAGAGGCAATTAAGAATCTCTCATTCAGCTTAACAGAGGGAAGGTGAATGAGCTCTATCTAGGAGCAGTAAAGAATCCCTAGATAACTGTCAAACATGAGTGAATTAGAGGAAATATGAGCCAAAGGGAATTCATATTCATTACCAATTCAGATGAAAAAATAAAGAAACAACAGAAATTGAGCATAGAGTGCAGTTAAACAAAGTCTAAGCTATTCATTTTTCCTGCTATTTTAGATGGTGATATGAGCATATGTCAATGGAAAACAGAGGTAGGAAACACTTATTGAATCATGTTGCAGCACAAGAATTCTGTATTCACCCTTCAACCATTAAACACATAGTAAACAGTCATTCCTCCAAGCTCTTCAGCAGTCTTTGATTAAGTAAAACATCAAGTATACAGAGCGAGTCTCTAGTGGAGCGATACAACCAATGAACCCCCTAAATAGTGAATTAGGGTGGTTTATATAGAGAAAAATATCTAAAAATATCTATTACAGTAGACCTAAAACAGGTCTGAGGGAAACAAGTTTTTTAACCTAATTTTGTCCTGAAATTAATGCAAGAAAATATCTTCGAGCTGCGCTGGAGGCAGCTGTATCAAAATGAGTTAATATGGTGTCCTTATGGCTCTGTGCTGTTCATTTAGCCATAACTGTGCTTTGGGTTCTGATCCCCTGCTCTTGAGTGGCTTTGATGTGCATTAATTGTGATTTGAGAGCCTTAAATGGCTTCACCGCTTTCTTTGACTTTGCTTGGGGGCCTTTAATGTTCAGCTGCTTTGGTATTGCCAATCTGATAATCTTTGCCACTTCACTGATACTCTTTGATTTAATCAGGGATTCATCTTTCCTCTGATACTCTTTCACGATCGAATCGGGCCGTTTTCTCTCCCTTGCTGTGTTGGAAACTGTTAAATCGCCTCTTTTCTGCCCTTTCAAGGCAAAAAATGGCTGCTGCAAATAATGCTTTTCGTGGCCTCTGGAATGATATCAGCGCTGGCTGATTTGAATATGAACATGAATGACAAAATCCTGTCAAATTGCAAGTTTTTGGGTGCTGCAGGTAACCGAGCCATAAGCGCTAATTGCACATCTAAAACTGCCTCAGTTTTTCATTCCGGGCATCCTGTGCTGTGATTTTCGCCTTTCGCACCTTTTTTGGTGATGACGTCAGCATGACGTCAGCGGTGGGTCTCGGTATGGCATGATGATGTGGCAGGGTGACGTGGCAGTACGGCAGGGTGACGAGGTGGCAGTGACACGTAACAATGGGGGGGTGACGCAGAGGTGACGTGGCGCTGACCTGGTGGCGGGGTAGGGACGGAGAGACAGAAGGCGGTTTATGGTTTCATCGAACTGCCTTCTGTACGAGAGCAGTATCTGTCAAAGGTCCTCTGATGCAATCAAAGGTGGACACGCGTCCTTCTGTACGGTGGAGAAACTGCTAGCCTATCGAAGGCTAACTGTCGATCGTCGGGGCGGCTCCGAAATTGCTAAGAGCCGTCGGATCTGGGAAGGCGGATCGGAGGGCTGACGGAGCGCGGAGCTGGCGGCAGGTTTGTGCGCGGGGCCCGCTGGAATATTCAAATATTTATAAAATGCTGCGGGGGTTTTAGACTTTGCGTTTGTGGGTTTTATGCATGGTTTGCGCGCTGAGGTAAAGTTTAATGAAAATATTTGAACAAAACCCAAAAATGTAAGTGCGCAGGGTAAAATAGTAAGGTTTATGGGTAAGAGAGGGGAAGGGAATGGTTGTTAGTTTAACCAGAGGTTAAGCTAACTCCTGGCTAAGATGCGGATGGGTTAATAGTAGCCCTAGGTGGACTATCATTTCCCAAAACCATATATACATAGCTATAATGCTATAAGGTGGGATATGTATTATTTTTTGGAATTTTATATAGTTTTTTGTATAATAGGGGATAAGGAGATGATCTAGGGAGCTAGATAGTAGAGTTAGGAGTTAATATGAATTTGTGAGGTGAAGTGTAGGGGAGAGGCTAAGTTTGTGAGCTGAAACTTAGACATAGGAAGTGAATGGACTGTGGAGACATGATTTTTACACAAGAAATGTAGCTTCTTTTCACTGAAGAAAGTCAAAGCTTGACTTGGTATTTTACAAAAATGAAGTGATAACAGGACTGGTTGGGCAGATCCCAAGGTCCTCAAGGGGATGTTAGTGAGTGATTTGGGGAATAAGAAGAAGGGGGAGTTAGACATGCCTCGCTTGAGCTCCTCCAAAAGGGAAATTGTTTTGTACCTGTGATCTGAATAGATATAACACTTGAAAATATGAAATGGATCACAAGCCATGATTCTGCAACCACAAAGCTACCTACCCGGCCTACTCACCTAGCATTTTTTCTTCTTTTTGCTTTGGGTGCACTTGAACTAGCAAACCCAGCTTTTCATTTTTTCTTTTTGCTGTCCTCCTATCTAAATCTACACTTATTGCATCCAGGGGCTCAGATTAAGCTGTTGAGCACCCTTGTTTCTCTACCTATCTACAAATCTGCCAAGATTAAGTTGTTTGGACAGATATTCATTCTCTACATTCTAAAACAAGAAATTGAAACCTAGGGAAGCCAAGATTAAACTGTTCGGCCTTCCCTTAACTGAAAAATTCTTCAAAAATGGAATAACTCATCAAAATTTGGAATATAGTAGTGGCATTTAGACTAGCACACTTTCATGGCCTCTTCTTTGGCTTCTTTCTGGAAATATGGAACCTTGCAGCATGAAAAGATGACATATTTGGCACTTTAAACTGTCAATCATGAAATATGAACACCTGTTGCAACAGGAGGCTAACACTAGGCACGATGTATTCCATAGGCATTACGGCTTCCACACCATAGACAAGCCTAAAAGGGGTTTGTCCCATCAGCTTTTTGCATGTTGTCCGATAAGCCCACAATACTACAGGTATGCGTAGGTCCCAATCACTTCGCTGAGCATTACAAACCTTTGTCAGTGCGTTTTCAGGAACTTTTTTGAATGCCTCCACTGTCCTATTAGCCTGTGGGTGATAAGGTGTGCTCTTCTGGTGATACACCTGAAATTCCTCCGTTAGTGTGCTAATCGTCTCATTCAAGAAGTGCGTACCACAATCACTCATCAAGATCTTTGGACATCCAAATCGTGTTAGTACATGCTCAAATACGAACTTCACGGCTATTGTGCCCGTGCAATCCTTCACCGGCTACGCTTCTGACCAACAAGTCAAATACTCTGTCGCAGTAATAATGTACCTCACCTATCTTTCCTTGGGGTTGAATAGGTCCTAAAAAATCTATTGCCCACTTTTCGAAGGGTTGCAACGTTATTTGTGGATTCAAAGGCATTTCATCCCTTTGCAATGGCCTGCCTGTTCTTTGACATACATCACATGCCTTGCAATATGCTTTTGAATCCTGATGAAGCGTCAGCCACCACAACCCTGTATGTAGCATCTTCTATGCAGTTGCTCTCCCTGCATAATGTCCTCCCACAGTGCCCCCATGAGCGTCCATGAGGATGCTGCTTCGTTCAAACTCAGGTACATACCTTCGTAGTATCTCATCAGTCCCCATCTTGTATAGATGCCCAGCACTGACAGAGAAATTTGTCGTGCACACCACTAATACCTTCCTTTGTTGGACAGAGTATCCTTCCGGTGTAGTTCATGTTGTTAGGAAGTGTATTATATCCTTGAAATGATCATCCGTGACACACACTACAAATAGTTGCGCGTCAGGCAATCCTTCTTCCAAGTTAGTAGGTTCCTCCCCTGTTTCGATGCACAACAGATGATCTGGTCTTGCGTTCAATCGTCCAGGCTTCACAACAACTTCAAAATTGTACTCTTGGAACAATAAGAGCCATATGCATATTCACCCCCCCAACACAGGCTTATTGACCAGGTACTTTAGCGCGGAGTGGTCCATATACATCTTAAAGTGGCCTCCTAGCAAGTAGTGTCGGTACTTTTGGAGCACATACACCATAGCTAGCCCCTCATGTTTAGTGGTAGAATAGTTCTTTTCTGCTTTGGCCAACTGCCCACATGGATCATCCCGCCCATCGTGTTTATCTGTCAGTTGCACCTTAGGCTTCTCAAATCATGTTCTCATCATCCTCCTACATTCACGCCAATCATCAAAGCTTCCCTTGTGCATACCCCACCATCTTGCGGGCATAGCACGTAGTACCCAGTCCAAGGCCTGGAAGCACTGCTTTTCTAGCACCTCTCTTTCAAATGCATCCAAAAAGGTATCTACCTCATTTAGACCATCATAAATAGGAAGATTTCTTTCCTCTAATGACACACAATGTAGTGACTAGGTCATCATGTTGCAATTCAGCATAGTTACTTCATGTAACCGATTCTGTGAGCGTTCTATTTCTTCGTCAGAGTCTAAAGTGCAGGAACTCTCACGCTCCCACGTGATCTATCCATCCGCAATGGGATTCACCCAGTCTTGGTCTTGCACTGTTATCTTGTAGATGCAATCCAGATCATCATCACTCTCGTACTCATGGACTGCTTATGTATAGCGCAATCCTTCAGCAAGATCCAGGGGTATTATTACACAGAGTGATTTCTTCTCAAAGATCATCTTTCACTTCTTCAGATTGATTTCCCCATTCATATCAGTAGCCCAATCAATTCCCAGGAGTGCGGGGTAGGGATTGTTGTCATCCACAATCTCTATTACTTCAAAATCTGCCAACGTGCTCGCTCCCTCAATATCCACGGTCACTCCCTGCAGCGACCCCATGGGGATGATTTTCTATTGATTTGTCATCCTTAGCTGAATCGGAGACCATTGTGGCGCAGGTGTCCCCATTTCTCCCAAGATTGTGTCTACAGAACATTCGTATTTGACCCTAGGTCCAAAATGACTTGATCCATTTCATATTCTCCTATTTCCATGGTCAGTCTCATCTCCTGTCCCATCCTTGTTTTATGCTTGCTAATCTTTCGCACTACGTGTTGCTCACTTGGTGTGGTCCTAGCACATCTATTGATGATTTCTTGTAACCCTTTCATAGCCTTACTTTCGTGCAGTAACTTCATACAGGTTTCCAGGAAAGTCGTGAGCATAGAAGGGTCCATCTCCAGCTCAGGATTATCCTTGCTTCTTGAGGTAGAGGCCTCAGTGAAGCTCTTCTTAGCTTCAATGAAGGCTTCACAAGCACACTCAAAATCGAACTCAACCTCCTTTGTCGGGGCTTTGCAAACCCATTTACTTTCTTCCAGTTGTTTCCCCTTGTCATCTCTCATTGCGATTCCACTCCCGAGAACTATATTTATGTTCGGATCTTCCTCTCGTGGCTCAGACCTCATCATCTATAGGTTCTGAGTCAGGAGAGGTGGTAGCACCCCTTTGTCACATATCCTAGCTATCAACGTATGACAATCTTCCATTTCATGATCAAACAGTGTGTAATACTTGCACGACGGACGCATCGGGTTAATGCAATCATGGGCATAGTGTCCTGGTCCTCCGCAATTGTAGCAAATCAACTATCCTCGACCTCTACCAAGTCCTCCTCTGCCTCGGCCTTGTTCGTGCCCCTGAAATCCTGTCTGCGCCATCCCTACATTCTAGTCAATGGGCCGTGTTTCAGCCTGAACTCTGTAGGTGGGAGTTCTATCCATCATCAATTCATAGCTCCTACAAGTATGCTCATCATGTCTTACTGACCTACAAAAGTTGTAGAACAATTGTTGCGGTTCTTGGACATACTTCTCTAGCAAGTGACAGTTATCCATGGAATGTTTTCTGGCTACCTGACAGAGAGCACACCATAAAGCAGGCGTCGCGCTAGGTCCTACTTGAGCTTCCAGCCTTAAGGGCATCAGTCCCCCTCCTGTAAGGTAATTTGCAAAGACTGGGCAATGGTCTTTGTCATGACCCTGACTCTTACATTTCAAGCACCATACTTCCTCGTGTATCTCTGGTTGAACCATCCTGTCCTGCTTCAGACTTTGCATCTAAAGGCACAAGTTCTTCAATTGCACATGGATCTGCTGCACTCCTAGATTAGGATCCTGCATCAGAGTCTCATGCAGTCTCATGGCAATCTCCAAGGCCTCTACCTGAGTTGTTATCTTTTACTGCGACAACACGCTCCTTAAGTGTGGTAGTAACGAAGCGACAAACCACTCGCGATGTTGTCCATCTGTCAAATTCATGTTGGCTTCACAGATCATACATTTCAGCCTCTGATCCATTTCCCAAGGCATCTTGCCTGGTTTCATCGTGATCTCTTTGAATCCCACAATCGACTGTGCTTCAGATTTGGGCCTGCTAAAGTCCCTATTTAGTGTTGCTTGGATGTCTGCTACTCTAACATTTGGGTTATCGTTGGAGTACTTAATATACCAAGTTAGCGCGTGATCTTATAGGGTGTTAACTAGTGTCTCTTTATTTATAAGATCATTTGTAACACTTTGAGCTTCCCATATAGCCCTCACAATGAACCAAAATTGGTCAGGGTCCTCATTTCCCAAGCCTTTGAACAAAGGCAACTTCACAGTGTTTGCCATACTGAATTGTAGTGGAGGTGGAGGTGGTACGGGTGAAGTTGGAGGTGATGGAAGTGAAGTTGGTGGTGGTGTGGGCGGAGGCGGTATTTGCGGGAATCCTTGTCTTATCAACTAAATAGCACTTCGCAGAGGGACCTTCGCGATCCCTTCTTTGTCCCCTCGCGGAGGTGAAATCAAGGGGCTATGCTCTGGACCCTTATTTCCTTCGTTTATGTAAAATATTCCGCTTCGTGTAGTCTCGAACATCAAGGTAGTTGCATAACCTGTTTTTTGCACAAAAACATTTTAATCCAAGCATTCAAAGATTTTACGTACTTACCTCACAGTCCTTTGAAAAGGCGTCACTCTACCTTGCTATAGTTGATTGAGGTGTCGACCATGAATTCAGTCACAAATCCTCCTATGATGCGATCGAGCCAATGATCGATAGCGTGGGTGATCTTATCCTCTGATTCTTCCAACCTTTGTCCTAGCTCTGGGGTCCACACAATAGGACCGTCAAGTTTCCACCTTCCTTGGTTATCTGCTAGCTTCACGATCCTCTCATATAACTCAGTAGGAAACGAGGCGAAAAATATTTTATGGATCTCTGTATATAGATATCGGTCCAACCACTATTCTTTTGACAGTTGTGGGTTTCTATTCTCCTTTGCCACGAACTCGTGGATCCTTCTATCCAACCAGCCTTTGATTTCTTTCTTAGTTGGATTCTAGTGATACGACATCACACATCTCTTATGTAGATTTTGGTCCTGGAAACGGAACCATTTGTTGGCTTGAGGGGGCCTAACTCAAGTTCAACGTTAGTTAGCCAAACAAATCCCTACACTACTTGCCCTTTCGGCATCAGCCCATAGGGCGTGGACTAAAGTCTCACTCGAAGCAGTATAGGGGGATGCTGGAACCAAGTTTCTGCACCCTTGAGATGGTTATGATGTTGGTTTATTCCAACTATACCTACCTTTGCGTAGGTTGCTTAGCCCTCTGTTCTACCCTTCAGTACCTTCACGAAATGGCATAATTGGCTTCCACGTAGCCCTAACCTGCAGCTTAGGGACCTTCGCGCTGCTAGGGTAGCGAACTGTGATATCTCCCAAATTAGGCTAAGTGTCTTACTTATCTTATTCACTTATCTTAGTTAGCTTCGTGTAAACAAATGCTCTTAATTGCATTCACTTAACCAACACATTTACATACATTTGCGCATCATATAAGTATTATAAGTGAAATTCATACCCAATATAATAGATGCATAAATAGGAAATAAAGATGCATAAATTATAGAATGCTTCCCTTTATTGATAATTCCAAACTATTACAAACTCGACTTTCTCTGCGCACTCAGCTGCAGGGGTCCGTGCACTCAACTGCAAACTTCTAGGCCTCTGCGCACTCAGCTGCAGAGCCTCTACCTACACCAAGACCCAAACTTAGACTTCTACTTCAGAGCTATCTCTCATACATCATATATTCATTGATTATTGATTCTTTTTTTACTCCTAACTACTTAGAGCTTAGCTCTATTTATACAATCCCATGGTCTGCGGACCATGGGTAGATCTTTTACAGCCGAAATTAAATTACCAAAATAAGGGTGGACAACCCTATGACTCTTTAACACCTACACGCTCCACGACCACAAAATGCGGAGTCTTTAGACTTGGATTACAAAATTGGACCAAAATATGGGCTTTTAGCCCCAAAACTTCCCTTGGGGGATCCCACGCCCAACACACTTTTAGGATCTTTGACTATTTGTATCGAAGCTTTAGTTGATACTCAATGGAAATATGGACATTCAATGACCTTAGAATTTTAATTTGTTCATTGGATTATAATAATAGTGTAGGTGTTGATCTGCACTGTGAGAGCAAGGATGTTATTCTAGAAATAACAATTTGCCTTCAAGAGAGAGAGAGTGGGAAGGGCTACATGACTAGGAAGCTTATATGGAGCCCACTATCAAGCAACTGAGAATCCCACAAGGAGCAGGAGAAAGAAAGACAAAGTATCCAAAGTGCATTCAGGGGTAGAAAGGAAGGCTTAGAGAGAATCAAGCATGAGGACTTGGGAGTTGAAAAGAAGCCATGAGAAAGCTTTCAAGATACTCTACCCCTCTAAAGGATCAATTGTTGGCAGAGGAAACAGAAAGATTTAAGAGAGAAGGATTCCAGATGGGATAGAGTAGTGCCCTCTTTGTTCTCTACGAAGGATCCTTGGGATACTAGAGGATGTAGAAATGTCTTTAAGACATCTACAGATTCCCAGTGGATGGTCAAAGATCTAACAAATGTTGGCAGCCTAAACGAGAACATAGAATCTGAGCTTGGAAATTCAGTCCACAATATTTCTGTTGCTGATAGGGAATTCATAAAACAAAGGCTGACCTTAGTGGAGGAGCATGTTGTTAAACAAACCTTGATACTAGCATATTTTTTGCAGAAGGTTGGGATAAAGAATTTGAAATTTGAAGGGATGGAGTGATAAGATCATGTATAGAATCTAGTGGACCAGTGGCCCTTCTTTAACTGATTAAATGAATCCAAACTCTAGAGATATGATTTTGGGGCATTCTACTGGCCATATGCCTTTCTCTTAAGTTGTTATTTGTCTTAATGATTTATATCTATCCAGAACAATATTTCTTTGAGTTATATGCTAATAGTCTTCTGGAGAGGTATAATCAAGTTGTCAATGGAAGATCTTTGAAACTTTCTTTGTTGTATAATCCAAGGACAACAAAAAAGGACATTGGTGAGGGGATATGTGAAACATCAAACCAAGAATTGAGAGAAAAGGAAATATCTAAATACATAACAATGATATGAAAAATAAAAAAGAGAATGTGAAATGAAGAACTCATAAACAATTGGTAAAGAACCCTTAAACCCTACCTTCATCTTTTGATCCATGAGATTCAGTCCCATTTCCATCAACATCAACTTCACTGATCATATCATGTAGTTGAGAATCACTTAGATTCTGTCCCAAAGAGTGTATAACAGTGCCTAATTATTTGGTAGTAATACAACCTACAAAAAATCATGGTCAACAAATTGTCTAAATTAAATATGACCCCAGCTAAATATTTTTCAATTTTAAATCTCACAGAGCTCTCTCCCATATTTTAATGCCTAAAATTTATAATAGTTCAATTAATGAAACTTTATAATACAACCTAAAATGGATATATTTACATAATATTCACTTAAACACCCATTTATCTTGTGTTACCAGATCTGCCTAGTACGTAAGGTGATCCAGTTTTGGATCTGGGAGTGCCCACCTTAGATCTGCCTCAGCTAGTGGAGACTGCTAGGATCCATCCTTGGAACATATTCTATGGAACAGGATGCATCCAACACACTGATTGCAACATTTTAGGACTAGATTCTATCATGTATGAGGGTAAGGGTTTTCCACTTAATCAAAAGCACCATTCTCTCATGTACCCTGAGGTCAGTGGACTTAACTGTTGAAGATATCTATGATGACCTGCGTAAAATTGGAACTTTCACTAAAGCCAAAATCACTGATTACACATATTCAAATTTTTGCCTCACTTTAATGCTTTCATTAGCCAATTTCACTAAAATTGTATGGTTTTGTCTTGAGCAACAAAAAAATCATTCCATATAAGTGTTGTTGGGTTGTGTTATATTCTTTCCATGACTAGCCCCCTTAGTTAACCAGGGGGTTGGGGGGGATGGAGCTCCCCCTTCGTTGCGCTGATTGTTGGTGAGTTCCAGTATTGTAGCAAGAATGCTGCAACTCCTGGGCTACAAACTTTACTTTTATCAACCTAGTAGTTCGTAACAAACTTGGAAGTGTCAGTGCTATATGCACAAGTACTAGTTCTCACTACAGGTTGTCACTTGGTCAACCGACACGAGATCACTAGGAGCTCAAGCCAACTTCTATAGATTTTAGAAGAATCTCTATGTGTGATGAAAGGAAAGAAAGATTACTCTACAGATGCTATTCTAACTGTAGAAAGGAGAAAGACTGGAATGTAAAGCAAAACCTAGTAAACCCTAAGTAACAAGCTAATTCTACTTTTGCCAAAACACTATGAAAACCATGAAATAAATGCCATTACCTACTCAAGGAAGTAAACAACATCTAACCATGCTATTTCTGGAAGTAAATAAGCAAAAAACATATTTTTGGATTTTTATGTGTTTTTATGTGAATTTAACATGCATCTAAGTTATTGTGTGTGAGTGTGGCAGCAAACAGGTGGTGTTAGAGGGCGGTTTTGGAGCTTGAGAGGATGTAGGATGGTGTGGATGGTTCCTAGGAGGTCTTATGTGGCCTTCTAGAGGCTTTTCCCACACTCTGCCTTCAAAAGAAAGCCTACAGGAAAAACTACAGGAGGACACAGGAAAACTACAGGAGGAAAATAGGGAAACTACAAGAGGAGGCCGAGAGCAATTTTCGTTGTTTTGAGGGTGTGAGAGTGGGTGGAAAAGGTGGATGAAGGTTGGAATAAAGTGTTAGGGTGCCTAAGGTCTACCATGAATCACCAGGAGAGAGAAATATGATTGGGTTTGCTCAAGGAGAGAGGAAGAAGTTCTATGAAAATTGAAGGAAACTAGGGCAGAATTGAGGTGAGGTTTGGGAGACCTATAGGACATGGATTAGATGGAGGGTGTGATTGCTGGTAAGCTGGCCTACTGCTGGAAGAGATCTGTTGCATAGAAACTGATAGTCAACCAAGAAAATCAAGCAACCAATGGAATGAGTGCATCCTAGGAAAAATAGAGTTTTGCATTAAAATGGCCTAAACTATGATGTATAGAAGGAAATGTTGGGAAATGTTGTAAGAAAGGAAAGCATGCAAAAGGACTATTGAAAATAAAGAATTGAACATGATAAAGAAGACCTAAAGCAAAGAAAAATTGGACTATCAACCTACTAGAGAGCTGCAAACACTAGAAGTCTTAGGAATGAGGATAATCTGTGTTTTTGGGGCAGCAAGAGAGTCTTTGCCTCAAATCATGGTCCCAGAGGGAGGAAGAGGCCAAGGCACTATTTCTAGCCTTTTGAATCTTCTCTGATCACTGCTTAACCTACTACAAAAAGCACAAATGGAAGCAAGCTACTAAATCATCAAAAGCAACCTATTCTTAACCATAAGAGAAATACATCTAACAGCAAACTAATCTACAAACTGAAGTAAAGCGTACAAATACAAGTAAAGAGAAGATTTGATGCTTGGATTGGGCCCTAAACTAAGAGCTTTAGCCCTCTGAGGTAACTCAGTGCTATCTCAAAAAGGATTCCATCTTCATTATCAAAAAATAGCAAGATTACATAAAACTGTCATAAAATAGTAAGCTCGAAATTTGAGTAGAGTTTACACAAGCAAAAAAAAGTCGACCCTAGTGAGGCCCTAGGCCTCTCTACTTATACAACTGAAGCTACCAACAGCTTCCTTAAAATCAAGAAGGCTTGGCTCCCAAAACTTGAGATAACTATCAATCATCTTCCACTTTCTTGGCTACCTTCTAGTGCATGATTCGGTTGCTTGTACTCCGAGCTGAATGAAGGGGAATTCGAAGTGAGGAGCAGTAAATGAGGGGGATTCCCTCCTATAATCCCTCTCCTTTGTCTAATTCGAGTTATTTCTGTAGTTTGACCACTAGATCCTTTACTTTGACCTCGAAATCCATCAATAATCTGCATTAAATACATGTTAGACCACATGGCATAATAACTAACTCAACTCACCCTATAAGCATAAATATAATCAGAAAAGCATACAATAAGCTAAGAGAATGGTTTATTTGACTAGGTTAGGAGGTAAAATGAGCCCATATAATTACCCATTATGAGGCTTATCATCACCCCCCTACTGAAGGTGTTGCTCATCCTCTAAGCAACCTAGTCAATGTCTTAGTCTTTCATGGCCCTGGTGGCCTCCCTAGCATTACAAGCTTCTGATGTGGTATGCTCATGTTCTCCATAAAATCCTGTCTTTCTGTCTATTTCTTTCCACTGCTCCTTCTCTTCTTCTTCTCTTCTGCCTTCCAACATGCCTAGTATGTGTGGAGGACTCAGTTTGAGGCTAATCCAGTTGAGCTTCAGCCTTTGCATGGAGTTCTTGTACATTGGCACTCTTTTCAATGCTTCCTTCAGCCTCATGGGGGAATGGTATTCTCTGATCTGAAAGCTATGGGGTAGGGTGTTCCATCTTCTCATGCATGCATGCACACAGTCATCCCCAAGTAACCTAAGAATATCTTCAAAGTGTGCAATGGCTTGTTCCTGATTGGCTAGATATTTAGGGGCAATCTAAGGGTCATTGGCAAGCAGGTTGTGTGTGTTGATGAGTGCCATAGGATCTAATGGCTTAGCTCTTATCATCAATGGTTTACTCTGCTGTTTTATTGGCAATCTTTTCATTTTTATTGCCCTCAATTCTTCATGGTTCATCCATGACACCATGGCCATTAATTGCAGATCCCCTAGCTTGGCATTGGGGTCCCACACATTTAGGTCTGTGAGGGCCATGTTGTGTAGATAGAACTCTACCATATTTTCTTTTCCACAGAGGTGCTTTGGTCACACAAATCCATGAACTGCCTGTAGTCTTGGAAAGACATTATGCCTCTTTGTGCCAAAGTTTTTATTTGGAATTGAAGCCATTGATCCTTCAGATAGAGGTCATAAGATTTGGCTAGTGTTCTACATTGTAATGCTTCTATGGATAAGCTGACCATGCATTCCAAATGAGTCTCTTTCTCCTGCAACTTCCTCCTTAGTAATTCATTCTCATTCTCAAGGTGGCTTCTTGTAATGGCTTCTCTGTCTCTGAGAGCACTCAATTCCTTGCCCATTTCCCTGAGTTTCTCTTCCATGTGGCCAATATCCTCAACTCCTTTGGACTTGGCTATCTACATCCACCTATGCATTCTCACTCTCTCTTTTTCCAATTCAAAAAATAGTGGAATTGAAAATTTCTATGGGATTATCTTGCATCCCTCAAGTAGTCTGTAATAGGAGTCAAGATTAGGTAGGGGGTTAGGTTCTTGTAGCTCTTGTGCTTCCTCTTTCACCTCTGGCTATCCTCCTATCTTTTCCTCAAGTTTTTGTGTTTCCTGTAGTTTGGACAGTGTCTTCTGTAGGACTGTTTTAGCCTCCTATAGGTCTGGTTTGGGGTCGTATAGAATTTCCTTTCCCTTCCATGTAGAAGATCTTGTAGTCCTCCTTTCATAGGTTATGGGTGTCTTGGAAGGAGATTCTTTCACCTTGGTAGATGGTGAATCTTCAATTAGCCCTCCTAATTCCATTTTTGTCTTCAACAAGGGTTTCATTATCTTGGAAAAATTTCCTCTTGGCAGCCTAGCCAATTATTTTCTCATCCTTACTCCAAGGTAGCCTAAGAGGAAGGGTAGTGACCCTACTGATGAATTCAAAGGTTATTTCAATGGAGAGGCCTCTAATGGTTACAGTAGCATGATTTCTTGTGTGAGAGACCAGAGAGAGAGAAAATTCATGGGCAATTTCACCATCAAACCCTCTAAACTTCTCAAAGAAAATCATCCAATTTGCCCTTGTAAACGTTTCCACCACTTGAGGATGTGCATGGAGTTTAGTGGAGTTAGTGGGATCTTTTCTCATAAACTCCCCTATCATACTGCTTGTACTTCTTTTGAAAAACTAGATATGGAGGTGGAGACAAAGAATTTTGAGTGAAATAGAAAAACAGAGGGGACTGTGTTTTTTTTTTTAAACAGGTTTTTTTGTTTTTTTGTTTTTCTTTTTTTTTAATGTATTTCTACCCTCTTAAAGACTCATTTTATCTTCAATTTGAGACCAACTCTTTCCCATTTTGATATTAAATAGAGGGCATTCATGAACCCTACCTCTTCAGACTGAAATTCATGCCAAAAATCATGTTTCGTCCCTTCAAAATGACTCACTGCCCCTCCTGTAGAAGGTCATTGTCCCTCCTATAGATTTCCTGTAGGTGCTCTTGTAGAAAACCTATAGGGCTCTTGTAGAAGATGCCGAGAGAAAAAATATGGGGGAAATTGATGGAGGATGGTGGATACAAGGTTGTGGGGGCATAAGAAGACTGTTGTGTGGCTGATTTATGAGGAGAAACTGAAGAAAAGTTGGTGAGAATGCGCAGGGAGGAGTGCTCATTACCTTTTATGGTTGTTTTCGGTTATGAGTGCTGAGCTGGCAAGGTGTATGTTGCCCAGATTAGGACCGTTGGTCCCAACCTGCTTGGTCATCATGACCCCCTTGTAATCATCCCCTCATTACTGCATCAGAGTTAACTCTTCCTCCCACTAACTTTCCTTCGCATCTTTTGCTTGAGTTGATTGTGCGCACGTGTGGGTGATATCTCGGTTAAGTGAAGTCAACTAAATGAAGGTGGCCAAGTTAACTGGCCACCTTTCCCTCTTTTTGATTTCAACCATCTCGTTGCCTTCGTATGATTCCTAATTACACAAATGTAGATAGAGGAGTGACTTAGCTACATACCTGTAATCCAAGTGTATTTGTTGCCATCAACTGTGAGGTGTTGTGGTTTTCTCTGCTGCATGCCTTCATTTTCCTTCATGCATGCTGTCTCTGCTTACTGATGTGTTGTTGTGTGTTTTTGCAGGTTCTTCTTTTGCTGGAGCTGAGCTGCATGTGCCTTTTCAACCTTTAGATGTGTTGTCCCTTACTGTTGGTGCTCGACTTCTATGGGATCAACTGCTACAGGAATTCCTACAGGAGCTCCTGTAGCTGCTTCTACCTCTTGAAACTTTAGCTATTTCCCTATGCTTGGAGCTCAATAATAATGCCAGAGGTGGAGATGAATGATGGAGGGATAGTAGGTAAGCTTCAGGTAAAGTTAATGGTGCCTTTTCCTCTTTTTATTTTTGTTTTTTTTCAAAACTGAAAAACTATTTTTCTGTGTTTTTTCTTGGAAAGGGAAAAAAAAAAAAAAATGATGCTTGGAGTGTGATGCAGGCTTGGAAATGATGGCAAGGAGGTTTGAAGATGGTAAGAGGGATTATAGGTTCCTCATGAAGCTTTTCTTGTCCCTCAAACTACCTCCTGTAGACACTTTTGGCTCTCTGTAATTCCTACAGGAGCCTCTTGTAGAAAAAACAGAGCCTCCTATAGAAAACACAGTTTTGGAAGAAGAGGTACAGTGGGGTGAAAGAGATGACAAAAATGATGAAGGAAGGTGTGGAGAAGATGAGATGGATGCTGGTATGAATGTTAGGGTCCCCTTGGCACCTTCTTCTGCTCCTCGGTGTCCTCCTGCAAACCTGTAATGCAATAAAAATTAATTTTTTCTTTCTCTTTTTTGTTTTTTTTGTTTTTTGAAAACAACTAGGGCGTCTCAGAGAGGTTTTCACCTTAATTTCCTGCCTTGGACACCTCCAAGGGAGGTTTTAACCCAGGGATCTTATTCTTTTCCCTTTTTTTTTTTACATCACTAAGCCGCCTCAGAAGAGGTTTTCAACCCAATCATGGGACTCAAGCACCTCATGGAGATTTTCACTTGAGTCCTTATTTTTTCTCTATTTTCTTCAGTGAGTGGGTGAAGTGGAAGCTCAGACATGCTTCACTACCATCACTGTTTTATTCAAATCTTCAATAAACTCTCGCTTGGAGAGGGGTTTCTTGTAGACTTTCAACCGATGTCCATTGACAAGCATGGGGACGGCTTCATCATCAATGGTTCTGATCAGAATTGAACCATTGTCATTGCATTTCTCCACAGTGTAGGGTCCCAGCCATCTTGTCCTAAACTTGCCTTTGAAATCCTTGTATCTTGAATCATAGAGTAGTGCCCAATCTCCCTCTTGGAATTGCTTCTACCTGATATTTCTATCATGCCATATCTTTCTCTGAAGCTGAACTACCTCTGTATGGAGAAGGGCTCGCAATTTGTATTCATCCAAAGCATTGAACTGAAGTAATCTCTCCTTTTGTGCATGGCTGAGGTTTAGGTCTAGTTGAGCTACCATCCTTAGGGTATTGAATTCAAACTCTATTGATAGCAAAGCCTTCTTCCCATAGACCAGTTCATAAGGTGTGAACTTGGTGGTGGTCTTCCATGTTGTGTTGTAGGCCCAAGTGGCCGCAACTAATCTGTCTGCCCAGTGTTTTCTGCTGCTACTCACTACCTTGGTTAGGATCCCTTCCAATGCTTTGTTAGTGACCTCCACTTGCCCATTGGCCTATGGATGGTATAGGGTGGAAGTCCTGTGCTTGATCTTATGATGTGTGAGTATGTCTTCAATCAGGTTGGAAGTGAATTGATTGCCTTGGTCTGTGACCAACTCTCTCAGATACCCGAACTTGTAGAATATGTTTTCCCTTAAAAAATTAGCTACTCTTTCCTTTGTCACTGCTTTGATTTCTTTTGTCTCTGCCCACTTTGTCAAGTAGTCGGTGCACACAATGATGTACTGCTTCTGCCCATTTTCCCTAGCATTTCTATTTTCAGCCATTGGCTCCAAAGGAATGTTTTATTCTTCTTCTTCCCCTATAGGTTCTTCAAATATGTCTGGATGTTCACCTAAGGGTTCTTCTTGATTGCAGCCACCGAAGAAGAGAGAAGGTTGGCTATGTGAAGCAGTGGGGGTGTTGGGCAAAAAATTTCCTAAGTTATCTCTACTCCTACGAGGCATGAGAGGAAATATTTTTGGTTGGTTTTTTGTTTCTTTCTCCCCACACTGAAAGTACCTACAAAAACTGAAATTGTGATTGAAAAAAAAAAATTGCAACTAGGTAAAATGAATTTGTTGAATGGAAATTTTCAGAATTGAAAAGGAAAGCAAGGAAATGCAGAACTGAAAGAAAAGAAATGACTAGTCTACTTTTGCCAAAATAAACTATTAGCATAATGTTGTAATAGGAAATAGAAGAAAGCAGTAATCACAGAATACTCTGACGCTTCCCTAGCAATGGCACCAAAAAGTGGTGCACTCCAGTATTGCAGCAAGAATACTGCAACTCCTAGGCTACCAACTTTACTTTTATCAACCTGGTAGTTCGTAACAAACTTGGAAGCGTCGGTGCTATATGCACAAGTACTAGTTCTCACTGCAAGTTGTCACTTGGTCAGCCAGTGCAAGATCACTAGGAGCTCAAGCCAACTTCTATAGATTTCAGAAGAAGCTCTATGTGTGATGAAAGGAAAGAAATATTACTCTACAGATGCTATTCTAACTACAGAAAGGAGAAAGACTGGAATGTAAAGCAAAACCTAGTAAACCCTAATTAACAAGCTAATTCTACTTTTGCCAAAAACACTATGAAAACCATGAAAGAAATGCCATTACCTACTCAAGGAAATAAACAACATCTAACCATGTTATTTCTAGAAGTAAATAAGCAAAAAACATATTTTTGGATTTTTATGTGAATTTAACATGCATCTAATTTATTGTGTGTGAGTGTGGCAGCGAACAGGTGGCGTTAGAGGGCAGTTTTGGAGCTTGGGAGGATGTAGGATGGTGTGGATGGGTCCTAGGAGGTCTTAGGTGGCCTTATGGAGGCTTTTCCCACACTCATCCTTCAAAAGAAAGCCTACAGGAAAAACTACAGGAGGACACAGGAAAACTATAGGAGGAAAACAGGGAAACTATAGGAGGCCTACAAGAGGAGGCCGAGAGAAATTTTTGTTGTTTTGAGGGTGTGAGAGTGGGTGGAAAAGGTTAATGAAGGTTGGAATGAGGTGTTAGGGTGCCTAAGGTCTACCATGAATCACCAAGATAGAGAAAGATGATTGGGTTTGCTCAAGGAGAGAGGAAGAAGTTCTATGAAAAATGAAGGAAACTAGGGTAGAATTGAGGTGAGGTTTGGGAGACCTATAGGGCATGGATCAGATAGACGGTGTGATTTTCTGGTAATATGGATTACTGCTGGAAGAGATCTGCTACATTGAAACTAACAGTGAACCAAGAAAATCAAGCAACCAATGAAATGAGTGCATCCTAGGAAAAACAGAGTTTTGCATTAAAATGGCCTAAACTATGATGTATAGAATGAAATGCCGAGAAATGTTGTAAGAAAGGAAAGCATGCAAAAGGAATATTTCAAATCAGGAAGTGAACATGATAAAGAAGATCTAAAGCAAAGCAAAACTGGACTATCAACCTACTAGAGAGCTGCAAACACTAGAAGTCCTAGGAATGAGGAAAATCTGTGTTTTTGGGGTAGCAAGAGAGTCTTTGCCTCAAATCATGGTCCCAGAGGGAGGAAGAGAGGCCAAGGAACTGTTGCTAGCCTTTTGAATATTCTTTGATCACTTCTTAACTTGCTACAGAAAGCACAAATGGAAGCAAGCTACTAAATCATCAAAAGCAACCTATTCTTAACCATAAGAGAAATACATCTAACAACAAACTAATCTACAAACTGAAGTAAAGCATACAAATACAAGTAAAGAGAAGCTTGGCTACTTGGATTGGGCCCTAACCTAAGAGCTTCAACCCTCTGAGGTAACTCAATGCTAGCTCAAAAAGGATTCCATCTTCATTATCAAAAAATAGCAAGATTACATAAAACTGTCATAAAATAGTAAGCTCGAAATTTGAGCAGAGTTTACACAAGCAAAAAGAAGTCAACCCTAGTGAGGCCCTAGGCCTCTCTACTTATACATATGAAGCTACCAACAGCTTCCTTAAAATTAGGGAGGCTTGGCTCCCAAAACTCGAGATAACTATCAATCATCTTCCACTTGCTCGGCTGCCTTCTAGTGCATGATTCGATTGCTTGTACTCTGAGCTGAATGAAGGGGAATTCGAAGTGAGGAGCAATAAATGAGGGGGATTCCCTCCTATAATTCCTCTCCTTTGTCTACTTAGAGTTATTGGTGCAGTTTGACTACTAGATCCTTGACTTTGACCTCGAAATCCATCAATAATATGCATTAAATACATGGTAGACCACATGGCATAATAACTAACTCAACTCACCCTATAAGAATAAATATAACAAAAAATCATACAATAAGCTAAGATAATGGTTGATTTGACTAGGTTAGGAGGTAAAATGAGCCCATATAATTACCCATTTATGAGGCTCATCATCACCACCTTAATGAAGGTGTTGCTCATCCTCTAAGTAACCTAGTCAATATCTTGGTCTTTCATGGCCCTGGTGGCCTCCCTAGCATTCCAAGCTTCTGATGTGGTCTACTCATGTTCTCCATAAAATCCTGCCTTTTTGTTTATGTCCTTCCATTGCTCCTTCTCTTCTTCTTCTCTTCTGCCTTCCATCATGCCTAATATGAGTGGTGGACTCAGTTTGAGGCCAATCCAGTTGAGCTTCAGCCTTTGCATGGAGCGCTTGTACATTGGCACTCTTTTCAATGCTTCCTTCAGCCTCATGGGGGAATGGTATTCTATGATCTACAAGTTGTGGGGTAGGGTGTTCCATCTTCTCATGCATGCATGCACACAATCATCCCCAAGTAGCCTAAGCATATCTTCAAAGTGTGCAATGGCTTGTTCCTAATTGGCTAGATATTTAGGGGCAATCTGAGGGTCATTGGAAAGCAGGTTGTGTGTGCTGATGAGTGCCATAGGATCTGATGACTCAACTCTTATCATCAATGGTTTATTCTACTCTTTTATTGACAACATTTTCATTTCTACTGCCCTCAATTCTTCATGGTTCATCCATGATGCCATGGCCATTAATTGCAGATCCCCTAGCTTGGCATTGGGGTCCCACACATTCAGGTCTGTGAGGGCCATGTTGTGTAGATAGAACTATGCCATCTTTGCTTTGTCCTCAGAGGTGCTTTGATCACACAAATCTATGAACTGTCTATAGTCTTGGAAAGGCATTACGTCTCTTTGTGCCAAAGTTTTTATTTGGAATTAAAGTGCTTGATCCTTCAGATAAAGGCCATAATATTTGGCTAGTGTTCTACATTGTAATGCTTCTATGGATAAGCTAGCCATGTATGCCAAATGAGTCTCTTTCTCCTGCAGCTACCTCCTTAGTAATTCATTCTCATTCTCAAGGTGGCTTCTTGTAATGGCTTCTCTGTCTCTGAGAGCACTCAATTCCCTGCCCATTTCCCTGAGTTTCTCTTCCATGTAGCCAATATCCTCAACTCCTTTGGACTTGGCTATCTGCATCCACCTATGCATTCTCACTCTCTCTTTTTCCAATTCGAAAAACAATGGAATTGCAAATTTCTGTGGGATTATCTTGCCTCCCTCAAGTAATCTATAGTAGGAGTCAAGATTAGGCTGGGGTGAGGTTCTTGTAGCTCTTGTGCTTCCTCTTTCACCTCTGGCTATCCTCCTATCTTTTCCTCAAGTTTTTGTGTCTCTTGTAGTTTGGACAATGTCTCCTGTAGGACTGTTTTAGCCTCCTGTAGGTCTGGTTTGGGGTCCTGTAGAATTGCCTTTCCCTTCCATGTAGAAGATCTTGTAGTCCTCCTTTCATAGATTATGGGTGTCTTGGAAGGAGATTCTTTCACCTTGGCAGATGGTGAATCTTCAATTAGCCCTCCTAATTCCATTTTTGTCTTCAACAGGGATTTCATTATCTTGGAAAAATTTCCTCTTGGCAGCCTGACCAATTATTTTCTCATCTTTACTCCAAGGCAACCCAAGAGGAAGGGTAGTGACCCTACTGATGAATTCAGGGGTTATTTCAATGGAGAGGCCTCTAGTGGTTATAGTAGCATGAGTTCTTGTGTGAGGGACCAGAGAGAGAGCAAATTCATGGGAAATTTCATCATCAAACCCTCTAAACTTCTCAAAGCAATTCATCCAGTTTGCCCTTGTAAATGTTTCCACCACTTGAGGATGTGCATGGAGTCTAGTGGAGTTAGTGGGATCTTTTCTCATAAACCCCCCTGTCATACTGCTTGTACTTCTTTTGAAAAACCAAATATGGAGGTGGAGACAAAGAATTTTGAGTGAAATAGAAAAACAGAGGGCACTGTGTTTTTTTTTTTTAAACATACTTTGTTTTTTTTTTATGTATTTCTACCCTCTTAAAGGCTCATTTTATCTTCAATTTGAGACAAAATCTTTCCCATTTTGATATTCAACAGAGGGCATTCATGAACCCTACCTCTTCAAACTAAAATTCATGCCAAAAATCATGTTTTCTCCCTTCAAAATGACTCACTTCCCCTCCTTTAGACGCTCGCTATCCCTCTTGTAGATTTCATGTAGGTTCTCCTGTAGAAAACCTGTAGGGCTCCTGTAGAAGATGCCAAGAGCAAAAATATGGAGGAAATTGATGGATGATGGTGGATATGAGGTTATGGGGGCATAAGAAGACTGCTATGTGGCTGAGTTACAAGGAGAAACTGAAGAAAATGTGGTGAGAATGCGCAGGGAGGAGTGATCATTACCTTTTATGGCTGTTTATCGGTTATGAGTGCTGAGCTGGAAAGGTGTACGTTGCCCAGATTAGGACCGTTGGTCCCTACCTGCTTGGTCATCATGACCCACCTCGTAATCATCCCCTCATTACTGCATCGGAGTTAACTCTTCCTCCCACTACTTGTCCTTCGCATCTTTTTCTTGAGTTGACTGTACGCACGTGTGGGTGATATCTCAGTTAAGTGGAGTCAACTAAATGAAGGTGGCCAAATTAACTGGCCACCTTTCCCTCTTTCGATTTCAACCATCTCATTGCCTTCATATGATTCCTAATTACACAAATGAAGATAGAGGAGTGACTTAGCTACTTACCTGTAATCCAAGTGTATTTGCTGCCATCGATTGTGAGGTGCTGTGGCTTTCTCTATTGCATGCCTTCATTTTCTTTCATGCATGTTGTCTTTGCTCGATGATGTGTTGTTGTGTGTTCTTGTAGGATCTTCTTTTGCTGGAGCTGAGCTGCATGTGTCTTTTCAACCTTCAAATGTGTTGTCCCTTGCTACTGGTGCTGGACTTCTATGGGATTAGCTGCTACGAGGACAGTCCTAGAATAGAAACAAAAATAAGTCAACAAGTGGGAGAAATAAATCTAGAGGGAGATCTAAATCTCCAAGAAAACCTGTAAAGGTGGTGTGATGGAAATGCAAAAAGGAAGGGGACTACAAAAGGGACTGTAAATCTAAAGCTCCTGACAAAGGAGAGGGATCTGATGATACTCCTTGTATAGAGTTAGAAACCACCTCAGATGAAGGTGGGGATGTGTACTTGGATTCTTCAAGTACACATGTAGATCATGAGGCATGGTTGATTGGTTCAGGTGCATCCTTTCACTTCACTCCCCATAGATAGTGGTTCTACAAGTATGAGAAATATGATGGTGGTGATGTCTTCTTGGGGGATGATAGGAAGGATAGAATCATTGGTCGTGGAAAATTCAAGTTGAAGTTGCAAGTGGAAGGATTAGAACACTTCTGGGTGTTCTGTATATTCCTGCATTAGGCAGAAATTTGATTTCTGTAAGCAAGCTAGATGATGGAGGTGTAAAAATAGTGTTCGAGAAAGATACCTTCAAGATGGTTCAAGGAGCACTAGTATTGATGAGAGGAGTTCAGATTGGAACTCTGTACAAGCTGCAAGATAGCACTGTTATTGATGGGTGCAACAGTTTTGTGGTTCCTAAAAGTGGAGCATAAATTCTAGTGGTCTCTGGAGAAAAGACCATGTTGTGGCATCAAATGCTTGGACATATTGGAGAGAAGGGCCTTCGAATACTTCATGGTAAAGGTATGGTAGAAGGTATGACTAATAGCTCTCTAAATTTTTATTTTTGTGAAAATTCTATATATGGGAAGCAAAATCGAGTGAGTTTCCCTTCTGGTAGTAAGAGGGCAAAACATATATTAGATCTTGTGCATAGTGACGTGTTTGGACTTGTGAAGGTTCCATCATTGGGTAATTCTGTGTACTATGTATCATTTATAGATGACTTCTAAAGGAATACATGGATATATTTCCTCAAGAAGAAATCTAAAGTCTTTGACAGGTTTAAAGAATTTAAGGCTCTGGTGGAAAACCAAACAAGAGAAGAAGATAAAGGCGTTGAGGACAGATAATGGTGGAGAGTTTTGTAGCAAGGAATTTGAAGAATTTTGTAAGTGTGGTATAGCATGACAAAAGACTACTCCATACAAACCTGACCAAAATGGAGTTGCAGAAAGAATGAACAAGACATTGATGGAAAGGGTAAGAAGCATGCTTAGTGGTGTCAGGTTAGGACAGGAATTCTGGGCAGAGGTGGTGGAAACATGATGTTACCTGGTCAACAGATCATCTTCATCAGCATTGGAGGATAAGACTCCACAAGAGATATGGACTGGTAAGAAACCCTCTCTTTCACATCTGAGGGTATTTGCATGTGATTCATATGTACATGTTCCAAAGGAGAAAAGAACAAAGTTAGATAGTAAATCTAAAAAGTGCATCTTTATTGCTTCTAAGGATGGTTTAAAGGGTTATAATATTTGGAACCCAGTAACAAGGAAGGTTGTGTACAGCGGAGATGTGGTGTTTAGAGAAGTGAAAAATGTTATTAAACATGAAGTCCCATCAAAGGAACCTGAGAATATAGAGTTTGAGCTTAAGGAGGAAGAATCAGAATCTACAGCAGAAGAGGAATCAAAAAATGAAAAGCCACAAACTCTAGGTGTGAGAAGATCAGTTCAAGAAATAAGGCAACCAGAAAGGTATAGTCCATTTGCTTTCTGTTCAAATTTTTCTTTATCTATTACTGATGATAATCCCAGAACTATGAAGGAAGTAGTAGATTCAAAGGATGGCAAACTCTGGAAAGAGGCCATGGTTGATGAAATGACATCTTTACACAAAAATGAGGTTTGGGTTCTAGTGGAGTTGCCGGCTGGAGGGAAACCCATTGGCAGAAAATGGGTGTTCAAGAAGAAGACAAATGCAAAAGGAAAGGTGGAGAAATAAAAAACTTAGTTGGTAGCAAAAGGTTATTCCCAGGTGTCAGGAATTGATTTTGGTGATATTTTTTCTCCTGTTTCCAAGGTAGTTTCTATTATATTACTTTTATCTCGTGTTGCTTCTTTTGACTTTCAGGTAGAATAGATGGATGTGAAGATAGCATTTCTTCACGGGGATCTAGAAGAGGAGATTTACATGAAGAAACCTGAAGGCTTTGTGGTGAAGGGTAAGAAAGAACTAGTATGCAAGTTAAAAAAGTCTCTGTATGGGTTAAAACAATCACCAATGATGTGGTATCAGAAATTTGATACATTTATTTGAGGACTTGGCTTCACTAGAAGCAAAGCAGATCACTATGTGTATTTTAAATTAATTGGTGACCGTGTTATTTATCTGGTTTTATATGTGGATGACATGTTGCTGGTTGGAAATGGCAAAGAAATTATCCAAGATTTGAAGACCCAATTATCCTCCAAATTCAACATGAAAGATCTTGGTGCTGAAAACTATATTTTGGGCATGGAAATTAAAAGAGATCGGGCAAAGAGGAAGCTCTGGTTAAATCGGAGGAAGTATGTTGAGATAATATTGCAGAGGTTTAATATGCAGGATAGTAAACCAATGAAGGTTCCTATTCCTGTAGGTGTAAAGTTATCTGTTGAACAGTGTCCCAAGACACAAGAAGAGGAGGAGGACATGTCCCGTGTTCCATATGCAAGTGCAGTCGATAGCCTGATGTATGCGATGGTCTGTACTAGACTAGACATTACACATGCAGTGGGAGTATTGAGCAGGTTTTTGTCAAAACCAGGGAAGGAGCATTGAACAATAGTGAAGCGGGTTTTCAAGTATTTGTGTGGCACTAGTGATTATGGTTTGTGCTACCAAGGAAGACCAGGATTGGAATGAGTTTTGGATATTCGTGGCTTTGTTGATGCAGACTGGCTGGAGACCTGGATCAGAGAAGATCTACAAGTGGGTATATGTTTAACCTATTTGGAGGTGCAGTCAGTTGGATGATGAAGAAACAATCTGTAGTGGCACTATCAATTACAGAGGCAGAATACATGGCAACCACTCATGCAAGCAATGAAGCAATTTGGTTGCAAAGATTGTGTTCAAGTATGGGGTTAGTATAGGGAGCTACAAGGATAGACTGTGATAACCAAAGTGCAATTTTCTTGGCAAAGAACCCTGCTTATCATTCAAAGACAAAGCACATTGATGTTCAGTATCACTTTGTGAGGGATATGATAGAAGACAAAAAGGTGTTGTTGGTAAAGGTGGACACTTTGAAGAATATTGCAGATGTATTGACAAAATCTATGAGCTCTAAGAAGTTCTCTTTGTTTAGAGAAACAATGGGTGCTGCAGGGCGGGATAAATGACTAAGCTCTCCTGTGGCCCCCTGTGGAAAGAAAACAACAAGTGGGAGAATGTTGGGTTGTGCTATATTCTTTCCACGACTAGCCACCCTAGTTAACTAGGGGGTTAGAGGGGGGGCGAAGCCCCCCCTTCATTGCACCGATTGCACAGTGGGGGAGTCACAGGGGGGGGGGGGTGGGTAGCCCCCCTCTACGGGGTTTGGGGCAGCGCCCAGGGGGAATTTTTTTGTTGGACCTTATATTAGGTTGGGCAGACCTACCTATGGTTTTGTGCATGGTTTTCGCACATGGTTTTGGATGTGATGGTTTTTCGGTCCATGGTATTGGATGCTTTGGCATGTATAAATATGTATTGTAACATTGAAAGGAACATAATGAAAAATCAAGCTGGTAGTCCCGGTTTTGGGATCCAGGGGAAAATCTTTGTGTATATGTGTTTTATGTGTTATGCTCTCGCATTGTTTATTTTCTTTGTTTTAGAATTCGTATGCAGGCAATTTCTATATGGGGTTAAAAACTACAAGTGTGATGCCAAATATGTTCAAGGTACAAATTCACACCTTGTAATAGAACCAATGAGGCTATGTCGACCATTCAATGGCAGTGGTAAGCTAAGGAATCCTCCAATTGGTCATCAATACTTAGGCAATTTCTTTGTCAATACCATTGTGAGTATGTATATTCCAGGCAAGTAAAGCACAATCAAGGTCATTTTCGCGCATGAAAAGGCAACCAATTTGCAATTCCTTTAACAATAGTCTATGTTCTAAGAATCTGGAAAGAATAATTTTGCAATTCCTTTAATGATAGTCTACATTCCTTGAATTGTTGATTCTTGACAAGTAAAACATAATTATGAAGGTTCATAACATTAGTAAAGCTATGGACCTACAAATAAAGGCAATGTATGCATCTAAATCAGTGAAAATTTATGCCATAAAGAAGGTTAGAATATTTCCTACAAATTAAGAAAAATAATACCCGGATTATGTTTAAAATATACTATGCATGACCTTACATTCATCTCATTTTGCCAACATCATCCTGGCAAACTCCTCATAGTTGACTTGACCATCTCCATCGACATCAACCTCATGGATCATCTCATCAACTTCTTTGTCAATTAGTTTTCCACCCAAGTTTGTCATCACAAGTCGCAATTGAAAACAATAATGTCTATTATAGAAGCAAGGATTCAATGACATAGGTACATGTGAAAAGTGTAATAATCTACAAAAACAACATATAAATGACCCAATAATGCACTACAAATGAGTGAAATTCACCTCTGTTGTAGATATGAAACCATTTTGATCCTTGTCAAGTCAGTATCCTACAACAGCAATAGAACCACATTAAGCTACAACAACTCAAAATATATGTATGCAGAGTTTCCAATTGTTTAGTAAAACCATCCTTGGCATGTAGCTCAAGTGGCTGAGAGAAGAAATTGTTTCCCCCCCACCTGGGTCCAAATCCCACTTTGTGACATGCTTTCTCTTCATGAGGTTTCTACCCTAAAGAATTTGGTTCCCTGAGTACCATCCCTGGGATGAGGGGGAATTCCTAGTGGGTTTCCATGTGAAATGCATCATGGTAAAGAAGAATGAAATAAATATTATAATTCAAAACAATAATGACCCAAGTTCAAATCTTAGTTCATATAGAGCCTTGATCATGTGTATGATTGAATAAATTTCACAGCCCACAACTTCAAGTGGGAATTGTAAAAATCATGCAGAATTAGGGTTCATAACTACCCATATATCAAAAAAAAGGTTTACCATTACAAAAAACGAGGGGATAT
Organism: Pinus tabuliformis; assembly: GCA_031772625.1. NCBI lineage: Eukaryota > Viridiplantae > Streptophyta > Pinopsida > Pinales > Pinaceae > Pinus > Pinus tabuliformis. Next base: position 1,267,678,757 of record CM062819.1, on the reverse strand, counting down.
GTGAAACATCAAACCAAGGATTGAGAGAAAAGGAAATCAAAAAGAGAATCTAAAAAGTAGAACTTCATAAATAATTGGTAAAGAACCCCAAACCTTACCTTCATCTTTTGAGCCATTAGATTCAAGAACTCTGGAAAATCAATTGTCCCATTTCCATCGACATCAACTTCACTGACCATATCCTATGGTTCAAGTTAAATTGGATTTTTTCCTAGAGAGTTCATAAGAATGCCCAATTCTTTGGTAGTAATGTAGCATACAAAAAGTCATGGCCAGCATATTGTCTAAATTAAATATGACCCTAGCTAAATATTTTTCAATTTTAAATCTCATAGATCTCTCTCCCATATTTTACACACAAAATTTTGAATAGTTCAATTAATGAAGCTAATATAACTTTAGAATACAACCTAAAATGGATATCTTTACATAAGATTCCATTGAACATCCATTTATCGTGTGTTATTGGATCCACCTGGCAGGCAAGGTGGAAACACAGATGCCTAGATTAGATCCAGTTTCAGATCTGGCAGTTCCCACCTCAGATTCCTCAGCTAGTGAATATTGCTAGGATCCATCTTTGGAACATGTCCTATGGAACAAAACACATCCAGCACACCGATTACAACATTTCAGGACTAGATTATATCATGTACAAGATTTGATTCTATCATGTATGAGGGGAAGGTTTTGCCACTTAATCAAGAGCACCATGCTCTCGTGTACCCTGATGTCAGAGGTCTTAACTATTGAAGACATCTATCATGACCTTTGTAAAATTGTACCTTTCACAAAAGCTAAAACCACTGATTTCACATCTTCATATTTTTGCCTCATTTTAATGCTTTCATTAGCCAATTTCATTAAAATTGGAGGGTGTTGTCTTGAGAAACAAAAAAATCATTCCACATAAGCATGATTCCAAATATGTTCAAGGTACCAATTCACACCTTGTAATAGAACCAATGAGGCTATGTCGATCATTCAATGGTAGTGGAAAGATAAGGAATCCTCCAATTGGTCGTCAATACCTAGGTAATTTCTTTGTCAATACCATTGTGAGTATGTATATTCCAGGCAAGTAAAGCACAATTAAGGTAATTTTCACACATGAAAGTCAAAAAATTTACAATTACTTTAACAACAGTCTACATTTTAAGAATCTGCAAAGACAATAATTTTGCAATTCCTTTAATGATAGTCTACATTCTTTGAATTGTTGATTCTTGGCAAGTAAAACACAATTATGAAGGTTCATAACATTAGTAAATCTATGGATCTACAAATAAAGGCAGTTTGTGGATTTGAATCAGTGAAAAATTATGTCATAAAGAAGGCTAGAATATTTCCTACAAATTAAGAAAAAATAATACTTTTAAATGGACAGAAAAGCATCACAAACTGTTAGGATTTTCATAAATCAGTCCAAAAGGAATTCATGTCATGACATCCCTGTCATATTAACAACATTTGTGTATGAATATCAAAACCATGAATTGAGTATTTTAAGAAAGTGTGAATCAAATCTAGTATAAGTCCATTATAGAATTTTTTCTACAAATCAGCTAGCTCTGATACCATGTAGAAATTCCCATTGTAGATCACCTGGTAATGCAATGTACTAAATAAAAATACTTGATCTACTTCTTAAAAAAATTTACCAGAAGCTTAATCGAACATGAGCAACATCAATAAGAACACATATAACTGATATGGAGAAATAAATCACACATAACCCAAAAGAATTTACCCGGGCAAAGCCTCAGCCTAAAACCCCAACTCTGTATTATCATACAAGTGGAAATATAGCCAGTATTACAAAATGAATCAGCTCAAAAGCTATCCTTCTCTCTCTACAATACCTCTGCTGCTCATAGACAGTGAAAGGCCTCTATCTAACCTCTAGTCTGCCCTCCAAGCCTCCTATTTCTTTGCGCAATTCTAATTGGGGTCCAGTGCAACCACTTGTGTGAATTGGCCTCTTCACACACTCACCAACCTCTGATCCAACTACGCAGTCCTGAAGGAGATAAATCCTCATCATGGATGAGCTTCCTTTATAGGAAAAATATTCATCCAACTGATAGTACACTGTCCCTTCTCTGATCTCAACTGGGTCTCTGTCTGAACTAACATGCATGAGTTATCCATGAGTGAATACTCAGTTATTTGAAATACAATAGTTACATGCATGCAAGCATTAACTAACTGAACTCTCATTAATTTAAAAAACTGTTAAATTAATCTAACTGGACTTGACTCAGTTAACTGAGCCAACTAATTACAACTCATCCTTATCTCTTTAACTGATGGATAAATTCCTCAATTAATAGATAAACTGTTGCATGTCCTCACATAGACTTCAAGTTTGTTTTTCCTTAACTAATTAACTCAAGATGAATTAATTAATTAATTTGCAAACTGTTGTTAATATCAAATTCAAATTTTACTTCCTATTTTTAGTCTAAGGACTAACTAAAATTGGAATCCATCCTGAACTGCTAAAAATAGAATGCTATTTTTAGCACTTCCATTTTTCATTTTGTGTTGCCCAATCTAGCACTGGTACCCAAACTGCTATTTTTAGCATTTCTTGTTGCCATTTTCAACACTCCCTCTCAACAGGAAAGGCTTCCTCTCGAACCCGATCCTATACCTTCGGAATGTTCTACATACAACACTTCTACCAAGTCTGGTTGCTCCAACAACTCTCGGAACAAAAAAAACTCCCAAATGACCTCTTTGTTGGGCTAGAGACATACTCTGATGTTGAAGCTCTACCTGCTGCTGACAAGTGCTCCCTCTCTGACCTCTACACTACTGCAACATCTCCATGCATCTTGCACTTTTGCACACCTCTTTGTGCCATCCTGCACTGGTGCAACACACTTGTGTCTCTCGCATTGCTGCAGCCTACTAGCTCTGCGCTGTCTTGGGATTCCTGCACTGTAGCTCTCTCTACTACTCCATCTACATCTGTCTCTACCCAATCAGCCAGTCTTGCTACTCCTCATCAGGGCTCCTATAGCAAAGTTGAATCAAAGAGGTTGGGTACCTCAAGGATCCTGCCCCTATTCCAGCCTTCTTGGGACAATCACTCAACATCGCCCCACCTCCTACTTGGAGGTATGGATGCATGTGATCCCTCTGCCCACCTAGCTTGAAATTTCCCCCTACTGGCGGTCTCTGCGTGAGTGGATGCCCCCACTCGGTCTCCTCTCAGCTTCTCTAGTTGTGGCTGCTCCACAACCTCCTGAAGCTACTTCACCAATTGTGGCTCCTCCATGATTGTCTGAGACTTCTTCCAGTGCTGCATGTTGACAGGTAATGTACTCTCCCTCTCAACCACCAAGTATCTAACCTTTGACTTGCTCCTCAAGGCTTTGCATGCATCTTGTACCTCAAGTGCATACAGGTTCTTGGCTAGCACACCAATCTGTTTCCACTTTCCCGCCATCATGAAATTTTCTGGAAAAAGAGTTGATTTTAAATCAGCGATATCTCCCTCATCCGAACTCCGATTTGTTTTTGAAAATTTTGTACAGAAATTTTCAAATCTGCTCTACAAACTCTCGGCCCAAAACTCAAAACTTTGAAATCTCCTCTCAGTATATTGTTATCTCCTTTGATCACCTTTGCTCTGATACCATGTATAATTTTTTCTACAAATCAGCTAGCTCTGATACCATGTAGAAATTCCCACTGTAGATCACCTGGTAATGCAATGTACTAAAGCAAAACACTTGATCTACTTCTACAAACAATTTAGCGGAAGCTTAATCAAACATGAGCAACATCAATAAGAACACATATAACTGATATGGAGAAATCAATCACACATAACACAGAAGAATTTACCCGAGGAAAGCCTCAGCCTAAAACCCCAACTTTGTATTATCATACAAGTGGAAATATAGCCAGTATTACAAAAAGAATAAGCTCAAAAGCTATCCAGCTCTCTCTGCAATACCTCTTCTATTCATAGATAGTCAAAGACCTCTATCTAACCTCTGGTCTGCCCTCCAAGCCTCCTATTTCTTTGAGCAATTCTGATTGGGGTCCAGTGCAACCACTTGTGTGATTTGGCCTCTTCACACACTCACCAACCTCTAATCCAACCGTGCAGTCCTGAAGGAGATAAATCCTCATCATGGATGAGCTTCCTTTATAGGAAAAATATTCATCCAACTGATAGTACATTGTCCCTTCTCTGATCTCAACTGGGTCTCTGTATGAACTAACATGCATGAGTTATCCATGAGTGAATACTCATTTATCTGAAATACAGTAGTTACATGCATGCAAGCACTAACTAACTGAACTCTCATTAATTTAACAAACTGTTAAATTAATCTAACTGGACTTGACTCAGTTAACTGAGCCAACTAATACAACTTAATGTTACAACTCATCCTTATCTCTTTAACTAATGGATAAATTCCTCAATTAATAGATAAATTGTTGCATGTCCTCACATAGACTTCAAGTTTTCTTTTCCTTAACTAATTAACTCAAGATGAATTAATTAATTAATTTGCAAACTGCTGTTAATATCATATGCGAATTTTACTTCCTATTTTTAGTCTAGGGATTGACTAAAATTGGAATCCATCCTGAACTGCTAAAAGTAGAATGCTATTTTTAGCACTTCCATTTTTCATTCCCTATTGCCCAATCCAGCACTAGTACCCAAATTGTTATTTTTAGCATTTCTTATTGCCATTTTCAACATCCATTTTTTCCATATAAAGAGAACTTTTTGGACGTCAAATTTAGCCATCATAAAGTAAGAACATTCTAGACATGCTATCTCCCAGCGAGAATAAAAGTCACAATTCATGTTATAAAAATTTCCAAGGCCTAAAATATCTTGATTAAAATTGAATTCCAATAAAAAATAAACATTCAATGGCATTTGTTCCTTGGATTTAGATTCAACATAAAGACTTGTGTGAAAGTACATATGATAGATCAAATCTAGTAAATGCATTGTAAGAGAAATTTTTGGATGTCAAATAAGCCTTCCACTCAATTCACATTTCAAAATGAAATTCAAAACAACAACCAACTTTAAATTTCAGGTTCTATTGCTACCACTTAGCATTCTAACAAAACAAAAGAGGGTTTCCCAAAGAACATGGAAACAAAAGAGGCCATCCTCTGATTGTTCTTATTGATACTCCCTGATGAAAAACATTATAAACAAGAAGGTAGCTAGCTATATGATGTACTCAGATTATGTTTAAACTTTAAAATATACTATGCATGACCTTACATTCATCTCATTTTTCCAACATGATCCTGACAAACTTCTCATAGTAGACTTGACTGTCTCCATCAACATTAGCCTCATGGATCATCTCATTAACTTCTTCATCAATTAGTTTTTCACCCAAGTTTGTCATCACATGTCACAGCTGAAAAAAAAGAATGTCCATTATAGAAGCATGGATTCAATTACATAGGTACATGTGAAAAGTGTATTAATCTACAAAAATAACATACAAATGACCCAATACTGCACTACAAATGAGTGAAATTCACCTATGCTGCAGATATGAAACCATTTTGATCCTTGTCAAGTTAGTATCCTACAACAATAATAGAACCAAATTAAGCTACAACACCTCAAAAAATATGTATGTGGAGTTTCCAGTTGTTTAGTAAAAGCATCCTTGGCATGAAAGCCTGTAATTGGATAATGAAAGGAAAAAAATTCAATTGGGTGTAGCTTGAGTGGCCGAGAGAAGAGTTTGTTTCCTCCCCAACCTGGGTTCAAATCTCACTTTGTGACATGCTTTCTCTTCATGAGGCTTACCCTAAAGAATCTGGTTCCCTAAGTACCATCCTCAAAATGAGGAGGAATGCTTGGTGGGTTTCCATGTGAAATGCATCACGGTAAAGAAGAATGAAAGAAAGAATATAGTTCAAAACAATAATGACCCAGGTTCAAATACCAGTGCATAGAGAGCCCTGATCATGTGTATGGTTGATTGAATTTCACAGCCCCCAACTTCAAGTGGGATTTTCCAAAATCATGCAGAATTGGGGTTCATAACTGCCCACAGATCAAAGGAAATGTTTTCCATTACCAAAAAAGAGGGGATATGTGAAACATCAAACCAAGGATTGAGAGAAAAGGAAATATCTAAATACATCACAATGATATGAAAAATCAAAAAGAGAATGTGAAATGCAGAACTCATAAACAATTGGTAAACAACCCTGAAACCCTACCTTCATCTTTCGAGCCATGAGATTCAGGAACTCCAGAAAATCAATTGTCCCATTTCCATCAGCATCAACTTCACTAATCATATCCTGTAGTTTAGCATCACTTGGATTCTGTCCCAGAGAGTGCATAACAGTGCCCAATTCTTTGGTAGTAATGCAGCTTGCAGAAAATCATGGTCAGCAGATTGTCTAAATTAAATATGACCCCAGCTAAATATTTTTAAATTTTAAATCTCATAGAGCTCTCTCCCATATTTTAATGCCCAAAATTTAGAATAGTTCAATTAATGAAACCAATATAACTTTAGAATACAACCTAAAATGGATATCTTTACATAAGATTCACTTGAACAACCATTTATCTTGTGTTACCAGATCCACCTGACAGGCAAGGAGGAAACACGGATGCCCATATTAGATCCAGTTTTGGATCTGGTGGTGCCCACCTAAGATCTGCCTCAGCTAGTGGTGACTACCAAGATCCATCCTTAGAACATATCCTATGTAAAAAGATGCAACCAACACACTAATTGCAACATTTAAGGATTGGATTCTATCACATATGAGGGGAGGGTTTGCCACTTAATCAAGAGCACCATGCTTCCATGTCCCCTGATGTTGGTCGTCTTAACTATTCAAGTCATTTATCACGAGCTTGTTATGAACCAACTCACAAAATGATAGAAAAGAAACATCAACATCTTAGAAATCAGCCTCTTCAAGGGGGAAACCTCCTTTACATTACACAAATGAAAAATTCTTTGATGATACAAATGACAAGACCTCCTTTCTATATATAGGAGTCTAAGGGGTCACAATATGACCAAAGCTGACCTAACAATAATAATATAAGGGCACAAAAATAACAATAGTGGCCTTCTCTGGGGCACAATAATAACAATATGGGGACAATAGGTGCACAACAATAACAATAAGGGCTACAATGAAAATAGTAATGGGGGAATCACTAGTATTATAGCGACCTAACATGCCCCTCTCCTTCAAAAAAGTGTTGTCCTCAATGCTTGAGTAGTTCTTGATGCTTCTGTATAAAATTCTCATCCTCCCATGTGGAATCTTCAGTGGGTAAGTTCTTCCACTTGATGAGATACTCTGAAATTGATCGATTTCGTAGCTGTCAAGTTCTTGTTTCTATGACTACTTCAGGTTCCAATATGATTTTTCCTTCCTCATCAAGTTTTGGCAATATTTTTTGAACTAGGAGCTTGTCACCTATAAATTTCTTTAAACATGAAAAATGGAAAACTGGGTGCACTCGGGAAGCTGCAGGAAGCTCCAATTTGTATGCCATAGTACCTATGTTTTGCAACACCTTGTATGGACCATAATACTTTGGTGATAATTTATTATCCTTCTTAGCTTGCTTGAGGGACATTTTTTTATATGGTTGTAGCTGTAAGAATACCCAATCACCTACAACAAAACTTCTTTTGTTGCGATGTTGATATGCTTGTTGTTTCATTCCATTCTACGCCAAAGTGAGGTTATCCTTTAAGAGTTGGAGACCTTGTTGTTGATGCTCGATGTGATATTCCACTGCTTGAGCCTTAGAATTTTCTCCTAAATATGATGTGATGGATGGTGGATGGTATCCATAAAGTGCCATAAATGGGGTCATTTTTGTTGCAATATGGAAGGAAGTGTTATACCACCATTCAGCCAAAGGCAACTACTTGACCCATTGTGTCTGTTTATCAGATACAAAGCAACAAGGATATCCTTCCAAACATTTGTTTACTATCTTAGTTTTCCCATTAGATTGAGGATGATAAGATGAGCTATGAGCTAACTGAGTACTAAGAAAAGAAAATAATATTGTCCAAAAATTTTCAGTAAAAATGGGATCTCTGTCGCTTACAATAATCATTGGGTTTCCATGTAGCTTTTGAATTGTTTCCATAAATACAGTAGAAACTGTACTCGCTTTAAATGGATGAGATAATGCATAACAGTGTGCATACCTAGTAAGTCCGTCAACTACCACCATGATAACACTCTTTCCTTTGGACTTGGGTAAACCTGTAATAAAACTCATTGAAACCTCCTCCCAATGTTGGCTTGGAACAGATAAAGAATGTAATAGACATGGGGTCTTAATTGTTTCAACTTTATTTTGTTGGAAAACCAAACATTCCACCACAAACTTTTGAATGTCTGATTTAAGGCCATCCCAAAAAATTCCTTCTTAACCCTGTGGTAAGTTTTTAAAAATCCTGAGTTCCTTCCTAAGGGATAGGTGTGCAATTCCCTAAGAATCTTTTGTTTGAGTTGGGAATTCTTACATAGGTATAACCGATATTTGTACCATAACGAATCATATTTCCAACTAAATATATCAGATGTACTGGGATCTTGTTGTATCTTTTGAATGAGTGCCCACACTTCTTTGTCATTATTCCATTCATCCCTTGCTTCGTTTATCCAATCTAGTTGGATAATAGAAATGGCACAAAGAAATACTTCCACATCCTCATCCTTTCTTGAGAGTGCATCTGTCAAAAAAAAAAATCTTCCCTTTTTTGTAGATGATTTCAAATTCATAACCCAACATCTTTGTGACCCATTTTTGCCACTCTTCTGAAGATAATATTTGTTATAAAAAGTATTTAAGACTATCATGAACCATTTTTACCTTGAAGTGTTTCCCATTAGGTAGGGTCGCCATTTCTTAAGTGCATGTAGTATTGCCAACATTTCCTTCTCATAAATAGCTTTGTGTAAATAATTTCCTTCGGTTGGATGAATTTCGAAAGCAATGGGTCTTTCTTCTTGCATTAAAACAACACCAATTCCATTTCCTAAGGCATCACATTCCACAATAAAAGTTTTTGTGAAGTCTGGTCTAGCTAAGACAGGTGCTTGACACATTGCCTCTTTAATATGTTCAAAGGCCTTCGTTGCTTCTGGAGTCCATGAAAATGCATATTTCTTTAATAATGTTTCTAGAGGTGCTGCTATTCTCCCATAATTCTTAACAAACTTGTGATAACACCCTGTCAACCTAAGAAATCCTCGTAGATGCTTTATGGATGTGGGGATTTTCTATTCCTTAATGGTTTTAATTTTGCTAGGGTCTACCTTAACACCTTCATGAGATACAATACGACCCAGATATTCCACCTCTTATACTCCAAAGAAACATTTGGAGCTTTTTGCATATAATTGTTTCTCCTCCAATAGTTCGAGCACCCTATCAACATGTTGAACATGATCCTTCAAAGACTTTTTGTAGATTAGTATATCATCAAAAAATACTAACACAAATTTTCTAAGGAAGGGTTTGAAAATGGAATTCATCAAACCTTGAAATGTATAAGGTGCATTGGTAAGGCCAAAAGGCATGACCAAAAATTCATAATGACCCTCATGAGTTCTAAATGTTGTTTTTGGAATGTCTTCAGTCTTCATTCTGATTTGATGATATCCTGAATGAAGATCCAACTTGGTGAAGTAAATTGATCCATGCAATTCATCCAATAATTCATCAATGACAGGAATGGGAAAATTATCTTTAATAGTGACCTTGTTGAGCTCCCTATAACTAGAAACATGCGCCATGATCCATCCTTCTTGTGAACCAATACTACTGTAGCAGAGAAAGAACTTTGACTAGGTTGAGTTATGCCAGCCTCTAATATTTCTGCAACCATACGTTCAATTTCACTCTTTTAGGCATAGGGATATATATAAGGCCTCATGTTTGGAGGAACACTTCCTGGAATCAAATGAATAGCATGATCATGATCAGGAATAGGTGGGAGGCCTTTGGGAGTCTCAAATACCTTGGAATGATTGTCCAAGGCTTTTAGGAGATCTGGAGAAATAGATGATTATGATGTGGGAACCCCTAGTGAACATAATTATGCAATAATGCCTCGTTGTTCTTTCTTTAGAATCTTTGTCATTCCGTTAGAGTTGAGTATCTTTCTCGATTTGCCTAGGATACCCCTTAATTCAACTTCCTTTCCTTCTGAAGAAAATTTCATGAAAAGTTCTTGAAAATTAAAAGCTATTGTACCTAAGGATTGTAGCCATTGGACTCCTAATACAACATCAGCACCACCCATTGGAATGGAAAGCATTGGGCTATTCAATACGTATTCTCCTAGAGCAATTTATGGTTCCTCCACTTGCAACCATCACTTGACACTTTGGTGCTGGATATAGGAAGCAAGTCAATTCCTTGGCTATCTTACAATGAATAAAATTATGGGTACTTATTGAATCAATCAACACTATTACCTGTTTCTTTTTGATATTCCCTTCTATCTTGATAATTTGAGGAGTGATAATTCCGACCAATGCATTACAGGATATGGTCGGATTCATTTCTTCTTTCACTAGGGTTTGTTCCTGTTGTATATCCTCTTCTTTTGACGTTTATTGTTCCCTTTCTTCCTCCTCTTCACAATCTATGTAAAATAAATTCTTCTCAGCACACTTATGACCTTTAGTGTATTTGCTATCACAACTGTAACCAAACCCTTTTGCTCTTTTTTCTTCCAATTGTTGTGGTGTCAACCTTGTAGGTTGTGGAAGGCTAGGGGCAACAACACTTCCATATTTATAATTGTGAGTGGTAGGCTTCGTTGTTGCCATAATTTTTCTTTCCACTTTTCTTGCCAACCTGAATGCCTTCTACAATGAATCAAGTTCCCAAAGGCAAACCTTATGTTGAATGTTATCCTTTAAAGTCCCTATGAACATATCAATCCTATGCTCCTCTGGAATATCTTTTACTCTTATATTCAATTTTTGGAAGTCCTAAATGTGCTCCATCATTAAACCCTTTTGTTTGAGATTTATCAATTGGCTAAAAAAAGTGTTGCTTTTTGTATCCTCATAATGTTCTATCATTTCATCCGTAAAAATTGCCCAAGTGACAATTTGTTTATGAGAGAAAAGCCATCAATACCATATAAAATGATTTGGTTCCAAATATAAAGTTACAATGCGTACCTTTTGTGTGTTTTGCACATTATGGAGATTGAAATATTGCTCCATTTGTAGCATCCATGTTACGAGATCCTTGCCATCAAACTTCTTCATATCGATCTTTGGAACATGGTGGGTCTTCGATCCAACGATAGAGTCTATGAAATCATGATTAACATTTATTTTGTTCTCATCATGAGTTTCCTTTACTACCCTTTCGCCATTAGTAAGAATTTCTTGTAAAAAAATTCAAATCTGTCTTCAAATCTCCCATCTTAGCTTCCACGCCTTTTTTTAAACCATCCATCTTAGCTTCCATGCCATCGATATTAGCTTCCATGTCATTCATCTTAGATTCTACGCCTTTCTTTAAACCATCCATCTTAGCTTCCATGCCCTTTTTTAAACCGTACATCTTAGCTTCCATGCCATACATATTAGCTTCTACATCTTTTTTTAAACCATCCATCTTAGCTTATGTTACTTTTTGTGAGAGTGAATTTTGTTTCACTTGGTCTCGTAATTTTGATATATCATGTTGCATTTCTTCCTCTTCTTCATGAGTCATGCTAGAGATTTCAGGTTGCTTACTAGGTGTTTCCATTTTCTTTCTTCGGGGCATCAATTAATGATAATAATGCTTCACTATTCCCTTTGAATTCCTTCAAATTATTTTTTCAAACCAAACTTATGCAAAAATTAAAAAAAACTACATGCCTTTTTTCACTTTGTAGGAGCTCGATATTGAATCTTCTTTATCTCTATAATTTCGGATCTACAAGATTTGAAATTTCTTCCTGAGGTAGCTCTTTGAGTCATCATTCTAACCCTGTAAGTTTGATCAAGATTGGATTCTCCAAGGAATAGTTATTCCAAATCTTCCACGATGATCTAATTATAAACTAGTTCAGTAGAGAGAACTTGTACGAAGTGCCACATGTCACTGTTTCGACATTAGGACCTAAACCAGATACGCCGAAAACTACATGCCATCCTATGTCTTTAGCTTCTTAGGAAATTTCAATATTATGCGCAAAAAAAAGTTATGACGATTTCCCCTAGGTCACTTGTTTGAGAGATAATTCAGGATCCTACAAAAATCCTAAATTCCATGAATCATATCTCCAAAAATATAGCACTAAAAGGTCTAAAATGTAGACCCGAGGTTCCGAGCGATTTTGTCTCCAATGGGTTTTGTTTTTAGATTCTAAAACGTCGCAAAAAAAATGTTATAGCTCAAATTCCACGATGACCTGTTTGGAGCAATGAAACCCTAGAATCCAAACCTCTGATACCAAATGTTATGAACTAGCTCACAAAAATATAGAAAAGAAAGATCAACACCTTAGAAATTAGCCTCTTCGAGGGGGAAAACTCCTTTACATTACATAAATGAACAATTATTTGATGATGAAAATGACAAGACCTCCTTTCTATATATAGGACTCTAAGGGGTCACAATATGACCAAATCTGACCTAACAATAATAATATAAGGGCACAAAAATAACAATAGTGGGCTTCTATGGGGCACAATAATAACAATATGGAGACAATGGGGGCACAAAAATAACAATAAGGGCTACAATGACAAAAGTAATGGGGGAATCACTAGTATTATAGGGACCTAACATAGCTCCACAAAATTGTACCTTTCACTAAATCCAAAACCACTGATTGCACATTAAGCTTTTTCCCTCTTTTTAATGGTTTCATTAGCCAATTTCATTAAAATTGGAGGGCGTTGTCTTCAGAAACAAAAAAAAGCATTCCATCTAAGCATGATTCCAAAGATGTTTTAGGTAAACATCTATAATGACCTTCATAAAAATGTACATTTCACTAAAGCCAAAACCATTGATTACGTATCTTCAGCTTTCTGCCTCATTTTAATGTTTTCATTGGCCAATTTCATTAAAATTGGAGGGTGTTGTCTTGAGCAACAAAAAAATTATTCGATATAAGCATGATTCCAAAGATGTTCAAGGTACCAATTCACACCTTGTAATAGAACCAATGAGGCTACTTCAATCATTCAATGGTGGTGGAAATCTTGATAGTAAAACCAAAGCCACTATACTCAGAAAAAATTGAGAGTTCTCAGGAAATAAATAAATAAAAAAACACAATTTAGGAAAACAACAATAATAATAATAATAATCTAATTTTAAATTTATGGCCAAGACAAACACCAAATTGGTTTATGTCACCCCTTGTTTGTGGGACAAGGAACATACCTCTACACAACAATTTGATTGCCAAAGTCTAGAAAGTCTATAGATGACATATTCTACCCCCTTGGAATAATAAGAGTGTTTGTGATGTCCATATAATGCAATTTTTCAATAATGGCTCATTTCAAAATCTGTAAATTGTATTGCATATTACAAAATGACATGGATTCTGGATAGTTGAAAATTATGTTGGTTGTCTACTTAAAATTAGGTCAAAGAAGCATGCTAAATGTGTATTTTTTCATTTTTACAGCAACCTTCATAGGCAAACAACCAAGCCAGACTCACAAGATGGCTACTCAATCTCGCTCAAACCACATTTCACTTGTAAGTACGACTCAGGGTTGTGTAAGACTTCGAGGAGCTGGCTAGACTCAATTTCCCCAAAAGGATTTAACTTAAGAGGACACAGAGTCAAAAGAGTTTAATGAAACTAGGTAGAATGGCCTGCCAGAGAAAGGTAGGTCCTGGGTTAAATCCTAGCCCATCAAATTTCCAACACTGTCATAACCAAATGTTGAGGTTGATTGTCAGTGGTTAGAGGCTTGAACCAAAATATGACTTGAAGTCAGCTTGTCGAAGATAGCAATCTACACCTTGTCAACAAACCAGTAGAGGTTACTCATCATGCAAGGGCTACGTAGATTAGTAGCAAAGAAAACTTCCAAGTGTAGGCATGCTCCTAGCTTGAAATCCTACCCACTCTCAAAACAAATAACCGATCTCAAACAAAATTTCTCGTTTTTAAACAAGCAAAGGGAAATGCCCCTACAGAAACACATCGGCACTAATGATGAATAGAAAAAAAAAACCTTATATACCCTTTACTTGATCAATTCCCTTTATAGCATATGGATCCAATCAAAACTTTGCTTCAATGCACAAAATGGCATAAAAAGGAAAACCAGTGCTCACTAAAGTACTCCAAGAGGTTAATAACAAGCTCTTTTACAACAAAATGAATATATAATAGTAAAGCATAAAACAAATCTTAGCTGAAGAAAATAAAAACCTCAGCAGCCTTTTCTTTAAAAATCACAAACAAAATCCTGCACAAGCATATCGCATAGCAAGGGCATATCTACTCAAGGAAACAAGCCCTAACTCTAAACAAAATATGGCAAAAAACATCTTAAAGAAAGGGGAAATGTTTAAACCTATTACAGAATATGAAAACCTGAGGGTGAAATAAACCCACAAAGAGAAATACAACGAAAACAACACTTTCATTAACCAAAGAATTCAAGTCTCAAATATTGGTATGCATGAATGCAGAGAAATATTGCTTACCATTGCCATCTTTGTCAAATAGACTGAAAGCCTCCTTGAACTCTGCGATCTGATCCTTGGTCAACTACTCTGCCATTTGCACTGCATAGTCAGATTGAAACAGGCAAACACAAATCAATTAGCCTCACTAAAATACTTGAACATATGCAAAAAGATGTCAAGGTTTCAAATCCCACTAGATCCACATAATTAAAATATTAAATGATACCTTGATTTTACCTCAAACAAAAATAAACAAAAAGAGAAGCAAGGAAAGACACACTAGAGAATAACTTGTGGCGTATGATGAAATGACAATGCACCCTGAAATTGAAATCACTTGGATGTGTTGCACTGGGAAAGGAACCCTCTCTATCATTTTGGTCCTCTCAAGAACCCTCTCTTTTTTCCATTTAAAAAAACACATACTTTTATCAATTCATTTTCTTGGATTTCTCGTCTCTTTTTCCATTATCTCTACCAGTAACTCTTTAATTATGTCATTTTCCATTTTGTGATCTATCACTTCACTCCTCTCTTTCCTTTGTTTGTCATTTTATACAAAATATACTTTAATCAAACAAAAACCAATCTCAAACCATTGGTACTTTATCAAAATACAAAAGAAACATTAAGATAGCTACAGAGTTCTATCCTTCATATTTTAATGGGCCCTAAACGTATAAAGGAGTCATTTTAAAAAAATGAAAATTTGATCATTCTTGGATCAATGCTACATCTCTCTTTTGACAAGCCATCAGACACATGATTTTTTTCTCGTTAGATATGAGAGAAGGATAACCTCTTGAAAGTCCAAATCAACATTCTAATCTTCTTCATCCAATTTGTCAACATTGAAGACTCCAATTCCAATCCCATTTTAACCCATCCAATAATCACTTTGGATTCTCCAAAGATGTCAATATCATCAATAGTCAGTCATTTAGCATAAAATAAAACTACCCATAGTTCTAATAGCTCTGCTTTGTTGTTTGTTCCCACTCCACCGTACCAACTAAATTGGAAGCTCTCCAAGCTTCAAAACTATGACAACCACACTGCCACATGCCTTAAATGATGAAGCCCCATCAAAAAAACCTACTAGATATTTATCCCAAACATCCTTCATCTGACAACATCAACTAGATAACTTATCCTTGGTAGGGCCTATCTCCTGAAAATAAGTTGAGACCTTCAGGAAAGTACCCCTCAAATGGAACATCATGATAAAAAATCCATGCATTCCTAGTTCTCCATATGTCCCACATGATATAGAAGGGCAGAGCTCTATATTATTTATACTCCATGAACCACTATGATAGATAATCCCCAATGGAGGACTGGTCCCAATTGGCTCTTAAAATAAGCATTTGAAAGACCCTTATCCATACTAAGACCACATATGGACATGAGAGAAAGAGTCCTGTTTCATATTTGTTGATATTACTACATAAAATTACAACTTCCTAGTACTTGATAGCCTCCTTTTATCAAATTAACCAAAGTTAGAATCTTTTTATGAACATCCAACCAAGAAAAACACTTCAATTTTTGAGGGATTTCCCGTTTCCAAGATTTTTGGAGCCATAAGGCATTAGGGCTTTGGCTTCGTCCCTGAGTAATGAATGAATAGACTTATTTGATGTGTAACTACCCTTTCCTAGAGAATCTATTCCATGACAGTGAATCCTCCCTCATCGATAGAAAAATTCCTTCAAGATGCAACTAAAGTGTGTACTCATCCCATTCTTCAACTAGAGGGCCCAAAATTCCAATCTTCCTGGCATCTAGCTAAGTAATCGAATCCAAATTTGGACCACACAATACATAAATATGATTCAAGAAGAATAAGCCATTGTTATGTAAATGACTGAGTAGAGATGCAGATAGAGTATGGTTACTAGTCAATCATTTGATTGGAGCCAACCCAATCTCCATCCTCGCTCTAAATCCAACCCCCCATCTCAAATTACCTATAAGCCAATGTTTTTCCTTCATCATACTTCTCCATGTAAGTGATGCCACCTTTTTTTCCATAGCCCCTTTATTGATCCAGCTTGTCATCTAATTATCTTTGAGGTATTTCGCTTTGATTGTCTATTACCAAATGTCTTCACCACTCAAATCCCTCCAAAGATTCTTAACTAGCTAAGCCAAATTGAAACACTTTATGTCTTTGATGTCCCAACCACCTATGACGACATGTATTTATAGATCCTTGAAGCAAACTAAATGAACTTTTTTTTACATTGCCAAGACCAGCCCACAGAAATTTAGCAATAATTGTATTGATTCTTTTAATGGTCTCTTTTGGTAGCTTATATATACACATCTAATAAATGGAAATGATCTATAAAACCATTTTTTTCATGATAAGTCTCCCTCCCAACGATAACCATTTATAGGACCATTGTGACAAACAAATTTCAAATTCATTTATGATCTAGGCCCATTCCATTATCTCATATTTATTCAGCTTCAAAAAAACCCTAGATATATAAACCCTGTGTCCATTTGGATCGACTAAACTTCAAATATTTTTGTGATCTCCAAAATCTCTACATCCTCGTGATTAGTTGAGATTAGAGCAGACTTTCCTTTGCTCATAATTAAGTCTGAAGCTTCCCAAAGCTAGTAATAATATGATGATAAGTGCACCATTATGTTTTAGTATTGTTTCCTATAAGAAGAACACCATCTAAAAACATAAGATGAGTTATAGAAATTTTTCTTGATATCCTACCAAAAAAATAATACCCGTAGAGCGACCCTCCTTGATCCTTCTACTTAAACCATCAGTAACAATAAAAAACAAAAGTGGAGATAGAGCACAACCCTGTCTAAGGCCTTGAGATGCCTTGAAAAAAATTGTTGGAAGCCCATTAATAATGACCACATAGCTAACAGTTGAAATACACACCATGATCCAATCTACTAACTTTGTTCCAAAACCAATCTTGTGTAGGATCAACCTTAGTAGTTCCCAATCCACATAATTGTATGCTTTGATCAAATCTATCCTCATAAGGCATGCCTCCGACTGATGGGTTTTAATTGAATGAATGCACTCTTGAGTTATAACAACTATGTCATGGATTTGTATTTGATATAAAAACCCAAATTGCTCAGAGGAAATATGCCTAGATAGAGTGGGTTTTATCTTGTTAGCTATGATTTTGGAAATCAATTTATAAACAATATTACAAAGTGAAATAGGGTGATAGTCTAAAAATGAAGTATGCTTCACCACCTTAGGGATAAGTGTTAAGAACGTAGCATTTACTGATCCCAAGATCAAGCATAGTTGACGAGATTCCTCAACCATCGTAGAAAGCTCCTCTATCATTACATCCTGGAAATGAAGAAAGAGCTCCATTGACCATCCATTTTGTCATGGACTCTTTTCCCTTGCTAAAGATTTCAAGACCTCTAGAACCTCTTCTTTTGTAATCAACCTCCCCAATATATCATTTTCCTCCTCATTGACCATAGTAGGAAAGAGGTTAATTAACTCCATCTATTTATCAAAATAATCACGAAATCTTGCTTTATACAATGAGATGAAAAAGAGAATAACTTACCTTTGAATGTCCTTTTATGAATAAATGAATTTTTCCTCACTATCTTTGATAAACCAAATTTTGTTCTGCTTCCTTCTGAAAGACTCATGATTATGAAAGAACCAAGTATTTTTATCTCCCTCCCAAGAATCATTTTGAAAGAAAAGTATTTTTGGATATGCATAACAAGAGATGTGAGAAGGTATGTGTAAATATGCAACGTTTTCCAATTGGGAAAACATAGAAGTCAAAATACTTGACTGTATAGTCCATTAGTTGTGCCCTGTTTTTCATGAACGTATTGTGAATGGGTTCTTGAATTTGCTCGGATTGGCATCCAGGAAGCTCATGAGAATGCATTAATGTATAACATATCTCTTGACCGTGTTCATATCATGTTCTTTATCACAAGTCATATTCATGTTTGTACCCATAGACATCACTCAAGTCCTTATAATGTCTAACATTCTCACATAGGAAACTATTTATTATTCAACTCTTTCGATGGCTCCAACGTCCAACATCAATCTGTTGCAGTGTATCAATCACGAGTTCAGAGTCGAGAACCAATTAAAAACCACATATTGGCTTCATATTACACAAGAAAATAGTCTTTTTAACCCCACCAATTTCCTACAACAATATTTCAAGATATTCATGAAGCATGAGACAAAAATTCAAAGCTAGTGCCATCAATCAATGTACCCATTATAAATCACTAATTGATAACCTTCTTGCCATTCCCAATAGCCAATCAGCTCAATCCACATCTTACTTGCCTGAAGTGTTCAATGGCTAATTCCAGTTTGTATTGATTACCTTGTTCTCCTGAATGCAATGGACGACTTCTAAAAAGATGTTCTCAACTTGGATTTTGGATCTTCAATCTGCAAAATATCTTGAGAAGGGTAGTATTTCTCTGCTAATCTACCACTGGATACCAATGGATTGTTTGCCTTGCCTTTTATATGGCATCAGACAATTTCCCATCCACTATGCTAGTCTAGCTACATGCTTCTTCTCTCAAATTTGGATGTAGTAATTGATTGGGGCTACTCATTGTTGTGGTTACAACATATTGACAATACATTTTAGTAGAGAAGTGGAGAGGGGAAAGATTTGGACACTATACTCTCAAGGCTACTCTCATTATGTGTCTACTGTAAGCAGGAAAAAATGCCACGATTCACCTGTTAGATAGCTGCCACGTCATAAAAAATGTGCATGAAAGAAGTGCTATCTCAATTCAGTGCAGAGAGTAGTTTACTAAAGCCATTCAAACTGCTCCACCTATAGCAAATTCGAAAAAACTGATATACTACTCTAAAGGATTGGAAAAAGAGATAATTGATCAAAGTAGTTTTGAATCTTCCCCCATGGATAGTGTTGGGATGTCATGGCTAAAAAGGCATGAGTGGAAAGAAATTTGGGCATGCATTATAGATGAAATCACTATTTACAAAATCCAGTGATAGGAAGAAGAAATTTGTCTCTATGACACACAAAGATTAAGGATTAAAAATTGGCATCTGGAAGACTAAATCAAGCTTCCATTCTGCTCAAGAATACCATTGACTTAGCATAAAAAAATTACTTGGTGCCTTAAAGAGCACTCCATCCATTCTAAAAATCGTCATTATGATTGAAGCAATAAAAAAATGACTTACACTTGGAACTAGTTGCTAAACTAATTTAAAGCACAAATAATCAAGGTGCCAGATGGTTAAGGAAGTTTGACTTTGTTGGAGAAGGGCACCTTACATAACATCATGGCTTTGTAATTATGTACCTATACACATGTCGGGACACACTTTTATGATAACTTTAGTATACCATTCTACATGAGCACAATATCAATATTCTCAATGAAGGCATCAAGAACTACATTAAATATTGCAAGGAAAATCCTTGTATCTCCAGAAACATTATTAATGTATCCAACATTTTACAAACTACAATGCCTATGAACCCATAAAGTAGGTTTCTCCAAGAGGAACTGATTTGTGTAATTCTCAAAAGAGGTCACAACACTCCATAACCCCTAGGAACCACAAGAAGGAGAAGTTGAGATACAATCCTCTTAATAGCCATAAATTGATTGCCCAAATAGTGTGATACTTATCGGTTGATGCGTGGTTGCATTAAAATTAGCATATTCAATTTAACACAAAGTCATCTTAAATATACCAAGAGATATAACTGTGCAGTTTTATAGTTGTAATATATGTATCTTTTCAAAGACAAACAATTGGGAGAAATTAGATCAGCCCAAGATTGAAATAGGCTCAAAGAAAAAAACCATAGAATTTCTTGTGACATACCTAGTGTGAAATAAGATTTGGCTATAGCTATGAAGGAATGGGAATCCATTTTTCATTGAATGCAAGCGATGGACCATATAAAGGATATAATGTCCTATTTATAAAATCCTAAAACATAAATTGGTAGATGGGATTTTCAATGAGTGAAGTCCCAGTCCAAAAATACCTAACGTATATATATATATATATATATATATATATATATATATATATATATATATATATATATATATATATATATATATATATATATATATATATTGCGATGATAATCAGAGAAAAATTGAAGAAAATTTGTTTATTAAAAAGTGTCCAGACAAAGCACCATTCTTATCAGTCACTAGAAGTCATACACATGAAAAGAGCAGCCTACTTTTCATTTGAAATGTATTTTACCTTAACAGTTTTATATACAGGTATAACAAAGCATTAATTAAAGCGAAGGAGGAGCTTCTAGTTGGTTTTGAGGAGTGTGGGAACAATGTAATTGCAATGGCAGAGGATGATACTCTGAATCCATGCTAAAACATTATATTGAATAAGATAAAAGTGTTGATGGACAGACTGGTTGTTGAGCTTAGTGTTAAGCTGGATTTCAGTGTCCCATATGAATTAGAGACCATTGTTGAAGCATTCATGGAGGCTACACTGAGACAGTATGAATAAGAGATAATGAATTCAAGAATTGGAACAATAGGGGATGGAGAATATGGTGATGAACAAGAAGCCAAGACTTCAAGAGAGTGTGCATTAATTCACCTTGAGTCACTCTATTTTGAGGCTAAAAATCCAGGGGAATTTCCATTAACTGCCAAGTGTGAAAGTACGGGCAGGCATGATTTTTCTCAGATGTCATAATTTGAGGACTCTGAAGAATAGATTGATGAGATGGATAAACCTACTTGTGATGTGGGTGATTTTTAGGCTAATGTATTTGAGACCCCTGTTGGCAGTAGTGAATAATTATATGTTGTAAAGCTTCCAGACTTGTCATAGGTTTTAGAAAAAAATAATAGAGTGGTTGATAGTGGCAATGAAGCAGACTCATCTCACGTACTTCATGGTCTTTAACAATGTGTATTCAAGTCATGCAGGAGCTTCCCATTTGGTGACTCAGAAGAGGAGTTTCCTACCATGGATAGGCTCTAAGAAAAGGACCATAATAACATGGGCCTATTTGTAGCTCGGAAAAACCAGTTAGCCATTAAAGAAAAAGACTGTAAGAAAACTCTTGCTTGTAAGCTCTATCAAGAGCAGCACAACCTCTAGAAGGGAATACTTGCAGGCAAACTTTTATAGGATCGAGCAATGGGTTCAAGTAAAGTTTACAGCCAAATTTCACCTTCAATTAAAAATCCTTGAACACCTGAACTATGTGGACATCTTAAGTGGGAAATCAACAAGTAGTTCTTCAAAAAGCCAGAATTTGAATTCTGCAGAAAGTTCCTTGAATGATGAAGAAATGGATCAATTATGGGAAGAATATAATGATGCACTTTTCCAAGAGAGAGAGGTTCCAACCAAGGGACTTAGCAAAGGCCTTGCAAAACTTCGGAGACACAAAAAAAATATTGATTCTGATCCAGAGGATGGCCCTGAAGATCGTCAACTTTGTTGATTGAGAGCCTTTAGATTCTCCCTGGGGAAAATGCCTCTTAGAAGACCAAATTTCATGAAAGTTTCAAAGGATTTGAAGAACTTTGGCCTCATTCAACATCTCTGAGGACGGAAAATTGAGTTTCCATGCAGGGAAAATGTGATGGTAGTATGGACCTCTTCTCTAGCCATTGAACCACAAATACATAGGATAGGAATGCCAAGAAGCAGCCTTCATTGTGACTTAGCTCCTCATTTCACACAGGAATGTTATTGAAACACCAAATTTCATTCCATGCAGGTTGAAATTGGAAACACCAAATTTGGTGTTGATGTTAGGTTGTGCCAAAAAATGCTAATTTGTGACCAACCCTATGCCTATCCATTATTCTACCCACAATGTTTCCTAGTTTTCCCTTGTGCCTTACACCCTTGTTTCATGTGGGCATGTTGTGGAAACACCAAATTTTGTTCCTTGCAAGTGTGACATGAAAACACCAAATTGTGTTCCATGTAGGCTCTCCTCGGGAACACCAAATTTCATTTTTTACAGGCACACCCTGGAAACACAAAATCTCATGCCATGCATGGAAACATCAAATCTTGTTCCATTCAAGTGCACCTTAAAAACACCAAATTTTGTTCTGTGCCAAAGTGCCCTAGAAATACCAAATTTCATTCGGTGTGAGGGCACCTTGCAAACATCAAATTCCATTATGTGCGAGCACATCATACAAACACCAAATTTCATTCTATGTGAGCATGCCTTGTATACACCAAATTTTGTCCCATGTGCATGTGCCTCGAAAACACCATATTTTGTTTTGTGTGTGTAGGGATATAAAACTCCAAATTTTGTTCCATTGCTCAGTCATGCACATGAGGGCATGCCAAAAATGCTAAGTTGTAACCGACCTTGTGCCTATTTTTCATTCAACATGCCTTGTTGTCTAGTACTTCCTTGTGTCTTGCCTCATTGTTTCGTGGAGGCATGTCATGGAAACAATGTTTTTTTTTCCATGTAGGTGCATCATGGAAACACCAAATTTGGTGACGACAAGAGGTCATGCCAAAAAATTTTAAGTTGTGACCGACCTTATTCCTATCCATTGTTTGGCCTGCCTTATTTCCCAACACTCCCATGTGCCTTACCTCCTCATTTTTTGCAGGCATGACGTGGAAACACCAAATTTTATTATGTGCAGGAATTCCCTAAAAACACCAAATTTTATTATGTGTGCATGTGCCCCACAAACACCAAATTACAATTTGTTGCCAGTCCACGCACATGAGCCCGTGCCAAAAATGTTAAGTTGTGATTGGTTTTATGTCTATATGTTGTTTGGCCTACTTTTTTGCCCACTTTTCATGACCCTAGAGGCTATACATAGTTACATGACGTATTTGGTGCACTATGATCATTGAGTGTGCAACACCGACATGATTCACAACCAATTAATACTAGAACAAAGTTACTTCACCAAGACTATGTCTCATAATATGATACTTGTTATTAACAATCTATATTTGTTATTTAGAGAAATATCATAACAACACTATAGAACCAAGTAAAGTATTGCCACATTCATCATCTTCTTTAATACTTCAACAATTAAACCAAACATCATTTTTTTGCATGAAACAACTCGCAACCTTCTTTATTATTAAACAAGTGTAAACACCAAAATTTAGATCACAACACCAAAATTTGGTAGGATGGCCCTCTAGTGTGATTGCCCCTCTTTATAATGTGAAAACACCAAAATTTGAGCCCTTCAGCATGACCCCATCTCTTTACAAAGTGAAAACACCAATATTTAGGTGAGTGCCCCTTCAGCACGACCCCCTCTCTTTACAACATATAACAAGAGTTATCACTCTCCATGACCTTTGGTTCAACCTTCAACAATTCACTTATTCTGAAACAAGTCCCAACTGAAGTGATCCTCCAAATCCCTGACTAGAGACCGACTGCATCTAGTGTCAAGTCCCCGACTTATATAGGATGACTTAACTATACCACTAATTGGACAATTACTATGTCAACTAGCATAAACATCAAAATATCTTGCATCCATTTGCCTAATTTAAAAGACAAAAACATTTCAATTTTGTTTTCTACTACTTTAGGCCATAAAATGTCATATCCATTGTTCTATCTAGGTCTTCTGTAATCTCCTTCATGTTCCCGTTATTATGTGGTTTTGCATGTGCTTTTCAATTCATCTATCTTGAAATATACTTTTGTAATCCCCCTGCTTACTATTTCGAGGCTCATAACTTTTCATTTGTGTTCATTTCAGTACAATTCACCATATCTTGTCTTTTCTCAAGCTAGAGTTCAGCAAAAATTTGTTGATTTTTTTTCTATATGTGATATCTATCTCAAGGAGTCCCCTACTGTGTTGCTAAATTCACCATATAATTAATCTCAACAAGATTGATTCAACCTTTCTTTTATACTAATACTAGTACAAGGATACCTCACCCCAATCTTAACATGTTCAGTTTTCATAATCATATTTCCATAGACCATACTCACCTTGGCCTTGGCTTGAACAATTTAGAGGAGAAGAAACTTCCTACCTAACTGTTGTAGGCGAGAACACCCTAGGGTCTTGGGTTGAAAACTCCAACAGATTGGAGGGCAAACAACAGTTAGAAATGCTCAGACAAACAATCTAAATGCTTATTCCACTGAACTAGGAAGAAGTGTCCTTACCCGGAGGTCAAATGTTTGGGTAGATCTCACAAGGTGCAAATCCTTTGCTTCTCCTGATGCCTTTGAAACCTATAAATTATTCTAACAAAGCATATACAGTAGTATAAAAATAAAGCATATTCATGATATATATGTTAGATCATAAAAACAAATGAACAATTATGCATCAATATAAGATTTATAAACAAATCACAATATAGAGCAATTCATAAACATGTTTTAATATCAGGAACATAACAAGATTTCTTTATTCATGTAAGCTACAAGAAAGGTGGAAAACTACAACCTGAGTCTTCCTCCAGCTCCAAGTGGAACCGTTCTCCAGATTCGTCCTTTCCCGGCCTCAGCAATCTTCCTCCATCATTATACACAAGGATATCTCAAAAGGGGAAACAAGGCTTTCCTAAAGCTTTGGGGAGTGTAGGAGGCACAAGTATTTCATCATACTCAATCAAGGATAAATCAACTATAATATCAATATCTCCTTTTCTTCTCCCTTAAGGCCTTCCCATGGAGGTTTATTTATACTTCTCCAAATTAGTTTTTTCAGTTGGGGAATAGTTGGGCCATGGGCTATAGGAGGTGAGTAATAGGTAAAACCCATGAACTCCGCCTAAAATTAAGGAAAATTATTACTTTCAAGTGTTTTAACACATGTACATGGGTTGGGTATATGCTGACCCTCGTGTACTCTCTTTTATCACAGGGAAAAGTAGCGTATAGCAAATAAAACAATGTTTTTTAGATTTTGGACCAAGTCTAGAAGGAAGGGTTGCCCTAGCCCATAATCAGAGCATCAGATCTACCAAGAGTGGTAAATGGTGCTATAACACTAATAGAACGCTGCAATTCTAGCTACATATCCATGCAAGCATTCAACATGCGTTGCATGTTTATCATTCCTTGTTGTAGTTGTTCCATCTCAGTCCTCAAGTCATTTAAAACTTCAAACTCCTGCAATACCAATATCCACAGGGATTTTATAGTTGAAAAGACCATTCATTACCTTCAATTACTTTAAAATGTCAAGATTTAAAACATTACATATAGAGGTTTTCTTTTTCCTAAGTAAATTGCAGAGAAACTTGAAACCAATGTCTTAAAAGACTTTCCTAATTCACTTCAATCTATGCCTTATTTGTATTAATAAATATTTTATTACAATTTGATAGTTACAAGGGAAAACACCAATGATCATGATTGTGGCTGGGCTATGTTAATTTCCTGTGGCCTCACCCATGAAGGAAAGATTACAAGATTTTCATGTGATTCTGTTTTTAGGATTAGGCATTCTCATCATAAAATTCCCTTTGATTCTCTTTAGTGTTTTCATTTCAACTTTCTACTACAAGTTTGAAGCATGGTGCTAGATTTTAATGGGTGAGAATGCTCCATTCACTTTCAACCATAGCAGAATTCTAGAACTGCCACACATCACAATTTTATTCTTGTTTAGTCTGTTGATTAAGCTTTAAATTTTAAAATTTTGATGTAACATGGGTGATTTATATTGCAACGTTACAAATATTTTAAGTATGCAAAAGGTTATTGAATATTCAAACTAGTAAAATCTTCTAGAATTTCTTGATCCATCATCTATGAACAATTCAGTTGATTTTGGTTCTATTAGGCCTTGTAAACATGCATTTTCTAGAAAATATAGTGATAGGAGATCAAATCCAATTGGGCTGATGCTATAGTTCAACGGTTTAGAAGAGGCAAGCTTTGGAAGGATGTGGCAAGCATATGGAAAATCAAAAGACTGGATGCACAAGTCTAGGGACATCTGGTAAGAGGAGAGTTTTCTTTATTTTGTGTGCAAGGGGTTTTCCATTTTTGTGTTATTATTGTTGGTGATGTGGATAATAGTAACATCTTTTGGTTCGAAAGTGTTTTCAGCTAGCTAGGAAAGCACTTTTCATGGTATGTATAGGGCTTGTGGTTTCTTGGCCCCTTTGTTTATTTTTTACTTACATTTGGAGAGCTTAGATTAGATGTATGCTTTCCTTGGGATCACTACTAGGGAGGCACACTTCTTGATGTGGTAGTTGGCTTACGTGGTGCATTTGGCATCTTCTACAAGGGTGCACTTGTTGAGGAGCATTGGCTCTTGGCATGTGGAGTAACTAGTCTGAAGGGGGGTGTTAGGCACTTGGAGGTTGGGTGCTTGGCCCTTGAAGCATGTTACCACCTTACACATAGTTTGAGTTGAGGACCATTGATTGGAGATTGCACCATCTTGGAGGAGGAGCACTTGACATGTGTACACCTAGCTTGGAAGGTGACCACCTTGGATTCAAAAAAACCATAGTGTGATATGTGGACACCTTGCTCTGAGGAGAGCTCCATCTAGGGCTTTCCTTGTTGACTTAAGCTAGTTGCTTGTGAACTTAGCCTAGGGTTGCTTGACTTAGCATATGATTGTAGCATATATAAAGGGAGGAAAGTGACTTTGTTAAGAGTAACTACTTTGTATCTTAGAGATTGATAGTTGGTGTGATGCTAGCTATTTGGAAAATCTTGGAAGATCATGTATTACACTTGTAACAAGGATTAATGTTTGTGGGATACTAGCACTAGGGTTCCTTGACTTGTGGGATGCAAGTGTTGAGTATTATAGCTTATGGGTCACAAGTGTGTGAATCGCTCTGATAGCTTCTGTGATACAACTGCAAGTGGGAGATCTTGGGGTTTGATAGTTGGTGTGATGATGGCCTGTTTGGAAGCTAAAGAGATTGTCTTGTAGAGCTTGTTGGGATGCCTTGCTTGGCCTTTGTAATGTTGGTTAGGGTTGCAAATTTGCAGTGATTGTGGAAGCCCTAGCTAGGGTTAAGGATGTATTGAAGAGTCCTTGCTCAAGATGTACTGAAAGGAATTTTTGTACCAGCATTGGATGAGTTGAGGTATTTTACTTTATCTTCATTACTCTGATAATATGAAGTGTGCCATTGTTGTCCTAAATTTGTGATTTCCAATTTTATTTTTTTCAAGGGTTGTTTTAGTATGTTGATTTATTGGGACAACAACACTAGATTCTATGTTGATTTTAGCATGCTTAATGAAGCTTTCAAATCTCTTTGTTGTTGTTATATTTCCACTGTAAATGAAGTGATTTTCATATCTATGTACTGAGATAGATCTTTCCCTTAGGGCTGCTGAAATGATATATGCGTGAAGTCTTTGTGGTCTACACTCTTGAGTTTGACTAGTAGTGTTGGGTAGATTTGATATTTCTTGTAGGGTTGTTGAAGAAAATAGTTTAAGCACCATTGTTGGAAACTCTATGAAGTAGATCCATGGCCTCACATTAGTGAGGTGGAAATTTCAGATTCAGTATATTTTTTCTACAGTTTTTACATGGGAAGTATTGGTTTTAAGGTCAGGCAGGTCTATAGGTCCCTGTTATGTTGAAAGGTAACAGAGGCATGGGACAACCACCTTAGCTTATGAGTCTATGTATCCTTTTCCAGCTGGACTCAAACCCCCAACACCCCCCTCCACACAACACGACCTAGGACATCCACCTTAGCTTATGAGTTCTGTTTTTTTGCCAGTAGTATTTGAACCCCCAAACTCACTGGTTAGAAATTCCCCCCCACCCAACAACGCTTCAGGCACCACTCAATTCTACATTTTGTATCCAAATTCTCAAAATTCAGTTGTGCATAATTTTGTTTTCTGTAATTAAAACATAGTTATTTTGAACAGATTAAAACCCACACAAATGTTAAAAATGTAGAGCATATATACATACTTTTTTTCTTCTTTAGGATGTGCATAGCTCGTGCTTTATAGTGATGTGAGAAGGACTGGGTTAGGTCTTCTTGAGCTGCTCTTTGTATATGTAGAGCTCCATGTCCAATTTCATGATATTTTCATTAATCACATTGCTCTCTTGTTCATCTACCCCAACCAAAAAATAAATTAACAGTCTTTAATCATTTTTGCTATAAGAATTGGGTTATTTACAACATGCATTTGATCTACAGTCTTGCCTATTTCTGCTGCTTTCACTCAGGTGGTATTGGATTTCATGGCTTAGGTGATGGGAGCTTCTACCACTATCGGTATGGCTGCTGATGTGGAATATAGTTTTAGGAATGTTGTAGCTCACATTTATTCTATAAACGGAACTGAATCCCATCTCTTTCCTCTAACTAAGAGCTATAACCAAACTACTGCGTGAGCGATCTGAATAGAGTAAGCAACAAGTAGGTATGGGTAGGACTAGTTAAGCTCATGCAGATCTGTACATTAGTAGACCTATCTGTTCATCAAATCTACTATGTCTGATCATCCATGGAAGCTACAGTAAATAATGGCTTAAATGCTTACCTTCTCATAGGCCTCTTCCATGGATGGAGGAATTAGGCCAACCTTCTTCTTCTTAAAACTGAATAATTGCTTCATCATCTTTGCGTGAGTCAAACTCTCCAATGTACTATTGGTATTGATGAAAGGGTGTAATGGCTCCCCTCATGTAGCTCTGCCCTACTGTGTTGGTAACAAAATGTTAACCATGTTTGATTTGCCCGCCAATCCTCCATGGACAATACCCTCGTAAATTTAAATGGAGTGGGAAAATGATATTCAATGAGTCAACGCATTTTAATCAGAAGGGTCAAAAACTTGTATCAGAATGTTAAAACATTATTCAAATATATATATGTATATATATGTATATATATGTATATATATCTATATTTAAGTTATTCAAATATTATAAATATTTTAATGTTTTTAAAAAAAAAAGTGAAAACATATTTATAATATTTTTCAAAAGAAAGGTGGAAACCATGTCATTTTTTTTATTCTTTTCATTATATATAATCGGTCTTGCTCCATCTTAATTTTGGATCTACCAATTGCCCAAAGGGATCAAATCTCTTTTCACTCTAAAAGAGGTTTGCACCTCAAGAGATTTGATTCATCCCTCTCAAAACTTGGTAGATCTAGAGTTAAGATGGATCTAGATTGGTTTAATTATAAATTTTTATGCTTTTAATTTTTTAATTTTTATTTTATTTTGACAGAGTCAAAATGTTAAAGAGGAAATTACAAAATCTCTACCATGGAAGAGGAATTCAACACTGAAGAAACCCTAGAGGCCCATGAAAAAATTATAGGCAGAGAAAGGGTCATCGAGTTTCAAACTAGAGCAAGGCGTAGTTTTGACGAAGAGTGAACGGGCTCTGGACAATGTCAGGCTTTGATATCCTTGTCAAAATACAAAATAAGATTAAATGGTAACCATGAGTTTTTTATCCACATGATATATATTTTTTAAGTGCAGAGATGACTGCCATGATAAACCCTTTGAAGACACACAACTACTTGTCAAATATGCTTTTCATATGAGATGTCAGTTGCTTACTATTGGACCCACATGGAGGAGGAGGAGTTGGTGGATTATGAACCAGAGGAAGGGGGTTTTCAACAAATTTGGGCTAGTCCCAAGGATTTTATCCATTCACATTTGGAATTCAGCTTAGAAGGTCACCATACCACGGTTTCTAGGCCTACCTGGTCTTTAGCAAGCAAAGTTAAGAATTCAATAGGCGGTCGTCTAGCAGTTCGAAGGCCCTAACACCTGCTCTAGCCGTGCACTATTTGGGTCCTCTAGTTTTGGCCATCCCAGGGCCTGAGGACGTTTATCAGGGGCCAGAGAACTCTTCTTGGGGTTCTTTGGCTCTGAGTTTAGTTTCCTTATCATCCCAGAGATCGAAGGAAGACATACAATGTGTTATGACTACCATAGGGTTTTTAGAAATTCTTGAACACATTGGGGGTTCTTCACTCTGAGAAGCCTTTCCAGTTTGTTTTCTTTCTTGTCTTTCATCTCAAGTGTCATTGGCCTTGCCTTGGGAAAACTAGTTGGGGTTTTAGCTCGTCAGCCAATGTTATTGTGCTCACTAAGCCCATAGGTAAAATTTCCAAAATCCAATCCAACTTTTCTAGTTTCATGCAATGAATCTAAACGTTGATGATAGTTTCTAAATTGCTCAGAATTATGTTCAACACCTGAAGGTCATCTAGACCTCCAACTGCAAGATGAAACTTTGTCAAATGCACTGGCCTAAGCGAATCTTGACAGAACTATCTGTGCAAACAAAGGTGGATCTGATACATTATCATTTCTAGCCAATTCATCTCTTGATGAATCTATTTCTCGGGGAGTAGCCCAGGCATTTGGAGTTTTTGTAGCATATAAAAAGGCATGCCCATCGGATCTACTAACTGCAAATTGTTGAGCTACCACGACCCATCATGAACTTGACACCAGTTTCACTATTTGTTGCAATGGGGTAGCAAACTAGTGACCAAATGGTGTCTGATGATGGGAGGCTAGGTTTGAACCATGATCCTAATTAGCAGCTAATCCAATATCATGCTGGAAAGGAGGAGAATACTGAGGTGGCTGAGGAGGAGAATAACTTGTCTTCAAAACCTTGTTGTAGATTGGTTGTAGAACCCTACCTACCATGATGATCAACTACAACATAAACTCAGTTAATAGAACCACCCCAACTTGTTCCATTGTTTTTCTTCTTGTGTATGCTCCTATCTATGCCCTTTAAAACTCTACAAACAAAGGAGATATACACACTTCAGATCAAACCCTAAGAAAAAAATAGCAATGACCATAACAATAGAATGTAAAGACAATTTTTCTTCTCCCAATGACTTGTATATAGGTTCCCTTATCAGGTCATTTTTCCCTAATATTTACGCATGTCATCCAATGAGAGTTTTAAACCATTGCTAAGCCCACAAATTTCACTGTAAATCATCATTTCACATACCCTTAAAGGAGATGAAATGCAAAGCATAAAAAGAAAAACCCTCGAAAAGAAATGAAGAATGAACTCACCCGGTGTCAGGGGCTGAGGGCAAGGGAAGATCCGATGGAATGGAACCACCATGGAAGTACTTGAGTGTCATCGTGCATCCTCTAAAAGCCTCATTCTTTGACATCATTCCTCTATTTCATATGTTTGAAAAGTGAAAATGGATGTTATGTGATTTTTTGGCACATTTCAATTTTATTTTTCACTTATGTGAGCATCACTTGATACCAAAAAAAATTCTAAATGGATTATTTAACCTCATAAGAAGCTCATTATTAGTGAAGGAGGCACATTGGATATATGTTATAGATTAATGGATTCAAATATGCAATTAATATTATAATAATGGTATTTCATAATGTTGGAATGTTGAAACTATTTGTTTATATAAAGAGAAAGAAGCTTTAAGTGAATAGTTTACAAGGCATGATGATTGTTAATAATTTGTGGGTGGGGTAGCAAGCTAAGTGAGCTTGACTATTGAGAAAAGATCATGGTTAAGTCTATGAGATTTGGAGGAGTCTTGGCATGGGTGACCTTCCCATGAATTCTTGGTTATATGGCACTAGACCTAAAGGTGACAATTGATGATATATGATTCATTTTACTGATTTCAATCCCCCTTCTTCACCCTTATGAACATCACCTATTGCAATGAGTGTTAAGTAGAATATTCAAGCTCGTGGAAGATGGGTTATAGATGAATGAATTTGAATATTCAATCAATATCAAAACAAAATATTTCATCATAAATTATGATTGTAATAGTTTTAGTGACTTATAGTATTTTACATATTTTTTTAAATAACAAGTATCTAATTATATTTAATGAAATGAAAGCCCCAAGGATTATCTTAGTTGGTTTTGAGCTAGACATGAGATCTCTCCCCCAAAGGTTGGGGAGATCATGGGTCTGACTCTTTTGATCCCCTTCGAGATAGGCCCCATAATCAAGGCTGATGGTTGCTAGGGAGTGTCAAGGAAACAAAGTGTCAAGACAACATAATAGAGTATTGGGTCAAAATGCATGGAAATGAACGAATTAGAAGATGTTTCAGGGATGCATTTAATAAATAAATTTGGGAAACATGGAGGCAAAGGTATTATGAGGAACTTACAGCAGCAACAAAAACATCAAGAAAAACCCTAGTCTTAGCATTTTTTAGTTTATCTAGCCAGGGGTTTCGATCCCCAAGCGATGGGGTTTGGATCTCCAAGTGGCTAGGGTTTTGGATCTACAAGCAGCGGGGTTTGGATCTCCAGGTATTAAGTTACAGGATTTTAATCAACTGGAACTGTATATGTATTTTAAATGGTATCTGCAAGAACTCTTGATGGAATTAGGTCAATCAGTGAAACTTAAACTGGACTTGTCACTCAATCTCAAGGCCTATGATTTAATACCTTTGTATCCTATAGCTTAGATATTGTTTGCATGGGATCTATATTCTAGAAAAGGGGTTCTTGGGCAAGAACTTAGCGAAGAGATGTTGGAACTAGCACTTGGCGCAATCAGCAGAAACAAGTAGGGGTTGTGAAATGGTGAAGTGGCACAACAAAGTAGTGTTTAGGTATCATGAATACTTGGTACCAAGTGTGCCCAACAAATGTTTAAATCCTTCTACTTAGCATCACCGTGAGTAACTTTCAATTATTTTTAAAAGGCTAGAAACATATATGGTGGGATCATTCATAGGGGATAAAGGTTTAAATGCGCTTTCTAAAGTCATCCATCAATAATTTGTTACCATATTCTTCTACTAGTCTAATTTGGGACTCTTCCACATTTAGTATGAGAAAATATGATACATTATTATTAATAAATTCTTATATTTCATACCATTATTTCGTCTTTTAAATTTTCTTTTCACCACAATAATTATGATTTATGTTATGTTTTCCAATAAAAAATTTATAGGATACTTTTTGTAATAGTATTCAATGTAAATTTGCACTATGATAATGGAAATAATAACACATATATAAATAACATTAAATAACATATATGAAATATCTATATCTATATATATATATATATATATATATATATATATATATATAACAAATATATAACTGGATTTAAACAAAAATAAAAACATATATATAATGGTTGTCGCAATTGCAACAACAAACGTGGTTCAACGCACTTCTGACCAAATTTTCAACAATATTACTTTCTCTACAACAAGAGGGCCTTCAAGATGTAATTTGTATCTGCAAACCAATTTTCAACACACCTTGTTAGAAGTTTTAATTTCATAGCTTTGACCAAAATTGGAGCAGTTTGACCAACATTGACATTAACCCTTGGAGGTGACTTGGAGGAGGGCTAGACTTGTTATCTTGGTATTGGATATTTCTCATTTTGACCAGGGAAAATTTTAGGGGCTAATATTTGCAGGTGGTCTAATATTCCATGCTTTTTCCAAAAAAACGATTTGCCAATTTCCATTTTTCTAAAAATGAATTCTCCCAAATTTTATAGTATAAAATTATTTTACCTTAAAAATCACCAATATTATATATTGTCTAATATAAAATAATTAGAAATCTACATATTTTTACAAAATTATCATCAAACATTTTAAAATAGGGACTCGTAAGATTCACCAAGGTTGCTAAACTTTAATATAAACTTCCATCCACACAAGTTAGAATGAATCAAATCAATATTTTTACGTGCTCTAGAAATATAATCATGAAATGGTTATTTGTTATGTTTTCCTAAGATACAAGCATCACATTGCTTAAGTTTCCTTGGAATGGTTGGCAAACCAGTAACATTGTTTCTCTTCAATAAACGAATATTGTCATAGTTCAGATGTCCAAATCTTGCATGCCATAAAAGACTAGATGGAAATGTACCTTCATTATACTAAGAGTTGTATGCATGGTTATGTGCACGAGCAAACGTTCCTTGCAACTCCAAGAGTCTTTCTTCTATTCCTAGCATGACAAGTGAGTTGTCTGATGGTTTTCTCACTTCAACTTTTCCATCAAACATGTGAATGGAGTGTACTCGCTAGCAGAAGTGAACCAAGGACAACAAGCACTAGTAGAAAATGGTGGAATTAGTGACTAGGTGACTAAAAATGTTAGTCACCACAAATACTACCAAAAATTAGCAATATTAAGAGACCCAACTAAAAACGACTAACATAAATGACTAATATAGTCACGAGTTAAAATATACGACTAGCTAATAAGTAATACTACTAAAAATGACTAACATGAATGAATAATTTAGTCTAGGAACAAAAATATGACTACCTAACAAAAATTACAATAATATGAATTAGTCATTTATGTTAGTCATTTTAATTGTGTCACTTCAACAATTTAAACTTACAAGTCATAGGGGATTCAAAGGTTGTTTTAGATTGGATGAATGGTTATACTTCCTTGTACACTTCTTTATTGGATCAAAGGATGATTAAAATTATGGAGCTTATTAGAATCTTTAGGGTCATATCATTTGATCACATTCACGGGGAATCAAATTCAAAGGTTGACAAATTATCGAAAAGAGGAGTGGGCCAACACCTCCTTTTGAATCACGACATGGCCACCTATATATGTTGCAACAACCTTGCCCACTTATTTAGTTGGTTGCACATATATTTCACATTTCTTCTTTGTCTTGCAAAGTGGTAGTGCTACAAAGAGGGTATGAACTTTGATCAAAGAATGTTCACTTAGTAACACTACCAAATTTCCTTTGTGCAACTTGTCAAATGTCTTAAGTTTGCTTCACAAATTCTCATGGTGCTTAAATTACTTTTCTAAACCTCTAATTGAGACTACAACCCTCCAACATATCTAACTATTCA
Organism: Pinus tabuliformis; assembly: GCA_031772625.1. NCBI lineage: Eukaryota > Viridiplantae > Streptophyta > Pinopsida > Pinales > Pinaceae > Pinus > Pinus tabuliformis. Next base: position 1,267,643,188 of record CM062819.1, on the reverse strand, counting down.
AACTCTTCAACCTTTGTTAGAGTCTTCTTAGACGTGCACTCATACCTGAAGCAGAACCTAACGTCACTAGCATCTCGAATGTGCATGCTCATTCCCTATTTTAATGCTTTATTGAAACCACATTATCACACTACTTAAAATGAAATGTTCACGTCTTAAGGAAAAACACCTACTTTTCTTATAACAACCTAAACTATGTGAATGACTAGGAGAGAACTCCATTTTCTCAAGATGAAAACATAGGGTCTTACAACCTCATTGGCGCAAAAGGTTGAATGTATTTAACCTAAAAAAAGATGTGTATTCTACTCCTTCCAAATTTGACATATGAATGTTAATAAACTAACACTTTAATTAAATCCATTTACTATATACTCTATTTTATTTTTACCCACTTAATATGTAAAAACACCTAAATGTTTTCAATACAACTAGGTTAAAAGCACTTGTTTCCTTCCAACATCTCACATTTTGCCTCTATAAACTTTAATAACAAACTCATTACATAAAAACATAACTTTAAAATTAAATTATTTTTATTTGTATTATTATAATAAATACTACCTAATATCTCAACCAAAAACATGTAAAATCCTCCAATACAATTAAAATATGTAAAATTGTAAATAAAACATTGTATCTATTTTTTGAACATTGGAAAATTTAACACTTTTAAAAAATTTAAACTTTAATTTTGCTTAACAATATCCCTCCCAAGCACAAATTTTTCACAGTGCCGCAAAATGATATCCCAATTTTTTTTTCATAATGCGGGGGAAAATGATATGGTTTTACTACCATTGGACCCAAGATCGAAAGCCAATATCGAATCTTCAGTCCATCCCTCCCAACCACAAACTTTTCAAAGTGCGGGAAAATTATATCCCAACAAATTTTCCATAATGCGAGAAAATGATATGGTTTTACTACCATCGGACCCAAGATCGAAAGCTAATATCGAATCTTCAATCCATTGATGGCAGAAGACCCAATATAGAATTCTAATATTCAGTCCATTGATCGTGGCAGATGCAATCAAATAAATCGAATTTTCATGGACAGGAAGTGATTCTGGTGGAGGATACTGAGGACTGGATTTATTCATGTTGTACCTCAGCATATGGACCTAGCTAGTGAGATATCTTTCTGCTGGCCTCACATATCTCTCTTCTCCGCATCACAGATGCAAGTAAACATAGTCCACCTTTTTTTTCTAAACTACCATCTGAGTCAAACTACCATTAGAACAAGCAATTATAGTGAACCCTATGTAGAGGAGCATGGTTTTTGGCCTCGGAAATTGGTGATGGAGTTTGGTACAATAACAATACGGGCATGCTTATTGTATGTAGTTTGATCCAAAGTTCGGGTCATGTGATCAACTCTGAGAGAGTCTCAGTTCTATCAGCCAACTTACAGAGACTGTGTGTAGTGCTAGATAACTAAAATTCCATAGCTCTGTAGGGAAATAAGGTAGCTCTGCAGGATTTTCCAGAGCTAGGAACCATTATCATTCAAAAACTCAGAGACATCTATTCTTCTTATTGTTGGCAATATTTATCTTCCTAGAGCAGTTGTCTTCTTCTCGATATATTCAAAAAATGGTGAGTCATTCCTAGCTTTAAGTTCATCTTTAAAAGCATGAGACTACCATTCTGGTACAAATTAGATTTTGATTTATACTATAAAAACTATCTCATTCTTGCTTTGAGACATGAATCCACAGATAAATACCAAAGATCACTTTTGTACATTCCATTTGGAGCCCAATCTGACACTCCAAACTATTTTTCTATGGAAACCAAATCCAAAAAACTGAAATTGACATCATATTGTGATCCCATATGGGTTGAAGCCTCCTGTCATGCGAAAAGAGTCAATTTTGCGGACAAAACCGACCTCCCTAGATGCTAAGGCTTTCTAGTGACAAACAAGATAATCAAGCACTATCTTTCCCTAAATATGCATTTAAAATACAAGCAATCAGGTGTTTAAAGCATACCTTTAGTCCAACGCTGTTTGTAGCAGCCACGCCTCTCCGATCTAGATGAGCTCCTCCTTCTCTTTGAAACCTGCATTCACTAACAAGCAAACGATTACATAGCACTTGAATAACTCATATAATAAAACATATTCATCATAAAGACCAAGGAGTATATGAAACAAATTATATATAACAACTTGTTGAGAAAAATGAACTTAATTGTATTAATTGGAAACAAAAGAAACCATTACAACCAGTGCCTTGGTGTTGTGCAGGTCCCTCCCAGGGTCCAGCAAGAGTTCTCCTTTACTTTGATCAGCTCACCCACTTCCAAATGAAGCTAAGAAAGGATGGGAATCTCTCCTCTCAAGCTCTATAAGGGAGTCCTAATTTCAGCAGCATCTACCCTTAGGAATGTTCAGCTTTCAACCTCCCCTCCCTCTGGCCCAATGCCTGTATTTATAATGCTTTGGAGGAAGTTAATCAGGTCCACCATAAATGGGATAAGCCCCTCTTTCAATGGGATAGCTCCCCTCTTGATGGGATAAGTTCCTCTTTCTTTGGGATGCATGAACCATCTGGAGGCACTCAATACACGTCAAACCATCTTCTAGAATGCTCTAGAATTGACCACAAGTAACGTTTTTGAAGTAAAACTCGCGCCTTTTGACCTTTACAGGAGTACGCACCCACCCCTTTACAGACAGAGCGTACAAGTACGCAGGTATTGTGAACTTGAGGTGCGTACACGCAGGTAAGGTTAAGAGAAACTGCGTAACCAGAGTTAATTGACTTTTTAAGGACTTTCTCTCTTTCTTGGAGTTTGACATGAGGAGCAGAGGTATAAGACTTGCCAAGGAGGACAGTATGACTATTGACAGAGCCATACTGACTGCAAATAGTCATGGTGAAAAATTTTAGTGTAACAGATTGCCCCCTAAAGTGCGAAGCCTGTAGTAGATTAGGGTTTCATATCATCTAGGAAGGGTGAAGTACTTTATCATTTCAAGGATTATCTTGTGGAGAGCCCAGTCGGAATCTGCAAATATTCAACACAAAATACATATATAAGATCATATCATTGTTGAGGTAGGCATTCCCATACTCAGATTGAAAACTTTAACTAACAAACTAACTACTGCTCTGATACAGGAATGATTTCGTAGTACATCATAATCATAGACTCATGTAGACACAGTATGGACGCAACCATCTGCTTATAATTAGTCTACTGTATAATGAATACAAAACTCCTCGCAGCCTGGATGGTGGAAAATAGATCCAGGGTCTTCATTTCTACTTCCCGAAATAGTACGATTCTATCCATGCGAATAAATGAGTTGATGTCGAACATGGTAGAAACCACTTGATTACCAGTCAATGATGTAAACTGTTAACAAGTGCGAGAGAGACCACCAGTGATGTCAATGGTTCTCAAAGTACCCAGTACAATCCATGAGATGTGAATGAATATGTTGATGTCGAACATATCACGGAATCCTTCGATCGAAAGTCAATGATGTAAACCGTCGTCAAAGGCGAGAAACCTGCCATTGATGCATGCAGATTTCAAGGTACTGACGATTTCTAGGTCATCTTTCTAGATAATGTGCTGATGTTAATAAAAAGCGACCCGTTGCAGGCAAGCCCACAACACGAAATCATAGATCAAGTTGAAGAAATGTAGCTGTAAGGACTAACTCAGGGATGGTCAAGATGGATGACAGGTATTTTGCAGATGAATGGTTTATTTGCAGTGACCTCTTGGACACATAACGACACAACAGATGGCTTGGTGACGAGTGACCCAAAGTTAATACCTAGAAACCGGCTGAAGATTTTCAATGTGGTTTGATCAACTATTAGGCAAAGGATTTCCCAACCCAAGTGAATGAAAAGTGTCATGTTCAAGAGTGGTGATAAGGTTTTTCTGTGACAAAGGATAACAAATAGGCTCATTTTTCTCTCTTTTCCCCCACCATTTCTGGCAAGTACCTCTTTATTTTTTACAAGCTTGAGGAGGATAACATATGCTTGATTATAAGCTCATCCTTCGGATGAGTCCAACTTAGTTTAGATTCGAACCCTAAGAAGGAGTGGTCCGTTCCTGTTTGTAATCGAACAGGTCCTTTACTGTGAAATTTTAACGAGTCCAGTATAGGAGAAACTCGGTGTTTTTCAATTTTAGAGAGTCTGAAAAAACTTAAGAAGACTCTAGGGTTGAACTTTTTCGTAAATTTGTGTCTCCCAAGCCCGAAAAAGTATAAAATAATACTTGAGAGAACTGCTTGATCTTTACGACCAAGGAGTACTTTCATGATTAGTGTCTTTGACCTGAAAAGTAAAAAGCGATCAAGGACACGTCGTTTTATTTCCAATATCGAATTTGAAACGACAAAAATCCGGCAATCTTTTCATGTTTTTACGGTCAGAAAAGGGCTATAAGAGGACCGTCTTTTAATTCCGTTTTAACGAGTGTAAAAGAAACGCTCGGCAATCTTTTCATGTTTTAGGAGTCAGAAAAGGGCTTAAAGATGACTCTGATGTTTTTGTTTGTAAAAAATGACAATTTTCCCTGAAAATCCTTTATCCTGCACAAAAACCAACACATTACTCATACCTGTTTAAGATAGATAAAAATACTTTGAAAAATACCTTTTCATGGTGAAAAATAAACAAATTTACCATTTATTTACCCAAAAAAACCTATAAAAAGGGCTTTTACCAATTCATTTTTACCGTTTTACTGTTGAGGAGAGAAAAAGGGCTTTTGGCAAGAAATTTCCCGTGGACATTGCGGAGAATCTGACCGTCGAAACTGAACGCCGTCTCTTTCAGGTATTCTACAACATCCTCCTCTTCATTTTCATCCGTTTGGAATTCATTTTTAGGCCCTAGTTTCATTTTTTGGAGGCTTTGGGGTTTCAAGATCCGCCTTTCGAGGTACGCAGGTGCTCCACTGGTGACCCGCGTACCCCGACATTTTCTCAGTTGGGAAAATGTCGGGCGTACGCACCTTGCCTTAAGGGAACCCGCGTACCCATGCTCTGTTCCTAAAGGCAGGGTGCGTACTCCGCGCAAAGGGTTTACAAACCCCAAATTCTCCAAATTGGACCAACAATTTTTGATTTCATGGATTCTAATGGATGTTTTCTGGTGTGTAGATTGCCCACCATGCTTGATTGGCGCGAGAGAGAGCACGAAGATGTTGATTTGGCCACCATTAGTCATCAACCGTCCATTGATGCTTTGAAGGCATGCGGCCTTTACAAATACTGGGCCATACCTGGCATGAGGGCCTAAGTGCGCTTTCTAGAGTGGCTGGTAGAGAGATGGAACGTTCAGGACCAGTGTTTTTATATTGGAGGGCACCAGCTCGAGATAGAGCCCTCAGATATCTACTTTCTCACTGGTTTGCCTAAGAGAGGCGAACACTTGACTCTGTTCGGGACTAGGCCGGGTGGCCAGTCCATCGCTAGTCTCCGACTAGAGTGGTGTAACACTCAGTCTCAGGAGAAGGGGATAGAGATCAAAACTATATCCCGACCTGAACTTATGGTGATTGCTTTTACAGTTACCAGACTTTGCGGGGCTGCCGCTTTACATATTGCCACTGGATCCCAGATGCGGATGGCGATTGATTGCTATCGAGGCACCATTTTCAACTGGTGTGATGCTGTGTTGACCAATTTGAAGGGCCAACTGACTAGAGCCAAAAACGGACAGCTAAAGACTTTTGGTTATGGGCCTTTAGTTGTGAGTTTTGGCTTAGAGAGGGTTCCGATGCTGATCCCACAGCAGCTCACTGTTGAGGCTGGGTTTCCCCGAGAGCCCAAATTGATGCGATGGGTTGCGGTTATGGCCCGTCATCCTGATGAGGGCACGGAGGTTGTCTGATTTACTCCGGAGTACTTTCACTGGTTAGAGGACCAGGTCTTTTCCATACAGGATTTTCCTTATGCCGAAGTTGATTTTCATGGAGATCCGAACATGGTTCTTCCACTGGGAGAACAATGGGATGACACAGGTAATTCATTTTTCACAATTTTTTAAATTATCTATTTTTTTTGTTTTTTATATCGTCTCAAAACTGACAGTAATAATTTTCAAAATGCAGATGTAGGCCCACGTCGTCCAACCAATCTCGAGCCTTTCGAGAGGAGACTACCAGTTGCAGCGGCACCGGCCCCACGGGATGAGGCCACAGAGACCTTAGCTGAGTTGGAACAAGACCTAGAGCGTCTAACGGCAGATATACCAGAGACTACTATAGATGATATTCCTATCAGGCTTCAGCGCTATGTAGTCGCAGTCCCAGGACCTTTTAGAAGGTTCTTGTGTAGGGTAGCCCGTGCAGTGGTGTCATATAGAGATCATCACCAATGATTGGATGGTCGTTTTGTAGACACATGTGACATTTTGGTTTTTTGTACTTATCATTTTTGCCGATCATAAGGTGTTTTTCAACCTATGATCGAAGACGATGTATTTTTTGACACACTCCTATCTATATATATCATTATTACCGGCTTATCTTGTTAAACATGTGTGATGAAATGTTTTTAAATTTACATGTATGATTATTGCAAATGTCTATTTAACATTCGAGAAGCAATTGCATCTGCTAATGTATTTAAAGACCTTGGAATATGCTGATATTCAATGTAATCAAATTCACGTTCCAAGAGACGCACTCTCAAAAATAACCTTAATAACACTGGATTTCTAATGGCATACACTCTATTAAGCTGTAATACAATGAGTTCAGAATCTAACCTCACTATCAAACTCCGAATCCCAAATGAAATAGATTCAGACAATAACTCAATCACTGCACTGTACTCGGCAATGTTGTTTGTTGTTTGACCGAGGCTCACCCCATGCATAGAAACTAACTCGTCAGAGGGTGAATAGATAACCCAAGCTGCGGAAGAGATATTCCGTGTACTACGACAAGCACCATCAGCAAATCCAATGTATGTTTGGAGAGGCATCGACATCTGCAAACATCAAGGGTAAAACCAAGATAAGCAGAATAATGACGAAAAACACACTCTCTAAGCTAAGCACATTGTCTAAACTAACAAACACACCAGCTAGAAAGAAAAACTAACCTAACTAAAAATTCTCCATACCCATCATTTAAGCATAATACCTCTTTAAGTAAAGTCCATTTCTGGGTTTACCCAAAGAGTCCCCGTCAAAGTCTACCAGCTCATAGGCCCCTTTTGCTAGCTTTCGCTTGACAATATAGGGCCCATGCCACATAGGAACGAATTTTCCAGCACCTAATTTATCATTAGCTTGATCATATAATAGCACTAGGTCTCCTTCCGAAAAATTTCGAGGGGTCACATTTCGATCATACTGAGCTTTCATACGTTTTGCGTGAGTCTCGATCGCCAATGCAGCATCACGTCGAGTCTCATCTAATTGAGCTAAGTATAATAAACGCTTCTCCTCTTCGGAAGTAGCTGGAAGTAATTCGATGGCCATTTGCAGTGACGGGATTTCGCATTCAATGGGTAGCACAGCTTCCAAACCATAAACTAGTTGGAAAGGAGTGAACCCTGTTGATGTTTTCACTGAGGTTCGGTACGCCCAAAGCGCTGAAAATAACATGTTGTGCCAATTCGACCGATGAATACCAATGATTCGTCGAATCATGATAACTAAAACTTTGTTGATGGACTCAACCAGACCATTCGCTTGTGGATAATAAGGAGTTGAGCTATCGTGACGCAAACCAAGCTGGCCTGTAAGTTCTGTCATCATAACGTTTCGAAAATGGCGCCCATGGTCAGTGATTATCGCTTGTGGGACACCAAACCTAGCAATAATGTGATTGAACATGAAAATTGCAGCTGTCTTGCCGTCTGCCTCGAATGTAGGCATCGCCTCGGCCCACTTAGTAAAATAATCTACCGCAAGGATGATATACGCATGCCCCCCGGCCGAGTGAGGGTTACATGTAATAAAATCGATACCCCATTTGGCAAAAGGACCAATGGCAATTATAGGGTGGAGAGGAGCAGGTGGAGCGCGCATCTTGCGATCAAACACTTGACAGTTGTGGCATTTCCGGACCGCAGTAATACAGTCTTTAAACAAGGACGGCCAGAAGTAGCCAGCGCGCAATATCTTTTGGGCTGTGGCATACCCAGACATATGACCGCCACACACTCCAGAGTGACAGTCATTCAGAACCCTTTCAGCTTCCTCATGAGTTAAGCAACGTCGAAAAACCAAGTCCGCCCCACGGCGATAAAGAGTATCTCCAATAATTTTGTACTGTTGGGACTGGAATCGAATTTTCCGACGTTCCGACTTTGAAACTTCGGGCCGAAAGGATTGGGTTTGGAGATAGACGATGATATCTCCATACCACGGATCTAAAGTGCTGATGAGAAACAAAGATTCGTCCGCAATGGGCTCCTCTGCCACAGTTTCTGTGTCAGCACGCGGGAAGTCACACATTAACTCTGCAAAAACTAAAGATTTCTTAGACTTAGATTTCTCAAACTCCAAGTCGAACTCCTGCAGGATAACGATCCATTTAGAGTACTTGCCCCCTAGCAATTGTTTAGTCAAAATGTAGATCATAGGGTTGCAATCCGAAATGACTGTAGTTTTACGGAGTAAAATGTAGTGACGAAAACGTTGGACAACTTGAACGGCTGCCAATGCCAATTTCTCCACATGTGAATATTTGAGCTCAGTTGGGTTTAACGTCCGACTAAGGTAATATATCACATGTTCCATTCCGAATTCGTCTTCCTGAACTAAGACCATTCCAATGGTGGAATGGGTGGCGGCGAGGTACAAAAAATAATCCTTGTTGTAGTTGGGAGGATGCAGCAACGGTGCATGGGTCAACGCGTGCTTGAGTGCATCAAAAGATTTCTGAGCTATCTCATCCCAAGAGAATTGAGCGTTCTGTTTCAACAACCGGGTAAAACCCTTTGTAACCTCGGCGTAGTTAGGAATGAATCTTCGTAAAAAGTTTGCTTTCCCCTGCAAACTTTGGAGTTGGCGAAGACTCGAAGGAGGAGGCAATTTGATGATAGCTTCGACCTTCGAGGGATCGACGCGAATGCCGGCTTTCGAAACTACAAATCCCAGTAATCGATCCACTTCTATACAGAAGACACATTTGTGTGGGTTCAACCGAATACGATAATGCCTACACCTCATGAAGATTGCTCGTAAATGGACAAGGTGGTCAGCTCGATGTAATGAATGAGCGGGAAAATCATCGAGATACGGTTTCACAATGTGTTTGATGTCATGAAACGCATAAGACATCGCCCTTTGAAAAGTGGCTCCGGCGTTCTTAAGCCCAAAAGGTAATTTGCAATAAGCAAATGTCCCCCATGGACAAATGAAAGCCGTTTTTGGTTGATCGGCAGGTAGAATATTGATTTGATTGTAACCGGAAAAATCGTCCATAAAGGAAAATATTTCACTGCCGGCACAATCATCAATTATTTGATCGATATAGGGTGTTGGGTAGTTGTCCTTTGGACAAGCTCGATTAATGTCCCTATAGTCGATGCATATTCTTATTGTTCCCTGTTTTTTGTTAACTGGAACAATATTCGATACCCAATCCGTTAACGGGATCGGATAAATGAAACCTGCTTTCAACAGCTTCTCAACTTCTGCTTTAATGGCAGCCGCTTTTCGTGGGTGAATCTGACGCAAACGTTGCCGGACGGGTTTAGCGTCTGGGTAAGTCTTGATCTCATGGACAACAATCGCGGGATCAATTCCTGGCATTTCCTCATAGGACCAGGCAAACACGTCGCGGAATTCTTGAAATAGGGCCTTGTATGTCTGAATTTCGTCATCTGTACACGAGGCACCTATATGAATGTTCTCAACAATTCCAGGCTTGACTGAAATGTCAATGGGAATAGTGCGAGAGATGTTTCCCAAATTCAACTCTAAATCAGGATGTTTCATTGGATTCTGAGCTTCTTTGACATATTCAGCTGTAAAGATTGATGAGAAATCATTTTCAAAACGATCATCCTCAGGTAAAAACGAAGATCTGTGATGGAGATCTTCCCATGGTAAATCGTCTACACACAGGACTTCACGAAGTTGCTCGTCAGATGACACAACTTCTGGAAACGCTATTAATTCCGAGGTTGATGTGAAAAGTGATTCCTCATGGACCACATTCATTTGGTCGATTTTGGTTGAACGCGGGTCGGTAAAAGACTGCACGGCCTCATAGGCAATTTCATATGGACTCAAAGGCATAGTATCACCAAATGAGTCTATCTCAGATTCAGAAGGAACGATCCAAGGATCGTCATAAACAATGGTGTCTGATGTAATCATATGAATGGATGCAAATGAAGACAATGCGTTGATTGGAGGAAAAGGAAAAGTTCCCAGTAAACCGACATCTTTAACTAATCCTACTCCAACATCCTTATAAGGGATAGTCGCTTTACCAACATGCTGAATACTCTCTGAAGAGGCTGGGTCGAATGAAAATTAGGCCAGCTGGTCTATTGTCATGATCTTTCCATTATGTGGAAACTTTATTACTCGGAAGACTGATGAAACGACCGCTGTCATAGCGTAAGACCAACTTCGACCCAAGAGAAGGTTGTAGTCTAGAGGGGCATCAACCACCTCCACATCTAGACTAACGGTTTTTCCTTCAACCCCTATAGGCAAATCCTGTAGAATGCCAAACGGATGAAACCCACGGCCATCAAAGGCCTTAAGAATTGTCGGGGATTGATTTAGTGAAGGAGAACCAAGCGATCTCCAACACTGTATCGACATAATACACGTGGAAGCTCCCTCATCAATTACAGTCCGATGAATAGGCCTGTTTTTGACTATCACTGGGATCTGGAAAGCCATTTGATGAGGCAAACGCGGTGTACTATTTTCTAGATCAAAGATTATTAGGTTTGGGTCCTGAACATCAACAGCTCCTATAGCCGACAAAAGTAATTTGCGCTGTGCTGGGCATGATTGCAACACTTCCAAAGCCGACATTGCTGAGGGAGAAACAACTAAGTCCTCAACAATGTTATAATTCTGGGCCGCTCTCGCATGTGGATTGAAAGCAGACTTTCGAAGTATGCCCTTGGCGGGTGGTTTGATTACTAAGTCCGGGTTAGGTTTCTCGATCTGTAGTGGATCGGAACCGGGAGCTGAGGTTGATGGATTAGAATGAGAAGATTCTGCTTCTTTGCCATCAACAGGACTTTTACTACCATAATCTTGTGATCGAGTCACAATCCTTACATGAGACATCATCAATATGGGTTCTTCACTGGCACTCGAGGAAGAACCTATCATCTTACTCTCCTGCTTTGGAAATGGATCTTTCAAAACAGCAGGAGTTGGGGAACCTTTGACGATTTTCACAACCTCTGCCCGATGAGGGCAATCTCTTGTAAAATGATCCTCTTCACAAACAAGACAAGGATAACGAGGTTTGCGCTTTTCGTCATTGGTTTCCGACTTTTCAGTTTTCTCCTTTGGAGTTTTGTCTGCTTTATTCTTCTTCTTGCCTTTCTTTTTCCCACCGGATTTTGATTTAGCCGTAGATGACTCTACAGTGTGAATATCAGCGGAAACTTCAGCAGAAGAATCTCCTGTCGGGGAGTCAGGCAAGGTTATAATAGGAGAAGAGTTCTTGTAAGACTTCTTCTTACTTTTAGTATTCACCGTACTAATCATACCATCAGCGGCATGAGACCCCGAAGGAGCAGCAGCGATTTGATTTGACTTAGGAAGATCTGGGATCTTTTCGTGTAACGTACCTGACTGAGTATAAACTAAGTCAAGGTACTGCGCTTGAGCAATCACTTGCTCCTCAGTAACTACTCCGGCCTTAGCTACGTCTTCAGTAATCTTCGGTAACAATGATTTAACAAACCATTCAGCTAAGATTTGGTCCAGGATAAAAACTTTCACTAACCGCCTTCGACGTCTCCATTCATGAATATGATCGGAAATATAAGTGGACGTCGATTGTTTTAATGAAGTTAGTAACTCCGTGCCATTATCATATCTGAGCGGCAACTGAAAATGAGTTAAAAACGAGGTAACTAACTGGCTAAAATTATAAAAAGAGGCCCATGGTAACTCAATGTACCACTTGGCCGCGAGACCAATGAGAGTACGCTGGAAAAGACGTAAGCGGATCGAATCATCCGAGATGGAATTAGAGGCACACCAGATGTGGTAAGTCATCACATGATTCGACGGGTCCTCTCCAGACTTACCTTCGAACTTGGGTATGTCACTGGGCAACTTATTTGGCATTGGCGGCCAAAACAGAAGATAATTTATTGGATCGTTCGTTAGGCGCGACAAGTCTGGTAAATCCAAAGTTGCGATAAATGGTAATTGCCGATTAGGATCCCTAAAACTCTGGGTCACGAGACCAGTCCCAGGAGGAGGATATCCAGGATAACTAGGAATAGGAATTGCGTTCGGGATATTGTATCCTCCCGAGAAACCAGGATTAACCGGACCATACTGGGGTTGTTGTGGTTGTTGATAAGTGTACCCAGGATACGGTTGATACTGGTAAAATGGCTGCTGGACAGGAGGACCGTATTGGTACTGTCCCTGGTACGGTTGATAAGCGAATTGTGGTTGACTAGTGACAACCGTACTTAAACCAGGTTGTCCTACAGGCATCTGAACCGTAGTTTGAATCGTGGATCCAGACGATGGTAAAGATGTCTGAGGAGTAGTTACAGAGACAGTAGAAACCGGAACTGTCGATACTCCAGAAGTAAGTGGGGTAGATTGAACAGATGTTGCAGTAGTTGCAGCAGTCGTTTGAGATGGAGTACTAGATGCAATAGGCCCAGACTGAGAAACTACCGAAGGTACAGAAGTTTGAATATTAGACTGGACTGGTTTCTGGGGTGAACCAGAAACTAGGGGTTGTCCAGTTTGAGATGACAACTGTACACTTGGCTGCAATACCTGTTGAACTTGCGATGGATCCCACACTATGTTCATTCCGGGGTATTGACCCATAACAGGTTGAGGATATTGAGATCCATAACCGGATTGAGGGTAGGATTGATAATTGAAAGGTACATTTCCCGTACCTTGAACATAAGATTGACCTTGGGGTGGCTGGAAACCTTGACTCGAGTACTGACCTTGGGGTAGATACCCTTGAGGTAGGTACTGATACTAGGGTTGACCTTGAGGTATAAATTGATACTGAGGTTGACCTTGGGGTACGTATTGAGGCTGGGGTTGACCTTGAGGAGTGTACTGCACCACGGGTACATACTGTCCTTGAGGTTGCCCCCCAGACACAATTTGTGTACCTTGAGGTTGCCCCCCAGGCGTTAATTGAGGCTACCCCCCAGGCGGTAACTGGCCACCTTGAGGTTGAGAACTGGGAATTGAACCTGACATCATGTAAATGTCTCCTACGCTCAACAGTTTATTACCATTGTTTCCAGTTAATAACCCATGTTCAATGGGTTGAGGAGATGCTCCCGCAAAAGTACCAGAAAGTGACAGATACCCAGAGGGAATAGAAGGACCGCCGTACAAAAAGGATTCAGGCGATTGAGTAAACATGGACGACTGACCAGACATATTTACAGGAGTATAAAGACCTCCAGGTGGATAAGGAGCACGAGGTGGAGAAAAACTTAACCCTGAGTTGTCCAAATAATTAGTTAAAGAAAGATAACAAGTAGTGCTTCTAGGTGGACTGTAAAAAATGGATTCACGCTCCCTTAGATCAATAGTAGGTTGATCTTCAGGGATAGGGACGCCTATTTCTTCTTCTGGAGCAAGTTCTTCAATAGCTATCAAACCAGAAGGAAGATTTTCGGTGATGACTCTTTCTACCCTAGGTGGATCAGGAGCACTAGAAGTTGGAGTAACAGGTTCAGATATCTCAGGTTCTTCGCCTATATCACTAGTAGATGAAAAACTACCAGCAAGCTCGGAAACTGCAATAGCTTCGGGATTATAACCTGTTTCTAGACTTTGGTAATCAGGATGAACTACCAACGAAGACTCTCCTTCTTCAGGTGAACCTACTTTACTGCCACTAGGAGTTACAAGGACTCTCAAACCTTCGTAATGACCCAGGACGTCTTCAGGAGGTTGGCCCCGAAGTCTACGGGACTTCCTCAACAAATCGGCCACGGTTAGAATCTCAGGAGACTGGCCTCGAAGTCTACAAGACTGTCTCGGTAATTCAGCCACAGTTAAAAACTTTTAACTACTGCACACGCAAACAAAGTAAAATCTCAAAGCAAACCGCCTAAAGTCTCTAAAGAACCAAACAAATTCGAATCACACGCCTAAAGAATCTAGGGCGTCAAACCATACATAAACAGTAACCTTCCGGACCGAAAACACTAGTTGGTGATGAAACCCAACATCGCAGAATTCAGTACAGAAGTGGCGGGTGGAACAGTTACCCCGGGAACCTGCTTAATGAATAGACTGGCACAAGTTCCTCCACTTTAACCGTCTCGAGTGAAGTGAACCCCCCAGAAAATCCAAGTGAGTCTAGCCGACGTCTGCTCCAGGTACAGTGGAATCTTCCCTCCACCGTCACCTTGGGTAGAACCCTAAAGATAATAGTCACTAAGGTCACCAACAGCAACAAATATACCTGGGGGAATAGTCTACGATCCGATAGCACGCAAGGGCAGAGTAACAAGCTCAATCCCCTTGCCGGCTCCTTGACAACAATCCAAGGTTTACCGAAAAGTGACCCCAGGCTCCTCGACAATGGTCAATCCGAGGTTTACCATTTGTAGTACGTGCGTATCTGGCGTCGTTCCCAATGAAGGAGGATTGATCCCCTCACTGGTTCGGACACGATCTCGTGCTTCTCCTTTAAGAGGAGCTTTCCCAGAGCATAAATGTAACAGTTGGATTTATCCTACCACAAGATGAGCTACTTGTTTGGTTTTACTGTCTTGGAGAGTTAATTACTCTCCTACTCCAAGACACTAGCCTGATCTATATTGGTGTTTCAGAGCCCTAGTAAATAAAAAGTTACTAAGTAAATTTTACTTTAAACGTTAATTTTTATGGCTTTTCTTTAGGACAAAAGGTAGTGGAGATGAAACTGATGGTGTGTAGACTCGACTCAAATCCACTAAAAAGATGCACCTAGGATGATTTAAACTATTTTTCTTTTTCAATGAATTCCCTAGCTAAGAGAGTTGGAGAATGCAAAATTTATAAAGACAACTTTCTTGGCAATGAAAATCAAAGAAACAATCTCTTTATCTTTTCCAAAGCACACAACACATGACCACTAATTATTTCACGAAAACTTCCTTTCTCTTTTCAAAGACTTCAAATGCTACTAAAACAAACTTTCCTTCAAAAGAGATTTTTGTATTTTTTCCTATTTTAACAAAGCATGTAAAACTACTTAACAAAAATCAACTTTTAAAATCTATGAAAATCAAATCAATTTTACCTAAAAGCAAATCTAAGAGAAATTTACCTAAAAGCAAATCTAATGAGGTAAAAGCCTACAAAATATAATTCCAGGATGTTTTACTCAGTTACAATTCAACCAAGGACTAATTCATGCAGAATCATAAACTAGTCAAAAACAAAAATAAAAATCTTTTGTTCTTTTTCTTAAGAATGAAATTCACAGCTTAACGAACAAGCTTTCTCGAAATTCCGCAAAGAGACAACGCAAAGGTAGGTTTCTCACAAAGGTGGATTTTATGAAAGGTCCGACTCCTAAGAAGACTGAAAAGATCAGGGATATCCAAGGTTTTTACAGCTTCTAAAGCCAAAGTCACTACAAGACCGATGCAAACATCAAACCTAGGGCTAGAACTTCTATGAACTTCACTAAAACTCTTGATGCTAATGAAACAAGCTTAGATGAAAACTTTTGACAGGTAACCAGTGGATCTGGGCAACAAAAACAAATTATAAACAAAATCTAAGAGGCAAAAAGGAAAAAATTGAAATTTTCTAAAGTTTTGACAGGGTACGCAGGCAGCCTGTTTTCACAGGTGCGGCCACGCTCTGTGTACACAGTTGCAGTGCGTACAGGTACGCACTGTGCTTAACGCAGAGGGTGCGTACTGCTAGCAAAACCAAGAAAAATAAAAACTAACTTAACCCTAAGCTATTCCACCCAAATTCACAGTCAATCAGTCAAAAATTTGTCACCAGAGATTCTGGGTTCGATCCCCAGTGGAGTCGCCATTTTGTCATGTGGAAAGAGTCAATTTTGCGGACAAAACCGACCTCCCTAGAAGCTAAGGCTTTCTAGTGACAAACAAGACAATCAAGCACTATCTTTCCCTAAATATGCATTTAAAATACAAGCAACCAGGTGTTTAAAGCATACCTTTAGTCCAACGCTGTTTGTAGCAGCCACGCCTCTCCGATCCAGATGAGCTACTCCTTCTCTTTGAAACCTGAATTCACTAACAAGCAAACGATTACATAGCACCTGAATAACTCATATAATAAAACATATTCATCATAAAGACCAAGGAGTATATGAAACAAATTATGTATAACAACTTGTTGAGAAAAATGAACTTAATTGTATTAATTGGAAACAAAAGAAACCATTACAACCAGTGCCTTGGTGTTGTGCAGGTCCCTCCCAGGGTCCAGCAAGAGTTCTCCTTTACTTTGATCAGCTCACCCACTTCCAAATGAAGCTAAGAAAGGATGGGAATCTCTCCTCTCAAGCTCTATAAGGGAGTCCTAATTTCAGCAGCATCTACCCTTAGGAATGTTCAGCTTTCAACCTCCCCTCCCTCTGGCCCAATGCCTGTATTTATAATGCTTTGGAGGAAGTTAATCAGGTCCACCATCAATGGGATAAGCCCCTCTTTCAATGGGATAGCTCCCCTCTTGATGGGATAAGTTCCTCTTTCTTTGGGATGCATGAACCATCTGGAGGCGCTCAATACACGTCAAACCATCTTCTAGAATGCTCTAGAATCGACCACAAGTAACTTTTTTGAAGTAAAACTCACGCCTTTTGACCTTTACAGGAGTACGCACCCACCCCTTTACAGACAGAGCGTACAAGTACGCAGGTATTGTGAACTTGAGGTGCGTACACGCAGGTAAGGTTAAGAGAAACTGTGTAACCAGAGTTAATTGACTTTTTAAGGACTTTCTCTCTTTCTTGGAGTTTGACATGAGGAGCAAAGGTATAAGACTTGCCAAGGAGGACAGTATGACTATTGACAGAGACATACTGACTGCAAATAGTCATGGTGACAAATTTTAGTGTAACACCTCCTCTCTCCGATAAAATCCTCAAGCTTGTTCAATCCATTGCTAGCCTCTTCCTAGAAGAGTGAAAGTAGATCGGCCCCTACCTGCGGGATAAGTTGAGGGTGCTTTGCATTGAGATGTTGTCAGTGGAGGTTGCTGCAGTGATCCCTTAGGCAAGTCTAGCCTTTGGTGCAATGAAAGCTGAGGAAACACATGTGAGGATTTCCCTTTTGGTTGGGCTCCATTCCTCTTCATTTGGAAGGGCCTTCATGCCATTCCTAATCTTTCCAAAGATGATATGGAAGATTTTCTATCGATGCTAAGTGCATGCTGATTAGATTTAAACAATCTTATTCAACATTTACCATTGCATGATGCTCATTTTTGGTTACTTGAATATAACTCCCTTCTTGATTTCAAGTCTAAGAGGTATCTAGTAATGGCTATGCTTCTAGAACCATAAGAAGATCATGATGAACAACATGAAATTGTAGTTCATAAATCTCAACTTCTTGTGGATTCATTTGAGCCACTTGCTTATGTAGAAGTTGTTGTTTTATAGGGGGGAATTCCTGTAGAGTTTGCAACTGGTATAGGAGTTTTGCAGGAGCGGTTTTCATTAATATGCAAAGAAATTTTTGATCCTGCAAAGGCTCTCTTTTTGTGTTAGCCCAAATTATCATTGAATATTTTTTCCCAACCCTGGTGAGTGGGAAATTTATTAATCTGTTTTTATTTAACCCACTAAATTTTGCTATGTATTGCTATACAAGATGCTTGAAATATGATGTAAAAGTTCCCCTTCAATTTTGTGGACTCTGTAAAAGAGTTAGGTAGATATTGAGCTTAGTGAATTTTAGTGTAATATGTAGCCATGAAGGCATTCACATCGAAGATGTGGTTTTGAAAGCATCGTTGTCCTTCAACAAGTTGTCCTCAATTATGAGGTAAATATTGACCTTGGCAAATTTTAGTCCAGGGCATAGTTTTGAAAGCATTCATGTCCTTTAACAAGCTATACTCTATTACCATTTAATGTTTCTTTTTCTTCTTGTGTCTGATAAAATTGTTGGATAAATATGTTCCACTCTCTGATATTGCCTTATTAATGAAGAAGTTTGCAATTTTTTAGGTCATTTGACAAAGTATTCTCTGTGATCCAAAATTAGTGTTCCAAGATGCATGTCAAATACAAATAAGCTATTCACAAATGTGCTCTTCTCTAGAGATTGACCTCTATTCTCAACACATCCTAGGTTTGAAACTAATCTCTAGTCCACTTTATTACATTGGAAAATTAGAAATACTAGATGATTACAATCTTGCATTGCAACGTTCATTCCCATGAACTTCAAACACAAACAAAATCAAATTTTTATAACAAAAAAAAAGGGATTAATGGATAAACCCTCGTCCTTCTCTTCATTATGGTTCAGGAAGAGGCACAAAATCTTGTCGAGGACATTTGTGTGATTCTTTACTTTTTAATGCAATTATGGCATTCTTGCCACCAATCTTCTTTCATTTTAGATTGAAGCGAATGACCAGGAAATCCTCTCTTGGGATGCTAATTTTGGTTCGATTTATACCCAATTAGGCTCCTCTCTGAATTGGATTTGCAATTTACGGATCTTGTATTTGTGTCACAAACTCTGATCTCGTTTTTGCGAAATTGAGCTTGTTTCTAAAGTGGGTTTATAAGATAGAGGATTCCTGAAAATGGGGTGCCAGGGATGCTAAGCATTCATGGTGTTTTTGCTGAAGTTTTTAAATTTCATTCAATCTTTCATTGGAGCATTGATGATTTTGTATGCAATATGGATTCTAACCACTGGAATTCTCATGTTGTTAAGTTTAGGTATGTTCTATGCTAGAGCAATTTATTTCAATTTTCACAGTTAGCTCAATATCTTTTCCAGATTAGCAATCACATTAGCATTAAAGTAAACTGTAGATAGAACATAAATATAAATCACAGAAGACAAGCCAAGACAAGAAGACATAAGATGTGGTGCTAGCCAGGGACAAACCCCAATGTGGGGAACCCTTTGTCAATTCTTCTTATATGTTCTTCAATATTTCAGCAAAGAGAGAGAGAGAGAGATAGTACATTTACAACAGAAATCAACACTTTGAATTATCTAGATAAGAGCATAGATCATCTCTAAGAAGATGATACATGAGATCAGTTGAAGACATGTTGCTTCAACTGATTCTCCAAGGTGACTCCTTCACCTATCATTGTGCTGCATTTCGTCATCATATTGCACCTCACCGTGATGCACCATGCTGCACCCATCATCACTATGTTGCATCTCATCATGATTCATCAATCATGATTGTACCCATCATGTGTCATTGCTGCACCATGTTGCCATACTGACCTATGTGCTTATTGCACCTTGCTTTCTTGTTGTCCCTTGCTTGCTTGTTGTCCCTAGCATGCTTGTTGTCCCTTACATGCTTGTCATACTTGCTACACTAATTATCATGTTGTTGTCCCAATGTGCTATACTTGCAACACCATGAAATTGCTATATCATACTGCTGCACCTCACCATTGTGTTGCCCCTCATTATGCTATGATACACTTCATCACTATACCCATCATGCTGCATCATTCATCATCATGTTGATGCAATATATCATCGTCATGTTGCTTCAATGTATCATCATCACTATTTTGGGGCTTCTCTATTTGTTGCATTGCTGGACTGGTTAGGGCATTCTAACAGCAATCCTAACAGCCTTCAAAATGTGGCCAGAATAGCCCTCCACAACTACGGCTGCCTTTCTAAGAGAGGAGGAAAGCCTTGGCTGCAATGCTTAGCTATTCCAACCCATATTCCACCCTTCAGCCTCCTCTTATCTACTGTGGCTTGCTATAGAAAGTTGTCCCTTAGCTGCAGTAGCCCTTCTAGGGGATATCCCTTCACCTAACCACCCAAAACAATCCTCCTGCCTCTCAATCTCAAGATATGGGTTGTGGCCCTCTTCAACAACCCCTTGACCTCCTGGAATAGCCTCCTAACTCCTCATTATTCTCTTCTAGGCTTGCTATGGCTAGGGTATATCCATACCACCCTTAGGACAACGTATAGGCTTCCTTTTTGATAGGGTCTTAAGGTCTCTCCTTAGACCCTTCATGACTACGTATTATTACTTCTTCATAGGCTATGTTAGGGCTTCTTTGATCTGTGACTAGATATTCTTTTGCGACGACTTAGGGTATCTTCTTAGCCGCGTATAGGGCTCCCTCTTTGCTGCGGATTAGGATCTTTTCTAGCTACACATTAGAACTCTTGTTGACTGTGGTTAGGGTTTCTTAAATCTGCGGTTATATCTCCTTCAAGACTGCCACTAGGGATCTCCTTTCAACATGCTAGATCTCCCTTCCTTCCTACGTCGAGGGCTTCTTCATTAGGGCAACGTAGGTCTCCATTAGGGTAGCATTATCCCTTAGGATCTCTCCTCCTACTAAAACCCAAAGACAAGTAGAGAGGAAGAGATCCCAAGTGAGTGTGTATAAATGAGTTGAAGGCCACCTCTATTTATACTAAAACGTTGAGCGCAAGAGGGGTTTATTTGGTTGCTAGCCGACCTTGATGAATTGTCCCATAACACAAATAAATTCATATCTCCATGAATACTTATCGGAATCAGATGATATTTAGATCAATCCTACACCTCTCGATGAGAGGGATCCAAGAAAAATATCATCTACCATTAATAAGATGACCCACATGGAGTTTGGCCCTAGTTTCCAATTTTAACACATGTTCATCCTCCTCTGAGGACACCTACACCCAACAATGTTGATGGGTATATTTTACCCGTAGAATTAATGTCCTTTCATTCCTCTGTGGGGCAACAACTTGATGTTCCATTTTCAAATCCTCAAACAATCTCGAGAGAAGATCAACTTCAATTTCAGAAATTTGGACAACACTTTTGATATAGTGGATATAGTGGATATGGATGCTTTAAGTCTTTTGGATCCTTAGTAAGTTGTTTTTTTGTTTATTTGTTGTTTCATTTTAAAATTTTGTCTCAAAAATAACTTTATAAGATAGGTGTCCATGTTTTTGAAAAATTACTAAGTGAAGGTTTCAAATTAGTGGTATTATTATGTGTTCATTCTTGTATGTTTTGTTTTCCCTTACATTGAATGCAAGCCATTAAGAGTGGTACTCATTAGGTATGGAGACCTCAATTCAATATTGTTACAATTTTCTAGTGTCTGAGGTGTCAAATATTTGTTTTTTTTTTTACTTTTCCCTGACAAAGCTCAGGTCTTAAGCATAACTCCATGCTTATCTTAGGCACCCATCTTCCAATTGTGGCTTGGAAGGTCCTCACTAGCACCTTAAAAATTTATAATCATCACATTATATCTCTTTATTATGTCACTGATAGCAGTCCTGGTGAACTGGGGCACTCTTGAAATTGCTTTTCTTAGAAGGATCTAACTGTGCTACTTGAAAGAGGGGGAGGGGATGGTTTGGAATATAAAAATGATACCAGTCTTGGGGAACTGGGGCACTCTCCAAGTCACTTTCTTAGAAGGATCCAACTATGCTTCTTGAAAGAGGGGGAGGGGGTTGTTTGAATTCACAAAAAGAAATAGTAATCCCAGTGAACTGGGGTACTATCCAAACTAATTTTATTAAAAGGATCCAACTATGCTGCTTGAAAGAGTGAGGAAGGGGGGATGGTTTGATTCATATTGGTTTGAATCAAAAGGAAAATTGATTCTGATTCAACAAGTCTTCTGATTCAGAAACAACTTCCAACTTAATATTGATTTCCTATAAGTCACCTTCAAGGTGAGACTTCAGTTCTCTAGATTTAGTATTTTTATCAACACTGCTCTCAGGTGGCAGTGTTTGCACAGGTTTCTGCAGGTCTCCACTAGTTGAAGCTACTGGCTATTGGCATTCATGTTGTCTAGCCATAAATTCATCCACATGAATAGATGGTGGCCTACCACCAATAGACCCTCCACGTTGAACATTAACAACATTTTAGGAACTCGAGTCATGCACAATAAGGAACTTGTTTTGGCTCCTATGATTAAGGCACAAATCAAGGAACCCTTTTCTTGCTAATATTTCCAACACTCCCTCTTAGTGAGGAAGGTGTTCCTGGAAGAACCTTGTCCACTTGGATCTGTCTTCAACTCTACCAAGTTCTCCATTGTTGCAGTTGTTCCCTCTGAAATAGAAGAATTCCCTGCTTTCTTCTGTGGAACCTTCTTTGAAGACTTGCTCTTTCCCACCATGCTCTGTGAGTCCACCACTTTAGTCATAAATTCCATGTACTATGTGTATCCCTATGGTTGCTTGTTGATTTTGGGAGGCTCAAATCTCTTCAGATCTCCCATAACCAAATCCTCTACCCACTTGGCTCGAACTCTCCCAATACTGGAAGTCTCTAGCTGAGTGGTTACCTCCACTCACCTTGGGATATGGTACTCATCATCATCATCCTACTGGTTAGCCCAATTTCCAACTAGCTTAGACTGAAATTAAGATATTGGTTGCAGCTCCATCTTGAGGGCTCTATCCTATGCTCGCTCAACCATCACTTCTCTGCTCTATGCACTACTTGCCTTGTTGCTCAAGGCTGCACCTGTCTCTACCTGCAACTTGTAGAGATTCTTCACCCTCAAACCTATCTACTTCTTACATCCAAAAGCTAAGTGCTGGAGGCACACCTTACCTCTGCTAAAGATGACCTCATATCCCTTGTCCTCATGGGTGGCTATCGAAACAAAATTCTACCTCAATCCTGGAACATAAAGAACATCTTTGAGGTGAAAGGAATTACCTGACTCCCTATGAAAGCTGACAGTACCAACTCCTCTAGTTGCATACTGACCATCATCTCCTAGCTCAATCTGAACCTATATGTCCTTCTCCTTCAGGTGGCTGAAACTCTTCCTATTCCCAGTCATGTGGAAGGAAGCTCTTGAATCAATATACCACATATTGTTATCTGTTGATCTTGCCATGCAAGCCATCAATGAGATATCCTTCTTGAACTGGGTAGAAAAGTCATGTACCTTCGTTGATGCAACAACATGATCCTTCTCGACCCCCTTCTTCTTACCAACACACTTAGAAGCATAATGTCCAAACTCATGGCAATGGAAGCACTTGATATTACATAGATCCTTCTTCTTTCCCTTCTCATTGGACCCAACCTCTCCTTGGCCCTTCTTGCTCTTAGCCTTGCTACCCTTGCCTGCCAGAGCACAATTCTCCTCATCCTCTGTCATAACTGATCTCCCTTCTATGTTTCCTCTTCGGATCTCTTCCTGTATGCAGTCAGTCGAAAACCTTTCCCACTTTAGGAAGTTCTCTCTCCCACTAACAACATCTTGGAACCCTTTTGATGACTTGTGAAGTCCAAGTAAGGCAAAACCCACAAGACCATGATCAAATACAACCTCGCCCACCCCACCTAGTTCATCTCATACCTGAGTGAACCTTGTCAAATATGGGACGATGGGCTCATCCTTTCTCATCCGGATACTCCTCAACTTCTCCTTAAGAGTAAGATTCATGGTATCACTAGTACTCTGATCAAGATTGTATTGTACATCTCATATGATGTCTTCTTCTCATGGATACGAGGCACTATTTGATCTTTGACCCCTTCTAGAATGATCATCTTTGCCTTGATATCATTCTTATTATGTTGGGCCAATTGTTGGGGGTCTTGAGGTGGTACTATAGCATGCTTAATGTACTCTCCCACCTTGTTATCTTCCAGCACTATCGTGGTACTCCCTTTCCAAGCTATGAAGTTCAATGCTCCCCTTATAGACTGATCTTCTCTCAACCCTTGGTAAGACATATTGCTTCCCCTAAGAGCTCTCTAAAAAAGTGGCCCACTAATAGTCTTGTAGTCCTTCATAAGAAGTTGTACTTAGTGCTCAAATAATTCAGCCTCTCTAATTAGTCTTGTAGTCCTTCACAAGGATTGAACTTAGGGCTTCTTCTGGCAGCCCTCTAATAGTGTTCCAACATGTACACGAGCTGCCCACTTCTGTCCAAACACGACCTCTACCAACCTAACATCAACACGATACTTGAAAGGTGGAATATCACACCTGAAGGATCAACTTCTTTCTCAATTCTTCTAGACATGTGCTTGTACAAGTGTCAACAACCTTTGGCCCTGGTTAGGGTTATTGTAGCAACTGCTACAACCCTCCTCTCGGCTTGCTATTGCCTTCAACACCTGCATTGAGCCTTCTTCTATCACCCTTTCCACTTGCGTTGTTCCTGGGTTCTATTCAACCCCTGTAGAAACTTATTTTAAGTCCCTACGACCCTCCAAAATATTTGATACTTGAGATCGGTCTATTTCTAAGAGACACAGAGCTATTGCGGCCTGTTCTGAAGAGAATATGCTCACTAATCTTGCGCAAAAAACCTTCCAGACTTCAACCTTGTCACACAACCAACACCTACCTAATCGTGACTATCTTGAAACACAAGAAGAAATACTATCTTGGCCTCCTTTCACCTCAGACCAATACCTAAGCGACTTAGCTGCCACAAACCTCCTTTTCCTTGTGTGATGCACTTATGATTATCTTAAATTTGTTCCAAGAGCTTTGATACCATGTCGAATTTCCATGAAATTATGATCTGTTGATAAGAACAATCTGAAAAACATTTTCTTTTCTTACAAACACAAAATTTCTCTACTCAATTGGCAGCAGAATTAGGAACAAAAATAAAACAGGGTCACACAATTCGAGACACAATTTTTTTTAGTAGGGAACCCAAATGGGAAAAACCCTTTCCTTGATGAGAATTTTATTGATAGCAAAAACTGAGTAATTGATCTCTTACAAAATACAGTAGTTTCAATCTAAAAGACACACTTGTCTTTCCTGCTTGATCTAAGCTTGAAACCCTTGCAATACTATTGATCTCTACCACCCTCTACCAACCTGTGCACAAGATTCTCTTGCACACTCTTCCTCTCACAAGAAACACGCACAAACTTGTGCTTCTTATTTCTTGGTCTCACCAACTCATGCTCACCAAAACAATGATTAAACTTATGCCTTCGTTCCTTCTATTAAAGGAAATTCGAATGGTTAAAATTAGTGAGTTTTCTATTTAAGGAATGCTTTTGTGATTGATTGTGTTGGCACCTAATCTTTGGGATTAGGGAATTTGTGTAAAATAGTGTAAATAGAAAATAAGGAGAATAGGAAATGAAGAGACACTGGGAGATGAAGCCCAAGAGTCTCTCCCTCCATGTATATATTCATGATCAGTCTTAATGCAATACACAATAATCCATTTGAGGAGTTACCTCCTGGCCTGACATGGTATCAGAGCCAACTCCATTTTATCTTTTTTGCCCTTATAACTCCCTCCTGTTCTGCCTATTTTACAGAACTAATGCCTCTTCCATTGCTCCATTCTCTGCATCTTGTATGCATTTGGTTGCTCCTATACACCTGCGCTACCCCGGTGGTTTCTCATACAACCCAGTTACTTCCTCCCACTCAAACTATACCAACATATACCAAACTCAACCCCTTACCATCAGGCGTCATTTCCCATACTCTTCCCTTCCATACATTATACCTTCATAGTCCATACCAGAGCATGGTTGGCCTGAACTCCCGCATCCTTGGTACCCCAGTTGGGATGTTGGTCTCAACACCTCTCCATAGTCGACTCCTCCCAACTGACCTCACCTTCCATACCATAACTAAATCCATATATAGAACTCGCGACAGGCTTTGAAGGAGGAATGACCACCACTCCATATCACAGTTTACAATAGCGCTCCCACCGGTTCGAATTGGCATACACACTGGTCCCTCGCACTGTTAACACTCGACGTCAACTCCTTGTTACTCTAGTCCCCTCACACTCCTACGCACAGTCGAATCCCTTTGTCTCTCTCCGATGTGACTGCAGTCTAGAGGTACGCACCTCCTCTTCAGTCTGGAACCCACATCCACCCTCCCACAGTCAGTGGCTCTGAGCGCTCCTCCTCACTGGACCCGTCGACTCCTATGACCCATGACATTCTCATTCGTAGTGACAGAGTAGTGACATTCTCATTCGCATGCAGAAGCACTTATATATGTAAAAACAAAAATCGCCATCGCTTGGATGGAGAGATCGAGTGATTGAGTCATTATAGTAACATGGTTCATTTAGCTCATATAATCACTTCAAAGAGTCAAATGCAGGCCATAAAGAAATAGAAGAAATGTTGTCGAAAATCTTATTTGGTTTTAATATGGAAAAGTTTAAGCTTCAACAGAAACTTCAGGTGTACTAGGAACCCCAATTCTCTCTTTGCATATCCCTTGTTCAGGGTCTGTTCCATGTTCATGTTCCTATTTATCGGTATGGCTTGAGAGGTTCACATTATACTCAAGCCTCTTGTCTAGCAAATATTTTAGAGATCGATAAATATGGCATCTAAATAATCATCATCCTGCTAAATGGTTAGGAAGATATGTGCCATTAGTAGATGTAGGCAATGACTTTCCATAGTTAATCCACATACTGATTCTGCCAATCAAAGAACAACATCAAACACCAGATATCCAAACATTACCCTGTATAGTTTATTTCTTCATACAAGGATATAATTCAAGCTTATGCTTATAACTTGCTCCACTTAGCATCATAAATAATTTCCTCATGAACAATCTCCATCCTTGAAATGATGGTAACCTCACAATGATTTTGCAGGAAACAATCTTGGAAATTAATTTGGGTGTAGAGTGACAATCAACACATACTCAGGTTCTTGACAATTCGAATGGTTGTTCTAGGAGATGTGTTTAACAAAACAAATGAAATGGTAAGCTTCTCACTATTGTAGAAAAAAAATTCTCCTTCTCCTCCTTCATAGAATTTAGTACAAACCTCCTGTTAAGAAGACACCCAACCACCTTCATCTCCCAAGATAAAATTGAATAGATTTCCTCTATTTGTGCATGTGATCTATTTGTTGTAAGGAAAACATATATTTGTCTACTAATATTAATCCAACTGCACTGAGGAGTCTTTTTTAGGCCTTTATCTTTCATCATTTTTTATACCCTTTCAATGTTAATCCACCTACCAGCTGAAACATAAATATTTGAGAGAAGCATGTAAGGGGCCAGATTGTTAGGGTCTAGCTCAGAAAGACATTTTTCCATGCATTCTGCTAGGTTCATATTATTATGTAGTTTACACAAACCGAGCAAAAAACTCCATATAATTGCATCAAGTTTTATTGACATTTTATTGATAAAGTCTTGTGCTTCATACAAACAGCTAGCTCAGCCAAGAAGGTCAAGCATACACATATATATAGTGCTCCATTACAGGTGTGATCTGATAATGTTCTCTCATGCAGTAAAAATATTTATATCCTTCATCAACTAAATTTTCATGGTTGCATGTAGATAAAACACTAAGGTCACATGATTCGGGTTCATCCCATAATGGTTCATTTTTTCAAAGAGTTTTAGTGCCACCTTGCCCTAGTCATGCATTGTCTATCCTACAATCATTGCATTCCATGAGACTATATCTTGTTGTTGTGCATCCTACAATCATTGCATTCCATGAAACTATATCTCGTTGTTGTGCATCCTACAGTCATTTCATTCCATGAGACTATATCTCATTCAAGCATTTTCTCAAATTATTCAACTTCCTTATGAATGCACCCACATTTTTCATACATTTCTATAAAGGAATTCACCCCCATGACATCAAACATGAATCCATTTCTACCTATTTTATCATGGATCTCTATACCTATTCCAAAGCTTCTAAATTGACACATACTAGAAGAATACTAACAAATGTTTTTGAGTCTAGCTTCATACCTGTAGATTACATTTGTTGAAAAAGATCCAAGGCTTCTGCACCATGCCCATTCTATGCAAATATTGTTATCAATGCATTCCATGAGACTACATTCACATCAGGCATTTCCTTAAAGAGTTCCAAGGCTTCCTGAACAAGTCCATTATGTGTATAACCTGTAATCATTGCATTCCATGACCTGAGGTCTCTATGATGCATTTTGCTTAATAATTACCATGACTTGCCTATCATACATATCAAAAAGTGCAGTCATCACCACAACATCGAAATTGAAATCCATTTTGAATTATTTCTTGATGGATTTCCATACCCTGCTCCAAGCCAACACAAGTTGGAAGAAGACTAACAAATGTTTTTGAATTAGCTCTTATGCCCACCAATTTCATTTCAAAAAATAGCTTCAGGGCTTCCTTACAATGCTCATTTTGTCTAAATCCTGCAATCATGGCATTCCATGAGACCACATTCCATTGAGGCATTTCCTTAAAGAACTTTAGGGCTTCATCAATGAGTTGATTCTGTGCATATCCTACATGCATGGTTGTCTGTGAGACAACATTTTGTTGAAGCATTTTGTTAAACAATTCACGTGCCTTCCATATACTTCCACATTTTTCATACATGTCTATGAGGGCATTTTCTACAACCACATCATACATAAACCCATTTCTATTTATTTCTTCATGGATCTCCACACCTAGTTCTAGGGCTGCCATGTTACTGCAAGATGGAAGAATGATGGCAAAGGCAAAGGTCTCTGGCATTTGTCAATGCCATTGAGGTTGTCTCAACCCCTGATGGGTTGATAGTAGATACCAATGAGGGCTCTGTCTATTCATCCTCTTGTGGATGGATATGCACTCTCTAGTGTAGCTCTGGAGATAGTCTATACGATTAATATGGGAGGAGCTAAGATTGATTCTAGGAATGATACTTTGTGAAGAGTTTGGGAGACTGTTCAGAAGTATTTGAAGATAAAAACCATTGCTAAGAGTGCTTCTATTAATCCAAGCTTTATCAAATACGATACTCTTGATAGTGATGTTATTTCTCCTAACATGGTCTATGCAGCAACACATGAAATGGTTGTGAGTGCATCTAGTACTGTAAACCCAAAATTTCAACATTTCTTGGACTTTTAGTGTGGACTCTATTCTCACATATTTTGTTCAAATGCATTTTTGTGATATCGGTAGCTAAGCTATATATCTGTGGATTTGCAGTGCCTATATCAATGGTTAATATGCATTAGCGGACTTTGATATGTCTAGCAAGGAAAAGGCGGTTGGATGTGTCTTTTTATTGAGACTTTGTTGCCAACACTTCAGTTGGGGCAAAGCTGGTTCAAATCCAAGTTGGTCTGACAAGTCCTCTATATGTTAATACCAATGTTAATGCTATACTAAATGGGTTGGAAATAATGAATATAAATAGTCCTACTAGAAGTCTGGATGAGCCCTATCCTGTTCATGGCAATAGTCCTATGAACTCCAAAGGAAAAAATGGGAAGATGGGACCTATTATTGGATCAATTGTTGGAGCTTTTGCTGCATTAAGACTACTAGCAACAGGGTATTGCATGTATATCCACCCAAAATCAAAGTGAAAGAACTCCCCTCCAACCTGGTTTCCTCTTCCTTTGCATGGTGGGAATTCAGAAACTATGGCCAACAAAGTTTCCCCAGGTTCCCACAAGAGTGGTACTGGTAGCTATGTTTCATCTGCACCTTCAAGTATGGGCTAGTTCTTTACATTTGCAGAGATACAATAATCCACCAACAACTTTGATGAAAATTTTATATTCGGCATGGGAATTTTTTGTGAAGTTTATAAAGGTGAACTAGAAGATGGGACCAAAGTTGCAGTTCAACGAGATTATCCCAAATCTAAACAAGGTCTCACAGAATTCCAAACAGGAATTGAGATATTGTCTAAATTTCAACACCGCCATCTTGTTTCTCTGATTGGATACTGCGAGGAATGCTTGGAAATTATTTTGGTTTATGAATACATGGCCAATGGGCCTCTGAGGAGTCACTTGCATGGGACGGATCTTCCATCTCTGTCCTAGAAATAGAGGCTTGAAATAAGTATAGGGGTGGAAAGAGGCCTCCATTGCCTTCATACTGGGGCAACATAGAAGATTATTCACCATGCTATGAAGACAAAAAATATTTTTCTAGATGAGAATCTTCTTGCTAAGGTGGAAATTTTTGGTCTGTCAAAAACTAGACATACATTAGACGAGACACATGTGAGCACTGCTATGAAAGGCAATTTTGGATACCTTGATCTCGAGTATTTCCGAAGGAAGCAACTCACTGACAAGTTTGGTGTCTATTCTTTTCATGTGGTGCTCATGGAGGTTTTCTATGCAAGGCTTGCGATAAATCCTACTCTTCCAAGAGCAAGTCAACATGGTAGAGTGGGAAATGCACTGGCAGAAAAGAGGAATGCTTGACCAGATCATTGATCCTCATCTTGTGGATACAATAAATCATGGCTCCTTGCAAAATTTTGGAGAGACAACAACTAAGTGTTTGGCAGAGCAAGGTATTGATATGCCTATTATGGGCGATGTGCTATGAAACTTGGAGTATGCCTTTGAATGATCTATTAGAGTGAAGAATTGTCTCCTTACCCAGTATGCAATTCTTCCATTTGATGATAGACTATAGAATTCAATAAAATCATTGTTATAAGATTAACAATTATCAGCAAAATCATTGAAGGTTTTTGAGTGCTATGTAATGGGGTGACTAAACTATATTAGAATTGTTCCCAATGCATGCTTAGAAGTAATTATTTGGGTTTCAAATGGTTGTTGTAGATCAAGCAGGTATAAAATTAGGCGTGTAGCACAATTTGTCTTTGATTTCTTCAAATTCTTATTGTTATATTTGATTCCATTTGAGAACTATGTTTGATGCTACTCAAAATTTGGTTTGGAAAAGGTGACACGAAAGGCAACCAAGGTGAATTTATTGTAGAAGTTTTACCATGCCAAGAAATTTGTGTGGCTTAAGGATGTTGGTTGGAGTAGGTTGTGAATCTGTGATTGATCTATATCTTCTCTAGGTTGATGCGAACTCTTGTTTCCTCAACAATGTATCTAGGGTAGTGAATTCCCTTTATTGAGAAGAAACATTTTTCCAAATTGGTGGAGTTTGAGTTGCCACAGAGTTTATGAGATTTGCACAATATGTTGAAGGTGCTCATCCCATGTTTTGTTGAAGATTTTCATTGAGGTAACCCATGATGAATTTCGTTTCCAACTATTCATATAAACCATCATTTTCCTTGAATGTAGTTTTCCAAACATCTGAAGGTCGAGTAGAGCCTAGTGATACCCAAAATTTAGATCAATTTTGGTGAAGTACATTGTGATTCTTAGCAAACCCCAAAGGTAGTTTGTGCAATGGAATAACAACTCTTTACTTTGATTTTCTTCAAGGTGCAATGATCATGCAAAGGCACCATGTATTGTCTTTATGTGCCATAAGAACAATGGGGCTTCTGTATCTGTGCCTAGATTTGGCACTTGATCTTTGTGTTTTATATGATGCATTTGCAATATATTGGTCGATTTGGAAATGGAGCTCTAGGAATATATTAGTTGAATGTGGGACATGTTATTCTAGAAGAACATTGAAGGGTCCTTGTTAGTGTATTACTCTAAAGTCACATTGTGCTGCTTCTACTGCATAGATTATGTGACAAAGGACAGTTGGGTCTGTGCGATGGTCTTTGTGTGACTTGTGGGAATATAATCACCAAGTTGAAATTTTCCAAATGACAGCTTAACTTGCATCATTGTTTAGTAGAAATTAAAGATACTTCAACATTTGAGACTACCTTGGGATCTCTATGGAGTTGATTCACAATGTTTAAGATGATGCTTTGAGGTCACAGCTTGTACCTTCTAGGGTTCTTTGACATGAAGAGTTTGCCATGCAACAAATCATAGATATCTAGTGGGGTCACATCATAGGGGGACTTTATCCTTGCATGCCTTGATGTTACACTAAAATAGGCATTGCTATGTAATCAATAGATCCTTACATGGATTCAACCAACCAGTGGTGTACTATTACATGTGCAGTGTTGTCACTAGGTTGAGTCACTTGAAAGTGGCCATATAAATCATAATCTTTAAAAATCCATTATCCATGATTCCATGGTGGATTGCAGAGCATGTTTGGGTAGTTAAAATTATGAGTGGAAAATGCACTATTTTTCTTCCTCTATGTTAGTGAGGTTGGTTGTCCCTAGACTTGTTTATGTAACCAATAAAATTGTTCCTAACCCTAAATCTATCAAACACCATGATTGATCAAATAACTCGAGGTGAAAAAACTTGAATAAAGGTTTGTATCTTGAGGGATTTGATTCCTCTCAACTTTTGCTAGACCCTACGTAAGATGGATCTAGAATGTTTATTTATTAGTTTATAAAGGGGACTCAAATGATGCATCACCTATATTAAGAAAGAGGAATTCTAGGTACTATCCCTTTCAGTAGAGTTTTTATTTTTGGAAATGATTTATGGGCAATGTATGATGATGTTAACATTGCCCATGAGACATATCTATTGTATATTATGTTGTAAAATGCACCTCTTGGTGTAATGCGAACTAAGACATTGGAAGATTCATGCTCATGATAAAATGCTTTCCTTCATCTTGTGTTGGACAGTTTGGCTGAATCTGTGCTATAAGGGTTTTTTATGCATGACACTCATCATCTGAGTCCATTCCTGACTTTAGAATGAACACCATTTACTAGATTATTTTTGCTATTGTTGGCATTGATTGCAGTGTGACCCTTGGTTTTGATTGGTTGTGGTTGTTGGCCTTGTGCAACTTATCATAATTGTGTGATTGATTCTTTAGCACAGAATTTCACCTGTTGGTGTATTCCTTTTCTGTTTTAGTTACTGGGTGGTATCTTACCATGGTTCAACAAGATAATCCTAGATATGAGCAAGGTCTTACAAAATTCCAAACAGAAATTGATATGTTGTCTAAATTTCGACATCACCATCTTATTTCTCTGTTTAGATACTGAGAGGAACACTGTGAAATGATTTTGGTTTATGAATACATGGCCAATGGGCCTCTGAGGAGTCATTTTCATGGGATAGATATTCCATCTCTGTCCTAGAAATAGAGGCTTGAAATATGTATAGGGGTGGAAAGATGCCTCCATTACCTTCATACTAGGGCATCATCGGGGATTATTCACCATGATGTGAAGACAACAAATATTTTGCTGGACGAGAATCTTCTTGCTACGGTGGAAAGTTTTGGTCTGTCAAAACTAGACATACATTAGACCAGACACATGTGAGCACTGCTGTGAAAGACAATTTGGGATACCTTGATCTCGAGTATTTATGAAGGTAGTGACTGACTGAGATGTTTGATGTATATTCCTTTGATGATGTGCTCATGAAGGTTTTCTTTGCAAGGCCTGCAATAAATCTTTCTCTTCCAAGAGAGCAAGTCAACATTGCAGAGTGGGAAATGCATTGGTAGAAAAGAGGAATGCTTGACCGTATCATTGATCCTCGTCTTGTGGATAAAATAAATCATGGCTCCTTATGAAGGTTTGCAGAGACAACAAAGAAGTTTTTTTTCTGAGCAAGGTATTGATATGCCTGTTATGGGGGATGTGCTATGGAACTTGGAGTATGCCTTTGAATGATCCATTAGAGTGAAGAATTGTCTCCTTACCCAGTATGCAATCCTTCCATTTGGTGATAGACTGTAGAATTCAATAGAATCACAATCATAAGATTAACAATTGTGGCAACATCATTGAATGTTTTTGAGTGCTATGTAATGGGATGACTAAAATAGATTAAAATTGTTCCCATTGCATGCTTAGAAGCAAATTATTTGGGTTTCAAATGGCTGTTGTAGATTAGGGAGGTATAAAATTGGGTGTGGAGCACAATTTTTCTTTGAGTTCTTCTAATGCTTACTGTTATAATTGATTCCACTTGAGAACTATGTTTGATGCTACTCAAAATTTGGTTTGGAAAAGGTGACACGAAAGGCAACCAAGATGAATTTATCGTAGAAGTTTTCCCATGCCAAGAAAAATTATGGCTTAAGAATGGTGGTTGGGGTGGGTTTTGATTGATCTATATCTTCTCTAGGTTGATGCGAACTCTTGTTTCCTCAAAAATGTATCCAAGGTAGTGAATTCCCTTTATTGAGAAGAAACATTTTCCCAAATTGGTGGAGTTTGAGTTGTCACAGAGTTTAAGATATTTGCACAATATGTTGTAGGTGCTCATACCATGTTTTGTTGAATATTGTCATTGAGGTAACCCTTGATGAATGTCGTTGCCAGCTATTCATATAGACCATAGTTTTCCTTGAATGTAGTTTTCCAAACATCTGAAGGTCAACCAGAGCCTAATGATGCCCAAAATTTAGATCAATTTTGGTGAAGTAATTTGTGTTTCTCAGGCAAACCCCAAAGGTAATGTGTGCAATAGAATAACAATTCTTTACTTTGATTTTCTTCAAGGTGCAATGATCATGCAAAGGAACCATGGATTGTCTTTCTATGCCATGAGCACAATGGGGCTTCTATAGGGTGAAATGCTCAAGATGATGTATCCTTTTTGTATCTGTGCCTAGATTTGGCACTTGATCTTCATGTTTTCTACGATGCATTTGCAATATATTGGTCAATTTGGCAATGGAGCTCTAGGGATATATCAACTGAATGTGGGACCTATTATTCTAGAAGAACACTGATAGGGTCCTTGTTAGTGTATTCCTCTAAAGTCACATTGTGCAGCTTCTACTGCATAGATTACATGACAAAGGATAGTTGGGTTTGTGCAATGGTCTTTGTGTGACTTTTGGGAAGATAATCAACAAGTTGAACCTTTGCAAATGACAGCTTAGCTTGCATCATCGTTTAGCAGAAATTAAAGATAATTCAACGTTTGAGATTACCTTGGGATCTCTGTAGAGTTGATTCACAATGTTTAGGATGATGCTTTGAGGTCAGAACTTGTACCTTCAAGGGTGCTTTGACACAAAGAGTTTACCATGCAACAAATCATAGATATCCAGTGGGCTCACATCATAGGGGACTGTATCCTTGCATTTCTTGATGTTACACTAATATATGCATTACTATGTCATCAATAGTTCCTTACACAAATTCAACAAACCAGTGGTGTACAATTGAGGGTGTAGTGTTGTCACTATGTTGAGTCAATTGAAAGTGGGCATATAAATCATAATCCTTAAACATCCATTATCCATGATTCCATGGTGGATTGCAGAGCATGTTTATGTAGTGAAAATTAGGAGTGGAACAAGCACTGTTTTTCTTCCTCTATGTTAGTGAGATTGGTTGTCCCTGGACTTGTTTATGTAACTAATAAAATTGTTCCTAACCCTAAATCTATCAAACACCATGAGTGATCAAATAACTCGAGGTGAAAAAAATTGAATAAAGGTTTGCATCTTGAGGGATTTGATTCCTCTCGACTTTTTCTAGACCCTACGTAAGATGGATCTGGAATGTTTATTTATTAGTTTATAAAGGGAACTCAAATGATGCATCACTTCTGGGTACTAGCCCTTTCAGTAGAGTTTTTTTTTTTTTTTTAATGATTTATGGGCAATGTATGATGATGTTAGCATAGCCCATGAGACACATCTACTATATACTGGGTTGTAGAATGCACCTCTTGGTGTAATGAGAACTAAGACATTGGAAGATTCATGCTTATGACAACATGCTTTCCTTTGTCTTATGTTGGACAATTTGGTTGAATCTGTGCTAGAAGGGTTTTGCATGCATGACACTCATCATCTGAGTCCATCGTTGACTTTTCTATTGTTGGCATTGATTGCAGTGTGATCCTTGGTTTTGATTGGTTGTGGTTGGTGTCCTTGTTCAGCTTATCATAATTGTGTGATTGATTCTTTAGCACAAGATTGCACCTGCTATTGTATTCCTTTTTTGTGTTGGTTACTGGGTGGTCTCTTACCACTGTTCTTAGCACAAAATTGTTCTTTTTTCTTTGCTGGAAAACAATATGCATCCCACAAGAGTTCTTATTGAAGTAATTGAGCTTGATTTAAAAGTAGTGATGTGATCAGCTCCAATACTTGGGGATTTGGTTGCATTTGGTCTCTTAGCTGTCCAAATAAGCCATTACGTCATGGAACTTGTTTATTTAGTCTTGTGTAGACTAGTCATTGAAATGGTGCAATGGTTTCCATTGGGTATACTGAGCCTTGTTGTGACAAAGAGAATTGTATGCACGCTATTTGTTGTGAGACTCCCACCAACCAAATGTGGTTGTTGTTTTTCTAAATGTAGCAAAGGCAATCTTGTTTGTGTCACAGAAGTGGTTGACTGCAAATAAGGTATTGACCTTCTACAACCATCCATCCAATGCTTCAACGTTGATCTTGACTTCAAACTACAAGATGTTGATTTTCACTTGAAATTTTAAGGTAGTACGTTCACCAAATAGATCAGATCCAGTGTTCACAGATGTAGCAATTATTATCGACAATTGAACTCTGTCAAGAATCTGGGAAATTTCTCATACATTTCTTCATGTAGGCATCATTGATAATGATAGGACTATTGGGTTTGATATTTCCTAGCACTGAAGATTGTGTGGAGTGTGGAGAGTAGGATTGAATTTGTGCTTCCTGTACTTGGATATCATCCATGTGGACATTCAATGCAAATCACCATTGTTGCTTCAGAAATTGCTACTATGGTCCAAAGATGATTGTACTTGTCAGAGACTTTTTTGAGCTTTGATAATATGATCAAGCTTCAACAGCAATTGAGCCCTTGAAGGAAGAGAGGGAACTTTGCATTTGAGAAGATCATAGTCCTATGCAAAATCGTTAGATTTGCAGAAGTGGCTAAAAGTGCTTAGGCAAGGAATAAAGCTTCACATGGTAATATAATGAACTAGAGAATTGTTAGAGAGTAGCGCATATGTTGTGTGCACAATGAAATAACAATGTATAATGTAGTAATCTCAATAAACAACTTAATTAGATAATTTTGCACAACATAAACAATAAATTAGATGATAATGTAGAAATATTTAGAAATTTGAGTGTTAGAGGGTAAACTAGAGAGAATCATGAACATCCCATAATGAGCATTCCCCTAGTGACAAGATGTAGCTCAAATTTGTACAGTACTATTGCTAGTTCAAAGGAATAAAATCAAGCAACGACCAGATCCTTGTGATGAGAGATGCCAGGCAAGATATGCTATAGCTAACTGCTAAAGAGATTGTTAAGAGAGCAATGGTGATATGATACATATTTATACAATTCAAGTGATCATTGACTAATGTTGTAACGAAACAATTAAAGGTAGATCATAATGGTTGGCCCTAGACATTGCATGTAAGGTCGGCCTTGGGCATTGTATCTGAGGTTGACTAGTGCCTCACTCCTTGTTTTCAGGTCTGCTATAGCAAGTCTTGACTTAGTCCAAGTTGATCAATGGCTTTGGCATGGATCCGGTGTTGACCTAGTCAGACTTGATCACAAATAGTGGCATCTATGTGGTATTACTAGGTTGTGTGATGGCACTTCTAGGCATGCTGGCATGTTTTCATGGTTGCACTGGGATTCTGGCATGGGCCTTTGGTGCTAACTCCTTGGCATAAATTTTTTTTGGTGCAAGAACAAAAACTTGGGCACTTTCACTGACATTTTGTAGGCTATGGTACATGATTTACATAATTGAGCTGGAGATGGATCATATTTATTTCTGACTGCTTGACTATTGATTTGTTTTTTCTCAGGTGGTTCTTGTTTTTAATTGATCTTGTTGGCACCTAGAGTCATAAGACATGAAATATTTGAGGTACCTTTATGAAATTATACTACTTTTTCCATTTCCATTGCTGCTACATGTTGAATTGGAATCTCACTTCTTGTTTTGCAGGAGTGAACACCTGCAGTTTTGGATAATCTTATCAAAATTTTCATTATGGAACAATTTTTTGTCTTGGTTGATGTCTGGAATATGCTTTGCATCAATAATATTTTCCAAATTGAAGTGAGAAGCTTTTAAAATGTTTCATCATTAGAAGCACACATCTGAGGTTGTACACCTGTGTTTTGGATTCAAGTCCTCCAAAATGTCATGCTAATGATCCAGTTGAGAATAACACTAATCAAAGTGCACAACTTCTTCTTCACTTCACTGAAACAGAGACTTTTGATAACATTATAATTGATAAGGCTAGTGAAAAGGGAAGCGATCAAGAATCAGAAGATGCAACAACAAGTCCAATTTTCTCGTAGTTGGTGAATCCTCAGGGAAGGTGAAGGCACAATAAATTATTTCGAGGGCATGCTGAATGAAGGTTGTTTATTGCACTAGCTAAACCAGCCAGTCAATCCTCAAAGATCTTGAATGCTCGTTTTGGTCTTTAATGTTGGAATAATTTCCTCTTAATTTTCTACATTTCTACAAACATCTTTACTTAATGTTCTATATGTAACCTAAGTGACCTATTCTATCACTTTAGGTAATCTCTCCTCTAGTGGCAGGGGCCTAAAAGGATGACTAAGACCAAGCATTGAGGCACCAAGTGAAGTTGAGAGTAGTGTGTCAGGTGGGGGGTTATATTGCTTGAGGATGATAGGTCGAGTTCCTAAAGCCAATCAAAATCTCCAGTACAAGGTTATTCCCCGTAAAGTATTAGGTGAGGTAGCTCACGAGAATCGCTATTGGTGTTGAAGGGTACCAAAGCGAAGAAGCAAAGATCGCATCTGTATGGCCCGGAGGGGACTCAACTGAGGTACGAGGTTGAGGTTTACCTTTTCCATTGTAACAAGTTCCATTTCAAGAGAGGTAAGTGGTGAAGGGTTCCCCCCAATCGTTGCACATGGAAGGAAAGTGAAGATGTACTTCCATTATCGAGTGGTAGTGAGAGTGATGAGCACATTGACGAGTGGTAGCTAGGATATTATTCGAGAGGTGTTCTCCTCGATAAGGACTTTAGCACTCGCCATAAATATTTGCAATAGGCATTATTTAGTCACTCTGAACTGCACTCTGCTAACTACTTCACTAACTCAACGTGAAGTT
The DNA here is from genome assembly GCA_031772625.1 of Pinus tabuliformis. Classification (NCBI taxonomy): domain Eukaryota; kingdom Viridiplantae; phylum Streptophyta; class Pinopsida; order Pinales; family Pinaceae; genus Pinus; species Pinus tabuliformis. Next base: position 1,267,603,948 of record CM062819.1, on the reverse strand, counting down.
AAGGTCCTATAGTTTAATATAATATTATTAGCCTAAAGTGGGCTAGTTACTTGCTGGCTCTGGCTATTGGGCTAACTGTTGGCTGTGGTGATGTTGTTGGTTGTTCTGTTGGCTCTATAGGTGGGTGGTAATGTCTACTATGATAACTGACCTACTAGGATGGGTAAATAAGTTGGGCATGGATCAATTTATATGCTTATATGTAAACAACAAGGTTTAATCTCTTTCATCTGGTGGACCAATGGGTGAAGTGAGATGTTATCGCTTACCTAGTGGCATATATTCGTTTGTGTTACCTCATTGTGTCACCTACCTCATCGTAGCACATATTTTTTCCCCTTCCCATGGTTGCAAATATTTGTTCCCAAGCCATCGATTCCAGCCAACTATGAAAAAGAGAAAAGAAAGTGCAGTACCAGCAAGCCAGCCTGCAGAAAGAGCTTTGCCCAGATGGAGAGTAGTTAGTTCTATACGCCCTAGCCATAAACTAATTAGGCCCGAAACTAACAAACTATAACCACCTATAAAACTTACCAATAATGTTGATCCATGCAATTACATGATCCAAATCCGAGATGCAATACTGAGGCTGGCAACGTCAATTCATCAATTGTCGATTCACTCAATCAAACCACCACATGCTGCCACAATGATCTAACACCAAAAGGTTCAAGTGAGATACCATTAATTGTGTTTAGTTTTCATCTATTTTTCATCTTTCTTCCATTAGCCTGAAAGCCTTTTTTGTATTAGACATGTCAAATCATTATAACATATTTTTATTTGTTAAAGCCAAGCTATTCATTGAGAACTTTTATTGGTAATTTACGAACCGATATGTCTCTTAATTTCCATCCAAATAATGATATGCTCTGCCCTTGTGATGGAGAAAATGAAATGTGTTATTGTAGTGTTAATCATGTCATTTGCACAAGAACTTTTAAGATGGACAATTTATAAAGTATATGTTTTTTTAGCTTTGTGTAATTAATCGCAATGAATGCACTATGATATATGAAATGTTGTACACATTAAATTTTGCAAGACTTATTCTTGATTGTACTTACTTCACAAGGTGGTATGAGTCAAGTGCATTTTCAAATAGGAGTTGGTAGTCTTCTTACAACCCCTACAGAAAATAGTAGTTGGTAGACTTCTTACTTCACAAGGTGGTATGAGTCAAGTGTGATTTCAAATAGTTGTTGGCAGACTTCTTGTAGTAGCTGCAAAAAATCTTGTATCAGTTTTTGGTGTTGAGACTGAGCACAATTTGCATCCTTTACATGTATGTTTTGTGTTATCTTGCATTCACATTCAGTCTTTTGTTATGCACACCAAAATTCTAAGTAATATTGGATGAAGATTCTGAGTTTGTTGATTAAATTAGTTTACATAGAGTATATGCAATTTCCACATGTGATGCCTATATATTCTAATTTTTTAAATATGTTCTGTAAATATCTTTAGTAGTTGTAAACATTGATCAGATTAGATAAAGAAAGGCTTGAAAATGAATAGTATCTTTAATATATTTATAATTTCTAAGGCATACAAAACCCATGCACTCTGTTTGCTGAGACACAAGTGGAGAATATTTTGACGTTGTAAGAGAAGATTTTGTTAGGGTATGGTCTTTTCATTCTGGAAAAGAAGGTGAATGTGTGAATGAACTGAGCTACATTGAAAATAAATTTCATTCACATGTCTTTCATCAAAGCTATCCAAAACTTTTGGTAATTGGATGTCAAGTATTGTTTTTCCTTTAAAAATTAAAAGATGGTTCAATTATCCCCTCCCAAATAATGCCTGTTGAGTGACTTGCAAGACAGGTTTGCTTAATATATTAGCAACACATTTTATATGTTGTTGCATATTTCTAATGATCAAGGGACCTGCATGATAGGTTTGCTTGAGATATTAGCAGCATAATTGATATATTTTTGCAACTTTCTAATACTATTGTCCTCTTAAACTTTGAAGATGAACAATTCATCATTTCCCTAAAAGATGCTTGGATTTCTCATTTTGTCTTTTATTTTTGTGACATAATGGGCTTATAAATTTTTTTTCCTCCAAATCTTAGTATTTCTTTTGTCTAAGTACACTAGTTTCTAGATGATAGCCATCTAGCACATGCTACTACTTTCATTGATTGGGCTGCTTTGGTACCTTCTTGGCACATGCAAGCATTTGATCTATTTACTTATTTATTATTATTATTTTCCAATTTTTGATAATAGTTTGGGCGTAGGATTGTCGTTATAAGTTGATTTCATCCAAGCATTTACTCAATGGGAATTATTTCTTAAAGATTGGTGGCTTCGAAATCTTGTGTTTGATAGGTCAAATCATTCTAACATATTGTTATTTGTTACAACCAAGCTATTCATTAAGAACGTTTACTAGTCATTTAGGAATTGTTATGTCTCTTGATTTCCATCGAAACAATGATTTTCTCTACTCTTGTGATGGAGAAAATGAAATGAGTTATTGTAGTGTTAATCAACACATTTGCACAAGAACTTTAGAGGTGGACAATTTATAAAGTATAAGCTTTTTAACTGTGTAAATAATCGCGATGAATGCACTATGATAGATAAGATGTTGTACACATTAAAATATGAAAGACTTATTCTTGATTTCACTTACTTCATAGGGTAGTATGAGTCAAGTGCGATTTCAAATAGGAGTCGGCAGACTTCTTGCAGCCACTGCAGAAAATGTTGTATCAATTTTTTATGTTGAGGCTAAGCACAATTTGCATTCTTTACAGGTATGTTTTGTGTTATATTGCATTCACATTCAATGTTTTGTTATCCACACTAAACTTCTAAGCAATATTGGATGAAGGTTATGAGTTTGTTGATTCTCTTAGTTTTGTTGAAATTGGTTTACTTAAGGTATCTGCAGTTTCCACATGTGATGCCTGTATATTCTAATTTTTTAAATATTTTCTAGAAATATCTTTAGTGGTTGTAAACATTTATCAAATTTAGATAAAGAAAGTGTTTGAAATTATTAGTATGTTTAATATATTTATTATTTCAGAGGCGTACAAAACCTATGCACTTAGTTTGTTGGGATACAAATGGAGAATATTTTGTTGTTGTAAGTGAAGATTATGTTAGGGTATGGTCTCTTCGTTCTGGAAAATTAGGTGAATGTGTACATGAACTAAGCTATAGTGGAAATAAATTCCATTCATGTGTATTCCATCCAAGCTATTCAAAAGTTTTGGTAATTAGATGTTATCAAGTTAGTTACATTCAATATTTGACTTCAAAACTTTTACTTATTTAATATGTATTTTTTTCCTTGTAAGAGTTGTTAACTTTTGGTAATTGGATGCTATCAGGTTAGTCACATTCGGTATTTGACTTCTAAACTATTACTTATTTAATATGCACTCTTTCCTTGTAAGAGTTGGTAATGATAGACGTTGTGATTGAGATATGTGATATGTTGATCTTTATTGTGTTTGATTGCAGTTATTGGAGCTATGGAATATGGCAAAAAACATGAGTATGACCCTTCCTGCACATGATACCCAAATAAGAATTGGAGAAAAAGGAGAATAATAACACTGGAGCGACAAATGCAAAAAGAGAGAGAGAAGAGAACCTGTCTAGTGATACCCTTAAAGCCAATATCCCGCATCCAGAGTGATGGTCAAGCCTTTAGAGTTGGTGAATTCACCTGCAATGCCTTGGCAACACAATGATAATGTTTTGAAGTGATAAAACAATATTTCATGTGTAAATTGTAGTCCAACCAATATTTAGTTGGAAACTCATATTGTAATACTTGACATTTCATATAATATAATTTATGTGGTTGAAGTTATTTATAGTTGTATTTGATTTTATTTAGTATTGTAAATAACATATGTAACTTTTCGTTTTCATATTACACGAACATGCACATTGTATGACATTTTTTTTTGAAATTTTAGTCGCAAAATAATATGAATTAATTTATGTTGATTAATAATGAACATATAAAATCAATCTAGAACTACTAAATTAGTAATTTATATTGATTAATGATGAACACAAATAAAATGAATATAAACTACTAAATCAATCATTTATATAATGAATATGAAACTACTAAAAAAGATAAATGATAAGTTTGTGATTACAAATGATGACTAAATTTTGCATATATACGACTATTAGTAGCTAATTTACAATATCTTATAACATGACCGAAATTTAGCCATATTTCTTTGGTCACTAATTGGTTTCAAATGATGACTAAAATTCACATATATATAACTATTAGTAGCTAATTTATAGTATCTTATAACACAACCAACATTTTGGTCATATTTCTTTGGTCATTAATTGGTTTTCTCAGGTGACCATATAGTAGTATTCGGTCATTAATTGTGGTAATTAATGACTAAATCAATGACAAAATTTATGACTAAATATACTACTAGATGATAAAATTGAGACGACCAATTAATGATTAAGCTAAATATGACTAAAAGTTGGTCGCGTTATAAGATATTGTAAATTAGCCACTATTGGTCACCGACTGAAAAATGGTCATTTATATGCAATTTTTAGCCATTTTTTTAGTAATTAATTAGCCATTTTGTACTACTGAAGTTTCTTTGCAGTTATGGGAGGTAGAGAACATCATGTAGAAGAAAGTCAAGGAGTCTAGGTAGCTTGAGCATGACGGTGCTAATTTTGGATGGCTTGATTTTTTACTTTTTTGCAAAGTAGACTACTCCATCTACATTGTCACTGAAATATTCAAAGAAATATTTTTGAAAGGTCATGTGGTAGGATACACCTATATGAATCAACCATGCATCTTTCCACAAAGCAAATGAATTATTAAACATGTCTTTAGTTACTCCAATATTGCAATGTGCCACAATATAATGAGTAGATTTAGGTGTTTTATCTTTCCCTGGATCTAGTGTTTTACCTTTCTCTTCATTTCTTTCTTGCTTGATTTTATCCCAAGAGATATTGCATGTGGATGCATCATGTCCATTTCTGTTGCAACATATACAATGAAGATCATGTCTTCCTCCTTGGTAATGTTTGTCCCCCTTGCCTCTGTTATTCTTCTTTCCATGTCTTCTTCTATCACCTCTTCCTCTAGAAGAATCGTGTGTATGATTCTTCTCTTTCTGTGAAAGGCACACAACTTCTTCAGAAAGACTGAGAAATTATCTTCCTCTTCCCAAAATATTTCTCTCTTTCTACAAACTTCTCCACAGAAGTTTCAAAATTAATCTCTTTAAGTTGGCCACAAGCTTGTAATGATTTAAGAGAATATGTGGGATATAGTCACGATATAGTGCCTTGAAAAAAGTTGTGAGAGGAACATCCATTTTAACTTTGGTGGCTTCTACATCATGCATAATAGCTCTAATTTCAGAGGTTAGGGAAAGGGGATCATCATCTTTCAATTATAGATTGAAGAGTTTGATCATTAGTTGGACTACCTCAAGCTCTGAGTGTGATTCATATAAGTCTTTCAACTTCTTTAAAGCATTAAAATCATTGGACATAATTGGTGCAATGTGATGACTCACCTCTTCATTTACTAATTCAACAATCAAGGCATAGGCCTTGTTGTTCTTGTTCTCCCATATGGAAAGCTCTTTGTCTGATGTGGGCTTTGCAGGCAGATTGTCATCTCCTCCTTCACATGCTCCTTTCCATAATTCATTGAAAATGAGGGTATGCTTTATCTTTTTGGACCATTCATGGTAGTTCTCTTTGCTAGTGAGAACTACTCCAACAATGGAGATGAGTGAATGCATCTCTGCAAAATTTTGAGTTGGGCCCTGAATAGTCAAAATACTTGCAACAATAGTCTTTGATAAAAAAATCTAATATATCTCTACAAATAGTAGAGACTCATCATACATCTTAGCTCCAATTCTCTTTAATCAAAATAACCCAAAAAAATTATGCAGGCTCTCGATCTCAAATAGCCTCTTTGATGTAAACCAACTCTCATATAAAATAAATCAACTCAATACACCAATGAGTATTCAACATAGATATAAATACAAACTTCACAATGCCAACACTCAACAACAATGCTAATGTCAATGCTCAACACCAATGCCAACACCAACCAATAATCATAGATAAATGTAGGGATGTGTAAACACAAGTAAACATAGATTTAGTTACAGTACCACCATGGGCTTTCAAGCTGGACCCGAGTGATGAAATGTTGTCTGCAACCTTGTTACAACATGCACAATGTGTATCAACTAATGGAGGGCCTCAACCAGTGTGTATAGTGCATAAAATGACTACATAAACATTATAGTCAGGCAACAAAAGGAGAATTTGTTAAGGTCGATGTGGATGAATTTCAATTTTCCATAGTGCAAATGGTTCTACCAAGGAAAGGAATGACAGAGGGACAAGTTAGACTAATGGAAAAGGAGTTACAGAGGAAAAAGGATGCCAAATTTGGGACCTGTAGACCTGCACTCTAATACCATGTCAAGCCAGGTATATGGTAACTCAAAAATATTTAAATTTTATATTAAGAAGAACATTAATATATACACATAGGAGAGAGACCCTTGGGATTCACATTCCAAGGTCTCTTCATTTTCTTATTTTGTATTTACATATTTACACCATATTTTCCCAATCTCGAAGGATCAAGTGTCAACAATATATTAAGAACTAAAATCAAAACATAGCAACACATCATAGTATAAATTCAACCCCTAATTTGTGTGCACATTTGTTCCATGAAAACCATGACCCAAGGTAAAAGGGTGATGTGCCATCTTAATCATGTATAGAATGTGGGAAGGGTGATATAATGACATGTGTTATATCATATGATATATGTCCAACAACTATATGAGATAAAAAGGAGTCATATAGTATGAGTAAGTTATCAAACCATATATGCCTAGCGTAAATAAACTAAGGTGTTTTGGTTAAACATCAAAAAGTCAAATGGAGAATCACCTTGCTTTGTACAAGGGGAGATGTATATGTTGTAGCATGAAGCAAAAGGAAAACATCTTAGAAAGAGATTTTGAGGACAATGAAATGTGCAAGAGAGTAGGAAAAGATAAGAAATAAGCCATGTATTCCCTAACTGGAGAGTGATTATTGTCTATTGTATTACAAAAGAATTTTTCCTGTGTGTATAAATTGAGGTACATGAAAATTGTGTTTAATGTATGCAAAATATGGTCTTGAAACTAGTAATTTCATGAATCCATAAGATTGTAAGGTCATTGACATCATCATAACCATTATCATCATCTTCATTATCATCATCAACACTGCCATCATTGTTATCACTATTGTCATCATTAGCATTATCATCATAATCACCATTCATGTCATTGTCATCATATTCATCATCATCATCATCATCATCCTCATCATCATCATAATCAACATTGTCGTCAATTGTTCATAATAATCAGCGTTGTAAGAAATATCATCAACCCAAAAAAATGTGATGAGTGTTAGAAAAGTGTTTTTTAGGACACGTATGATATATGTATGAGAAATAACAACTCTATTTTTTATAGATGATGATGATCATCTTCACCACCATTATCATTGTCATCATCCACATCATCATCATTAATGTAATATCTATCATCATTATTGTCATCATCGTCATGGACATCATGATCATCATTCATGACATTATTATTATTGATGATGACCTACATGACAATGATAATAATGATGATCAGGTAATGATGACTTGGATGATGATGCCAAAGATAATGATTATGATTATGAAAATGACAACATTTAAAATTGGGAAGATTTTCTAAGGTCATTAGCTCGTCATCATCATTGTCATTGTCATTGTAACCACCATCATCTTTATCATCATTGCCATTATCATCATAATCGCCATTCATGTCATCATCATCATCTTCATTATCGTCATCGTAATGAATATTAGCATTTTCATCAGTTGTTCATAATTGTCAATGTCATAAGAAATACCATCAATGCAAAAAAATGATGAGTGTTGGAAAATGGATTCAAAAGCATACGCAAAAATGGGTGCAACAATGGATGTAAAATTGGTTGCAAAGGTGGATGCAAAAAAATTTGCATTATTCAATACAAACTTAGACACAAAATATGATGCAAACACAGATGCAAAAGTGGAAGAAAACATGGGTACAATAGAAGGTGCAAAAGATGGCGCAAATTTTGGTGAAACAAAAGTGGATGCAACAGAGGATACGGAAAAGGACATAAACTTGGATGTAAAAGGGAGGCAAACTTGGATGAAAAATAAGATGTAAGAAAGGATATAAACATGGATGCAAACATGGGTGCAACAATGGACACAAAATTAGATGCAAAAGTGGATGCAATAGAAGTAGGTGCAAAAGTAGATGTAAAATGAGATGCAAAACCTGATGCAAAACTTGACGTAAAAGTGGATGCAAAAGGGGATGCAAAAACATACACAATATTCGATGCAAACTTGGACACAAAATAGGATGCAAATGTGGATGCAAAAGTAGAACCAAATGTGGGTGCAATGGTAGGTGCAAAACATGGCACAAATTGTGGCACAACAAAATTGGATGCAAAAGTGGATGAAATAGTAGACAAAAAAAAAGATGCAAACTTGGATGCAAAACAAGATGCAAAAAATGAAGAAAAAGTGGACACAAACATGGGTGCAACTGTGGACACAAAATTGGATGCAAAAATGGATGCAACAGAAGTAGATGCAAAAGTAGATACAAAACAAGACACAAAACTTGATGCATAAACCTGACACAAAAGTGGATGAAAAAAAAGATGCAATATTTGATGCAAATTTGGATGCAAAAGAGGATGGAAATGTGGATGAAAAAGTAGAAGCAAACGTGGGTACAACAGTAGATGCAAAACATGGCGCAAATTGTGGCACAAAAAAAGTGGATGTAAAAGTGGATGCAATGATAGATGCAAAAAAAGAAGCAAATTTTGATGCAAAAGAAGATGAAAAAAGGGATGCAAAAGTGGATGTAAACATGGATGCAATAGTGGATGCAACTGGACTTTATGCAAAACAAGATGCAAAACCTGATGCAAAATTGGATACAAAAAAGGATGCAAAAATAGATGCAAAAGTAAATGCAAACTTAGATACAAATGGGGATGCGAATGTGGATGAAAAATTAGAAGCAAAAGTGGGTGCAAAGGTAGGCGCAAATTGTGGCACAACAAAAGTGGATGCAATAGTGGACACAATAATGGATGCAATAGAAGATGCAAATGTGGATGCATAACAAGATGCAAAAGTTGATTTAATAAAAGTAGGTGAAAAAATAGATTCAAAACTAGGCACAAACCTCGAAATAAAACTTGGCGGAAAGGGGGATGTAAAAAAGGATGCAAAAATGGATATAAAAAACGAAGCAAAAGAGGATGCAAAAATTGATGCAAGTGTAGGTGCAAAAAATGGATGCAATGGAGGATGTAAAAGTAGGTGAAACAAAATTAGGTGCCAAACTTGATGCAAAACCTAGCACAAAACTTGGTGCAAAGGATGGCGCAAAACTTGGTGCAAAACCTAGTGCAAAACCTCATGCAAAAATTGGTGCAACACTTGGTGCTAAACTTGCTGCAAGGCTTGGTGCAAAACTCAGTGCAATGTTTGCATCAAGTTTTGTACCATATTTGATAAATGGATGCAAAAAGCACCAACAATGGGCTTATACGCAAAAAAGGAAGCAAAAAGGGATGCTAATCACAGGGTTTTGTTGTAGTGGTTACATGCCTTGAGAAGCATTAAGCAAGTTTTTCAATGGGGAGGCAAGCATCAAAAAAATTTTGATACATTGAAGGAGAGAATTAGTACAACTAAAGTTCTTTCACTTCCTAATTTAAGACAACCATTTGAGATACAAACATATGCAATTGACTATTCCATGGGAGTGGTCTTGATGCAACATGGTAAGCCCATATGTTACCATTTTGAAACTTTTAATGGCGAAGTAGTTAACTATCCTACTTATGACAAGGAAATGTATGCATTGGTGCAAAGTGTGAAAAGTAGAAACACTATTTGATGGGAAAGGAAACTATTATTCATAATGATAATCAACCATTGCAATACTTGCAATCACAAACTAAGCTACAACAAGTGAGGCACTTCATATGGATGGGTTTCTTGCAACAATTCCACTTGGTCATAAGGTATAAGAAAGGTATCTATAACAAGGTTGTTGACATGCTTTCTAGACCAATTGTTATTGCTTCAGTTATTCTTAAGCATATTTCTATAATGCATGAGAGCTATGTTGAAGAATATGATTTAGATGATAAATTTAAAGATGTATATGCAACTTTTTGTTAAGGAAACCAAGTAGAGGAATTGGATTACCATGTGTAGGATAAAATTTGTATCATGTTGGAAAGCTATGCATTCCATAGGGTGAAAGAGTCAACATCATAAGGGAAGTGCATACTTCTCTTATTGCTGGCCATTTCGGTGTAGGCAAGATGGTGGCACAATTACAAAGGTATTGTTATTGGCCTAGAATGAATGAAAGTGTATCACGATATGTAAGAGGATGTTCTTTATGTGCTACAAGTAAGCCTAGCAATAGAAAGTTAGGATTGTATACTCCACTTCTAGTTCCTTCCCATCCTTGGGAAAGTGTTTCTATGGACTTTGTAGGAGGACTGCCTATGTCTAAAAAAAATCATGATTATCTTTATGTTGTGGTGGATCGTTTCAACAATATGTGTATTTTGATTCCTTGTAAGAAGCAGGTTACAGTTGAACAAACTACACAAATGTTCTTTCAACATGTATGGGTACATTTTGGGTTGCCCAAATCCATTATTTCTAATCGAGATTCTTGATTTGTCGAGAAATTTTGTTCAAGCTTATGGGGAGTCATGGAAACCAAGTTGAAAAAGAAAACATCATTCCATCCACAAACTGATGGTTAAATAGAAGTGGTGAACATAATGGTAGTACATATTCTTTGTGGTTATTGCAACAAACATCCTAAGCTTTGGGATGAACACTTACACTACATTCAACATGCTTATAACCGAGCAAAGCATTCATCGACTCAAACATCTCCATTTGAGGCATGCTTTGGTTACTTACCAAAATCTCCTTTAGATTTTATCTTTGGGAAGGATGTTTCTATTGATGGTCATAGTGACATTGATAAGGCCAAGCAGCTCATTGAGCAAGTTCAGTTGGTGCATGAAATGGTTCAAGAACAACTAGAAAATAGCCAAGACAAGTACAAGACAAGGCATGATAAGCATTGTGTTGACCATAGTTTCCAAGTTGGAGATGAAGTTTCACTCTACAATATCAAAGAGAGGGTTAAAGGAGAAGGTAAAAAGTTGAAACCAATAAGGTATGGACCTTTTAAGATTCTAGAAAACATTGGTAATAATGCCTTCCATTTGGATTTGCCTCCTTATATGCAAATGTATGCAATTGTTAATGTTGATAATTTCAGATTATATGAGCCTCATTTGATTGATGATCAAGGAGAGCATGTTCAGATTCCTTCAATAGAAGATTTCTCACCATAATTTCTCGAAGAATTGCAACAGGATACCATCCTTGACAGAAGGACGAGAACTTCAAAACAAGGGAATGTGGAGTACCTTCGTGTTGGTCTCAAAGGAACAAATCTAAGAAAAGCTAAATGGATTGAGGTTGGAAGGGTGAGGGAACTATACCCTCATCTATTTGTTGACTGAAAGTAGTCTTTTGGAGGTCCAAAATCTTCTAATGGGGAGGAGTGATCCAAAGGATCAGTTTAGTGCTCAAAATTTAATGTGCTAAAAAATGTTTGAAATTTATACGATTGGATATATCTCAGTGATCTAACTCCAACGCAACTCATTCCCCTCAAAATCAATAACTATTCTCTTGATACCATGCCTGATCAAATTTCCAAACAACTAAAATTTTAAAAGTTGAAGTTGCAGGTACACCCAGTCAATAGTATGTACGTTGATTGGGCATCTATCTGGGCATTACTATGGTTTTGTGGACCTATGGATGATTGACACTTGTCTCATTGTGATTGGTTGTGAATGGTGTGTTGTTATTGGCTCATGGGTTCATTTATATGGACCAATTAGAGAGAGCCACATAGGCCAATCATTTGCTGCCATGTGACCTCCTAATGGCCTTGTAAAATTTTGGTATATAGCCAAATCAACCTCCACCAAATTCGAACGCATGACCTCCCATCTGACAGCAAGGCTCTCCACCACCCCACCTACTATGTTACTTGATAAACAATTGAGTCCGGCTTTAATTTAAGGTTTGGCGCAATATATATTTAGAATGGGGCGGGGGCTAAGCCCAAGCCTGGGTCACCGTGTGCATGAGAGTGTAGGGGCAAGACCATGGACTAAGGCTTAGCCCCAGCCCCATGGTCATGGCCCAACCATAAAACCATGCACCGGGGGCTCAATATCGAACCGCGGGCAGAAATATGGAAAGGGGATAGCCCTAAGAGCCATCCCCCGGGTCACATGACCTTCACAGAACTAGGAGCGCGAGCCTGGATGGGGCCATCCCCTAGGGGACTAGCCCTGGGCACATGTGCACCCATGCGACCATACTGCATCAGAACTTTAGCCGACGACCTGAGAATAAAGGCTTACAACTCGGTCCTATGCGCAATCATATGACTGAAAATTTTGGAACTAGGGGTTAATGGGTTGTTTATCTGTCCTACAATTTCACCATCGAGCAGGATTATAGGTCGAATTTGTGCACTGGTTCCGGGTTTGGGGCACCCAAGCCAGGTTTGGGCCGAATTGGAGGATGATTAGTTATGGAATTGGGTAAAAACTTGTAACATACATAACTTTCTCAATTTTTGGCCAAATGAGGTGTAGAAAGAACCTAGAAGGGGGTTTTTTATAGTACTTGATCCATTGGAGACATTAGTTTTGTTGTTTGAGCATTGTAAGGCCATGTAAATACAATTTTGAGCACTTAATGAAAGAGTCCCTACATTGGAAGCTGGACCAAGAGATGTACCCCAGGAGAGGGGTGAACTCCTTTCTCATGTTTTGTGTTATGTGTTTCAGATATGTTTATTTGTCTCTGTTTGGCTGTAAACTTTGGTTAAAAATCACTTGTTTATGCGTTTAGTAAATTGATCCATTGTATAAAACACATATAGATTTTACTTGAAATTTGTTCAAATCTTTAAGTTTTCAATTATAGATCAAATATAGTGGTCTAAGGCATTTGTTTGGACAACTATCTTTGATTGTACGATAAATAAAGTGGTTGGAATTTCTAGCTTAATATGCCTTGTAAATCAGGCACATAAATCAGAAGGAGAACATTCTGGTGGAAGCATTCCACAGAAGGAATCATGAAGTAGATGTGACATATATCAACCCTTGCAAGACTAATGTAAAAATTAAAATTCTAGAGGCTAGAAATAGAGATAAATAATATGCACAAATTGGAGAGGGCCTACAACAAAATAATTTGCATCCTAAATACAAGGACTAGGAGTTGAGTGAGGATGGAGTTCTCATGTACAAAACCATAATTTACATACCAAATTCATAGGATATGAAATAGTAGTGTTGAATGAGATGGAAAATGTATTGCTAAACATCGAAGGTACCAAAATACCATATTGGATATAAAAAATGTATACTTTTGGATGGGTATTGAAAGGGAAGTGTCTGATTATATTGTTAGGTACTTGGAGTGTTAAAAACATTAAAGGTTGAGCATAGATATCTAGAAGGACTAATTCATCTTATATACATTCCTAAGTGAAAGTGGGATATTGTTTTTATTGACTTCATTACCAAGCTACCTAATACTATTAAGAAGCATGACAACATCCTGGTGGTGGTGGATAAACTTGCTAAGGTTTCCCACTTTAATGTAATGAGTTCAACACACAGGATGTTGGACATAGTGTTAGTCATTGATGTCAAATGGTATGTCAAAGGAAGGGTATTGTTGAGTATAGGGTTATCATTAATATGAAAGAAAGTATGATATCTTGGAAGTTTGATTCCTTGAAATATCACCTCACTTATGACAAAGTGGCTTGAATATTATTGATTTTTTGTTGAATTTATGATGTCTAAAGGAAAATATAGATGGTATTGTTGCATATTCCTCTTCAAGACCTTTTGAATGGTATATTACACTTGGTCAAACTCCTCTGGGATGAGAAGATAAGTCAATTTGAAAGTGACAATGGAAAAAAGGGTAAAAATGCCAAATTTGTTAATAAAACACCAACTTTGTTGATGTTTGTGCATGTTTAGGGTGGATCCATGCATTGGTGGGAAATCAACAACAATAAACACATATACATGTGCACTATTTAATGATTTTAAACGATGTGCATCTCAGGGAAGATCTGACAATTGTGGAAAAGATGTATGTTGGAAGGTATGCAACTTGCATGACATTTAGCGAAGGCCATGCCCCCCCATGACCTCCATGTAGATTTTATTCGTCCTGTAAAACTAAAAATGGCAAGTGTCAGGTGGAACTCATATCTAGATGCCAAGTGGACCCCTTCAATGTAGGTGATCGAAGGTTTGGCCCACGGACGTGGATGCACAAGTGACGACACCAAATTGGAAAAGTAGTAGCATAGTGACACGTGGCAACATGATATTGGATCAAAGGTGATGAAGTGGATGTATACATCGTTGATCACGCGGTAGTATGGTGATGACATGGAAGCATGACAAGGTGCCATATGGCATGCTCAATCAAACTTTTTGAATGGAAAATAGGGCCAAAACTAGGTGACATGTGGTACCACTAAGAGAGTTCCACATGGAATTGGTGATGTCATATTGATGTCAACTCACGGGTCACCATGGACACTAAGGACTAGGTCACATGGAGAAAGAAGGGCTAGCCTGAGGTCATGGCTAGGTGCAAAATTTGATCATATGGAGAGTTTATGGCATCCCCCAAATTAATTTAACATTGGCCCCAAAAGTAATTTCACATCCTCCCCAATCTGCAGGATATTCCACACTGATATGTGTATATATGAGCATTGTGGAATGGAAAAATAACATAGACAACACTTGTCATGATATACAACAAGAATTGCATGTGGAAAAATGGTCAAGTGTGAAGGTCTTGATTATGTTGTTTTAGGGTCGAGTTTTGACCTATGGAATGGTTTCATTAGGTTGATATCATGGCACATTGTTCTACCATACAATTTTAGTGTATGGTCTCATTGGTTGATATTGTTGGCATATTTTTGTTTGGAATATGGTTTCATTTTGGTTTGATTGACATATGGTTTTGGTTTGATTGATTTGCATATGGTTCTATTGGTGTTTTCATTTCATATCATTATGTTAGTGGTTTGATTGGCATATGGTTCCATTGGTGGTTTGGTGTCATATGGTTTTGTTTTGGTTGAATGACATATGGTTCTACGAGTGGTTTGATTGCATATTATTACATTGGTCATTTGATTGGCATATGGTTCCATTGGTGGTTTGGTGGCATATGGTTTCATTGGTGGTCTGAATTGTGAGAAATCTTTGTTTCAAGTCCTCGCCCCACAATATTTTGTTGTAACTCTATGAACAATTGGAACAAAAATCCAAATAGTGTGGAGGTTTAAACAAGCGACATATTAAATTGCAGTGGCATCACTATGGTTTAATCTGTGGGTGGTCTTTGGTTTAAGTCTTACAAAATATTATTTTATGTTAACTGAAACTAAATCACACTCCAAAATGGAGTGGTGGGCATAGTAATTGATCAATAGTGTGTAGCGTAGATCTTGGTAGTGGTGTGTAACAAGTTGGTGGTATCAGTTTTAAATTCGTTCCTCTTACCATAATATTTATTTTGCAGCTTGAATTGTTTCTCCCTTAGGAGTGCATTCTGTCGAATCTTTTGACATACCGAAGTTGTGCATTTTATCAAACGTGTGTAAAAAAGGTACATTTTGTGGACAGTAGACCAAAAAGGTGTAGTTTGTATAATTATTAACTTTTATAATGTTTTGTGGGTTAATTAGAGGGATAATTTCATTTTTGAAAAAGGGAAAATGGCTAGAATCTTCTTGTGATTTGAAAAGGGAACATGAAAATTCATGAAGACAAGTTTTTTAGGATAAGCAGTTGTATTTCTTTTATTATTCTAAAAAAAAATTGGGCCATATGAATAGGTTTAGTGTTGATACAAGAAACGAAGGATAACATGTTACTGATGTTTTGAAGAACTAATTGAATTTATGTTGATATGATCAGTTTTGGAAGAGGTGTATTATGTTGAGCTTGTGGATCCAATTTGAAATATTTTGAGAAGTGGTCCATTATGTTAGTGTGAAGGATGTGTGTGCCTCCATCGAGGTTGGTGCCTCAATCAAGTTGGAGCCTATTGCAATTTGGTGCTTGCATATTTCTAAGGTTGATGCCTCAATCAAGTTGTAATCAAGTTAAAACCTTCATTTGGTATCAAACCATTTTTGGCTTCAAGGGATACCTTTGCAGTTGAGGGGTTTCACTTGAGCCTGTGGTAGATCTTGTTATAGTGGGATATCTGTGAGATCAATTATTGGGGTGAAAGGAGATGATGAACAGTGGAAAGATAGAGATCGATAAATTCAACAAATAAATTTTTGAGTTGTGGAAGCTTAAGATGGAGGATCTGTTGTTGGATAAATATCATTGGATTGTGGTGGATCTAGGTACTAAATTGTTGATGCCTGGAAATGTCATGGATCAACATGAGAGGAATCACCTGGTCAGAGTCCTAAGTAGACCCTTTTCCGCTCAAATGGCAATCTTGACTGGTTCAATGGATCTCCAATTACTTGTGTCCTAAGACTAGCCTAAGTTTAGTCTAGCTTGAGCTACCAAATATTTAAAGTATGAATAATATCTTCAGTTTGTTGATGAGTGACGACGATTTTGATTAACAAACTGAAGGGAAAGGAATCATTTGTGTGATATTGTTTTAGAAAATATGATCCCTTATGAGTGACCTAAACCAAGGCTCAATCTAGCGACAATAAGGCTTTCTCCTACAAAAATGGACTTAAAAATGGAAGAAATTAACCTAAATGCAAGTGCATATTAGTCTTAGGATGCAAGCGAACAAAGGGAAATCTAATATAATCTATCCCAACCAAGAGAAGCATAGCCTTACTCCTAATCAAGAGAAAAATATGCAACAAGAAAAGGGAAAGGATTGTAATTGAATTTGGGATAAAGATATCATTGTAAATTTTCAAAATAGTTTAATAATCTACAAGGCATTCAAATGGATATGCAATAAAATAATTTCAATAAATAGTTACTAAAATAACTCTATACAGATACTAGAATTCAATAATGAAAAATGGATCCATTGTAAAATTTATATCAATCTAGAGAAGTAGTTCTTTCGGTTCGATATAGAAATAAAATAGGATAAATTTGTAATAAGCTAATGAATAGTCATTTAACCATTACAAGAAAAGCCCCATGAATCCACTATCAACTATGCTTTCAACCTATTGAGCCCTGCAAAGATATATTTACAAAGACTTATAATTAGTACAAATAAATCACACTAATAATAGTGAAAAATTGACCATTAAAATACTAATTGATATAGGATTAAAATTGAGTTGAGAATATATAGGATTAAAATTTGTTTTCATTAAATCAAAATATTTCTAAGAAAGAAAAACCTAAGCGAATGGTTTTTGAGTTCGCTAATTTTGCTTGATTCTATGCTCTCGGCCTCCTACTGAGGTCCCTTCTCCTCCCTCTTCCCCTTCTTCCTTTCTCCCATCTACTTTGGCATCATAGCCTTGGCGGGTTAGATTTCAGTTGGTCAGTAGCCCCGATGGCTGCATCGGCCCAGGGGGGTTCTCTGGATGCGGACATTGCAGCATTCATCTCCATGGTGGTTTCGGCCCCAAAGTCTTAGAAGAAAGGTCTATCGCGCTTCGTGAAAAAGGCGGATGAAATCCCTAAGATTGATATTTTCGCCCCTCAAGCTCGCTCCTAGGCTTTGCAAATTGCCTATCGAGGACTTATTAGTCAGTTCATGGGCCTATGGTCATCTCCGCGCATAGTTAGAACCTAGATTGAGAAGAACTGGAAACCTCTCATCAAGGGTGAGGTTATTTCGTCATTCTGTGGTAAGGGCTTCTATAACTTCTACTTTGAGAATAGATTGGACATAGATTTAGTGTTCAGAAGTGGCCCATACTTCATGGGATCTCAAGGGTTGTATTTGGATCGGTGGATTTCAAGCTTGAACTTAGAATGTGATGTTCCTTCTTCAATCCCAGTTTGGGTGAAATTTCCCTACCTCCCTCTTCACTGCTGGAATGATGCAACCTTTAGATTGATAGGGAACTCCCTAGGAAAGTACATAGACTGTTCCAGAACCAAAGGGTGGCTTATTCTCCTATGCAAGGATTTGTGTGGAATTTTACCTAGAAAAAGGTCTCCCAGCTATAGTAAATCTATGTATGGATAACTGGACTCATGTGCAGGAAGTGGACTATGACCAACTTCCATTCAAATGTAAACTTTGTCATGAATACGGGCATTTTTCCAAAAGATTCCCAAAGCAACAAGACATATCAGAAAATCAACAAGGAGAAGAAAATGAGAAATGGAAGCAAGTAAAAATAAAAAATGGGAACTCAAAACAGAATAATGGGCCAGTAACAAATTCAAAGAACGCCCCCAAGAATGCGGGTCCAAGCCAGAGTGCACCCACCCCTCCTTTGGGCGCCCCCATTCTGGATGGTGATGATGGGAAATAAGAACATAGGTATGCATTTTTGGCTTCAGTTCATGAGGATGGAATATATTTCACCCCCCAAAAAGAAAACCCTGGCCTCAATTCCCCTGAGGCCGCCATTCTCTCCTCAACCTCGAAAAAGCAAAAAGAAATTACTACAATTCTATAAACATCTAGCAGCATAGAAGAAACCATTGATGAAGAGGAGGAATAAGAAAGATTATTATACTCCAAGGAAGCACCAAGAATAACAATACTAGTAAGCTCAGCTGACGAGAAATTCGAAGGCACAAGAGTGAAGGATATGGACAGAAAGGTCAAAAGATCAAGAAGGAAATCAAACAAAGAAATAAGGCAGGAAAAAATAGAAAAAGACAAAGAGTTGGGCTTCCAACACACTATACCTCACCAGTTAGCTAGCTTGGGGAACAAAGTAGGGAAAAAAGGAATTATAGCGGGCCCTATAAAAG
Organism: Pinus tabuliformis; assembly: GCA_031772625.1. NCBI lineage: Eukaryota > Viridiplantae > Streptophyta > Pinopsida > Pinales > Pinaceae > Pinus > Pinus tabuliformis. Next base: position 1,267,584,722 of record CM062819.1, on the reverse strand, counting down.
GGGCGGAAACCTCAATGAGTAAATAATGAATATCATCTCCTGGTACTATAGGGGACTAGGACCTAGGAAAATAATATCATAAGTGAAATCACTAATATAAAAGTAAAGACCAATAGTCACTCTCCTCCACGAGATGAATTTGGGTGAGACAAAACTCTACTCACTCCACTCCAAAATTTGGGGTCACAACAAAATGATAGCAAAAAGCTCGAGAGGTGCTTTGGGAGGCCTCTGCAAAATGTGGAATCCAGCAAAATTGCAACTAGTAAGCTCTATAAAAACCACCCACTGGATTGCAACTACATTTAAAATTTTAGAGATGCAACAAAACTTCACTGTGATCAATGTATATATGCTTGTTCATTTTAGAGAGAAACAAGATTGCTGGAAATCCTTGACATAATTAAAAAGTATTGATTATGGATGCAATTGTATATTGGGAGGGGATTTTAATACCACAATGGGTAAAAAGGAGAAAAGGGGAGGCTCAATTGTAAGGGATGCCTTCTAGGAGAATATGGAGGACCTAATTCTCAACCTCAACCTATTTGATGTCAAGCCCCCAAAATTTCTCTATACTTGGAATAATAAACGTACAGGACTGGGCCATATTGCAGCTAGGATTTATCATTTTCTAGCCTCTGATAGCCTCCTTATCTTAAATCTTTGCCTAAAATCCTTCATTCTTCCATGGTGTGGCTCAGACCATCGCCCTATTAGCCTTCTTATCTCCCTGTCCCTCAACCTTGGACTTATCCCCTTTCGATTCTCCCCTTTATGGTTGGACTCTCCTGGGTTCTTAGAATTGGTATCCCTCTCTTGGTCGAAGTGGGTTGAGGGCAGCCCAATTACCATCTAGGAAACAAAAATCAAAAGGTTAAAAGGTGATATTAAGAAGTGGCTAAAAGAAAACAAATCAGAAAGGCAATATGCCATAAAGGACATGGAGGGAAATTTAGCCTCATTGCAGGGGAAAATTGAGACTTCCCAGGTGAACCTTTCAGACTTCCAAAAAGAAGTTGAAACCTTCAAGGCTCTTCATGCCCACCTCAGAAGAGAAGAAGAGTACTGGAGACTAAAATCTAGAAACAATTGGCTCTTGGCTAGGGACAGAAACAAAAATTTCTTCCATAAGCAAGCAAAGTTCAAGGAAATAAAATAAAAAAAACATATCTCAGATCCATCATGGGGGGTAAACACTAATGAATTTTGAGGACATAAAGAAAGTCGTGGTGGATCACTTCAAGAGCCTTTATCAAGTGGACCCACTGAGAGATCTAGAGAGTGAGGATTTCTTCCTAGAGAGTACCCCCAACGTTGGTTTCGGGGGAGATCAACAATGCATTGGCCTCATCTCCAACATCCGATGAGATTAAGTCAATTGTTTTCTCCTTTTCCCATGACAAGGCCTGGGGCCCATATGGTTTCTTGGAAAACATCTGTCAAAAATTATGGGAGGTGATAAGGATATACTTGTGTCATGTGGTTGGATACTCCTTCAAGATATTTATTATGGGAGGGGGAATTAACACCTCCTTATTAGCCTTAATCCCTAAAGAGTCAAACCCCTCTTCCTTCTCTAGATTCTTCCCTATCTCCCTCTACAATGTCTCGTATAATATCATCTCGAAGTTGCTTACCTCTAGGCTCAAATCTCTCCTGCCACTTTTGATCTTGGCCAACCAAGGGGGGTTTGTTCTGGGTAGACAAATTTTTGACAATATAATATTTTTAGATCTAAGACTCTTGTGATCCATAATGTAGAAATCAGTTGTAGGATAAACCACATTAGTTGGTTTGAAACGTCGACCCAATCCTAACGATATGATTAATCCGAAAGACCAATTTCTAAATATAATATTGCTTCAAGAGGCTATAGATTCGAGCTGGCGAAGAGGTGATCAAGGAATGATAATAAAATTGGATATGGAAAATGCTTTTGACAGAGTTAGACATAGTTTCTTGTTGAAAGTACTGAAAAAGATGGGATTTGATGAAACCTTCATAAGATGGATTTCCCTTTGCATCTCTTTTCCTTGGATCACACCTTTGGTCAATGGTAGGGTGGTTGGATTTTTTAAAGCCTCTAAGGGGTTGGACCAATGTTGCCCTCTCTCACACTTTCTCTACATAATTATGGCAAACATGCTGAGTAGAAGATTAGAGAAAAATTGGGACTCTCACCTCCTTCCTGGGATCAAATAGAAAGAGGGAATCATAAGTATTAACCATGGTAATTTTTCAGATGACGCCATTATTCTTAGAGGTGCCTCTACTGTGATCACTAGGTGCTTCAAAGGGAATCTAGATTGGTTCCTCAAAGCCTCGGGAGGAGCCACAAATGACAGCAAAATCCATATATACACCTGGAATATCTGCCCTTAGAAAGCAAAAAAAATAGAAGAAATTCTGGGATTCAAAATAATTAGGGATTGGAAAGATTTCAACTATTTAGGAGTCCATATCTTCCTAAGAAGAGTGGCTCCCTATGCTTGGAAAAAATTCCTTGAAAAAATCAAATCCAAAATCATGAATTGGGGAGGAATCTGGCTTAATAATGCAGGGAGGACTATTCTTGTGAAATCAGTGTTATCAGTTATCCCTCTGTATCAATTCTCTGCCCTTTAGTCTCCTAAGTATGTTCTGCATAAGCTTGGGATTTATATTATAAAATTCATTTGAGAGGGAGGAAATATAGAAAAAAAAAAAAAATCACTTGGTAAACTGGAAAATTATCAAAGCACCAAAACATCATGGAGGGCTTGGTGTAAGAGACCCTGCTATGGTCAATATGGTAATGGGGGGCAAGCTCTATTGGATGCTAACAAAGAAGCCTGATCAATGGTGGGTGTGAGTAATGAAATCAAATTATATGCACCAGAACAACAACAAATATGATGGAATGGAGGCATATCAAGGTTATCCAATCTAGAAACTAACGAGAACATCTTCAGATGTCATCTTGAACAATCTATGAAAAGTTTTGGGTAAAGGAGCTTCGAATAATATTTGGTTGGACTCGATCCTAGGGCTCCACCCTTTGCGATCGGATCCCTCTCTCATCTCTCACAAGAATCACATGATGCAGAAAGGGGTGGTACATTTAGATCAAATTTCCTATTGGGATCAATAGGGTCTATGGAAGGGGTGGAAAATGGAAAATATCCTGGAAAACTTGATCCCATCAAGAGACAACCTAATTAAAAAGCTAAGCAGATGCGCCCCTATTACGCAATCAATGGAGGAAAGGTGGGGATGGAAAAAATCCATTTTCTCAGTCAAGGAAGGATACTCCCAACTACTTTTCAATGCCCAAATCACTCCCAAGTCCTCAATTTGGAATAAAATTTGGAAAACTAATGCTATCCCCAAGGTAAATTTATTTTGTTGGTTGTTAGTTCATAAAAAAATCCTCACTATGGAGAATATTCAGAAAAGAGGTTTCATTGGTCCCTCCAGATGTCCCCTATGTGAAAATTCTGAGGAAAGCATCCCTCATCTCTTCCTCCACTACCCATTTTCAAGAGTTGTTTGGTTAGTGGCCCTTGGTTTTCTTTTCCTTAGAACAAGGTGTCCTGTTGACATCCTTCACTTCTTTGACTCCTAGTATAGATTATATGTGGGCTCCCTTTAGGAAAAAATCAACTTCAAAGAGCTTTAGATCGCTCTTCCCAAGTATGTTTTCTAGCATATATGGTTATCAAGAAATAAGGTGATCTTTGGAACTGCTTGTACACCACCCAGAATCACTTCTCTTAAAGCCCTATCGTCGTGTTTTGAATTTCAGAGACCTGCTATGGAGCCTTGTGGATCATGATGAAGTTCCTTGGATATCCCCTTGGGATTTCCCTCCTACTTCCTTGTCCTCTCAAAAAATACCCCCTCCTCGCCTTTCCTAGATCCTTATGCTATCTCAAGAACAACTTGCGGAATGGATGCAAAAGTCAAATAAATGGACTCTCCAATTTGATGGTGCCTCAAAAATAAATCTTGGGGTGGAAGGAGGGGGAGGGATTCTCATTAATCCCGAAGGAATATTTGAAGATATATTTGACTGGGGTTTGGGCAAGAAGACAAATAACCAAGTAGAGGCCTATGGAATGTACCTCAATCTCACTTTAGCTTAACAAAAAGGAATCATGGATATGAATATCCCAGGGGATTCCCTTCTAATCATAAAACATATGAACCACAACTCTGCAACTCAAAATAACAAACTAAATTAAATTTTCAAGAGATCCTAGGGATTGTTACCTCTCTTTGGGAAACTAAAGTTTTTTTACATCCTAAGATGACAAAACAAGGAAGCTGATATGTAAGATAACAAGTCCTGCCAAATGAAAGAAGAAAGTAGCAAGGTAAATGAAATGGAGGGACACTTTCCTATTCCCTAATTGCTTTGATGAATATCCCAAACCTAAAAGTTAATCTTGACTCCTATATAAAAAATCATAATCATAAGTAAAAAAATCAAGGTTTTATTTGGTTTTCCTATCCCTATTGCCCCTCTTCATATTGGTTACATCCTCTCTTTCAAGGTTCCATGTCCCCTCCCCTCTTTCTACTCTCCAACCACATCACCCTCAATCCCTCCCCTGCCCTCCCCTCTCTATCCTCTCCTGCCACATCACCCTCATCCTGACCCCCCTCTCCCAGCCACCTCGCCCTCCATTATTTCTCACTCTTCTGCACCCTTCCTCCTATCCTCCTCGTCCCAATCACATCCGTCCTCTCACTTATCTCCCCTTATCCCCACCTCGTCACTTCTTTCCTCAACGTGATGTCCTCCTCCATTTTCCCTGTGCCCACAATTCTCAATATTTTGAAACACTTGGCATAGGCTTGTGCTTAAGTGTGGGAACTCTGTATTTCGCTCCTCGGATATGGATCCATAACATGACAATTCAAGGAACAAACATGTGAAATCTTTATGAACAAGAACTTCATTTACTCTCGTTGGCCTGGATCAGACGGTTCATGTCAAGGAAGGTGAAATTGGAAAAGGCGTAAGTCTTTTAAGCAAATAGGATCATCATGGTGGATCATTGGGACCCAAGAGGTAAGCCCATTGTTCCACACTTCCTCATATGGCTAAGGCTAAAAAAAAAATCTATAAATGGATGCATAATGGTTTAATCTTCTATAAAAAGGGAGGGCTTATCTCTGTCCTGGTTGGTGTTGGTGCAAGGACCCCTTGGTAGGGCCTGTGTAGCCAGGGAATTCAAGGGGCTTTTCTAGCTATGGAAATTGAGGGAAGACATCCTCTGGAGTGTGAGTTTTTAACTAGAGAGTGGGTCAATTTTGATTTAGTTGATCAGGAAAAGGAAATTGAGGGGGAGTGGGAGTAGTTTGGCTTATGTTTGGTCATTGTTGGCTCCTTGTTTTAGTGTGTCCAACTTCTAAATCAATTGATGCAAGGATGGCAGGCCATGCAGACAAAATGGTGGGTGATGAGCCCTCCTCGGGCATATTTCACACCACCTGAATGTAAGATTTGTGGCAAGGAACACATCGAACACAGGGAGCGATTGGTGATTATACAAAGGTTTCTTTAGCAACAACAAGAGGAGATGTATGAGATGCAAGAGAGATAGATTGAAAAGAATCTAAAGATCCTCCAATTATAAGATGAAATTTATGCTCTGAGAAATCAAATTGAGGACCTTCAAATCAAATTGGAAGGAAATAACCCTCAATCTAAAGAGGAAACAACAGGAATAGACCTCAACTGTCCAACCGCCATCTAGGACTAGAAAGCTTCTTATGTTTGTGTTTTGATGAAGAAATATAAATGTATTTTTCTTTTAAATTAGTTATGTAGGGTATATTGTAGTAATCAAGAAAAAAATGTGTGGTTTTTTTTTAATTTTGGAAGGGAATTGGGTCTAGATGAACTTTATGCAAACTCTGATGCCCATGGTTGGAAATGTACTTAATTTGTAATTCTCTCAATTTTTGGCTGTGAACAGGCACGTATTAATATAATTCTACTACTCTTTACTGTTAATAAAAATCAAGTTGAGAGAGACATCAAGCAATAACAAAGAATCTGCAGTTCTTATACAACAATGTAAAGAAAAGAAATAAACTATTATTAGCTCGAATTCCTTTATATAGTTTAGTCCTTGAAGTCTTCACTCCCATAAGAAATGCTTATGCAACAATAGAATTACATCCCTTTACAAAGCTCTGACTCCCATATCCCACAGAAAGGCTTTACCCTTAACAACAGTGCAAGAAATATTCAATCTTTTGTGATAATTTTCCCCTTTGTGTGAGTTTGGACCCTATAAAAGAGAAGATCCACGTTTTTAAATAGCTTACAAATTCTATGGATCTTTCTACTTTTAGAAATTTTGCTCAAAATTAAATTTGTAGGATATTGAGCACTATCACAACATCAATTATCAAGGCCTTTTCTAGAATAATTTTCAATGATTCCAACGATATCAGTCATATGTGCCAATAGAAGTGTGTTTGGTGGAATATCACGTCATCTTCTTGCCATGATTCTCGGAATGATTCTCTACGTTATAAACAGCCGAGTCATATTTTGAGGCGCCATCATGGTTTCCAAAGAACACCACTAACAAACGGGGGAATATGCCTTCTGTCATTTCCAAGGAACTTATCACAACATTTACACTCCTCATAAAAGGATAATGAAAGGATATCATTAAGAATGATATAAATTTATATTACATTTATATGATGAAATGATTTTGCAATCACTGATCTAATTCGTGCCAACATAATATGTCATGAGTAAATAACCCATAAAGTATTTTAATTAATCAACACCAAACTGCAGTAGCTTCAATGATGTGAAATGATATCTGAGCTGATCGTAACTTGACACATCATCCTTGTGATGAGTGATGAGTGATGAGTGATATAGGAATGCATGACAAGATGTAATGAAAGAGTTAAAGTGTTACTTAATGCACCATCGATAGATGAACTAATATACTCATTAGCAATATGGGTTTTAATTGTTTGGAAGTTAGTTTCTTTCATCAATGAACTCCATGGATGGATGACATACAACTGATTCTTACAAGGAGTCGATGCAGTAGAAGTTGATTCTTTGTGGCTGCATGTTTGACTAGGCAATGCAAATCTAGTTATATTTGTTGTGTGGGGGGTACATACATCAAAGGGGAGTTTAAAGGAGGGGTGAGTAGTTATCTTCACATTGACATTACAGAGTAAAAACCGTAGGAACCTCAGTCAAACAAAACTGTTTGTATTCCTCAGAGGAACGATCCCTAAAAGAGTGTCACAGTAGAAGCTAATTCTTACAAGGAGTCGATGCAGTAGAAGATGATTCTCTACGGCCACATGTTTGGCTGGGAAACACAAATTCGGCTATATTTTCTATGTGGGGGGTACATACATCAAAGGGCGAAACCTTTGGCTAGTGGATTCAATCATATTTGGTCTTAGAAGCAACCGTTGAACAGGCACCCATCGTTGAATTCCTCTGCCACAAACAAACCAGCAGGAAATCATTTCAGGAGAGGGAGAGTCACACGTTTGGGTGTTGATCCACACCTCTATGAGAATTTGTATGCAGCTCGAATGAAATCTATCACTATATTCCCTTTCACTACACGAGACTGAAGGAAACATGGAGGCCAGGGGGTGTCATTGAGTTTGACCGATTCCGTAGGGTTCTGGAACAATAGTTTTTTTAATTTTGAGATTTTAACATGAAGAAACTCACGTTTGATGGATAAGTGAAAAAACAAGGGACAATGGGGCAAGAAATTTCAAAACATGTTGAAACAAATTATCCAAGACAAGTGAAAATTGCTTTTGCTTCCAAATATGGGAAGTGGGTTTGGGCCAATGCCAAACATTATCAAGGCATTTTAAAACGAAGATTAACCCGTCTAAAATGGGAGTAGACAAGGAAAAATAGTCTCAAAGGGAAATTACTCGGGCCCTTCGCAATAAGAATTCAAACAAGTCCCCTATGCAAGCATGTGGCAACAACAAGTCCAAAGAAAAATTCATTGATGATTCTGCCTTCTATAGTCCCACATCCACACCTATCACCTGGTCATATGATCTTTATGTGAAAGAATTGTTAAATGAAAAACAAAGGTTGGAGGTTTTGGAAGCTAAAGAGCAAGAAAGAGATCATAAAATTCATATAATAATAGCTTAAAACACGGCTTTAGCAGAAAGAAATAAATTTTTGAAAGAACAAGTGACATTGCTACAAGAAGCTCTTCTGATATGGAAGACATAATGACAATGCATGAAGGCGGATGTGAAAAACATAAAGAAATCTGTAGTGGATAGTACAGAGGTGGTGAATGTGAAACCATCCTAGGATAAAGGGAAATAGGTTGCCAAAATAAACAACCATGAAGAGAAATCCAAAGAAGAAAGGAAAGGAGATTCCACAAAAGTTCCAAAACATGGGCTCAAGTTATTAGCAATTCTGCTAAGGGAAGGAGAAACAAACATTTAGGTTGACAACATGTAAGATAGAGAAAGCAAGGAAAGACAATATAGGAGTAGAAAACATAATTATTAAAGGGTTGAAAGACTAGGGGAAAAATGAATGTGCTTTTGACCTTGCAAGGGACTTCTTGAAAGATAAGTGGCTATGGCAAGGAAAAATATGCCAACCATGGAGGGTGGGTAAGCTTAATGGTGAGAAAGCAAGGCCCATAAAAATCATCATGCCTATCTTGCATGATAAATATATCACTCTAAGCAAGAAGCATCTCATAAAGGGTTATTGCTTTTTTCTAGAAGAATATTTAACTATAAGACAACAAGAGGAAAGGAGGGAGTAAATGTCAAAGGTTAGGTTAGCAAGAGATGAAGGCAAGAGAGCATGGATTTATAAAGGTAAAGATTTGATAGTGTGATTTGGACCTCCTTCCAAAACAAAGCAGCAAGATGGTAATAAAGAAGAAGAAACAAACTCTTCAACAGGAAATCAGGAAGCAAGGTCAGCATGGGAAAGCAGAGATAAATACTCAACTGTGAGTCTTGCATGTCAAAATAAATAGCAATGAAGTCATACCCAGGTTTCCTTAAGATTAGTTTGTTGGAACTACAAAGGTTACCCATGGAGACGAGGACCTGGGTTATGGCCTACTGCGGAAGATATAGACATAATTTGTCTCATAGAAACACATGAGCATGAAGGTACAAGACACCTTAGTTTTAAGGGTATTGGAAGATGGCAGTGTGGAACAAGGCAGTAGGGAATGGAAAAGGACACGGGGGTATCATGGTATTAGTGAGGGAAAAAGAATTTCGTCACATTCAGTTAGAAAAAGAAGACTCAAATAAACAATTCATTTGGTTTAAAATTTCATAAAATGGAAATCACATCATAATTATAGCATGCTATTTTGCGCCGCAAGTTTCAAAAATCTACAAAAGTAGAGGGCTTGACCAGAAAGATCCCTTTGTAGCCTTAAGAACATATATTGCAACATATTCTCAACTAGGTGAAGTGCTTATAGTGGATGATTTCTATGTTAGGACTGCAAGGGAGCAAGCTAGCATTCTTTGTTGTAAAGAAGACTGCAGCCCTATTTGGCTTACAAAAGAGAGTAATCATCAGTGGGAAAGAATTTCAGAGGAAAAGAGATGTAATCTCTTTGGTGAACAATTGCTTACTTTATGTGGGGCCTTCGATATAGTCATTTGTAATGGCTTGACTAGATGGGCAAAGTCCGGTAATTTCACTTGCTATACTTACAATGGAGCAAGTGCAGTAGGTTATGTAATGTGCTTGCATGGATTGTGTGAGAAAATGGAAGAATTTTTTATTGGAGATTAGCTTTGGGATTTAAAATTAGATCACAAGCCAATTTATTTAAGTTTCTCTTGGACTGGAAAGAAGCAATTAGAGTAAAAAACAAAGTTTGTTCAACAAAATCTCCTCAAGGGCAGAATTCTTTTGACTCCAGAAAATTGTAATACCTTCAAACACTATAAGAAAAAAGGACATTGGTGAGGGGTGAAAAATGTCACCATTAGCTCATTGGTGACAGTCAAAAGAGCATTTGTCACCAAAAACTAAACGTCGCCAAAGGTGGCATCACCAAAATTATAGGTGTTGTAGTGACATACAAAGTCCATCACCAATAATGATTTATAATGACGGATAGCGACCATCACCATTTCATATGAGCAATGGTGATGGACCATAGCCTCCATCACCAAAAATTGAACGTCACCAAAGGTGGCATTGCCAAAAGTATAGGTGTTGTAGTGACATTCAAAGTTCGTCACCAATAATGATTTATAATGATAGATAGTGATCATCACCATTGCATATGAGCAATGGTGACAGACCATAGCCTCGGTCACCAAAAACTGAACATCACCAAAGGTGGCATTGCCAAAAGTATAGGTGTTATGGTGACATTTAAGGTCTATCACGAATATTGATTATAATGACAGATAGTGACCATCACCATTTCATATGAACAATAATGATTTATTGTAATGGATCTTTAATGGCCGTCACTATTGGTGCATATATATGGTGACGTTCATTGACCGTAACAAAAAGCTACATTGCTAGAAGTATAGGTGTTGTGGTGACATTCAAGGTCCATCACAAATAATGACTATAATAACGAACAATGACAATCACCATTTCATATCAACAACAATGATTTATGGTTACGGACCTTTGAGGGTCGTCACTATTGATGCGTATATATGGTGGCGTTCGTTGACCGTCACCATTTCATATTTTTGGTGAGAGTCAAAAAATGTCACCAAATCTCATTGGTGATGGTCAAAAGAGCCTCTGTCACCAAAAATTGATCATCGCCATTCCATATGGATGTCAAGGCACGATGGAATCGAACCACCAACCTCCTGCTTGTAAAGCAGGTGCTCTTCCATTGAGCTAGCACCCTTTAAATAATTATATTTTTAAAAATTAGACCTTGAAACTTCATAAATTATAAATTCTACAACTTTCAATAAATTAAAGTCTCGGAAATATTTTACTAAAAAAGCAAAGAAACATCGAAGCTATAGGTCCCTACCTAATGGTTATTGAAGTTATGAAAATTGGGTGGAGGGAAAAATAGTTATGTATAAGAGAATCAATATGTTCAGTTGAATACTCAATTAGAAGTGAAACTCTAAAGACATTTATAACCTATAAATGACCTATAACTATCAAATGCACCAAATATTGCAAAGGAAATGTCATAAGTGGATAGAATATGGAAGAAGAGGAGGCAGTGACTTGGAACCCTTGTACATCTTGGCATGCCTTAACACTTGGCACATCTTAGCTTGTTTGACATGTCTTCGTACTATCTGGCACATATTAGCATGCCCTAGCATTCCCTAACACACCTTGGTAGTCATGACCCTACAACTAGCATTACATTTTTCCATGACTTGGAACCTTACATTCACTAGAACACCTTGGCACTCCCTAGTTGTCATGCCCTCTGTTATCCTCCATAATGTCCCAGGCTGATGAGGAGATCAACGGAGGTAACCAAAAGCCAAGATTTTAGTTTGGTAGCTAGCCCTACCAAACTAGAGAGGGCTCTCTCTATGAAATCACGGCCAAGAGATGATTGGAATGTGAAGGATTTTAGGCTAAATAGCTAGGCTCAGGTCGGTTTTTGGAAAATTTAGGGACTTGGAACTCTATCCGTTGGTGTCTTGTCTGGCAGGGACTTTGTCAAGGAGGCAAGGACTTGGAACTCTGTCTAGGATAAAGCACCTAACATGTATGAAAAAATCTCCCTAGAATAGAGTACCTCCTACCTAGAAGAGTGTCCCCTGCTCAAAATATAGAACCCTTCTCTACTGTGCATTTTTATTAAAGATAAATCTATGCATAAAATAGTACTAAGAAAAACACCTAAATTAAGAAAATTGAGCATCTAAGTCAAACTATAAAAGTATAATAAATATGGCTCTATATAAGTTTTGGAAACACTAGACAAGCATGCTTTCATACAACAACAATAATATTCCTAAAATCGATGTGATTATTTCATCATTTCTATACCCTCATAGCAAACTAGAATCTATAGCATGTACCTCAAGGCTATATGAATCTGCTAAAGGTGTAGATTGAAAGAATCTACTGAGAGGAAGTACAATTGAAGGAGAAACACCTTCAAAACAATAGATAAAGTCTACCATGAATTCAACCCATTTTCACACAAACCAAGGCTGATACTGGGTACACTTCGCCACTGAATGGAAACTGCAATGTATTGTAGTGTTGCTAAAGAAAAAACACCTTTAGTGCAACATAGATAAAACTCTAACAGATATTGTCATTATGGCCTCGGTTGTCAATGATCTCACCAATATAGGTAACAACTTCGATAATTGAAAAACCAAAAGGTGAGATGCATAGATCATTTGAAATGACAAATTTGGGCATACATTATTATTGTTTAGGAGTGTTAGTATAGAAAATGCAAGATATCCTGTTGCGCCTTTATGTCACAGACCAAGGATGTGAAGAAATACATAAAATATTAAATAGCATGGTATAAGTCGATTGCAGGTTCTTTTGAAACAAGAATGGAATTCTCCTTGTGTGGGTTCTAATCTAGTGGGTATAACTTTAAATAAGAAACTGATAGTTATGGTGTTGAAATTGTCTCACAATTCATGAAAATTCTGAAATTTGTTCACTAGAAAGAAGCAAAGCGAGTCGTCAAGTTTACGGAAGGGAACACCCTATTCGCAGGAAGATAACTTGAAATTAGTCGGCCATATTATTTCTTATCTTCTTGTACGTGTGTGATTTGAAAAGATAACCACATCCAAAGACTCAATAACAACTCTGGTAAAGTTTATAAATGTAAAGCACTTCTGAGAAAACCCATCGCTTAATGACAATTGAGCGAGGAATATGTCGAAGGATTCAATCTTGTACTCAGTCATAAAAAGGAAGTTGGGGTATCCAGCATCTTGTCAACAAACTGACTCCAACCATAATGTGAAAGGCATGTTAATTGTGAAACCTCTTTCCCACTTTGTAGTATTGTTCCCTCTTGAATTCCAATAGGTATCTAGCTACTTAGATCCACAAAACTCGTGCCAGGTAAACTCTGCATGATATAATTGTGACGTGCAAGCTTGACACATGCTCTAGTTTCCCTCTAAAATAGGGTAAGTCAAAATATTATGACATTCTTAACTGTAATTTGATCACACACTATTGAAGTATTGCATGGAATAAACAATATACTATCAATGCACTAATGAAGAACTCAAAATAAATTAATTTCTTATTGCTACAATAGTGGCTCTTTGGATTCTTGGATAAAGCACCTAACCTGCATGGGAAAAGCTTCCTAGAATAGAGTACCTCCTACCTAGATGTATGTCCCCTACTCAAAATATAGAACCCTTCTCTACTGTGCACTTTTCTTAAAGATAAATCTGTGCATAAAAAAAAACTAAGAAAAACACCTAAATTAAGAAAAGTGAGCATCTAAGTCAAACTATAAAAGCATACTAAATATGGTTGTATCTAAGTTTGGAAAACACTACAAAAACATGCTTCCATACAACAACCACAAGATGCCTAAACTCAATGCACTTCTTTCATCGCTGCTACAACCTCATAGGAAAACTATAATCTACAACATGTATCCCAAGCATGCATGAATCTACTAAAGGTGTATACTGAAAGGATCTACTAAGATGGAAGTATTGTTGAAGGAGAAACACCTTCAAAACAATAGATAGAATCTAATATGCATTCAACCCATCTGCACATAGGCCAAGGTTGCTACTGGGTACACTTCTCCCCTAAATGGAAACTGCAATGTATTGCTACTCTACTGAAGTAGAAACACTTTCAGAGAAACATGGATAAAACTATAACATATATTATCATTGTGGTATCGGTTGTAGAAGATCTCATCAATATAGGTAACAACTTCGATAATTGAAAAAAAAAAGGTGAGCTACATAGATCATTTGAAATGATATATTTGGGCATACTTTATTATTTTTTAGGAGTGTTAGTATAGAAAATGCAAGGTGGCTTGTTGCATCTTTATGTCACAGACCAAGGATGTGAATAAATACAGAAAATATTAAATAGAATGGTACAAGTCGATTGCAGGTTCTTTCGAAACAAGGATGGAGTTTTCCTTGTGTAGATTCTAATCTATTGGGTATAGATTTAAATAAGAAATTTATAGTTATGGGGTTGGAATTGTCTCACGATTCATGGAAAGTCCCAAATTTGTTCACTATAAATAAGTAGAGAGAGTCGTCAGGTTTATGAATGGGAACGCCCTATTCACAAGTAGATAACTTCAAATTAGTCGAGCATATTATTTCTCCTCTTCTTGTACGTGCGTGCTCTGAAAATCTAATCACCTCCAAAGACTCAAGAGAAACTCTGGTAAATTTTATAGGTGTGAAGCACTTCTGAGAAAACCCATCACTTAATGACAATTGAGCAAAGAATATGTCGAAGGATTCAATCTTGCACTCAGTCACAAAAAGGAAGTTGGGGTATCCGGCATCTTGCCAACAAACCAACTTCGACCATAATGTGAAATCTACGTTAACTGTGAAACCTCTTTCCCACTTTGTAGTATTGTTGCCTCTTGAATTCCAATAGGTATCTTGCTGCTTAGATACTCAAAACTTGTCCTAGGTAAACTTTGCATGATACAATTGTGACGTGCAAGCTTGACACACACTCCAGTTTCCCTCTAAAAGAGGGCAAGTCAAAATATTATGACACGATTAACTATAATTTGATCATGCACTGTTGAGGTATTCTATGGAATAAACAATATACTATGAATGCACTAATGAAGAACTCAAAATAAACGAATTTCTTGTTGCTATAATAGCACCACTCTTTGGATTCTCTAAGGAGCCACTAATTTATACACATTTGGAATCTTTACTTGTTCTACAAAAAGATTAAGAAATGGTAGTGATCACTCTTTGCCCTCCCATGGAAGGTCTATACAGAGTCAACAATAAATTGATTTAAAAGTGAGGTATATCCCTGACAAATAGGAGTCCGACTCTTCAACTCTAATTTAGTTGCAAGGAAATATTCAGCTATAAATTTTTGAACTTCTACAGTGTAAATTTCTAGATAAATGGCTAGCGTAAATTTATCCATTGTCCACATATCCCAAAAAACCATGTATGGCTGGACTCTGGTTATGTGTAAGAGAGGGGAGATCACATAAGTAATCCATTATCAAAAGAAAAAATTTAAGCACAACATTCCATGGAGAATGTTTTTAAAATTTTATTACATACCTTAGAAAGTTTGAATGGACATAACTGAAGCTTCCCTCTCCTTCCACACTTCATTAAATATTCCCCTTTTCCAATGTAGATGTGGCCTGCAGAATCACAATCAGCAAATAGAATATGAAAAGTAACTTTAATGAATTAAAGTAGCTTTGTTATACCTCAAGAAAATGGACTATGAGAAATTAGATTCATTCTCTACAAAAGATGATATAGCAAGATCTAATTACATTTTTAACTGAAACAAAGGTAAATTGGATTCATGATCTGCAATAGATGATATAATGAGATCTAATGACATTTTCAACTCAAACAAAGGTAAGTTGAGTAAGCTCAAGCTCCAAAATGATGGCATCCAACTTTTGAGTGGCAGTTACTATATATATCTAGCTAGAGGCTATAACATAAAGATATTTGTTATATGTGAAGATAAAAAATTGAAAGGAATGTGAAATTTTGACCATCATCTATAAGTTCCTTTCAAGGACTAGATCAAACAATAACATTGTTATCAAGATAATCAACTCACCCATGCTAGTACGCTTCTAGTAGTTTCATGATAAAACTCAAACTCAATAAACTTCAAACAACATAAATTAACCAACAATATGTCTGAGGTTAGTTACCTAAGGATTATATCATACTAAATTACCTTTTGCATCTAACATTGAAAGTGAATATTAAAGAAATGAAGACAATTCAGTGATTATGATGGATGCATGTGATGAAATAAAATAAAAAAAGACCTTTCTTCTTGCTACTGATGAGCCTTCTAGGGAATTCGTGGATGAAGTTGATCCTGATCTGCTTTCTGAAATCAAAGAGACACTTTCTAGCTACTCTGATTTGACGGACAACAACTGTAATGCTTATGAAAATGAATATGGAAAGAAATAAGCATCGATGAACCTAGTCTTGAAGAAGGTGTCTCAAAGTCTAATATGGATAGTATTTTAAATTTCTACAGCTAGCAGAGGGTTTTCCTAGTTGGGTTCCCTAAAAAATTTGGTTTTTTTTGCTATAGTGTGACTGTATTTTATTTTTGTTCTATTCCACTACAAATTGGTAGAGATATTTTTTATCTTCGTGCAACAATTAGTTTCAGATTTATTCATTCAAGCAGTAACAGGATTTCAAGGAAATTCTACACAAGGGACAATTAATCTATATTTTCACTTATATCTTTTGCAAGTAAAATTCACAACTAAATTTTCATCCAAAGTGTTTAGGTTACTAGCAAGTGGTACCACAACATATCTCAACATTGCAAGGCATAAATCATACCATTCAATAAGGTTGCGACTTAAGATACAAAAATCTTCCCAAGCTATGCAAGCAAGAAAACTGCTGATTTTTAGTTCTAATATATCCAACCAGAACAAAATTATGCCATTTTCAACACCCTCTAGTCTAAGTTATTCCTGGCCTCATTCAACTCAATTAAGAATATGTTAATGTCATTGAGATTTTTTCTTCAATTCATTCTTCTAAGTTATATATTTATGCAACCTAATATATCATTTATGTTAAGTGATTATTCATTCAAAATTATTTAGTCCATCTAGCACATCTACCTAATTTTCTGATCAGTTTCTGGGTAGACTTTATCAAACATTTGTAGCAGAAAATAGAAGACTATTTTAGTACCTAGTGTTATAAAACTCTAATCTGGGAAAAGTATTTTGGGTTGTTTCCCTAAAAATATTTACAATATTTTCAATCCCAAAGCCATTTCATGGAGAAATTTAGTATCATTTTTGGAAAATTTGAATGCAACTAAAAGAAATTCTTCCCGTTTGCTCAAAAGATTCCAGCACCAAATATGAGTGAATTCATGGAACTTAAGATTTGGAAATAATTAAATTTCACTTCACTTCTCCAAGACCATATATGTGTGAATTCACAAAACCTGAGATTTGGATTCTTGAAACACTTAAATTTCACCTCATTTATTAGGATTGGAAGTTCCCTGAGATGCAAAAATATAGCATTAAGGATCTACTTTGCTTGTTTAAGGACAATCTTTAGTTTATAAATAGTGATACAAGAATCCTTGTATACATGCCTGACACAGTTCTTTGGTCACAACTAATGAAACTAAACTCCATCAATACATAACAGACAAGGTAGAATGTGAGAGAGCATCTACTTTTCAACATATACTGTGACAAAAATAAACATCTATACAGTCATATGAAGTCTTCACCACACCAATAAAGGAATTAAAAACCAAAACAAAAATAGGAACAAGCTTGGATTGTTATGGTTACTCTAACAAAATTTTAAATAGGATAAATATGCTAATATGGCAAATAGTGTAGTTGATTATGATTTATTGAGCCCAAGGGGTTAGCCCAACCGAATATCATTAATGTTACTAGGTATTTGGCTAGTTCTGTGCTTGTAGGTGCCCTATTCAAAATCCCTGGGGTCAGGTGTACTAGCCAATGCAAATGGGTTTACCAAGGATGCCATCCATGAATGTGGGGAAACATCCATTAGGATTCCCCAAAGAGTTTTTCTTGGAAAGAATAAAGATAGTATTTCCTAAAGAGAAATTTTGAGATGCATACAGTGTACACCCAGTAAAATCAACTCTATAGAGAAAAACCATAAAATAAGGAAAAATATAGATTCTTTTACCTATGTTCCCTTGTGAGTGTGCGCTTCATGTGAGATTTTACCATGGAGATCACCTTCTCCTTTGCACCTTCAACTTTGCAGACTCCATTTTCATGAGGTTTACTAAATGAAGTGCCATTGTTTAGCTGATGATGTAAACTGTTACTTCTTTCAGATAATCTTATACCCAATATCTCATTAGAAACACTAGGTGTTGGCAGCCTATTATTTCCAACATCCCTACATGAGATCTCCTCTGTTATCCTTTTTGGATTTTCCAAATAGTTAGTAGTTGCAGGAATGTGTCTATCTTGACTATAGCTAGTTCTTGATCGTACATGAGCAGTTAAGATGCTTTCACTCACAAAAATTGACCTTGCATTGCCAATTAATTCATATATATCATTTTTTTATGACCAGAAGATGATCCCTGCCAATGTCTTCCATCTTTATGAGAATTATCTGGACCTATATTATCTTCTCTTGATGTTAGAGTACGTTCCATCATTGCCCACACTTGATCAACATCAGATTTAACTGTATAATTTTCCATCTCTAAAACAAGGGCTAAATTACTTCTCTGAGCTGATTCATGAAAGAGAAGCAACCTGTTGTTGGTGTTATTGGGAAAACTAGTGTCCATTCGGAGCTGCTAGTCCCACTAAGACGGGTAGCTATCTTAAAAACAAGCAAACTAAAGTTACTTGTGTTTTCCTTTATGAGAGATAGATGAGAGAGAAGTAAAGAGCACCAACCTTAGTCTTTCACTTGTCTCCTTGTTTCTTTCCTCCCTCCTTTGACAGAGCTTTGCCACTCCTTCCTCACTTGTCCCGCTTCAAAGAACACCTGTAGAGTCAAAGCAGCATAATACCATCAAAGCATAGAGATCTATAACCATAAACAATGTAGAATCAGATGTACATTAACCATACAAATGCATACACAAATACAAGATTCAGAAATATACAAGTATATGGAGGAAAACTCAAATAGCTTTATTGATAGAAGTAGTAGAAGAGAGGATTACAACCTAGCTTTATAATCCAGTGCCATCCTCCCAGCATGAAATCCCTCTTCACCTCATGAAAAGCTAGATCACCCAACAATACAATGTCCCAAAGAGAAACCAACAACACTTCCTTACAAATTACAAAATTCCAGCCTTTGGATCTCTAGGATGAGGCATCCATATATAGATATTTGCATGTGGGTGAGTCAGCTTCTGGGATTCTAATTAGTGTCATTTCACTGATAGTTCTTGGTTCCACTTGGAGATTTCATGATCTCTTACTCATCCCTGGGCGAATTCAAAGAGGCAAGTGTCAAATGAGCAGTTTCTAGAAGATTCTCTGGGTTTCCACCTAGCAAACTGCCTCTGCCATTTGTCTACTCTCTCTCATCGCACCCTACAAAAGGGCTTTTCAGTATGCATCGCACCCTTTGCATGTGACAGGTGAGATGCATCACACCCTCAGCATGGAGTAGTCTATATGGTCTAGTTTTGACCAATTGTGAGCATTTTTTCAGGGAGAACTTTTTGGAAATGATGTAGTCAGTTGACCTTGTTTCTTTAGGGTATGAAACAACACTTTTAGGGGTTTAGAAGCCCTTGTTTTATGGACATATGTGATTGGGGTTGTAGTGCCCAAATATGTCTATAACAGTTGCCCCATAAAGCATGAGGTCATAAATCTTCTGATGTCGAGTGAAATGCTTTATCATGAGGATCCGAGGTTTTTTGAACTAGAAGGTGACCTGTAATAAGATACAATACAATACATTATCTTCATAATATTTTTATGATCTAGCTAAGGCGTGCATTCCCATGCTCAGCTTTATAAATCCATTTTCATGTACATAGGACAGACAACCGTCTGTGTGGTAGATTGATGATTCTGGTAGAGCCATCATCCCTTGGCTTGGATGATTATCTGTGCAGCTATGATGTACATTTGATGTCTTTATTTTCCTGAATATATCGCAACCCGGATGGACGAAACTAGATCCGGGTTCTTCAAACTCATTCAATCTTCGCCCAGAGTACAATTCAATCCAAGTGAAAAGATGTTCTGGTTTTGAACGTGGAAAGACATCGCCTGATTACCAACCAATGATGTAAGCTATTAACAGGCATGAGAGAAATCATTGATAATGATAATGACCCTCAAGGTACTGCAGTACAATTCACATGGTGTGAATACATGAATCGATGTCAAACACCATGTAAAATCTTTTGGTCGAAGGCCATTGATGTAAACCTGTCGCCGAAAGTGAGAAACTTGCCATTGAGGCATGCAAGCTTCAAAGTACTAAAAGGGTTGTTCCCAAGTCAACTTCTTGGATAATGAGCTGATGTTGACAAGAAGTGACCCATCGTAAAAGGGCCTTAATGAATCCCACATCTACGACACGGAATGGAGCAAATGATTTTGTGGAGGTGAAAAAGATCTAATGATACAAGGTTCAGGGTGGTGGTCATGAAAAATGGAGAGTGAAGGTATTGCAGTGGATGAGGCATAAGATGGGTTGGTGAATTCTCTAAGCGACTTCTCTTGAACATATCGGTGACACTAAAAATGTATCAGTAGCGTTAACCCCAAAAATGGATGGTACTGAGGACCAATGGTGATATGATCATGAACGGAATAACCCAACCCAACTCAATCATGGTGATGGAGTGAAAGTGTCATGTTCAAGAGCGACCTGCTACCAATGAAGTTCTTCAAGTTTTCTTCCCAATTTTTCCCCAGTCATTGCTGACCAGTACCTCTTTATTTTTGTCAAGCTTGAGGAGGATAACATATGCTTGTTCTATAATTTTCCCTTCGGGCAAACCTGTTGCTATGTTTTAGTGAGCCTAGCGACAGTGAAACTCGCTCTTGTCTGTAATGGACAAGTTTGTCGCTATTGTTTTAATGAGTTTAACGACAAAGATAACTCAGTCCTTTTCAGTTTTAGAGAGTTTGAAAAGAGATGGAAAGGAAACTCCAGTAATCCTTTTTCATAGTATAATCCCTTAAGTCTGAAAAAGTATAAAATAATACGAAAGGGATGACTTTTCCGATCACTTTAACGAGCCGAAAAAGACAAGCGCTCGATCTTTTTGTGTAATGATCCCTCAGGTCCAAAAAGATTAAAATATAGAGGAGGGATGGCACTTCCAATCACTTTAACGAGCTGGAGAGGCCAATTGCTCGGCAATCTTTTTATATTTTACGAGTCTAAAAAGAGCTTAAAAGAGACTCGTCTTTGAGGAACAAGTGATATTTTCGGGTAGCAGCTGGTTCCAGGTAAGGTTTGGAACTTTTCAATCACGGCAGTGTAAAGAAGGTGGCTAACAGAATCACTCGTCACAGTTGTTCCTCAAAAGGGTAAACAATCAAGTGGAGGCATATGATCGGCTAAAAAGTGGAGGTGATGGTAAGAACACAACCAAGGCTCAAAAGCTGATAGCGATGCGATCACAAAGGTTATTTACCGAAGATGGGTTCATTTTTTAATGAGCTTGAACTTTGGGGGAACATATGCTCATAGCTAGGTTTATTTTTTAACGAGCTTGAACTTTGCGGAAACATTGCTTGTGCCAGTCGTATAATAAGGATGTCTCTCATTAGTAGGTTCATTTTTTAGGGAGCTTGCCCCATGCACAACTTTGCTCTGGAGCCTTTTGTATGCAAGCTAGGAACGACCAACTACTATCCTAGGAGTTAAAGAACTACTGAGGTTAGGTAGGATAGCTTCTTGACGGGAAACCTTTCCTTTACTTTGCTGGTGCCATTTGGCCCTTGCAAAGGTGAATGGTTGATCAGACCAATCACCTAACTTAAGCAGTTGAAGTTAGTAAAAAACTACGGGGTTAGAGTTACGCTGGTCACTTTTCACTTGTGTACAAAAGGTTTGCATGCCCCTAGGTATAAAGAGAAGTAGAGTTTCCAGGTTACCATATGGAAGTTCTTGCATTAAAGCAAGGTTGTTTCATCCACATTTGCAGACAAAACACTTCCTTGGCTCTATCCATCGAAATAGACAAAGGTGAATGGTGGGAGCTTCCACTCACATAACCTTTGACGAGGGAATCCTTTTCCAGTCTAATCCCATTTTCCTAAACGGACGGGTGTGTCAGACTAGTCATATATCCTACGTGGAAACCTACCTTATATCTAGGGTTTTCCTACCGAAGCAAACTAGGGCGCATGCCCCTTGGGTTTAGTCACATTCACCGAATCACTCACGCTCATCAGGTGGATGGACTGGAGGTTGATGAGACATTCCTTGTGCAAAAAGACCAGTTAGGGATGGCATTTGACTAGTAGCCGTGTTTGAACCAGGGAATGAAAGCTGGTCAACAAGCTGGACCATTCTGCCTTCATACGGGAAACACATCACTCGAAAGAGTGAGGAAACAATAGCTCCCATGCTGTAAATGTAGTCATGCCCAAGGAGTAGATTGTAATCTAGAGGCCCTTAGACTACCATTATGTTTAGATGAACGATTTTCCTTCTCAAAGTTATAGGCAAATTTGGAAGGATCCCTAAAGGTCGACTGGTTCCTTTGTTGAAGCCTGACAGATTTCGAATCTCAGGCAGAAGCAATGGTGAACCAAGCACTTTCCAAGCAGTTGAGGAAAGGATACTCATGGAAGCCCCTTCATCTATGATAGTACCAGCCATGATCATTCTGTAAGCTTGCACTATGATTCAGAATGGTACATTAGATGGTAGGTGGGGTCTCCCTAGTAGATTCCAATCGAAGGAAACGACTAAATTGCTTGGAGGAGGGACCGAATAAACGACCAGATGAATCTCTGATGAACTTCCTTCATGCGGTAAAGGAACGGGTATATTGCCCCCATGTTTATCAAATTCTGTGTTAACAAAAAGAATTTGAATGGAGTCATTCTCATTCTCTTTGATGACTGTATCATCTGAAGGTGGACCTTTTGAAGACAAGACTGGGTCGACTATCGTCTTGACTTGTTGGCTTTGGTCCGATGTGGACTCAGAGGGTTTATCTTCAATGATAGGTGCTTCGACCAACAACAAAGTTGTGTCAGTTGGATTTTCAACTACCGATGGACTCGGCAAGAGTTTCTTGTATCTAGGAGGAAGTCGCTGCAGTGAAGCAAGACAGTTATCTAAGACTCTTTTAGCTTTGTCCAGGAAAGGATAACGGTGGAGGGCATGATCACCTTCACACAGTCTACAAGGAAATTTAGATCTTCCTTTCTATCCATTGACTTCGTTTTCACTAGTTGATGGTGTGCTCTCAACATGATCGTCAGAGGTTGAAGACAACGAATTGTGCAAGCAGGGAGACCAGTCTCTTAAGATCCGTGGGATGCAAGGACAATCTCGATGATAGTGGTCTCCTTTGAAAATGGCACATGAAGATTTAGGTTTGGATGGTGCAGTGTGTGGGTTTTCGCCAGATGATGCATGATTGCCCCCTTTCGTCGTTGGCTTCTTCTTCTTCTTCTCCTTCCCTTTCTTCTTCTTCTTAGTTACTTGGTTTTTAGTGTTACTAGCTTCACCAAGCGAAGAGGAAGAAGGAGAGGGAGAAACAAATGAAGTAGAAGGTGGGGGAGCGACTTCAGTATCATCTGGTTGCTGATTTGATTGCTGAGGAATTACGGTGTTTTGAATGACAGAGGTCAAGAAAAGCCATACTGGCAGGCCAATTGTGAGTCCTAGAAGGGATAATGTAGCCATGTGTGGAGCACCAACATCTCCCTAAGAAGAGAAAGGACTAGGATTCTTCCCAAGCGGAAATCCTTGATTGGTGGACTCCATTTTCTCAACCTAAGACCAACGAGGGAATAGTGATGTTATTCTGATTAAAATAAATTTTATGACACTTTGCCACAACTTGCTTTTTCAATTTTTAAGAGTCGAGAAAAAGCTAAAGATGACTCTAGTCACCTTCAATTTTTAATGAGCCTAAAGTGCCAAGTGCTCAGAAGGACCTTTTCTTTTAAGGAATATGAAAACGAACGAAAGTGACTACTCTAGAAATCTAGATAGAGGGATTACCAAACCAATCGCAAAACTGCAGAATAATTTTTACGTACGGCAGTCAATCTTCCCGAATGTTATGTTCAGTGCATTGCGATCGATAGGGCGGCAGACATGGCTTCCTAAGGATAAAGGATATAGCCTATTATGGTCTCCAAATATATACTCGACAGTATGTGGTAGCACAAGTCCGTACTGGCACTTGTCGTATCAAAGAGGAAGAATCACCCAACCTACGATGAAAACGATAGTTACCAGGCTTTACGACGTCGGAATACGTCTCTAGCCTAGACTTCTAGATATTGTGCGTTAGGTTCCAAAGCATTTTTATGTTCATTGAGGTTTATTTGACAGTTGATCTTTCTTAATAAGTTCACCTTTAAGGTTCACCACGTGATGTAGATATACAATTCCTAAATATGCAATCTAAGATGATAAACAGTCGTTTACTTTCTTTTAGCAATGAAAATCCTAGCTACTAAGGAAAGAGAAGTAAAATTCTTTCAACATAGAGTAGAGAGCACACACTAAGATGCACTGTCCTAAATCAATTTCCGCATGCAGTCTAAATGCAAATGCACATGCATGTATTTTTTTTTCAGTTTCTTTAATGTGAGGATGACAAAAGAAAACTAAGTATAGATCTGAACTATCTTCCCTCAAAGCGACACTTTAGCAATTTCTTTTCAAAAACAAAAGGAAGATTTAGACGCCACTTTCAATTTCTACTTGAAAACTGCTTTCGACACTTCAAAGAATTGATGATTCAAATCAAATACAATGGAAAAAGTGTAATTGACTATCTAAAAGAGGAATACTTTACGACACTCTTTTCTTTGATTGAAAACGACACTTGCGACACTTTCAAATCAAAAGACGACAGTTCGATTAAGCTACTGATTGCAAAGGAGAATTGTAAATGATCAAAAATACATAAAAAACATTCACAATTCCTTATCAATGGAGGCTAAATAATGCAAAGGAAGAGAGTTTCAACAGTGATATACTGATCATAGACAGCAAAACTACTGAATAGAGCTAAAAACAATGAAGGAAAAACCAAAATCTGGAGGCAGAAACAGTCTCATTCAATCATCACACCTGTAACACAGGGAAATAGGGATGCATCTCACCTGCAACACATGGGAGGTGCGATGCATCCAGGTTGCCAATGAGAGACAGTGCGATGGTCCAGGGACGAGACTGAGCTTGGTTTTCACTCATAGTTTGTAGCTAAGTTCAGGGATTTAGGCTGAGCTAATGATAGACAGTAAACACAAAGTATAGGGGCTGATCTAATGAGGTTATTTGAGCTACCACCAGGGCATTTAGGATGTTTGCAAGTCAAATGTTCAGTTCATAAACTAACCCGGAGATTGACTGAATCAGCGTTGATCTACTTTGCAGTTGCATAGCAAAAGCAGGTTGAAGGCTAGCTGGATTAACTTCAGGCTCCGTCTGTAATTTATAAAGCAAACAATAGTGACTAACAATCAAACTATTCACTCCCCAGCGGAGTCGCCATTTTGTTATCGGGAAAACTAGTGTCCATTCGGAGCTGCTAATCCCACTAAGACGGGTAGCTATCTTAGAAACAAACAAACTAACGTTACTTGTGTTTTCCTTTATGAGAGATAGATGAGAGAGAAGCAGAGAGCACCAACCTTAGTCTTTCACTTGTCTCCTTGCTTGTTTCCTCCCTCCTTTGACAGAGCTTCGCCACTCCTTCCTCACTTGTCCCGCTTCAAATAACACCTGTAGAGTCAAAGAAGCATAATATCATCAAAGCATAGAGATCTATAACCATAAACAATGTAGAATCAGATGTACATTAACCATACAAATGCATACACAAATACAAGATTCAGAAATATACAAGTATATGGAGGAAAACTCAAATAGTTTTATTGATAGAAGTAGTAGAAGAGAGGATTACAACCCAGCTATCTGATCTAGCACCATCCTCCCAGCATGAAAGCCCTCTTCACCTCATGGAAAGCTAGATCACCTAACAATACAATGTCTCAAAGAGAAACCAACAACAATTCCTTAAAAATTACAAAATTCCAGCCTTTGGATCTCTAGGATGAGGGATCCATATATAGATATTTGCAGGTGGGTGAGTCAGCTTCTAGGATTTTTTTTAGCGTCATTTCACTGATAGTTCTTGGTTCCACTTGGAGATTTCATGATCTCTTACTCATCCCTAGGTGAATTCAGAGAGGCAAGTGTCAAATGAGCAATTTTTAGAAGATTCTTTGGGTTTCCACCTAGCAAACTGCCTCTGCCATTTGTCTTCTCTCGCTCATCACACCCTACAGAAGGGCTTTTCAGTATGCATCGCACCCTTTGCATGTGACAGGTGAGATGCATCGCACCCTCAGCATGGAGCAGTCTGTATGGTCCAGTTTTGACCAGTTCTGAGCAGTTTTTCAGGGAGAACTTATGGGAAATTATGTAATCAACTGGCCTTGTAACTTTAGGGTATGAAACAACACTTTTAGGGGTTTAGAAGCCCTTGGTTTATGGACATATGTGATTGGGGTTGCAGTGCCCAAATATGTCTATAACAGTTGGGTGTGGGTTGTACAATTGCATCAGTCCCATCTCTAGCCCCAAATCTGTCAAGGGAAGAGCTAGGTGAAAACTGCTAAAATCCTTTTCCTGGTACAGAACAATTGTCATGTAAAGCCTGTACACGCTTCTAAAGTATGTACTGACCTGAGAGATTTTTTGTCTGTACAATGGATACTTGGGATGTAGTCCTAGATACTTCGGTTTGCCTAAGTGAAGCCCTTGTTGCATCTGGCAATCTAGGAGATGGATTTGGAGTGCTTCGTCACAAAATCCTTATGTGAATTGTTCTTACATGAGGTTGTCTTGTCTCTGTGAGAGGAGCGAAAGAAGAAGAAGGTGGTGATAAATTGAGCTCTAAGTTTATTCTTTTTACAACCATCCCAACTAGAGCATCTTCCACAAATCCTCTGATTCCTAAGCTTCATCCCCATTTTCAAAATCAAGCACAAAATCGTCAACATCTTCATCATGTGTGTTGGACTATCCAAGCATAGGTGTTTGATAACCTTGACAATACCAATCTCCTTCAAGGATAGCCCTTCCAAGGACAACACAATATGTATGATATGTTGAATCATAGTGATCACACAATAATAAAAAATCATCATCACTGGCCTCATCACAATCTAAGAAAACTATATTTACATAGGGATCAAGAAATCCCATTACTTCTTCTTCTTATTGTTGATATACCTACCAAACAGAACCAAATGATATAAGAAATCGTCCTTCAAATGCAGAACCAACTGCTTAAACTTTAACCCTACGTATGCAATTAAATAATCATGCTTTGTAGGAAAGATAGTAAGATAAAGGCAAGGAAATATCTTTAAGAAATCCAACAAGGTATTGCAGTTAGAAACTGATATCACCAAATTGTAAATCACCAACAAACACAATGATTGATAGAATAAAAGGATGAAATAAAATGAACTAGACCCAGGGGAACTCAAATGTATATGTCTTTAAACATGAACTTATAAATTCAAAGAACCCTGATAAATAAATATTATTACTGCAAATAGAACATAAACTACTCCAAATAGTTATTGGGAAAATAACTAAATTCTAGCATTTGAACAAGGGCATAAACATGTTGTCAAATGGAAAAGTTGAAAGAAGTTAAAAACATCGGGGGCATGTTGCAAATCCAATTCCTATCATTGAAATCAAGAAAACTACCATTGGAATATCAGGCTTGGATCCACTTCTCTATTGAATCTATTCATCTACTTGTCTACTCAATCTATTATAATTGCACCAAATGGTGCCACATGATAAATAAATTGTAACTTCAACAGATATTTTCAAACAAAGGCTATTTGCTGGACATTGGAATGAGTGATGTAGGAGCATCCCCAGTCCATTAGTGTTCTTGCATCACCAAAAACGTGTTTAAATTCCATCATCTCGTTCATGTTTAATCATCAATTTGTGCTTGTGAGACTTACATGAGCCCACAAGAGATCACTCTTAGCTTCACCGACTCCCACTTTAAACATGACATTTTTAAAAATAGCTAGCAGGAAAGGCAAGATACAGTGTACTTAGTTTATTCGCCCATTAAACTAGAATCACAATAAAAACAAGAGGAGTTGAGATGACAGATTGTTGCTACTGGAGAAATAAGACAAAAACAAAGAGATGTTGAATTAACAGAAATACAACAGGGTGCAATGGCATGGCATCACAGATCTTGCTATTTCCAGAAACATCTTGCTGTATGATGAAACATAAATCAACTCCAGCAATAATTAAGACATTCATTGCAAAGGAGGAGAGCACTGAGAAAGAAATTTTAACATAGACCAAAAATCACTAGGCTAAAGTGGAAGAATTCGTTGAGGAAAACAAATTAAGAGAAGCAATAGACTCTCTCGAGAAGAAGGCAGTGACTTCCACAAATGTAATTGAGCACAATAATTGGGAAAGAAGATCCTTGGAGTAGTTGAGGCATATCACTAGGCAATTGAGGAATATCACTCCACTAAAAATGAAGGAGATTATTAAGGAATAATCACTAAACAACAAGAAGGGTAAATTCCTAGAAAGAGAACTAGCATGGAATATGTGCCTAAACAAGAAACTGTGCAACCCATTGTTGTGTGAGAAATAAAGTATTTATTTTTATTCATCCTTTCTTAATCTTGTGCATGAGGATCAATTTCTGTTGCAAAGTGAATGTAATTGAGTAGCATCACTGTTATTTCACCGATTTACTTGAATGTTATAATACAAGTTCAGTGATAAAATCCTCATGTGGAATTGTTTGGCTTCTGTTTAGTGATGTACATTAATTGTGATTGACACCATCCACTGAGATGGGTAGTAAATTTTATTTCTTATATACTTACAGCATATTAGTATGAATTTGTGCAAGTTTTGCGTTTTAAGAAGGAATAACCTGCAGTGACGCAAATCCAACAAAGGAGGGAGAAAAAAATTTAGGCATTTCTTGTCTGTCAGGCAAAACCCAGCAGCACTAGGGTTTGTAGGGTTTGTTTGATTTTGGGAATGGGAGGGTTTAAGTTCATTGTATGTCTGCTTCTTCTTATTGATCTATGTTACTCCGTATTGGTTGAATAGAAGCCCCTTATTTTAACTTATCACAATGGTCCCCTGCTCACCAATAGTCCTACTGTGGTTGTTCATCTGATTTAGTATGGAAAATTTAGCCCTGCTCAGCATTCCATTGTGGCAAATTTTGTTTAGTCCTTGAAAGCCAGCAAGACTCTAGAGCCCTCTTTGTACAACTAGTGGAAAAGCACTCAGAGATACTGTGGTCAATCCAACAAGGCCATAGCGATGGCAAATACAAGGCTAAGAAAGCAGAAGTCAGATGTTGGTTATTCCCTCGGCATATCTCTGAAGCGAAGCCAAATTATAGCTCTGGTGCAAGGGGCAATTGCTTCCAAAGCTCTGCTGGAGAATGGAAATTCCGTGTATTTGGTACTCATGTCTGATGATGTTACTATAGAGGGCTTTTGTATTCTCCACAACTGCAATTGAGCACAATCATTGGGCAAGAAGATCCTTGGATCAGTTGAGGCATATCACTAGGCAATTGAGGAAGATCACTCCACTAAAAATGAAGGAGATTGTTAAGGAATAATCACCGAGCAGCAGGAAGGGTAAACTCCTAGAAAGAGAACTAGCATCGAATCTCTACCTTAACAAGAAACCATGCAACCCATTGTTCTTTGAGAAATAGAGTATTTCTTTTTATTTATCCTTTCTTAATCTTGTTGATGAGGATCAATTTCTGCTGTAGAGTGAATGTAATTGAGTATCATCATTATTATTTCACTAATTTACTTGAATGTTATAATACAAGTTTAATGATAAAATTATCATGTGAAATTATTTGGCTTCTGTTTAGTGAAGTACATTGACTGTGATTGACACCATCCACTGAGATGGGTAGTAAATTTTATTTCTTATCTACCTTCAGCAGATTGGTGTGCATCTGTTCAAGTTTTACATTTTCCACCACCCATCAATTGGTATTAAAGCAGGAAGAACCTGCAGTGAGGCAAATCCAACAAAGCATATTTTTTTCTCCCTCCTTTGTTGCAAATCCAACAAAGGAGATTTAGGGGAGAGAAGCAACTCCAGGATGAGAACTGGTAAGATGATGTCCAGAAGCTAGTTGTGAAAAGAGAAAAAACATGGTATGTGGAGGAGTGGATGTGAATTGGAGAAGCATATATCAAAGAAATGCAAACATTACGGAGATGTTGAGAACAATTACTACAACATTGAAACCATAGAAATAGCCCAACTGAGAAAAATTATAGCCAAAGTAAATGATGGAAGTGAACATGAAGGGAAACAAGGAACCCTGAGAGAAGAACTAGAGGACTCTCTTTTAAAATAAAAATGTGATAGAAAACTTCAGGCTGCTAACTCCATTGTCTATCTAGTGAAAGATCAGTTGTTTATATAGATAGTCTGGAAAGGCCCATCAATATATATATATACCATTGCGAGAGAGATTAAAGACTAGAAATTAGAAGCTGGACATAAGAACATCAATTGGAGCCCTATGAAGTTGGTGGGTTAATTTAGCAGCCTTCATCAGAAAATTTCTTCCACATTATAGGTCAGCGCCATGGAAGGTGGAATAAAACAAAAATAACCCGAGACATATGAGGATCATTATTTGAAGGAACGATTATCTACTAACACTATGGGATCATTAGTTATGGATCTAAAAAATCTATGTTCTAACCAATTTTACAGCTCTCTTTCACTTTCTTGTTCTTGTCCATAAGTTTTTGCACAGCACCACCAAGGCACTTCTTCAGATTATTCACCAAGTATTAAGTGTTTTTTTTTATATTGTCAAAAGAGCTATCATGTCTTGTTCGAAGCATAGACTTGACAAACAATAATGTGAAGACAAGAAGTGCATCATGTTGTTTTGTCTGTACTTATCATTCAGGAACAACTACAGGTATGGGAGGAAGATTTATAAAAAAAAAGGCAGTGAAATTACTCACTATCCTTTGCAAAAAATAATCTTCAATTTAGCAATTTCTTAGGTCAAATATAATAAAGGCCATCAATTATACTCATGAAGAGATTATATTTCAAGGGACAGGTCTGGGAGGAAGATTTAAAAAAAAAAAAGAGGCACTGAAATTACTCACTATTCTTTACAAAAATTAATCTTCAATTTAGCAACTTCTTAGCTCCAATATAGTAAAGGCCATCAATTATACTCATGAAGAGATTATATTTCAGGTATGCTTATGGACAGTAAGACAATATGCCTGCATACCCTTATGTGTGGTCTATTGTCAAACAAAGATCTTACTAACAATGGATCATGTGATCAAGTGAAATAGTGCTAATGTCAATGATGAAGTGAGTGATCGAGTAAAATATGAACTGTGATTGATCTTTGGTTATATGGTTGTGATCTTACTTCCCTCTTCTGCAACTAATTGTTGAACAATTCCAGATAGATAAGTATTCCTAAATGTATATATGAATTGTATTGAATTATTACTAATTTTTTATGGTTTATTTCATTGTTGAATTAATTTTTAGGTTGCCTCTCTAACTGCTTGTGTTAGCCACATTTGTGATTTATGGATTCATGATTAATGGAATGGTTGTGTGTATTTAGGTTGCATAAATCTATAGTTTCATGCCTATCAATAGTAAATAGTTAATAACAGAAACAATTCAGTTCAGTTACTTCGTAAATTTGTGTGAATTTGGGTTCACTTTTTGTGTGAATTATTCAGTTCAGTTACTTTGTAAATTTGTGTGAATTCGTAAATTTGTGTGAATTTGGGTTCAGTTTTTGTGTAAATTTGGGTGGTAAACTGAAGTACCACATCCTCAAAATGCACAGAAGTTATTGAGTATATTACATGCATGGACCAATACCATGTAGCTATGTTTGACATGTAGGCCCTAAAAATCTAGCTCCTATAAAATAGGAGAACTACCCACAACGAAAATTGACATGCACCTATAAATGGAACCAACATGATGGAATATGGCACATACAAATATAGGGGCTAAAATGCCCTTAATGCACATTAGACGTCTAATGATCCAAATGACATCTGAACGCATTCACCAATTTTAAGAGCTTTAGTAGGAAGGCATCGACATATGTAGAGCATCTAGCTCGATGGGCCTCAGAGTTTGTGAGAAAGAGTGAGTAGATTGCAGAGTATTGGCTTATTTCAGTCTTTATAGAAAATTTAAGTAATTTTTAGTTATGAATCATATAAGTTTTAAAGTAAATTCTACTAATTTTCATAATTTAATGGTTTATTTCAGTCTTTACGAAAATTTAAGTAACTTTTAGTTATGAATCATACAAGTTTTAAAATAAATTCTACTAATTTTCATAATTTAAGGGCGGTTTCACTAATCCAGAAATAGAGAATGAATAAAAAGAATAGGAGCTTATTGATGATGACATCATTGCAGGGGTTCTAGAGCATCATTTTTATTCCATTGGAGTCCAGTGAGGTGCGCAGTATTCTCATAACAGCCTTGGTGACCACAATGTTAGAAATTTTGAACATCTAAGCCTCTCATTTGGGTCTTCTGCCCCTGCTTCTTTATTATAATAAATGGCTTCCCAAAGTCATCAAATGCCAATGCCATCCCTGCAAACAGTAACAAAGTGCGGCATAGAGATTAAAGCATAAACTTAAAAGCAAGGATGAAAAAAATAGTGAATTTTGAACCAGAGATCTAAGGTGTGTGTACTCCTCCCTATGTGGAAGAAGACTAAAAGTTGGGTGGAAATGCAATGAGGTTAGAAATGAAACATACCTAGGCGCCATTAATGGATTGAAGATCCAATTGTGGGGTTCGATATCAGTCTGCTACTGGTAAAAACTTAATTCACAACTCCCACCCTGTGAAAATTGAAAACATGCTAATCGTAAACTTAAAAGAAAGGATGAAAAAAATAGTGAACTTTGAACCACAAATAGGTGTGTGTACTCCTCCCTGTGTGGAAGAAGACTAAAAGTGGGGTGGAAATGCAGTGAGGTTAGAAATGAAACATACCTGGGCACCATTAATGGATTGAATATCCAATGGTGGGGTTCGATATCAGTCTGCTACTGGTAAAACCTTAATTCACAACTCTCTTCAATCTTGTTTTCCCTCTCACCCTGTGAAAAGTGAAAATATGCTACTCATAAACTTAAAAGCAAGGATGAAAAAAATAGTGAATTTTGAACCAGAGATTTGAGGTGTGTGTACTCCTCCCTGTGTGGAAGAAGACTAAAAGTGGGGTGGAAATGCAGTGAGGTTAGAAATGAAACATACCTGGGTGCCATTAATGGATTGAAGATCCAATGGTGGGGTTCCATATTAGTCTGCTACTAGTAAAACCTTAATTCACAACTCTCTTCAATCTTGTTTTCCCTCCTGCCCTGTGAAAAGTGAAAATATGCTACTCGTTTTCCCTCCACCTTATGAAAAGTAAAAATTTAATTCACAACTCTCTTCAATCTCGTTTTCCCTCCCCCTGTGAAAACTAAAAATATCTACTCGTTTTCCCTCCGCCCTATGAAAAGTGAAAATATACTACTTGTTTTAGAACGTAAATGAAGATTGGAATTGGGAGGGCTTTGTTACATCAAAATTAAGGCTGAATTTTTTCAAAAATGTTAAAATTTCCCTCCCTAAAAAACAATAAATACAATATTTATAGAGTATAGAGTAGATGTGTAGGTGTAATGTAAGTATGTAAACCATTCTAAATATGGGCTTAGTTCAATAATAATATTAATAATGATAATAAAAGTCAAAATATGTGGATGAGTGCAAAAATCTAAATGTTGGCTCAATTAATAATAAAAATAATAAAATTCAATTTGTTATATTTTGATTTTGTTATTAACTTGTGAATAGGTTTTGTTACAATACCATGAGCCAATACCATGGCTTATCAATACCTCAAGCCCAAAAACCATAATTTATCTCACAACCAAAATATTTTATAACAATATGACAAGATTCTTAACCATGATATTTTATAACAATATGACAAGATTCTTAACCATGGATATTCACCGCCACTTTACAGTGGATATTATTAACTTGTAAAAAATTGGTTTTGTTATAATACCATGGGCCAATACTATGGCTTATCAATACCACATGCTCTAAAAACATAACTTATTTCACAATCAAAATATTTTATAACAATATGAAAATATTCTTAACCATGGATATTCATTCTCACTTTACCATGGATATTATTAACTTGGAAATAGACTTTGTTACAATACCATGGGTCAATACCATGACTTATCAATATCACATGCCCAAAAAACATGACTTATTTCAAAATCAAAATATTTTATAAGAATATGAAAGGATTCTTAATCATGGATATTCACCCCTACTTTATCATTGATATTATGAACTTGTGAATAGGCTTTGTTACAATACCATGGGCTAATACCATGGCTTATCAATACCACATGCCAAAAAATCATATCTTATTTCACAATCTAAATATTTTATAACAATATGACAAGATTCTTAACCATCTATATTCACCCCCACTTTACCATGGATATTATTAACTTGTAAATAGGCTTTGTTACAATACCATGGGCCAATACCATGGTTTATCAATACCACATGCCCAAAAACCATAACTTATTTCACAATTAAAATATTTTAATTTAATTTAATTTTATAACATTTTTTATTTGAAGCTAATAGGAAAAGGGTTGTAATTAGTTTTGAGATATATATAAACCCTCTATCCTCACGACCACTAAAATTATTCCCATATAAATTAAATTAAGGTTTTAGTAAAATTAAAAATGAGAATACTTTTGTATTTAAAGATGTGAAATTTATATAATACAACTATTAGTAAGAACCAACATAGATCTATCTTAACTAAGGATCCAAGTGATGATAGCAAGCCAAGCGAAGGGAAGAGAGGGGGAGGGATATAGTGACAAAAATGGAGGGTGGAGAGAGAGAGAGAGTGAGAGAGTGATGGGGGGAGATGAAGAGAAGGAGGTAAGAAGAGAGAGATGGGAGAGAGAGAAGAAGAGAGGGGGGAAGAGAGATATGGAGTTGGAGGGGGAGAGAGAGAAGAAGAGAAGGGGGGAGAGAGAGGTATGGAGTTGGAGGGGGAGAGAGAGGGAGGGAATAACTAAGGCATAGGGAGATAGAGGTGGAGAGAGAGAAGGAGTGACAACGGATAGATGGATAGAGAGAGAGAGGGAGAGAAGAGAGGAGGGAAGAGAGAGAATAGGTGGGGATAAAGGTAGGGAGAGAAGGGAAAGAGACAGAGAGGGAGGCACAGAGATGGAGGGGGAGAGAGAGAGTGTGTGATGGGGGGGGACAGAGGGAGGCGAAAGAGAAAGGGAGAGAGAGGAATAAGAGAGAGGAGAGAGAGATGAGGTTGGAGAGGGTGAGAGAGGGAAGGAATAAGAAAGATATAGAGGGAGAAAGGTAGAGAGAGAGAGAGGGAGTGACAAGGGAGTGATGGAGAGAGGAGAGATAGAGGGAAGAGAGAGACGCAGAGAGGAAGAGGGAGGGAGAGAGAGACAGATATGGAGAGAGAGTGCGTATGTTTGGGGGGTGAGATAGAGAGAGGGAATAAGAAAGAGACACATAGATACAAATATAGATATTATATAATATTATATAACCAGCCTAGATCCATCTTAACATGGATCTATCAAGCGCCAAAAAAGAGGTTTTCACATTGAGAGATTGGATCCCTCTTGGTGCTTGATAGATCTGGGTTAAGATGGATCTAGGCCCGGCTTAATAAGTTGGTAGTTGTATTTGATAAACTAACACTCTTTTCTATGGTTGTGTTTGAAAACCTTTTTTCCATATTTGGTGTATTTATCATAATAATAATAATCTAATTTTAATTTAATTTTAAGCTTACCTTTTTTATGCAATGATTTTGTTATTAGTTTATAGAGATAGACATGTTATACTTTTGGAATTTGAAAAGGAAACACGTGCTCTTAACTTGGTTGTATTGAAAACATTCAAGTGTAAGAAAGAAACATGCCCTCTTAACTTGGTTGTATTAAAAACATAAGTGTTCTTGTATACTAGGTGGGTGCAAACAAGAGAGAGTATATGGTAAGTGGATTAAATAGTTAAAAACAAATGTTAGTTAAGGAGAAAGTTACAAAAATATAACAAATAGGCTAGGGTTAGGATATTATTGTTTTGGAACATATAAAGTTGAAGGTACATTTTATGGAGGTGTAGTCTAAGCCCTTGGGTGTAGGGCACATATTATGGGTATCTTTGACTTTTGGTGTGTGTTAGTGGTGTCAACTAGTGGTGGAGAGTCCAACCAATGAGTAGGAAAAGTTTTTCATTTACAAGGTTGGCATCAATCAAGTATTCTCCCTCTCTACCCAACTCTAAGATGAGGAGTGTGCATAATGGACTTATTATTGTAACAAATTTCAAATATTTGATTATCTTTAAGTTCAAGGGCTTGAAGTGGCTGCCTCAACCTACAAATATTTAAAGGAACTATGTGTTTTTCAATTAAACCCTTGTGGTCAAGGAGCTGCAAAAGAGGAAGGCCTTATGGATATTTTTAAGGGGTTGTAATGACCCTCATATTGTGGTAAATATGTAGATATGATTCTAGTGGTCCTGATCTTAGTACATTCACGTATATAATGTAAATATGTTCCTATCTCCTTGCATTATATAAATATGATAAATATTTTGTGGTTACCTTGATGTACATGTTGAAGTTCCACTTGCATGATTATGGGAAACACTTCTTAGTTATCCTTGTGTACATGGGGAAGATCATAATTACTCTATGCCCACAAATATAATAGTGAATAGTGTCTAACTAAATCAAAACCCTAACCATCGACCCAATCTCCATTAATGAGGCTTCAACCAATGGTCCTTCCTTAAGGTAACCACTTATAATTATTGATGGCACATTTTTCTAACTCAATGAACCTTGTATTAACTAGGGGGAGTTATATGGAACCTCAATGACTTCAAGGTGAGGGTAATAACCAAAGCTCAACATATACCATAATAACCTATACATATGTCTTTATACCAAGAGCATGATATAAGTATAAGGAACTCTATTAATGGGGGGGTTAAAGAGCATATAGCTCAACTCATATATTTTAAAGAGAAAAAATAATTCGACCCAATGCCTAAGAAGAGAGTCACAGACACTCATAGGAATAATATTTATAGGCCTTGATGCAGTCAATGAGGGTGGGAAGATATTTTGCAACCTATTAGCACACATGAATGGATTTTTCTCCTCCCTCACACCTTGTCAATTCTAGAATATACCTAGGAAGAGGGAAAATGACAGATGGGGAGAAAATGGGAGGCCAAATGGTAGGAAAGGGAAAATCCAATTAACCAAGCCCTAACTAACTAGAAGGATGGAGTGAGAAGTAGCAATAGAAGAGAATTTGGGATAAGGAGAAGAGGAAGCAAAAGAGAACGATGAGAGGAGAGTAATGGAGAAGGAACCGAGAGTAAACAAGATGAGGATAGGGTAATCAAAGGCAAGGAAGTCACTGGGTAACTATTCGAAGGGTGTTGTTGCAAGGAGGGTGTCACACTTGGACATCGTGGGGTTTTCACCACGAAGATAACAAACTGAATTCTAATGTCAAAGGTAAGCCTCCATCATGTTGTTGAACTATACATTTGACATTTACGACATCAAAATACCACTTCTCTGCATCTAATTAACAATCGAGTTATCAGGTCTAGCGTAATGGGAAAATCACTACCATGAATCTCTTTAGAGAACTACAATTTCCCAAAGATCTTATAGTCATATATTTGTTGGTTAGTTTTACAATCCAAGATTCAGGAACCTTACCGTCATGCTTGTGGCTTAGCCACCTTCCAAGTAATGCGATAAAAACACCTAGTAATATTTTCACATTGAACACTATACAATAAACTTAACCCTAATATCTTAGTGAAGAACAAGTAACTAGCTAGACTCTGGAAAGGTTTTTGGATTGACTGTTAGTGAAACTCATTGCATTTAGGTGTGCCAATGTGTGCTGAGTGTTAGTGAGTGCTAGGGAATCACAAGGGAGCACTAGGTCAAAATGAATGGAAATGAATGAATAAGAGTGTGTGACATGGAGTGTCAATGAGTTCCAGGTGTGGAAAGAGGGGAGTGACATGGTATGATAAGTAGTGCTAAGTCATTCTAGCATGCCAGAGTGAAATGCAGCCAATATGTGCTAAGTGCCAAGGTGTGTCAAATAGTGGTAGGAAGTGTTAGGGAGCGTTAGGGAAACACAAGGGAGCACTAGGTGAAAATAATGCATGCAAATGAACAATTAAGAGTTTGTGACGGGAAGTGTTAGTGATTTTTAGGGTGTGCTAAGGAGGGAGTGACAAGGTATGCTAGGAAGTGCTAAGGCATTCTAGAGGCCAGGGAAACATGACAAGATGTGCTAGGTGCTGAGGTGTTCCAATGCATGCCAGGAAGAGTTATTGAGTGTCAGGGAAAAACAAGGGAGGACTAGTTTCAAATGCATGGAAATGAATGAATAAGAGTGTGTGACAGGGATTGTCAGTGAATTCTACATGTGCTAAGGAGAGAGTGACAAGGTATGCTAGGTAGTTCCAAGGAATGCTAGAGTTCTACGACGACATGCCAAGATGTGCCAATTCCTAGGGTGTGCCAATGTGTGTCAAGGATTTCCATGAGAACATAAGGGAGAACTAGTTCAAATTGCATGGAAATGAATGGATAAGAGTGTGTGATAGGGAGTGTCAGCAAGTTCCAATTGTGTTAAGGAGGGAGTGAAAATGGTATATGCTAGGCAATGCCAAGGCATGCTAGAGTTTCAGGGCATGTTAGGGAGTGGTAGGGTCTGTTAGGGAGTGGAAAATCATGCCAAGGAATGTAGGGGATGATAATGTGTGCCATGTAGTGCCAATGGATTGTTATACGTGCCAGATGTTACAGCATGTGAAGATGTAAACTATGTTACTTAGTTGTTTTATGGGCACGATTGGATGTGAGCCTTGACTTGGTAACTTGTTAAGTGGGATGAGTTAAGATTGGACATGAGAAACCTAAGATGATTTATAGTCCATTAGGGTAACAAGGCATAGTCTAGTTGTAGTATATGTAACTTGGTAAAGTTGTTGTAGTCAAGGCAGGACTTGTTTGGGTTCCTATGTATAAAACAAAATAAGGGTAGTTACGAGGGCATGATAATTAAGGAGTTCCATGGCGTGCCAAGGAATGAAAAGGCATGTTAACATATGCAAGATAGTTTCAATGCATGTCAAGGAGTGTTTGGGAGTGTCAGGGAATCACAATGGAGAACTAGGTCAAAGTGCATGGAAATGAATGAATAATATTTTATGCCAGGGAGTGTCAGTGAATTCTAGGTGTCATATGGACAAAGTGTGTTAGGAGAATTTCATATTAGGACTTGTATGAGGAAGCCCTACGATTGTGATAAGATGATGGAAAAAGTTGTTTGAGACAAAGGGAGACTTTTGTCTAGGCACAACACTATTTTTTCAATGACTTGGTTGGGTTCCCAAGTCACAAAAAAAGTAAGGTTATCTATGAGGGCATGAAAACTAGGGAGTTCCAAGGTGTGCAGGGAATTTTAGGAAGTGCTAACACATGTTAGAAAGTTCCAAGGAACGTTAGGCATGTCAAGACATGCCAAGTGCTAAGGCATGCCAATGTGTGCTAGGTTCTAGGATGTGGCTATTGGGTTGTGTTATATTCTTTCCATGACTAGCCCACGTAGTTAACCGAGGGGTTAGAAGGGGGGCAGAGTGCCCCCTTTGTTGTGCCGATTGCATAGTGGGGGGAGTCACAGGGGGTTTGAGGGGTGCAGGTAACCCCACTCTATAGGGTCTGGGGCAACGCCCTGGAAAATTTTGGTTTTGGACCCTATGTTAGTTTGGGCAGACTTACCTATGGTTGTGTGCATGATTTTCACACATGGTTTTGGACGTGATGGTTTTCGGTCCATGGTATTGGATGCTTCAGCATGTACAAATATGTATTGTAACATTGAAAGGAACATAATGAAAAATCAAGCTGGTAGTCCCGTTTTTGGGATCCAAGGGGAAAATCTCTGTGTATATGTATTTTGTGTGTTATGCTCTCGCATTGTTTATTTTATGTGTTTTAGAATTCGTATGTAGGTAATTTCTTTATGGGGTTAAAACCTACATTTGGTATCGAAGCAGTTTTTGCTTCAAGGGGACGCCTTTGTTGCTGAGGGGTTTTGCTTGGGCCTGTGGTAGACTCTATTCAGTGGGAGATCTGCGAGATCGATCCTGGCGGTGAAAGAAGATGGCGAGAAGTGGAAAGATAGAGATCGAGAAATTTAATGGTCAGAGTTTTGAGTTGTGGAAACTCAAGATGGAGGATCTGTTGGTGGATAAAGATCAGTGGATCACGGTAGATCCAGGTACTAAACCAATGGGGGTGTCTGATGAAGAATGGAAGAAATTGGATCGAAAGGCAAAGAGCACAATACGATTATGTGTCTCAGATTCAGCATTGCTGAATGTATCAGGGGAAGCTACGATGAAGGCTTTGTGGGACATGTTAGGGACTTTGTACCAATCTAAGTCTCTGGTGAATAAACTATTCCTATGGAAAAAGTTGTATAACTTGAGGATGAAAGATGGAGACTCGGTGATAGAGCATTTGAATGCATTTAATACTTTGGTAAGTCAGTTATCATCTATTGATATCAAAATTTCAAATGAATATAAGTGCATTGGTTTGTTGTGTTCTCTACCAGATTCATGGGATAGTCTAGTTATTGCAATAGGTAGCAATGCAACTACCTTGCAGTTTGATGAAATAGTCTCATCCTTGCTGACAGAGGAGATGAGACGGAAAAATATGGAGAGCCAGAATAGTGATGCCTTGTCTATATGAAGACAGTCCTAGAATAGAAACAAAAATAAGTCATCGAGTGGGATCTGATGATGCTCCTTCTACAGAGGTGAAAACCACCTCAGATGAAAGTGGGGATGTGTACTTGGCTTCTTCAAGTACACATGTAGATCATGAGACATGGTTGATTGACTCATGTGCATCCTTTCACTTCACTCCCCATAGAGAGTGGTTCTACGAGTATGAGAAATATGATGGTGGTGATGTCTTCTTAGGGGATGATAGGAAGGCTAGAATCATTTGTCGCGGAAAAGTAAAGTTGAAGTTGCAAGGTGGAAGGGTTAGGACACTTCTGGGTGTTCTACATATCCCTGCGTTGGCTAGAAATCTGATTTCTGTAAGCAAGTTGGATGATGCAGGTGTAAAACAATGTTTGAGAAGGATACTTGTAACATGGTTCGGGGAGCACTGG
Source organism: Pinus tabuliformis (assembly GCA_031772625.1). Classification (NCBI taxonomy): domain Eukaryota; kingdom Viridiplantae; phylum Streptophyta; class Pinopsida; order Pinales; family Pinaceae; genus Pinus; species Pinus tabuliformis. The sequence goes on along the minus strand of CM062819.1, from coordinate 1,267,543,368 downwards.
TATTGATGCTGGGAGTTCGGATTGGAACTTTGTACAAGCTGCAAGGTAGCACTGTTGTTGATGGGTGCAACAGTTCTGTGGTTCCTGAAAGTGGAGCATAAAATCTAGTGGTCTCTAGAGAGAAGACCATGCTGTGGTATCAAAGGCTTGGACATATTGGAGAGAAGGGCCTTTGAATACTTCATGGTAAAGGTATGGTAGAAGGTATGAGTAATAGCTCTCTAGATTTTGATTTCTGTGAAAATTGTGTATATGGGAAGCAGAATTGGGTGAGTTTCCCCTCTGGTAGTAAGAGGGCGAAACAAATATTAGATCTTGTGCACAGCGATGTGTTTGGACCTGTGAAGGTTCCATCACTGGATAATTCTATGTACTATGTATCATTTATATATGACTTCTCAAGGAATACATGGATATATTTCCTTAAGAAGAAATCTGAAGTCTTTGAAAGATTTAAAGAATTTAAGGCTCTGGTGGAAAACCAAACAGAGAAGAAGATAAAGGTGTTGAGGATAGATAACGGTGGAGAGTTTTGTAGTAAGGAATTTTAAGAATTATGTAAGAAGTGTGGTATAGCACGGCAGAAGACTACTCCATATACACCTCAGTAAAATGGAGTTGCAGAAAGAATGAACAAGATGTTGATGGAAAGGGCAAGAAGCATGCTCAGTGGTGTCGGGTTAGGACAGGAATTCTGGGCAGAGGCGGTGGAGACAGCATATTACCTGGTCAACAGATCACCTTCATCAGCGTTGGAGGGTAAGACTCCACAAGAGGTATGGACTGGTAAGAAACCCTCTCTTTCACATTTGAAGGTATTTGGATGTGATGCATATGTACATATTCCAAAGGAGAAACAAACCAAGTAGGATAGTAAATTTGAAAAGTGCATCTTTATTGGGTATAAGGATGGTTTAAAGAGTTATAAGCTTTGGAACCCAGTAACAAGGAAGTTTGTGTACAACTGAGATGTGGTGCTCAGAGAGGTGAAAGATGTTATTAAACATGAAGTCCAACAAAAGGAACCTGAGAAGATACAGTTTGAGCTAAAGGAGGAAGAATTAGACTCTACAGCAGAGGAGGAATCAGAAGATGAAGAGCCACAAACTCCAGGTGTGAGAAGATCAGTTCAAGAAAGAAGGCATCCAGAAAGGTATAGTACATCTGTGTTTTGTTCAAATTTTGCTTTATCTATTACTGATGATGATCCCAGAACTATGAAGGAAGCAGTAGATTTAGAGGATGGAAAACTTTGGAAAGAGGCCATGGTTGATGAAATGGCATTTGCACAAAAATGAGGCTTGGGATCTGGTGGAGTTGCCAGTTGGAAGGAAACCCATTAGCAGCAAATGGGTGTTCAAGAAGAAGACAAATGCAGAAGAAAAGGTGGAGAAATACAAAGCTCAGTTGGTAGAAAAAGGTTATTCCCAGATGCCGGGAATTGATTTTGGTGATACTTTTTCTCCTGTTGCCAAGGTAACTTCTATTAGATTACTTTCATCTGTTGTTGCTGCTTTTGATTTTGAGGTAGAACAGATGGATGTGAAGACAACATTTCTTCACGTGGATCTGGAAGAGGAGATCTACATGAAGCAACCTAAATGCTTTGTGGTGAAGGGTAAGAAAGAACTAGTATGCAAGTTAAAGAAGTCTCTGTATGGGTTAAAACAGTCACCAAGGATGTGGTATCAGAAATTCGATACATTTATATGGGAACTTGGCTTCACAAAAAGTAAAGCAGATCAATGTGTGTATTTTAAATTAATTGGTGACCATGTTATTTATCTAGTCTTGTATGTGGATGATATGTTGCTGGTTGGAAATGATAAAGAAATTATCCAGGATTTGAAGACCCATTTGTCCTCCAAATTCGACATGAAATATCTTGGTGCTACAAACTATATTTTGGGCATGGAAATTAAAAGAGATCGGACAAATAGGAAGCTCTGGTTAAACCAAAGGAAGTATGTCGAGACATTATTGCATAGGTTTAATATACAGGATAGTAAACTGGTGAAGGTTACTATTCCTATAGGTGTAAAGTTATCTGCTGAACAGTGTCCCAAGGAACAAGAAGAGGAAGAGGACATGTCCCGTGTTCCATATGCAAGTGCAGTTGGTAGCCTAATGTATGCGATGGTCTGTACTAGACCAGACATTGCACATGTAGTGGGAGTATTGAGCAAGTTTATGTCAAAACCAGGAAAGCAGCACTGGACAACAGTGAAGTGGGTTTTAAGGTATTTGGGTGGCACTAGTGATTGTGATTTGTGCTACCAAGGAAGACCAGGATTGGATAGAGTGTTGGATATTCATGGCTTTGTTGATGCAGACTAGGCTAGAGATCTAGATCAGAGAAGATCTACAAGTGGGTATATGTTTAACCTATTTGGAGGTGCAGTCAGTTGGTTGAGCAAGAAACAATCTGCTGTGGCACTATCAACTACAGGGGCAGAATGCATGGAAGCCACTCATGCAAGCAAGGAAGCAGTTTGGTTGTAGAGATTGTGTTCAAATATGGGGTTAGTACAGGGAGCTATAAGGATAGATTGTGATAGCCAAAGTGCAATTTTCTTAGCAAAGAACCCTACATATCATTCAAAGACAAAGCACATTGATGTTCAGTATCACTTTATGAGGGATATGATAGAAGACAAAAAGGTGTTGCTAGTAAAGGTGGACACTTTGAAGAATACTGCAGATGCATTGACAAAATTTGTGAGCTCTGAGAAGTTCTCTTGGTGTAGAGAAACAATGGGCATTGCAGGGCTGGATAAATGACTAAGCTCTCTTTTGGCCCCCTGTGGAAAGAAAACAACAAGTGGGAGAATGTTGGGTTGTGTTATATTCTTTCCATGACTAGCCCACGTAGTTAACCGAGGGGTTAGAAGGGGGGCAGAGCCCCCCCTTCGTTGCGCCGATTGCATAGCGGGGGGAGTCACAGGGGGTTTGAGGGGTGTAGGTAACCCCACTCTATGGGGTCTGGGGCAGCGCCCCAGAAAATTTTGGTTTTGGACCCTATGTTAGGTTGGGCGGACCTACCTATGGTTGTGTGCATGATTTTCACACATGGTTTTGGACGCGATGGTTTTCGGTCCATGATTTTGGATGCGATGGTTTTCAGTCCATGGTATTGGATGCTTCGGCGTGTATAATGTAACATTGAAAGAAACATAATGAAAGATCAAGTTGGTAGTCCTGGTTTTGGGATACAGGGGAAAATTGTTGTGTATATGTATTTTATGTGTTATTCTCTCGCATTGTTTATTTTATGTGTTTTAGAATTCGTATGCAGGTAATTTCTGTACGGGGTTAAAACCTATAGTGGCACCAACACATGCTAGGGATTTCCAAGGAAACACAAGGGAGGACTCATTTCAATTACATGTAAATAAATGAATGTGCGTGTGTGATAAGGAGTGTTAACAAGTTATAGGTGTGCTAAGGAGGGAGTGACAATGTATGATAAACAATGCCAATAGACAATAAAGTGCTAGGAAAGCCTACTAAGATGTGACAAGTGCCATGGTGTGCCAATGTGTGCCAAGGAGTGTTAGGGAGTGCTAGGGAAACACAAGGGAGCACTAGGTCATAATGCATGGAAATGGAGGAATATGAGTGTGTGGCATGGAGTGTCAATGAGTTCCAAGTGTGTTAAGGAGGAGTTACAAGGCATGCTTGGCAATGTTAAGGAATGCTAGAGTTCTAGGGTGACATGTGGTCAAGATGTGCCAACGTGTGCATGGAAGTGTTAGCTAGGAGTTCTAGGGAAACACAAAGGAGAACTATGTCAAAATGAATGGAAATGAATAAATAAGAGTTTGTGATTAGAAGTTTCAGTGAGTTCCAGGTGTGCTAAGGACAAATTGACAAGGTATGCTAGGTAGTGTTAAGGCATGCTAGAGGCTAGGGCGACATGCCAAGATGTCATAGGTGCTAGGGTGTAACAACACGTGTCAAGGAGTGATAAGGAGTGCTAGGGAAACACAAGGGAGCACTAGGTAAAAATGCATGGAAATGAATGAATAAGAGTTTGTGACCAAGAGTGTCAGCGATCTCTAGGTGTGCTAAGGAGAGAGTGACAAGGTATACTATGTAGTGCCAAGGAATGCTAGAGTGTTAAGGCGGTAGGCCAAGATGTGTCAAGTGCTAGGGTGAGCTAGGGAGTGTTAGGGGGTGTCAGGGAAACATAAGGAAGCACTAGGTCAAAATTCATGGAAATGAATGAATAAGAGTGTGTGAGAGGGAGTTTCAATGAGTTCTAGGTGTGTTAAGGAGGGAGTGACAAGGTTATATGCTAGGCAATGCCAAGGTATGCTAAACTACCAAGGCATGTTAGGAAGTGCCACGGTGTGCTAGGGAGTGTCAAAGCATGCCAAGGAATGTAGGGGATGTTAACGCATGCCACATAGTGCCAAGGAATTCTAAGACATGTCAAGTGCTATGGCATGTCAAGATATAAATTGTGTTTCTTAATTGTTTTAGACCAAGGTTGGATGTGATGAGCCTTGTCTTGGTAACTTTTTAAGTGGGATGAGTTGAGATTGTACATGAGTACCCTAAGATGAGTTACAAGTAGTTCTTAGGTGAACAAGGCATATGTTGAATTTCCATGACACATGAGAATTCGGGTTTGGCCTTAGAATTTTTTATGCGAACACACTCAAGTGCCACAACACATCTACTATGTAGAACGAAATCTGCCATGAAATAAAAAGTAATGGATTGAATGCACATATTTTAGGGTATGCCACATATTCATATGTTAATGCTTATTATTGTGATATACAATAGCCCTTTATATGTCTGGTGTAAGACTCCTCTAGAGATTTCTATCCAACAACAACATCTCTGTGGTAAAAGGTGTATTGTCAGAGGTTGCTCCATAAAAAATAACAACCAAAAGGGACCTTACTATGCACACAGATGAAGAATTAAGAAGATTATTATTTGTGAGTGTTGATGTGGAGGTATGGGACAAAATTACACAGGCAACGAACCTTTTTGTTCAACCAATCAAGATCTAAAAAGGAAAATGTGTGATTATACATACATGTGTGATAGTACTTGGATAAATGCCAGCCTAACCCACAAATTTGTTGACATTTTGCTAGAGCTGACCTATAATTGTTCCTAAAGTTAATAAACAGGTAAAATAGGATTAACTTTTCAATACAAAATATAAATTGATAGGAACAGAGCCAAATTGCGAAAGTGTAAAAATTGGTATGGTTTAAAGGGACTGATCGCTTTGAAAAGTCTTAAATGTGGCAATGAAGGTTGAGCCTCATTTTAGAACCCCTTTGGTCATTCATATGAGGAATTGGTGTAGGATGCAACACTTCAGAATAATTTTTGTAGCAGTGATGTCAACACTTGTATGGTGACATGGGGTTGGAGTTGGCTTGTCAAAGCTCATTGGTCTACTTTGGATCTTCTCTAGGGTGATACTTTATATGCTTTGGAGTATGAGGGAATGATTTGATATTTAGTTTGCATTGAAGAAGCTTTAGAGGCTAGATACTGTAGAAAAACCCCTTGTTATGAATAGGGAAGCACATGCCACTGAAGAAAATAACAACAAGTACACAGATTTGAAACTCAAATCACATCACTATTTATTACTCTTTGAAATAGTAAATAACTAAAAATTTCAAACACTACTATTCAGTTTTCCTTTAGTCTAGAAGATACAATGAATCTGGAAACATGTACAATAATGTCTCAACTTTCTTATCCTAATCCTAATTCTCCTTCCTTGCATGGATAGACAAGAGAATTAAAGTCTGCCTCTAATGAATATGATATGCGATATGCAAACATGCTTCTTTAGCTAAGGCTGAGAATTAATAATTGGGGAAGTGCTCCTTTTAATTGTGCATGCAAAAACTAAATAAAGCAAAGAGTTTCGCTACTCCAGGTTCCAAAAATGAATCCACTGCCTAAGGTAAGTGCTTTGCCCAAAACAAGATGTTAAGGACTTAGAAACTTTTTTGCTTCCTTCAAGAGAGGTGTATGCCAAATAGAAATAAGCTATCTTGCACTATCCTCCAAATTCATTCACCTTTAATAGAAATCTTGTGCCCAGAAAAAGACAAGAGACCAATATCCAACAAAATTTGCTGACCAGCCAGAGACCCTTGTGCCCAAATAGAGAGATAATAAGGGAATTTCAACTAGGGTGGAATCTTTCACCACCGAAATTGACAAGAGATATAAGGGGTCAAAAACTATTAGACCTAATGCTCAAGAACAAATGAATTAATCCACACTTGGTGATCCAAAATGAATTCAATCCTTCTTTATTTATAGATTTTCCAGAGGGGTTTCATATTCTTAAGTGATTGAGTAAACCTTACTCCAAACCCCAAATTTGGGTTTTTTAAGCCCAATTTCCCCCAAAATTGCCCAACAATGGGTATTTTGGGGTTTTTCCCCTTTATGGAGGACTATAGCCTATGGGGATGGATAGGATATTATGTCCCATTCGTCCTCAATTTGTAGAGGATGCTACATGGGACCTAATAAAAGAAATAGTGCTTTAGTTTAGGAAGTAATAACTAAATGTTTATTTCTTTCCATACAAGACATACATCTTGCAAAAATGATCATGGGGTATAGATACTACAAAATCCCTAAATCTTACTAGCATTATCGTAGTCCAAGAATAAAAAGCCTTTAATGTGAAACAAGGTCAGTACCACGTACTACAAGCACATATGACAAATTCAAAAACAATATACTTATTCAATGAAAGAATGATGAATCCTATTTTCACACTTTAAATGAATAGCTCTTGAGTTGTAGTGTCAATCAAAATTTCTCAGGTTGGATCATAATTAAGTACTCAATGTTGTTTTGGGTCCAATTTGGGGAAAAGGAGGAGATCTTGGTGACAATGGGATGATCAGGCTTTTCAGAAGGGAGCTCTACTATACTTTTCAACATACAAGCCATTCATTCTAGTGGAGGAGATATAGAGAAGCCTTTAATAAGGACCTTTCCAAGATCATTTTGGAGGAAAATCCATTTTCAAAGCTTAAACATAGTTCTAGATTCAAACATGAGTAGCCATTTTTCAGAACAATTATTAATTCCCAAGAAATTGGAGTGAAGATGACATGTTGACCATTTATTCTTCTAGTGGACAAGGAAGCATTTATGAAAAGTCCTTGGCCCTTTGATCCAGTATTTGATGTAAATCTCTTGATTAGAAATGCAATAAGAGATGCAGTTTATATTAAGAAAAAGGGAAAAGTAGAGGGCCAGTTAATAATTATCTCTAAAAACTCTCAACAGAATCCTAACATATTTGAAATGGAAAAGGTTAACTCCATGGTTATTTTTTTCTTTAGAAACTTTGCTAATTTCCATATTTGAAGCATGTATTCATGCCTTGAAAGAAGCTCACAAATTATTTTGATATTGGTTGAAGCAAAGAAAATGTGCAAAGTTACACTCAGAGGTATGGAAAAAAAGTATGTGGAGCTTGTTGTCCTAGACTCCACACGAAGAATGGAAAAAAGGTGAAAAAACAAAGTCAAAAGGTATGTGTAGCTTTTGTCATGTAGATGTAGGTGTTAACTCCACACTCTACAACGAAGGCTTTGTGTCACAAGTGACACAAAGGTTTGCATGCAGAACTTTGGATTAAAAGGAGTGGAGCTTGATGCTACATGTCCACTATTACCCAACTTTCTCTATGAGTTACAGGAGATAAAAATAATGAGATATGGGAGATACAAAGTAGATACTATTGTTATTCAAATTAAATAAAAAATATTATTGTCTTCCTCGACATAAAACAAACATCTTCCATAAAATATTTTCTTCATGAACCTGATTTAAAATGAATCTCTTCCATTGACGCGCCCTGCCACAAATAGAAATGATGCCGATGGGCCAATTTTAGTTTATAAAATTCACAATTAATTTCAATTGTAAGATCTCCTATTTTCAGTTCAGATTTCAATTACAAGAATTCAAACAAGACTCGCCTATGAATCACGATTAATCATGAGCCAGAATCTGCTCGCTCTCCAAATGATCCAATCCAAATATTTGCGAGTCAAACTCATGTTGACCAAGTTTAACTCGTGGTCAACACAAGTTTGACTTGCAACTTGCCGATTAAAGCAGATTCCTGCGATTGATTCCGATTTATTCGATTTTCGGCCTTGACTCAACGAGCACGAGTTTTTCAAGTTTAGGTATGCTGCATTGCTAAAAACTAAACATCGGTCATTCCAAAATTTATTTCTCATTTCTGAAGCCCACAACTCATACGTTGAGACCTTCAGTAATCAATCACTACTCACTATTACACAGTCCAGACTCCATATCGGAGAACCGCCAGTGTGAGCCTAAGTCCGTACTCCATATCGGGGAACTGCCAGCGTGAGCCTAAGTCCAGACTCCATATCAAGCAGTTGCATGTCACCTTCAGCGTGTGTTACCTTCAGGCTTAGCCGCTTCATTATTCAACAATTGAGGTACGTTGGCACTTGGCTTAAATAATATGTATATTACTATATTGAAGTTTCAATGTCGTTTTCAATGGCAAGCTTCAAGTTTCACTATTCAGCAATCAGATGTTCAGAGTATTCCTTTGGTTATGACTTTTCAACCCTATAAATGGGGCTTAAATAGATTTTTGAAAATGCGCTAAGAAATGGTTTCATACCAACCACCAGCCAAGTCATTAAGCATTCCTTCCTTGGTCGATATCTTACCGACTCCAAACGCTTTAACCATGCATTCACAACTTTGGGTATTTTTGTTCTTCCAAAATCTGTTATTGATGTATTGGTTCAGTTGTCTTATGCTAAACGAACTTGCAAATTCAAGATTACAATGCAATATATGCTAATAATATTTCCTTTAGGTAGCATTTCCTCATATATACCTAATTATGTTTCAAGGTCATAATGATATATTAGGTCGAAATGTGCTTTTGTTGCTGGGCAGAATCCTATTTGATCCTTAACAAAACCTCATATCCTTTAAAACCAACCCTCTTTTTTGCGAAGTTATATATGGCATTTTTAATTTTAATTTTTTATTGTCTTTTACAGGAGCCAAATTAAATAGAAGGCACAACTCCAAATCTAATCAAAAGCCACAATTTAAACACAACTCCAAAACAACAACAATGTCGAGGGAGAAGGAATTTTCTTGGGCTTATTCTAACAAGAATCTTGGAGATCCCAAGCTCCTTTGTAAATTTTGAAAATCGAAATGTAGTGGAGGCATTTATAGATTCAAGTACCACCTTGCACAAATACCTAGCCATGATATAGGTCTCTGCAAAAATGTTGACGAAAATGTAAAACACCAAGGAACCTTGGCCATTGATATGTTGAGTCAGCATAATGCAAAGAAAGAAAAGAAAAAAAAATAGGAACTCCTAGAGTTGACATTTTTTCTTCCACTACCCCATTGTCATCTCCCTTTGTTGAATCCTTAATGCAGTTCCCAAGTTTCCCACACATGCCTCCAAGTCCAAGTCAAACTCAAGGCCAAATGAATCCTCCTGCATTCAACATTGGAGGTTGAAACATAAACAACTTTCCTTCTCCCCACACAAAACTCGATTCCCAACCTACCTTGGATACCACTAGTTAGAAAAAAAATATCCATAGTTAGGCAAGGAAGGCCATTGCTAACTTTTGGTACTATTCTGACATACCTTTCCACTATGCCATAAGTCCTTATTGGCAAGCTATGATTGATGCAATTGTTGTTTTAGGTCCAGGGTTCAAAGCCCCTTCATCAAAGAGCATTACGACAAATTTTCTATTAGAAAGTGTTAAAGATGTCATGCTTGTGCTCTCTGAGTTTCGTTCATCATGGGCAGAAACATGGTGCACCATCATGAGTGATGGATGGACAGATCAGAGGAACAGAACTTTAATAAATCTCCATATATCTTGTCTAGTAAGTACAATGTTTCTCAAATCAGTGGATGCCTCAGACAAGGTTAAGACTACACAATTTATTTGTAAAATGATGGAGGAAGTCATTCAAGAAGTGGGAGAAGAACATGTTGTGCAAATTGTCATCGAAAATGCAGCTAATTATATGGCTGCTGGTAGAATTTTTGAGATTAGGCACCCCACTATTTTTTGGACCTATTGTGTTGACCATTGCATAGATTTAATGCTTGAGGACATTGGTAAGCTTCATTGGATACATGAGGTTGTGGAGAAGGAAAAATCCATAACCAAATACCTATAGAACCACACTATTGTCCTAAACACCATGAGAAAATACACTGAAGGTAAAGAAATTGTTTGACCTGCAGTGACTAGATTTGCAACAAATTTCATATCTTTGCAATTTGTGGTTGAGCAAAAGATAAATCTGAAGAGGATGTTCTTGGGACCTGAGTGGATGGCATCTAAACATTCCAAGACCCTTGAAGGAATTGAAGTTGTTGCACTTGTGTTTAATGACGGTTTCTGGAAAGATGCTAAAGAGATTATTGTTGTGATGGAGTCCCTTGTTAGAGTTCTCGGGTACTTCAAGTATTTTAACTTTTTCATGTTTTAAATTTCATTTCAAGCTTATTTTTATTTTCAATGTTTCATATTTATTTAAATTTGAAAGCTTGAACTTTCAAGATGGTTGATGGTGACAAACCCGCTATGGGTTACATTTATGAGGTGATGGATATCGCAAAGGAGGCTATCAAAGGAAGATATGGGGATGAGAAGGCAAATTATATGCTTCTTTGGGACATTATTGATGCACGTTGGGATAGGAAATTGCATCCCCCCTTACATGCTACTAGGTACTTCTTAAACCCATGGTATTTTTATGATAAGAGAAAATTTAATGAGGATGGGGAGGTTCGCAGAGGACTTATGACATGCATGGAAAGGTGCTTCCTTGATCCAAAATTTCAAAGTCGTGTCTTTTCCCAACTATAGGATTATAGAGCACTAGCTAAATTATTTGCCTATACCAATGTTATACGAGAAAGGTCTAAGATGTTGCCAGGTACCCTTTGAGGCTTGAAGGCTTCATCAATTCATTAAATTTGTTTAAATTTTATTTTGTATGTTAAATGTTTTATTAAATTTTGTTGTCTTTTTAAGTTTTTACTATTTAGTATTTAGTACGTCTACTCACAAACCATTGCCATTTTCTAGGTCTTTGGTGGCAAAAATGTTGTAGTGATACGCCAGATTTGAAGAGATTTGCCATTCGAATCTTAAACCAAGCATGTAGTGCTTCAAGTTGTGAGTGCAACTAGAGCATGTTTGAGAAAATACATTCTAAGAAGCACAACCAATTGACACAAAAGAGCTCAAATCACCTTGTATTTTTCCATTACAATCTACAATTTCGCAACAAGGAAATACTAGGTGAGAGCTTGAATTTGAAGGTTTCATAATCTGATTTGCAATTTAAAGTTTATAGTTTAAAGTTCAAATTCAAACTTAAATTCACATTTCAATGTCTCATGATAATGATAGGTTTGGATCATTCACCAATAAACCTCGAAGAGATAGATTTGCAAACTACAAATGCAACAGATTGGGTCCAATTAGAGGAGGCTCCTCTTTTAAGCCTACATGACTTGAAGAAATTTGAGAGTCAAGAAAGCGAAGGAGTGGGAGGAATCACTTCTAGTTCTCACTCTTAAAAGTCTTAGACTCTTAGTTACTGATTTTTTTTCTAATTAGTATGCAGTTGTTTGTAAACTTTTAGAAGCAATTGCTTCTAGTTCTATGTAGTCACTAGTTAGGAGTCATGACTCAATACTTTGGATCATGTTTGGACTCATAACATATATGAGATGCTTATTCATTCATGATATTTTGGACATATATTGATATTATGAATTGTTTGTACATGGCTTTACTGAATATCAATGAAAACTGTTTTTTTAATTCAATATATGTGTATATTTTTATTTATTGAATTCCCGATTTTTTGCCAATTTTTCCCCAATCTGATTAAAACTCTTAGATCTTTTGCCTCACCAATTTATTGTCTATTCCAAGTCTGGTAACATTGGTTACAAGTTTCATTCTTCACTTATGAGTGCTAAGGTGTGATAGAGAGTGCCAATGCATGCTGAGGAGTGTTAGGGAGTACTAGGACAACACAAGGGAGCACTAGGTCAAAATGCATGGAAGTGAATGAATATGAGGGTGTGTCGGGGAGTTTCAATCAATGCTAGCTATCATGCCAAGGAGGGAGTGACAAGGTATGCTAAGCACTGGTAAGGCATGCCAAGGAATGTCAGGGAATGTCAAGAAGTGCTAGAGTGTGCTAGCTAGTTTCAGGGTGTGCTAACATGTGCCAAATAGTGCCAAGGCATGCCAGGTGTTAAGACATGCTAGGATGTGCAGGGTGCCAGAGTATGCCAATTTGTGTCAGTGAGTTTCAAGGAAAAAAAAGAATAACCAAGCTAAAATGAAAGGAAATGAACACATAAGAGGGTTAATAAGTCGGGACTTTATATTTTTCAAAAGGGGCATGCTAGGCACACTAATAATATCTTCCAATACATGCCAAGTGCCAATGTGTACCAAGTGCTAACGTTTGTCAATGCAATATTATGCCAAGGAGTTACAGGGCATGCTAGGGACTACAGGGAATGCCAACACATGATAGGGGAGTTTTATGCTATGCTATGGCATGCCAACATGTGCTAGGGCTTCCTACTCATGGCAAGATGTTCTAGGTACAAAGATGTTCCAGGTACAAAGATGTTCCAAGACATGCGAGGTACCAAGGAATGTTAGTGTCCCATTCCAAAGCATGTTAATGTGTTCCATGAGTGTTGAGGAGTGATATGTCTCTCTCATTAATAGAATTGACAGAGCTTGATTATGTATTAAATAATATAGTTCCTACACACACTAGTGGAACTTTATTTAAAGGAAATTTGCTAGATAATAAACCTAATAGAGATGAATCATGTGTTGACTCATAAGAAGACTATATTCTTATGACTTGGGGGAAGTGATACACACTAATTACTTCTTAACAAATTGACTGACTGTTATAACCACTATGACTTTGGACACAAAATGAAAAAGACTCCACAACAATGGTCTTAAATCGTTATATTTTGACAAAAAAATAGTAACAGGTACATAGTTGTAAAAATTTCCCACCTGTAGTTCACCTGGTAATGCAATGTACTAAAGCAAAACACTTGATCTACTTCTACGAACAATTTAGTGGAAGCTTAATTGAACATGAGAAACATCAAGCATGAAAAGATATAACTGAGAATGAGAAGTAATCAACCATAACACAGAAGATATAACCTGGGGAAAGCACCAGCCTCAAACCCCATCTCTGTATTATCAATCAAGTGGAAATCCTCAACAACATACAAAAAGAATCAGCTCAAAAGCTATCCTGCTCTCTCTGTACTCTGATGATGTAGCTCATGGACTACCTCGGCCTATATATATAGGCTACACAAGTCCTCCAAGCTCCTATTTCCTTGCGCAGTTTTGATTGGGGTAGACATAACATATGTGAATTGGCCACATCATACCTGTTGTAACCTTAGGTCCAACTACGCAATCCATAAGGAATAATATTCCTTTTGCATGAAAGGAATACTTACTATAAATATCGTAGCATCTGATAGTACACTGTCCCACATCTGATCTCAACTGAGTCTCTGACAGAACTGACATGCATCAGTTATGCATGAGTGAATACACAATTATCTGAAAATAACAGTTGTCACATGCATGCAAGCATCAACAAATTGTATCTCATTAATTTAACAACTTGTTAAATTAATCTAACTAAACTTGACTAAGTTAAACTAAGTCAACTGATCCTCTCAATATAGAACTCATCCTTAATTCCTCAATCAGTGGAGCAAATCAAGGACACATTCCCAAATTAGTGGAGAAATAATTGCATGTTCTCACAAAGACTTCAAGTTTGCTTTTCCTTAACTAATTAACTCATGGAGAATTAATTAATTAATATTCCAAACTACTTGTAAGACCAAATTCGAATTTACTTCCTATAGATAGACCAGGGACTACTATAAATAGGAAGGGACCCAGAAATGCTATTTTTAGAAGATGTTATTTTTAGCAGTTTCACCTCTCACCCAAGGTGGCTAAAATTCCACATTGGCCAAACTGCTATTTTTAGAAATTTATATTTTTACATTTCTTGTTGCACACTTTTCAACACTCCCTCTCAACAAGAAAGGCTTCCTCTCGAACCCAATCCTGTAACTCTGGAATGTTCTGCATGCAACACATCTACCAAGTGCGGTTGCTCCAGGAACACTTGGAACAAAAAAAAACTCCCAACTGACTTCTCTGTTGGGCTAGAAACATACTCTGATGTTGAAGCTCTACCTGCTGCTAACAAGTGCTCCCTCTCTAACCTCTACACTACTGCAACATCTCCATGGATCTCGCACCATTGCACCCTTCTTTGTGCTACCCTGCACTATGCAACACACTTGTGCCTCTCGCATTGCTGCAGCTTGCATGCTCTACGTTGTCCTAGGATTCCCTGCACTCTATCTCTCTCTATTGCTCCATTCACATCTGTCTCTACCCAATCAGTGAGTTCTTGCTACTCCACATCGGGGCTCCCATAGCAAGGTCTCATCCAAGAGGTTGGGTACCTCAAGGATCCTGCCCCTCATCCTTGGGACGATCACTCCACATCGCCCCACCTCCTTCCTAGTGGTATGGTTGCATGTGATCCCTCATCCCACCTGGCTCAAAGTTTCCCGCTACTGGAGGTCTCTGCATGAGTATATGTCTCTACTCGATCTCCACTCAGCTTCCCCTGTTGTGGCTACTCCACAACCTTCGGAAACTGTTGCACCAATCGTGGCTCCTCCACAACTATCTAAGACTTCTTCTGGTGCTGCATGTTGAGAGGTAATATACCCTCCCTCTCAACCACCAAGTCTCCATTAGTTGCCTTGTTGCTCAAGGCTTTGCATGCATCTTGAACCTCAAGAGCATACAGGTTCTTGACCTGTGAACCAATCTGCTTCACCTGTCTAGTGATGATGTGTCTAAGGAAAACCCTTCCCTTACTGAAGACTACATCATAGCCTCTGTCTTCCAACATCGTGATCAACACCAAGTTTCTCTTATGTCCTGGTACATACTTGACATCGGTCAAGGTAAGGCGAGCTCCATGCTCCCTCTGAAAAATAACTGTGCCTACACCTGAGACACTATACTTCTCATCATTACCCATCGCTATGAGTATCTGGAGATCTTTCTCCTCCAAAGTACTGAACAAACTCTTGTCGTCGGTCATGTGGAAAGAAGCTCCACTGTCAAGAAACCAACCACTTCCCACCATGGATGAAACCATGCATGCGAAGAGTGTGAAATCCAACTCGAACTGTGAAGCAAGTGCCTCACCTTCAGATCCTTCCCTGGATCCCTTCTTGGATTTCCTCAATGGACAATTTGTAACAAAATGGCCCACCTCATGACAACGAAAGCATCGCACTTTCGATTTTTCAAACTTCTTCCCACCATGGGAAGAACTGGATTCGAAAAGAGAAACCTTCTCCTTCCCCTTCTTCACCTTACTCGCTAAGGCACAGTTCTCTTCATCCTCCATGGATGAAGAACCGTCTCTGGTGCTTCTTCTTATCTCCTCCTGCATCAAATCCGACCAAAGTCGTTCCCAATTTGGCAGTTTCTCTCTTCCATTAACCAAGTCCTGGTAGCTATGCCAGCTCTTAGGAAGACCGAGGAGTGCAAGACTCACCATGTCATCATCAGAGGTCACGATCCCTACACTTACAAGCTCATCCCTGCATGAGGTGATCTTGTTCAGATACATAGAGATCGTGTCCCCACTTTCACACTAGATCTTTCAAAGATTGTCCTTCAGTGCCAGCTTCCTCTTATCACTGTTATTCTGATAAAGATCTTTCAATGTTTTCCAGAGTGAAAACGAAGTCTCCTTCCCATGGAGGCTCGAGACAATGTGATCTTGAACTCCCTCCAAGAGGATTCTCCTAGCTCTAGCCACACACTTCTTCCATTCCACCAGTTGAGTAGCATCAGTGGGCTTCTGGACTTCTTGATCAATGAAGTCCTTTAGACCATTATCTTCTAATACTGCCTCCATGCGATCCTTCCAGGCTATATAATTTGAACTGCCATTAAGGGCATATTTGAGTCTCGAACCATAGAACGCCATCGGTGAAATATATGTGATAAGAACTCAATTCAAATATTTAGAAACCACAAACTTCAACTTCTCCCTTCTTATATATTGTTCTTCCTTGATCACCTGTGCTCTGATACCATGTAAAAATTTCCCACCTATAGATCACCTGGTAATGCAATGTACTAAAGCAAAACACTTGATCTACTTCTACAAACAATTTAGCGAAAGCTTAATTTAACATGAGAAACATCAAGCATGAACAGATATAACTGAGAATGAGAAGTAATCAACCATAACACAGAAGAAATAACCTGGGGAAAGCACCATCCTAAAACCCCATCTCTATATTATCAATCAAGTGGAAATCGTCAACAACATACAAAAAGAATCAGATCAAAAGCTATCCTGCTCTCTCTGTACTCTGATGATGTAGCTCATGGACTACCTAGGCCTATATATATAGGCTGCACAAGTCCTCCAAGCTCCTATTTCCTTGCACAGTTTTGATTGGGGTCCAATGACATAACATATGTGAATTGGCCACATCATACCCACTGTAACCTCAGGTCTAACTACGCAGTCCATAAGGAATAATATTCCTTCTGCATGCAAGGAATACTTACTAGAAATATCCTAGCATCTGATAGTACACTGTGCCACATCTGATCTCAACTGGGTCTCTGACAGAACTGACATGCATCAGTTATCCATGAGTGAATACACAATTATCTGAAAATAACAGTTGTCACATGCACGCAAGCATCAACAAACTGTATCTCATTAATTTAACAACTTGTTAAATTAATCTAACTGAACTTGACTAAGTTAAACTAAGTCAACTGATCCTCTCAATATAGAACTCATCTTTAATTCCTCAATCAGTGGAGAAAATCAAGGACACATTCCCCAATTAGTAGAGAAATAATTGCATGTTCTCACAAAGACTTCAAGTTTGCTTTTCCTTAACTAATTAACTCATGGAGAATTAATTAATTAATATTCCAAACTACTAGTAAGACCAAATTTGAATTTACTCCCTATAGATAGACCAGGGACTGCTATAAATAGGAAGGGACCCAGAAATGCTATTTTTAGAAGATGTTATTTTTAGCAGTTTCACCTCTCACCTAAGGTGGCCAAAATTCCACACTGGCCAAACTACTATTTTTAGAAATTTCTATTTTTACATTTCTTGTTGCACACTTTTCAACAATAGCATCATCAAAAACTCATTGGAATGATCAATGATGACAAACATTTTTTGACCGTCACCAAAAGTAACCAAAAAGATCTTTGGTGAGGGTAAATAAAAGATCGTCACTAGAAGTGTCACCAAAGAGAGAATTAGTGATGGGCCTTTATCGACCCTCACCAAAAGTTTCACCAAAGAGAGAATTAGTGATGGGCCATTAACTACCCTCACCAAAAGTGTCATTGAAAATGGCTTTGCTGACAAACCTTAAAGGACAATCACTATATACACTTACAACAATGTCTTTTAAAGACTGCCACCATATGCCACATTGGTGATGGGCCTTAAAAGTCCATCATAGGCATGAAGCGTCATCAAAAACTCATTGGAATGATCAATAATGACGAACATTTATTGACAGTCACCAAAAGTAACCAAAAAGATCATTGATGACGGTCAATAAAAGATCGTCACTAGAAGTGTCACCAAAGAGAGAATTAGTGATGGGCCTTTAACGACCCTCACCAAAAGTGTCACCAAAGAGAGAATTAGTGATAGGCCTTTAACGACCCTCACCAAAAGTGTCATTGAAAATGGCTTTGATGACAAACCTTAATGTACCATCACTATATACACTTACAAAAACATTTTTTTAAAGACTGTCAGCATATGTGACATTGATGATGGACCTTAAAGGTCCGTCATAGGCATGGACCCTCACCAATGACCTTTTTTCTTATAGTGAAAATGATGCTAGAGAGGATCTTCAAGAAGGAGAAAATTCCCATTCACAACCTTCATAGCCACAAATTAACACATTTAATTCAAATCGCACTTGCAGAGTGCAAAAGAGAAAATATTAAGAAGTCTGAAACAAATTTCTTTCCAGATAATGTTTGGTTTGACAAGGAATGCAAAAAGGCAAGGAGAATGTGGAAAGAGTCAAACAAGGATAACATAAAGCTCAAAGCTTACAAGCAGATATTAAGAAAGAAAAAGGTCGATTTCATGGTTTCAAGGAGGGAAGAACTAATCTTCCTTGGGAAAAATAATCCCAAATTATTTTGGAAGGAGCTCCAACCGAAAAAGATGCAAACTGAAAATAATATTACAACTTCTAAATGGTTTGACTATGCAAGACAACTATGAGCAAGATCCCAAGGTTGACCCTCCCCCCTTGGTCAACACTAATATTGAACTCTTCGCAGTGCAAGAGGTAGAGATGGGTATCAAGAAGTTCGATGTTCGAAAAGAAAAAGACTTAGTTGAACTCCAAGCAGAGTATCTAAACTGGGGCTCAAAGATTCTTACACCTCACATTACAAAAATTTTCAACAACATCATGCAACAGGGGTTCCCCATAGATTGGACAACTAGTCTGGCAATACCTCTTTTCAAGAGTGGTGACGTAAATAATCCCTCCAATTATAGAACCATAATGATAAACCCCTTGTTTGCAAAGTTATTGGAAGCATGCTAGAAAATAAAATCAGCAAGTGGGCAGAAGAAAGAGATAAGTGTGCTAAATGGCAAGCAGTTTTTAGACCTAAACATTCCACTGTTGATCATTGTATAACTTTAAGGCACATCATTGAAAAAGTTTGGGAGGAAAAGAAAGAAATTTTTTGTTGCTTTGTTGACTTCAGAAAAGCGTTTGACACAATTCCTAGGGATAAGATTTGGCATAGAAGGGAGGAACTTGGGGTTCCTAAACATTTGAGAGTAGTTGTGCATAGGCTGTATGAAAAGGTGAAAGTCAAAATTAGAACTTCAACAGACATTTCTGAAAGTTTTAGAAGCGATATCAGGGTCAAGCAAGGTTTCCCATTGTCTCCTACCCTTTCTGGTTTATATATTGACAAGCTTGAGGAGTGGTTAAGTTTGCAAGGGGGTGATGGTATCCATTTGGGAATTTTTTTTATAAGGTTTCTTTTGTATGTAGATGACCTTATTCTCATTGCTAAATCTACTCTTGGTTTGCAAGAGCACTTACTATCTCTTGAGAATTTTTGTAGAAAGGTGGGGATGCAAGTTAATATTAGCAAAACGAAAGTAGTGGTTTTCTTTAGAAAAAAAACATAACCAACATAAGTTCTACTTTGAAGGGAACATTTTGGGAGAATTTGCGGATTACAAATACCTCAGAATTGACTTCAACGAAAATCTAAGTTGGGATGGTTGTAGAAAGAAAAGAACTTTGGGGGGTTGGAAAGCATTTTATGCTTTTCAAAATAGGTGTAGGGAGGCAGAGTTATGGGACTGGAAAACCACTCAAACTTTTTTTGGGCTTCTAGTGATTCCGGTGATTCTTTATGGTTGTGAATTGTGGGCCAACAGTACATCCAACATGCAATGGAAACAAATTGAGAAAATTTAGAAGCGTTTGATTACAAATAAATTGAAAATTAAAAGTGCAGTTCCTTATGTTATATTGTTAAGTGAAACGGGGGTTGTTCCTATTGAAGCAATTGCTATGAT
This sequence comes from Pinus tabuliformis, assembly GCA_031772625.1. Lineage (NCBI taxonomy): Eukaryota > Viridiplantae > Streptophyta > Pinopsida > Pinales > Pinaceae > Pinus > Pinus tabuliformis. The sequence goes on along the minus strand of CM062819.1, from coordinate 1,267,523,543 downwards.
GCGAGTCATAAGATATTTAAAAAAAATTGAGCAAATGGGAGAGGGCATGGCCTAAGGTTACCTTTAATGACATATTGTGCAAAAGAAAGAAGACTTGGATGCAACAAAATAAAAAATGGTTTATTAAATGGGGTATTTTCTTGAACACATGTCCCATAAACAGTAAAGAGATAAAAGCTTTTGTTATGGATAAGTTCCACAAGTGTACTGGGGATAAGGAGCTAGGGAGAAAGAAAAAATACCATATTGAAATGTTTAATCCCACTCATAATCATCAACAAAAAACGTACATAGATGCCAATATTTCTTGGAGAGCCAAAATTCTTACTACTCAGTTAAGGATTAATTCTCATCAACTCCGTTGTGAAACACGGCGCTGGAAAAGGCCAAAAGAAGTGTGGGAGGAAAGAGTATGTATTTTTTGTTCTTCCGGTAAAGTGGAAACAAAAAAACATTTCATTTTAGAATGTGAGGCCTTCAAAGGCAACAGAGAAAGTTATGCAGAGATTCTAGTAGCTAGCTCTTGGTATAATCTATTTAGCGAAGAGGTTGTTGAGAAGTTAGGAGTGTTTATTGTGAGGCTTCATAGGAAAAGGGCCGAATACATCAACCAAATGAAAAAGCAATTTGTCCTATATACTATCTTTAGCCTCATAAACATTAGAATAATTTTCTTTCTTTATTTCTATCCTGAGAATGGTATAAAGACAATGGTGGAATAATATAATGTCCCAAGCCAGATTTCGAACTTTTAGACTTGAACCCATTCGATAATTAATATCAAAACTGATTTGAATGACATGTACTTTCTCACGGAATTCATTTCAAATAATGCAATAGAAAGGGCAAGGTATGGCATTATACTTATTGCAATAATTTTCCTTAAAATGCGATGAATACCTAATGGTAAGTCACAACAACCCTTGGTGAAATTGCGTAATAAGTTCTAAAGTTGTGAGTGTCCTTTTGCCATCACAATTTAGTCACGATAGAATGCGATAAGTCAACAACGCAGCCTCGTGATATGAGATTGTGAAACGCTTTAATATCTAACCATATCACTTCCTTGCATGAAAAATGGTTGATAAGAAATGTTTTATGGGCTTTTTCCTCTATCATTGCATAGCTTTACGTATTTATACAACATAATTACATTTTAAAAGTATGTAATGACACGGCATTTTTTTTTTTTTTTTTTTTTTCCGAAGGTGGAAAAACCTATCAAACTCAGGTGTCAAACCAACAGTGAGGACAGCCATCTCTGGCTGCTATCCGCGAATGTCGGTTTGACTCATCACTGTTATCAAGGAAAACCACGCCACCTGTAATAACCCGCTGGTGGTCCGTAAGGGAGCAGGCTTTCACTCCTGCCAGATGCCTCTGGGTCTTGGGCCGTTAACCTGTTTCCTTACATCCGAGGAAGACGAGCTCTTAACCAAGCAGAAGCAGTTTTACGGCATACTCCATGCCAATGACACGGCATTATTGTATGTGCTTCCTTATTGGTTTTATTATTTATTTTTTATTTTTTATGATATGTATTTTGTATTTACTTTTAAAATAAAATTACATTATTTATAAAGTTTTAAAATAAAGTTATATATATTTTATATTATATTTACAAATAAATAATATTATATTGCGATATTATTGTCAGCTCTTATTTCTTATTTATTAACGCATTGTATTTTACATTTTATATCTCATATATATATATAAAGTTTACATTACATATAATATGTTATAGCTTTAATGTATTTAGAATGTTTATTTATATTTACAATATTTTACACATTTACAAAATAATAAAATTAAAATTAAAATTAAATATATATTTATATGATTTAGTTTAGGTGGTGAAAAAATGATCAACTGTAATCAATTGAAACTTTGGAGCCATGTAATGGATTTGTGTGAAACTTCAGTTGTTGGAAGGCAAGCAGGAAGACAAACATAATGGAGCCAACAACAAAGAAAATCAAAACAAAACAAGCTAAAAATGTCATTAGCTAAGTCAAAAAGAGGGCCCCATAAATTTCAAAAATTATGGACAGGGTTGTGGCCACAACAACTAGCGACACATGAGGATGACGCAGTTATCTCTAGTTTAGACGCTAATATTGTACTTAAATCCATCTCCAAGGGTCCCACATGCGCCATAAACGAAGTAAGGTGAGTGCTTAAAAGATAGAAGCAATTAATTGACCAGTGTCAAATCAATGAATCCAATCAAAAGGGGGTATTCATTTATTCATAATTATATCTCTATTTTTTATAGTGAAAACAATAATGAGGTCATTTAAAATTACCATATATCTTTTAAAAATTTACCTTTTTTCCTGATAATGCTTCTCTGCCAACAGGCCTACTCAGTACCGCGATGAAGCTGTTTTGGTACCATGTATGCATTCACCCGCTGCTAGCGAGCTTGTTCAGTACCTCGACATGTTTGCATAGACTTCCCACACTCGTGTGCTTTCAAGTCCCTTGTAAGGTACTTTTATATTAATATGTGTAAAATTTGACTTTTGACTTTTAGATATGGGGAGCGGGGTGGTACAAGAGGTTATGTACTAAAGACATAGATGTGATATTGCTTAAATATATTCCTTACTAGACTTATTCTCATCTACCAAAGTAGAGAATTATATGTGGAAGGTTTGGGAGGGATCGAAATATTTTTTTGATGACAAATCGTTCCTCTATATTAATGGACTCACAACACTTAGGTCATGACTCAATGTTCCCCATAAAAAATGGTTAATACATGAGAAACATGAAACCTAATAATGAAATAACGAAATCTTATTGAGAATAGAGAGTAAAGGTTTCCCCATGCAAACCAATTGTTTTCGCTTAGGAATGAAATTCCCTCATATAAAATTTTGAGAATAACATAAAACAAACCATAAAAGCAAGATCAGACTAGAAAACATTATGAACACTTTATAAGATTGAAAAATAAAACCAAATATGTTAAATCGTTAAGCCTTAGAATATCAAACAAGACAAGGAAGGGTATAAAATCCTCAACTTAAGGTTAATAAAAATGTCTCAATGAGAGCCCCAAGGGTTAGCTCAGTTGGTCAAAATCAGTGCCTCGCCATCAAGAGGTCACAGGGTCCATTCTCCCCGAAGCCCTTGGGGTCAAGCCTAGCTAGTGGGCCGCAGGGCTAGATTCCCTTTGGGGTCAATCAACCCAGATTTTTCCATGGACGTAGCGCCACCCGTTGACCAGGGTGTCCGTGAACCACAGCCAAAAAAAAAACAATGTCTCAATGAGTTAAAATGGTGATAAATGATGTCTTGCTTTTATGATAAGGCTTTTCTAAATCCTAACTATGGTGTAATCATTTTTAGAAACTTTTTTATGATGTCATTACCAAGATATTCACATTTTAATTATAAATAGATAAGCTTGTTAAAAGAGATTATTTAAAGGTAAAGCTTGAAAAATAAAAAGAAATTATCTTGATGATGATTAAGGTTCTACTTCATCATAACTTATTTATTCATAACAAAAAATTAAAGCAAACTAAGCTATGATAACTAATATTATTGCTACTATATACAATATGTACAAAAGTTCCAGGAATAAAACTAGTTAAGTGTAGGCGAATTTCTACTAGAGCCATTCCATCATTTCAATTCCTATGAGAAAGGGTATAACATGAGTCGATAAGAGTAGTGGAAATAATCTATAAGAAACAAAAACATGATTATGTACATCTACATGCAACAAGTTAAGATAGTAATTTATTTATAAGAATCTTCCCTTGAAATGTGGTCTCCAAGTGTATTTCAAAATGATCATAGAAATAAGAATGAACATTTACTAGTGCTTGAAAAAAATTCTAGGGAGAAGAAGATTGTTACAAAATGTTAGCATCAGAATTATTTAAACTATTTTCACTAAAGTTAGTAGGCCCAACTACAAGGCCAAGACATGTTCACATGGATGGATTTAACACTAGGAAGACAACACACTGAAATCTTATTATGACAAGCTTCTGGAAGATTATTCAAATCAATTTCATTAGAAATTTGAAGATCATATGCACCATAATATATAAGATTGTGTTTATCTATAGGAGGAAGGGAAGGAGCAAAAGAAGAATCCACTAAGAGGTCTAAATCTAAGTCACTTTATGATGGAAGTGATTCAAAGCCATTAAGTTAAAAATATTCATCATATATAACCTTCTTTTCTTGAAAATGATGTGGTTGATTTGAGTTAACAGTATAAAAAAAAAGAAAAAAAAGAGGCTCAAAATTATCATAGATGGGTAAGGAATCCTTCTCACAAACAATATGATCCTCAAAAAAGTTTGAACTAGTTCGATGCAGGGTTTGAATGGAAAAATCTATAGAATCATTATTAGATGTGCTCTGATCTACAAAGGATTATGGGTATAAGAAGTAATGATCACCAGAGTATATCATATTAAGTGCATCCATATGATTCTCTTCATTATGGATGTGGCAAGCAGTCTAATTTGATGGTAAACCTTATGTTAAAGGAATAGGAACTAGTGCTAAAGTCTACCTTCAAAGAAGAACTAACATAATGTTCATTAATTAGATCCTAAGGTGTAATTATTCCTAATGAACCTGCTTAAGGTTGATCATATATATCCTCAAATTCCAAAGGTGGACTTGAATTATGTTTTATAGAAATTTGAGGATTTGTGAAGGAATCTCCAAGTGTTTGAGATTTTGAAAATTTGCCAATTCATTCAAGGGTTCAACAGGAATGAGAAAAGCATCAAGACTGTCTTGTTCATCCTTGTTATATTTATTATGTTTACAAGAAGAAACAAGAAATTTGAAACACTGTGACAAATACCCTTCTAAAGGAAGATCTTCAAGTGAAATCTAAAACAAAGTGATTTAAATTTATCATAAAACTCTTTGATTGACTCATCTTCATGCATTGAAAGACTTCCTATTTCTAAACACAACTTATCATAATCATAACATTGATGAGATGAAATAAAAATATCAATGAAATGTTCCCAAGAATGTATAGATCTATTTGGAAGTGTTTTATACCATTCTTGAATCCATCCTTTAAATGTGAGATAAAATAATTTTCATATCTCATTGACGTAAATGATATTGAAAGAATTACATTTAATCATAAATAGTAGAACATGATCAACAACAGAAGCTCCATTCTCACCATCATATGTTGGTCTAATCAAGGACAGTATTGGTTTCCTATGAAAACTTTAGTAGGTTCAGATGAACTAAAAGCATAACCCAAAGTACGAGCCATAATTAGTAAAAATAAAATTTTTACACAAATAGTAATTTGTGGACCTCCTTCTAGTTCCAATTATGTTTATGACTAGAAATGTATTAGCTGAATATGGGAGGAATTTCCTGGTCATAGTACCAATTAGACTCATTTCCATTCAAATGGAAATCCTGACTGATTCAATGGGTATCCAGTTACCAGTGTCCTAAGACTAGCCTAAAGTTAATCTAGCTTGAACTACCTAATATATAAAGTATGCATAATGTCTTTGGTTTGTTGATGAGTGATGATGATTGTCATTAACAAATTGAAGGGAACGGAACCATTGGTATGATATTGTTTTAGAAAAGATGATCCCTTATGAGTGATTAAAACTAGGGTTCATTCTAGCCACAAAGGCTTGCTCCTACGAAAGTAGACCTAAAAAGGGAAGAATTTAACCTAAATACAAGTTCAGATTAGTGCTAGAATGCAAGTGCACGAAGGGAAATCTAATCTAGTCTATCTCAGCCAGGAAAATGATAGCCTTACTCCTACTCAAGGCCAACACATGTAACAAGAAAAAGGAAAAGATTGTGATTGAATTTAGAATAAAGATATACTTGTAAATTTTCAAAATAGTTTGATAATCTACAAGGCTTTCAAACATATATGCAATACAATAATTTCAGTAAATAGTTACTAAAATGACTCTATACTTTTACCAAAATTCAATCATGAAAAATGGATCTGTCATAAAAATTATATCAACCAAGAGAAGCAGTTTTTTCATTCATATCGATAAAGAAATAAATAGGAAAATTTGTAATAAGCTAATGAATAGTTATTTAACCATCACAATAAAATCCCCATGAATCCATTATCAACTCTGCTTTCAACCTATTGAGCCGCGCAAAGATAGATTAACAATAACCTACAATTAGTACAAATAAATCACACTAATAATAGTGCAAAATTGACCATTAAAATACTAATTGACATAGGATTAAAATCGAGTTGAAAGAGACATCAAGCAATAAAAATGAATTTGGAGTTATGATACAACAATGTAAAGAAAAGAAATAAACTATTATTAGCTCCAATTTCTTTAAACAAATTAGTCCTTGAAGCCTTCACTCCATTAAGAAACACTGATGTAGCACTACAATTATATCCCTTTACAAAGCTCTGACTCCCATATCCCACTAAAAATCTTTTCTCTTAACCACAATGCAAGAAATTTTCAATATTTTTTGAATAACCCCCAAAACAGAGAAGAATCGTGTTTTAAAATATAAAACAAAGTATACTAGGATCTTTCTCCTTTCATAAATTCAACTCAAAACTAAATTTGTTGGAGATTGAGCGCTATCACAACCTAAATTATTCAGGTCTTTTCTAGAAGAATTTTCAATGATTCCAACGATCTTAGCCGTATGTGCCAATAGAAGTGTGTTGGGTAGAATATCACACCATGTTCTTTCCTTGATTCTCATAATGATTTTCTACGTTATAAGCAGCCGAGTCATATTTTGAGGGACCATCATGGTTTCCAAAGAAGACCACTAACAAACTGGGGAATATGCCTTCTGGCATTTCCAAGGAACTTATCACAACATTTACACTCCTCCACATGATTGTCACACTTAATGGTGTAGCTCCTTAGTGAGCGAACTGGATACTTGAGATCAGATTTGATCCATTCTAAATTTTGGATACAATTGATCTTTTTGTTCACACCTAGGTAAACAAATAAACAATGAAACTATATCATTAAAAATGATATAACTTTATATAAATTTATATGATGAAATGATATCACAATCACTGATATAATTTGTGCCAATATAATGTCATGAGTAAAGAACATATAAGGTATTTGCATTAATCAACACCAAACTACGGTAGCTTCTATGTCGTCAAATGAAATTCGAGCTAATCCTAACTTAACATATTATGGACCTTGTGACAAGGAATGATACAGTAACGAATGCGTGACAAGGCATAATGAAAGAGTTAAAGCACTGTCTAATGCACTATCTATAGATGAAAGAATATATTCATTAGCAATATGGGTTTTAATTATTTGCAAAGTTTTTTGCATTCATGTTGTATCACGAGAACTGTGCAACGGAAATGGTGGGATAGTGTAGTATGTGGGCCAATTTTCAAACTTTTAGACTTAAACCCATTCAATAATTTGCCCAAGGAATTTCTATATCGACCCCCCACATGGATGTACCGACGTTGGCTTTATTTTTTTCATATATCTACGGTTGCTAATGATTCTGAAGTGAATATGCTTTGCCCGAGTCTTAAGAGACGGATGATATTTCACCTGCGCTCATCATTATATGTTACCATTTTTCCTTTTTAATAAAAAAAATAATTACCTGTTCTCACGGTATCGTTTCAGTAACGTTTGTTGAAGGTTCATACCTTATTTTTCAGCGGCTTTGAAAATCAGTCAAAAATAAATTAAGCAAAGTCTTTTGGTAGAAATCACATAAGAAAATTTTTTGGCTGTAGCCTTATCTATTCCATTCTTACAAAGTTATAAGGACCAACCTACTTTGTGTTTGTTTCCACCTTCCATTCTACTAGAGAAGCCTTTATTTCTCAAGGACAAGCCTACAAGTCCCCCTTTTTTGATACCTTTTGTGATTCTATAATAAGAGACCAAGAAAAACTCTTACATCTTGGTATTCTTAATACTGGAAACTCTTCTAAGAAAGCCTTAGCAGTAGCAACCAAATTCAAGGAATCCTAAGAAGCAGTATCCAAAAAAGAATTGTCCTAAACCAAACAAGGGTCCTAAGCAATTTCAGTCTCAAAATGAAAAATCAATTCAAAAAAATGATAAGGCAAATAAAAACAAAGGGAAGAAGACTGATAGACAATGCAACTTTTGTAATCGAGATGGCCACTTAAAATCCAAATGCTTTACGAAGATGGAAGTCTTGGAAGCAGCAATGAAGAAGCATAATATCCATTTGGAGCACTCTTCAACTTCAACTTCATCTTCATGAATAACACTTTCTGTACGTGGTTGTCAAACATCTCGGTCTAATGTATCTACTTCTTCTCATTCTCATGAGTGGTTCATTGATTCTGGAGCTTCTTATCACATGGCCAAAAACAAAGCCATGTTTTCTTCTTTAAATGATTGTAAAACCAAAAATATATATGTTGGTGATGATAGATCTCTTAGTGTTGTAGGGACTGGAACTATTCATTGAGACAATGTTCAATTTAATGATGTATTATGCGTTCCTGCCTTATCCTGCAACCTTCTATCTGTATATCAGATAACTCATTCAGGTGAAGGTAAAATCGTTGAATTTTCACCTCGTGATGTTGTAATTAAGGACCTAAGAGATCCTAGACAGATTTTAGCTACTAGCATTGTTGATGCTTCTACAAGGTTGTATAAGTTTAACAACTTTGGTTCATCAACTCTTCCCTCGATATTTGTTGCTCATAATGATGAAGTAGGCAAACTTTGGCATGAGCGATTTGGTCACTTAAACTATCGCTCCCTTCAAAATCTATGTAAATAAAATATGCTGACAGGTCTTCCTATGGTATCTTGCAAAGATGGTGTTTGTTCCAGATGTGTACTTGGAAAACAACATCAGGATAGTTTTGAAAAACGTGTCTCTTGGTATGCCTAAACTCCTTTACAGCTTGTGGTAGTGATTTATGTGGTTCACTTCTAGTTGTTTCATTCTCTAGCTACAAGTATTTCTTAACTTTCATTGATGATTTCTCCAGACGCACTTGGGTATACTTCTTAAAACTCAAGAGTGGATTCTTTAACATGTTCTTGGCCTTTAAGGCCTTTGTTGAGAAACAATTTGAACATTAAATTCTCAAGCTAAGATCTGATAATGGCGAAGAATATGTTAACAACAAATTCATCAAATTTTGCACCGAGCATGAAATTCAATTGCAACATACTATTCCATATACTCCACAGCAAAATGGTGTAGACGAAAGAAAGAATCACACCTTAAAGGAAATGGATAATTGTATGCTTCAATCTAAAGGACTTAGTATTAATTTTTGGGCAGAAGCAATTAACTGTGCAAATTACATAGCAAATCGCACTCCTACTAAGGTTTTAAATAATGTCACTCCATAAGAAGCATGGAGCTCAATTAAACCAGATGTAAGTCACTTTCATGTTTTTGGAAGTGAAGCATGGACCCATATTCCAGATGAGAAACATAAATCCTTAGAACCTAAGAGTGAAAAAAGTATTTTTGTTCGATATTCTGAAGATGTCAAAGGATATAGACTTCTTCCACCTAAATCCAAAAATGTTATCATTAGAAGAGATGTAAAGTTTCCTGAAAATATATCGGCCTACGAGCCTAGTTCAGCGAATGTGCCACCTTTCTCTATCCCTTCTACTTCTGAAAATCTTTCTTTTTCGAATGATGATAGTGAGGATGAAAATCCTCCCCCACCTTCTCGGGATCCTCCTTTAGCTCCTCAGCTTCCAAAATGGGTTCGCGCTACTCGGGATGTAACAGGTTCTCTTGCAGGTGATCCTATAGATCAACATCTCACACATTCTCAATTTGATAGAGCCTCTTCTTTACTAGCTCAAGCTGTAGAGAATTATGATCCTGACACCTTTGCAGAAGCTTCAAGCCATTTAGATTGGGACACAACTATGAATGAATAATATCCTTCACTATTGGTAAATGATACATGGGCCCTTGTTCCTCTTCCAAAGGGACGAAAATTTGTTAAATGAAAATGGGTTTACAGAACCAAGTTTGGACCAGATGGAAAAGTTGATAAACATAAAGCTCATCTTGTTGCTAAGGTTTTTTCACAATTTGAAGGCATTGACTATACTGAAACCTTCTACCGTGTTGCCAAAATGAACTCTATCCACCTTGTTCTTTCCCTTGCTACCTATTTCAAATGGGAAGTCCATTTGATGGATGTTAAATTTGCCTTCTTGCATGGGTACTTGCATGAAGAAATCTATATGGAACAACCTCCTTCCTTTATACAAACAGACTCCAACCTTGTATGTTGGCTTAAGAAATCCCTTTATGGTCTCAAGCAAGCCCTTCGGGCTTGGTATGCCAAAATGGATAGCTTTCTTTTAGATATTGGATTTTCTAAGTGTCATCCTGACAATACTGTCTACACCAAGAAAGTGGGTAAGTCTCTTATCTTTCTTGTACTTTATGTTGATGATCTTATCCTTACTGGTAGTGATCCCAACCTTATAAACCATGTGAAGACCAACCTTAAAAATAAGTTTGAAATGACGGACTTAGGACACTTGCATTATTTTCTTGGTCTTCAAGTCTTGCAATCCAAAGAAGGTATTTCCCTTTCCCAGTCCAAGTATTCCTATGATCTTCTACGCCACTTTCACATGGAAGACTGTAAGCCAACCCCTTCTCCCTTTCAGTCACTTGTACGTCCCCTAAAGTTGATGCTACCTTATACAGTCTGCTTGTAGGAAAACTTTTGTATCTGACCCGTCACCGTCCTAGCCTTTCCTTTGTTGTTGGCCTTACTGCTTTATTTATGCAAAACCCACATGAAAGTCATTGGAAAGTGACTAAAATAATACTTCATTATGTTTGAGGTATAATTCAGTTTGGGATTCATTACAGTGCAGAAGCATCTCCTCTATTGGTTGGTTTCATTGACTCTGATTGGGCTTGTGACCTTGATGATCGGAAATCTACTGCAGGTTATTTCTTCACTCTTGCTTCTGGACCTATTACATGGGCTTGCAAGAAACAAAGTGCCATTTCTCTTTCTTCAGCGGAAGTAGAGTATCATGGCGTTGTAGAATCTAGTAAGGAAGCCCTGTGGCTTCGTCAGATCCTGTCAGAGTTTGGCTTTCAGCAGCAACATCCAACTACACTTTGGTGTGATAATCAAAGTGTCATTCAACCATGCAACGATCCAGACCAACATCAGCGCAACAAACACATTGAACTACACATGCACTTCTTCAAAAAGCTCATTCATGACCATGTTCTTGAAGTGCAACATTGTTCAACTGATGATCAAGTTGCAGACATATTTACAAAGGCTCTCACAGAGGCGAAGTTTACTGAACTTCGATTTATGGTTGGAGTTCAGGAAGTTGTCACTAAGGGGGGATAGGCTCTAATGCCTCCTTCCTTCTCCTATTGTGTCATATTTGTACATCCTTCAATCCTATCCCAAGTTGTTCTTAAGGGAGGATGTTAAGATATTCCGACACATAGGAAATAGTTAAGTATACCTTGGTCTAGTGTAGAGTTAGGTAAAGTGTGTTTCTTTACCTTGTACTTTTGTAAGTTACAATCCAACGGTCACGATATGTTCTAGACATGAAGTGATCCGACGGTATTACAGACACTTGATCCATGGCTTAACACCCGATTAGTCCATGATATCTATTTAAAGAGCATGGAGAGTCATTTGTAAGGTGACCGTTCATGAGAGAAGCTTATGTAAATTTTCTTTCTTTTACGTTAATAAATTGCCTGAAGTGGCTGCATTGGCTCACGCCGTGGACTATTTCCCTCTTTGAAGGTTTTAACCATGTCAAAAACACTGGTGTACTGATCTATGAGCAGTATCCCTTGGTGTTCTATCTAAGGAACTTACCCTGTAAATTCCTACACGCTAAATCTTACCTAATAAAAAATATTTTTAACTTTCATTTTAAAAAATGATTTCAACTTAAATTGTATTATCTAGAAAATCCATACCTATTATATAACATTACGAAGAAAATTAATCTCTCTTATTTAATATTATCGAGAAAATTAATATTTCTTATAATCATGACTAAATTATTTTTAACACAATTATATACTCTATAGCGAATTATAATTCAACAATTTATTCTTTTAACTTCCAATAAATTTTAATAATATTTTTCTAAAAAAAATTCTTAAAAAAATTATATTAGAATGTTTGAGTGCCCATCTTTCAAAAAGAACCATTCAAACAAGCTAGGTTAACACTAAAATATATTTATTTAAGAGTGGAAATCAAATTTCAACTTTTAGCTTTCTTCTCACTTTATTGCAGTGGTAATCTTAGGAAAATAAAGTGTGTTTTGCCTCGGGGATATTTCCATTTTGATTAAGAACAATCGCGGCCCAAGTTCATTGTCGATCTGCGGCCTCGGGGGTCCTACTCTACAGGTTTCCTCCTATCTGTAAAATATCTCCACGGAGAACAACTGTAATGCTGAACAATATATCATCTTAATATATCTATCTTGATTTTTTCTTCTGAAAAAAAAATCTTAGGAAAATAAAGACAATCTGTTGTACCATATTTTCCTTATATGCATTGTTTATTTTGTAATGTAAAAATAATTATTGAAAATAAAAATCTCAAAGAATGTAAGTTTCTATCATATAACATTACGAAGAAAATTAATCTCTCTTATTTAATATTATCAAAAAATTAATATTTCTTATAATCATGACTAAATTATTTTTAATAAAATTATATATTATATAGTTAATTATAATTTAACAATTTATTCTTTTAACTTCCAGTAAATTTTAATAGTATTTTTCCAAAAAAAATCTTAGGAAAATTACATTAGAATGTTTGAGTACCATCTTTCAGAAAGATCCATTCAAACAAACTAGGTTAACACTAGAACATATTTAAGAGTGGAAATCAAATTTCAACTTTTAGCTTTCTTCTCACTTTATTGCAGTGGTAATCTTAGGAAAATAAAGACAATCTGTTGTACCATATTTTCCTTATATGCGTTGTTTATTTTGTAATGTAAAGGTAATTATTGAAAATAAAAACCTCAAAGAATGTAAATTTTTTTTTTTTTTTTAATATTTATAAAATTATAAAAAATATTTATTTAATAATTTTAAATTTTAACAAAAAAATAATATCCATATTTATATTCATTTTATAATTTAAATATTTATAATATAAAATTTAAAAAATATATTTATTTAATTATTTCACAATTAACTTAAAATAATTATTTAATATTAAAATTTTGAATTTATTTCACTATTCTAATTGGCTAGTTATTAGAACTTTTTCAAGTATATTATCTATAAGTGAATGAGTATTTTCAATATCGATGTTATTAATAAGATTAGATTTGTTATTGGTATAGTTTTTTTTATGTCAATTAACAAATTAATTTTGATTAAATATTTTGAAAAGTGATTTTAAGATATTAATTTTATTAAAAATAAATAAGAAATATATAAAAAAAATAAAAAAGTGAATATAAAATCTTTATATATATATATATATTTTCAAATAATTATTTAATATTGAATTTTTTGAATTTATTTCCTAACTTTAATTGAAATATATATATATATATATATATAATTTATTAGTTTGTTGGATTTATAAATTTATTATCCCTTGTGTTTAAGTGTGCCTTGGGTTTATAATATCAATTCTTTGGGCTTATTAATGTAAGGGTTCATATTCCTACAATATAGTATCATTGATATGGTTTATAATATTAATCCTAGGGTTTAATATAAATCCCTTGGGTTTATAATCAATCATCGCCAACCATGGTCCAACGTCGCATTGTGACAAAGATTGTGTCAATATGGAAATCAACCATGGTCAACAATGGTCAACCATGTTTATTTTAAGGTTTATAATATTTATCTTAGGTTTAAATACTTTGGGTTTAATATTATTCCCTTAGGTTTATAATCCCTTGGGCTTTAAGTATAGTGACAAAGATTGTCTCAATATGAAAATCAACCATGGTCAACCAAGGTCAATAATCATTGTCACATTGTGATGAAGATTGTCTCTTGGTCCACCATCACATTATGACAACCATGGTCAACCATGCTCACATTGCATTATGATAAAGATTATGTCAATATGAAAATCAATTGTGGTGAACCATGGTCAAGCATGTTTATTCAGGGCTTATAATATTTATCTAAGAGTTTATATACTTTTGGTTTATAATATTTATCCATTGGGTTTAATGTTATTCCCTTGGGTTTTTAGTATTAATACCTTGGATTTATTATTCCCTTGTGTTTATAATATTTATATTAAGGTTTATACACCATGAGTTTATGAATTATCACATTGTAACAAAGATTGTCTCAATATGAAAATCAACCATGTTTAATCATGGTCAACCATGGTCAAATGTCGCATTCTGGCAAAGATTGTCTCAATATGAAAACCAACCGTGGTCAACCATGGTCCAACATCGCATTCAAACAAAGATTGTCTTGACATTAAAATCAATCATGGTCAACCATGGTCAATTATGGCATTGTGACAATGATTGTCTATATATGAAACTGAACCATGGTCAACCATGTTCCAACGTTGCATTGTGACAAAGATTGTCTCTATATGAAAATCAACCTTGGTGAACCATGGTCAATAACCATGGTGACATTGTGACAAAGATTATCTCTTGGTCCAATGTTACACTATGACAACCATGGTCATCCATGACCAACCATGGTCCAATGTCACATTATGACAAAGATTGTCTCAATATGAAAAAATTTCATGGTCAACGATGGTCAGCCATTATTAACATTGCATTGTGACAAAAGTTGTCTTCATGTGAAAATCAATCATGGTCAACCATAGTCCAATATGAAATTCAATCCTAGTCAGCCATGGTCAAGCATGTTTATTTTAGGGTTTATAATATTTATCTAATGGTTTATATACCTTGGGTTTATAATATTTATCCCTTGGGTTTATAATCCCTTGGGTTTTTAGTATTAATCCCTTGGGTTTATGATATTTATCTTAGGGTTTATATATCTTGGGTGTATAATATTCCCTTAGGTTTATTATTCCCTTGCGTTTATAATATTTATCTTAGGGTTTATTTACCTTTGGTTTATAAATTGTCACATTGTGACAAAGATTGTCTCAATATGAAAATCAACCATGTTCAATCATTGTCAACCATGGTCAAATGTCACATTCTGAGAAAGATTGTTTCAATATGAAAATCAATCATGGTCAACCATGGTCCAAAGTCGCATTCAGACAAAGATTGTATCGACAATAAAATCAATCATGGCGAACCATAGTCAACCATGGTCGAATGTCACATTGTGAAAAGGATTGTCTCAATATGAAACTCAACCATGGTCAACCATGTTCCAACGTCGCATTGTGACAAAGATTGTCTCTATATGAAAATCAATCTTTGTGAACCATGTTCAATCATGGTCAACCATGGTAAACCATGGTCAATAACCATGGTGACATTGTGACAAAGATTGTCTCTTGGTCAAATGTCACACTGTGACAACCATGGTCATCTATGGTCCAACGTCACATTGTGACAAAGATTGTCTCAATATGAAAATTTGCCATCATTAACCATTATCAACGTTGTATTGTGACAAAGGTTATTTTAATGTGAAAATCAAGCATGGTCAACCATAGTCCAACGTCGGGTTACGATAAAGATAGTGTCCATATGAAATTCAGTTGTGGCCAACCATGGTCTAGCATGTTTATTTTAGTGTTTATAATATTTTATCTAAAGGTTTATATACCTTGGGTTTATGATATTTAACCCCTTGGGTTTAATGTTATTCCGTTGGGTTTATTATTCCCTTGGGTTTCTAATATTTACCTTGGGGTTTATATACCTTGGGTGTATAATATTAATCCCTTGGTTTAATATTATTTCGTTGGGTTTATAATACCTTGGGAAAGATTATCTCAATATAAAAATCAACCATGGTCAACCATGGTCCAACATCACATTTGGACAAAGATTGTCTCGACATTAAAATCAATAATGGTGAACCATGGTCCAATGTCGTATTGTAACAAGGATTGTCTCAATATGAAACTCAACCATGGTCAACCATGTTCCAACGTTGCATTGTGACAAATATTGTATCTATATGAAAATCAACCTTGGTGAACCATGGTGACAAAGATTGTCTCTTGGTCCAATGTCACACTAAGACAACCATGGTCATCTATGGTCAACCATGGTCCAATGTGACATGGTGACAAAGATTGTCTTAATATGAAAATCTGCCATGGTCAACCATTATCAACGTCGCATTGTGACAAAGGTTGTCTTAATGTGAAAACCAATCATGGTCAACCATAGTCTAATGTGGCATTGTGACAAAGATCATGTCAATATGAAATTCAACCATGGTCAACCATGGTTAAGCATGTTTATTTAGGGTTTATAATATTTATCTAAGGGTTTATATACCTTGAGTTTATAATATTTATCCCTTGGGTTTATAATATTTTTCTTTGGGTTTATATACCTTGGGTCTATAATATTACTGCCTTGGGTTTAATATTATTTCCTTAAGTTTATAATACATTGGGGTTTTAAAATTAATCTCTTGGGTTTATTGTATCAATCCCTTGGGTTTATCAATTTAAGGGTTCATAATTCTAGGGTATAATATTATTCATTAGGTTTATAATATTAATCCTAGGGTTTATATCAATCCCTTTGGTTTATAATCATGGTCAACCATTCAAAACCATTGTCCAATGTCACATTGTCACAAAGATTGTCTCAATATGAAAATCAACCAAGGTCAACCATGGTCAAATGTCACATTGTGACAAAGATTGTCTCAATATGAAAACCAGCCATGGTAAAACATGGTCAACCATGTTTATTTTAAGGTTTATAATATTTATCTTAGGGTTTATATACCTAGGCTTTATAATCCCTTGGGTTTTTAATATTAATGCCTTTGGTTTATTATTCCTTAGGGTTTATAATATTAATTGGTTGGGTTTATTAATCTAAGTGCTCATTTTACTAGGGTGTAATATTATTCATAGGGTTTATAATATAAATCCCTTGGGTTTATAATAATAATCTACCATAGTCAACCATGGTCCAATATCGCAATATTCATTTAATATTTATTCATGATTTAATATTAATATTAATTATTAATTATTTAATTAAATTAATATTAATATTATTTAATATCTAAATATTTAATATTAATATAAATTTTTGAGAAAAGTTTTCGGCGGAAATGTATTATAATGTGATTTCCGCCGAAAACTCTTCTAAAAAAACTTGACATGGATCACAGAAACCTAAATTCAACAATTAATATAAATTATTTAATTAATATAAATGATTTATTATTAATATATAATTAAATTATTAATTAATAAATATTTCTACTATCATTAGTATTATTATTTAATTACTTATTATTTTTAAATTATTTATTTTTTTACATTATTTAATTTAAAATTAAATAATATTTAAATGATTATAATTATTTTTAAAATAATAATAATATTTTTATTTTTTTGTAATATTATTTTTGTTATTATATATTTATCAATCACTTATATCGTAGATAGAAATGAATTTTTTTAGTCATATCAATTACATTTAATTAGGACCAAATCCTAAGAATGTGATTAATCCGAAAGACTTATATCTACATTATAGATCACAAAAGTTTTAAATCTAACACATTTAATTAATTAAATGTAGTTGTACTTATTAATAATGATTTGAATGGAATTTATTTTGTCACGGAATTCATTTAAAACGTTGTAGTCTAACAATTATGTTTTTTTTCTTTGAAAGTTATGGAAATCCCGACCATATTTTGAAAAAATCCAGCAGAGATTTTTGTAAATCCAAGTAAAAGTTGTCAAACTTCATAATTTTAGGAGCCCTAGAAGTTTTTGATGGTACTGGATCCATTTCCACCATCAAAAACAAGATTCAAACACTGACTGTACAAGATTTTTTGAAATTTTTTTACCCAAATTCTAACCACTTTTAGCCGCCCAAAGAATTCCTACACATCCGTAGATGACTCCAAAAAAACAATGCAATAGCAAAGGCACGTTGTTATGGCATTATATCTATAGCAATAATTTTCCTTAGAATGCGTTGAATACCTCATGGTAAGTCGCAGCAACACTTTGTGAAATTGCGTAATAAGTTGTAAAGCTGTGAGCATCCTTTTTTGCCATCACAATTTAGTCACGGAGGAATGCGATAAGTCAACAACATGGTCTTGTGATATGAGAGTGCAAAACGTTTTAATATCTAACCATATCGCTTCCTTCCATGAAAACTTGTTGATAAGAAATGTTTTATGGGCCCTTTCCTCTATTATTGCATAGCTTTACGTATCAGCTTTTAACATATAATTTATACAACATAATTTACATTTTAAAAGCATGTAATGACATGCGCTTTCTTATGGGTTTTATTATTGTTTTTTTCTGATATGTATTTTGGAGTTATTTTTAAATTAATATTATTTAAAAATTGAATAATAAAAATATATAGATATATATTTTTTGGATTTTTACACTTATTTTATTGGGAATTGATCGTATGGACTAACTGCCACTCTGGGATCTACCTCGTGACCACTTACAAAAGGTAATGATAATGGTTGAGAAGTTTACTAATGCTTGTAGGTTTTTGTGTAACAAAAATCTCAACATGGTATTTGATAATTTGGAAAAAAAAAAAAAGGCATGCGGGTTTTTGTGTAATGGAAAACCTAACATGGTATCAGAGCCTTGGCCTAGGTTCAATTCCCCAATTTGTGTTTGAGGGAGGGTGTTGGATTTTCACACTCACCTTGTTGGGAATCGATCACGTGGACTAACCACCACTCTGGGATCCACCCTGAGACCACTTACAAAAGGTAATGATAATGGTTTGGAAGTTTATTAATGTCTACATGTTTTGGTGTAACTGAAACCTCAATTATATATATATATATATATATATATATATATATATATATATATATATATATATCTACTATATTTACAGATGAATAATATTATATTACAATATTATTGCTAGCACTTATTTCCTCTTTATTAACACACATTGTATTTTACATAATAATAATAAATTGTTTATTTATATTACAATATAGTAAGTTTACATTACATATAATATATTATATTTTTAATATATTTAGAATACCTATTTATATTAATAATATTTTACACATTTTCACACTAATAAAAAAAATACATATTTACACGATTTAAGCTCAAGTGGTGCAAAATGATCAACTTCAATCGATTGAAATTTGTAAACTGTGAAATGGATTTGTGTGAAATCTCAGTCATTTGAAGGTGAGCGGGAAGAAAAACATAATGGAGCCATAAGCAAAGAAAATTGAAACAAAACAATCTAAAAAAGTCATTAGCCAAGTCAAAAGGAGGGCCCCATAAATTTCAAAAATTATGTAGAGGGTTGTGGCCACAACATAAACCAACATTAATGTCAACAAAAGACTAGACCATGTTGGATTGGAAATAAAATAGCACAATACGAATGTGTCTGAGATTCATTATTACTACAAGCTACAACCAAGTCTTTATGGGACAAGTTAGAGAAAAGATGGTCACTACAAAAAGGATTTTAGAGAAAAAAACTCTTAAGAAAGGAAAGGGATTTGATGATGTTCCTTCTGCAAAGGTGAAAACCACCTTGGTTGAAGGTGGGGATGTGTACTTGGCTTCTTCAAGTAGACACGTAGATCATAAGTCATGGTTGATTGACTCAATTGCATCCTTCTACATGACTCCTCATAGGGAGTGGTTCTCCAAATAAGAGAAGTATGATGGTGGTGATGTCTTCCTAGGTGATTATAGGAAGACTGGAATCCTAGGAAGAGGAAAATTCAAGCTAAAGCTAATAGGTGGAAGGATTATAACACTTCCTAGTGTTTTGCACATTCCTAGATCGGCCATAAATCTAATTTATGTAAGCAAGATGGATGATGCAAGTGTAAAGACAATTTTCAAGAAAGATACCCACAAGATAGTTCGAGGAGCATTGTTATTGAGGAGGGGAGTTTAGATCATATTTTTTTACAAGATTTTGGGAAGTATTGTTACTGATGGGTGCAACATTTATGTCATTCATGAAAGTGGAGTATAAAATCTTGTAGCCTTTGGTGAAAAGATTATGATATGGCATCAAATACTGGGATGCATAGGAGACAAGGGTCTTGGATACTACACGATAATGGTATGGTAGAAGGTATGTCTAATTTCTCTCTAGATTTTGATTTTTTTGAACATTGTGTATATGGGAAGTAGAATAAGGTGATTTTTCCCTTGGGTGCTAAGAGGGCACAGGGAATATTAGAGTTGTGCATAGTGATGTGTTTGTACCTATGTTGATTCCATCACTGAGTAAATATGTGTACTATGAGTAAAATCAGACTGAGAAGAAAATCAAGGATTTGGGGATAGATAATGGTGGAGAGTTTTGCAAGAATTCATTTGAAGAGTTATGTAAAAAGGGTGGTATAGCATGGAAGAAAACTACTCCATACACACCTCAACAAAATGGAGTTGCAGAAAGAATGAAGGGGACACTAATGGAAAAGGCAAGGAGCTTGCTCAATGGTGTTGGATTAAGGTAGAAAATCTGGGCATAGGCAGTGCATAATGCATGTTACCTATTTAATAGATCATCTTCATCAGTGTTGAAGGCCCTAAGACTCCACATGAGGTATGGACTAGTAAGAAACCCTCTCTCATGACTCTATTTATTTGGCTATGATGCATATGTACATGTTGCAAAGGAGATAAGAACCAAGTTAGCTAGTAAATTTGGAAGGTGCATATTTATTGGTTATAAAAATGATTTAAAATTTTACAAGATTTAAAACCAAGAAATAAGGAACGTTGTGTACAGTCGAGATGTGGTATTTAGAGAAGTGAAGGATTTCATGAAATAGGAAGTCATACCAAGGGAAAAGGAACCAGAGAAGCTAGAGTTTGATCTAAAGAATGAAGATTCAGACTCCATAGAAGAACAAGAATTAGAAGAATAAGAACCACACCCTCTAGTTTTGAGGAGATCAATTTGGAAAAGAAGGTAGGCAGAGAGGTATATGTTTATTTGTGTAGCTTGGGAGGTAATCCAAGCCGTAGGGTGAGGGGTTTGGAGGGAAAAATGCCACAAGGGTCACTTATGGGCTTGGAACCCATGGTAGGGGTTTTGCACCCATCGATATTTGGGCCAAAACCATGATGAATTTGAGATTGAGAAAATTCGAGGTGATATAGCTTGGTGTGCCTATTCTAACGCTCCAAAGATCACTCAAATCAAAGCTCTAGAAATGAAGATATGAATTTTTGAAGTTGACAATTCATTAATGGACAGTCAAGTCATGTAGGCTTGAAGTGAGTTCATCCAAGAGACATGTATCTTCATCAATTCATGGAGCCCCCCATTTGTATATAAATAGAGGGTGAGTTGATGTCATTTTCTCATCCAATTTCTACAACACTTACCTCACAAAGAACTCGATGGAGAGGGAAACACTTATGTTGGAGGCCACAGCAAGAGGAGGATAGAAAACGAGGGTACAATGTTGTTTCAGGGTTGTTGGAGGGTGACTGAGCTCATGAAAAGATGGCTGAGTTGTTGTTCTTGAAGGCTAAGGTCATTGGAGACTGTTTTGTGGTGAAAGTATGGTGGTCTAACCCTTGTGGAGCATGTCACAAGCTTGGAGGAGCATATTGTAGGTAGCCATAGTCAATTGAAGGGAGACCGAAGGGTTGGTGAGGGCTGGAACAGCCTAGAATCACTACCAAGGGTCATATCCCCTCATGGAAGGGAAGCCACGCTTATTTAGTGCAATTCTGGGCAGAATTTGAAGGTTGATAGAGGCTGAGTTGTGTGCCCTAACCAGCCCTAAGTCGCAGTAGTAGAGATACAATAAAACAATCAACAAGGTATGTTTTTTTGGTGAATATATGTAGGTGTTGGATCCTAGTTTAGGATAAGTTTTGGATCAATCTACATTGCAGTTTTTTGGGAGCCATTTGTTGGAGTTTCCTTGGGCATGAAGGAACTCAAACTAGGAGTAGATCTTGATATGGAGTGATGTAGGTATCCTAGTGTGGATAGAGTTGTTGCAGCCTGTGGAAGCAAAGGAGGTAAGGCTAACATGGCAAGGTTAGAAGCCCTAACTAGTGGGCAGTTTTACAATGAAGTTTGGAGCCTAGATTTGTTTAATAGCTCCTTTATTGTAGAGAAAAGTGCGAATGCTGAGAAGTCTATGGGTAGTTGTGTGTAAGGATCTCCTAGGTGTGGGGATGCCCTAACTAGGTACAGTTGCTACAATGTGGACTCGGTTACTCATGGGCTATTGGAGGGAAGCGTGAGAGTGGACTAAGTGTCAATGTGGATTGGGCACTTATGGTCTACTGGAGGATAGCGTGATAGTGTCCAAGTTGTAGCCTAGTGAGCAACACCTTATCAGACAAAGGTAGTTGTGAGATACGTAGTTGTTGAGCTCAAGGGTCTGATCAACTAGGAGCAATTTGTGGAGCCCACGACTTGTGTGTGGAGAAGGACTTCTACAACAGATGATGGGTAGTCCTCCTAGCTTTTGTTCATTGTGGGAGATGGACATATTGTAGTGATAAGTGGCAACCCTTTGTACCCTATGTTGGTCTTCATTGGAGTAGCACATGAAGACCATAGTGGGTGGAAGTCCCTAAGTAGCTGAGGAGCAGCAGTGGGCAAATTGAGAGTTTTTGACAAGTGGAGTTGTGAACAACTGGACAGGAGTCTCTATGTGTTGATGCATTGATGGACGAATGATCAACTAGTGAGCAGATTGGATAACTGAGATTCAGTGGTTAGATGGACTTGGAGCATTGATAGAGGCAGGAGCTATAGATTGTGAGTCAAAGGACCAATCAGGTATAGGTTATGACCATGGCAATTGTGAGGAGATATACATTAGCTAGATGGTCAAAGTATCTTATTGAGGGACGATTGGTTGTTGATGGACTGACATCAAGCCCCAGTCTATATCTTGTACTGGTGGATGTATGAGGGCCATTATCCCTAGTACAGGAGCCCTAGACTATTGTATTATATGTTGTTTAATATAATGAAGTTGGGTTGAAAATTGTAAAAAGTTGTCCATATTCTATTCATGTGTGATTTATTGTTGTTTATATTTTGCTATGCAAAGTATTATTGTTGATATTCTTGGCTTGGTAGCATCAGAGATTTTAATATTCTATCCTAGACCCAAGATCTTGGAAATTCAACATGATATCAGAGCATATCTAAGCTACTTTGAGTGATAGTGAATCAGAGTGTGCACGATGAAGCAATTCGGAGGGAGTTGTGGGTGTCTAGATCATGGAGCTAAGGGTTCAGATGAATACATGGAGATGTGGTCTTGAATGGCTTGGTAGCGAGATTGGTTGGGTGTTCTGGTGAATTAGTGGTGAGCCTCAGAACACCAGATTTTTGTAGGGCAGATTGTTGATCATGGACTTTTGTTGATTTGTCATGGAATTTTGGGATAGATCGAGGGTCTCTTTGGCTTGGACGATATCACATTGATCGAGACAGCTTCATGTGATGGACTACAGGTTGGTAGGCTAGAGTATTCATTGGATCGTGATGTTTCATATCCAAGATTGATGGGACTTGCAAGAGTTGTATTTGATCTAGGAGGATGAGTGCTTGCTGAACTGAGCCAGTGGAGATCATGTAGGCTCATAGGGAGTCTAGCCTTAAGGGATCAACCCTATGGAGGTTTGGGATCTTCAGGTTCGAATGTGATAAGGCAGAGGCACTACTGATATTTTCAGGTTCATTCTACAGGGTATGTCACAGTGATGGATGCCAGATGGGCTAGTGTCGTCAGAGATGATGATGGATACTTCCTAGTCATGGAAGTACCTCCCTCACTAAGAGGGAGTGTTGATTTGTGTAGCTTTGGAGGTACTCCAAGCCGTAGGGTTGGGGTTTGGAGGGAAAAGTTCCACAAGGGTCACTTGTGGGCTTGGAACCCAAGGTAGGGATTTGGCACCCATCAGGATTTGGGCCAAAACCATGATGAATTTGAGCTTGAGAAAATTTGATGTGAGAGAGCTTGGCATGTCGATTCCAATGCTCCAAAGATCACTCAAATCAGAGCTCTAGAAATGAAGATATGAATTTTTGAAGTTGATAATTAATTAATGGACAGTCAAGTCATGTAGGCTTGAAGTGAATTCGTCCAAGAGACATGTCTCTTAATTAATTCGTGGAGCCCCTCATTTTTTTATAAATAAAGGGTGAGTTGATGTCATTTTCTCATCCAATTTTTGCAACACTTACCTCAAAAAGAACTTGGTGGAGAGGAAAACACATTTTTTGGAGGCCACAGCAAGAAGAGGATAGACAATGAGGGTACAATATTGTTTTAGGGTTGCTAGAGGGTGACTAAGCTCATGAAAAGATGGTCGAGTTATTGTTCTTGAAGGTCGAGGTCATTAGAGACTATTTTGTGGTGAAAGGAGGGTGGTCTGACCCTTGTGGAGCATGAAAAAAGCTTGGAGGAGCCTGTTGTAGGTAGTTGTAGTCAATTGAAGGGAGGCTGAAGGGTTGGTGAGAGTTGGAACAACCCAAAATCACTACCAAGGGTCATATGCCCTCATGGAAGGGAAACTGCACTTCTTTAGTGCAATTCTAGGCAAAATTTGAAGGCTGGTAGGGGCTGCGTTTTGTGCCCTAACCAGGCCTAAGTTGTAGCAGTGGAGCTACAAAAAAACAATCAACAAGGTATGTGTTTCTAGTGAATGTTTGTAGGTGTTAGATTCTAGTTTAGGATCAGTTTTGGATCAGTCTACATTATAGTTTGTTAGGAGCCATCTGTTGGAGTTGCCTTGGGCATGAAGGAACTTAAAAGAGGAGCATATACCTCTATGGAGTGATGTAGGTGTCCTAGTGTGGATAGAGTTGTTGCAGCCTGTGGAATCCAAGGAGGTAGGGTTGACGTGTCATGTTAGAAGCCCTAACCAGTGGGCAGTTTCACAGTGAATTTTAGAGCCTAGATTTGTGCAATAACTCCTCTATTGTAGAGCAAAGGGAGGATGTTGAGAAGTCTGTGGGTAGCCATGTGTAAGGATCTCTTAGGTGTGGGGATACCCTAACTAGGTGAAAATGATATAGTGTGGACTCGATCACTCGTGGGTTGTTGGAGGGCACCGTGAGAGTGGACCAAGTGTGAATGTGGATTGGCACTTATGGTCTGCTGGAGGACACCGTGATAGTGTCTAAGTTGGATCCTAGTAAGTAACACCATGATGGGAAAAGGTAGTTGTGAGAGAGGAAGTTGTTGAGTTCAAGGGTATGATCAACTAAGACCAGTTTGTGGAGCCTGAGATTTGTGTGTGGAGAAGGACTTCTACAACTAATGATGGGTAGTCCTCCTAGCCCGTGTTCATTGTGGGAGATGGATATCTTGCAGTGATAGGTGGCATCCCTCTGTTCCCTATGTTGTTCTTCATCGGAGTAGCATAGGAAGACCATAGTGGGTGGGATTCCCTAAGTAGATGAGGAGCAGAAGTGGGCAGATTGAGAGTTGTTCACAAGGGGAGTTGTGAAAAACTCGACAGGAGTCTCAATGTGTTGATTCATTGATGGAAGAATGATAAACTAGTGAGAAAATTGGATAGTCGAGATTCAATGGCCAGATGGACTTGGAACATTGATAGAGGTAGGAGCTACAAATCGAGAGCCGAAGGACCAGGTAGGTAAAGGGTACAACCAAGGCATCTGTGAGGAGCTCTACATTAGCTAGATGGTCAAAGTATCTTATTGAGGATAGATTGGTTGTGGATGGATTGACACTAATCCCCAGTTTGTATCTTGTACTAGTCTATGTATGAGGATCATTGTCCCTGGTACGGGAGCCATAGACTGTTGTATTATGTGTTGTTTAATATAACGAAGTTGGGTTGAAAATTGTAAAAATTTATAAGTAGAATTTCGGCGTAAATCACATAAAGAGAGACATTTGTCGACCTAAGACATGGATCAGCGAACATGCAGCCGACCTAAGACATGGGAGATCCAAGTCTTCAGCATCATGTAGAAAAGACCAAGCATCAGGTGTGTATAGAGGAGGCCAAGGTTGTCGCCAATGTTTCTCAGTTCCATCATCGTAAATTCAGGGAAGCTATTGAGATTGAAAGAAGGCCAAACAATCTCAATAGAGATGATCGCTGGAAGATCAGTAGTTGTTGGATCCCTGCCCTTTCATCTTAGTCTTTCTCTTCCTCCCTCTTTCTGGTCCTTCTCCTTCTTTTTTGCTAGGCGTTCTTTCCATTTATTTCTCCCTGATGGTTATTAATGAATATAATCGTAACTATTATATATTATTATTATTATTATTATTATTATTATTATTGTTTATTTTCTATTTTTTTTTTTTTAATTATTTATTTATTTTATTATTATTATTATTATTATTTTTAAGCTATCTATCCATCTTATTCTAACACATTAGTAATATTTAATTACTATAACCCTAAAGCTACCTTATATACATAAATATATTTATATATGTAAGTAAGGTCTTTTATATAACTAATATCCTTTGAATTTATAATTTTATAAGTAATCACCATATAAAATTAGTTCATTTTTAAGTTTCTAGGAATTATAACTAACTAACCTACTTTATATATTTTTTATATATTTATTGGTCCTTAATATAACTAATTCCCACTTAATTGAATTTTTAAATTATACCTTTCCACTAACTTTTATTATTTATATATATATATTTATCTATTTAATTTTAACTTTCTAGTAATATATAGTTATTATAACTAACTATCATCCTGAAATTGCCGTACATATATATATATATATATATATATATATATATATATATATATATATAGATGTCAGGTCCTTGATCTAACTAATTCCCATATAAGTCACGTTTTTTAATAAACTATTAACGTAATCAACTTCTTTAATTATTTCTTTTATATAATCTATGGTATGATAACTAACTCCCATTAAATTATTTTTTTGACTTTTTGACTACTGTCCCTAAGTCAAAATTAGCCGTTGATCAAGATAGCCGTTGGAGGCTCTGCTCAGACTATTTAGCATGCAAAGCTGGATCTGTTTCTTCAACGTGTCCTGACGATGAGCCACACTGGTTGGTTCGAAACACATCGACAAATGTCTCTCTTTATGTGATTTACGCCGAAATTCTACTTATAACTATTATGGATCACAGAAGCCTCAATTCAACAATTGTAAAAAGTTGTTTATATTTTGTGCATGTGTGATTTGCTATTGTTTATATTCCACTATGCAAAGTAGTATCATTGAGATTCTTGGTTTGGTACCGTCAGAGATTTTAAGATTCTATCCTAAACCCAAGATCATGGAAATTTAACATTATAGTCCATCTAATTTCTATTCAATAATTTATTTATCTGTTCCTAATGATGATCCCAGAATTGTCAGGGAGGTAGTGGATTATGGGGATGGAAAACTCTAAAAGAAGGTCATGGTTGAAGAAATGATAGCTTTAAACAAAAATTAGGCTTGGGATCTGGTAAAGATTCTAGCTGGAAGAAAACCCATTGGAAACAAATGGGTTTTTAAGAAGAATATGAATGTAGAAGACAAAGTGGAGAAATACAAATCTCAGTTAGTAGCAAAAGGTTAATCCCAAGTATCGGGAATTTATTTTGGTGATATTTTTTCTCCTATTATCAAGTTAGCTTCTATAATATTACTTTTATTTATTGTTGTTTCTTTTGTTTTTGAGGTAAAACAAATGGATGTGAAGACAACATTCCTACATGGCAATATAGAAGAAGAGATCTACATGAAGTAGTCGGAAGGCTTTGTTGTGAAGGGTAGGAAAGAATTGGTGTGCATGTTAAAGAAGTCTTTGTACGGGTTAAAGAAATCACTAAGGTTGTGATATCGAAAATTTGATACATATATATAAGTACTTGGCTTCAGAAGGAGAAAAGAAGATAATTGTTTGTATTATAAATTACTTGGTGATCATGTTATTTATTTGGTATTGTATGTGGATGATATGTTGCTAATCGGAAATAATAGAGAAATTATCCATGATGTGAAGAGCCAATTGTCCTCCAAATTTGACATGAAATACCTCGGTGTTGAAAACTTCATTCTGGGCATGGAAATTATGAGAACAAGTAAAGAGGGAGCTCTAGTTAAACCAAAAGAAGTATATCGAGAAAATATTGCATAGGATTAATATGTAGGATAGTAAACTGGTGAAATTTCCTATTCTTTTAGGTGTAAAGTTATCTGCAGAAAAATGTCCAAAGACACAAGAATAAGAAGAGGACATGTATTGTGTTCCATCTGTGGGTGCAGTTCATAGTTTGATGTTTTCAATCATTTGTACAAGACCAGACA
Source organism: Pinus tabuliformis (assembly GCA_031772625.1). Classification (NCBI taxonomy): domain Eukaryota; kingdom Viridiplantae; phylum Streptophyta; class Pinopsida; order Pinales; family Pinaceae; genus Pinus; species Pinus tabuliformis. The sequence continues at coordinate 1,267,495,068 of CM062819.1, read as the reverse complement.
TTGCACATGCAGTTGGATTATTGAGTAGGTTTATGTAAAAACTGGGGAAGGAGCATTGGATAATAGTAAAAGTGGGGTTTTATATATCTATGTGGAAGGATGATAGTCCCAAAGGGTTGATCTTAGAGACAATCATAGCTATTCAAACAAAGGAATTGGAAAAACATCCATAGAGATGGAATTTGGTAACAATGTGCATCTTAGCAATGTTCTTTACCAACCAGGCTTAAAAAAGAATATTGTCTCTCTTTCTTGTTTGGAGGATAAAGGAGATAGAGTAGCTTTTACGTATGGCAAAATACTTCTTTGGTCCAAGGGCTCTAGTATAAATTATGATAGGGTTATTGAGATTCTTGATGGAAGATGATGGAGACTTGTAATTCAACCAGTTTAGGTGCTAGTACATTATGAGATCATTCCAAGTGGGCTATGACATCAAAGGTATGGACGTCTTCATTATAGAGCATTTCCTTAATTGAGTCAAATAGTTTTAGGGGTTCCTAAATTGCAAATAAATAATAATGATGTATGTAAATGTTTTTCTCTTGGAAATAACATTAAGAAACCATTTCCAAATAGTGATAATAGATCTAAGGAAACTTTGGATTTTATTCATTCAGATGTGTGTGGTCTAATGCCTATGAAATCACTTGGTGGTTCATTGCACTATGTGACACTTATTGGCAACTTCTCCTACAAGACATGGATTTATCTTTTGAAGACTAAGGATGAAGTATTCACAAGGTTTTAGGAATTCAAATATGAAGTGGAGAACTTGATAGGTAAGAAGATCAAGATCTTGAGATATGATAATGGAGGAGAATACACCTCGAAGGATCTTGTTGCTTTCTATAAGGATGCTGAAATTAAGATGGAGTTGATTGTTCCATATAATAAAAAACAAAATGATGTAGCATAATGAAAGAATAGGTCCATTGAAGAATCTTTCAAGGCCATGATACATGATTTGGACTTGTCGTTGTTCTTATGGGGTGAGGCATCACAAACATCTATGTACATTCAAAATAGAAGTCCTCATAAAGTTCTGGAAGGTATCATTCCTAAAGAAGCATTCTCTAGAAGGAAACAAAAGGTTGGAAAAATGAGAATATTTGGTTGTCATATCTATATCCATGTTCCTAAGGATAAGAGGAACAAGCTCAATCCTTCAACGAAGAAAGGCATATTTTGTGGTTACAATGAATCATCTATGGCCTACATATTCTACATTCTAGAACAAGGATGGATCGAGTTCAGTTGGGATGTCACTATTGATGAGAAAGTGGCATATTGAAAGTCTAAGGAAGTCTCCATGAATTCCTCGGATGAAGTGAAGCAGGAGGATTCAAAAGAAGAACATATGAACTCTATAGAGTGTCCCGGAAAGCCAAAAGGGCCTTGTCATCTAGTGGAACTAGTTGTTGTCCTAGAAATCGAGAAGAGACCAACACGACTTACATCTACATCGGAAGAGGGAGAAGGACATGCAACTCCTGATGGAACATCTAGAGAAGTTAAGAAACCCAAGAGGTTCTTTAGCTATGTATCTCTAATGACTAATCTTATTGGCACAAAGCTTTCAATTGTGAATAAGAAGCTAGCCAACAAGTGTGGAAGGAAGTGATAAGTGAAGAGTACCAATCTATTATGAAGAATCATGTTTAGGACATTATGCTAGGGCATGAACGAAATTCAATGGTGACTTCCAAGTGGATATATAAGATTAACCATGTTATAGATGGTACTACTGACAAATACAAGGCATGGTTCGTGGCTAGAGGGTTCTCCTAGAAAGAGGGATATGATTATCATGATACCTTTGCTCCAATTGTTAGGTACACCTACATTAGATCCATCATCTCTCTTGTTGCTTCAATGTGATGGAATTTACATCAGATGGATGTGAAGACTTATTTCCTCAATGGTGTGATTAAGGAAGAGGTTTACATAGAAAAACCTTAGAGCTTTGAGGTACATGGAAAATAATCTCATGTTTATAGGTTAAAGAAGTCCTTGTATGGACTCAAGCAAGCTCCAAGAGCTTGATATGCTCGTATTGAAAACTATCTAAACAAATTTGGATTTACTAAGAGTGATGTAAATCCAAACATTTATTTTAAGGTTGTCAAGAATGCACATGTGATCTTTTTGTTATATGTTGATGATTTTTTTCGAACAAGTGTTGAGCCTCTTATCATCCAATACAAGAAGCAATTGGATTTTCAGTTCAATGTGAAGGATCTTGGGTTGATGCACTATTACTTGGGACTAGAACAAAGGAGGAAACCTAGTGAAGTATTCATTTGTTAAGGAAAGTATGTGATTGAGATCATTGAAAAGTATGGTATGACAGACTACAAATCCATGGAGACATCCATGGTGACTAACTTGAAGAAGTTGAGAGGCACTGAATTTAGTTTGGTAGATCCATCTATGTAGTGGTGGTTGATTGGTTCACTGATATATTTGGTTTACTCCAGGCCAGACATAGCCTTTGTTGTGAACACTTTAATTCAATTCCAGGTAGAACTGAGACATGAGAAATGGATTGTAGCAAATCACATTCTAAGATATATGCGTGGCACTATTAAAATTTGGTCTAATATATGTTGCAAACAAGGATGTACAACTTTAGGGATATATGAATATTGAGTGGGTTAGAATTGTTGATGACAAAAATAACATTTCAGGAGTGTGCTTTAGCTTGGGCTCCATTATGATATCTTAGATGAGCAGGAAGAAAAGATAATTCACACTCATCATAGAAGAAGAAAAATATATTGCAGCAAATGAAGCATGTACAAAAGTAGTGTGGCTTCAGAAGTTGTTTGTAGGATTGTTCGACCAAGAATTGGAATTGATGGTGATACACTATGATAATCAAAGTTGTGTGAATCTTTCATAGAATCATGTGTTCCATGATAGGTTGAAGCATATTGAGATCAATTTTAACTATATCTGTGACATGGTGCAGAGGAGAGCGATAAGGCTCAAACACATCTCTACTGATGAGCAAGAATTTGATATTTTGACAAAGTTGTTTCCTAGGGACAAGTTCATGTACTTAAGAGACAAGTTGGGGCTCATGGAGATTGCTTTTATTATTAAGAGGGAGTGTTGATATATCTGCAACATAGATGGAAATTATCCCAGTATGGAGAATGGTTCTAAGAGACCCAAAGTGCTCAACATGCATGTTTGAGTGAGTGCCTCTCAGAGGAGACTCGATCACACTCCAAGAAATTTTGTATTGAGGTATGTCACTATTTGGACCTTGATCACACACCAAGAAGGGAGGAGTGAGGTCCCTTAACATCTAGATCCGATTAAACACTAGGGAAGGGTGTAATGAGATCTTGGGCATTGATCATGCATCAGGTAGGGTGGAGCAAGGTTCTTATAGCATCTAGACCCGATCACCAATCAGGGAGGGGTTAAGTGAGGTCTTGGCCCAGAGTGCTCATCAGGAAGGCTGAGTGAGTGCTTGCTAGTTGAGGGTCTCAACATTTTTTCCTAGGGATAGGCCATGAGATTTGAGGATCGATAACTCTAGAGGAGTGAGTCCTACTATACTGATGACATTTCCATGTGTTTATTACCGCCCCAAATATGGCCACTAGAAGATTTTGATGATAAATGATGATGTCAGTGATGATGTGCGACCTTTTCTTTAGATAAATTTGTTAACTTCAGAACATATATGATTGTGATTGTGAATACCTCCCTAGTTAATAGGGAATGTTGAATTTGTGACTATGGTCAGTCTTCATAATGTATATTTGGTCATTTGATGTATTTGTATTTATCATTTTAATGCACATTTAAAATGCTAGAGTCAAAAGAAAATTTATTTAAGTCAAAGTCCCATTACGAATTTTTAAAGAAGAAAATTTGAATTTTTTATACGTAATTTTTGGTTCCAAAAGTTGTCAAGTCGACCTCCCTCCAAGTCAAGTTGGCCTTGGATAAAAACACACCCATTCGACCAAGCCATACTACTATATAAAGGAAGTTTGTCATCATCCATTTGGGAATTTAAATTCTATCACATAACACAAGTTTTGGGCAAGCAAGAGAGACAAGAAGGACAAATTGAATCTCTCTTCTCTCTCTTGCAACTCACGTGTGTGGACAAACTCTTCTATCTCTGTTTTGTAGTTTTTTGGGGCATTTTTTGCGGGGGGGCGAAATGATGGGAAAAAGTAGGGGCTAAAATTTATGGAGTGACTGGCATTTGCAAGAGGGCCAACATTTTGGGTTAGGGAAGGTAGTGCAAATTTCTAGATCAAATTAGGAGGCTTGACTTAGAGAAGACCAGGTTTGACCATAGGTCTAGGTGTGTTTCTCATTGAAAAAAAAAGAATTTATTTATTGAAAACGTTGTTGGGTTTTTCCCCTTGGTGGGTTTTCCTAGGGTAAATCTTGTCTTCTTTTGTGCATTGTGATCTCTATTATTCTACTATTCATTATGGTTGAATTTCTATAATATAATTGTTGAATGATACATTGAAATAATTTAAAAGAAGATCCACATTAAATGTAATTATCATAATTTTGGAAATATTGTGCTAATCTCTATTGCACTTAGAAAATCAACAAGAAGAGGCAAAGGAGGAAATGGTACAAGCCCTATTTTCAAGAATAAATCTTAGGTAAATTAGAAAGCACATCCTACACATAGTGAGATAAATAAATAAGACTCATAGGGAAAAAGGTCATTGTATGCACCCATTAAATGTTAGGGTTGTGAGGGAGACCACTTGTTTAAGGACTACCCTCATAAGGATTCCAAATTCAGAACTTTGCACAATGTTCAAGGAGTTGATATAGTGGAATACATGGGTAGGAGTTTTTCCAAAATATATGTAACCTTAGCCAATCGACAAGTTGATAATCAAGCACACATGAGATTATTTGGAGGTAATAATAATAACAAACCCATATGATTTTAACTAATTATGGAGCTAGCCATAGTTATATTGACTTAAATCTTGTTGAAATATTTAGTTTGAAAAAACCCAACCATGGCAGGACTTGGTTGGTTCAACTAGTTACAAGGGAAAAGTAAAGGATTAATGAGTTGATAAAAGAGTGTCCAATAGAAATGAATGCTGTAAGAACCAAAGGATATTTAAATATCATTCCTTCGATGTCATATGATTGCCTCATAGGAATCAATTGGTTTGTCAAGCATCATGTTTTCACATAAAGCTATAGCAAGGAATTTATTTTTCTTGATGAAGAAGGGAAATAGAGGAAGGTGCAAGGAATTCCAACACCTATTTCTATAAGGGAAATATAAAATAATTTTTTAGAAAGGTATATCAAATCTGTGTAACCCATATGAATGAGGAATCTAATGATAAGGTACCAAAAGTTTAGGACTATCTAGTGCTAAAGGAATATGAATATATTTTTGTTTATATTTGAGGGTTTCCACCTAAAAGGGATCTTCACTTTTCAATTGATATCATTCCTAGATCTATCCTGGTTTCCAAATCACCATACAGTATGAGCATACCCAAACATAAGGGGTTAAAAATGCATCTTGGAGAGCTTGTATAAAAGAGGTATATACACCCAAGTGTGTCATATTGGGCTACCCCAGTGCTATTTGTTATGAAGAGAGATGGTACACCAAGGTTGTGCATATAATTTAGACAATTGAACAAGATGAAAATAAAGAATGAGTATCCTTTTCCAAGGATATATGACTTAATTAGCAAATTTAATGAAGCTAAGGTATTCTCAAAGATTAATATGAGGTCTAAATACCATGAAGTCATAATTAATAGGAATACATTGGTGAGATAACCTTCATAACTAGGTACAGTCACTATGATTTTGCAGTGGTGCCATGTGGTTTATCTAATGAATTGGTTATCTTTAGGAGCTAAATGAATGGAATTTTCATAGTTTTTGGACAATTTTGTAACAACATTTCTAGTTGACATCTTTGTATATTCAAAATCAGAGGAGGAACATAAGAATTTGAGGAGAGCATAAACTCTATGCCAAAATGAGTAAGTTTTGCTTCTACCAAAAACAAATTCATTATTTGGGTCACAACATCTCTAAGTAGGGAATAGTTATGGACCTAGAGAAGATCAAATCTATCAATGAGTGGCCAATACCTAGAAATGTGATAGAGGTCAATAATTTTATGGGGTTAGTAGGATACCATAGAAGGATCATTTAGTCCTTCTCAAAGATAGTGCACCCAATCACCTCATTACAAATTAATGGTATAAAATTTGAATGGACTTAGGATTTTGAAAGTGCCTTCCAACATTTGAAACTACTTTTGACAAGTGCACCAATTCTACAGATAGCCATGAGAAATTCATTTTGTGCACTGATGCATGCAAGAAATGGCTTGGGATAGTCCTAATGCCAAATGGACATGTAATATGCTTTGATTCTATAAAAATAAAATATCATCATAGGAACTATGTTACCCATGATTTGGTGTTGGAATCCATAGTTCACACTCACAAGATATAAAGACATTATCTCATGGCTAAGAGATATGAAAATAAAATAGAACATAGTTGTATAAGGCATTTGTTTGGACAACTAACTTTGATTGTAAGGAAAATAAAGTGGTTTTAATTTCTAGCTTAATATGCCTTGGAAATTAAGCACATAAAGGGGAAGGAGAACATTATGGTGGATGCATTCATCGGAATGAATCATGAAGTATATTTGACAACTATCAACCTATGCAATTATGATGTACAAATTAGAATTCTAGAGGCTAGAAATATAGATAAACAATATGTACAAATTCAAGAGGACCTACAACAAAACAATTTGCAGCCTAAATAGAAGCACTATGAGTTGAGTGAGGATGGAGTTCTCATTTACAAAACCATAATTTACATACAAAATTCATAGGATATTAAAAGAGTAATATTGAATGAGATGAACAATGTATTTCTAAACATGCAATGTACCAAAATACTATATCAGATATCAAAAATCAATACTTTTGTATGGGTATGCAAAGGGAAGTTTTTGATTATATAGCTAGGTATTTGGAGTGTTAAAAACATTAAGGTTGAGCATAAATATCTAGCAAGACTAATTCAGATTATATCCATTCCTAAGTGGAAGTGGGAGGTTGTTTCTATTGACTTCATTACCAAAATACCAAACACTAAGAAGAAGCATGATAACATCATGGTGGTGGTGGATAAACTTACTAAGGTTTCCCATTTAATAATAGTGAATTCAACACATAGGATGTTGGAAATATTTTTGTCATTGATGTCAAATGGCGTGTCAAGGGAAGGAGATTGTTAAGTATAGGGTTATCATTAATATGAAGGAAAGTATGATGTCTTGGAAGTTCGATGGCCTGAAATATCACCTTGATGATGACAAAGTGGCTAGAATATTATTAATTTTTTGTTGAATTTATGATGCTTAAAGGGAAATATAGATGGTATCATTAGATAGTCCTTTCCAAGACCTTTCTAATGGTATATTACACTTGGTCAAACTCCTCCAAGATGAGAAGATATGTCATTTAAGTGAATTTTGAAAAAAAAGGTCAAAATACCAAATTTGTTAATAAAACACCAACTTTGTTCAAGTTTATGCATGTTCAGGGTGGATGAATGCATTGGTGATCAATCAGTGACAATCAACGTGTAGACATGTGTATTATTTAATGATCTTAAATATTGTGTATCTTAGGGAATATCTAATGGTTGTGGACAATATGTAGGGTGGATGGTATGCAAACTTGCATGACATTTAACAAAGTCCATGCCCCCCCATGACCTCCACATGGATTTTCTTTAGCCTGTAAAACTGAAACATGTGACGAGTGTCAGATGGACCCCATATTTGGATACCAAGTGGACTCCTTCGACACAGGTGATTAATGACATGGTCCACCGACATGGATGCACAAGTGGTGACATAGGTTGGAAAAGTAGTAGCACACTAACACATGGAAGCATTATATTGGATCAAAGGTGATGACGTTGATGTATACATCATTGATCACGTGGTAGTATGGTGATGACATGGTAGCATGACAAGGTGTCATATTGCATGCTTGATCAAATTTTTTTGGATGGAAAATAGGGACAAAAATAGGTAACATGTGGCACCACTAAGAGATTTCCATGTGGAATTGGTGATGTCATGCTAATGTTAGCTTGTGGGTGACCATGGACCCTAAAGACTAGGTCACATGGAGAAATAAGGGTTGGCCCAAGGTCATGGCTAGGTGAAAAATTTGATCATACAAAGAGTTTATGTTGGTCCCCAAATTAATTTAACATTAACCCTAAATTGATTTCACATTGGCCCTAATCTGCAAGATGGTCCACACGGATATGTGTATATATGAGAATTGTGGAATGGAAAAATAAGATATACAACACTCGTCGTGATATACAACAAGCATTGTGTGTGGCACAATGGCGACATAAATTGGAAAAGTAGTAGCACAATGACACATGGAAGCATGATATTGGATCAAAGGTGATGACGTGGATGTGTACATCATTGATCACATAGTAGTATGGTGATGACATGTCAACATGACAAGGTATCATATCGCATGCTTGATCAACATTTTTGGATGGAAAATAGGGCCAAAAATGGGTGACATGTGGCACCACTGAGAGATTTCCATATGGAATTGGTGATGTCAGCTCGCGGGTGACCATGAACCTTAAAGACTAGGTCACATGGATAAATAAGGGTTGGCCCAAGGTCATGGATATGTGAAAAAATTGATCATATATAGAGTTTATTTCATCCCCAAATTAATTTAACATTAGCCCTAAACTGATTCCACATTGGCCCTAACCTGCAGGATGGTTCCCACTGATATGTGTATATATGAGAATTGTGGAATGGAAAAATAATATATACAACACTTGTCGTGATATAAAACAAGCATTGTGTGTGGCACAGTGGTTAAGTGTGAAGGTCTTAGTTTTGTGGTTTCGTGGATGAGTTTTTACCTGTGATATGGTTTCAATTGGTTGATATCATGGCACATTGCTCTAGCATACGGTTCTGGTTTATGGTCTCATTGGTTGATATCATTGGCATATTTTTGTCTAGAATATGGCTTAATTTGGTTTTATTGGCATATGGTTTTATTTTGGTTGATTGGTATATGGTTCTACTAGTGTTTTCATTGCATATGATTATGGTAGTGGTTTGATTAGCATATGGCTCCATTGGGGGTTTGGTGGCATATGATTTTGTTTTGGTTGATTGGCATATGGTTCTACTAGTAGCTTGATTTCATATGATTTCATTGGTGGTTTGATTGGCATATGGTTCCATTGGTGGTTTGGTGGCATATGGTTTCATTGGTGGTTTAATTTATGGGAGGTCTTTTTTTTAGTCCTAGCCCCATGAGCTTTTTTTGTAACTCTACAAACAAATTGGAACAAAAATCCAAATAGTGTGAAGCTTTAAATGAACATAATGTTAAATTATAGTGGCACCACTATGGTTTATTCTGTGTGCAGTCTCTAGTTTGAGTCCCACGGAATATTTTTTGATGTGAACTAAAACGAAATCACACTCCAAAATGGTGTGGCAGGGTTAGTATTTGAGAAATAGTGTGTGGCATAGATGATGGTAGTGGTGTGTAGCAAGTTGGTGGTCTTGGTTTCATCTTCAGTATGGCCAATTTTTTTTTTTTGCACCTAGAATTGTTTCTCCCTTAGGAGTGCATTCTATCGAATCTTTTGGCATACTGAAGAAGTGCACTTTATCAAACACATGCAAAAAAATTGGATTTTGTAGACAACAGACCGAAAAGGTGTAGTTTGTGGAACTATTAACTCTTATAATGCTTTATGGGTTAATTCAAGGGACAATTTGATTTTTGAAAAAGGAAAAAATGGCTAGAATCTTCTTGTGATTTGGAAAGGGGACATGAAAAATCATGAAGACATGTTTTTGAGGACAAGTAGTTCTATTTCTTTTATTATCGTCAAAAAATTTGGGCCATATGAATACATTTAATGTTGATACAAGAAATGACGGATGAGATACTATTGATGTTTTGAAGAACTGGTTGAATTTGTGTTGATATGATCAATTTTGGAAGAGGTGTATTATGTTAAGCTTGTGGATCTATTTTGAAAGATTGTGAAAAGTGGTACATTATGTTATTATGAAGGATGTGTGTGCCTCCATCATGGTTGGTGACTCAATCAAGTTGGAGCTTGCATATTTTTTACATTGGTGCCTCAATAAAGTTCTAGCCTACAATAAGCTAGTGCCTACAAATCTATTTTTGGGGTTGGAGCCTATAAATATATTTTTGGGGTTGGTGCCTACACACTGATGTAATCCAATATTGAAGAAGATGAAATGATTTTTGGGTATATGTGATATTCTTTGCACGACTAGTTGTATATGTCGTTATGTTGCATGAGGTGTTGCAGGGGGGTCGTAGGGGGGAAGTAGCCCCCTTGCATAGGGTTCAAGGTAGTGCCCCTAACATTTTTTTTATTTGGACCCAAGGATGGGGGCAAGCCTAAGGATGGTGTGAAGACCTACCCATGGTTTTCTGCATGGTTTTCAGCACATGGTCTTGGGAATGATGGGTTTTCCCATGGTATATTGTAGATATGGTAAAGGGAGTTACAATTATGTTATAATTCAGGGTTAATGGATTGGGGTTTATGAATACTTTGATATATATATATATATATATATATATATATATATATATATATTGTAACATTGTAAGGAATATAATGAAAAATCAATTTGGTTTTCCCAGATTTTAGTTCCAAGAGAAAAATCTTTGTGTATATTTTATGTTCTCTCCATTGTATATTTTTTTATTTTTAAGAATCCATTTGCAGTTAATTTATGTATGGAGTTAATACCTTCATTTAATATCAAAGCAGTTTTGGCTTCAAGGGGATGCCTTTATGGCTAAGGGGCTTTACTCAGGCCTAACGTATACCTTGTTATAGTGGGATAACTGTGGGATCGATTCTTGTGGTGAAAGGAGATGACAAACAGTTGAAAGATATAGATCTAGAAATTAAATGGATAATGTTTTTAGTTGTGGAAGCTCAAGATGGAGGATCTGTTGGTGGATAAATATTAGGAATCATGGTGGATCCAAGTACTAAACCAATATCAATGTTGACAGCATACTGGACCAAGTTGAATTGGAAGAAAAAGAGCACAATACGGTTATGTTTCTCAAATTCAGTATTACTAAATGTTTCAAAAGAAGATACAACAAAGTATTTGTGGGACAAGTTAGGGGCTTTGTGTCAATCTAAGTCCCTAGTGAACATATTTTTCTTGTGGAAAAATATGTATAGTCTAAGGATGAGGGATGGATATTTGGTGATAGATAATTTTAGTGCCTTCAATACTCTAGTTAGTCAATTATTACCTATTGATATTAAAATTTCAGACGAAGATAAGTTCATCAGTTTGTTGTATTCTCTACTGGAATCATGGGACAATCTTGTTGTTTCCATAGGTAGCAATATAACTACATTGAAATTTGATGAAATAGTCTCAACCTTTTTATCGGAGGATATGAGATGGAAAAATGTGGAGAGGTATAATGGAGATGCCTTATCTATAAGAAGAAAGTACTATAATAGAAATAGAAATAAGTCCTCAAATGGGAGATCTAAATCTAGAGGGAAAAGGAACCAGAGAAGATAGCATTTGATCTGAAGAATGAAGATTCAGACTCCATAGAAGAATAATAATTATAAGAAGAAGAACCACACACTTCGTTTTGGGAAAGAAGGTAGCCAGAGAGGTACAGTACATCTAATTTTTATTCAAATTTTGCTTTATCTGTTACTGATGTTGATCCCAAAATTATCAGGGAAGAAGTAGATTAAGAGGATGGAAAACTCTAAAAGAAGTCTATGGTTGAAGAAATGGTATCTTTGAACAAAAATGAGGCTTGGGATCTAGTAGAGTTTCCAACTATAAGAAAACCCATTTGTAGCAAATGGGTGTTTGAGAAGAAGATGAATGCAGAAGAAAAAGTGGATAAACACGAATCTCAGTTAGTAGTGAAAGGTTATTCCTAGGTGCTAAGATATGATTTCATTGATATTGTTTCTCCTAATGCCAAGTTAGCTTCTATTAGATTACTTTTATTTCTTGTTGCAACTGTTGTTTTTAAGGTAGAATAAATGGATGTGAAGACAACACTCCTACATGGGGATTTGGAAGAAGATATCTACATAAAGCAACTGGAAGGCTTTGTTGTAAAGGGTAACAAAAAATTGGTGTCCAGGATGAAGAAGTCTATGTATGGGTTAAAGCATTCACCAAGGATTTGGTATTAAAAATTTTATACATATATATAGGTACTTAGCTTCACAAAGAGCAAAGCATATTATAATTTTTATTATAAATTAACTGGTGATCATGTTATTTATTTGGTCTTGTATGTGGATGATATGTTTCTGATTGGAAATGATAAAGAAATTATCCAAGATGTGAGGACCCAAGTGTCCTCCAAATTCGACATGAAGGATCTTGGTGCTGCAAACTTCATTTTGGGCATGCAAATTATAATATCAAGCAAAGAGGAAGCTTTGGTTAAACCAAAAAAAGTATGTCGAGAAAATATTGTAGATGTTTAATATGCAACATAGTAAACTGATGAAGGTTCCTATTCTTGTAGGTGTAAAGTTATCTATAGAACATTTTCCAAAGACCCGGGAAGAAGAAGACATGTATTGTATTCCATATGTGAGTGGAATTCATAGTTTGATGTGTGCAATGGTTTGTATAAGACAAGAAATTGCACATGTAGTGGTAGTATTGAGTAGGTTTATGTCAAAACTGGGGAAAGATCATTGGACAATAGTAAAGTGGGTTTTCATATTTTTGTGTGGAACTAGTGATTATGGTTTGTGCTACCAAGGAATACCAAGATTGGACATATTTTTGGACATACATAGCCTTGTTGATGCAGACTGGGATAGATATTTTGATCAGAGAAGATATACAAGTGGGTACATGTAACCTATTTGGAGGAGCAATCAATTGGATGGGAAAGATATAGTTTGTAGTGGAACTTTCAACTATAGAGGTTGAATACATGGCAAGCACTCATGCAAGAAAGGAAGCATTTTGGTTGCAAAGATTCTATTAAGGTATGGGGTTGGTATAATGATCTATATGGATAGATTAAGATAGCCAATGTCCAATGTTATTGGCAAAGAACCCTTCTTACGATTTGAATACAAAGCATATTGATGTTCAATAGCACTTTGTGAGGGATATGGTTGAACACAAAAAGGTGTTGCTGGTAAAGGTGGACATTTTGAAAAATGGTGTAGATGCATTCAAAAAATATTTGAGCACTTAGAAGTTGTCATGGTGTACATAAAAAATGGGCATTACATCCTTGGATCAATGACCGTATACTCCTATGGGACCCTGCATGCAAAGAAAAACATGTGGGAGAATGTTGGGTATGTGTTATATTATTTGCATGAATAGTTGTAGGTGTTGTTACGCTGCACTGGGTGCAATTGGGGGATCACAAGGGGTGGTAGCCCCCCTACATGGGGTTCAAGGTGGCACCCATTTTTTTGTTATGTGGACCCAATTGTAACAACCCAACATTAAAGGTTCATGTAGTAAAGGTTAATAAAGGAAAAATAAGACAAAGGTCATGGGGCACATATTCCAAGCTGAATGTTGGGAAAAGCATTATAGTGGGCATCACTTTTGGTTTATTTATGGCTTTGGAAATTGGTAAAGGCATTGGCAAAGGAAAAGTGGCATTAATTTTCATTTATTTATGAAATAAAGGAAAATAGGAGAAAAGGGAGGTGAAGGGACATATTTGCATGAGAAGAAAATTAGAAGGAAAATTAAGGAAAATGAAGAAAAGAGAGGCCTCAATTATAAAAAGGATTTTGAGGATCAATTCACAACCTTTTGTTGGTTTTGTTTTGGATTTTATGAGAGAGAGAGAGAGGGAGAGAGAGAGAGAGAGAGCACCAGGAGGAGAAAACAAGAAAGCAAGCAAATGAAGGAAAAGGACAAGCAAGAGCAAAGAAGGAAAAGCAAAGGGATCAAGGAGGATCAACAGCTTCAACAAGAAGATTTTGCAGGTAACAGGTTGCATGTGTAATTTCTTAGCTGAGCTGTGAATGCATGGTACTTGAGTTTGTTCATTTGGTTCATTTGTTGTCATTGGAATGGGTTTTTCCAGGTTTGGCAGTGGTTTCATGCTTGCCTTGTCATTTCCTAGATAACCATGGTGTGATAGGATTCATTTATTGGTTGAGCTTTAGATTGTAGGAAGGTTTTGGAACCGATTGATATGGTATCAAGAAAATTTCCAAGGGTTGGGGGGTGGATATGGTTTTCTCTGGGAATCCCTTGACAGGTGGGTGGAGACGGGAAAATTCCTCAAGGTATGGTGAAGGAATTCTAAGGCATCCAAGCTTGCTTGGTTTTGTGACCTCTTAAATGGTTTTGGTGAGATCACGATAGTTTGAGGGTGGAGGTGGTTTAACCTATGGATTCCCTTGGTTGTTTATGTCTTGGTTTATCTCATGAGATCCCACATTCATGCTTAGAATATGTGTTAGGTCCCTATACTACTAGTGTAACCCCTTATTGTTATTAGTACAACCCCCTTGTTATATTGTTGTGCCCATGTAGTCCCCATATTGTTATTATTGTGCCCCATAGAAGCCCACTATTGTTATTATTGCGCCCTTACATTATTATTGTTATGTTGACTCTGATTATATTATGACCCCTTAGACTCCTATATATAGAAAGGAGGTCTTGTCATTTGTATCATTCAAGAATTGTTCATTTGTGTAATGTAAAGGAGGTTTCCCCCTCAAAGAGGCTTATTTCTAAGGCGTTTATCTCTCTTTTCTATCTTTTTGTGAGCTGGTTTCATAACATTTGGTATCAAAGCTTTGGATTCTAGGGTTTTGCTGCTCCAAATAGGTCATCGTGGAATTTTTGCTATAACTGTTTTTTTGTGACGTTTCATAAGCTAAAAAAACAACCCATTTGAGATGAAATCTCACTAAACCTTAGATCTAAATTTCAAATCTTGTCTTGCTATATTTTCGGATATATGATCTGAGGAAATTAGGGTTTTTGCAAGCTCCAAAGTTTCATCTAAAATAGGTCATCGTGGAAGTTTCGCTATAACTTTTTTGCTACAAAGTTTCAGAAGCTAAAAAAAAAAACCATTTGAGAAGAAAGCAGAGTAAACCTTGGGTTGAAATTTCAAATCTTGTCTCGCTACATTTTTGGATATATGATCTGAGGAAGTTAGAGTTTTTGCAGACTCCCGAATTATATCTTAAATAGGTGACTTTGGGAAGATTGTCATAACTTTCTCTATGAGCATCAGATTGCAATGTTGTAAGAAGTTATAGAAAGAGGACATATTGTAGTTTTCTGTATATATTTTTCAAATCCTAAGGTCAAAACAGTGACACGTGGCACTTCATACAAGTTTGATCTTCTGAAAAGGTATATAATCAGGTCATCTTGGGAGACTGTGCATAACTCTTTCTTGGAGAACACAATTTCGATCAGACTGGTGGCATTGGAAAGAGGATGCAGAGGGCTACTACTAGTTGCAATTACAAAACTAGAAGATCTGAAATTACAGAGTTATAGTCGTTTCAAGATTGAGCTCCTAAAATCAAGAAAAGACAATATGAGGAAGTTTGATGGCAAGGATCCGGTAAATTGGATACTACAGATGGAGAAATATTTTGATCTACATGAGGTGAAACTATTACAAAAGGTACGTATTGCATCTTCATATTTAGAACTGGATCAATTTTTATGGTATAAAGGGCTTTGTTCTCGTAAACCACTTGTTATGTGGTCAATTTTCATGGAGGAAATGATAGCACATTATGAGGATACAAAGAGAAACACCTTCTTTAGCCAATTGATAAATCTAAAACAAAAGTGTTCAATGGCAGAGCACATTGAGGACTTTCAAAAATTGAATATAAGGGAAAATGATATTCCATAGAAGTAGAGGATTGATGTCTCCATAAGGACTTTAAAGGATAACATTCAACATGAGGTTCGTCTTTGGGAACCTAATTCATTGGAGAAGGCATTCAGGTTGGCAAGAAAAGTGGAAAGAAAAATTATGGCAACAAGGAATTCTAACCCTCACAACTATAAATATGGAAGTGTTGTTTCTCCTACCATTCCACAACCTACAAGGTTGACACCACAACAATTGGAAGAAAAAGGAGCAAAAGGACTTTGTTACAATTGTGATAACAAATACATTAAAGGTCATAAGTGTGCTGAGAAGAAATTATTTTACATTGATTGTGAAGAGGAGGAAGAAAATGATCAAGAAACATCAAAAGAATAGGATATACACTAGGAACCAACCCTAGAGAAAGAAGAAATGAATCATACCATATCTTGTAAAGCATTGGAAAGAATTACCACTCCTCAAACTCTCAAGATAGAAGGACATATCAAGAAGAAAAGGTTCAAAAAGTGAAATATCACATCGAGAAAGAAGAAATGAATCCGACCATATCTTGTAATGCATTGGCTGGAATTACCACTCCTCAAACTATCAAGATAGAAGGACATATCAAGAAGAAAATTGTTCAAGAAGTGAAAGATCACATCGAGCATCAAGAAATGAATCCGACCATATATTGTAATGCATTGGAAGAAATTACCACTCCTCAAACTCTCAATATAGAAGGAAATATCAAGAAGAAAAATATTCAAGCAGTGAAAGATCACATCGAGCATCAAAAACAAGTTCTCCAACTTTTAAAGGATAACACCACTTTGGTGCAAAATCGAATGAAACAATAGGAAAATCAACATCATATTGAAAGAAGTTTTGATGTAGGTGATTTTGTATTTTTACGGCTACATCTCAAGAAAACTATTTATGAGAAGGAAATGTTGGCAATACTACATGCACTTAAGAAATGGCAACCTTACCTAATGGGAAGACACTTCAAGGTAAAAATGGATCATGATAGTCTTAAATACTTTTTAGAACAAAGATTATCTTTAGAAGAACAGAAAAAAGGGTCACAAATATGTTGGGTTATGACTTTGAAATCATCTACAAAAAAGGGAAGAAAAATGTTGTTGTAGATGCACTCTCAAGAAAGGATGAGGATGTGGAAGCATTGTTTTGTGCTATTTCTATTATCCAACCATATTGGATAAATGAATCAAGGTATGAATGGAAGAAGGATGAAGAAGTGTGGCCGCTCATTCAAAATTTGCAAAAGATCCCAGTTCAAACAATATTACCAAAACTTGACGAGGAAAGAAAGGTCGTATGGGAACTTGGAGAAATCACAGAAACAAGAATCTGACAGCTACGAAATCAATCAATTTTAGAGTATCTCATCAAGTGGAAGAACTTGCCCGCTGAATATTCCACATGGGAGGACAAGAATTTTTTACAGAAGCATAAAGAACTGCTCAAGCATTGAGGACAACACTTTTTTAAGGAGAGGGGCATGTTAGGTCCCTATACTATTAGTGTAACCCCTTATTGTTATTAGTACAACCCCCTTATTATATTGTTGTGCCCATGTAGTCCCCATATTGTTATTATTGTACCCCATAGAAGCCCACTATTGTTATTATTGTGCCCTTACATTATTATTGTTAGTCGGCTCTGATTATATTATGACCCCTTAGACTCTTATATATAGAAAGGAGGTCTTGTCATTTGTATCATTCAAGAATTGTTCATTTGTGTAATGTAAAGGAGGTTTCCCCCTCGAAGAGGTTTATTTCTAAGGTGTTTATATCTCTTTTCTATCTTTTTGTGAGCTGGTTTCATAACAATATGGAACAAGGGTTTATTAGCTAAAAGAAATATTTGGTTCAGCTCAATCTGTGGTTGAATGGTATGTGGAGTCCCTGACTTGGTTGGATTTTGCATATGTTAATAAGAGCTTCTTTCCTATTGTGATTCATGATAATTTATACTTGTTATTATGTGGCTTTGATGGTTGTTATTTCATGGTTAATATTCTAATTATATGCTAGTTATAAGCATGGTTATATAATATGTTCTAGCTATGACTCTTGTTTATGCTTTGATAAGTTAATGAATGGTTGATGAATGCATGGGCTAACAAGTGTGGTTTCAGCTACTTGAGAGGGAATTAGACCTTCTCAGTGATTCATAACTAAAGAACATAGATTTACACTCATATATGCATTCATGACCTGTAGCTTACATGTTTACCATGTGTTTGATGAAATGTCTAGTATTTTATGGCTAGTCTAGGTTAAGTTTTTCACCTCAAGTTTGAATGTTTAGCTTTTTTATCATGTCTATTATGATTTTGGAAAGTCTCAGGTAGTTTTGGGTAGTTGTCTGAAGGCTAACCTAGAATTGTGACTCAGATCTCAAGACTGCACCCTATGAACTTGGCAATTTGTGTCACAACCACATGGAGGCAGTGTTGTGCATTCGGTTGGAGGCCTATAACTGCACCCAGGCCTTTTCATGAATATGGTTGGGGGTCTATGTTAGTGAAACAAGGTTCCAACTAAGGGATTAACTGCCTGGGGTGTTTCTTCAACTCCTGGGTGATTTGTAGTCCTTGTAGGATGTGAGTTTATGGCCAGTAAGTCTTAGTTGTAGGCCCCACTTCCTTAACTGGAACTAGGAGGTCAAGTCATGTAATAGTGGCACTCTGATTCAAATTTACCCAGAGGGCTTGTAAAAGTGGGTAAATGTTGGGTGGCACTATTACAGATTGGTTTCAGAGCTTCCAGGTTCAAACACTTGGACTGGATGGGAAAGATGTGATTTTTATGCATGCATTCCAGTTGCATGCATGCATTATAGTGGTTATAATTTCCATATATGTAGTAAGTGTTATATTTTGATTTAGCTTGCATGACGATTGAGAGGATGTCAATAGGTTGATACGTTGGTTTAATTATATATATACATGTGTATCATGCTAATCTGGATTGATTTGTGCAGACGAGATAGCCTTCCCTAAACTTCATTGAGTTATGTTTGATTATGTTTATGTTTGGTTATCTGACATGGTATGTTTGTAGGAGATAGAGGATTAGATATGACAAGAAGAATGGTGGATTATAGTTCACGTGACTCTCCTTATAGATCAGATAAGCAGCATAGAGATGAGTACTTCCCTGACATAGCATATACCTTGAGAAGTTTAAAGACCTAAATCTGGAGATGCGAAGTAGATAATGCCATGATCATTCAATCACAGGAAATATTTTCTAGGGATAAGGAAAAGTAATCAGAGGTTAATGTGACCATCATTCATAGTTTATTAGATTTGTAGAGACAAGGGCAGCCACAGATCAATTATGGACAAGAGGATATGAATAATAGATTATGTGGTAGTGGGTCTCATGGTGGGCACATGTCGGACATGGATGACATGGTCAGAGGTGGCAAATGGATGGATACACCTGATAGAAGATGTAGTGTTTATGGGTTCTATTCTAGCTCTAGTTTAGTTATACATCATGGTCATCATCGTTATCATCCTTATAGTAGGAGTGAGAAGGGATACTTACCATATGATTTTAAGAAAGTGAAACCTCCTATATTCAATGGAGAGTTAAAGAAACCAAAAGATGCATAATAATTGTTTCCTGGAATGAAGAAGTTATTTGAGTTGCATGACTATACAGAGAACATGAAGGCCAAGATAGTTATTTTTAGTCTCAAAGGAGAGGCAAACATTTGGTGGGAAGATGTGAAGCATGTTAAAGGCATCAAGATAGAGGACTTGAGTTTGCATGAGTTCAGAGGACTCTTCAAGAAGAAGTACTTTTCAGAGAGGTTCTATGATGGAAAGGACAAGGATTTTTACGAATTGAAGATGGGACCTATGCAAATGAAGAGTACATGACTAAATTCCTTGAGTTTTTGAGGTATGTTCCTTACCTCAAGGATGATAAGACTAAAGTTCAAAGATTCATCGGTGGACTACCATTAGAATTTAAGGATCAAATTGAGTGTGATGAGCCTCAGTCATTAGAGGAAGTCATTGGGAAATTGAAGCACAGTTATGAGCAGTCGATGTGAAAGACTGAGCCTAAACTTGATTGGAAAGGTAATGACAAGACTAAAGGAAAGTGGCCTCCAAAGCAGGAAATACCTTCGGATTAAAGTGAGAAAGAGAATATGGCTCCTTACAAGAAGTTCATCACAACAGAGAAGGGACATTGATCTTAGTCCGGAGAGCAGCAGAATAGGGGTAGTTATAGAGAACTGTTGTAGTGTTGTATTTTTGGAAAATATCACCATAAGAATGATTATTTGTTTTATCAGGGTGGTAGACCTCATATCTATAATTCTCAAGAGGCATAGACAGTTGGGGATGCTGGGAAGAGAATTCGTCAGATTTATGTAGCATTTGATAACAAGTAGACAGATCACCAAGCATCCATTATTGAGATGGAAGGTAAGCTCTATGATTAATTTGTTTCCATTTTGATTGATCTTGGATCTAATTATAGTTATGTTAATAGTAACTTGGTGGATAAGTGTGACTTGAGTAAAAAATTGCATGAAAAATCTTGGTTGGTGTAGTTGGATATAGGTACTAAGAAAAGAGTTCAAAATTCACTAGTTTTGTTCTAATGGATTTATCCCTAATGTAAAAAAATTCTAGAATTCCTAGTTACTTATGAGTGGAAGGTTGTTAGGAATTTAAGGGGTTTGCACATTGTCATCATTTTTCACCATTTTTTGAAAAGTTGATTAATCAAAAAATTGGAACATATAAAGAAAAGAACTCTTTTTTTCTTGCTTTTTTATGCTTTGATTCATCTATTCAAACAAATTTGCAACCCTCCCTCAAATCACACACACATTAGATCGTTTTGATCTATATCTGTCTAGTCTTGACACTATTGTGTATAGTTTTAACCTATCTATGTAATGCAGATATTATAAACTCCTAGCTCCTACCTTGAGCCAAGCTAACAATTCTATTGTAATGTTATCATTATCATTTTGAACCTTCGAATCACTCTCAGAGCCACTAGGTTACGATACAATTCTTATCTCATGTATTGTGACTTGGATCTCTAATACTAAGTTTATGTCAGTACTATTCCTACATTGTCTTCAATTTGTGTTGTGTTCCTAATTTAATTTCTTAAGGACAATGAGCTGGTTGGCTTGCCCCTACCAACTTAGCTTGTTTTCCATTTTATCTTCGCTTCTTTTATGCTTTGATATATATATTTTCATACTTGTGGTTTAGGTTATAGATATATTTTTGGATTAGTTTGTCATTCTTTAGATATAAAGCTTGTTTACATTCAATATTGTATGGATTTGTTGACACATTATATTGGTAGTATTACCTTTTTGGATGAATGCATAGGAGTGCATAGATTTGAGACATATGAAGGCTTGTGATTATGTTATTGAGATATATATTTTAGTATAGTCTTCAGGTCATGATTACTTGAACATGATTTCTATTCCTTGTTAATATGTCCTATTACAGAGTGGAACTTTGTATCATATGTGCAATACTTCAGTAATCTTTATACATATATTATCTTATGAATGTATGATCTAGGTTTCCATGTTGTGATTCAAGAGTTAGTTTGAATATATCTATACTGGGTCTACCAAATCTGACTTGCAATATTTAAAAAGGCATTGATTGCACCTTGTGTTACATACTTCTTTGATCCATGAGTGAAAAGTGTGAGGTATGGAATGTGAACGATGTGTTTGAGTCATTGAAAGAATTGTCTCCTATAAGACTATGTTTCTTGGGTGTAGGATTGTTAAAACGTTTAATGTATTGAAGAGCATAAGGATTATTTTGACCTGTGGTCTACAGTATAAGACAATAACTAATCGATTTTATTTGCAGGATATTTGAGTTGGTCACAAGATATGACAGGATCTATATAAAATACGTTTGGATACTTCATTCAAAGAAACAATTATATTTAAATTCATTCACTTGGCTTATTAATGCATGTCTTTATATAGATCTAGTTTGTTGACTATTGAATTTGCAGGACAGTAGCATTTCTGCTAAGATTGATATTTAAATATTCTTTATTAATAGTGTGTCAATATTTGAATTTGGGTATTAATGCTTTATGCTTCTAAACTGACCTCATATACTGTGTTTTATTTATTTGACAGTAATATCAGTATTGACATCAAGTACAGAGTGTGTGTGGTTTGATCATGTTAAACCTTAACATTAGTAATCACAAGTTACATTCCTTCTTTTACTCAATGCATATTTTATGTTTGCAGTAGAAGACAATGGTAGTGACATGATTTGGAGAACTTAGGACAAGTTCATTGATTGATATCAAATATTGTTATTTGTAGAGTGGACTTTGAGCCTAAGTTCTTTTCGTGTTTCAATCTCGTAAAGAGATCCTTGTTGACCTGTTGTCCTATAGATAACTAAACGGTACATTAGGTATGCCAGCCCAGAAGGAGCCATAGAAAGGAGACTTTATTATTTCTTTCTTCGGGAGTGTGTAGACTATAGGGATTCCTAATTCCTTTTTTCCTATAGATAACTGAATAGTACATTAGGTATGTTAGCGTGGAGGGAGCGAAGAGTAGGATCTCTATTTTTTATTGCTTTGAAGGTGTGAAAATCACCAAGATTCCTGATTCTCCTAACCTCTGGAAAACTAAGATAGACTTCAAAGTTTCTCAGCCAAGTAAGGACCCAGAATCAAGAAATCCCAATGACTAGTAGTTGGGCTTTGTTTTCTTCCAAATAGTGTCATTGGGACAACATGATTGAATAGAGTTTAAGAAACTAATTTGTTTGTAGAAGCCTAAAACTATTGATGGAACAGGTTGGCTAGCTAGATAGAGAGTGGTTTTGTAGGTACCAAAGGCCTCCTTCTGGCATATATTGTGTTGAACCTTGAAGCTTACAATATCCTGAATTGGCATATTGATGTTGGATTATTAAATCAACATATAGTGCACCCAACATTTTGGTGATGTTCCCAAGGAGGCACTAAGGGACGAGATTGTGGTAATCTGAATTTTTGATTGAATTTTTCCAGCACTAGAATTAATAATTTGTGTTATTTTCTTTAATAAGAGTGCCTATGTTGTGTTGGTTATTATGAAGGTTTGATTATTTTCCTGTAAGATATTTATTTTGGTGTGATTTTTCTTAGCGGCAATTGTAGCATTCGATGGATTAGTGAAATCCAATAGGTTTATTTACAGTCTTTATTTTGAATCCTTTTGTAATTTTTGTTTTTAAACATGTATGACTAGGGATAAGGGTCCTAACTTAAGAAGGGTAAATCTAGGTTTGATATTTTTGAAAGTTATTTCTCTAACGTTTGGCTTGTTGCAGGTAAACATTCCAAATATACTCAGGCTAACGAGGCCATAACACTACACTTGGATTCTGGAGACAAGAGTTCATGTGCATATTAGCCAATAGGAGATAAAAGAGTAACTTTTATAGTTAATCCCCCTTCTATGGTTGGGTCTATAGGAGAGATAGATCCAAGAAACAGTCAGCCTCAGTACCCATCGCTAGATATTAGGCATAACCTGATTGGAAACAACAACAAGATGTTAGATGACGAGGAGGGACATGGTTAAAGAAGTGGTGAGAACATTATGCAAGAGGAACTTACTTTTGGGTTCCTAATCATGCACCCTAACTCTATATTCTTGATGAAAAATATTCCTTCGTTATTCCTCCCATAATTTCATAGCAAGGGTCACGAAGACCCAGATGCATTTCTTTTTGAGTTTGATATATTGTACATGAGTAATGATTACTCCTCCTATGACCAAAAACTTAAACTTTTCCTTGATACCCTTAAGAATGCAACATTACACTAGTTCATGGGGTTGGGAGGAACTACCATTTGAACATGAGACTAAATGAGAAGAATATTTGTTGGGAAATATTCAAAATACTATAAGGCCTATGATTTACAAGATGAAATGTATAGAAAGAAAAAAGGAGAATATGAAAGTCTAGAAGACTAGCTTGAAATGTTTCTATCCATTATCCAAAGGTCCAAACATAAATTAGACCGAAAAAAGGTTTAGAACGATACTTTTACGAGGTATTTTGGATGAGTCAATTAATGTATTAATTTTTTTAGGACATGGACATGTATCTTAGTTGACTTTTGATCATATTTGTGAATTGTGCAGGAAATATCCATGCATCTAGTCCAGTTCTCGTAGAGGTTTTAGGGATAATTTTAAAAAAAATATAAAATCAAGAATAGTCGGTGTTACTAAAATTGAACTTGTACATCTATTAGAAAATTTTAAAACTGACTTTCTTGAAAATTTAAATATGCAATTAGATTTTTTACAGATTAAAAAAAAAACAATAAGATGAGTGTGTTGCACTTCTATCTTTTGTCCAAAATGTAGACAAAAACTATAATAAATAATGTTATATAATCTAGTATATTGTAAATATTGTGATTCCATTTTAAATCGATGACCAGTGAGGATTTTATTTTCAGGGTAGTGGCACATGACTTTATTCTCAAGGTATTTTATGTACAGGTATGATATTTTCAAAGGATTGTATTTATTCTTTCATCTGCCACCTATCATCTCTTCCCTTCCAGAATCTAAAAGTTTATAAGTTTGTTTAGGTATTTGGGGATGTGGTAGGATAAACACCTAAAAATGGAGTATTGATACCATGACTTGGTGGAATATGAACTAATCCCAAATCATGATCATGCATTTTTCACTCAAGCAAGGTACCTCTCAATCCCTCCCCTTACGCCAACTTTTTGTGCTAAAGATTTTATGGGACATTCAAGATTTACTATTGTTCCAACAAATGCCATAGGATTAGTTACTTCTTCTAACATAACCATATTTTGTCTCATCTTTGCTTCTAATAAGATCCCCCCATGAGAGAAGAACCTCATACTTTAGACTATAAGGAGGGAGCTTTATTATGGAAGAAGAGATGCAATGGAAGGTGTAAGGGGTCTATAAGCATGGTTGTGGGAAAGGACATCACAATTTCCCACATTATATTACAATGGAAAGATAATGGTAGGTCAAGTATGTGGAAAATATGTAAGAGAAACTACATTGGGCTCTTGGCTCATAGAATTTTGGCAACCCCTAATAAGTTATGTTCCATACTATCATATCTTATTAAGAGGTTGGCTGGATTTTGTTTTTCAGAGCGAGGTTGATTGTTTGTGCATAATAGATAAAGATTGGAGTCATGGTCACGCAATATTGTCTCCTTGTAGATGTATTATTGATTTGACTTGGGCTAGGAGCTAGTGGATGTCTTGAAGGTTTGGGTGATTCTCCAAATATTTGGATTACTTTTCTAGAATGATAAAGCCTTGATGGTGATAATAAATAAGCTTGACTATTTTATCATCCTAAATTATGGTTAGAAGTGCAATTGAGGTCAATCTGAAGGATATACTAATTAATAAGTTGGAACTTATGTTGGCTGGTCATGTCTGGACTCAAAAATTCGACTACTATGATCTCCCTTCTTGGTGTTTGCTTTGTCATGAGATGGGGCATGTGTAGTCAAAATGCACCAAGGTTGGCCCATTTGTGTTTCAATTTTCAAATGTTAAAGGTTTTAGGGTGGCTATCTATTTGTATTCTTGGGATCTTTCACATGGGTTGAATTTTACTACACTGGAAGCTATTATTTATTTCCTACCTCCATCCCGTATTGGAAGCTTGAATGATTACAAAGTCTCTTCTGGTAAGTCTCTTTTTTCTAATCTTCCCCTTTCTCCCATTTTTGTTACAATAGTGTTTCCCCTTCCAAATATTTCTCTTGGTCCCCTAATAACCTAAACATTAATGATGGTTTCATTGATCGAACTGAGAAAACTGATAGAGAATAATCTCTCCTATTAAATGAATTCATTGAGTCCATGGAGTTATTAGTTCAAGTTATTTCTAGAAAGCTAAATTTAGCAACTGACAGTTATGTATGTGTGAGTTAAGGTTAGCATGGTTATTGTTAGTGGTTTTGAGTCTTTATAATCATGTAATATTTAAGTAATTGAATCAAGTAATTTAACGAGCAACAACTCATATTTGAGCATCTTATTTTGTGGTTTCCTCCTATATCTATCTATTAGATTGGTATTAGAGCTAAAAAAAATCCCAAGAAGCTTAGTAATTGAAGAATCCATTAACTATTAAGGAATTAACACGCCTCCTCTCACATCTACCCACTTTCACGAGATTACCCGGGGTAAACATGAGATGAGGGACTACTATGATATGGCTCAACCTCCTAGATGAACTTAAGGAAATGGAGTCAACACAACTAGACCTTACTAACTTCCCTTAGGTGCCACAGGAACCCCAATAGTAACCCAACCCCTCTAGGTGTCCAATCCTTGAGACAACTTACCTTTTCCCTAACCTAGAGCCCTAGTCGCTCCCTTGCCAAGGCATCCATGTGACTATGGGCTCCCAGTCACTCCCATAGTCCTGCATCAGTGTAGTTGTGGCCTTTTTCGTCCAGTGTTCTGCCAACGACTATGAGAATTAAGGCTATTTTCTAAGGTTGGGGCTTAGCCTCTGCCCAGAAATCTATGAAACCTCCAGAACTCATAAAAGACATGAATACAATGCTTTTAAATCGAAAAATGGAACCAAGACTTAACCTGACCATCCCCAACCTAGACTGACATTTTGTAAAACACTTGGTAGATATGCAACCTACAGGTTATGAATGCAAGTTTGAACATGAGGGACTCAAAACTTATCTGAGGTTTAACAAGAAGGGTTAATACCTTCTCTCATTAGCTTTCCTAACACCAATTATGTCTTTCATTCATTATTTATTCAGTTATGAGTGAAAACATGAAAATATCCATGACTAAGATCTGTCACAAAACCATGCTTATAATCAGAATATAACCAGATAAATAACCATAAGAGAACAACCATTAAATACTCATAATAACCAGTACATTTCCTTACCAAAAGTAGGATAAACTTAGAGTTTATGAACCATAGGTGAATACCTACCGGATTCGGGACTTCCACGTTCCACCCGATCATAGATTGACTGAGCCAAATCTATCTTTATCCAATCACCCTCGTGCCATATTACAAGCATGAATGTGGGATCTCATGGGATAAGCCAATGTAAAGACAACCAAGGGAATCTAGAGGTTAAACCACCTACACCCTCTCAATACCGTGATCACACCTAAACTGGTGTCGAGATCACAAAACCGAACTGAGATTGGATGCCTCAGAATTTCTTCACCATCCTTAAGGAATTGTCCTATCTCCACCCTCAAGATTTACTGCGTATCCCACCATTACTGGTCAAGGGATTCCTAGACCTTTGGGAATTTTCCTGAGACCACCTCACCCTAGATTTTGAAACCATCCAACAATCCAAAGATTAAACCGAGAAAAATCCCATCACAACATTACTATCTAGAAATGGCAAGACTAGGTTAAAATCCACTGTCGAATCCCAACAAATCCATGCCAATGATAGCAAAGGAACCATATGCCAACATCGACATACAATGCATGTCAAATCTAGCTAGGAAATCACACATGAAACATGTTATTTGCAAGTATTCTTGCTAAAGTTGCTTGATCCTTGTCTTCCTTTTCTTTCCTTATCCTTTGCTTTTCCTTTCCTTGCTTGCTTACTTTCTTTCTCCTCTTGGTTCTTTCTCCTCTCTGAGAAGAATTCTAACACTAAACTAACAAAAGGCTGCCAATTGATGCTATGAGGTATTTTTATTGATGAGGCCTCTAATCTCTTCAATTTTCCATTATTTTCCTTTATTTTCCTCCTCACATGCATCATGTGACCTTTCACCTTCCTTTTCTCCTAATTTCCTTTATTTTCATAAATAATGTGCCCAAAATACATTTTTTTCCTTTCCAAAGCCTTAGCGGTTTCCTTTTCCAATTTCCCCTTAGTTATTACACAATAAGTAATACCCACTAGGATATTTTTCCCAACATTCAACTTGAAGTAAGTGCCCCTGGACTGTGGTCTTATTTTGCCTTTATTAACTTTTGTTACATGAATTTTTAACCTGGGGCTGTTACAAACCCATCCCCCTTAGGGAAACACCATCCTTGATGTTAAACCACACCTAGACTCAGCAAAATTGTTGAAGAGAAAATTAATATTATCTATGGAGCTTTATAACCCAGCTTGTTGTAGTATTTAAAATTTCATCCTTCTCAAAAGCAAAACCATCATGTAAAACATGACAACGTGACAACCATACCACTTATTGGAGCTTTATAACTTAGCTCATTGTAGTATTTACAATAGTAATCATACATAAATATTTAAAAGTACCAAGATTCATTTTCCTTCACTGGCAAGAAATGAAGGATACATAGCCCACATTTGATCCACCATATCCCATGTATCTTTGTTAGGACCAAAGTACTTCCACTTCAATTTAAACTGCTCGATCATAATACTCCGAAGCACGAGATGTTTCCACTGCAATATGCATTGGGGTTCTGGTTGGAATTCTTCTTCTTGCTCCACCTGTAATACAGACCAATCAATAACATGATCAACATCCTTTACATATATTTTAAGCAATGAAACATGAAAAACTTCATGGACATTAACTCTCAGAGGCAGTGCAAGTATGTAGGCCACTGGTCCAATCCTCTCAAGGATCTCAAAATGCCTACAATACTGTGGTTACAACTTGACACATGATTCAATCCTCAAGAAACTCTTCTTGGGCTTGATGCGCAAATACACATGCTCCTCAACTTGAAACTCCTTAAATTCCCTGCGTTGGTTTGTATAACTTTTCTGCATGTCCTATGTTTTCTTTAGATTCTTCTTTATAACCTATATTTCCTATTCAATGTCTGCCAACATGTTTGATCCAATAACTACCATGTTCACTAGATCACTCTAGCTCATGGTAGTGTTACAACTCTGCCCATACAGTGCCTCAAACAGACTCATCCTCAATGAATAACTGTTGTTGTATGGAAACTCAACCAATGGAAAGTAATCCTCCCATCTCCTCTACTTATGCATGACATACATCCTCAAAATATCCTCCAGTATCCTTTTAACCCTCTCTGTTTTTCCATTTTTCTATGGTTGATAAGCTATGCTGAGAGCCAACTCTGTCCCCAATCTTGCAAACAACTCCTTCCAAAACTTGGAAGTGAACTTGGCATCCCTATCTGACACAATATTCTTCAGAACACCATGCAATCTCATGATCTCCTTGATGAATACCTGTGCTACCTCACTAGTTGAATATGTAGTCTTCACTAGAATGAAGTGAGCTACCTTGCTCAACATGTCTACCACAACCATGATAGAATCATGCTACCTCGATGTCCTCGGAAGACTTGTAATGAAATCCATGGAAATGACCTCCCATTTCCACTCTGGAATCAGAATAGGCTGAAGCAACCCACTCGGATG
Source organism: Pinus tabuliformis (assembly GCA_031772625.1). Classification (NCBI taxonomy): domain Eukaryota; kingdom Viridiplantae; phylum Streptophyta; class Pinopsida; order Pinales; family Pinaceae; genus Pinus; species Pinus tabuliformis. The sequence continues at coordinate 1,267,465,603 of CM062819.1, read as the reverse complement.
CTTACAGTCTACGTTGACCTACTGGAATTCCAAACATCCTGCCACGAACTCTGCCACTTCCTTCTTCATATTCGGCTAGTAGTAGAACTTGTTTACTACTGTCAACATCTTTTGATATCCTTGGTGATCTGAATATGGTTTTACATGAAACTTCTTCAATATAAGCTTCTTGAGTTCATTGTCATCCAACACATAGATCTTGTCCCTAAATCTCACCAAGCCATCTGTTGTAAGATGATAATCCACATCTTGATCACATGTATCCTGTTGTAACCTACACATAAGCTCCCTGTACTTGTCATCTTGTTGTCCTACCTGTAAAATCCGATTCTGTAGATCTATCCCATATGAGCTCACTGTTGCAACATGGTTCAACTACACCTTCCTGATAAGAGAACCTACAACCATGTTCTCCTTTCCCTTAATATACATGATCTCAAAGTCAAACTCACTAAGGTTATCGAACCATCTAGTTTTCCTAGCATTCAAATTTGGCTGGTCAAACACATATCTCAACCCATCATGATTGCTCATCAACACAAACATCCTCCCAAGAAGATAACCTCTCCACATCTTCAAGGCATGAATAATAGCTGCCAACTCAAGATCATGAGTCACAGAGTTATGCTTGTGCTCATTCAGTTTCCTGGATTCATAGCATATCGCTTGTCCCTCCTGCATAAGGACTCGACCTATCCCTCTCTTGCAAGAATATGTACATACTACAAACTCTTTATCTGGATATGTAATCTTTAACACTAGAGAATTTGTCAACAACTGCTTTAACTACTCAAAAATGGTTGCAGGCTCCTCTGTCCATTCAAACTTCTTACCTTTCTTTTGTAATGATGTAATAGGATATGAAATGTGTGAGAAGCTCCTCATGAACCTATTTTAGTAACTTGCTAAGCCCACGAATGATCCGACTTCCTCCACATTTCTAGGAGATGCCCACTCCATGATAGCCTTTATCTTTTCTAGGTATATTGCTATGCCATTCTTGGAAACAACATGTCCCAAGTAGTGTACTTCTGTCTGAAAGAAATTTCACTTGCTAAGCTTAGCATAAAACTAATGCTCTCTTAGCAATCTCAATAACTACTGCTAAATTTTTGGCATGCTCTTCCTCATTTTTAGAATATATCAAGATGTCACCAATGAATACAATAACAAAATTGTCCAGATAAGGACACAACACACTATTCATCAAACACATAAAAGTAGTTGGAGCATTAGTCAAACTAAATGGAACTATAACAAACTCATAATGCTCATACCTAGTCCTGAAGGCATTCTTGTAGATGTCTTTTCATTTGATGCATACTTGATGATATCTTGATCGTAGATCAGTGTTTGAGAACACTACTACTCCCTTCAACTGATCAAACAAGTCGTCGATCCTCAGAAATGGATACCTATTCTTGATCGTCACCTTGTTCAACTACTTGTAATTAATGCACAATCTAATAGTACCATCCTTATTCTTCACAAACGATACTGGTGCACCCCAAGGCAATACACTTGGTCTAGTGTATCCCTTATCAAGCATTTCCTTCAACTCCAACTTCAACTCTACTAAATTTGGAGTTCTTATCCTGTCAGGTTCCTTTGATGTTGGTATTTCCCTTGGTACCAACTCAATAGAAAAGTCTACTTCCCTGTGCAGAGGAAACTTTGGAATATTTCCTAGAAACACATCCTCAAACTGCTACAATATAGGGTACCTCTTGAATAATTTTGCATCCTAAACATCCTTACCATTATCATTGGAAATATGAATTGCAAACACTACACACCCTTTTCTGCAACTCCACTTATCCTACATAGTTGTGACTATCCTCACTAATGTAGGCTTCTTCTTCCCCTACAATATTTTCTTCTCTCCATTATCATCTAGGCACTCAATAGCATTGTCATAGAAATCTACCTTGGTCCTGTGAAGATACATCCAATCCATACCCAAAAGAATATTATATGATCCCAATGGCAGTACATTCAAATGTGATGTTGTAGGAATACCATTCAACTCAAATGCACAAGCTCTTACCCAATGATGAACTCTCTTCTTCGTACCTATATCTAATTGCACCAACCAAGACTCTAAATTCACTTGTTTTCTCAAGACACACTTATCCACCAGGTCAGGATTAACATAACTATAATTAGATCAAGAATCAATCAAAATATTAATAACTTGATCACAAAGCTTATCGTCCATCTCATTGATAGATTTTTGGTGATCTACCTTCCTACTGTCCACAAACGCATAAATCTGAGGAATACTATGACCACTATCCCCAATTATATGTGCCTCCTGAGCACTATAGATCTGAGGCCTACCTCCATGTTACAATGAACAATCCTTCTTACGGTGATCTTTTCCACATATCCAACACTACAACGGTGCTCTACTATCACCTTTAGTTTTTTGCTCTCTAGGTTGTGACATAGGTCCCTTCTCAATTGCACTTAACTTCTTGTAAGGAGAAACACTTTCCTTCTCACCTACATCTTGATGTCTTCCCCTCTTCAGTGGCCATTTTCCTTTTACTTTCTCATTTCCCTTCAAGTCATGTTTAGGCTCATCTTTTCACTTTGACTGCTCATAAAAATTCTTCAATTTACAAATGGATTCCTCTAATGATCTAGGCTCATCAAACTCAATTTGATCTCTATATGATGCTGGAAATCCACTTATGAATCTCTGAATATTAGCCTTCTCCTTGAGATATGGTACATACCTCAATAGCTCCAATAATCTGCTAGTGTACTCATCATTTTTCATAGAACCCATCTGTAGCTCATAAAACTCCATAGCTCTATCATCATAGTAACTCTTTGACAAGTACTTCTTCTTGAAGATACTCTCGAAATCATCCCAAATGAATTCTTATTCCTGAATTCCCTTGACATTCTTCACATCTTCCCACCAGATATATGGTTTCCCTTTAATACTGAAGGTGGTTATCTTTGTTTTCATGTTCTTTGAATAGTTATGCAATCTGAAGAATTTATTTACCAAGAAACTATGCCTTTGCATATTATGGCTTCTTAATCTCTCCATCAAATGTAGGAGGCCTCACTTTCTTGAACTCCTTAGGTAAATACTCGGTCCTCTTATAAGGATGATGAGGGTGATGACTGTAATGATGTCTCATGGATGAGGAACTAGAATGATGCCCATACATACCAATCTTCTTGTCAGGTGTATCCAATGATCTGCCACCTCTGACTGTGTCCCTGCTATCCCATCTATATCTGGACTAAGATTTGCTACCATAGGATCCATTAGTTTCCTCTTCCCGCTCTTAATTAATTCTCATCTATCCCCATTTGTGCAACTCTGACAAGCTCTAAAGGATTTCTACATTAACCTATACCTGCTTTTCCTGAGCCATTGCAAGTATTTCCTAGGCCTCAACCAACCTATCATTGTCTACTTTTCAACTTCTAATCTCTGCCCTCAAGCTCCTCAATGTATCTGCTATACTAGGAGAATACTCCTCTCCCTTTTCCCCAAATGATCTGTAGGTAGTGTCACGAGAACTATAGTCTACCATTTTTCTTGTCATCTTGAATTCTCTTCTTCTTATAAGTATACCATGTTAGATAAACCAAATAGATACCAAAATCAAATACATACCTTAGTGATGTTTAGGGGAGGCTTATCTCATCTGCAAGATTAGTCCACATTAGCATGTACATGTATAATCATAAACATATCTATGTAATAATATAACATCACAACAACATCATGCATGATCATACCAACTGTATACCTTGATCTCATGCATGATAACCATAACCTTGACAACATCAGAATTACCCAAAGAGAGTGAAACCATTCTCTGATACCACCCTGTAACGTGCCTCCTCTCACATCTACCCACTTTCACCAACTTACCCGGGGTAAACATGAGATGAGGGGCTACTATGATATGACTCAACCTCCTAGATGACCTTAAGGAAATGGAGTCGACACAACTAGACCTTATTGACTTCCCTTAGCTGCCACAGGACCTCCATGAGTAACCCAACCCCTCCAGCTGTCCAATCCCTTAGACAAATCACATTTTCCCTGACCTAGATCCCTAGTCTCTCCCTTATGAAGGCCTCCATGTGAATATGGGTTCCCAATCGCTCCCATATGCTTGCATCAGTGTAATTGTGGCCTTTTTCTGCCAGTGTTGTTCCAGCAACTATGATAATTAAGCTATTTTTCAAGGTTGAAGCTTAGCCTCTACCCAAAAAGATATGAAACTTCCAGAACTCATAAAATACATGAAGACAATGCTTGTAAACCAAAAACTAGAACCAAGACTTGACTTAACCATCCCTAACCAGGACTGGCATTCTGTCAAACACTTGGTAGATATGTAACCTACAGGTCATGAATGAAAGTATGAACATAAGGGACTGAAAACTTATATGAGGTTTAATAAGAAGGGTCAATACCTTCTCTCATTAGTTGTCTTAACACCAATTAGGTCTTGCATTCATTATTTATTTAGTTATGAGTGAAAACATGAAAAGATCCATGACTAAGATCTATCATAAAACCATGCTTATAACCAGAATATAACCAGATAAATAACCATAAGAGAACAACCATTAAAGCCACATAATAACCAGTATGTTTCCTTACCAAAAGAAAATAAACTTAGCTTTTTTAACCATAGGTGAATACCAACTGGGTTCAGGACTTCCATGTTCCACGCGACCTTAGATTGGCTAAGCCAAATATCTCTTCAGCCAATCACCCCCGTGCCATATTCCAAGAATGAATGTGAGATATCATGGGATAAACTAATCTAAAGACAACCAAGGGAATCTAGAGGTTAAACCACCTCCACCCTCTCCATACCATGATCACACCTAAACTGGTGTCGAGATCACAAAATCGAACTAAGCTTGGATGCCTCATAATTTCTTCACCATCCTTGAGGAATTTTCTTGTCTCCACCCTCAGGCTTTACCATGTATCCCGCCATTACCGATCAAGGGATTCCTAGGCCTTTGGGAATTTTCCTGAGACCACCTCACCCTAGATTTTGAAACCATCCGACAATCCAAAGCTCAAATCGAGAACAATCCCATCACACCATGGCTATCTGGAAATGGAAAGGCTAGGCTAAAATCCATTGTCGAATCCTGGAAAAATCCATGCCAATGACAACAAAAGAACCATATACCAACATGCACTTCAAAACCAACTAGGAAATCACACATGTAATCTGTTACTTGCAAGTATTCCTGTTGAAGCCACTTGATCCTTGCCTTCCTTTGCTTTCCTTTTCCTTCTTTGATTTTCCCTTCGTTTCCTTTCTTTCTTAATTTTTTTCTCCTCTTTGTGCTTTCTCCTCTCTGATACAAATTCTAAGACTAAACTAAAATAAGGTTCCCAACTGATGCTCTGAGGTATTTTATTAATGAGGCCTCTAATCTCTTCAATTTTCCATTATTTTCCTCCATTTTCCTCCTGATATGCAACCTATGACCTTTCACCTTCCTTTTCTCCTAATTCCCTTTATTTTCATAAATAATGTGCCAAAAATACCTTTTTTCCTTTCCAAAGCCTTAGCCATTTCCTTTGCTAATTTCCCCTTAGCCATAAAACACAACAAGTGATGTCCACTAGGATATTTTTCCCAAAATTCAACTTGGAATAAGTGTCCCTTACACATGGTCTTATTTTGACTTTATTAGCTTTTATTACATGAACTTTTAATCAGGGGCTATTACAGACCACTTGTCGTTCACTGAAGGCAACGTGAGTCTTCTCCATTGAGTGTCGTCACAAACATCATTGAATGAGTGATTTGTAGAGAGAAATGGCCATTGTTGTGTGAAAGACCATTGTTTTTAGGAAGTTCGCTTAAGAGAAGTGTTCAACAACCAGTGCTAGTTTCCACAACCACCATTCCCAATGGAATCTTGAGCCAGAGAGCCCTGAGAACTAGAGAGATTTTTTAGAGTTTTTTAGGGTTTGTAAACCCAACGACATATAAAAACACTCGTAATGTATTTTACACAGACACTGACTCTAGTCTCATTAGTCATCATTAAAGGTTTCAATTCCACCCCAACATGTGAAAATATCCTATATGGGTTGAATGTTACCATTTTTTATTGTTGAGCATAGGTGTGAAGCATAAATAATCTTAAATATCAATTTAGCTGACAAAGGTTTGAAAATAGTTTCCTTTTTGGTGTTTGATTTCAAAATTTTACACTTTGAATCAAGTGCTTCATGTGCATAAGTGTTTAAAAAAGTGTTTATGCATTATATGATTATGCGTGATATTGAGAGATATTTGTTTTAGAGATTTTATTTTTAATGTTTTTTAATATATGGTATTAACAAATAAACAAAGATTTAAAATGCATATATATATATATATTTTGGAGATATATTTTTAAAATTATTTTTGACTAATATGTTTAAAAAAAATTCAAGAAAGGGGTTTTTTGGTCTTTTTATGTCAAGAAAAGTCGATATGGCTTTAGGTGGGATATTTTCCCAGTTACCATTTCCAATTCTAATAGGGAAATACTTTGAAGTTTGGGCCATTATGATGCATAATTTGTAATATTCTGAGGATGTGTGGGAACATGTAGTCCAAGATTGTAACAAACCTAGAGAATTTATACCCCAATTCTAAATAATTGTAATTACATAAAGTCTAAGAGATGGGACACAGATTTTGGTTTTCTTGAGGTGGAGATTGCTTGAGGAAATGAACAAAATTAAATACATTAGCCATGGTTGGCTAAGACAATTAAATAATTTGACTGATCATTAAAGCTAATTGTATAGACAAGGACTAGTCTAGATGTCCTTAGCCTCTAATAACAAGAAAATAGGACAAAACTTAATGAAGTTGGCACAATCACGTTGTCCAAGAGGAGTGGGTTGTGTGGAGCCTGGGAAAAAAGGAGGAACATTTTTTTCAGTTAGGGGACACTGACAAAGGAGATTAAAAGAATCCCGAAGAGGAACATGGGGGGAGATAAAACTGCTAATTCACCGATGGACTATGAGTGTGTAAGGAAAATTGTAGGAGGAAGAGTGTTGGGTAAACAAAGGAAGAAAAGAACAAAAATTACCAGTTATTAAATCTTAGAGAAGAGGCTTGCTGGGAGGAAAAATTGAGATACCAACTAAAGAGCCCTTGTGAAGAGGTTTGCTAGGAAGAAAACATAGAGTGACCAGCTAAATAATCCTCAAGAAGAGGATTGTTGGGAGGTAGACTTGAGAGACAAATTGAAGAATCCTTGAGATGAAACTTATTGGGAGGAAGAATTGAGTGACCAGTTGAAGAATCCTCTAAATGAGGCTTTCTAGGAGGAATAATTGAGAGACCAACTAAAGAATCCTCGAGAAGAGGCTTTCTGGGAAGAAATCACAAAGAGAAATGGTTGGCTGAAGGTTGAAGTTATCCATTGGAAGCTTGAGGATTGAAGGAACCTACTACATTAGGGAAGAAACACTCAGGTGTTTGTGAAATTAACGAACTATCAGGAGTTTCCTTGGGGCCGAAACTCCGTTGTTTGCCTCACTAATGAATCACCTTCAAAATTTATTCCCTTTGTCCAGCACTGGCTTTTCCACCGAAAAAGCTTCTTGTAGTGTGGATTCTCATCTCCTGACAGTGCACCGATAATTCTTTGTTTTATGATACTCTGCGATAAGGATGTTAACCCTATTTATAAGTCAGGAAGACTGAGAGGAAAGAAATGTAGCTGATGGATGAAGGTGTTACATCCTTGTAACATCATGTTCAATTGAAAGCATGGTTGGGTTTCATTTTCAAAAAGAGATCCACCTCAAACATTGGAATTCAGCTTAACAATGATAGCTGTAAGTGAGAATTGGGTGGAGATTCATAGTCCTAGATTCAGTTTCACAAAAATACTCATAAGATAAGTGTTTCTAATGTATTCTCTATGTTAATGAATGATCCTTGTATTTATAATTTAAATGATTTCATTAATATATGAGATATGGTTGTGTAATTCATAATTACAGGATTGACCAATATGTCGTGTTCTTGTTTTAGGGGTGTTGCAATAGCGTGTAGGAATGATGGCTATGTGTAGAATTATTTAGCATGAGAATTATTTGTCTTTATTGCAATATGATGGCTCTGCTGATTTCAGATTTCATTTCATTGTTGTGTTGCGATGCAGTACTATGGAGGATTTCCTCATTTATCCTCATTGACTTGTTGTTTATATGAGGGTATTCTCCAAGTCTTCCGTAATGTATACCCTGGTTTTGGGTTTATATTTCCATGCTAACAAGAGCTGAAGATATAATGAACCTTGCATTCGATGTTGTGGATGGCACTACTTCATGATCTTGAATAATTTGACTTACGTTTCTACACTTTACACAATGTTGCATTTATGTTATGCACATGACGATGTTGAATTCCTTAATGTTGGGTGTTATATTCTTTATGCTTTCACAGTGCTGGAACAATGTGAAAAATCCTTACTTGAATGGTTGGTTGTATCCATGGTGCACAACTCGATTGGTACCTTGCTAGTGGGCGTTTACATATTGGTTTTTGTTAATAAATTGCCTGTAAATTTCGTCATGAATAGTGGTATCATGTCTTCAATGCAAAAAACACTTATATATATATATATATATATATATATATATATATATATATATATATATATATATAGATATATATATATATATATATATATATATATATATATATAACCACCTGTGTGGTTGTAGTACACATTAGGTAGCATGGTGGTGTATGATGTGAGCATTGGAGGCTTTTCAGGAGTCACCAAGCATGATGCAAGGAATAATTGACAACTATATGTGCAGTCATGCCTAAAATTCCATGTCCCTAAAAAGGGAGTGCTTGTAGGCATGAGATATTATCTATCATGTGCCTATACATAAGTTTCATGCTCGTTTTCAAACTTGGAAGAAGGATTTCATGTTTCTATGAGAAGTTTTGATATCCTTGTGACCCTTTAGGAACCATATGCTTTATGGTTGCTTATATGTGCCTTTTGTGCTTGTTTGGTCCTTAAAGGAGACTTGTGGATCTCTAAGTTGAGATCTTTTTTATCCCAATAAGACATGAATGCCTAACGAACCATAGATCCTTGAGAGATGAAGTTGATCAGTCTTTAGCTTGAATGGACATGTCCTTGATCAATGTTCTTCAATAAAGACGTTGCTAAACCAAGAAGGGGAACCCATTTGTAAGCTCAGGAGGCATAGCATTGGTGGGTGCCTTAGTAAACCATAATTTCCATGATTGGACTTTGGTGCAAGTCAAGGTGCTGGCAGAACCATTTCATCCAATCCATGGTTGTCCATTCGTGAATGGCACATAGTGTAGAATAGGAGAAATCCCTTATGAGAACCAACAAATTCAAGAACAAGCATATCACTCATAGCCATGTTCCAACATAACCACATTAAATAATCCATGGTAGAAACCTGTTAACGAATGGATTTCTTGTAAATATAGGCATAAGGCTTAATATTATAGCCTTTAATTGTTTAGACCTTATATGAATGTCCTTACATAGCCTCGACGTGGAAGTAGCAGAGTGGGTGCTTCGATTACACCTTATTACAATTGCGCTAGCGGAGGAATGACATGTCCCAAAGCATATAATCTTGGAAGCTCACAAATGTTACACAAAAGGAATGCTTAGGCTAATGAGGATGGGGCATGCACGAAAAGTCACCACCGTGGAGATGTTTGATTTGAATGGGTACATGTTAAAGCATCAGGCGAGAGGACCTGATGTGACATGCCTTGAAAATTCCATCCTAAAGCTTAAATAAGAAGTGCACAAAGGAGGAGTCAGGGAGAATAAAGTTGAGATTACTTGGCACGAGCGGACGTGGTAGGAGTAAAGCAGTGGACATGTGTGTGTGCCTATGGTGGCATATTATTACACAACGCAGGGCATGGAATCCAAACCCATGAACGGTTTGACAACCAATCAATAAATGTCAAGTGGTGCTAGGAGATTAGCCAAGTGGATATGGCCACATGGCCAAGACAATGATGTGGTTCTATCTAATTCTCTAGGATTTCAATGGACACTTCTCTTGATCTAAAGGTTAGATGACGTAAAGTTTTATATCATTGGAATCATCTTAGTGAGACGAATGCAATGGTGATGTCAAAATAAGGCTTTAAGCGAGTTGAAGAGATCAAAATTTTTAGACCACATTTCCATAATGAGACCTTGGATCTTGGGTCGACCTAGTAACTGCCTCTTGTTTATTGGTGTTATGGTATGGATTAGGAGAGTTGTTACAAAGTGGTATCAGAGCATCCAGGTTCAATACTTGGACTGGATGGGCTCTATCATGGTAAAAAAATAGTATGGGTTCTTGCAAGGGGGTTTCATATTGATTTTTAGAAGATTAACTAAACAAATGTTTAGGTGTTAAAAGTCGGTCTATGACAATTTTACTGACATAGTTACTTTGTGATATGCCTATGTAGCATGGACTAACAATTGACATGTTTCATTGTGATTGATGAGCTAATGGTTGTGTTGACAAATGTATATTTTGTGGACTATGCATGCTTGTGTATTGGTAATTGGTAATTGACTAACATTAGTGTACTAATATGGATTGTTTGTTTCAGCCAATGTTGTCATAATAGTTTTGAAAAAGTAGGATCATGGGGATGAATTCTTGTTGTTTACTTATATTATTTGTGTCTAAAGAATATGTGTGAATGGGAGCATATAACATAAGATGAAGGTCACTCAAAATAGCAAAGGGTGGTACACCATAGATTCTAACGGCAAAGAAATTAACATCAAGATGGTTGGATATAGGTATGATCACAAGTAACATGGGAAAGAATAAAGATAAATTGGCCTAGGGGGAGTGGCATGCTCTCCTAAATTAATGTATACCTTAAGGAGCCTAAGGGCCGAGATTAGGAGCTACAAGGTAGATAATGAGAGGTTGGTATGGTCTCAATAAAAGCATGTTGATGTAAATGTAGGCATATTGCAAAGCCTCTCATATTTGCAAAGGTAGAGGTAGTATGAATTGGGGGCTAGTCATTGACACAGGTAAATCTTTTTTGTATTATAAGAGAGAACAAATGGGGCAGATGGTAGCAGGCCTAAGAAAAGGCATAGACTGGAAAGTGAATATGCTATGAGAGGGAATGCACCACTAAGTACCTAAGAGAGAATGATTAGTGCTCATGGACATCATTTGGTGAAAAATTTAGTTCTGATACCAGGAGATACTATCAACATTCTCAACATCACCATCATCAATCTTATATTCATCATCAGGGAAGAGGATAAAGGGTTCATATTCCATAAGAGTTTATGTTAGGCCCCTATAATACTAGTGATTCCCCCATTACTATTGTCATTATATCCCTTATTGTTATTATTGTGCCCTATTGTCCCCATATTGTTATTAGTATGCCCCATAGATACCCATTATTGTTATTTTTGTGCCCTTATGTAATTACTCTTATGTCGGCTTGATTATATTATGACCCCTTAGATTCTTATATATAGAAGGGAGGTTTAGTCATTTTTATAATCCAAGAATTGTTCATTTATGTAATGGAAAGGAGGTTTCCCCCTTGAAGAGGCTGAATTCTAAAGCGTTGATCTATCTTTTCTATCTTTTTGTGAGCTGGTTTCCTAACATTTAGTATCAGATCTTTGGATTCTAGGGTTTCGCTGCTCCAAATAGGTCATCATGGAATTTTGGCTATAACTTTTTTTTCTGCGACGTTTAAGAAGCTACAACAAAAACCCATTTGAGCCAAAATTGTTTTGAACTTCGGGTCCGAATTTCAGATCTTTTCTATCTATATTTGTGGAGATATGATCTGAGGAAGTTAGGGTTTTTACAGACTCCCGAATTACATTTCAAACAGGTGACCTAGGTAAAATCGTCATAACTTTTGTTTTGAGCATCAGATTGAAATTTCGTAAAACATTTTAGAAAGATGACAACCTTTAGTTTTCTATGTATAATTTTTAGGTACCAAGGTCGAAACAGTGACACGTGGCACGTCATACAAGTTCACTCTACTAAAGTAGTCTATAATTAGGTCATCGTGGGAGATTTGGCATAACTATTCCTTGGAGAATCCAATTTTGATCAGACTTGTGGGGTTAGAAATAGGACTCAAAGGGCTACCGCAGTACGAGATTTCAGATATTAGAGATCCACAGTTATAAAGATACAACAAATTCAATATCGAGCTCTTACAATGTGAAAAAAAGGTGTGTAGTTTTTTAAATTTTTTTGCATAAGATTGGTTTGAAAAAATAGTTTGAAGGAATTCAAAGGGAATAATGAAGAATTATTAGCATTAATTAATGCCCCGATGAAATAAAATGGAAACACCTAGTAAGCAACCTGAAAGCTCTAGCATGACTCATGAAGAAGAGGAAGAAATGCAACATGATATATCAAAATTACAAGACCAAGTACAACAAATTTCACTCTCACTAAAGGTAAATGAAGCCAAGATGAATGGCGTGGAAGCTAATATGAATGGCATGCAAGTTAAGATGGATGGTGTGAAAGCTAATATGAATGGCATGCAAGTTAAGATGGATGGTGTGGAAGCTAAGATGGATGGCATGGACACTAAGATGAATGGCATGGACGATAAGATGGAAGAATTGAAGATAAATTTGAATAAGTTGCTACAAGAAATGGTCACTAATGGTGAAAGGGTAGTAAAGGAAAATCATGATGAGAATAGAGGAAATGTTAATAATGATTTCATAGACTCTAATGTTGGATTGAAGACCCACCATTTTCCAAAAATTGATAGGAGGAAGTTTGATGGCAAGGATCCCGGAACATGGATACTACAAATGGAGCAATTTTTTGATCTCCATAATGTGCAAAACACACAAAAGGTACGTATTGCAACTTTATATTTGGAACCAAATCAGTTTGTATGGTATCGATGGCTTTTCTCTCATAAACAAATTGTCACTTAGGCAAATTTTATGAAAGAAATGATAGCACATTATGAGGATACACAAAGCAACACCTTTTTTAGCCAATTGATAAATCTCAAACAAAAGGGTTCAATGATGGAGCACATTGAGGACTTCCAAAAATTGAACATAAGGGTAAAAGATATTCCAGAGGAGCATAGGATTGATGTGTTCATAGGGACTTTAAAGCATAATATCCAACATCAGGTTCACCTTAGGGAACTTGATTCATTGGAGAAGGCATTCAGGTTAGCAAGAAAAATGGAAAGAAAAATTATGGCAACCAGAAAGCCTACCACTCACAACTATAAAGATGGAAGTGTTGTTTCCCCTAGCCTTCCACAACATACAAGGTTGACACCACAACAATTGGAAGAAAAAAGAGCAAAAGGGCTTTATTATATTTGTGATAGAAAATACACTAAAGGTCATAAGTGTGCTAAGAAGAAATTATTCTACATAGATTGTGAAGAGGAGGAACAAAAGGAACAAGAAATGTCAAAAGAAGAGGATATACTCCAAGAACAAACCCTAGATAAAGAAGAAATGAATCTGACCATATCTTGTAATGCATTGGCTGGAATTACCACTCCTCAAACTATCAAGATAGAAGGACATATCAAGAAGAAAAATATAATATTGTTGATTGATTTGGGAAGTACCCATAAGTACGACGTGGAAGATTCTAAACCTGTATGTACCCCAATGGTAACAAGATGCAGTCTCAGTTCAAATGTTGAATCAGCGGCAATACATCAACTGACTTACAGGTCCATGATTGGCAGTCTGCTTTATCTAACAGGTACCTGACCTGACATCATGCATATAGTAGGAATAGTTAGAAGATTCCAAGCAACACCTTCAGGCAGTCAAAAGAATTTTCAAATATCTTCAATGAACACAGAACTTTGGTTTATGGTATCCTAGAGATATAGATCTCACTCTTCATGCATATATAGATACAGATTGGGCAGGAAGTGTTGATGACAGAAAAACAGCACTAGTGGTGGTGCATTCTACATGGGTTCCAAGTTAGTATCTTGGTTCAGCAAGAAACAAAGTTCAATTGTGTTATCTACAGCTGAAGCAGAATATCTGGCTGCTGCATCTTACTGCACACAACTACTTTAGATGACGCAAACCTTGCAAGACATTCAGATCACATGTACTCCACCCATCTCCATTCTATGTGATAATACAAGTGCCATCAGTATATCAAAGAATCCAGTCATACACTCCAAGACCAAGCACATACCCATCAAATACCACTTTCTACGTGAACAAGTACTTGAACAAAAGGTCAAATTGGAGTATGTTCCCTCCAAAGAATAGGTTGCTGATATATTCACTAAACCACTGCCCAGAGAGACATTTGAATATCTCAGACAAAAGCTGGGAGTAGTTGCTACATCATCCTGTTGTTAAATCCAATTTTTCCAGAGAAAGGTTATTATATGCGGGTTTCATGAAGTATAGTCGCGTACACACGTGGGTTTCTGTGGGTCAAGGAGCGTATATGTGTTTCAGACAAGAAAAACATTGGGGCAGGCTCTGATATGGGTGCTCTGACGGATATTGATGATCAATGTCTATATGCTCTGTTCATTAATTTTATCTAATTGACAAAGCCTTGATCATTGACCTGTTAACAATGCACAGGTAACATAGGTTTAGGGGGAGTATTAGCCTTCACGTGCATTCAGCATTGTTGGCATTATGGTTGTCGAGTCCAGCTATGGCTTCAGATATTTATACCATTTGTTGCTCAAGTCATGTAAAAGTCTAGGGTGTGATATGTCTTGAATGAGTCCTCTTGGACAAATGATGTAATTTGTATCCCCACTTTACATGGGATGGATGATGTAATATTTATTGTTTATGTCATGTATAAAAAATTGGTATATCCCCACTTGGTTGGGTGGATGAGTCAAATTTGGTATATCCCCACATGGTTGGGAGATGGATGTATGTATGAGTCATTAGTGATAGGAAGGTCATCCTCACATAGTTAAGTTATAGAGTCATGTTATTATTTTAGAAAATATTTTCTTTGCGGACTATGCTTGTGCTTAGGAAGAGCATGGACAGTTTCAGTGCATCTCAGCATGTACAAAAGGGGAGCTCAATCAGAAAATTGAACATGTACCGAGGGGGAGCATGACCAGCATAATGTACTCAGGGGAGAAGGACCCTTTGCCCTTGATGTCAAATGGGGAGAGTGCTTGGTGTTGTTGTTGCCATCAAGTCCAAAGGGGGAGATTGTTGGCATTATGATGCAGGTGTTGTCCTTGATGGCAACTCACTCAGATGAAAGATCACAGTACAGCATGTCAACAACAAAGAATTACAGATCATACTACAAAGAGTGAAGAAAGAGAGGTATACGCATGACCCTTTGCCCTTGATGTCAAAGGGGGAGAGTGACTTGGTGTTGTTGTTGCCATCAAGTCCAAAGGGGGAGGTTGTTGGCATTATGATACAGCTGTTGTCCTTGATGGCAACTCACTCAGATGAAAGATCATAGTACAACATGTCAACTAAAAAGAATTACATATCAGACTACAAAGAATGAAGAAAGAGAGGTATACGCAGGTTTGCCTTGACCAAGCTGCATATACACGCAGGTTCACTGAACACATGTAGCGTATACATACACACGCACTTTCACAGAAGGAAAAGCACATATATCTTGGAAAACTAAGTTTTTGGTCCGAGGTATTTGGTCCAAGGTATTTTGATCCAAGGTATTTGGTCCGAGGTATTGACCCTAGGTATTTGGTCCAAGGTATTGGTCCTAAGTGGTTTCGGTTCATGGTATTGAGAAAGGCCTAAAACTATAAGGAGTAGAAGATCATTAGGCCAAGGTGTGCAAGTATCAAATATCTGATGAAGTGTGAGATCTAGTATGCAGGTTATTGGCTTATGGTGTTGTGCTTGATTTGAACCAAGGATGAACCTTAGCGATTGCTGAGGGATAAGATCTAATGATGGATTGGGATCTTAAGGCTTGAAATGAATTATCATTATGTGGTTTGATCATGTATAGTCTAGATCTAAATAATGATGCATGAGTTATTCTGTAAATATTATGATGTGGGTATAAATGAAGTCCGGCATAGCTGCAGAATTATAAATTAATATTTACAAATGTGTACACTGGTTGGCTTTGATAAAAGCGTGTATACACGCTGGCTCGACACATGGAAGTAGTGTATACCTTATGAAGTATGTTTCAGTTGTTTCTGTTTGCTGTTACAGAGTTTTGGGTTCTGCTTTGGGTTCTGGTGATTGTATTATGATGATAGTATTCTGAATGATCAGATTGATTGTGATTTGCTATAGTGATGATGGGTTGTCAAAGTGATTGATTGATTCAGTTGTGGTTGATTCAGAAAGTGATGATTGAGTTTTAGTGATTGGTTGATGCAGATGTATTTGATGATTGTATTGTAGTTATGATGTTGTTGATGGATCCAGTCTGAAAATTTATGAAACGTGGTCCCTGGAGGAAGAAAGAAGGTTGTAGCCTTCTGTAGGTCGTCGCCTACGTACTAGTAAACATATCAGCTAGTACAAGAGCTAGAGGGTTGTAGCTCCCTTCTAGTAGAAGCTGGAGAATGAGAGAAGGTTGTAACCTTCTGTAGGTAGAAGCCTGCATACTGGTATAAGTATGCACTAGTACAAGATTGTAAACAGATTTTTTTATTATTAAAAGAAGACAGAGACAACAACAGCAGGTGGTTTTTACCCACATTGGGTTTCCACCTTATATCTTGGTGTTCATGTGTGTTGCTTATGCATGATGCTTTATTCTGCATTTACTGCACTGTCTAATAAATCTCTGATATACTGGTTAAAGTTCAATGCATGATAAATTGGCTAAATCAAAAGTTCTCTACATATACACTGGTTGCTTTAAGTACAGACACATGTACACACTAGTTAACTTAGCTGAAGTAGCATATATAAATCTATTTGGGAAATAAAATTATTGATCTGATAATACTGATTCACCCCCCTCTCAGTATTATTTCCAACAATTGGTATCAGAGCAAGTCCTTCAGAAGAATCTTTATCACTTGAAGGGAGATCCATCATGATGAGTAATCAAGAAAGTGTGGGATCCATCAGACTGCCAATCTTTGATGGGAGAAAATTTGTTTATTGGAAAATAAGAACCACAAACTATCTACAATCACTTGGAACGGATGTCTGGGAAATTGTGGAAGGAGGATATACATTTCCAATAGCAATTCCTATAGATACGACAGGTAAAAAGAAATATGAAACCAATGTCAGGGCTGTCAATACTTTATTGGGAAGTCTGTCACAATTAGAGTTTGTCAAAGTCATGCAGCTCAAATCAGCGAAAGAAATATGGGACAAAATTTTTCTGAGCTACGAAGGAGACTCTGAGGTAAAACATGCTAAACTTCAAACTCTCAGAATTCAGTATGAAACTCTTAAGATGCACAGTGATGAAAGTATAGCTAGTTACTTCTTACGTATAGATGAGGTTGTTAATTGTATGAAGAATCTGGGTGAAGATATAAAGGAAGTTACCTTAGTTGAGAAAGTTTTGAGATTCTTGTCTGCTAAATTTGAATCAAAAGTGTCTGCCATAGAAGAAAAACAAGATCTATAGACTATCACTATGACACAGCTTCATGGAATCTTAATTTCCTTTGAGATGAGAAAAAGAGGTCCATCAGATATCAGAGAAGCCACATTTAAAGCTTCAACAAAAGGAAAGGAAGAACACAATGAATCAAGACATATTTCAGAAGAAGAAGATGATGTAAACTTTGTCAAGAAGCTTCAATGGGGTTTCGGAAGATTTAGAGTTAAGCTACCCTTCAAATGCTTTGTCTGTGGCAGAGTCAGTCATTATGCTACCAAATGTCCTCATAAAGATAAATATGATAAAGGGAAGGAATATGCAAATTGGAATAGAAAACAAGTTGTAAATAAAAGGAGTTACTATACTCATGAAGATAGCGATGGTTTATCAAATAGTGAGGAAGATGAAAATAGTAATGACTATAGACTTCTAATGGCTTATGAAGATGATAATTTTTGGGATGCTTTAGAAGAGTATGACCTTCATGAAGAAATATCTAAACTCAAAATCTGTTTAGAAGAAAATAATATGATTATAGATACCTTGACATACCAACTTGCTGAAAAAGAAAAACACAATGAAAAACTAGAATGTGAAATTGTGGGTCTAAGAAAGGATCTTGAGAAAACGAAATCTCTCAATCTTAGATTTGCTAAAGGATCAGAAACCTTAAATGAAATTATCAAAGTGCAATGTTCTCCTCTGATAAATATAGGTCTTGGATATACTGAAGAAGCATCTCAATCACAGAAGTCGTCAACCTCCACTAAAAGCTATCTTGATGCAGCAAAGACCAGTGAACAGTATGACAATCGTCAGCAAAGGCATAAAGCAGATCACCAGGTAAATCAGACTCAATTTATTCCAAGGATGAATAGAAGCCACAACCAACCTCAGGTAAATCATACTCAATTTGCTCCAAAGATGAATATCAATAGAAACTACAATCACCAGGTCAATAGATTTGATAGTCACAGGAACTTCTTTAATGGGCAATGTTTTTCATGTCATAATTTTGGACACAAATCTGCTCAATGTGTTGCTTATAAAACCATCATGACTAGAGAAGCACGAAATCAAAGGAATGTAACAGGGGTCAAGAAAAGTTCCTATAATAACTTTTCTCTTCTTGAAAATGAAATAGAATGCTCAATCTGTAACAACTTTGGTCATGAAGAATCTAAATGCAGGAGCAAATTTCGGCAAACATCTCACAAGGAGAAAACTCCATTAAATCCCAAGATATGGAGAAGGAAAGAACCTCAAACAGAAAGATGTGGTATAGCCTTGTATGTAGAAGGACAAGAAAATTAGTGGTACATCGACAGTGGATGCTCAAAACACATGACAAGTGACAAAGAAAAACTTCACTCATATAATGCCTTAGAAAATGAAAAGAATGTCTCATTTGGAAACGACACTCCTGTTGTCATAAAAGGTAAAGGATATGTTTTCTTGAAAGAAAAGGTTAAAGATGGAAATGTTATGTATGTAGACGGTTTAAAGCATAACCTGTTGAGTGTCAGTGAAATGTGTGATCAAGGAAATGAAGTGGTGTTTTGATCAAACGAATGTGTTGTTCGTGAGCTTGATACAGGGGAGACCGTGATCAAAGGTACAAGAACTCCAAACAACTTATACATACTCAAGGGAGGACAACAATAGTGTCATCTAAGAAAAAATGATGAAAATTGGCTATGGCATAGAAGATTGGGACATCTAAGCTTTTCTCAAATAAGAAAAGCATGTAGATTCAAGGTTTTTCGTGATCTTCTAGATATCATTATCCCTGAAAATACAATATGAAAACCATGTCAAATCGGTAAACAAACTAGAGCTCACTTCATTGAAAAAGAAGGGTCAGCTAGTAAGCCTCTTGAACTTGTCCATACTGATTTATGTGGACCATCAAGGAAAAAGTCACCTCATGGAGAAGAATACTTTATTTGTTCATTAATGATTATTCCAGAATGTGTTGGATAGGTCTGCTAAATCATAAAGGGAAGCATTTGAAAAGTTCCAAGCCTTCAAAGCTTTGGTTGAAAATGAATCAGATGGAAAAATCAAATGTCTCAGATCTGATCGAGGAGGGGAATTTACCTTGGATGAATTCTTTGACTTTTGTGAACAACATGGAATAAAAAGGCAATTCTCCACCGCAAGGACTCCTCAGCAAAATGGAGTGGTAGAAGGAATGAACAGAACTGTTCAACAAATGGCTCGAGCTATGCTAGATGAATCTGGAACTTCTGCAACCTCTTGGGGTGAAGCTGCATATGTCGCCGTAACTATTCTCAACCAAGCAAATGTTCGGGTAAATAGAACTCAAACTCCACATGAACTTTGGTATGGTAAGACTCCTACTGTAAAATACTTTAAAGTTTTTGGAAGAAAATGTTATATCAAAAGGACTGATGAAAAACTTGGTAAGTTTGAGCCCAGAGAAAATGAAGGTATTCTTCTTGGTTACTCTTCTCAAAGTAAAGGGTATAAATGTTATAATAAAAGACTTGGGAAAATTGTTGAAAGTATTGATGTTGTAGTTGATGAAGCATGCAAAAATCCAAAATAGACAAAAACAAAAGATTATGACAATGAAGAAGATGGGGAGTATTTTACCACATCAAATCACGATGATATTGAAGAAGAAACCAAAGAAGCACCAAAAGAAGACATAATGGTAGAAGAAAAGACTCCGTCCAGGTATGTTCAGAAAAATCATCCAAAAACTCAAATTTTAGGGGGAAAAGAGGCAGGTGTATAGACAAGAAGAACTATTACAGAAAACTCAAGCTATCTAGCATTACTATCCTCCACGAACCTCAAAATGTAAATGAAGCATGCAAAGATGAATGTTGGGTCAAGGACATGAATGAAGAACTTGAGAAAATTGAAAAGAATAATACTTGGGAATTAGTTCCTAGACCTCATGATAAAAATATTATAGGAACTAAATGGATATTCAAAAACAAGCTGAATGAAAATGGAGAAGTCATTAGAAACAAGGCCAGACTTGTTTGTAAACGGTATGCTCAACAAGAAGGTATAGATTTTGAAGAAACTTTTGCACCTGTTGCTAGACTTGAAGCCATAAGGATGTTTCTTGCTCTTTCTAGCTTTCAGAAATTCAAAGTATACCAAATGGATGTAAAATCTGCTTTCCTTAATGGAGATTTAAAAGAAGAAGTTTATATTGAACAACCAGAAGGATTCATTCTTGGAAATGATGCAAAACTTGTATGCAGACTAAAAAAGGCTCTCTATGGTATGAAATAGGCTCCAAGGGCCTGGTATTACCACCAACAAGGTTTTTCAAAAGGTTCAGCAGATAGCAGTCTATATACAAAGATTGACACTAATAAATTGCTAATTATTGTTGTTTATGTTGATGATATCATTTTTGGTAGTAATGAAGAATCCATGAGTCAGAATTTTGCTTCAGTAATGCAGCAAGAATTTGAAATGTCCTTGCTTGGTGAACTTACCTATTTTCTTGGTCTACAAGTTCAACAAAATAAAGATGGTATTTTTCTTTCACAAACCAAATATCTCAAACAGATCTTGAAAAAGGTACGGCATGGAAGATTCTAAACCTGTATGTACCCCAATGGTAACAGGATGCAGTCTCAGCTCAAATGATGAATCAGCAGCAGTACATCAACCGACTTACAGATCCATGATTGGCAGTCTGCTTTATCTAACTGGTACTCGACCTGACATCATGCATGCAGTAGGAATAGTTGGAAGATTCCAAGAAAATCCAAAGGAATCACACCTTCAGGCAGTCAAAAGAATTTTCAAATATCTTCAAGGAACACAGAACTTTGGTTTATGGTATCCTAGAGATACAGATCTCACTCTTCATGCATATATAGATGCAAATTGGGCGGGAAGTGTTGATGACAAAAAAAGCACTAGTGGTGGTGCATTCTACATGGGTTCCAGGTTAGTATCTTGGTTCAGCAAGAAACAAAGTTCAATTGTATTATCTACAGCTGAAGCAGAATATGTGGTTGTTGCATCTTGTTGCACACAACTACTTTGGATGATGCAAACCTTGCAAGACATTCAGATCACATGTACTCCACCCATATCCATTCTATGTGATAATACAAGTGCCATCAATATTTCAAAGAATCCAGTCATGCACTCCAAGACCAAGCACATACCCATCAAATACCACTTTCTATGTGAACAAGTGCTTGAACAAAAGGTCAAATTGGAGTATGTTCCCTCCAAAGAATAGGTTGTTGATATATTCACTAGACCACTGCCCAGAGAGACATTTGAATATCTTAGACAGAAGCTGGGAGTAGTTGCTGCATCTTCTTGCTATTAAATCCAATTTTTCCAGAGAGAGGTTATTATATGCAGGTTTCATGAAGTATAGTCGCCACACACGCAGGTTTCTGTGGGTCAAGGAGTGTATATGTGTTTTAGATAAGAAAAACAGTGGGGCAGACTCTAATATGAATGCTTTGACAGATATTGATGATCAATGTTTATATGCTCTATTCATTAATTTTATCTAACTGACAAAGATGCCTTGATCATTGACCTGTTAACAATGCACAGGTAGCATAGGTTCAGGGGGAGCATTAGCCTTCACGTACATTCAGCATTGTTGGCATTATGGTTGTCGAGTCCAGCTATGGCTTCAGATATTTATACCATTTGTTTCTCAAGTCATGTAAAAGTCTAGGGTGTGATATGTCTTGAATGAGTCCTCTTGGATAAATGATGTAATTTGTATCCCCACTTTACATGGGATGGATGATGTAATATTTCTTGTTTCTGTCATGTATAAACAATTGGTAAATCCCCACTTAGTTGAGTGGATGAGTCAAATTTGGTATATCCCCACTTGGTTGGGAGATGGATGTATGTATGAGTCATTGGTGATAGGAAGGTCATCCTCACATAGTTGAGTTATAGAGTCATGTTATTCTTTTAGAAAATATTTTCTTTGCAGACTCTACTTGTGCTCAGGAAGAGCATGGACGGTTTTAGTGCATCTCACCATGTACAAAAGGGGAGCTCAATCAGAGAATTCAACATGTACTCAGGGGGAGCATGACCAGCATAATTTACTCAGGGGGAGCATGACCCTTTGCCCTTGATGTCAAAGGGGGAGAGTGACTTGGTGTTGTTGTTGCCATCAAGTCCAAAGGGGGAGATTGTTGGCATTATGATACAGGTGTTGTCCTTGATGGCAACTCACTTAGAGGAAAGATCACAGTACAACATGTCAATAGCAAAGAATTATAGATCAGACTACAAAGAATGAAGAAAGAGAGGTATACGCATGACCCTTTGCCCTTGATGTCAAAGGGGGAGAGTGAATTGGTGTTGTTGTTGCCATCAAGTCCAAAGGGGGAGATTGTTGGCATTATGATACAGGTGTTGTCCTTGATGGCAACTCACTCAGATGAAAGATCATAGTACATCATGTCAACAGCAAAGAATTACAGATCAAACTACAAATAATGAAGAAAGAGAGGTATACGTAGGTTCACCTTGACCAACTTGCATATACATGCAGGTTCACTGAACACAAGTAGAGTATACATACACACGCACTTTCACAAAAAGAAAAGCGTGTATATCTTGGAAAACTAAGTTTTTGGTCCGAGACATTTGGTCCAAGGTATTTTGATCCAAGGTATTGGTCCAAGGTATTTGGTCCAAGGTATTGGCCCTAGGTATTTGGTCCAAGGTATTGGTCCTAAGTGATTTTGGTCCATGGTATTGAGAAAGGCCTAAAATTATATAAGGAGGAGAAGATCATTAGGCCAAGGTGTGCAAGTATCGAATATCTGATGAAGTGTGAGATCTAGTATGCAGGTTATTGGCTTATGGTGTTGTGCTTGATCTGAACCAAGGATGAACCTTAGTGATTGATGGCGGATAAGATCTAATGATGGATCGAGATCTTAAGGATTTAAATGAATTATCATTATGAGGGTTGATCATGTATAGTCTAGATCTGAATACTGACGCATGTGTTATTTTGTAAATATTATGATCTGGGTATAACTGAAGTCCAGAATAGCTGCAGAATTATGAATTAATATTTGCAGATGTGTACGCTGGTTGGCTTTGATAAAAGCACGTATACACACTGGTTCGACACATGGAAGTAGCGTATACCTTATGAAGTATGTTTCAGTTGTTTCTGTTTGTTGTTGTAGAGTTCTGGGTTCTGCTTTGGGTTCTAGTGACTGTATTCTGGTGACAGTATTCTGAATGATCAGATTGATTGTGATTTGCTACAGTGATGATGGGTTGTCAAAGTGATTGATTGATTCAGTTGTGGTTGATTCAGAAAGTGATGATTGAGTTTCAGTGATTGGTTGATGCAGATGTATTTGATGATTGTATTGCAGTTATGATGTTGTTGATGGATCTAGTCTGAAAATTTATGAAACATGGTCCTTGGAGGAAGAAAGAAGGTTGTAGCCTTTTGTAGGTCGCCACCTATGTACTAGTAAACATATCAGCTAGTACAAGAGCTAGGGGGTTGTAGCTCCCTTCCAGTAGAAGCTGGAGAAGGAGAGAAGGTTGTAACCTTCTGAAAGTAGAAGCCTGCGTACTGGTATGAGTCTGCACCAGTACAAGATTGTAAACAGATTTTCTTATCATTAAAAGAAGAGAGAGACGACAACAGTAGGTGGTTTTTAACCACATTGGGTTTCCACCTTATATCTTGGTGTTTATTTGTGTTGCTTATGTGTGATTCTTTATTCTGCTTTTACTGCACTGTCTAATAAATCTCTGATATACTAGTTAAAGTTCAATGCATGAAAAATTGGCTAAATCAAAAGTTCTTTACATATATGTTGGTTGCTTTAAGTATAGTCGCGTGTACACGCTAGTTCGCTTAGCTAAAGTAGCGTATATAAATCTGTTTGGGAAATAAAATTATTGATCTGATAATACTGATTCACTCCCCTCTCAGTATTATTTCCAACATTTCCTATATCTAGCACCAGAGTGTCAAGTGATGGTTGCATGTGGAGGAACCATAAATTTCTCTAGAAAGTGCTATAATATCAAGCTATCCATGGGAGAATATGTATTGAATAGTTGAATGCTTTCCATTCCAATGAGTGGTGCTAATGTTGTACTAGGAGTCCAAGGCTACAATCCTTGGGTACAATAGCTTTTAATTTTCAAGAACTTTTCATGTTTTTTTGTGCGGAAGGAAAGGAAGTTGAATTAAGGGGTATTGCAGGGAAACCGGGAAAGATAATCAGCTCTAACCGTATGAAAAAGCTTCTAAAGAAGGAACAATGAGGTGTAATTGCACAATTACGTTCGCTAGAGGTTCCCACATCGAAATCATCTATTTCTCTAGATCTCCAAAAAGCCTTGGACAATCATTCCAAGGTATTTGAGACTCCCAAAGGTCTCCCACCTATTCATGATCATGATCATGCTATTCATTTGATTCGAGGAAGTGTTCCTCCAAACATCAGGCCGTACAGATATCCCTATGCCCAAAAGAGTGAAATTGAACGTATGGTTGTAGAAATGCTAGAGGATGGTATAATTCAACCTAGTCAAAGTTCTTTCTCTACTACAGTAGTATTGGTGCACAAGAAGGATGGAACATGGCGCATGTGTCTGGATTATAGGGAGCTCAACAAGCTCACTATTAAAGATAAATTTCCCATTCCTATCATTGATGAATTATTGGATGAATTGCATGGATCAATTTACTTCACCAAGTTGGATCTTCATTCAGGATATCATCAAATCAGAATGAAGATTGAAGACATTCCGAAAACAACATTCAACCTAGTCAAAGTTCTTTCTCTACTCCAGTAGTATTGGTGCACAAGAAGGATGGAACATGGCACATGTGTCTGGATTATAGGGAGCTCAACAAGCTCACTATTAAAGATAAATTTCCCATTCCTATCATTGATGAATTATTGGATGAATTGCATGGATCAATTTACTTCACCAAGTTGGATCTTCATTCAGGATTTCATCAAATCAGAATGAAGATTGAAGAAATTCCGAAAACAACATTTAAAACTCATGAGGGTCATTATGAATTTTTGGTCATGCCTTTTGGGCTTACCAATGCACCTTCTACATTTCAAGGTTTGATGAATTCCATTTTCAAACCCTTCCTTAGAGAATTTGTGTTAGTATTTTTTGATGATATACTAATCTACAGCAAGTCTTGGAAGGATCATCTTGAACATGTTGACAGGGTGCTCAAACTATTGGAGGAGAAACAATTATATGCAAAAAGCTCCAAATGTTTCTTTGGCATACAAGAGGTGAAATATCTGGGTCATATTGTATCTCATGAAGGTGTTAAGGTAGACCCTAGCAGAATTAAAGCCATTAAGGAATGGAAAATCCCCACATCCATAAAGCATCTACGAGGATTTCTCGGGTTGATAGGGTATTATCGCATGTTTGTTAAGAATTATGGGAGAATAGCAGCACCACTAACAACAGTATTGAAGAAAGATGCATTTTCATGGACTCCAGAAGAAACAAAGGCCTTCGAACATCTTAAAGAGGCAATGTGCCAAGCACCAGCCTTAGCTACGCCAGACTTCACAAAAACCTTTGTTGTGGAATGTGATGCTTCAGGAAATGGAATTGGTGTTGCTTTAATGCAAGATGAAAGACCCATTGCTTTCGAAAGTCATCCAATCAAGGGAAAGTATTTATGTAAAGCTATTTATGAGAAGGAAATGTTGGCAATACTACATGCACTTAAGAAATGGCGACCCTACCTAATGGGAAGACACTTCAAGGTAAAAACGGATCATGATAGTGTTACAGGGAAAAGTGTCTACACAGAACTGCTTATCCCACTAAGGTGTGGTAGCTACCTTAGAAACAAACAAAGTAAAGCTACTTTCATTTTTCCTTTATGAAATATAGATGAGAGAAGAACAAAGGAGACCAACCTCTGTCTTGCGCTTAGCTCCTAGTTCGATTCCTCTCTCTTCCGATAGTCCTTTGCTACTTGCTTCCTTGTACGCCTAGCTTCACAGAGTACCTGTAGGATCAAAGTAGCATAACACTATACAAGAACATGGATCTATAATCATAAACAATCTAGGATCAGATGTAAATTGACCATACAAATGCATAAAACATAAATGACACAGAGTATGGAGGAAAACTTGAATAGCTTTTATTGATAATCAAGAAAGAGCCAAGGGAGTTACAACCAGTTGTTCTGACCCAACATCATCCTCTCAGCAAGTAAGCCCTTCTTCACCTCATACAAAGCTTAGATCACCCAACACTATGATGTTGCCTCAAGAAACCAACAGCAATTCCTTACAAGATGCAAAATTCCAGCCTCTGGATCTCTGGGATGAGGGATCCATATATAGATATCTGTAAGGGAGATGAGTCAGCTTGTGATTTGATTAGTGTCTTCTTTCTGATAGTTCTTGCTTCCACTTGGAGATTGATGATCTCTTACTCATCCTTGGTCGAATTCAAAGAGGCAAGTGTCACAGGAGAAGTTTTTGGAAGATTCCATGCCTCTCCACCTCGCTGATTGACACTGCCATTTGTCACTTCTCGCCCATCGCACCCCATAGAAGGGCTTTCTAAAATGCAACGCACCCACACAGTGTACTTAGGTGAGATGCAACGCACTTTTCCTATGGAGCAGCTGAAATGATCCTGTTTTGACCAGTTCTGAGCAGTTTTTCATGGAGAACTTCTGGGAGAAGCTGTAATCAGTTGACATTATTCCTTTAGGGGTTAGAAAAACACTTTTAGGGATTTAGGAGCCCTTGGTTTATGGACATTTTATGCTTGGGGTTGCAGTGCCCAAAAATGTCTATAACAGTTGCCCCCTAAAGCATGAGGTCGTTAATCTTTTTGATGTCGGGTGAAATGCTTTATTATGAGGATCCGAAGTTCTTTCAAGCTGGGAGGAGACCTGTAATAAGATACAATGCAATACATTATCTTCATAATTTTTTATGATCTAGCTGAGGCCGGCATTCCCATGCTCAGCTTTACAAATTCATTTTCATGTACATAGGACAGACAATCGTCTGAGTGTAGACTGATGATTCTGGTAGAGCCATCATCCCTTTGATTGGATGATTATCTGTGAAGCAATGATGTACATTTTATGTCTTTATTTCCCTGAATATATATCGCAGCCTAGATGGATGAAACTAGATCCGGGGTCTTCAAATCTCGTTCGATCTTCACTCGAAGTACAAGTCCATCCATGTGAGAGATGTTCTGGAGTCGAACATGGAAAGACATCGCCTGATTACCAGCCAATGATGTAAGATGTTAACAGACGCGAGAGGAGTCACCGATAATGATAATGACCCTCAAGGTACTGCAGTACAATTCACGTGGTGTGAATAAAGGACTTGGCGTCGAACACCACGCAAAATCTCTCGGTCGAAGGCCATTGATGTAAACTTGTCGCCGGAAGTGAGAAACTTGCCATTGAGGCATGCAAGCTTCAAAGTACTGAACGTGGTGTTCCTAGATCGACTTCTTGGATAATGAGCTGATGTCGACAAGAAGCGATCCGTCATAGGAGGGCCTTAATGAATCCCACATCAATGACATGGAACGGAGCAAATGATTTTAATGGAGGTGAAAACGATCTAGTGATATAAGGTTCAGGGTGGCGGTCATGAAAGAATGGAGCGTAAATGTATTGCAGCAGGTGAGACACAGGTGAATTCTCTGAATGACTTCTCTTGAACATATCGGCGACACTGATGTGATGGATTGGTAGCATTAACCCCAAATGTGGATGGTGTGATGTGACCATGGTGATGTGACTGGTGAATGAAACAACCCAACCCGACTTGGATGCGGAGTGAAAGTGTCATGTTCAAGAGCGACTTGCTACCAACAAAGTTTCTTCAAGTTTTCTTCCCAATTTTTCCCCAGTCATTGCTGACCAGCACCTCTTTATTTTTGTCAAGCTTGAGGAGGATAACATATGCTTGTTCTATAATTTTCCCTTCGGGCAAACCCATCGCTATGTTTTAACGAGCCTAGCGATAGTGAAACTCGTTCTCGTCTATAGACAAGTTTGTCGCTATTAGGTTTTAACGAGTTTAACGACAAAGATAACTCGGTCCTTTTCAATTTTAGAGAGTCCGAAAAGGAACGTAAAGGAAACTCCAAAATTCCTTTTTTGTCATCTAATCCCTTAAGTCCGAAAAAAGTATAAAACAATACAGAAGGGATGAATTTTCGATACTTTTAACAAGTCGAACAAAACAAGCGCTCGATCTTTTTGTGTAATAATCCCTCAGGTCCAAAAATATTAAAATCTAAAGGAGGGATAGCACTTCCAGTCCCTTTAATGAGCTAGAGAGGCCAATGGCTCGGCAATCTTTTCATATTTTACGAGTCAGTTGAAAAGAGCTTAAAGGAGACTCGTCTTTTGAGGAACGAGTGATAAAATTGGGTAGCAGCTGATTCCAGGTAAGGTTTGGAATTTTCCAATCACGGTAGTGTTACAAGGATGGCTAATAGGATCACTCTTCACAGCTGTTCCTCAAAAGGGGTAAACAATCAAATGGAGGTGAATGATCAGCCAATACAAAGTGGAGGTGATGGTGAGAACACGACCAAGGCTTTAAAGGCTGAAGTACTACATTCACGATGGTTATTTACTGGGAAATAGTTCATTTTTTAATGAGCTTAAACTCGGGGAGAAACATTTGCTCATGACTTATGTTTATTTTTTAACGAGCTTGAACTATGTGCTAAAACTGCTCGATACAACGGTCATTTCTTGAGTTTACCATAAATAGCTTCGTTCTTTCAAAGATTGTACTGCATTTTCAATTGCTTCATCAAACTAGTTAGAAATGAACAATATACGTTTGAAAAATGAGTTAGAACACTAATATTTTACTCGAATTACGTAAAAAGTAATTTAAAAGTGCTTTTACCTCTCATTTTACCATTTCATTTGAACTTTGGTTTGTTGGAGATTTGGAGGTGCTTTTCCCCCTTGATTTTCATTAGCTGATTTCGGAAGATTCTATGGACGATTCTCGGCGCCGTCTGGACTAGGTAGGAGCTAAACCTGAGCTCTTTCATTTCATGCTTTCCATTTTGCATTCTAAGCTTGATTCCTGGTTTTTCTGAGCCTCTGGGGTTTGAAAAACTCGCCCTGGCTTCAGCGCACCCCTTGTGTATCGAAAGGTGCGTTGGATGTTAGCCTGTCTACTGGCCAACTGACATGCAACACACCCAGAACACTACTGTAGGTGCGATGGGCGCAAGGAAGGAAATTTATGCACAGTTTTTGATGGAAATTTTGCCTGTTTCTCACCAAAATCAGGATCTAACTCTTCTCTTGTTTGTTTTCAGAGATTTTTGGAGCAAGATGACTATTACATGGCGAGAATGTGAGCATGAAGAAGAGGAAATTCTTGCTTTACATGATCCAGTTACAGTAAACGCACTGCGGAACTGTGGCTTGCTGAAGTTTTTCCACATTTCTAGCATGAGACAAAAAAACAACTTGCTGCAGTATTTGCTCAATGCTTGGGATCCTACCAGCCAGGTGTTCCAGATTAGGGGCAAATCCATCCCCTTGACTGTAGTGGACATCTATTTCTTGACCGGCTTGTCGAGGCGGGGTGCCCCCATCTCTTTATCAGGTTTGGCCCGAGGAGGTGAATCTGTGAGAGATTATGTTCGCAGGTATTGCAGAGAGGGATCTCAGCCGAGTAAAGACGGCAAGATCATCATCCGTGATGTCACTGACAGGTCCCTGAGGACTATTCTGTTTACTTTTGGTAGGATGGCTGGTGGTGCGGCTCTTCATGTAGCCAACCGATCTTATATGCAGTATGCCTTGGAATGTCTCCAACCGAAGGTGTTCAACTGGTGCGACGCAATACTCCTTGTGATGAAAGAACAGTTGACCAAGGTGAAGAGTGGGAGGTTGAAGAACTTTGGGTATGGTTCTATCTTGACCACCTTCGCCTTGGAAAAGATACCATTGATGCAGCCGCAGTATATTGCACTCGATTTACCTTCACCGACTGAACCACGTATGTAGAGATGGGTCGACCATATGTCTAGGCATGCTGGTCAGTCTCAGATTTCCTTTTCTGATACCTTCTTCGGGTGGTTTGATCGTCAGGAGATGGTTTATTCCGAGTATCCATACACTGGTATGGACTTCCGGGGTGACCCAGATTTAGTACTGCTGGCTGGCGAACAGTGGGCTGCCATTGGTAAATTCTTTGACCACATTCCTGTTTATCGTTTTTCTTTTATAATGTCCTTGTGCTTTATTCTATAAAGACTAATCAAACTCATGTGTTCATGCAGATGTCGGTCCCGTTCGGCCAGTAGTACGCCTGAGAGTGCCAGCTGCCGCCCCAGCAGGAGAGGCTGTTGGAAGGGCTATCCTTCGCGACCTCGATGTGGCCGAGACTCTCACAACATTACAGGATCAGGTCGAGGGCCTCACTCTCGGTATTCCAGATGTGAGGACTGACGAGCTGCCTTTGAGGTTGCAGCGGCATACTACTGGTGTGCCAAGACGATGGACTCGGCTCTTACGCATGATCACACAGGCTGTGACTTGCTATCACGAGCACCATTAGACTAGGGTGCCCCCTAGCGTTTTGAGTTTTGGGTCATTTGACCAATTTTGTCTTGGTTACAGAACATTATGTGCAAACCATAAACAGTTATATATATATTTTTGATTTTCGGAGTTTTATTTTGGTTAAGTTACATGATCCACATGTAAATATTGATGAAATGCTTCTTTTATAAATGTTGCAAATGTCTATCTAACACATAATTTGCCAATGAGTCAGTTAATGTGTTTAAGCTTCTGGAAATATGCTGATATTGAATAAAATCAAATTGCCTTTCCAAAATCTTAACCCTTAGGAACATGCGATAAATAGCTAGATTTCGGATAGAGTAGATACCAGTGAATCGTAGTATGATGAGTTGTGAGTCTAGCCTGACAATCAGTCGGCGTATGCCATGTGTGATGGCATCAGAGAGAAGTTCTATCAACGCGCTATATTCAGCGATGTTATTCGTTGACCGACCAATGCATACCCCTCTGAAACTTACTAACTCGCCGCTTGGATCAAAAATGGCCCAGGCCACAGAAGATAGGTTCCGCGAACTACAACTCGCTCCGGCGGCATATCCAACACATGACTCCAGTAGGTTTGACATCTGCAATAAATGTAAAAAGTGGATTACTTGACCAAAATAATTACTCTTAGCAAAAACAAAATGTAACAAAAGCATATGGGTCACTATACTGAATCATGCATAGTAACGCTTAAGGTACAACCCGTTACGAGGTTGCGCCAGTGGAATCCCGTCATAATCCATTAACTCGTAGGCTCCTTTTGCTAACACTCGCTTAACAATATAGGGGCCCATCCATAAAGACTTGAATTTTCCTGCTCCCAATTTATCGGATTCTTGGTCATAAAGCAAGACCAAGTCACCTTCTGAGAAGACACGGGGTTTGACATTCTTGTCGAACTGTGCCTTGACTTGTTTCTTATGGGCTTCGTTAGCCAAAGCGGCATCACAACGGGTTTCATCCAATTGGATTAGTTCCAAGAAACGAGCCTCCTCTTCTGAAGTCCCGGGGAGAAGATCAATTGCGAGTTTGAGGGATGAGATTTCACACTGGATTGGTAAGACTGCTTCTAGGCCATACACCAGTTGGAAAGGTGTAAACCCGGTTGCATTCCTTACTGATGTTCGGTAAGCCCACAAGGCTGAGTACAGGATCAGGTGCCAACTCCTTTTGTGAACTCCAATCATCCTTTGCAGCATGCGCTTCAGGACCTTGTTGATTGCTTCAACTTGTCCGTTGGCTTGCGGGTAATATGGAGTAGAGCTGTCATGTGACAACCCTAATTTGGCAGCTAATTCGACCATCATGTGATTGTGAAAATGCGATCCATGATCTGTGACTATAGCTTGTGGGACGCCGAATCTGGTGACTACATGATTGAAAAAGAAGAGGGCAGCTGTTTCACCAGTATTATCTAATGTAGGCATCGCCTTGGCCCATTTGGTAAAATAGTCAACTGCGACTATGATATACCCATGCCCCCCGGTCGAGGTGGGGTTACATGTCATGAAATCGATGCCCCATTTGGCGAATGGCCCAACAACAACTATTGGCTACAGCGGTGCGGGTGGTCTTTTGGTTTTGCTATCGAAAATTTGACAGGCATGGCAACTTCTGACTGCGGTTATGCAATCTTTGAACATTGTTGGCCAGAAGTATCTTGCTCGTAAATTTTTTTGTGCTGTAGCGTAACCGGATTGATGCCCCCCACATGCGCCTGAATGACAATCATTCAGGACTTTTTCGGCTTCCTCATGGGTGAGGCACCTCCGCAGAACTGTATCGACACCACGACGGTAAAGTGTATCACCGACGATCATGTAGTCTTTTGATTGGTATCGAATACGTTTTTGTTCGGAGCGAGAGGTATTGGGCCTATATTTTTGGGTTTGGAGATAAATGATTATATCCCCATACCACTGATTGCTTGAATATATCAGAAACAAATTTTCGTCCACGATCATTTCTTCGGATGTTTCATCGTTGGACGACGATGGGAGATCGCATAATAAT
The DNA here is from genome assembly GCA_031772625.1 of Pinus tabuliformis. Classification (NCBI taxonomy): domain Eukaryota; kingdom Viridiplantae; phylum Streptophyta; class Pinopsida; order Pinales; family Pinaceae; genus Pinus; species Pinus tabuliformis. The sequence goes on along the minus strand of CM062819.1, from coordinate 1,267,432,334 downwards.
TCTGCGAAAACCAGAGCTTTCTTTGATTTGGATTTTACAAATTCCAGATCAAAATCTTGTAGAATTGCTATCCATTTTGAATATTTGCCCCCTAGCAACTGTCACGACAATATATAAGTCATGGGGTTGCAATCTGACAGAATGGTAGTTTTTCGAAAGAGGACATAGTGTCGAAATCTCTATATCGCTTGAACAGTTGCGAGCGCTAGCTTTTCAACGTAAGAATATTTGCTTTCTGTATCATTTAAGTTCTTACTTAGATAATAAATAGGATGTTCAATTCCGTTGTCTTCTTGAACTAAAACCATTGCGATGGTTGTATCCGCTGCAGCCAGATACAGGTTAAAGTCGTTTTGATAATCGGGAGCGTACATTAATGATGCTTTCATCAGAGATTCTTTCAAAGCATCAAAGGAAGCTTGCGCAACCTGATCCCAGATGAAGGGTACTTCCTTTTTCAAAAGACGTGTATAACCTTTAGCAAGTTCAGCGTAATTTGGAATGAACCTCCTCAGAAAGTTTGCTTTCCCTTGGAGTTTCTGAATCTGAAGCAAATTCGAAGGTGGAGGAAAATTTATGATTGCCTGAACCTTACATGGGTCGAGACGAATCCCGTCTTTCGAGACTACAAAGCCAAGTAAACGACCAGAACTGACACAGAACACACATTTGTGTGGATTGAGTCGTATCTTGTAGTGTCGGCAACATAGAAATATCGCTCTTAAATGCTGCGGATGATCAGTCCGCTTTCGCGAATGAGCCGGAAGGTCGTCAAGATATGGTTGAACGATGTTTTTGATGTCATGGAAGGCATAATTCATTGCCCTCTGAAATGTTGCCCCTGCGTTCTTTAAACCAAAGGGTAATTTTCGATATGCGAATGTGCCCCACAGACAAATGAATGCAGTCTTTGACTGGTCCTGTGGGCGGATATTTATTTGATTATACCCAGAGAATCCGTCCATAAATGAAAAGATTTCACATTCGGCGCATTCATCAATTATCTGGTCAATGAAGGGTGTAGGGTAGTTGTCTTTTGGACAAGCTTGATTTACATCCCTATAATCGATGCACACTCTAATCGTTCCTTGTTTTTTCATAACAGGAACAATATTCGATACCCAATTGGTTAGAGGAACCGGGTAAATGAAACCAGCATGGAGAAGCTTTTCAACTTCTGCTTTGATGGCAACGGCTTTCTTGGGGTGCACCTGCCGTAGCCGTTGTCGTACTGGTTTGACATCTGGATACATCTTGATTTTGTGTTCAACGATACTCGAGTCAATGCCTGGCATTTCATTATATGACCAAGCAAAGACATCTCTGAATTCGCGAAAAAGAGCGTTATATATTTCCAGTTCTGAAGGAGAACAACATTTGCCAACATAAATATTCTCTACAACATCTGTTTTGGTCGAGATATTTATGGCGATAGTCTCTTCAATGTTGGACAAGTTTCGCTCGGAATCCACCGTGTTTACAGTATTTGATAGAAAATCAAAAACTGAAGGATGATAAAGGTCATCAGGAGTATCTTCTTCACAATCCGGAAGAAGGGAATGATGGTGGTAATCTTCCCATGGTGCCCCTTCAATTATCATTGATTGAACAATTCCTTCGTCGGTGACATGCACTCGCGACCAAGGATCTGAAGGGGTGTCATATTCCTTAGACCTATCTATCCAAACGCTTGATGAGCGTTGATTCGGGTTTGCCTCCCATGCTAGGAACATTGATTGCTACAATATTTTTGTTGGGCTTGGAGGCAATACCTGCGTATGATCCATGTTGATATCGTTTTCTGAGATCTTTTTAATCGAAGATATCATATTGCAGGTTCCTACCGACGCTACTTCCGCCAGATTGATTGGAGGTGGAAGGGAAAAAGTTCCCATTAATATAGGGTCTTTTAGTAGGCCTACTCCGATATTTTGAAGTGAATGGGGGCTTCCATGGATCATTGGAATGCTTCCCGTAACTTGAGAACCATTGGGGAGGAAGGTTTGTTGATCGACGATTGTAATCCCTCCTTGAAAGGGAAATGCAATCTTCCTAAAATAGGTCGATACAACAGCAGCCATATCATATATCCATGGTCTTCCCAGTAGGATGCTGTAATCGAGATTTCCGTCGATTACCTCAACATCTATTTCTACTATTTTCCCTCCTAGTTCAACCTTCAAGTTACTTAGAATACCATATGGGGTATATGTTCGTCCGTCAAATGCTTTTAATGTCGTCGAAGATTGCGACAAGGTTGGAGATCCTAAAGTTTTCCAGCAACTCATCGACATAATACATGTGGATGCTCCCTCATCAATAATTGTTCGATGAATAGTTTTGTTGAGGGATTTCACTTGAATGAGGAAAGCTAGTTGAGCTGGTAACTGAGGATCGTATCCTTTATGATCAAAAGATACAAGATCGGAATCCTTTGGGTCTATCCCACCGATGGCTGATATTAAAGCTTGCTTTTGGGATGGGCAATTTTGCAGTACCTCAAGTGTCGACATAGCGGATGGCGATTGGGCCAAATCTTCCACTATATTATACTGCTGTGCTGCTCTAGCACGAGGATTAAACGTCGACTTGTGTACTACTCCCTTTGGCGGTTTTATTGTCAACTCAGGAATGATGGGCGGCGCAACTTCTGTCGAAGTTGTTGTCGAACTACTAGGTTGATCTTTATCCTTGTTGTTCGACCGCTGTGGATTCCAATAATCTTTGTTCCTTGTCAATATCAAAGCATCATTTTGCTGTTTGGAAACCGACAACACCAGCACTTGAGACGGGGAAGCATTTCCATTGTCAACCAGATTTGTTCCTCCACTGGGGACGAATTAGGTTGTTTGTTTATCTTCCTTGTTGTTTATTTTATAAACTTACAGACGGAGCCTGAAGTCGAGCCAGGTAGCTTTCGAACTGCATTTGCTATGCAAATGCAAAGTAGATAAATGCCGCTTCAGTCAATCTCTGGGTTTTGTTTATGAATTAAACAACTGATTTACAAACTCTCTGATTGCCCCTTGTGGTAGCTCTAGTAACCTCCTTAGATCTACCCCTGATTGTTGATTTACTGATTACCATTTGCTCGGCCAAAACCCATGAACTGAACTGCAAACTGTGACCCGGAACCCAAGCAAAGTCTTGTCTCTGGCCCAGTGCAGGTTCTGTTCTATGAATCTAAAATTCAGCACACTTCCCAAGTGTAGTAGGTGCGCTGCATTTCAAGTTCACTGTGTTACAGGTGCGCTGATCAGACTAGGCATTGTTCAGTTTTGGTTTCTGTGATTCATTCTTTTCAGTTCTATTCATGAATTTTGTTGCCTGTAATCAGTATATCTCTGTTTGAAACCCCAACGGAGTCACCATTTTGTTACAGGGAAAAGTGTCTACACAGAACTGCTTATCCCACTAAGGTGTGGTAGCTACCTTAGAAACAAACAAAGTAAAGCTACTTTCGTTTTTCCTTTATGAAATATAGATGAGAGAAGAACAAAGGAGACCAACCTCTGTCTTGCGCTTAGCTCCTAGTTCGATTCCTCTCTCTTCCGATAGTCCTTTGCTACTTGCTTCCTTGTACGCCCAGCTTCACAGAGTACCTGTAGGATCAAAGTAGCATAACACTATACAAGAACATGGATCTATAATCATAAACAATCTAGGATCAGATGTAAATTGACCATACAAATGCATAAAACATAAATGACACAAGAGTATGGAGGAAAACTTGAATAGCCTTTATTGATAATCAAGAAAGAGCCAAGGGAGTTACAACCAGTTGTTCTGACCCAGCATCATCCTCTCAGCAAGTAAGCCCTTCTTCACCTCATACAAAGCTTAGATCACCCAACACTATGATGTTGCCTCAAGAAACCAACAACAATTCCTTACAAGATGCAAAATTCCAGCCTCTGGATCTCTGGGATGAGGGATCCATATATAGATATCTATAAGGGAGATGAGTCAGCTTGTGATTTGATTAATGTCTTCTTTCTGATAGTTCTTGCTTCCACTTGGAGATTGATGATCTCTTACTCATCCTTGGTCGAATTCAGAGAGGCAAGTGTCACAGGAGAAGTTTCTGGAAGATTCCATGCCTCTCCACCTCACGGATTGACACTGCCATTTGTCACTTCTCGCCCATTGCACCCCATAGAAGGGCTTTCTGAAATGCAACGCACCCACACAGTGTACTTAGGTGAGATGCAATGCACTTTGCCTATGGAGCAGCTGAAATGATCCTGTTTTGACCAGTTCTGAGCAGTTTTTCATGGAGAACTTCTGGGAGAAGCTGTAATCAGTTGACCTTGTTCCTTTAGGGGTTAGAACAACACTTTTAGGGACTTAGGAGCCCTTGTTTTATGGACATTTTATGCTTGGGGTTGCAGTGCCCAAAAATGTCTATAACAGATAGCCTTAAATACTTTTTAGAACAAAGACTATCCTCTGAAGAGAAACAAAAATGAGTCACAAAGATGTTGGGTTATGACTTTGAAATCATCTACAAAAACGGATGCAAAATGTTGTGGCAGATGCACTCTCAAGAAAGGATGATGATGTGGAAGCATTGTTGTGCACCATTTCTATTATCCAACCAGATTGGATAAACGAAGCAAGGGAGGAATGGAAGAATGATGAAGAAGTCTAGGCACTCATTCGAAAGTTGCAACAAGATCCCAGTACATCTGATACATTTATTTGGAAAAATGATTTGTTATGGTACAAAGATCACTTATACCTATGTAAGAATTCCCAACTCAAACAAAATATTCTTATGGAATTGCACACTTCTCCCTTAGGAGGAGACTCAGGATTTTTAAAAACTTACCACAGGGTTAAGAAGGAATTTTTTTGGGATGGCCTTAAATCGGATATTCAAAAGTTTGTGGCTGGATGTTTGGCTTGCCAACAAAATAAAGTTGAAACAATTAAGACCTTAGGTCTATTACAACCTTTATCCATTCCAGGCCAACATTGGGAGGAGGTTTCAATGGATTTTATCACAGGTTTACCCAAGTCCGAAGGAAAGAGTGTCATCATGGTGGTAGTTGAAAGACTTACCAAGTATGCACACTTTTGTGCATTATCACATCCATTTAAAGCCAATACAGTTTCTACTGCATTTATGGAAACAATTCAAAAGCTACATGGAAACCCAAAGATTATTGTAAGCGACAGAGATCCCATTTTCACTTTAAATTTTTGGACAGAATTATTTTCTTGTCTATGTACTTAGTTAGCTCATAACTCATCTTATCATCCTCAATCTTATGGGAAAATTTAGATAGTAATTTTTTTTTTGGAAGGATATCTTTGTTGCTTTGTATATGATAAATAGACACAACGGGTCAAATGGTTACCTCTAGCTGAATGGTGGTATAACACTTCCTTCCATACTGCAGCAAAAATGACCCCATTTATGGCACTCTATGGATATCATCCACCATCCATCACATCATATTTAAGATAAAATTCTAAGGTTCAAGCAGTGGAACATCACATCGAGCATCAAAAACAAGTTCTCCAACTCTTAAAGGATAACCTCACATTGGCGCAGAATAGAATGAAACAATAGGCAGATCAACATCGCAACAAAAGAAGTTTTGATGTAGGTGACTAGGTATTCCTACAGCTACAACCATATAAACAAATGTCCCTCAAGCAAGCTAAGAAGGATAATAAATTATCACCAAAGTATTATGGTCTGTACAAGGTGTTGCAAAAGATTGGTACTATGGCATACAAATTGGAGCTTCCTACAGCTTCCTGAGTGCACCCAGTTTTCCATGTTTCATGTTTAAAGAAGGTTATAGGTGACAAGCTCCTAGTTCAAACAATATTGCCAGAACTTGATGAGGAAGGAAAAATCATATTGGAACCGGAAGCAGTCACAGAAACAAGAACTCGACAGCTACAAAATCGATCAATTTCAGAGTATCTCATCAAGTGGAAGAACTTATCTGCTGAAGATTCCACATGGGGGGATGAGAATTTTATACAGAAGCATCCAAAGCTACTCAAGCATTAAGGAAAACACTTTTCGGAAGGAGAGGGGAATGTTAGGCCGCTATAATACTAGTGATTCCCCCATTACTATTGTCATTGTATCCCTTATTATTATTATTGTGCCCCTATTGTGCCCATATTGTTATTAGTATGCCCCATAGAAACCCACTATTGTTATTTTTGTGCCCTTATGTAATTATTGTTATGTCGGCTTGATTATATTATGACCCCTTAGGCTCCTATATATAGAAGGGAGGTTTAGCCATTTGTATAATCCAAGAATTGTTCATTTATGTAATGTAAAGGAGGTTGCCCCCTTGAAGAGGCTGAATTATAAGGCGTTGATCTATCTTTTCTATCTTTTTGTGAGTTGGTTTCCTAACAGTTTAAGAAGGCTAAACCACCCACATTTGATGGGGAGATGAAGAGATATGAAGATGCAGAATATTGGTTGCTTGAAATGAAGAAGTTCTTTAGAATCGATAGTTATTTTGAGAACATGAAGGAAAAGTGTTGATAGTGTTGGAAGTTCGTCAACCAAGGGAGTCTCCCAAATATGAAGTCCCAATTAGACCTCACACCATGTGGAGTAGGAGCTCCAATCAGGAATACAACTAACTTACATAATTATGATCTTAAAGATGTGCCTTGGATGTAATTAATACATAAGAAAACATACACATATCTTTGGTGTCAACAAGTAATTAAACTTTGTATAATACCTATTGTAATTCATAAGTAGTTGTGTCACATGAAGGGAAGGAGAGTGAACCTCTAGAAGAAAAGTAGTAGTACTATCCTAAAAGAGATGCACACACATATGAAAGAATCATTAGTTATATTTTGGAACAGTTCACAATATAATAACAATCATGAAAGAAAACATAACATGCATCCAACAAGAAACATACTAAAGTTAATGAAATAGTTCATTGAAATTAGCATGAATGAAATAACATATATTGTAAACATTTAAATAATAGTCTTACAATAGCCATGATACATGCATGAAAGTGTGTTGGTTCTGAGAGCTTCTTATCATTAAGTGAAAGTTCCAAGTATACAATACAATGATATGCCACTAGCCCCAATAGTGGAACACAGAGTTACTTCTTGCTTCTCCAAATAAAGATATTCACTCCTATGCTAGACTAGAGAAGCTAAGGCTACCAATCTCAAGTTCCAAGCCCCGTGTTTGAGTTATGAGAGTTTTTTATAACATATGAGGTGACATTTCATCTTCCTTTGTGACATTTGAGCTCCCTCACAACTCTTGAGCCTATTTTGTCTCTATTCTATCTAATGGATCTTCATATTCCATATTTGACTCATAGACTTCCACTTACATTTACATTTCTAATTATCATTTGAATAAAAAATTACATAAGACAAAATGTGACTAGATCCTAATAAGAAAAAACTTTATACATTATGCTTGAGCTTGAGGAAACTCTAGATTGGAAATCTCTGCTTGTAGCTTTGATGTAACATAATGGTACCAAGCCTTGTACTATGCTGCTATGTCCTCAAGATTTGATGGAAGATCTGGCTTATATCTGACTCTTTCCTCCATTACATCTGGATAAATATTTTTGGAACTTGTTTGAACATTATTCCATAATAAGAACAACTTCATGTTTAACTTGGCAAGTCTAGCTACAAATTGTTGAATGTTCTTTCTTGTGATCTCAAAATATTCTTTAGTAACTACCTACCTTAGGTTTCTCAGGAATTCTTCAATTTCCTACCTGAAAACATTTTTTCCCTTTGTTTCTATAAATTCTCCTATAAAAGGAATCTTGTGCACTCTTACCAAGGAGTCCAAACTATGGTACAGTCATGAATAGGCAGTTATGATGTTGGCCACATAAGTTCCCAACTGTTTTTTCCCTGTACAAGCATTCTAACTTCAACCCTTTCTAATTCTGCTTCCTGCCATGTTTTCGTAGCCAAATCTGATGATGAATTTCTATACCTATTGCCCCATTCTTGTATTGAATCGATGGTTGCATGAATTACCTTCAGAACTTTCACATTCTCCCACAATCATTTTTGCATTGCATGCAAGGGCACCACCACCTTATGAAGGGTGATCATTTCTTCATATAGTTGTCTCATAGTGTCACCCAATGATTTAATTTCCTCACCTACATATGCTCGTAGCTCCCTCATGTGAGAATCAACGAAAGAAAACCTTTGATTCTCGGTGAGGAGATGATTAATTTATTGCCTCACAGAAGCTAAATATTTTTCCAATTGCTTATTTTCTTCCACCAAGAAATATGCATTTACTTTTGTAGCATATGCAAAGGTTAAGTTTATTGTTGCAACTGTCTTCATATTCTTCTTTATACTAGGAACAATTACTCTTTATGTATGAATGGAAATATGATGGACCAAGCCATTAGGAAAATATTTCTACCTTTCCTCCATTATTTTGTTCTTTAACTGATCAAAGGTGAGGCTGGAAATACCCATGACCATATCTTCATTTGGAGGAGATATTACTGTCGCAATGAATGGGATGTGGCCACCAGTAAGAGGAGGTGAAGGTTGACTATCAACTTGTTCTGCAATGGGCATAATTTTAGCCTCTTGGGTATTCTCCTCCCATTCAACCTCATTGTCTTGGGCTTGTATTTTCTCCTCTATTTCCCTTATAAATTCCTCATATTTATTTTACCCGCTTTCTTCATCCACCAACTATTTTTTTTTCTTCCTCAAATTGTTTATGTCTCACTTCTTCTTCTTCCTTCTTTCTCAATTCTTATTGTTCCTGCATGTCTTATTTTTCTTTCCTTTCACATTCCTCTTTAGGTATCCATTCCTCCTTATCTCTTTTCTTATTCCAACTAATTCTTCTTCATTTCTTCTTATTGCTTTCTCCTCTTTTCTGTTGCAATGGTTATTCTTAAACTAATAGGATCTGCTTTGAACTTTAAGCTCTTCTCCGTTATAGTATTATGCACAAATTTCCTCTTATACGTAGCAATAGTGACTAGAGTGGAAACTTCTTGTTGATTCCCTTCCTAGACATCATTCTACTCATGAACTGCACTATAAGGGCTTTCCTCATTTCCTAGTGCATGTAGTCAAGAAGCCTTGTAACAATTATTTATATTCTCTTCCTCTTTTTGGAAATAAGACTCAAAATCCCAGGAAAAATATAACTTGGCATAATGTCTCTTACATACTCCCATAGGATCATATCTATGAAATCTCATCTCACCGAACTTAAGGCCTGTAATTTCTTCGACTTCTACTTCTGCAAACTTTAAGCAATTGAGCTCATATGATCCCACTTGCAGAGGGGAGGAAGGTAAAGGTGAATTATTCTTCTTCTACAATAACTAAGATAGACCTATGTTATGATTATAATCAACCTCCTCCATGACAACATTATCGGTCATATACCTCTGAAAAATATGTGGAGGTTGATGATAACCAAACACTCTAAGGTATGTGCCCTAAGGTGAGGCAAACCAATCTGCTATATTTACCACAAATTACCTAGTCTCGCGGGACATTCAAGGAGCTTCTTCCTCAAAGATAATCTAATATAGAACCATGAAGAAGTGCTCAGAAACTTTATCACATAGCCCTATGTAATTGTACTCTGATAATTCTTTGCAACACATTGATAGGGAGCTCCCTCGGTGTCCACCTCCATTCTAGACATGGGAATTCATGGCGAGCACAAATATCATCTAGTAAGTAGGAATACATGTAAAATTGTGGTTGATTTCCCTTAGGTGGTTCTTTCACCTTGTTCAAACCAACCTTAGCTACTAGGATAACAGATGTGACCAATTAAATACTTTTCCTTCTGTGATGAGCAGATATAACATGAAGATCCACCCTTTGGAAAAGGATTTAATATCCTTCCGTTCATAGATCCTACAACACATAGCCATCAAGTATTGGTATATTGTCCTAAGATAATTAATCTTGTAAGTACTATCAATATTATAGCATAACTTAGTTGGTTCCCACCACCATGACTCGATCACTTCTCTGGTGTCTAAATAACTCCAAGTTGCATAGTGCTACTCATGCTTGGGAAATTTCTAATATAGGTGAAAGTCATGTGGATATTATGAGACAAGTTTCTACCCACTGACATTATTGAGTGCCATGTTCTCAGTGTCTAGAGCCTACAATATCCACTTGATGACATTCTCACAAGGAAGTATTGGATACCTATAGGCAACTTTGTGGAACCCTAACTTCTGAATATTCTCAAAGACATCCCCATATTCTAGATCTTCTCTGAACTCCTTTGAATTGAATATATCCTTGATAGTCATCCTTGTGACAATAGAGTCTTTGTCGATAAAGCATTGAGTGTATGACAAGATAGGAACTCTTGTCAAGGTATTTTCAATGGCATCTTCAATATTTCTTTCTGTGACCTCCTTAGATGATCCCTTCTTTGGAGGCATGGTGCTAGTGGAAGATGAAATACTGATGTGTCTTGGATTTGCAATACCTGGTGAACAAGATGCACTCATGGAAATTACAAGTTAGTTTTGCAAGAGATCAACTAATCTAACAATTCACAAGTAGAAGACAGTCACTAAGAAGAGGGATTGTGCAATGTTGGAGCATGAGGCAGAGTGACCTCACTGGTCATTAGAAATGTGCACCACACAGCATCATAGGAATGATTGCACAGTTCTTGATTGCAAGGAAGGTTGACTGAAGACTGGATTATGCAATGCGTAGTTACTACTGGAGAGAGGGGCCTGGACTACGAAATTTGTAGTTGAAAGGGATGAGAATGCTTCCCTCTTGACTGTGATTATGCAATGTGTAGTTGGGGGGCCTAGTGATTGTGCAGTGCATAGTTGCATATGGTAAGAGGGAGTCTCTACTAGAAGAAATTGTGCAGTGGGCATTTCTGGAGGGAAGAAGACTCTAAAAATTGTACAAATTTCTCTAGTAGAAGGCTGGGCTCCAGATCTGTTGACTAAAGAGGTAGGATGTGGATCAGCCATAGATTCATACAAACAAGTTACTCACATCAAGAAAGAAAAATAATGAAAGGAAAATGAGATGCATGCATAAATACACCCAACAACAATAATTACTAGTAGGCGAAAAGATAAGGAATGTGATACGACACTTGAAAATAAGCTTAAAATACTAAAATGACACTTGTAGAAGCTAATAATAGCATAAACGACACTTGTGAAAACAAAAAAGACAAAAGTGAAAGCAGAAGCGAAAAAAAGTGACAACTGAGACACTTACCCATAAAATAATGCAAATGGAATCCAAAACTCCTTGTGCTTATGAGATAGAGTATAGATCTAAAGAAAAGTGTGAGGATAAATTTCTTATATAGATGACCACCCATGATATTAGGGTTAGGGTTTTGGGTGCACACACCTAAAATCAAGGAGACACTCCTAGGTGACTAACACATGTTAGATGATCAAATTAGAAAAATGTGCCACACTTTCAATTAGAAGTGCACATGGTTGTCCTCGGGAATTGTTCAATTCCTATTTTCTAAGAGTCCATATTTGGCTTGCTATGGGAACTGCGCAATTCAATGGCTCAATGGATTCGTAGTTTTCTCTCTTAGTCGACTGTGTAATTCACTGTAACTAGGGGTTGCACAATTTTCTCTCATTGCTAATTGTACAATTGCTTATCTTAGTGGATTGCATAGTTCACTCTGACATGGGTTTGTGCAGTTCACTCTGACAGAGGATTGTGCAATCCCTTAAAGCGAGGCATGCAATTAATATCATCAATGCAAGACTTAGCTTGTTTCACAAAAGGTGCTTTGTCTATCTTCAGAAGTTGTGCAACTACCTACAACAAGGATAGACTGTCAACAAGGAGTGCCCAGTAGCTGTTAGAAAGAAAACATGGTTAAGACATCACAAGCCTAACATGAGAGAATGAGTCATTGCGACACTTAGTAAAACAAGAATAAAACTTAATGAAAGTTAAAAAGATAGTTCTTATGGTCAAAGGAAGGCTCCAAAATCAAAGCATGAGGAAAATTTTGGAGGGGGAATTGTAGAAGCTACAACACAAATATATCCACATATAGTTTGAAAGTGGAAGAAAACATATGGTGGGAAGATTTGAAGAATGTCAAGGGAATAAGAGAAAAAGAGTTGACTTGGAGAGAATTTGGAGAATTATTTAGTAATAAATATTTATTAGACCAATATTATGATAGCAAAGCCAAAAAAATTATGAGCCGAAAATGGGATACCAAGTTACCACTATCATTCAAAGATCGAATTGAAATTCCAGAACCTCAAACATTGGATGATGTGATCAGGAATCTAAAAAACCGTTATGAGTAGTCAAAATGCAGGTCAGAGCTTAAGGTTGATTTGAAGGCAAGGGGGAAATTTGAACATAAAGGAAGAAAGCACTTAAATCTAGAGTAGGAACTAGAGGAGAAGGCGAGAAGTTTCACCACCAACAAAGGTGAGACTTACCAGAGATTGAATGTTTCCAATGAAGACTAACCTACTAAGGTGGCAAGAGAAGAACCCAAAAATTATGGAAAATGACCCTTCAAGTGTTGGATTTGTAGGGAGAATCACTTGAGAAAGGATTTCCCACAACACAAGAATGATGGCTGAAGGTTTTATCACGTGAAGGAAGCTAGGACAATTTAGGACATGGCTCTGAATGTGCCTAGAGTTTATGAAACTATGAAACATAAGAAAGATGGTCATTTAGCCTCCACCAATGAGAGGGTTGGTTAAATGTGGTAGGATAATTATCCCATTTCCATGGGAAGCGATGTAAAAAAATGTAAATAATTGTGCAGAAGTTGAACTAAATTGTTGGGGACTGGGTTGCAACTGTTGAGCATTTCTATAAATTTGGTGTTTTCATACTATTTTTTAATTGCGTGTGTTATAAAAAAAAATTGTTGATTTGTGCTCATGTTGAGTATATAATTTTTTCTTTATTGTTAGTTGGTGCATGTCCATGCTACATTATTTATATTTTGCATCATTTTACAAACTATGATGAATGTTTTATTTCCCTTCTTCCTTTTTTCCTTCTATGTCTTCGGTCTTGGGGAAAGCTCTGAGAGTGGAAGCAAACAACACCATGGTATCCATGAGGATAACACGGGTTGTCATTAGGGACCATTCTTTCAAAAGGATGGATGATCATACTCCCAAGCTACAATGTAGGGAATTATCTTTGTGAATGTATGGTTACATTTGTTGCAATTTTCCCTATGATGAATCTTATAAGACTTCTTTTCTTGGGATGTGGGAAGATTGGGCAAGTGAGCTTGGTTGTAAGAGGAATAAAGATAGTGGAATGATATCAAAGTGCGCAACAAAGCACCAGAGGATTTCATGAGACCCATTGAAAGATGGCCAATGTACTTAATCATATAACTTTTTAGTCGTTATATTGTAAGCAAATGTGTGACATGCAAGTTGAATGTAAATGATCTACAATTATAAAGATCACTATCATTATGCTTGAGTTAAGCATGTTCTATTTTTTGGGGGGGATCAAAACACTGAGGACGGTGTTCCACCAAGGGGGAGGGGTATGTAAAAATCCTAGTGAAATTATCCCCCAATAAATAATTGTAATTACACTAAGTTTGAGAGATGGGACAAATTCTGGTTCACTTAAGGTGGAGATCGCTTGAGGAAATAAGAAAAATTAAATACATCAGCCATGGTTGGTTGAGACAATTAAATAATATGACTAAGCATTAAATCTAACTGCAAAGACAAGGATTAGCCTAGATGTCCCTAGCCTCTAACAACAAGCAAATAGGACAAAACTTAATGGAGTTGGCATGGTCGTGTTGTGCAAGAGAAGTGGGAATAGAGCACTTTTGAGGTCTAAAATGGGGCTCAAAACAAAAATATACAACCAAAATAAACTTTGTAAGAACCAATAGGATTCAAGATGATGATGTCAACCATGGGGGATGATTCCCCATTTTTGGAGTAAAAAAGTATATATATATATATATATATATATATATATATATTCAACTAGTATTTTCAACTTATCTCCCTATGTTTTTACTCAAATTTTGAGTGGTAACATTCGTTGGATGCAAAATTTAATTCCTCATCCAAGGAGTACCCATGTTGCATATATATATCTATATATATATATATATATATATATATTCAACTAGTATTTTCAACTTATCTCCCTACGTTTTTACTCAAATTTTGAGTGGGAACATTCGTTGGATGCAAAATTTAATTCCTTATCCAAGGAGTACCCATGTTGCATACTTTAAATGGACCCCGCTACATGAAAAATGAGAAATACATGAAAAACGTTATTGCAATCACATTTTTCATGTATTTATCATTTTTCGTGTAACATGGTCCATTGAAAGTATGCAACATGGGTACTCTTTTGATGAGAAATTAATTTTTTCATCCAACAAGTGCTCCCGCTCGAAATTTGAGTAAAATCATAGGGAGATAAGTTGAAATATGAGTTGAAAAGAAGTTTTTTCTTTTTTCCCTCTAAAATATGATGATGTAAGATAATCCTATTTTATTATTTCCACTATTATTTTATAAGATTCCTTAGGAGGCATTCTAGACCTCAAAATTTCTCCAATGGTTATGTGCAGCCTAGGAAAAAAGGAGGAATGGTTATGTTAGTTAGGCACACGGATGAAAAAGATTAGAAGACTCCCAAAGAGGAACACGGGGGGAGACAAAATTTCTAATTCACCTACGGACTATGAGTGTGCAAGGAAAAATGTTGGAGGAAGAGCATTGTGAAGAGAACTAGGTAAACAAAGAAAGGAAAGAACAAAAATTATCAGCTGAAGAATTCTTGAGAAGAGGCTTGCTAGGAGGAATAATTGAGAGAACAACTAAATAACCCTTGTCAAGAGACTTGATGGGAAGAAAACATAGAGTGACTAGTTGAAGAATCATTGAGAAGAGGCTTGTTGGGAGGAAGAATTAAGAGACCAACTAAAGAATCTTTGATATGACGCTTGTTAGGAGAAAGAATTGAGAGTCAAACTCAAGAATCCTCTAGATGAGGCTTGCTGGGAGGAAGAATTGAGAAACCGACTAAAGAATCCTCAATATGAGGCTTGTTAGGAGGAAGAATTTAGATACTAGCTAAAGAATCCTCGAGAAGAGGCTTGTTGGGAAGAAATAACAGAGAGAAACGGTTGACTAAAGGTTAAATCAATCCACCAAAAGCTTGAGGATTGAATAACCTACTACATTGGGGAAGAAACAATACTCAAGTGGTGTCTCACTGATGAATCACCTTGAAAAGTGATTGCCTCTATCCAACAATAGTGTATCCACTAAAGAAACTTCCTGTAGTGTGGATTCTCATCTCTTGGCAGTTATCCGATAATTATTTATTGTATGGTATTCTGATAAGGATGTTAATCCTAGTTGTAAGTTTGTAAGAGTGAGAGGAAATACATGTAGCTGGTGGATGAAGGGGTTGTGTCCTTGTAACATCTTGTTCAATTGAAAGCATGGTTGGGTTTCCTTTCCAAAAAGCACTATACTTTAGCTCATGGGTGATAGCTACAAGTGAGAATTGGTTGCATCTATTTATGGTTGGGTGGAGAGTCATAGTCCCACACTTAGTTGCCCAAAAAGACTCATAAGATAAGTGTTTATAATGTATTATCTATGTTAATGAATGAGCCTTGTATTTTTGGTTTAAATTATTTCATTAATACATGAGATGTGGCTGTGTAATTCATACTTATATGATTGACCAGTATGTTATGTTCTTGTTTTAAGGGCATTGTGATAGCATGTAAGAATGATGGCTAAGCGTATAATTATTTAGTATGAGAATTCTTCTTCTTTATTGCAATATGATGACTCTGTTGATTTCAAGCTTACATTGCATTGTTTTGTTGTAATGTGGTACTATGGAGGATTTCATATTTTATACTCATTGACATATTGTTTATATGAGGGTATTCTCCAAGTCTTCCGTAATGTCTAACCTGGTTATGGGTTTATTTCCATGCTAATAAGAGCTCAATCTAGATTGAAACTTGTGTTCGGTGTTGCGGATGGTAATACATCACGAGCCTGAATGATTTGACTTACATTTATACACTTTATAGAATTTTCCATTTATGTTATGCACATGACAACGTTGAATTTTTCAATGTTGGGTGTTATATTCTATATGTTGTCATGGTGCTGGAACAATGTCACAAATCCTTGCTTGAATGGTTGGTTTGTAGCCATGGTGCACAACCTGATTGGTGCCTTGCTAGTTGGTGTTTATATATATTTTTTGCCAATAAATTTCCTAGAAATCCCCTCATGAATAGTTGTATCATTGTCCTCTCTCTCTCTCTCTATATATATATATAACCACTTGTGTAGTTATAGTATGCACTCGGTAGCATGATGGTGTATGATGTAAGCATTAGGGGATTTTTAGGTGTCACCAAGCTTGATGCAAGGAATAATTGATGATTATCTGTGCATCCATACCTTGAATTCCATGTCCCTAAAAAGGGAATTCTTGTAGGATTGCGGTATTATCTATCATGTGCCCATACATAAGAATCATGCTTGTATTTGGACTTGGAAGAAGGAATTCATATTTCTGTGAGAATTGTTGATCTCCTTGTGACCCTTTAGGCACCATATGCTTTATGGTTGCTCATATGTGCCTACTGTACGTATTTTATCCTTAACAGAGACCCATGGATCTCTAGGTCGATATATGTTTGATCCCAATAAGACAATGAAGGCCCAAGTAACCGCAAATCCTTGAAAGATGAAGTTGATGAGTCTATGGCTTGAATGGACAATTCCTTGATCATTGTTCTTCAACACATATGTTGTTAAACTAGGAAGAGGAACCCTATTGTAAGCTGGGGGGGATAGCACTGGTGGGTTCATGAATGGTGCATATTATAAAATAGGAGAAATCCCTTATGAGAACCACTAGATTCAAAAACAAGAATATCTCTCATAGCTATGTTCCAACAAAACCACCTTAACTCAGCCATGGATGAAGCCTGTTAACAAATGGATTTCTAGTAAATATAGGCATAAGTCCCAATCTTATAGTCTCAAATTGTTTAGACCTTATCTAAATGGCCTGATAGAGCCTGGGTGTGGAAGTAGTGGAATGGGTGCTTTGATTACACCTTATTGCAACTGCTCCAATGGAGGAATGAGATGTCCTTGAGGGTATAATCCCAGAATATCAAAAAAAAATCTGTAGAAGGAATGCTTGGGATGGCAAGGATTGGGCATGCATGGTATGTCACCACCATGGAGAAGTTTGATTTGATAAAGTACATGCTAAAGCATCGATCTGAGGAACCAGAGTGACGTGTCCTAAGACTTCCATCCTGGAGCTTAAATAAGAAGTGTGCAAAGGAGGATCTGGGCAAACTAAATTGGGGATGACTTGGCATGGGTGGATGTCGTAGGAGTAAATTGGTGGACTAACCATGAGCAAGGCCACGCGAAGGGGTGTGGACCCACACTACACAAAATCCCATATTTTATTTCTCGGGAGCACAAAGAAAAGTGCACAAGTGAAAGGGATGGGTTGGCATAAAACAAGCTGTGGTGGCATACACATGAACCTGTCAAGATATTCATTGGATTTACATGGCCCAAAAACAGGTTATCTTGGAGGGTCAACCCTAGACAATTGCGAGGGTGAAAAAGGGAGAGGAGCTTGGCAACAAAGCTTGAGAGATCGGAAGATTGGCAACAAATAATGGTGGTTGCATTAGTCGGGGATATATATATATGTGTGTGTGTGTGTGTGTATGCCTATGGTTGCATATTTTTGAATAATGTGGGGTGTGGAATTCAAGCCCATGAATGGGTCGACATCCAATCAATAAATTCCAAGTGGTGTTGGGAGATTAGTCATGTGGATATGGCCACTTGGTTGCCATGTGGCCAAGGCAATGATGTGGTGTTATATAATTCACCAAGATTGTAATGGATACATTTCTTGATCTGAAGTTCGAATTGAGGTAAAGTTTTATATCATCGTAATCATCTTAATGGGATGAATTCAATGGTGATTTCAAAATCATGCTTTAAGTGAGTTGAAGAGATCATAATTTTTAGACCCCACTTCCATAACGACGCCTTGGATCTTGGGTCGTCATATTAACTACCTCCTCTTAATTGGTGTTATCGTAAGGAGTATAAGAGGGGTTGTTACAAATTCTATATAGACTAGTTGAAGAGGTAACCATACAATCTTTTTTGAATGCACAAAAATATCAAATCAAAATCAACAGAAAAAGAATGCATGAGAAATTACTACGATCCAAAATGGCACAGATGTGACAATATTTCCCAAGACTTTAGCAACAAATAACTCCAAGACAGAATGGGACATTATAGAAACTAATTATCAAGGAGTTGTGACGGTGAATATGATGAAGTTGTATATGTTGAGGATTCACTTTGAGAATTTGAGAATCAGGGTATGTAGACCAATACATGACGAAATTTATAAACATTATCAATCAACTGAGGATTAATGGTGAATAAATTTCACATTATAAAGTGGTAGAGAAGGTTCTCAGAAACTTTCCTAAGAAATTTGTTGTGGTGTTTGCAACCATCAAAGAGTTTAAATAATTGTCATAGTTATTAGTAGATGAGTTATTCAAATCACAGGTATCTATCTCATGAGGAAGAGGATGATCAAAATCAAGAGGCAGAGGCAAGAATAATAAAAGCAACAATTAGAGATAAGATTCAACACAAAAATGTGATTCGATCAAATTCCTCATATTTCAAGGGGGAGCATCATTAGAAGCTCACAATCAGATCAAAGGTATGACAAATTAAAAATTAAGTGCTATTATTGTAATAATATGGGTCATTATGCACATGAATGCAGAAAGAAGAAATCTTATCTTAACAAAAAAGGTGTGAAGTATTCTTCTAAAATGTGTGATGAATTATTATTCCTTACATGTAATTCTTCTCAAGAATTGTCTAATGACATATAGCTTATAGATAATGGATGTAGAAATCATATGATAGGAAATAGAAGCATAATTACATATATGTATGATTCATTGAGGACTGATATCAGGTTGGGAGCAGCTAATATTCTAAAATTTAGGGTAAATGGAACAGTTAAAACCCTCATCAAACAAGGTCAGAAAAGGCGCATAGTAGACATGTACTATGCTCCAGTTTTGAAACATAATCTTCTTAGTGTTGGTCAACTTACTAAAAAATGGTATAATGTAATCTTTAAAGGAGATGATTTCTTCATATATTATAGACCTCTTACTAAGATGTTGATTTCTAAAGTAAATATGACAAAGAATAAGATGTATACTCTTATCATGAATTATGATAGATATGGTTACTCATATGCACAAAAAGTAGCATGCTTGGATGAGTTTTGGTTATGGCACTTCATGTGTTTTCATCTACATTTTGGTGGCCTTAGACTATTGCAAGAATAGAATATGGTTGAGGGGTTTACTCTGATTCAAAATCCAACCAATCCATGTGAGAGTTGCAATCTAACAAAGCAACATAGGGGCAATTTTCCTAGGGGAGTTTGTTATAAATCCAAGGAACCTTTCTAGTTGGTTCATATATATTTGTGTGTTCCAATGTAGAAAAAATCACTTGGAGGAAGTTACTACTTCCTAACCTTCATATATGATTACAATAGAAAGATTTGAGTGTATTTTCATGCAAAGAAATATGAAACTTTTGAAAAGTTTTGAGAATAGATCAAAGTGTTATGATCAGACAAAGGAGTGAGTATGATTTAAAATATTCTCATAAATTTTACAAGTAACATGGGATCAAAAGACATTTTACAACATGGTACACACCACAATTAAATGGTGAGCTAAAAGAAGAACAAAACTATCATGAATATGGCTAGAACTAGGTTGAAGGAAAAACATCTATCAAATGAATTTTTGGGGGGAATTAGTAGCTTGCTTAGTTTATGCTTTAAATAGGCCTCCCACTAAAAGTTTAAAGAAAAAAGTTCCATAGGAAGCATGGACATGCCATGAGTTGTAGTGTGACACACTTTACGGTATTTGGTTATGTGGCTTATGCTCATGTTCCTAAGGAGTTGAGAAAAAATCTAGATCATACAAATAAGAAGTGAATTTTTATTGGGTATAGTGATCAATCCAAAGCATATATGTTTTACAGTCCAATAACAAATAAGTTGATAGTTAGTAGAGATGTTAAATTTAAAGAAAATGAAGCATGGGATGGAAGTATTGGTAAATCTATAATAGTTGGAGCAGTGATACCACAAGTAGAAGATGATGCAGAGGAATAGTTTATACAAGAAGGTCAATAAGAGTTTCAAAGCCATTCATAAATCAGAAACACTCCAACAAGAACTCCAATACATTCTATTCAAGGTGAGTCATCTTCTTCAACAGCTTAGTCTACTCCTACTACGCAATCAAGTAGTGTCTCTCAAGGTTTAGAAAGACCATAAGTTTGAGAGAGATATATGAAGACATAGATGTGAATTCAAATTTTAGATTATTTACCTATTAAATGACATGTTTTGAAGAGGCAATGAAGGATGAAAATTGGGTCAAAGAAATGGATGAAGAGATGGATTCCATAAAGAAAAACGATACATGGAATCTAGTAGAATTACCAAATGGTAAATATTTCATAGGTGTTAAATGGGTTTATAAAGAAAATCTCAATGAGAAAGTATAAATAGAAAAGTACAAGGCTATATTGGTAGAAAGATTATTTCCACAACAACCAAGAGTGTATTATGGTGCGACCTATGCACCAATTTTGAGGTTAGGTATAGTTACAACTATCTTATACATAACAACGAAAAATAGATGGAAAGTTTACCAGATGGATGTAAAAGTTAACATTCTTGAATGGAATTATGGAAGAGGAGGTATATGTAGCAACCACCAAGATAGATATTAAAGGTCATGAAAATAAGGTTCATAGGTTGAATAAATCTTGTCATCTTAAGAAAGATCCTAGAGTTTGGTATAGTAGGGTTGATTCATATCTTATCAACAGTGGATTCAGGAGAAGCAACAATGAACCTACATTGTATACAAAGGTAAATGAGCAAGGACAAATTCTAATTATTTGTCTATATGTTGATGACATGATATTCATAGGGAATCTAGCAGTGGACAAGTTTAAATGAGCTATAAAGAAAGAGTTTTAAATGATTGATTTGGGGTTGATGAGATTCTTTCTTGGCATTGAAGTAACTAAATAAAATTGAGGTATTTTTTTTGTTTCAAGCAAGGTATGCCGTGGATGTGTTGAAGAGGTTCATGATGATGAATTGTAAACTAGCACTAACTATGATTGCAACAACAACAAAGGTCGACAAAGTAGATATAGGATCTAATGTAGTTCCAACTCTATTCAAGATATTAGTTGGTAGTCTAGTGGATCTTATTGCTATTAGACAATAAATTATGTATGTTGTTAGTTTTATTTATAGGTTTATGTAGTCTCCAAAAGACACATTGGCAAGCAAGAAAAAGGATTTTGAGATATATTATTAGAACAACAAGATATGGCATATTATTCTCTAGCACTAATAATGATCTTTTAGTTGGATACAATAATAGTGAATTTTCAGGTAGCATGGATGACAAGAAGAGTATTTCGGAATATGTTTTTCATATTGGTCCAAGTGTGATCCGATGGGCATCCAAAAAGTACCTCATTTTGACTATCTTATCAGGAAAAGCAGAGTATGTAGAAACAAAGTAGAAATTTATGGAGCAGTTTGGTTACACAAAGTATTGGATGATCTACAACAAAAATAATAGGGGCCAGCTATAATGTACTATGGAAACAAATCATCAGTAACCTTTTCAAAGAGCCAGGTCTTTCACCATAAAAGAAATCATATTGATATTAAGTATCACTTCATTAGAGAGCTTGCAAAAAATGGAGAAATCCACTTAGAATCTTCTAAATCAAATGAAAAATTGGTGACATATTCTCAAAACCATTAAAAAGAGATGTATTAGGGTTTCGTAGAGAAAACTTAGGTGTTGTAAGCCTAGTTGAGACTTATACCAACAATGATCAAAGATCAATATTTTAGCTTAAAAAATGAAAGTGCACAGAATTGATTCAGACTTGAATGACTGGATAGAGTTCAACTCCAGGATTCTAACATCATGAACGGTTTGAAAAACCAACATCGTATGCAAAAGTTAGAGCTTCTGAAAGTTTGGTAAAAAAAAGCCCCGAAGGGCCAGCCCCCACCCCATGTGACCAAGCGCCCGAACCAAGAGCTAAGGGCCAACTGTTAAGCAGGATTAGTGTGCCACTAATCATTTTAGCATTTAATTAATCTGTAATTAAGTTGGCGGAATTTATGGTGGAGCCACCAAATCCGGAACCACCACCAAACTTGGCGGACTTAACTGGAGTCTCTCCAGATTTAGCAGAGGTTTTCTAGGAAAAACTGTTTGAGCCATAACTTACTCAATTATCAACCAAATTTCAAAAATGAATAGTCATTTTTGGCTAATTGGCATGATGGGAACTCATTGGAGCAAGTTTCAAAAGCAGAAAAGGTCATCTACATGTGTGTTTGGTCACTTGAAGATTTTTGAAGCCTAGGGCCACCAAGTGTTGGAGGCCATTCCTAGAGCAGTTGGTAACCAAATTGAGTAATAAAATAGTCATTTTTGATAGATTTGAATGTTTTAAACTCATTGGAACATGTTCCAAGAGCATTGGATGCACGTAATATCAATTTGAGCACTATTGAAGCTAATACAAAGGCCCACACTATGAAGCTGGACCAAGGAGATGTAGCCCAGGAGGGATGAAATCCTTCAACAAAAATTTGTGTATTGAGCTCTGTTATTTGTGCTTGTTGTGTTTTTATATGTTTTTGTTTAGCGATTTAAATACATGCTTTTAAGTTCATGAAAAACACTAAATTTTACCAAGTTAGATGAATTGACAATCACATGCTCATGGGTAAAATCTTTATGGATAAGAAAACCAAAACAAATAAAATTTTATATCTGGAAATGATACTAGCACAACATTAACTAGAAATCAATTTCAGATCAAACAGACATTAGTGGTCAAGATTAAGGGGGAGTATTAAAGAATAATCTCTCCTATTAACTGAAGTCATCAGGTCCAGTTAGCTATTAGTTCAAGTTATTTTTAGAAAGCTAAATTTAGCAATTGATAGTTATGTATGTGTGAGCTAAGGTTAGCATAGTTATTCTTAGCAACTTCGAGTCTTTATAATCATGTAAGCTTCAATCAATTGAATGAAGCACTCATAGAGAAACAACTCATAATTGACTGTTTTATTTTTTGGTTTCCCCCTCTATCCATCTTTCAGAAAAATCTAGTGTCACTCCTATAGATACTGTGTTAGAAAAAATAGAAGTCAAGATTTTACACATTGTTTCCTGGGCCTTCCATTTTACATGTTCTTGATGGAGGACTATGTTTCTTAATGAAATGTGAAATAGATCCAACCTTAGATCTATCATATATATAGTTTATTCCAACCCATTTTCCTAAAAACTAGAAATTAATTTGAGTATGGAGAAGGTGCTCCATTTGAAAGAGGCTATAACGAAAAGGTATGAGACTACATAGTTATATAAATCAAATAAGATGGCGAAGACCCCCAAAAATTTTGATTTTCAATTCCAAAACTTAGCAATAATGAAAACATTTTTGCTCAAACAAGGCACAAAATGCCCACTCTAATACTATTATAAGAATTAGCATGACTAATAAAAGATAAGCAAAGTGGTTGAAAAGTTCCTTAAGCCATTTTATTTACTCATTGTATTAATATCAAGATGTGGATTTATAATGCATCAACTAGACCATTACATCTCACTGAAAACTCATTAGTGGATCAATGTTGAAAAAACTCATCAAAAATAAGGTTTACAACTCATATCTATGTGGTCTTAGAATCTATGATTGTATAGGGACTCACAGGCTAACACATGCGAGCAAAAGCATAATTATGCCTGGAGTTTATAGTTGGAATTGACCCTATGTCATGCAAGTATGAGTTTGGCCTAATTTCCCTTTCTCCCATCATATAGAAAACTATTTAAACTATTTCAAATCATAAATTTCATTCCCCATTTCATTTGGTGTATAAGATGGGTAGTGAGACAATGTGCTAAGATAGAGAAAAATGATAGAAACATTTCAATAGACATCAATATTGCCTCCGACTACACATAATATGTTTATGTGTTATTGGAATATGGATAGAGTAGATGATTTGAAGACTTCAAGGGGAATATCTCCAAATGATTCACAATTAGCCTCTCATAAGGGTTTTTTTAGTTGTGTTAGTCATGACAATGATGTGATATAACACTACTAGGATACCAATGACTATATCTACAATTATTCCACTTTGTCTTCTTTCCATAATGACTACGATTCTTGTAGCACCAATGGCATGATTGACAACACTGAAAGGGACAAAATTCCTAGTGTTTGTGCATATGTCACTAATCTATGTAGAGTGGTTGACTGTAACAAGGTAACATTTATGATCATTCACCCTTGCTAATATGAGGACTTCTATCTTGCATCTGATTGTAAATGTATCTAATGTCATCTTGACATCAATCTCATTGGGGATTTTAAATACATGACTTTTCAAAATTTCCTTGGTTTTGAGTGTTCTAGGTAGGGGAGGAGAATTGGATTTGCTCCTAGAGCTCTTAGCCTTGGCATGGGGCCTTGTGATCGCTAGCGCCATCCCCTCTCAGATTTTCCCCATCATCCCTTTTTTTTTTATTGTTTTCATCACCCAAATTTCACTTCTTGTATGTAATATCTATTTTGGAAGTGATATCAAGTCTTTTGATTGAAGATAAAGGATAGAAATAGGGCTTGAAGATTCCCCTACATAGACTTCAACCATTAGTTTGTCATGTGGCCACAACTTGCTTATTTTGGATGACGTCTTGTGATTTTCACTTCAATTATTTCTATTCCTATCCTAGAATGTAATTGAAAAAATATCTTTGTATATTCAATCTAACTATCAATTCTTTCTCTAGGTTCAACTCATCAACATGTTCACACAATATCTACTTACCTCAAGTGTTATGAATTTTCATTATGCTCTTAGTTGGTATGTTCTTTGTTGCAATTCCTTTAAGTGTTGTGCTAGCTATTTGTTGTTGTTGGTTGCTCTAGGAAGACAAATCCAAATCTTTTAGAGGTTTTAATTAATTAAAGATTCAATGTTTTTAACTCGATCACTTATGCACAAGACTAAACTCTTCTAATAAAGAATTTGGTTAAGATAGTTTATTGTAATGTTGCTAATTTGGCAACTAGATTTGGAAGTGCAAAAGACCACCACCTTACCATATTTTCAAAAGCATATTTGGGGAATTCTAATCAAACTTAAACATGAAGATAGAAAAAGGAACGGAAATGTGAACTTTTTTTGTTAAACATTTTATCGAGTTGTGCATATTTCACTAATTGATAGTTTAAAAGAAAAAATTGAAGCTACATTTGAGGAATTAGTGAATAGTGAAGTGAAAGGTTAACTTATTCATATTTATAATGTATGCTTAATGTAAAAATGTATATGTGATTACTATTTATAAGTATAATTTATTTAAAAATAATTAAATTTTCCATATTATGTATGTATATAATTTATAGAAACAAAAAAAATAAAATTGATGTCCCTATAAGGAATAAATGGTTAGTAGTGTCTTAATCTATACATAAAATTTAAGAAATAAATTATTATGTCTAGAAACATTAGAAATTAATATAAAACACTAGCATTTCCTTAACCAAAGAAAGGTATAGGTAAACAATATTGAATTTAAAATCTTTGAGCTGAAAAATAAAAGACAATGTATTAAATCTAAATCATCTCCAAATTTGGTATTTAAAATTGAAGAATATTATGTTTTATGGATTTGTGAAAAGTTAAAATGTGGATAGATGAAATTTTTGTTTTTACTATAAAATTGGATTCAATGCTCTTCAATACATATATTACAATTCGAATATATATATTACAATTGGATTGCTCAATATTAACATCTTACATCATCATTTATGGATATAAAATCAATTGCAAGATTCAATGGTAGTATATGGACAAGAGAGAAAAAGAAGGAAAAATGAAACAAAATATAAGCTAATTAAAGGATCCTAAATGAAATGGATACATAGTTGGACACCCTAATGTGGAGTTCTTTGAAAGGACTTAAGGTGTTTGTTGAATGATTGAGTTCTAATTCCCTTTGAAACATTAGAATTTTCTTTGGAGCTCTTAGATAGTTACAACTCTAGTATATTTATCTTGACATTTGTGGGTTTGGATATAGTCTATATATAAAAAATGGATTGAAGAAGTTGGATAACTAAGACACTAATACCTATACATTTGTAAAAGAAATAATTGAATAAGTATCATCTCAAATAGTAGAAAATGTCATCAATTAGAGCTTGAAATCCCTTACTATGTGAGCCAAAATTATATCAAGATAACTAATTGAAAAGAGTTACCATATTATTATGAAGATGTTAAGCACGTGTTTGGAAAAAAAAGAACAAGAAAAGTGTTTGATACATAGCAAGTCTTTAGTGGAATGATTGAGGAAATCTAATTATTTTATACAAATCCAACTACAAAGATAAGATTTCTCTATTTAGAAAATAAACATGTAGGTGAATTCTAACAACCATGTTGTGTATTTAATTTAGAAATTGCAATATAGTCTAAAGATTCTTATTGCCATGCAAGGTCTTCTTTAAAATGGTAAAAATACTTAAGGATATATTATAGAATCTTGACTATTATATTATTAAATCTTCAACTATTATATTGATATTTTGATGGTGAGAAGATTAGTGAACATTGAGGTGTTTTAAATATGTTGAAAAAATAATATATTTATTCTTAAATTAGAATAAATAAATAAAAATATGTTTTAAGTTTAAAAATAATAAATTAAATAAGAAATTTCAATGTAAATAAAAGTAAAAATTAACATGGTAAATTAAACAAAAAAAACACAAATAAATTAAAGCATATAATATAAATTGAGTATTATATATTATTAAACAAATAAAGTTGAAAAAAAAATATTTTTATGTTTTCATAATCTAATCTAAAATTTAATGTGCTAAATCTTATTTAATCTCTCTAAAATAAATCAAAACATTATTTATTAATAAATGATATAAAATATCACAAATATATAAAATCATATAATACTAAATTAATAATTATCAATTTAAATTTAATAATCATAAGTAAAATATATAAAAATATATTATTTTCAATTAAAAAAATATATATATGATTTATTAAGATAATGATTAAGATGGATCTAACTCAAGATATATCCCATAAAAATCTTCCATACAAACAAATAAATAAAAATGGTAATAAATAATATGATCAATATTATCGTATAGTATTGTAATTTTAATGATAGCAAGAATTACAATATTAACTATCTAGTAATTCTTAATATTTTTATTTCACAACATTAATAATGTGTTATATATTATATTATTTTTTGGAAATAGATTTAAAACTTGTTAATATTATAAATTACTAAAATAAAAAAATTATAAATTACTTTATCTATCCAGTTACATATGAATTATAAAATATATATATTGTAGAATGAAAATATCCATCTTAACACAAGTATACAAATATTCCATAAATAATATATAAGCTAGAATGAAAATATTTATCTTACATTAAAATATCAAATATATAAAGATAGAAACTCATAAAAAAAATGTTAAATTATAATTATATCAATATGAAACTCATAAAAAAATGTTAAATTATAATCATATTAATATTTAATAATGAACCAAACATTATAAATTGAGACTAGTTTACTTTTTCATATTTAAGAATGATTTTCAAGTTAAAGAAGAATCACAACGAGAGGGCAAGGTGAGGAATGTGCTCTGTTAGGGTTTTCTCCTGCAAACTCTAAATCACTTTTTCAGTTTTCTTTGTACACAGCCTAACAATTTCCTACTCTACATATTTTGATGGCGGGGATGAGCACACACATGGGGAGGGGGGAGATCCCCTCGTATCGAAGTATTGCGACAGGGGAATCAAGCTCACAAGGAGTGGTCACGATAGCCAATGGATCGAGCAGAGGAGTCAAAGGAACCCTAGCACTAGGGGCACAATGGAAGACAAGAATTTGGGGACAATGTATGCCAAGAGAAGTTAAGAAACCCATATTTTTAATCCCCTGCAACAAACTGGATACATATAGGAAGTTCATGAAAGATCATGCACTGATATGTAAGTTCATCGGTATCTGGCCATCAAAACGAGATCTAGTAAAATGGATCTAATTAAAATGGATTTCAAAAGGGCATATAGATCTGAAGCTAGGTGCTTAAGGGTTCTTCATAGTGATCTTTACGAGTCTTAAAGATAAGGAAAGGATCTTTGAGAATGGACCCTATTTCTACTACAATGCATGACTCTTCATGCTCCATTGGGAGGAATGCTACAATCCAGATCAAGAGAAATTCATGGTCGCCCTGGTATGGGTCTGATTATTTGGACTCTCGGTGGATTTTTATGATCCAGATATATTGGAAGGAATAGAGAATCCTATTGGGAGTTTTGTCAAAATTGTAGATTCAACAAGGAGAGGAAGGGATACTTCATATGCCTGAATATGTGTGTATATGAACATAATTGAGCCTCTCCCAGAATTCATAGAGCTGGAGTATCAAGATGAGGTATGGCAACAACCATTGGATTATGAACGCATTTCATTCAGGTGCAGGTGGTGCCATGAAGACGGGCACCTATACAATGAATTCCCTCTAAATCAAGCAGAAGCTATGGAATCGCCAAAGGCCAAAGACTTGGAAAAATATCAGGAAGACACAAAGGGTTTTGAAGAAGTTCAAAAAAAGAAAAGGAACTTGAAATCCCCTATGCTTCTATGCACCCATAACCAAAGAAAGGGATGAACCATAGCAACCAATTTGAAACCTTGGCGGAGGAAGATGAGAGTACTAATGAATCCAGCAGCCTGACTAACTAAGAAAACCCTAAGACTCAACCAAAGAGTGGACAAAACCCAAGAAAAAAGATGAGGAGAAACCCAGGAAAAAGAAGCCCAAGTAACGCATGTGGAACAAGCTAATGTGGAAATCGATGGCATGAAAGAAAAACTCATCACAGAAGAAAAAATTATGAGAAGATTGCTGAATGAATGGAGACATCTGGATGAATGATTCATCCTTCAAGATCGAAAGAAACTATACCAAGATACCTTCCAGTAATTCCAATCCAAGCAAGGACCAATATCGTTGGACCAGCCAGATCATTTGGGATCTTAGCAAGCACCAAGAGTGGAATCGACTACATCAGGGAAAGGAGGTAAGAAAATAAGCTGAAATAACTTGCAAGAATCCATATAGATGGTGGGAGATTTTTTGGTCAACTCACGGAGGGTGGTGTTGTTGTCGATGTTTTTCCACCATCTTAATAAACCTTCTCAATGATCATTACATCCTGGAAAGTAAGAGGCCTCAACGGTCAAGACAAGCAATGGTATTTGAAAGACCGGATCCGAAAAGATCACTTGAGTATCATGATTATCCAAGAAACTAAAATCTCGGAGCCTAGATTAAAAGAGATTGTCAGGAGTTTAAAACTTCAATACGAAGTGATAGCCAAGATTCCAATAGTAGTGTCGGCAAGTTAGCTATCCTACAAAATCTGACGAAGGTGATATTTGAAGATTGTGTCAGTTTTCCCAGGA
Organism: Pinus tabuliformis; assembly: GCA_031772625.1. Lineage (NCBI taxonomy): Eukaryota > Viridiplantae > Streptophyta > Pinopsida > Pinales > Pinaceae > Pinus > Pinus tabuliformis. The sequence goes on along the minus strand of CM062819.1, from coordinate 1,267,402,522 downwards.
TTCTCTCAGGTAAATTCTGCCAAATTGGGACCAGAGATTGGGCTTTATTGACTGGGATATATGGGCCTCACATTCCAAGAGAAAAACGGGTTTTCCTTCAGAACTTAGTAAAAATCAAAAGGTTATTTGAGAAGTAACTTTGGATTCTTAGTGGGGATTTCAATTTAATCACGTCACTGGATGAAAAAAAGGGAGGTCTTTGTCGTATGGATGTAGATATGGAAGCATTCTGAGACACAATTACAGAACTACAACTAGTGTATATGCCTACAATCAATGAAGTATACACCTGGAATAATAGATGTGGGGATCCTCATCAGGTAGCATTGTGCCTTGATCGATTTCTTGTTTATGAACAAGTAATAAGCTGAGATATTTTTCTAGAGGCATCCATTGTCCCGAGCATGGGATTGAACCTTTGACCAATTAGGATGGAGATTGATCTTAAAAAGAGTCCCAAAAACTGGCCTTTCTACTTTGAATCTTTCTAGTTAAGAGACCCGTTGTTTATGAAAAAAGTTGAAAGCTAGTGGAAAGGAAGTAATGTGCAGGGCAGGAATCACACACACATGTTCTAGCTAAAGCTTAAAGATATTAAGACCTAGATTAAGTGATGGAACCAGGAAGAGTTTGGAAACATCCAAAAAGATAAAAAACAACTCCAAGATAGAATGCAAGAAGTCTAACAAAAAATCAACCTACAGGGTAGATCTGAAAGACTGGTGGAGGCTGAAGGCCACTTGGTGAACCAGCTAGAAGAAATAAGGAAACAAGAAGAAATTTTGTGGAAATGGAAATCTAGAATACAATGGCTTAGAGAGGGGGAGAGAAACACGCAGTTCTTCCACAAAGAAATGATTCAACACATGCAACATAATCGAATCTTCTCCCTTAATAATGGATCAGGGAATAGATTGGTTCATCATAATGAGATGGAAAATTTGGTTGTTAATTACTTCCACACCCTCCTCTCAGAACCCCCCAGGACCGATCAGAACTTATCTCAAGAATCACTCACCACATCCCTCAACTTATTTCCCACGATCATAACATGACCCTAATTCACACTGTGACTATGGAGGAAAAAGAGGATATTTTCAAGGGCATGGCCAAAAACAAAGTTCCAGGACTAGATGGGTTCACAGTAGAATTTTACCAAACAACCTGGAAATTTATCGGAAGGGAAATACTCAAGTAATCTAGCTTCATGGAAGGTCACCAAATGCTTGATGGAATCGTTACCTCTCAAGAAATGGTCCATTCCTTGAAGTACCTTAAATACCCTGGCATGATGATCAAATTAGACTTATCTAAAGCTTATGATCGCCTAAGTTGGTCTTATTTGGTTAGTATTCCAAAGTATTTTGGTTTTGACCAGCATTGGGTAAGTTGGATCTTCTCCCTTATCTCTTCCCATGTTTGCCCTATCTTTATCAATGGATCTCCCTCTGATCTCCCCTTTTCATTTCATCCTGGTTGTTGAAGGATTGGGTAGATATTTGAAATCAACAGTTCGTTCCTCTCAAATTAAGGGCCTTCACCCATGGGGCAATGACTTATCCATTACACACCAGCAATTTGTGGATGACATCATGTTATTATTTTAAGTCTCCTTGAGAGAAGCCAGGAAAATCAAAGAAATTCTTCAGGAGTTTATGATGGCCTCGAGCACCTTGATTAATAATGAGAAATATAACATCTTATTTTTAATACCTCAGGGAATATCCAAACCTTCTTAGCTAGGTTTCTTTGCTTTGGTATTGAGTCCCTACCTATGAAATATATTGGCATGCCTTTAGTGTTTAACTCTTTAAAGACTTCCTGTTAGAAAGACCTCGTCCATAAAATCGAATCGAAATTCAGTTGTTGGGCATTTAGAGCCCTCAAATTGGCAGGAAGAACTATCCTTCTAAAAGTTGTCCTTTAGTCAATCCCTATCTATCAACTCTATGGTATGGTCGTTCCCAAAACTTCATGTTCAACAATGGTTGACATCTTCAGGAAATTCCTATGGGGAGGAGCTCAACAACTAAAGAAATGGACCTTGGTGTCCTATAACATTCTTACTCTTCCCAAGATGGCAAGGGGATTAAGTCTCCGGGATCCCTTCATATTGAATCAGGTTATGGGGATCAAGCTTTGGTGGCGATGGCTAAAGGGGGGACAAGATTTATGGAATTATATTTGGACCCGAAAATATGGTATGCTGACTCAGACAGAAGATATCCTTAGATATAGGGATCCCCCAAAGGGATTCTCAATATGGAACTTGGCCACAAGGAACAAGGACCTTATAACTCAGCATTTCTTCTGGGAGGTTCAAAATGGTTGAACAAATTTATTTAGACAAGATTCTTGGCAGCAGAATGAATTTTTTTTTAATTCTCCATACCTAGGAAACATCTTCATATACAAAACAAGAAAGAATTATTATACATTGGATCAATTCTGGAAGTCCCCTCAACCAAATTTTGGATGGATAAAGTGGAAAAAACTAAAGGGTTGGCCAAACCCTCCCCCCTATGAGCAATGGCAACTATTGGATAAGGAAATTCAGTCAAGTAAAATAACATATCAAGAAGGATTTGATATTCTTCACTGGGGATATTCGACACGTGGTACATTTAACATTAAGGAAGCATATAGGCTCAGAGCAGAAGAGCCTCAAAACCAACAACATCATCTATGGAATAAAATTTGGACAAGTATATTATGGCCAAAAATAACCCACTTTTTATGGTTGGTATGTCGAGGGTGAATCCTCACTTGGGATCAAATCCAAAAGTGCGACTTACAAGGTCCTTCATTTTGTTTCTTATGCAACCAACACAATGAGAACCTAGAACATCTCTTGAACTTATGCCATCTGCAGTCCAAAAAATGGCAATAGTTATGGGAACTATTTGGCCACTTGGAAAGAGATCCACAGAGCATCAAGGAGTCAATCCTCTTATGGCGCAAAGGTATATTCTTGAGTCTGGTCCAAAATCGAGCCTAGGAATTGGCTATGGGCTTCCTATTGTGGGCCATTTGGAAATAAATAAACAACAAGATATTTAAAGATAGAAATAGATCTTAGGAAGTAATTTGGACTGGTGTAACCGAGAATATTTGTGAGACCATTCTATTAGAAAAATGGCATCTAAATGATTGACAAGTAGGCCCTCATGAAGCAACAATTCTAAATCAGCTGAAATTATCCCCCAGCATGATAGCTCCAAGCTCATGGAAACTTTTAATATCCCCTACCATGTCACCTCTGCACTTCTCTGCTCCCTCAGAAGGTTTCATTAAGTTAAGCTTTCATGGAGATTCGAAAGGTAATCTAGGGAATGTTGGGTATAGTAGCCTCTTTCAGGATTCTCAAAAGAGAACTAGACTTGTATTCGCTACAAACTGTGATTATGCTAGTAATAATGAGGCAAAGTTCACTGCGATCAAACAAAGCCTTATCATTTCTAAAAGGACTGGGTATAAAAAGACAGTGATTGAAGGGGATTCAAAACTGGTGGTAGACATTGTCAATAAGCTAAGTCATGGAACTCAATGGGACAAACTCAGCCAAAAATGGAGTACTGCACACCTAGTGTAGGAAGTAAGAGAGATCCTCCCTTTGTTTGACTATCTCCTGGCCTCTTATATTCAGCGAGAAGGCAACAAGGCTGCAAATTTCTTAGCAAACTCAAGTTGCTCCCAAATCGGGTAGATCTCTAGAGATGGCATGGCCACCCCACTCCCTTTAAGGGGAATTGATTTCCCTCCAAGGTATAATAGAGCAAGATAATAGAGATAGCCAACAGTATGAGGAGAGTCAAAACCAACATCCCTAATTGGGTGTGACCTGGATCCAATGGGTACGTCCTGGCCCACTATCTAATGTAGATCCCAAGGAAATCTAAGGCCATCCTCTACAAGCATGCAACACTTGGAGAGGTGGTGGTGTGCATGTGAGGGTTAAATGTTGAATCGGAAGGTTGCAGAGACATTAAGAAGGTTGTGAAGGTACGTTTGCCCTCTGTTGCATTTGGTAAGTTGGTCTATGTGCTCCATTCGTTGTGGATCTGGTCCGGGTTGCTCGTCCTAGGGAAGATGTCAGATCAATCTCCTCTTGTTCAAGTTCTCTATCATGGGTATGTCTCCACTCTTAATTATGTTCTCCCTGCATCTATGGATCTCCATCTTTGTCTTTGGGTATCTGGGGTGAATGGAACAGTGTTAGTCATGCATGAATGGAAAGGGATTTCCCTGGTTTGTGGCATGGTTGGGTCAATTATGTGTGTTGAGCCTCTAGTCTTCTATGTTCTTGTGTCAATAATTTATGAAATTTGGCTATCATGCATGGGTTTAAGCAGGGTTTGGCCTACGAGTTGCTCCAGGTTTTTCTACGCTCCCTGCCTTCATTATGTTGGATTTGTTATCATTTTGGTTTGTGGACAACCCTATTTGGTTATTGAGGGCTCTGATTATTTAAGGTTTTGGTCTATGGACAACCCTATTCGTAATTAGTGGCTCGGTCTTAGTGGGCATAGTGTCATGGTCTGGTCTGAACTGTGGGAAGCGTCTTGTGTCAGTTTTGTCATTGTGTTAATGGTATATGACATATGGTTACAGCACATGGTTGTGTGTGGGACCTAGCCTCAGGAAAACTCAAGGTTCTATTGCTCTTTCTTTCTCTAGCATACAGGTATTTTTCTTGAATCGATCACAGATGGGCTTAACCTAGACCCTTCTGGGTTTTTTCCTGTGGATAATTTAGTTTGTAAGTATAGGCTCGACCATTGCAAGCACTATTGGAGCAATGGCAGGCACGGGACCATAACTCTATGTTAGTCGCATGTCAACATAAATCTCTCGATTTGGCTCCTTATTTTATTAGTCTCTTATGCAATTTCGTTGGTAGGCGTCTAGGGTTGGAGCAACCCTCGACAGTTTCTTGCTCCTGAGTCTAGATTTTGTTTGAGTCGGCTTCTAGGTATAGAGAGAATCAATTATTCGACTTGCAGGTGCACCATAATGGTTCGTTCCTCTGGTAAAGGAAGGAATGGTCGGGGAGCCCGCGGTCGCAGGAAATAGAGGAAAGCATCCCCTTCTCAGGCCAGTCATCTCAACTCATCTAGGGGGACTATGCATGGGCATAAATTGGCATCTAGGATTATCTAGGAAGCAACCGAGGTTTACCATTCGGGCAGTTCGACCCCGGTTAGACAGCTCATAGCAGAATGGGAAGAGGAGATTAAATAGAAAGAGGAAAGTTTGGAAATTGATCTGGATGAGTGGCAAACATTGGTTCCTGACCCTGGACATACCTACGGAAGATCCACCCAATACAAGAAAATGGTCCACTTATACTGGATGATGAAGATCCTTCTAGCTAAAGCCCTGGAGCAGTTCCCAACAGGCATGCATATGTCATCCCATGGGCACTCAGATTATACCAAGGAGTTTCAAAAGATCCAATTTCAATTGCAGTAGCAAAATGGACGCCTCAGCCGCATCGAGTAGCACATCCCATGTATTTCTCACACAGAGCTGTCAGGCTCTACTCTAAAGGACCATGCTCCTATTGATTCAGCTGATAATGAGTAGAGTGACAGTGCACTCCTAGTTGTAGTTTTTGCATGAAGCAGTTTCGAACTTTTAAGAATGTTGTCAGTTATGTTTATAATTATCTAAATAGTAGGAAGAACAAAGACACTTAGACATATATAGCGTGGCTAGTAAGACTTTTTTTTTTGTGTGGATGACTTATCATGTTGTTAGGTGGCCAAGAGATCTGGTTCCCCACTTGGCAGGTTAAGGCCACCTAATCATATGACATGTGGATGTAACCTGTTTTTTGATAGAAAAATAATGGAAAGGACATACCAAGCTTACAAAAAAACAGTTAAAGAAGAACCAACAATTAAAATAACATCTTGATTAAAAAATAATTTTTAAATCAATTATATGGCATAATTTTTTATTTCATAAAATTGGAAATTTTCATATATATAGATATAGATATATACCAATGTTAATCATTTATACAATAAATTGAAACACATGAAATTTTCTTTCTAATTAATTATATACTTTGCCAAATTTAAAATAAATTAGACTACTATGAATTTACATCAAATATTAACCAAATTTAATAGAAATTTTGAAAATATACTTTTCAAACTTTCCACACATCTAAGAAACAATTAATATATTTACTAAATATGATATTGTTAATAAATAAATTAATAGAAAAAAATACAAAAAACATAAAGATGTAATGTCATAATAGTTTTTATAATAAAATTCTGAAATAAATAATTTGTTCATCATTCTTTTATTTCTAAAATGTTTTAAGATATTTTTTACCATTAAACTAAAAATATTAGCATTAAGCAAAGTTTTTCAGTAGAAATCATATAAGAGAAATTTTTGGCCAACGTGTTTGGAACCAACTTATTGATTGGAAAGACATTGACAAAAAATTTCTCTTATATAATTTCTACCAAGAAAACTTTGCTTAATTCATTATGAATCACAAAAACTTGAATACAAAAATATTAACATTATCATTAAATTAAATTAAATTCTACATAATATTAAATTATTATTAATAAATAAAACTATAAAAAATCAATCTAAAAGACATAAACGAATAATATCATAATATTTTTAATAATATATTTTTAAACAAACAATTTATTCATCATCCACCTATTTCTAAAATACTTTAGGATACTTCTTGCCAATAAACTATTAATATTAACATTTAATTCTATTGAATATTAAAATTTTACTATGCTATTAGGAATTTAACATTATTAAAATATATATATATTAGAATCGCGAGTATAATAAATCGGAATACTAAAAACAATGTTATCTAATAAATTTATCATATGAAAATTAAATTCAAGCCACCAAAATTAATGAATTTGTCTAATAAGAATTAATTTTAGTTTTTTATTATTGTATTTTAAATTTAATTAAAAATATATATATAAATATAATAATTTGGAAAATAATTTTTTTTTAAGTTTGTAAGATTATGATTTTTAAGTTTACATGTCTATTATTTACCGTGCTATGGGGAGGGTAGTACAAGATTCAAATCTAAGATCTTCGGTTCGGTGAGGCTTCATTCCATGACCATAGACTTCATTCCATGACCATAGCCACTTGAGCTATCGGAGGCTAACAATTTGGAAAATAAATTTTACACCAAAAAATTAAAAAATAAAAAATTATATTTAGTTTAAGTTGCCCTTTTTAATTATTAAATTACTTAAATCATTAAAAAAACATGGCAAAAAACACCATATATCTTTAAAAATATATATTTATAACAGAAAATTAAACTTTTATCTAAAATTTATAATCTAAATATATGTACATAAATAAAATTTGAAAATATTATTTATATAACAGTTTTTTTATTGTAAGCTTGGCAGTACCTATTCATTCATTCATTTCAAATAATTAGGCATGTTACAACCATAAGAAGTGTTCGGTGGCCTCAACTTGCCAAGTGAGAAACCAGGTCTGTTGACCACCGAACCACATTATATGCCATCCAAAACTTAAATAGTCTGAGTCTATCTACCAAAGCCTTATAGGACTTATAGTCTGGAAACCATCTACAAACCATATAACTATAAACAGAAATGCTACCCGACATATACATCAAAACAAAATAAAAAATGATAACAGACAGGAACCTTCCACCATCTATTCATTTGATGATTCCACCAGAGCGGGGTCTTTTGCACTTGAGCCTGACAGTTCCGATTGAGGCAAACAAGGAATGTGGCACTCAATGCGGCCAAGGCAAGTGTTCTGTTGCTGGAGTTGGATTTGAATCAGCTATAGTTCCTTCTGAATCTCATTGGTACGAGGATCCGTGTTCGTAGAAATTGCTAGAGAGGACATCATGGCTTTTGCAACAATGCTTTTCATCGGCCAGAAAAGGTGTACAGATTGTTTGTACAGAGTGAGGCGTCCATGAGTATGACCAGGGTCGGGGATCATACCACTCCATTCCTCTGTTGGGAGCTCCATCTTAGCCTTAATTTAATTTTTCCTCCCAAGTCGATATCAATTGCTTCACTTGGGTTGGAGTCCCCTCATGATAAGCCTGGACATTGTTTTGCAGGATCTGGGCATCTGATTTTTTGTGGTGTTGTCTTGAAGGATTTCCTGAAGTTGAGCCGCTTTCTTTTCCTTTACGGACCTAAATTTTACAGCCACAACCTCCACACCCAGAGGCACCAAAACTAGGAGGAGACTTAACCATGATAGATGACAGCAGACCACCCTTTTTCAACTTACTCGGACCTACCCTGGCTCGAGAGCCAACACACTGTGCAGAGGCTGGAGGGAGAAGTGGCTTATGCAGACCTAGAGTAACAGTAGGACATAAAAGCAAGAGGCAATCAAAGTTATACTTAGGCCTAAGAGAAGGACCGAAGAGTAAGGGCATCACATTTCTGCACTGCACCACACCATGAATCAACAACTCGAACGAATACACAGAGGAAAAAATGAACCAACCAAGAGCGTGAGGACCCCTCAGAGTTTTAACAACGATGCCCCTGCACTCCTTAGCCCAGAATCCACGGACCTGGCTTGGCCAAAATGCCCTTACCCTTCCTTTTTGAAAGGTTATCCATTTGAAGTTATACTCAAAATTATGTAACTCACATGCAGTATTCAGAGTAATTAGGACCTAGAACCTACGAAACATTCCTATATGAGATATCAGAGTAACATAAAACTTTGAGATCGACATAACATGGTTGAGAAAGCTAGTACATACTATCACATAAGCTTTCCAACTCACCATTGTTCCTTTTCCCCTCCACATGCAAGGCGCATAACTAATGTGAGCCCCCAACCTAGGGAAAAGGATAAGTCTAAGAACATACCACACCAATTGCGCCATTCGCTTGTCGAGACCAGCCGCGGTCAAGTTTCCTTCCCGCTCTCTAGCCTCCTCGAACCATAAAACTATTGTCTTAGACCTCTGAAGATAAATATAGAACCAGACTAAATACCAGACAAATGAGTACATGTATTCCTGAACTCCCACCACTTGGAGGATTAAGGCTCTGCCAAACCTCACATCAAGGCTCTGTTGGGGGCTGCAGTTGTCCATTGCGTTGAGGTGATAATTCGTGTGAGGGCATGGGTGAGGCCGCCCACCGGCCCTTGCATTAATGTGATTGAACATGTCTACAATCCCTATGCGGATCCCCAATTGGTTCACACCCCGATCGAGGGATTTATATAACAAAGTTTAACATTAAATCAAAATTACAATAAATTTCTAAAAAAAAATAATAAAGCCACAAAAGTAATTTACCAGCATTCCAAATTTATAATATTTAGTATATACTCAAAACATAATTTTATAAAAAATTATAAGTAAACATAATCTTATACTGTCCAAAAAGTTTAGCTTAAGTGGTGGGGCACATGTTTGTGTTCCTAGCCATGGTGGGTTCAAATTTCCACTTCCAAAGACATGTTTTACTTGGTGAAAATTTTTCTACTAGATAATTTCATAATCATTGTCATTAAAAAAGACAAACAAAATCCTATATTAATTATATAGTTATATATAATAAAATAAAATAAAAATCCATCCCATATTTTTAAAAACCACTCTTTAAACTGAAAATGTAATTGATATGAGTGCTTTCAAAATTCTTAATTTCACCTTCAAAATAAAAACCACTCTTTAAACTTGGAAATGCAATTGATATGAATGCTTTCAAAATTCTTAATTCTACTTTCAAAATAAAAACTACTTTTTAAACTTGGAAATGTAATTGATATAAATGCTTTTGAAATTCTTAATTTGAACTTCAAAATATAACTAGGCTGAGTACTGAAAAACCCTTACTTAAACCTCAAAATTTAGCTAATTTGAGTATATGACTCTCAAAAACCCTACTCAAACCATTTAGATAATTTGGGTATGTGACTCTGAAAACCCTAATCAAACCTCAGCATGCAGCTGACCTCAACATGCAGCTGATTTGAACCTATGACTTTCAAAAATCCCACTTAAACTTCAAAATTCAAAATGTACCAAACCCATGCTCAAATCTCAAAATATAGCTTATGTGAGTCTATCACTCTCAAAAAGAATCCTTACTTTCAATTCTTAAAATGTAGTTCAATCAAACCTCTGACTCTCTACATTAACTAGCTTTCATAATATGAATAACCTTCAAATCATTCCAACTTGTATTGTATCTCTGGTGGTAGTCATTTCAAATACCAGACATTGAAAAAGGGTACAAATCTGATAAAAAATCACACCAAACGTTATCAATAAACATCAGGCTTACCCTCCGACTGCTGATTAATCATTGTATTTATGGGTTGCTCCGGTGGAGATATAGTAGATGATTTGAAGAAGCCCAGAGGCTGGACCGCCAAAGGGTTCTCATTTAACCTCTCGTAAGGGATGTCTGCAGCCACACCAGTTATGACGGTCACGAGATCTGATGCTACCAAGCTCCCTACCACTCTGCCTGCAACTATTATACCTTGCCTATCTGCCAAAATCACTGTTATTCTCGCAGCTCCAATGACAGGATGGAACACTCCTGAAAGGGAAAGAATTTCTAGCGGCCCTGCATATGACACCATTCCCCCTCGAGCTGCATGGTGCATGAGAGTAACGTTGGCGACAGTGCCACTCCCGCTAAGAATGAAAACTCCCATCTTGCTTTTCAGCGCAAACGTCTCCAATATCATCCTAACATGGACCCCACTAGGGATCTCAAATACGCCGTTTTCAAAAGTGTTTATAGTCTTAGGCTTTTCAGGTAGAGGAGGAGCCTTGGACTTGTTCTTGGAGCCCTTGCGCCTACCGTGGGGCATCGGGGTCACCACTGCAACACCCTCTCCGGGACGTTCCTGATCGGCCTTGGTGGCATTCGTGTCATTGTCATCACCTATACTCCGTTTCTTTGATCGACTTCTTGTTTGAAAAGTGATGTTGGGGTCCTCAGGTTGAAGACAAGGGTGGGAACCAGGATCTGAAAAAGCCTCCGGATCGACTCGTGCCTTCCTAACATCATTCACCCACCACCTGTTTTCCATGGAATGCGTCCTGCTCTTTTCACTTCTATTCTTAGCCTGGAGTGTGGTTCACAGCGTCCCCGTCATACCCGATGTAGATATCTGCTCTTTTTCAAGTTCACTTCATCTGTATGTTACTTCTTAAATATATTTTTTGTTATGCTCTGAGTTGGTCTCTTCTTTGTGGCCGCCATTAATGTATCGTGCTGGATATTCATTGCTGTCAGTGGCTATGGAAATCAAATTTGATTTCGTTTGAGGAAGTAATTAATTGAAGATTCGTTTCTTTTAAGCTGGATCGCTTAGTCACGATAGTCCACTCGATTTTGGCCATGCCAATTTAGTGAAATACCGCTGATTCAACAGCTGCATTTAGAAGTCCAAAAAACCACTGCCTTTTAAAATTCCAAAAACATCCTGCGCCGAATCCCAATTAAAGTCGAACATAGAAGATACACCAGGAACCGAAACATGAGTTGTTTATAGTAAACCTGGTAACGAATTGTGCGTATTTCCAACGTTATGCACATGACCACCGTTTGTTATTTTGGAAGAAACGTCTGGCACATGGCCGTTGTTGTTTCGGAAGAAATACGTGTCACCTGTATTTGCGGCATCGGGAGGTGGTGAAGTCAGAAGTTGACTTAATCGTGTGTATGTATAACGAGAATCTATTGTAGAACCAACCCGTTATTCCCTCCAGAAGTGCCATGATGATCCCATACTTTACTATGATTGATCCACCTAAACGCTTCTGGCCATGATGATCCCATACTTTACTATGATTGATCCACCGAAACGGCATCCTTTTATGTAACTTGTGTGAATGAAGAGTCATCTTCAGGCCGCAGGGGCTTAAGCTCTGCCCCTTCATTAGAGGATAAATAAGTAACGAAGATCAGAGAAGGCGGCTTACATCTAAGGTTTATGGAGTCTGTTGAAGAAGACATAGGGAATGCTATGCAGATATGGCAATTAGCATTTAGAGTAATGAACATGTGAAAAATTAATAATTATATTCTCCGTCCATAGTAAATCCAATAAATGTATATACATATATATATGCATTTCTATTCTTAATCCAGAATGTAATTCACAACGCTCCTGTATAGTTGATCTAAATGTCACTTTATCTGTATGTTCATACAATATAGCGTTTTCTCCTTACGCTCATAGTTACTTTCCTCTTTGTGACGTCTTTAATGTGATGTCATGGTTATTCATTGCTGTCCGTTCGCTAGGAATCTAAATCCGACCTTGTTAGAAGTAGTGATTAATTAAAGACTCGTCGTCGCCCTTTGCTGGATTGCGCTCTTCTAGTGAGAAATTCTTTAGTGAGAAATTTGGATAAATGAGTTTAGTGAAATCATGGTGGCTCAATAGCTAGATTTAGAAGTCACATAGGACATTGCATTTTCAACCATCCAAAAGCAACTTCGAAAGAATTCCAATTAAATTCCAGATGCCAAGGTGGTGAGAGTCATGCTTATGTTCGATGTTTGAAGGTTAGAATATGTATATGTATGTGTGGGTGTATCTAACACATATCATCGCGATGTATTCAAGAATTTAAGAATAAGAAATTAACATATATATATATATGTTAAATTTAATTAATTATATCTATATAAAACAAATAATATGTTATATAATATAGTATATTGAAAATATGGTAACTTTATTTTAAATTCATGGTAGGGAATTCTATTTTACAGGGGTGGTGGTATATGTTTTTATTTTCAAAGGGTTTTACATAATAATGCAAGATTTTTCACCATCGTATCTATTATTCCATTTGTCACTTTTCAATTCTTCCTTGTCACAATTTAAATGTTGGTGAATGGGTCTAGGTCTTGGCCAATGTGGCAGAATTTTGGTGTGGACACCTAAAAATGGACTACTAGGGCACTGACTTGGTGGAATAGGAACTAAGCCCAAACCACGATTGGGCTTTTTGCACTCAAGCGAAATATCCGTTGGACCCTCCCCCTTTGTTGACTTTTTTTGTTGAAGATTTTCTAGGACATTCCACATTTACTATTCATCCAACAAATGCCATAGAATCAGTTACTTCCTCTAGGATACCTATTGTTGGAGGAGCTAGTCGGCCTAGCCGACTAGCCTTAGTCGAGTTGACAAATACACATTGTAACAACAAATGCCATAAAGTGCTAACTAATTCTAGATTGGTGTCCGTTCGGATAGTTAGACTATTGTAACTGTCCCAACAAGTTATATATATTTGTTTGTATATCGATGTATCAATTCTGACTCAGCTAATAAGAGATAATATATCTGAGTGATTCTGATGGTTCTCCATTATTGTATCTTTGTATCTTTACTTATGCTTGTTGTATGAGCCTCACAATTTACAGTCAAAGGACAGAGCTTTGTTATGGAAGAAGAGGTGCATTCAAATGTGCAGGGAGTCTCTAAGCATGGATGTGGGCAAGGACATTACAATTTCCCACATTATGTATTACAATGGAAAGATACGAGTAGGTCGATTATGTGGAAAATATATAAGGGAAAATGCATTGGGCTCTTAGCTCATAAGAGCTTGGAAACCCATGATAAGTTATGTGACATCCTATCATATCCTATTAGGAGGTTGGTTGACTTTTACTTTTCATTGTGAGGTCATTTATTCATGTATAATGGATAAGTTTTCAAGTCAAGGTCATGCAAGATTGATGATTAATTTTGACATGTCCTAGGAGCTAACGGATGCCTTGAAGGTTTGGTTAGAACTTAACTGCATATTGTAAATTCACCCTGAATGTCAAAGCCGACTAAATCTTTTCAATTTAATCATTTCCATAAACTACATTTATACATAAGATTAGCTCTAAGAGACATCATTAATCTCCTCTTAATCTTTTAGCATATCCCCTGAGGATGGAATCACTTGGAAGTTCGAAACATTGGGTAAAATAAACTCATTAACAAGTCATTCCTCTCTTATTAAAATTCCCCTTTATTTTTTGGAATGTTGAATCTTTGATGGTGATAAGAAATAAGCTTGTCTCTTTTGTCATCTTGAACCTTGGTTGGAAGTCTAAGCAAGATCGTAGATGTGCTTGGATGAAAATTGAGGTCAATATATAGGATGACCTGATTGCTAAGCTAGGCCTAATGCTAGCTAGTCATGTCGAGACTTAAAAAGTTAGTTACAAGTATCTCCCCTCTTAGTGTTTCCTTTGTCATGAGGTGGACCATGTGCAGTCAAAATGTACCAGGGCCAACCCACTTTCATTTAACCCTTCTAAAGCTAAAGGTTTAAGGGTGGTCTCATGTTTGGATTCTCAGGAACCGTCACATGGGTTGAATTCTACTACTCCATAAGTTGTTGTTTCTTTCCCACCTCCATCCTTGGTTGGTGACTCGAAGGATTATGCAATCATATAGTAATTCTCTCCTCTCCATTCCTCTTGTTTCTCCCATTTCCATTACAATATTTCTCCCCCCTCCAAGGCTTTCTCTTGGTCCCCCCATGGATCTCTTCTACTCTATGGCCCTAATGGGGTCATCCCCCATCCTACCCTCATCTATATCTTAGCCTGAGATCTCGAAGGTTTGTTTTTCCTCTACTCAACCCCGAGCTTCCTCACCTTCTCACATATCTCCCTTGCATGCTCCCATTTAAAGGAATACCTATGTTATTTCCCCCCATATAAAATTGAAGGAATTTATTACATTGAGTGGAGGATTGATGATGGATTTTCTCCCTACTAATATTGTAGGGCATAAATCCAATCTCCTTAAAGAATAAGAAAAAGTGATGCAAGAGATTAAGAGTGGAAGACAAGCCTCTACTTGTTGAGCCTTTATATCTAGAAATGCCCTATCCAAAGGGGTTGCCATGGTCTTTCTCCCTTTCATTGTGAGAGGGTTTGGAGTGGCCTATAAAAATATAGCCCTCAAAAGGCTCATTTGAAGCTACAAACTTGATCAAATTTTAATTAAGGAGATTATGTGTTTTGGAGATAAGGTCAAGCTAGTGCTTGAGACTTGCTTTAAGAATTGGTCCTTTTTCCATGTTGATGCATATAGTATTTTGAGAGGATTGATTACAGGGTGGATCCAGACCTACAAGGCTATTTCATATTCTGCATATCCTTCTTCCATTTTGTTGAAATTGGAAGTTAAAGAATGTCACTTTCCTTTTTTTGTGCTTAATGTTTATGGGCCTTGTGTTGCTAATATTCCTTTTTCAGAGGATATGACATTCGCAGGTGCAATGGCAGATCCTTTTATCATCATATGGGGTGATCTCAACTTTACTTTGTCCTTTCAGGAAGTTTTGGGTCCCATCCTGCATTTGGATCCGCAAAGTTCATTCATCTTGGGTTTTATGATCAAGCACACTCTTATTGATATTGAGTTGGTTAAGGTATTGCCTACTTGGAGGAATGTGCATTCTAATAGCCATGAAATTTCTAAGCATTTAGACCACTTTCTTGTCTAAGAATATCTTTTGAGCTAAGGTTTCATTATAAAGTCCTCTATGGTTGTGGGTGGTCTCTCTAACTATAGGATTATTTTACTAAATTTCTCTCCTCTTGGAGGTTCAAAATCTATTCCTTTCGTATTTAGTCCCTCATGGTTGGAATAAGAGGATTATCAAGCTCTAATATGTGATTCTTGGAGTCCCCTAGTCCATTAAACCTCTCCCTCTTTTATGACTTAGTTTTCCATTAAACTATTTAGCTATCAAGCAACCCTCCAAAGTCTCGGTAAAAAAATTATATTCCAATACTTTAGATGGTATGTTTGAAGTGGAAAACCAAATCGAATAATTGTACAGGGAACACAAATCTAACAATGTGTCTTCTAACTTATTATCCAAGCTAAAATCCCTTGAGGAGGAGTTTCATTCTCTCCTTGTCCAAGAGGAGGACCATTGGAGATTGATGAGAAAAGTAGTGTGGCTGCAATCAAGTGATAGTAATACAAAAAAAAAAATCAATAGTTTGTAAATTTCAAGAAGCAAGAAAATACAATATGGGAGATTAAAGACGGTGATGATTGCATGTTTAGGTCATTTGAGAATAAGGGTGAGGATGGCACCCAATTGTTCCATTTCCTCTTTCATAGTCTAGAAGAATGCCCGATATAGGAGATTCTATAGCTTGTTACAAAATCCCCCCCTTTCTTTACAAAAAACATGAACACTTTCTTGTCCAAAGAAGTTAAGGAACCAAAAGTGTTGGCTACAATGTGAACAAAACAAAAATCAAAAAGTCTAGGGCCAAATGGTTTTCCTATTAAATTTTATTTAGGCTTCCATGACATGTTAAAGGATCATCTGGCCAAAGTTATCAAATAATCTCAAGGTACAAGAAATGGCTTGGGCTTGTTCAATGTCACCTTTCTACGTCCCATTCTAAATGCTCAGGAAGGGACCTCCTCTTCCAACTATTGGTCGATTGGTTGTTGTAAGGTCATTTATAAGCTAATTAAAAAAAATAATTTCCATAATATGAAACCCTATACTTAGCTCATTCATTTTGAAATGACCAGTTTAGATTCCTACATAATAGGAACATTCATGATGCAGTTGTATTAGCACCAAAAGTCTTACACTCTATCCAAAAATCAAATCTAAGTGTTTTTATCCTCAAGTTAAATATTTCTAAAGCCTATGACAAAATGAGAAAAACATGACAAAACAACAGTTGCGAAAACAAAAAAGACAAAAGTGAAGAAAAAGCGACAAAAAGCGACAATTGAGACACTTACTTGGAAAATAGTGCAATGGAATCCTAAACTCCTTGTGCTTATGAGAATGAGTAGAGCTCTAAAGAAAAGTGTGAGAATGAACTCTAAGACAAATTTCTTATATAGATGAGCACCCACGAGATTAGGGTTAGGGTTTTGGGTGCACATACCTAAAATCAAGCAGTCACTCCTAGATGACTAACACATGTTAGTCAATAAAATTAGAAACACAAGCCACATTTTCAATTACAAGTGCACATGGATGTCTTTGGGAAGTGTTCAATTCCTATTTTCTAAGAGTACGCAGTTGGCTTGCTCTGGGAACTGCACAATTCAATGGCTCAATGGATTCATAGTTTTCTCTCCCAGGCGATTGTGTAATTCATTGTAACTAAGGGTTGCACAATTTTCTCTCACAACTAATTGTACAATTTCTTGTCTTAGTGGATTCTATAATTCACTCCGACATGGGGTTGTGTAGTTCACTCTGATAGAGGATTGTGTAATCCCTTAAAGCGAGGCATGCAATCAATGTCATCAACGCAAGACTTAGCTTGTTTCACAAAAGGTGCTTTGTCTATCTTCAGAATTCGTGCAACTATTGACAATAAGGACTAACTATCATTGAAGAGTGCCCAGTAGCTAGTAGAAAGAAAAAAAAGTTAAGACATCACAAGCCTAACATGAGAGAATGAGTCATTGTGACACTTAGTAAAACAAGAAGAAAACTTAATGCAAGTTAAAAAGATAGTTCTTATGGTCAAAGGGAGGCTCCAAAATCAAAGCATGAGCAAAATTTTGGAGGGGGGATTGTAGCAGCTAGCACACAAATATAACCACATATAGTTTGAAAGTGGAAGAAGACATATGGTGGGAAGATTTGAAGAATGTAAAGGGAATAAGAGAATAAGAGTTGACATGGAGAGAATTTGAAGAACTCTTCAGTAATAAATATTTATCACACCAATATTATGACAGCAAAGCCAAAAAAATTATGAGCCGAAAATGGGACATATTTTGGCTAATGAGTATATCACCAAGTTCCTAGAATTGTTGAGATATGTTCCATATCTTAAGGACAATAAGGCTTAGGTTTAAACGTTCATTAGTGGGTTTCCATTATCATTCAAAGATCGAATTGAAATTCTAGAACTTCAAACATTGGACGATGTGATCGAGAAACTAAAACATTGTTATGAGCAGTCAAAATGCAGGTTAGAGCTTAAGGTTGATTTGAAGGCAAGGGGGAAATTCTAACATAAAGGAAGAAAGCACTTAAATATAGAGAAGCAATTGGAGAAGAAGACAAGAAGTTTCACCACTAACAAAGGTGAGACTTAGCAAAGATTGAATGTTGCTTATGAAGAGCGACTTGCTCAGGTGGCAAGAGAAGAACCCAAAAATTATGGAAAAGGACCCTTCAAGTGTTGGATTTGTAGGGAGAATCACCTGAGAAAGGATTTCCCACAACATAAGAATGATGGCTCAAGGTTGTGTCACGTGAAAGAAACTAAGACAGTTCAGGACGTGGCTTTGAATGTGCCTAGAGTCTATACAACTATGAAATATAGGAAATATGGTCATCTAGCCTCCACCAATGAGAGGGTTAGTTAAATGTGGTAGGATATTTATCCCATTTCGATGGGAAGAGATGTAAAAAAAATGGTAAATAATTGTGCAGAAGTTGAATTAGATCATTGGGGACCAGGTTGTAACTGTTGAGAATTTTTATAAATTTGGTGTTTTCATACTATTTTTAGTTGTGTGTTATAAATTTTGTATGTTGATTTGCACTCATGTTGAGTATATATTTTTTTCTTTGCTGTTGGTTGGTGCATGGCCATGCTGCGTTATTTATATTTTGCATCATTTTACAAACTGTGATGAATGTTTTATTTCCCTTTTCCTTTTTGCCTTCTATGTCCTCGGTCTTGGGGAAAGCTCTAAGAGTGAAAGAAAACAACACCAGGGTATCCATGAGGATAACAGGGTTGTCATTAGGGACCATTCTTGTAAAATGATGGATGATCATACTCCCAAGCTACAATGTAGGGAATTATCTTTGTGAAGGTATGGTTAGATTCGCTACAATTTTTCCTATGATGAATCTCATAAAACTTCTTATCTTGTGATGTAGGAAGATTGGGTAAGTGAGCTTGGTTGTAAGAGGAATAAAGATAATAGAATGATATCAAAGTGCACAACAAAGCACCAGAGGATTGCACAAGACCCATTGAAAGATGGCCAATGTACTAAATCCTATAACTTTTTAGTCATTATATTGTAAGCAAATGCCACCAAGGGGGATTGGTATGTAACAACCCTAGTGAAATTATCCCCCAATTCTAAAAAATTGTAATTACACTAAGTCTGAGAGATGGGACAAATTTTGTTTCACTTAAGGTGGAGATCGCTTGAGGAAATAAGAAAAATTAAATACATCAGCCATGGTTGGTTGAGAAAATTAAATAAGATGACTACGCATTAAATCTAACTGCAAAGACAAGGATCGGCTTAGATGTCCTTAGCCTCTATCAACAATTAAATAGGACAAAAGTTAATGGAGTTGGCATGGTCGTGTTGTGCAAGAGGAGTGGGATTAGAGCACTTTTGAAGTCTAAAATGGGCCTCAAAACAAAAATGTACAACAAAAATCAACTTTATAATAAACAATAAGATTCAAGATGATGATGTCAACCATGGGGGATGATTTGCCATTTTTGGGTTAAAAAAGTAAAAATATATAATAATAATAATAAATAAAAATAAAAACTACTTTTTCAACTCATATTTTCAACTTATCTCCCTACGTTTTTACTCAAATTTTGAGTGGGAGCATTCGTTGGATGCAGAATTTAATTCCTCATCCAAGGAGTACCCATGTTGAATAATTTAAATGGACCCTGCTACATGAGAAATGAGAAATGCATGAAAAACGTGATCGCAATCATGTTTTTCATGTATTTATCCTTTTTCGTGTAGCATGGTCCATTGAAAGTATGCAACATGGGTACTCCTTTGATGAGAAATTAAAATTTTCATCCAACAAGTGCTCCCACTCGAAATTTGAGTAAAATCATAGGGAGATAAGTTGAAATCTGATTTGAAAATAATTTTTTTTCTTTCTTCCCTCTAAAATATGATGATGTAATCTAATATTATTTTATTGTTTCCACTATTATTTTATAGTATTCCTTAGGATGCATTATAGACCTCAAAAATTTCTCCAATGGTTATGTGGAGCATGGGAAAAAAGGAGGAATGATTACATCAGTTAGGGACACAGACAAAGAAGATTAGAAGACTCCTGAAGAGGAACACGGCGGGAGATAAAATTTATAAATCACCTATAGACTATGAGTGTGCAAGGAAAAATGTTGGAGGACGAGCATTGTGAAGAGCAGTAGGTAAACAAATCAAGAAAAGAACAAAAATTACTAGCTAAAAAATTCTTGAGAATAGGCTTGTTGGGAATAATTGAGAGAACAACTAAAGAACCCTTGTCAAGAGACTTGTTGGTAAGAAAACAGAGTGACTAGTTGAAGAATCATTGAGAAGAGGCTTGTTAGGAGGAATAATTGAGAGACCAACTGAAGAATCTTTGATATGAGGCTTTTTAGGTGGAATAATTAAGAGACCAACTAAAGAATCCTCGAGATGAGGCTTGCTGGGAGGAAGAATTAAGAGACTGACTAAAGAATCCTCAATATGAGGCTTGTCAGGAGGAAGAATTGAGAGACTAGCTGAAGAATCCTCAAGAAGAGGCTTGCTGGGAAGAAATAACAGAGAGCAACAATTGACTGAAGGTTGAAGCAATCCACCAAAATCTTGAGGATTGAAGAACCTACTACATTGGGGAAGAAACAATACTCAAGTGTTGTCTCATTGATGAATCACCTTGAAAAGTGATTCCCTCTATCCAACAATAGCTTATCCACTAAAGAAACTTCTAGTAGCATGGATTCTCATTTCCTGGCAGTTATCCGATAATTCTTTGTTGTATGGTATTCTGCTAAGGATGTTAATCATGGTTGTAATTTTGTAAGAGTGAGAGGAAATCCATGTAGCTGGTGGATGATGGTGTTGTGTCCTTGTAACATCTTGTTCAGCTGAAAGCATGGTTTGGTTTCCTTTCCAAAAAGCACTCCACCAAAAGCACTGGAATTTAGCTCATGGATGATAGCTACAAGTGAGAATTGGTTGCATCTATTTATGGTTGGGTGGAGAGTCATAGTACCACACTTAGTTGCCCAAAAAGACTCATAGGTTGTTTATAATGTATTATCTATGTTAATGAATGAGCCTTGTATTTCTAGTTTAAATTATTTCATAAATACATGAGATATGGCTATGTAATTCATACTTATATGATTGATCAATATGTTGTGTTCTTGTTTTAAGGGTGTTGTGATAGCATGTAAGAATGATGGCTATGTGTAGAATTATTTAGTATGGGCATTCTTCTTCTTTATTGCAATATGATGACTCTGTTGATTTCAAGGTTGCGTTGCATTATTCTATTGCAATGTGGTATTATGGAGGATTTCATATTTTATACTCATTGACCTATTTTTTATATGAGGGTATTCTCCAAGTCTTCCGTAATGTATACCCTGGTTATGGGTTTATATTTTCATGCTAATAAGAGCTCAAGCTAGATTGAACCTTGTGCTCGGTGCTGCATATGGCAATACTTCACGAGCCTAAATGATTTGACTTACGTTTATACACTTTACACAATGTTGCATTTATGCTATGCACATTATGATGTTGAATTTCTCAATGTTGGGTGTTATATTCTATATGTTTCATTGTGTTGGAACAATGTGACAAATCCTTGCTTGAATGGTTGGCTTGTAGCCATGGTGCACAACTTGATTGGTGCCTTGCTAGTTGGTGTTTATATATTGGTATATATATATATATATATATATATATATATATATATATATATATATATATATATATATATATATATATATATATATATATATATATATATATATATATATATATATATAACCACTTGTGTGGTTGTAGTATGCACTGGGTAGAATGGTGGTGTATGATGTGAGAATTAGAGGATTTTTAGGTGTCACCAAGCTTAATGCAAGGGATAATTGATGATTATTTGTGCATCCATACCTAGAATTCCCTGTCCCTAAAAAGGGAATGCTTGTAGGCTTGCGATATTATCTATCATGTGCCCATACATAAGATTCATGCTCATATTCAGAATTGGAAGAAGGAATTCATATTTCTGTGAGAAGCGTTGACCTCATTGTGAGCCTTTGGGCACCATATGCTTTATGGTTTCTTGTATGTGCCTACTCTATGTGTTTGATCCTTAATGGAGACCCATGGATATCTAGGTCGATATATGTTTGATCCCAATAAGACAATGAAGGCCCAAGTGATCACACATCCTTGAAAGATGAAGTTGATGAGTCTATGGCTTGAATGGACAAGTCCTCGATCAGTGTTCTTCAACATAGATGTTGTTAAACTAGGAAGGGGAACTATATTGTAAGCTGGGGGGATAGCACTGGTGGGTTCCTTAGTAAACCTTAATGGCCATGATTAGACTATGGTACAAGTATAGGGGTTGGAAGAACCATTGTAGCCAAGCCATGGTTGAGTCTGTTCATGAATGGCACATATTATAGAATAGGAGAAATCCCTGATGAGAACCACCAGATTCAAGAAAAACAATATCGCTCATAGCTATGTTCCAATAGAACCACCTTAACTTAGCTATGGATGAACCCTATTAACAAATGGATTTCCAATAAATATAGGCATAAGGCCTAATCTTAAAGTCTCGAATTATGCAGACCTGGTCTAAATGGCCTAACAGAGCCTGGGTGTGGAAGTAGTGGAGTTGGTGCTTTGATTACACCTTATTACAACTACTCCAGTGGAGGAATGATATGTCCTTGAGGGTATAATCCTAGAATCTCAAAAAGATTGTGAAGAAGGAATTCTTGGGAGAGCAAGGATGGGCATGCGTGGCATGTCACCACCATGGAGAAGTCTGATTTGATAAAGTAAATGTTAAAGCATCGACGAGAGAACCCAGAGCGATGTGTCCCGAGAATTCCATCCTGGAGCCTAAATAAGAAGTGTGCAAAGGAGGATCCGGGTAGATTAAATTCGGGATGACTTGGCATGGGTGGATGTGGCAGGATTAAATTGTTAGGCTAACCATGAGCGAGGTCACGCAGAGGGGTGTGGATCCACACTTCACATAAGCCCAGATTTGATTTCCATGGAGCACAAACTGAAGTGCACAAGTGAAAGGGGTGGGATGATGTAAACTAGGACATGGTGGCATACACATGAGCCTATCAAGACATTTATTGGATTTTCATGGCCCAAAAATGGGTTCGCTTGGAGGGTCAACCTCGTACAATTGCGAGAATGAAAAAGGGAGAGGATTTGGGTAATAGATCCCAAGAGATAGGGAGATTGGAACCAAATAATGGCCGTTGCATTAGTCAGGGATATATATATATGTGTGTGTTTGTATTCCTATGGTCGCATATTCTTACACAATGTGGGGTGTGGAATTCAAGCCCATGATTGGGTCAACATCCAATCAATAAATTCCAAGTGGTGTTGGGAGATTAGCCAAGTGGATATGGCCACTTGGTTGCCATGTGGCCAAGGCAATGATGTGGCATTATATAATTCACCAAGATTGCAATGGGTACTTTTCTTGATCTGAAGTTCGGATTGAGGTAAATTTTTATATCATCATAATCATCATAATAGGATGAATGCAATGGCGATTTCAAAATCAGGCTTTAAGTGAGTTGAATAAATCATAATTTTTAGACCCATTTCCATAACGACACCTTGGATCTTGGGTCGTCATATTAACTACCTCCTCTTAATTGGTGTTATCGTAAGGAGTATGAGAGGGGTTGTTACAAATTATATACAGACTATTTGAAGAGGTAACCAGACAAGAATTGTTGAGTGCACAAAAATATCAACTCAGAATCAGCAGAAAAAGAATGCGTGAAAAATTAATATGATCCAAAATGGCATGGATGTGACAATATTTCCCAATACTTTAGTAACAAAAAACTCGAAGACAAAATGGGACATTCTAGAAACTAATACCAAGGAGTTGTGGAGGTGAAGATGGTGAAGTTGTATATGTTGAGGATGCACTTTAAGAAATTGAGAATCATAGTATGTAGACCAATACATGACCAAATTTAAAAACATTATCAATCAACTAAGGATTAATGGTGAATAAATTTCACATTATAAAGGGGTAGAGAAGGTTCTCAGAAACTTTCCTAAGAAATTTGTTGTGGTGGTCGCAACCATCGAAGAGTTTAAATACTTGTCATAGCTATTAGTAGATGAGGTATTCAAATCACAAGTATCTATCTCACGAGGAAGATGGTGAACAATATCAAGAGGCCAAGGCAAGAATAATAAAAGAAACAATCAGAGAGATGATTCAACACAAGAAAGGTGATTCGATCAAATTCCTCATATTTCAAGGGGGAGCATCATTAGAAGCTCACAATCATATTGAAGGTATGAAAAATTAAAAAATAAGTGTTATTATTGTAATAATATGGATCATTATGCACATGAATGTAGAAATAAGAAAGCATATATTAACAAAAAAAGGTGTGAACTATTATTCTAAAATGTGTGACAAATTATTATTCCTTACATGTAATACTTCTCAAGAATTGTCTAATGACATATAGCTTATAGATAATGGATGTATCATTCATATGATAGAAAATAGAAGCATAATTACATATATGTATGATTCATTTAGGACTTATATCAAGTTGGGAGAAGGTAATATTCTAAAATTTAGGTTAAATGGAACGGTTAAAATCATCATCAAACAAGGTCAGAGAAGGCACATAGTAGACATGTACTATGCTTCAGTTTTGAAACATAGTCTTCTTAGTGTTGGTCAACTTACTCAAAAATGGTATAATGTAATCTTTAAAGGAGATAATTTCTTCATATATCATAGACATCTTACTAAGATGTTGATTTCCAAAGTAAAGATGACAAAGAATAAGATGTATACTCTTATCATGAAGTATAATATATATGATTGCTCATATGCACAAAAAGTAGCATGCTTAGATGATTTTGGTTATGAAACTTCATGTTTTTTCATATACATTTTGGTGGCCTTAGGCTATTGCAACCATAAAATATGGTTGAGGGGTTTACTCCCATTCAAGATCCAACCAATCCATGTGAGAGTTGAAATCTAGCAAAGCAACATAGGGGAAATTTTCCTAGAGGAGTGTGTTATAGAGCCAAGGAACCTTTCTAGTTGGTTCATACATATTTGTGTGTTCCAATGTAGAAAAATTCATTTGGAGGAAGTTACTAGTTCCTAATCTTCAAAGATGATTACAATAGAAATACTTGAGTGTATTTTCATGCAAAGAAATCTGAAACTTTTGAAAAAAATTTAGAATTCATGGTAATGGTAGGGATGCAAAATGATAATTAATTCAAAGTGTTATGATCAGATAGAGGAGGTGAGTATGAATTAAAATATTCTCATAAATTTTGCAAGTAACATGGGTCAAAAGACATTTTACAACAAGGTACACAGCGCAATGAAATGGTGAGATTAAAAGAAGAACAAAACTATCATGAATATGGCTAGAATTAGGTTGACAGAAAAGCATATATCAAATGAATTTTGGGGGGAAGTAGTAGCTTTCTTGGTTTATGCTTTGAATAGGCCTCCCACTAAAAATTTAAAGAACAAAGTTCCATAGGAAGAATGGACATGCCACGAGTTTCATTGTAACACACTTTAGGGTATTTGGTTATGTGGCTTATGCTCATGTTCCTAAGGAGTTGAGAAAAAATCTAGATGATAGAAATGAGAAGTGAATTTTTATTGGGTATAGTGATAAGTCCAAAGCATTTATGTTTTACAATCTAATAAAAAATAATTTGATAATTAGTAGAGATGTTAAATTTAAAGAAAATGAAGCATGGGATGGAAGCATTGATAAATCTGTAATAGTTGGAGCAATGATACCACAAGTAGAAGATGATGCAGAGGAATAGGTTGTACAAGAACGTCAAGAAGAGTTTCATAGCCATTCATCAATCAGAAACACTCCAACAAGAACTCCAATACATTCTATTCAAGGTGAGTCATCTTCTTTGGCAACTTAGTCTACTCCTACTACTCAATCAAGTAGTGTCTCTCAAGACTTAGAAAGACTAGAAGTTTGAGAGAGATCTATGAAGACATAGATGTGAATTCAAATTTTGCATTATTTACATGTCAACCGACATGTTCTAAAGAGGTGATGAAGGATGAAAATTTGGTTCAAAGAAATGGATGAAGAGATGGATTCCATAAAGAAAAATGATACATGGAATTTAGTAGAATTACCAAACGGTAAAGGTTTCATAGGTGTTAAATTGTTTTACAAAGAAAATCTCAATGAGAAAGTATAAATATAAAATTACAAGGCTATATTGGCAGAAAGATGATTTCCACAACAACCAAGAGTGGATTATGGTGAGACCTATGCACCAATTTTGAGGTTAGATATAGTTACAACTATCTTAGTCATAACAACGAAAAATAAATGGAAATTTTACCAGATGGATGCAAAAGTTAACACTCTCGAATGGAATTATGGAAGAGGAGGTATATATGTAGCAACCACCAAGATATGATATGAAAGGTCATGAAAATAAGGTTTATATGTTGAAGAAATCTCTTTGTGGTCTTAAGAAAGATCCTAGATATTGGTATAGCAGGGTTGATTGATATCTTATCAACAGTGGATTCAGGAGAGGCAACAATGAACCTACACTGTATACATGGGTAAATGACCAAGGAAAATTTCTAATTGTTTGTCTATATGTTGATGACATGATATTCATAGGAAATCTAGCAGTGGACAAGTTTAAATCAGCTATAAAGAAAGAGTTTGAAATGATTGATTTGGGGTTGATGAGATTCTTTCTTGGCATTGAAGTAACTAAACAAAATTGAGGTATTTTTTTGTTTCAAGTAAGGTATGCCATTAGATGTGTTGAAGAGGTTCAATATGATGAATTATAAACTATCACTAACTCTGATTGCAACAACAACAAAGCTCAACAAAGCAAATATAGGATCTAATGTAGGTCCAACTCTATTCAAGATATTAGTTGGTATTCTAGTGTATCTTACTGCTATAAAACAATAAATTATTTATGTTTTTAGTTTGATTTATAGGTTTATGTAGTCTCCAAAAGACACATTGGCAAGCAAGAAAAAGAATTTTGTGATATATTATTGGAACAACAATATATGACATATTATTCTCTAGAACTAATAGTGATCTTTTAGTTGGATACAATAATAGTGACTTTGTAGGTGGCATGGATGACAAGAAGTACTTCAGGATATGTTTTTCATATTGGTTCAAGTGTGATTCCATGGGCATCCAAGAAGCAGCGCATTTTGACTATCTTATTAGGAAAAGCAAAGTATGTAGCAACAAAGTAGCAACTTATCAAGCAGTTTGGTTACACAAAGTATTGGATAATCTACAAAAAACACAAGAGGGCCCAACTACAATGTACTATGGAAACAACTCATCAATATCCTTTTCAAAGAAATAGGTCTTTCACCATAAAAGAAAGCGTATTAATATTAAATATCACTTCATTAGAGAACTTGAAAAAAAATCCACTTAGAATCTTGTAAATCAAAAGAAAAATTGGTTGACATATTCTCAAAACCATTGAAAAGAGATGTATTAGAGTTTCAAAGAGAAAACTTAGGTGTTGTAAGATTAGTTAAGACTTATACCAATAGACATTAGTGGTAAATATTAAGGGGGAGTTTTACAAAATAATCTTTCCTATTAACTAAAGTCATCAGGTCCAGTTAGCTATTAGTTCAAGTTACTTTTAGAAAACTAAATTTAGCAACTAATAGTTATTTATGTGTGAGCTAAGGTTAGCATAGTTATTCTTAGCAACTTCGAGTCTTTATAATCATGTAAGGTTTAATGAATTGAATGAAACATTCATAGAGAAACAACTCATAATTGAGTGTCTTATTTTGTGGTTTCCTCCTCTATCCATCTTTCAGAAAAATCTAGTGTTACTATTGTAGAGACTGTGTTAGACAAAACAGAAGTAGAGATTTTACACATTGTTTCCTAGGCCTTACATTTTACATGTTCTTCATGGAGGACTATGTTTATTAATGAAATGTGCAATAGATCAAACCCTAGATCTATCATAGATATAGTTTATTCCAACCCATTTTCCT
The DNA here is from genome assembly GCA_031772625.1 of Pinus tabuliformis. Classification (NCBI taxonomy): domain Eukaryota; kingdom Viridiplantae; phylum Streptophyta; class Pinopsida; order Pinales; family Pinaceae; genus Pinus; species Pinus tabuliformis. The sequence continues at coordinate 1,267,374,426 of CM062819.1, read as the reverse complement.
AAAAACTAGAAATTAATTTGAGTATGCAGAAGGTGCTCCATTTTAAAGAGGCTATAACCAAAAGGTGTGAGACCCCCATAGTTCTAAAAATCAAATAATATGGTGAAGACCCCCAAAAAAATTGATTTTCAATTCCAAAACTTAGCAATAATGAAAATGTTTTTACTCCAACGAGGCACAAAATTCCCACTTTGATACCATGTTAGGAATTAGCATGACTAATAAAAGATAAGAAAAGTGGTTGAAAAGTTCCTTAACCCATTTTATTTACTCATTGTATTGATATCAAGATGTGGATTTATAATGCATCAACTAGACCATTAGATCTCAATGACAACTAAATAGTGGATCAACGTTGAAAAAACTCATCAAAGATAATGTTTACAGCTCATATCTATAGGGTCTTAGAATTCTATGATTGTATAAGGACTCACAATCTAACACATCCGAGGTAAAGCATAATTATGTCTAGAGTTTATAGTTGGAATTGATCATGTGTCATGCAAGTATGAGCTCTAATTTCCCTTTCTCCCATTGTATAGAAAAATATTTACACTATTTCAAATCATAATTTTCAATCTCCATTTCATTTGGTGTATAAGATGGGTAGTCAGATGATGTACTAAGAGAGAAAAATGGTAGAAACATTTTCAATAGACATCAAGCTTGCCTCCAACTACATATAATATGTTTACGGGCTGTTGGAATGTAGATATAGTAGGTGATTTGAAGACTCCAAGGGGAATATCTCCAAATGTTTCACAGTTAGCCTCTCATAAGGGGTTTTTTTAGTTGTGCTAGTCATGAAAATGATGTGATATAACACTACTAGGTTACCAATGAATATACCTACAATTATTCCACCTTGTCTTTCTTCCAAAATGACTATGATTCTTGTAGAACCAATGGCATGATGTACAACACTAAAAGGGACAAAATTCCTAGTGTTTGTGCATATGTCACTAATACATGTAGAGTGGTTGACTGTAACAAGGTAACATTTATGACCATTCACCCTTGCTAATATGAGGACTTCTATCTTGCATCTGATTGTAAATGTATCTAATGTCATCTTGATGTCAATCCCATTAGGGATTTTAAATACATGACTTTTTAGAATTTCCTTAGTTTTGAGTGTTCTAGGTAGAAGAGGAGCATTGGACTTGCTCCTAGAGCTCTTTGCCTTGGCATGGTGCCTTGTGATCACTAGCACCATCCCCTCTCAGATTTTCCCCATCATCCCTTATTTTTTTATTGTTTTCATCACCCAAATTTCACTTCTTGGATGTAATATCTATTTGGGAAGTGATATCAAGTATTTTGATGGAAGATAAAGGCCAGAACTAGGGCTTGAAGATTCCCCTACTTAGACTCCAACCATTAGTTTGTCCTGTGGCCACAACTTGTTTGTTTCTTATGACTTCTTATGCTTTTCACTTCAATTATTTCTATTCCTATCCTAGAATGTAATTGAAAAAATATATTTGTATATTCAATCTAGATATCAATTCTTTCTCTAGGTTCAACTCATCAACATGTTCACACAATATCTACTTACCTCAAGTGTTATGAATTTTCATTATGCTCTTAGTTGGTATGTTCATTGTTGCAATTCCTTTTAGTGTTGTGCTAGCTACTTCTTGTTGTTGGTTGCTCTAGGAATTCAAATACAAATCTTTTAGAGGTTATAATTATTTAAATATTCAATGTTTTTAACTCGATCACTTATGCACAAGACTAAATTTTTCTAGTAAAGAATTTGGTTAAGGTAGTTTATTGTAATGTTGCGAATTTGACAACTAGACCACCGCCTTACCATATTTTCAAAAGCATATTTGTGGAATTCCAATCAAACTTAAACATGAAGATAGAAAAAAGGAACGAAAATGTGAAATTTTTTTGTTAAACATTTTATCGAGTTGTGCATATTTCACTAATTGATAATTTAAAAGAAATAATTTGAACCTACATTTGAGGAAGTAGTGAATAGTGAAGTCAAAGGTTAACTTATTCATGTTTATAATGTATGCTTAATGTAAAAATGTATATGTGATTACTATTTATAAGTATAATTTATTTAAAAATAATTAAATTTTCCATATTATGTATGTATATAATATATAGAAACGAAAAAAATAAAATTGATGTGCCTATAAGGAATAAATGGTTAGCAGTGTCTTAATTTATACATAAAATTTTAGAAATAAATTATTTTGTTTAGAAACATTAAAAATTAATGTAAAACATTAGCATTGCATTAACCAAAGAAAGGTATAGGTAAATAATATTGAATTTAAAATCTATGAGTTGAAAAATAAAAAATTGTTTATTAAATCTAAATCATCTTCAAATTTGGTATTTAAAATTGAAGAATGTTATGTTTTATGGATTTGTGAAAATTTAAAATGTGGATAAATGAAATTGTTGTTTTTACTAGAAAATTGGATCCAATGCCCTTCAATACATATATTACAATTGGATTTCTCAATATCAACATCTTACATCATCATATATAGATATAAAGTCAAATGCAAGATTCAATGGTAGTAGATGGACAAGAGAGAAAAAGAAGGAAAAAAGAAACAAAACATAAGCTAATTAAAGGATCCTAAATGAAACTCAATATTAACATCTTACATCATTATTTATAGATATAAAGTCAAATGCAAGATTCAATGGTAGTAAATGGACAAGAGAGAAAAAGAAGGAAAAAAGAAACAAAACATAAGCTAATTAAATGATCCTAAATGAAATGGATACATAGTTGGACACCCTAATGTGGAGTTCTTTGAAAGGACTTAAGGAGTTTGTTGAATGATTGAGTTCTAATTCCCTTTGAAACATTAGAATTTTCTTTGGAGCTCCTACATATTTACAACTCTAGTATGTTTATCTTGATATTTGTGGGTTTGGATACAATCTACATATAAAAAATGGAATGAAGAAGTTGGATAACCAAGGCACTAATACCTATACATTTGTAAAAAAAAATAAAATTGAATAAGTTTCATCTCAAATAGTAGAAAATGTGGTCAATTAGAGCTTGAAATCCCTTACTATGTGAGACAAAATTATTTCAAAATAATTAATTGAAAAGAGTTTCCATGTTATTACGAAGATGTTAAGCAAGTGTTTGGGAAAAAAAAAATCAAGGTAAGTGTTTGATACATAGCAAGTCTTTGATGGAATACTTGAGGAAATCTAATTATTTTATACAAATCCAATTACAAAGATAAGATTTCTCTATTTGGAAAATAAACATGTGGGTGAATTCTAACACCCATCTTGTGTATTTAATTTAGAAATTGCAGTATAGTCTAAGGATTCTTATTGCCATACAAGGTTTTCTCTAAGATGGTAGAAATATTTAAGGATGTATCATAGAATCTTGACTATCATATTTTTAAATATTAAACTACTATATTGATATTTTGATGGTGAAAAGAGTAGTGAGCATTGAGGTGTTTTAAATAGGTTGAAAAAATAATATATTTATTCTTAAATTAAAATAAATAAATTAAAATATGTTTTAAGTTTAAAAATAATAAAAATAATAAATTAAATAAGCATTTTCAATGTAAATAAAAGAAAAAATTAATATTGAAAATTAAACAATAAAAAAATAAATAAAATTAAAACATATGATATAAATTGAGTATTATATATTATTAAACAAATAAAGTTGAAAAAAAATAATTTTGTCTTCTTGATCTAATCTAAAATTGAATATGTTAAATCTTATTTAATCCCTATAAAATAAATATATCAAAACATTATTTATTAATAAATAATATAAAATATCACAAATATATAAAATCCTATCCTATTAAATTAATATGATGATGATGATGATGGTTAACGTCCGCTGAGACCAAATAATGATCTATCGGACCTAAAAAGACAAATTATTTATTTTGATTTAAGATTTTATTCCTATGCTCAAAAAACTTGGAGAGAAGCCTCCCGAGTTCACTATAATTTTGGCATTGTAAAAGGCTAGGAAGGTCAGTATTGTAACAATGGTTGTGAAATTGAGATCTAATGTGGTTGTATGCAGGGCACTCTAAGAGGAAGTGGTTTTCATCCTCGATGCTCCTATTCTCACAAATATGGCAGATCCTTTCTATCCATGGCGTTTTAGGAACTGCCCAGCGGCCAGTTTCACTATGGAGCTCATGAGAATTCGTTCTAATCTTTGCTATATTAATTTTCTTTTTTGAGCTAGTTAGAATAGAGAGATACTTTTGATCTTCAAGGGTGGGGTTGATGACCTTCTTATAATAACTTAATTTTCTTTTAGACGCTAAATCTTTCTCACACCACAATTTTTCTTTGAACTTAGAAGTAACAATATCTTTAATGTTATTTATGTTTTGCAAAGCATCATTCTCATTGATCTCCCAATAGTTTAACCAGGCCCTTGTGTCCTTATGCGATCCTCGGTTACGCCTTAGGTGATTATGGCTGGAATTTAAAGCTAGCTTAGGAAGTCTATGATTGTCTATGTTATTGAGCTTGTGCTTGTACATCAGAAACCTGAGCATAGCTAGGCTCTCAATAGAAGAAAGACCTGCTTCTATAAGGAGAATAGGATAGGGTGTATTACTTTTAATTTTCAGGTTATAAGTTATAAAACGCTTCTGGATTTGCTCAATCTTCCTCCATGATTCTCTGGAGATGCTGCAGCCCCAAACTTCACAGCCATATAAGATAACAGGAGTGACTAAAGTTTCAAAGAGGAACTTCTTTTTATCCCACATTACGAGGTTTGCTGTTTTACAATTATTTTCAAGACCAAAATAAGCTTTCCATCCCCCATTGATCCTTTTCTCAATGCTATGGTTCCAGTTGAGCTTGTGATGGATATCAATTCCTAGGTACTTGTAAGAATACACTTCCTCCAAGTTATTATTGTCATACGTAAAATTAGCGCAAGTGTCCTTCTTAGATTTGATAATCATAACTTTTGTTTTGTCTGTGTTAACAGCCATACCCATGGTAGAGCAGAAATCCTTAAGAAGCTTGAGTTGCTTATCAAGATCAGAAGGGCACCTTGCCAAAAGAACAATATCGTCAGCATAGAGAAGAAGGATAATGACTATCCCAGCTAAAATTGTGCCACCACATCCTGCTTCTTCTAAATAACCTTCGAGCTTATCGATGTAAATGCCAAATAGAGTAGGGGAGAGGGGGCAACCTTGTTTAACTCCGATGTTACACTTAATATCTTTTGACCACCCCTCATTGTTCTTTAGCTTGGCAATTACATTCTCGTATAGCCTTATAGCAGCAGCTCTTAACTCAAGAGGAACCTTTAGCTCTTCTAACCTCTTCCAAAGGTTATATCTAGGAACCGTATCGAAAGCCTTTCTAAAGTCTACAAAGCAGCAAAATAAATTGGATTTATCATTACGACATTCCTCCGCAATGATCCTTAGCGTAACAAGGTGGTCTGTTGTTGAGTGATGCCTTCTGAAACCTGCTTGGCCTTTAGCCCGCTTACCTTCTCTTTCAAGCCATATGCTTAACTTTTTTTCCAGAATACTACCATATAATTTGGCTAAGAGAGGGCTGATCATAATTGTTCGATAATTAGAGGGGTTATTTGTATCTCCACTTTTAAAAATAGGGATAATGAGGCTCTCAGTCCAAGGTTTAGGGAACCCTTGCTTAACAGCTTAATTGAAAAGCTTGTGGATGTGGGGGATGAGGGCAGGGCCTCCAATTTTTAAGATTTCTGCCTGGTAACCTTCAATGTCCTTAGCTTTCCCATTCGCGAGGCGATTAACCCCAAACTTAATGTCTTCTAAAGAGAAGACTTCTTTCGTTGTGAGTAGGGTTTCCAAATTATCCGTGACATTAGGAGATTCATAAAGCTTTTTAAGATAATAATTCCAATCGTGAAGAGAAATTTTATTATTATCCTTAGTCTTCCTAGTCAGAATCTGCCTCCAAAATTTCTTAGGAGCTACCTTAGAGAGGTGTAAGAGATTCTCCTGTCTTTGACGAATGTACTGCCTCTTTTTCCTTTTAATTAGGGCTTTGTATATTCTTATCTTGTCCATTTTAAGAGAATCATCAACAGCTTCCTTAATTGCTCTCCTCGCATTTTTACAATCTTTGTCATACCAAGGATTGGTTTTGCTATTTCTTTTATTATTTGAGACTTCAATTGAGAACTTTTTAATAGAATATGAGAGGGTTGTAGTAAAATTATGATATAGGTCTTCTATGTTATCTATATTAGATAAAGGAGGAAAATTAGTTTTTAATTCGTTTAGAAAGAGGTCTTTTTTATTTTTATCAAATATTAAGTTCTTTTGGTTGTAAGTATTATTTTCTATGGGAACTCTATGCATGACAAAATTGAGGGTTATAAGTAAAGGCCTATGATCAGAGTCAGGCTCGTGGTCATTTAAGATGTCAAAGTTTATCATTTCGTTGTATAAAGGGAGATCGGAAATAACGTAGTCTACCACGCTGCTACCAAGTCCATGGATGCAGGTCATCTTGCTGGAATTGGGCCACTTTTTTAGACCGTTGCAAATTATGAGATCCTGAGCACTACATAGCTTGATAAGCTCTAACCCAAACAAATTTTCCCCGAGGTCTTCAGAGCTCCTTTTGTACCTACTAGCCAGGGTAGGGTCTTCGTCTAACCAAAGAGGATTAGGGTTGGAACGATTGCTTAAAATAATAGCTTGGTTGCTTGAAGTTTGGGCATTGAAATCACCTATTAAAAGGATATTACCATCATTCCTTAGGCTAGAAATATCGTTCTCTAAACTATTGTAAGGGTTAGTTTTATCTAGATTCTTCTTCTTATAGAAGTTAGAATTAATGGGGGGGAAATAACATATTGCTATGTAGGACTTTTTATTATTAATGTCTCTGATCTCTATCCAACTAAATTGGTTGTAAGGGTCGTTTTTATAAAGCCTAACATAGGGGGAGATGTTCTTCTTAATGTAACAAGCTATTCCCCCAATGCCTCTACAGGAGGACCGCTTGTTCCATGTAGACCATAGCGTAAAGCCATCTATGTTAGGGACCTTAGATTCTTCGTGCTCCCAAGTTTCAACAAGCAAAATAATATCAACATCATTTGAAATCCAACTTAGCTTGGGGCCTTTATTCCATGGGAAGCCCCAACAGTTCCAAGAAAGGATCCGGAGCATGTTTAGTTGCTATTGATTACTATCTTTTTGGTTTTTGTCCCGAATAAAGGCTTTTCTATTTTTGATTATTGCCCATTTTCCTTCCTTTCTGGCTTCTTTTACCTTTTGAACCTCCTTTCTTAATTCTGCTTGATCTTCTGGAATGAGATCTTCATTTATGAATATTCCCGTTCCTTTTAGACTTGAGGTTTTACTAAGTATGTTGTGCTTATGATCAGTAGAGCTCACCTTTATGCGGATTAATCTTCCTTTATTCTCGGTTAATTTCCCCAACCTTGTTGCTTCTGTGAGACACACTGTTTCAATTTGTAATCTATTATGTAATTCTGTCTGGACTAAGGCTAAAGTATCCTCATCTTCTTCCTCTTTTAAACCGAAGATTATAAGGTTTAAGGTCCTTTTGTTACGTTCGTGGTCTAATTCTATTAATTTTTTCATTTCGTCTTTAATTGGTTTAATATCTAACTTATCTACCACATTATTTAGGGTGAGGTGGCTATTAACTTTTTCTTCTAATTCTTTAATCATGTCTTTCATTTTAAGACCCTCTAAGGTATTAGTGTCTCCTTGCTGGGATGGTTGGTTAGTATCTTGGTTTTGTTTTTCTATAACATGCAATCTAGTCTCCATTGCCTCCATTTTATTCTCCAGTAGTTCTATTTTATTTTCTATTTGTTTCTGGATAGTGTTTTCAAGAGATGCAAATTTGTTTTCCAGCACGGCTTCTAACTCTTTTTGTAACTTGGCTTCTCTTTCTTCTCTGCGTTTCTCTAAAGACTCTATATACTCATAGAGGCCTTGTAGAGTAACTGTGCTAGGTCTGCCCTTGGTAATCTTTGGTAACTGTGGTGAAGTATTCATACTTGAAATTATATGAGCAAATATGTATTAAAAAAGAAAAAGATAAGGAATGTGTGCACCTGATATCCGAACCTCATGTGCGAGCCAAGATCTCCAAGCTTTGGATTGCGAGCTTTAAAACCAAGAGACTGTTTATATATCGCCGAGACGAGACTCTTTATATATCTTCCGAGACTGCTTATATATCACCGAGACTGTTTATATATCACCGAAACTGTGTATATCGCGAGACTGTTTATATATCACCGAGACTGTTTCGCGAGACTGTTTATATATCTTCCGAGACTGATATATAACCGGAACCGGGACAAGATCTATTTATAATATCACCGAGATCTGTTTATATATCACCGAAACCGGGACAAGATCACCCGGATCGAGAGTATATATGCGAGAGTATATACACACAAACAGATCTGTTTATATGCAACCGGAACTGTGTATGCAACCGGAACTGTGTATATCGCGAGACTGTGTATATGCAATCGAAACTGTGTATATCACCTGAGACTGTTTATATATGTCACCGAGACTATATGCGAGAGTATATATGTCTCAAACCGAGATCTGTTTGTATATAACCGGAACCGGGACAAGATCTATTTATAATATCACCGAGATCTGTTTATATATATCACCGAAACCGGGACAAGATCACCCGGATCGAGAGTATATATGCGATACACACAAACAGATCTGTTTATATGCAACCGGAGCTGTGTATGCAACCGGAACTGTGTATATCGCGAGACTGTGTATATGCAATCGGAACTGTGTATATCGCGAGCCAAGATCACTGTTTATATGCAACCGGAGACTATATGCCAAATGCCTATCCAATTAAATTTGATAATCATAAGTGAAATACTATAAAATATATTATTTTCAATTTTAAAAAAAAAAATTATGATTTTATAAGATAATGATTAAGATATATACCATAAAAATCTTACATACAAATAAAAAATAATAATTGTATAATAAATAATATAAGATATTTATTATCATATAGTATTGTAATTTTAATGATTGAAAGAATTACAATAATAATTATATGTAATTTTTAATATTTTTATTTCACAACATTAATAATTTGTTATATATTATATTTTTTTAGAAATAGATTTAAAATCGGTTAATATTATAAACTATTAAAATAAAAAAGTATAAACTACTTCTTCTATCAAGATACATATAATTTATATATAAAGAATTATGAAATATAAATAATTATAATATTAATATCTATATATATATATATATATATATATATATATATATATATATATAGATATATATATTTTTGGTAGAATGAAAAATATTTATTTTACATTAAAATATCAAATAGATAAAAATAGAAGCTCATAAAAAAAATGTTAAACTATAATTATATTAATATTTAATAATGAACTAAATATTAGAAATTGAGACTAGTCTACTTTTTTATATTTAAGAATACTTTTCAAGTTAAAGAAGAATCACAACGAGAGGGTAAGGTGAGGAATGCGCTCTACTAGGGTTTCCTCCCACAAACTCTAAATCAATTTTTCAATATTCTTTGTACTCGACCTAACAGTTTCCTACCCTGGGGATTGTGACAACGGGGATGAGCACACACGTGGTGAGGGGAGAGATCCCCTCCTATCAAAGTATTGTGATAGGGGAATCAAGCTCACAAGGAGCGATCGCGGTAGCCAGTGAATCAGGCAGAAGAGCCAAAGGAACCCCAGTGTTGGGGGCACAATGGAAGACAAGAACTTAGGGAGAGCAGTTACGAAACCTAGATTTGTAATCCCTAACAACAAACTGGAGACATATAGGAAGTTGATGAAATATCATGCACTCATATGTAAGTTCATCGGTATCTCGCCATCATAATGAGATCTAGTAAAATGGAATCCAAAAGGGCATATAGATCTGAAGCTAGGTGCTTGAGGGTTCTTCATAATGATCTTTACCAGTCTCAAAGATAAGGAGAGGATCTTTGAGAATCGACCCTATTTCTACTACAATGCAGGACTCTTGATGCACGATTGTGGGGAATGCTATAATCCAGATCTAGAGAAATTCATGGTTGCCCTAGTATGGGTCTAATTATTTGGAATTGCGGTGGCTTTTTAGGATCTAGATATATTGGAAGGAATAGGAAATTCTATTGGTAGTTTTGTCAAAATGGCAGATTCAACAAGGAGAGGAAGGGATACTTCCTCTCTTGGAATTCATAGAGTTGGAGTATCAAGATGACGTATGACAACAACCATTGGATTATGAACACATTCCATTCAGGTGCAAGTGGTGCCATGAATAAGAGCACCTATGCAATGAATGCCCTTTAAATCAAGTAGAAGCTACGGAATTGTCGAAGGCCAAAGACTTGGAAAAAGATCAAGAAGACACAGAGGGTTTTCAGGACGTTCAAAAAAAGAAAAGGAACGTGAAATCCCCCTATGCTTCTATGCACCCGCAACTAAAGAAAGGGATGAACCACAACAACCAATTTGAAACCTTGGTGGAGGAAGATGAGAGTACTAATGAATCCAGTGGCCTGACTAGCCAGGAAATCCCTAAGACTCAACCAAAGGGTGGACAAAAATCCAAGTGAAAAGATGAGGAGGAACCCCAAGACAAAGAAGCTCAAGTAATGCATGTGGAACAAGGTAATATGGAAATCGATGGCACGAAAGAATAACTCAACACATAAGAACAAGTTATGAGAAGATTGTTGAATGAATGTAGACACTTGGATGAACGATTCATCCTTGAAGATCAAAATAAACTATACCGAGAGACCTTCCTGTGATTCCAATCCAAGCAAGGACAAATATCATTGGACTAGCTAGATCATTTGGGATCTCAGCAAGGATCGGGAATGGAATCGACTACATTAGGGAAAGGAGGTAAGAAAATAGGTCGAAAGAACTCGCAAGAATCCATACAAATGGTTGAATATTTGTTGGTTAACTCATAGAGGGTGGTGGTATTGTCAGTGTTTTTCCACTATCTTAATAAACCTTCTTAGTGATCATTACATCATGGAATGTAAGAGGTCGCAACAGTCGAGGCATGCAATGTTATTTGAAAGACTAGATCTGAAAAGATCACCCAAGTATCATGATTATCCAAGAAACTAAATTCTTGGAACCTAGATTGAAAGAGATTTTCAAGAGTTTAAAATTTCAATACGAAGTGATAGCCAGGATTCCAATAGTAGTGTCGACAGGTTATTTATCATATTGAATATAGTGTAGGTGATATTTGAAGACTGGATCAGTCTTCCCAGGATTCTCTCAGGTAAATTCTGCCACATTGGGACCAAAGATAGAGCTTTACTAACTGGGATATATGGGCCTCACATTTCAGGAGAAAAGGGGTTTTCCTTCAGAACTTTGTAAAACTAAAAAGGTTATATGAGGAGGAAATTTGGATTCTTGGCAGGGATTTCAATTTAATCACGTGGCGAGATGAAAAAAAGGGAGGTCTATGTCATATGGATGCATATATGGAAGCATTATGAGGCACAATTACAGAACTACAACTAGTGTATATGCCTACAATCAATGGAGTATACACCTGGAATAACAGACGTGGGGATCCTCATCAGGTAGCATCGTGCCTCAATCAGTTTCTTGTTTATGAACAAGTAATAAGCTGAGATATGTTTCTAGAAGCATCCAGTATCCCGAGCATGGGATTGGACCATTGGCTGATCATGATGGAGATTGATATAAAAATGAGTCCCAAAAATCGGCCTTTCTGCTTTGAATCTTTCTGGTTAAGATACCCATTGTTTATGAAAATATTTCAAAGTTGGTGGAAAGGAAGCAATATGCAAGGCAAGAATCACATGCACACGTTCTAGCTAAAGCTTAAAGATATTAAGACCTAGATTAAGCAATGGAATGAGGAAGAGTTTGGAAACATCCAGAAAGATAAAAGAAAACTCCAAGACAGAATGCAAGAAGTCTAACAAAAAATAATCCTAGATGGTAGATCTGAAAGACTGGGGGAGGCTGAAGGCCGCTTAGTGAACTAGCTGGAAGAAATAAGGAAACAAGAATAAATTTTATGGAAACAGAAATCTAGAATACAATGGCTTAGAGAGGGGGAGAGGATAGAGAGGGTGAGAGAAACACACAATTCTTCCATAGAGAAATGATCCAGCACCTGCAACATAATCAAATCTTATCCCTTAAGAATGGCTCGAGGAACTGATTGGTTCAGCATGATGAGATGGAAAATTTTGTTGTTAATCACTTCCAGACCCTCCTCTCAGAACCCCCACAGGACTGATCGGTAGTTGTCTCAAGAATCACTCGCCACATCCCTTGACTTATTTCCCATGATCAGAACATGGCCCTAATGCACGTTGTGACTCTGGAGGAAATAGAGGATATTTTCAAGGGCATGGAAAAAAGCAAAGCTCTAGACCTAGATGGGTTCACAGAAAATTTTTACCAAACAACCTGGAACTTTATCGGAAGGATATACTCGAAGTGGTGGAGGATTCAAGATGTAACTAGAAGGTATGTCCAAGTCTCAATTCAAATTTCATTGATTTAATTCTCAAAATTTCCAAATATGAGGATCCTCGGGGCTTTAGACCCATTTCTTTGTGTAATGTTATTTATAAGATAATTTCCACTGTCATTGTTAAGCATCTTAAGCCTCTCCTTCCAACCCTTATCTCTCTTGAGCAATCTGGCTTCGTGGAAGGTCGCCAAATCCTTGATGGAATCATTACCTCTCAAGAAATGGTCCATTCGTTGAAGTAACTTAAATATCCTAGCATGATGATCAAATTGAACTTATCTAAAGCTTACGATCACCTAATTTGATCTTATTTGGTTAGTATTCTAAAGTCTTTTGGTTTTGACCAACGTTAGGTAAGTTGGATCTTCTCCCTTATCTCTTCTCCTGTCTTCTCTCTCTTTATCAATGGATCTCCCTCTCAAACCTTAAATCCCTCTCATGGCCTAAGATAGGGAGATCCGATCTCCCCTCTTATTTTCATCCTGGATGTTAAAGTATTGGGTAGATATTTGAAATCAGAAGTTTTTTCCTCTCAAATTAAGGGCCTTCGCCCATGGGGAAATGACTTATCCATTACGCACCAACAATTTGTGGATTACATCATGTTATTATGTCAAGTCTCCTTGAGAGAAGCAAGGAAAATCAAAGAGACTCTTCAAGAGTTTATGATGGCCTAGAGCACCTTGATTAATAATGATAAATCTAACATCTTGTTTTTTAATACCCCAGATAATATCCAAACCTTCTTAAACAGACCGCTTTGCTTTGGTATTGGGTCTTTACCTATGAAATATATTGGCATGCCTTTAGTGTTTAACTCTTTAAAGACTACCTCTTAGCAAGAACTCCTCCATAAAATCCAATCGAAATTTAGTTGTTGGGCATTTAGATCCCTCAACTTGGTAGGAAGACCTATCCTTCTAAACGTTGTCCTTTAGTCAATCCCTATCTATCAGCTCTATGGTATGGCCATTCCCAAAACTTCATGTTCAGCAATGGTTGACATCTTCAGGAAATTCCTATCGGGAGGAGCTCAACAACTAAAGAAATGGGCCATGGTGTCCTAGAACACTCTTACACTTCCCAAGATGGCAGGGGGATTATGTCTCTGGGATCCCTTCACCTTGAATTAAGTTATGGGGGCCAATCTTTGATGGTGGTGGCTAAAGGTGGGACCAGATTTATGGAAGAAGATTTGGACCCGAAGATATGGTATGTCGACTCAAACAGAAGATATCCTTAGATATAGGGATCCTCAATATGGAACTTGGCCGTAGGGAACAGGGACCTTATAACTCAGCATTTCTTCTAGGAGATTCAAAAATGGCCGAACAAATTTCTTCTAGAAATATTCTCGGTAGCAGAGAGAAAAACATTTCAGTTGTCCATACCTAGGGGACATCTTCCTATACACAACTAGCAAGAATTATTATACAATGGATCAATTCTGGAAGTCCCCTCAACTAAATTCTGGATGGAGGAAGTGGAAAGAACTAAAGGGATGGCCAAACCCTCCCCCCTCTGAGTAATGGTGGCTACTGGATAAGGAAATTCAATCAAGTAAAATAACGTATCAAGAAAGATTCGATATTATTTTATGGGGATATTCGACCTTGGGTACATTTAACATTAAAAAAGCATACAGGCTCAGAGTAGAAGAGCCTCAAAACCAACAACATCATCTATGGAAGAAGATTTGGACAAGTAGATTATGGCAAAAAATAACTCACTTTTTATGGTTAGTATGCTGAGGGTGAATCCTCACTTGGGATCAGCTCCAAAAGTGCGGCTTCTAGGGTCCTTCATTTTGTTTCTTATGCAACCAACACAATGATACGCTGGAACATCTCTTGAACTCATGCCCATTTGCAACCGCAACAGTTATGGGAACTATTTGGCCACTTGGACAGAGATCCACAAAGCATCAAGGAGTCAATCCTCTTATGGCACAAAGGTATATTCTTGATTCGGGTCTTAAATCAAGCCTGGGAATTGGTTATGGGCTTCCTATTGTGGGCCATTTGGAAAGAAAGGAATAACATGATATTTAAAGATACACATACATCTTAGGAAGTAAAATGGATTAGTATAGCCTACAATATTTGTGAGACCATTCTATCAGAAAAATGGCATCCAAATGATTGGCGGGTAAGCCCTCATGAAGCAATAATTCTAAATCAGCTGAAATTATCACCCAACATGATAGCTCCAAGCTCCTTGAAACTTTTAATAGCCCCTACCATGTCACCTCAACACTTCTCTTCTCCCCCGAAAGGCTTCATTAAGTTAAGCTCTGATGGAGCTTCAAAAGGTAATCCAGGGAATGTTGGGTATGGTGGCCTCTTTCTAGATTCTCAAAAGAGAACTAGACTTATATTCGCTGCAGACTGTGATTATGCTAGTAATAATGAGGCAGAGTTCACTACGATCAAACAAAGCCTCGTCATTGCTAAAAGGATTAGGTATAAAAATATAATGATTGAAGGGGATTCAAAATTGGTGGTAGACCTTGTCAATAAGCTAAGTCATGGAACTCGATGGGACAAGCTCAACCATAGCTAGCATACTGTACACCTAGTGCAAGAAGTAGGATATATCCTCCCTTCATTTGACTATCTCCTAACCTCTTATATTCAGTGAGAAGGTAACAAGGTTGCATATTTCTTAGCAAACTTAAGTTGCTCCCATACGGGTAGAACTCGAGAGATGGCATGACCACCACACTCCCTGGAGGAGGAATTTATTTCCCTCCAAGATATAATAGAGAAATATAATAGAGATAGCTAGCAGTATGAGGAGAGTCAAAACCAACATTCCTAATCGAGTGTGAGATGGATCCAATGGGTACGTTTTGTCCCACTATCTAATGCAGGTCCCAAGGAAATCTAAGGCCATCCTCCACATGCATGCAACACTTGGAGAGGTGGTGGTCTGCATGTGATGGTTAAATGTTGAACCGAAAGGTGGCAGAGGCATTAAGAAGATTGTGAAGGTAAGTTCGCCCTCCATCGCATTTGCTAAGTTGGTCTATGTGCTCCATTTGTTGTGGATCTGGTCCAAGTTTCTCATCCTAGGGAAGACGTTAGCTCAGTCTCCTCCTATTCAAGGTCTCTGTCATGGGTATGTCTCCACTCTTAATTATGTTCTCCCTATATCTATGGATCTCCATGTCTATCTTTAGGTATCTGGGTTGAATGGAATAATGTTAGTCAGACTTGAATGGAAAGGGATTTCTCTGGCTTGCGACATGGTTGGGTCAATTATGTGTGTCGATTCTCTAGTCTTCTGTGTTCCTGTGTTAATGGTTTATGAAATTTGGCTATTGCGCATGGGTTTACGTGGGGTTTGGCCTACGGGCTACTCTGGGTTTCGATGTGCTCCCTGCCTTCGTTATGTTAGATTTTTTATGGTTTTGGTTTTTTGACAACCATGTTTGGTTATTGAGGACCCTAATTATTTAAGGTTTTGGTCTCTGGACAACCTTGTTTGTAATTACTGGCCCAGTCTTAATGGGCACAGTGTCATGGTCTGGTCTAAATTGTGTGAAGATTCATGTGTCAGTTTTATCCCTATGTTAATGGTATATGGCATATGGTTACGACGCATAGTTGTGTGTGGGACCTGGCCTAGGGGAAGCTCATGGTTCTACTGCTCTTTCTTTCTCTCGCATACAGGTATTTTGCTTGAATCGATTATAGATGGGCTTGACCTAGACCCTTCTGGGTTTTTTCCTATGGATAATTCAGTTTGTAGGTATTGGCTTGACCATTGCGAGCATTGTTGGAGAAATGGCAGGTGTGCGACCATAATTCTATGTTGGCCACCTATTAACAAAAAGCTCTCGATTTGGCTCCTTATTTTCTTGGTCTCTTATGCAATTTCTTTGGCAGGTGTCTAGGGCTGGAGCGACCCCCAATAGATTCTTGCTCCTGAGTCTATATTTTTTTTGGGTCAGCTTCCATATATAGAGACAATCAATTATTTGACTTGCAAGTGCATCATAATGGTTCGTGCCTCTGGTAAAGGAAGGAATGGTCAGGGAGCTCGCAGTTGCAGGAAACAGAGGGAAGTGTCCCCTTCTCATGCTAGTTGGCCCATCTCATCTCGGGGGACTGTGTGTGGGCATAAATTGGCATCTAGGATTATCCAGGAAGTAGCCCAAATGTACAATTCAGGCAGTTAGACCGTGGTTATACAACTCATATCATAATGGGAAGAGGATATTAAATAGAAAGAGGAAAGTTTGGAAATTGATCTGGACGAGTGGAAAACATTAGTTCCTAACCCTAGACATACCCATGGAAGATCCACCCAATACAAGAAAACGGTCCACTTATACTGGATGATGAAGAGCCTCTAGCTAAAGCCCTGGAGCAGTTCCCAATAGGCATACATATGTCATTCCATGGGCACTCAGATGATACCAAGGAGTTTCAGAAGATCCAATTTCAATTGCAGTAGCAAAATGGACGCCTCAACCGCATCGAGAAGCACACCCCATGTATTCCTCACACAGAGCTATTAGGCTCTACTATGAAGGACCTTGCTCTTGTTGATTCAACTGATGATGAGTAGAGTGACAATGCACCCATGCTATAGTTTTTGTATGAAGCAGTTTTGAACTTTTAGGAATGTTGTCAATTGTGTTTATAGTTATCTAGATAATAGGAAGGACAAAGACACTCAAACATATATAGCATGGCTAGCCTTATTATTTTTTATTTCTGGATGGCTTATCATGTTGTTAGGTGGCCGATAGACCTCGTTTCCCATCGGGCAGGTTGAGGCCACCTAATGATATGACATGTGGATGTAACCTGCTTTTTGATAGAAAATTAATGAAAAAGACCTCCCAAGCTTACCAAAAAAATTAAAGAAAAATCAACAATTAAAATAACATCTTGATTAAAAAGTAATTTTTAAATCAATTATATGACATAATTTTTTATTTCATAAAATTTGAAAATTTCATATATATAAAAATAAATATATATAAATGTTAATCATTTATACAATAAATAGAAACATATGAAATTTTCTTTCTAATTAATTATATGCTTTGCCAAATTTAAATTAAATTAAACTAAAACATCAATTTATATCAAATATTAATCAAATTTAAAAGAAATTTTGAAAATACACTTTTTAAACTTTGCACACATCTAAGAAACAATTAATATATATTGACTAAATAAGATATTGTTAATAAATAAAATAATAGAAAAAAAAAATCCAAAAAACATGTTATAATATTTTTTATAATAAAATTCTTAAATAAACAATTTATTTATCATTCCTTTATTTCTAAAATGTTTTAAGATATTTCTTACCATTAAACTAAATTCTATATAATATTAGCATTGTCATTGAATTAAATTAAATTAAATTCTACATAATATTAAATTGTTATTAATAAATAAAACCATAGAAAACAATCCAAAAAACATAATATATCCTAATATATTTAATAATAATATTTTTAAATAAACAATTTATTCATCATCCACCTATTTCTAAAATACTTTGAGATACTTCTTGCCAATAAACTAAATTCCACTTAATATTAACATTTAATTCTATTAAATACTAAAATTTTACTATGCAGTTAGGAACTTAACATTATTGAAATATATATATTAGAATCATGAGTATAATAAATCAGAATACTAAAAACAATGTTAGCAAATAAATTTTGTATATGAAAATTAAATTCAAATCACCAAAATTAATGAATTTATCTAATAAGAATTAATTTTAGATTCTTTACTATAATTTACTAAAATATAATAAAATTATATATATATATTAATTTGGAAAATAAATTTTACACAAAAAAATATTATAATTAGTTTAGGGTTGTCTTTTAATTATTAAATTACTTAAGTTGTTTAAAAAATATGGCAAAAAATACCATATATCTTAAAAATATATATCTTTATAACATATTTAATATTTTAAAGAAAATTAAAAGTTTATCTAAAATTTATAATCTAAATACATGTACATAAATAAATTTTGAAAATATTATTCATATAATAAAGTTTTTTTTTGTAAGTTTGGCGGTATTTATTTATTCCTTCATTTCAAATAATTAGGCATGTTACAACCATAAGAAGCGTTTGGTTGCCTTAACCTGCTCAGCAAGAAACCAGGTTTGTTGACCACCGAACCACATTATATACCATCAAAAACTTAAATAGTCTGAGTCTATCTACTAATGCCTTATAGGATTTATAGTCTGGAAACCATTGACAAATCATATAACTATAACATAAATGCTACCCAACATATACATCAAAACAAAATAAAAAATGATAACAGAAGGGAACCTTCCACCATCTATTCATCTGATGATTCCATTGGAGCGAAGTCTTTTGCACTTGAGCCTTGCAGTTCCGATTGAGGCAAACAAGAAATGTGGTGCTCAATGCAGCCAAGGAAATCATTCTGCTGCTAGATTTGGATTTGAATCAACTATAGTTCCTTCTGAATATCATTAGTACGAGGATCCGTGTTCACAGAAATTGCGAGAGAGGATGTCATGGATTTTTGCCATAATGCTTTTCATCAGCCAAAAAAGGTGTACAGATTGTTTGTACAAAGTAAGGCATCAGCAGGTATGACCAGGGTCAAGGATCATACCACTCCAGTCTTCTGTCAGGAGCTCCATCTCAACCTTCTAATTTAATTCTGCCTCCCAAGTCAAGATCAATTGCTTCACCTGGGCTAAAGTCCCCTCGTGATAAGCCTGGATAGTGTTTTGCAGGATCTGGGAATCTGAGTTTCTGTCGCCTTGTCTTGAAGGCTTGCTTGAAGTCGAGCCTCTTTATTTTCCTTTACCGACATGAGTTTTACGGCCATGACCTCCGTGCCCCGGAGGCACCAACACTAGGAGGAGACTTAACCATGATGGATGACAACAGACCATCCTTTGTCAGCTTACTCAAACCTACCCTCGCTTGAGACCCAACACACTGTGTAAAGGCCAAAGGGAGAAGCATCTTATGAAGTCCTAGAGTAACAATAGGACATAAAAGCAAGAGCCAATCAAAGTTATACTTAGGCCTAAGAGAAGGACCGAAGAGCAGGGACATCACCTTTTTGCACTGCACCACACCATGAATCAACAACGTGAACGAATACACAGAGGAAAAAATGAACCTACCAAGAGTGTGAGGCCCCCTCAGAGTTTTAACAGTGGTGCCCCTGCACTCCTTAGCCCAGAATCCATAGACCTTCCTTGGCCAAAATTCCCTTACTCTTCCTTTCCTCAAGGTTATCCATTTGAACTTATACTCAAAATTATGTAACTCACATGTTGTATTCAGAGTAATTAAGATCCAGAACCTATGAAACATTCCCATATGAGATAGCAGGGTACCATAAAAGACTAAGATTGACATAACATGGTTGAGAAAGCTAGTACATACTATCACATAAACTTTCCAATTCACCATTGTTCCTTTCCCCCTCCAACGCAAGGTGCATAACTAATGTGAGCCCCCAACCCAGGGAAAAGGATAAGTATAAGAACATACCAGACCAATTGTGCCATCTTCTTGTCGAGACCAGCCGTAGTCAAGTTTCCTCCCTGCTCTCTAGCCTCCTCGAACCATAACACTATTGTCTTAGACCTCTGAAGATAAATATAGAACTAGACTAAATACCAGACAGATGGGTGCATGTATTCCTAAACTCCCACCACCTGGAGAATTAAGGCTCTGCCAAACCTCACATCAAGGATCTGTTGGGGGCTGCAGCCGTCCATTGTGTTGAGGTGATAATTCGTGTGAGGGCATGGGTGAGGCCGCCCACTGGCCCTTGCATTAATGTGATTGAACATGTCTACGATCCCTATGCAGATACCCAATTGGTTCACACCCCAATTGAGGGATTTATATAGCAAAGTTTAACATTAAATCAAAATTGCAATAAATTTCTAAAAAAAATAATAACGCCACAAAAGTAATTTACCAACATTCCAAATTTATAATATTTAGTATATACTCAAAACATAATTTTATAAAAAATTATAAGTAAACATAATCTTATATTGTCCAAAAAGTTTAGCTTAAGTGGTGGGGCACATGTTTGTGTTCCTAGCCATGGTGGGTTCAAATTTCCATTTCCAAAGACATGTTTTACTTGGTGAAAATTGTTCTACTAGATAATTCCATAATTATTGTCATTAAAAAAGACAAACAAAATCCTATATTAATTATATAGTTATATATAATAAAATAAAATAAAAATCCATCCCATATTTTTAAAAACCACTCTCTTTAAACTGAAAATGTAATTGATATGAGTGCTTTCAAAATTCTTAATTTCACCTTCAAAATAATTAAACTTGGAAATGCAATTGATATGAATTCTTTCAAAATTCTTAATTCCACTTCCAAAATAAAAACTACTCTTTAAACTTGGAAATGTAATTGATATAAGTGCTTTCAAAATTCTTAATTTGACCTTCAAAATATAACTGGTTTGAGTACTAAAAAACCCTTACTTAAACCTCAAAATTTAGCTAATTTGAGTATATGACTCTCGAAAACCCTACTCAAACCATTTAGATAATTGATAATTTGGGTATGTGACTCTGAAAACCCTTGTCAAACCTCAACATGCAGCTGATTTGAACCTGTGACTTTTAAAAATCCCACTTAAACTTCAAAATTCAAAATGTACCAACCCCCTACTCAAATCTCAAAATATAGCTTATGTGAGTCTATCACTCTCAAAAAGAATCCTTACTTTCAATTCTTAAAATGTAGTTCAATCAAGCCTCTAACTCTCTACATTAACTAGCTTTCATAATATGAATAACCTTCAAATCATTCCAACTGGTATTGTATCTCTGGTGATAGTCATTTCAAATACCAGACATTGAAAAAGAGTACAAATGTGATAAAAAATCACACCAAACGTTATCAATAAACATTAGGCTTACCCTCCGACTGCTGATTAGTCATTGTATTTATGGGCTGCTTGGGTGGAGATATAGTAGATGATTTGAAGAAGCCCAGAGGCTGGACCTCCAAAGGGTTCACATTTAACCTCTCGTAAGGGATGTATGTAGCCACAACAGTTATGACGGTCACAAGATCTGATGCTACCAAGCTCCCTACCACTCTGTCTGCAACTATTATACGTTGCCTATCGACCAAAATGACTGTTATTCTCGCAGCTCCAATGACAGGATGGAACACTCCTGAAAGGGGGAGAATTTCTAGCGGCCCTGCATATGACACCATTCCCCCTGGAGCTGCATGGTGCATGAGGGTAACATTGGCGACAGTGCCACTCCCGCTAAGAATGAAAACTCCCATCTTGCTTTTCAGCGCAAACATCTCCAATATCATCCTGACATCGACCCCACAAGGGATCTCAAGCACGTGGTTTTCCAAAGTGTTTAGAGTCTTAGGCTTTTCAGGTAGAGGAGGAGCCTTGGACTTGTTCTTGGAGCCCTTGCGCCTACCGCGGGGCATCGTGGTCACCACTGCAACACCCTCTTCGGGATGTTCCTCATCGGCCTTGGTGGCATTCCTGTCATTGTCATCACCTATACTTCGTTTCTTTGATCGGCTGCTTGTTTGAAAAGTGATGTTGGGGTCCTCAGGTTGAAGACAAAGGCGGGAACCAGGATCTGAAAAATCCTCCGGATCGACTCGTGCCGTCCTAACATCATTCACCCACCAACTGTTTTCCATGGAATGCGTCCTGCTCTTTTCACTTCTATTCTTAGCCTGGAGTGTGGTTCATAGCATCCCCGTCATACCCGATGTAGATATCTGCTCACATGAGTGCACGGTTCAGTGATCGGGGCAGTCAACTTTCTCGCACCCCGACCGTGTTCGATTTTCACTATTGTGACGCTACGCGGCAGCCATTTGTATCATTGTGCACATATCTCGGTATATGTTGATTGATGGGATGGATGACAGTTGTATATATGTAAAATATTGTACATTGGACCTAATATAAAGCTTCTTCAGGGGACTAGCCCCCCTTTTAAAAAAATTTCAAGTTCACTTCATATGTATGTTACTTCCTAAATATATGGCTATTTGATTTTTTGTTATGCTCTGAGTTGGTCTCTTCTTTGTGGCCATCATTAATGTGTCATGTTGGATATTCATTGTTGTCGGTGGCTGTAGAAATCAACTTTGATTTCGTTAGAGGAAGTAATTAATTCAAGATTCGTTTCTTTTAAGCTGGATCGCTTAGTCACAATATTCCACTCGATTTTGGCCATGCCAATTTAGCGAAATACCACTGATTCAACAACTGCATTTAGAAGTCCAAAAAACCACTGACTTTTAAGAATTCCAAAAACATCCTGTGTCGAATCCCAATTAAATTCGAACATAGAAGATATGTTAAGCTCCATTAAATTTTTACGAACTGCTGCCTACAATTATGGAAGTAAACTGCAGTCATTCCTTAATTTCTGGAAACCAATTGCAGTAATTAATTTCTTGTTGGAGCTTCTGAAGTGGTCCATTACTCCATCTGGAGTTCTCTACCTTGATCTGTGGAACACCTGACACATAGCCAACAGAAGCTTGATGGAAGCTTGGCTATATATTTATTTGTTTGGTCCCCAAGCTTGCATCTCAATCCCCTTCAGTTTTTACACCATCAAGTGAGAGAGCAGAGCTTGGAAGTCCCTTCCAGATTTTCTGTATTCTTCTTATTTCTGCTTGTGTGAGGTTGTTCTGTCCCCACAGTGCCACACGGGTGAAAGAAAAGTTTGCAGGTTCCTTATTCCTTGCCTTGTTCCAGTGCATGTTGCATTACTGTTGGAGATGAAGAATCTGCTTGCACAAGGGTTTGAAGCTGCTCGGTATTATTCAACGAAATATATGTGATTGCATGCCGTGGAAATTTGGCGAAAGAGCGGTTCCGATCAAAAGAATATATATGATAGTGTGCTTACACAGAACCATGTTTTGATCACTGAAACGTAAGCTTTTATATCGCGCAAAGTGGGATTTGAACAAAGAAAGAAATCGATTTTCATTATTCTTGAGGCTTAAGACCACCATTCAAAGAGGAACGAGTTTCTTTCCTTTTGGGACTGTGTGTAAGCTGTTTGTGAGTGTTGGATTGTTCTTTTACTAGTTGAACCTACGAATCTATTGCTGGAGAAAAGGTTACACTACCTCTGTGCGTATTCCTGAAGAATGAGTTGAGACTCCATTTTTGGTGTGAGCAAGCACCAATGGTTGGAGGTATTTTTCATTTGGCCATTCAGTTTTTCATTCTATGTTTATTCCGCATTAAGTTCAGATTTAGCATTGCTGAAATTTGATAATTAATTAGAAGAATCGCTATTTCAACTTTCATTTGGCATCAGAGCCTTAATTTATCTCTGCCTTGATGTGTATAAATTTATAACTGTGCTCATACTTAATTTGCATAAAGCAGTGCTTTAATTTAATTTAATTTTTATTTTTATTTTTCTTGTGAGCGAATAGCTTGTTTTCTTGTCTATGTTTGTTTGTTTTATAAACTTACAGACGGAGCTTGAAGTCAAGCCAGCTAGCCTTCGAACTACATTTGCTATGCAAGTGCAAAGTAGATCAATGCTGCTTCAGTCTATCTCCGGGTTTTGTTTATAAACTGAACAATCGATTTGTAGTCATTTACGGTAATGCTGACTGCTTTAACTTTAAATTTAATTTTGTGAGGAATTATTACCGTCATTTATCGTAATGCTGACATTTATGGCAGTTTTTACAAGAAATAGTTATATGGAGTTTATTTAAAATGTCATTTTGACTTACTCCTTTCAGTAAACATTATTTTTACTCTGGTTAAGTTTTGTTTATGCAATTTATGTAAGAAATAATGTCTAGTGATCCATATAATTTTAATTAATTAGAGAATAGCCACAGCATCTTTAATTAAATAAAATTATATATTATGATTGGTTAGATCACATAAAGATTATTTAGACATTAAATTGTAATTAATTAGACTAAATATAATAAATTTTATCCCACAGGAATTTTTATTATATTTATGTAATTAATTAGGATAAAATTTCATAACCTACCCACAGGAGTTATGAATTAATAGTTTTATCATAAAGTTCAAAACTATGAATAATTGAATCTGCTTGAATTAAAAATTTAGCCCACAGGCAATTTTTATGTCATTAGATTCAATTTTGAGCATGATTTACATTGGTAAAACATGAAATTTTATTTAGGCCTCAATTTTAACATAAGCGTGTGATCTTTAATGCAGTTGTACAACCTGCAAATTTCTCTGAAATTCGTTGTGACATTCCCGAACTTAAGGGAGATAACTATAATGTTTGGAAGGAGAGGGTTCTCCTTCATTTGGGGTGGATGGACATAGACTATGCTATTAGGAAAGATGAACCACCGGCACTCACTAATACCAGCACTGCAGCGGACATCACGCTTTATGAACGATGGGAGCGATCCAATCGTCTAAGCATGATGTTCATTAAGACTAAAATTTCAACTAGTATTCGTGGTTCTGTTGATCAGCATGAAAAGGTCCGAGACTTGTTGAAGGCCATTGATGATCAATTCGTCACTTCAGACAAGGCACTAGCAAGCACCCTAATCATTAAGTTCTCATCCCTAAGGCTCACCAGTGTGAAAGGTGTGCGAGAGCACATCATGCAGATGAGGGACACTGTGGCTCAATTGAAGAAACTCGAGGTTGATATATTGGAGTCCTTCCTAGTGCACTACATCCTGAACACCCTTCCGCACCAATATGGACCTTTCAAAATCTCATACAACACACATAAGGATAAATGGTCAATTAATGAACTCATGACCATGTGTGTTCAAGAGGAAGAGATACTGGTGATGGAACTGGGAGAGAGTGCAATGCTAGCAACGCGTGGAAAGGGAAAATCTCAAGTCAATCGGAAAGGGAAAGGTAAAGTACCTCCCCAAGCCGATATCAAGAAGGATTCCAAGTGTTTCTTCTGTAAAAAGAAGGGACACATGAAGAAGGAATGCGCCAAATTTCAGAAATGGCTTGCGGACAAAGGTAATTTAATCTCGTTTGTTTGTTATGAATCTAATATGGTTAACTTTAATATTAACACATGGTGGATTGATTCTGGATCAACAATTCACATTTCAAATTCCTTGCAGGGTTTGCAAAACCTAAGGAAGCCGGTGGGAAGTGAGCAAAGCATCTTATCAGGAAACAAGATGGGCTTGCATGTGGAAGCTATAGGAACATTTTATTTAAGTTTAAGTAGTGGCTTTGTTTTAGAATTAGAAAAGACCTTTTATGTTCCAAGTTTTTCTAGAAACTTGATTTCAGTTTCAAGGCTTGTACCTTTTGGATATTCCTTTAACTTTTTAGAAAAATCCTTCAGTCTATTTTATAAATTTGATTATGTTGGGAATGGTATTTTGTCTAATGGTCTTTACTGCATTACTTTACAAAACAATGTCACTTATGATTCAATGCATGTTCACATTGGCACTAAAAGATGTGTTGTTAAAGAAGATTCCTCTAAATTATGGCACCAGAGACTAGGTCATATCTCCATAGAAAGAATTAAAAGATTGGTAAATGAAGGGGTACTTAATACTCTGGATTTTACTGATTTTGAGACTTGTGTGGACTTCATAAAGGGAAAGTAGACCAACAAGTCAAAGAAAGGTGCCAATAGGAGTTCGGACATATTAGAGATCATACATACTGATATATGTAGTCCAGACATGGAATCACATGGTCAGAGATACTTCATCTTCTTTATAGATGATTACTCACGATATATGTATCTCTACATGCTTCATAAAAAGAGCGAAGCATTAGATGCCTTTAAGATCTTTAAGGCTGAAGTAGAGAAACAATGCGGCAAGCAAATTAAGATAGTGAGATCAGATAGAGGTGGAGAATATTATGGTAGATACATAGAAGATGGACAAGCACCTGGGCCATTCGCTAAATTTCTTCAAGAGCATGGGATTGTTGCCCAGTACACCATGCCTAGTTCACCCGACCAGAATGGTGTAGCAGAAAGAAGAAACCGAACATTATTGGACATGGTGCGAAGTATGCTTAGCAGCTCCAATCTTCCTAAATCCTTGTGGACTGAAGCACTTAAGATAGCAGTGTATATATTAAACCAAGTTCCAACCAAGGCGGTTCCTAAAACGCCATTTGAATTATGGAAAGGTTGGAAACTGAGTTTGTGACATATGCGCATTTGGGGATGCCCGTCTGAGGTGAGAATTTATAATCCACAAGAGAAGAAGTTGGACCCAAGGACCATTAGTGGGTATTTCATTGGATATGCTGAGAGGTCTAAAGGTTACAGATTTTACTGTCCATCTCACAGCACTAGGATTGTGGAATCAAGAAATGCAAAGTTTCTTGAAAATGACTTGATCAGTGGGAGAGATCAAACCAAGAACATAGTTTCTGAGAAAGATCATTCAGAGTTTCAACCTTCCACCTCAAGTGATAGATTGGTTATTGTTCATAGCACCCCTCAAATACAAACTGGTGTTGAACAACCAATTGTTGAAGTTCCACAAGCTGCTGACGATATTCTAGTAGATCAAGGAGTTCAAGAGTTGCCAAGAACTTTTGAACAACAAGTTGAACCACATACTTCTCAGGAAGATGATGGTACAACATTGAGAAGATCTACTAGACCAAAGATATCAACAATTCCTAATGATTATGTTGTGTATTTGCAAGAATTTGACTACAACATTGGAGTTGAAAATGATCCCGAGTCATTTTCACAAGCCATGAGTTGCAAAGAATCAGAATTATGGTACAATGCCATGAAGGAAGAGATGAATTCCATAAAGAGTAACGAGGTCTGGGATCTTGTTGAGTTGCCTAATGGTGCAAAAGCCATTGGATGTAAATGGGTCTTTAAGACAAAGAAAGACTCATTGGGCAACATTGAGAGATATAAGGCAAGACTTGCTGCTAAGGGATTCACTCAAAAAGAAGGAATTGACTACACAGAAACTTTCTCTCCTGTATCTAAGAAAGATTCCTTGCATATTATTATGGCATTAGTAGCCCATTTCGACTTGGAGTTGCAACAAATGGATGTGAAAATGGATTTTCTTAATGGAGATCTAGAGGAGGAGGTTTACATGAAACAACCTGAAGGATTCCCCTCTAATGATGGTGAGCAATTGGTTTGCAAGCTCAAGAAGTCATTATATGGTTTAAAACAAGCATCCCGCCAATGGTATTTAAAATTCCATAATGTAATTTCTTCTTTCGATTTTGTAGAAAACATTATGGATCAATGTATATACTTGAAAGTTAGTGGGAGTAAAATATGTTTTCTTGTTTTATATGTGGATGACATTTTGCTAGCAACCAATGATAAAGGTTTGCTCCATGAGGTGAAACAATTCCTCTCTAAAATTTTTGATATGAAGGATATGGGTGAGGCATCTTATGTCATTGGCATTAAGATCCATAGAGACAGATTTCGAGGCATCTTGGGTCTGTCACAGGAAACATATATTAATAAAATTTTAGAGAGATTTCGGATGAAGGATTGTTCACCAAGTGTAGCTCCCATTGTGAAGGGTGATAGGTTCAATTTGAACCAATGCCCGAAGAATGACTTTGAAAGGGAACAAATGAAGAACATTCCATATGCTTTTGCTGTCGGAAGCCTAATGTATGCTCAAGTCTGCACAAGACCTGACATTGCATTTGTTGTGGGAATGTTGGGACGATATCAGAGTGATCTAGGTTTAGACCACTGGAGAGGTGCAAAGAAAGTAATGAGGTACCTTCAAGGAACCAAAGACTACATGCTTATGTATAGATGGATGGACAACTTGGAAGCAATTGGCTACTCAGATTCTGACTTTGCTGGATGTGTTGATTCACGCAAATCAACATCAAGATACATTTTTATGATGGTCGGTGGAACTGTATCATGGAGGAGTGCCAAGCAGACCTTGATTGCCACTTCCACTATGGAAGCCGAGTTCGTCTCCTGTTTTGAGGCTACTTTACATGGTGTATGGCTTAAGAGTTTCATTTCTGGGCTTAGAATTATGGATTCTATCTCTAAGCCATTCAGAATATATTGTGATAATTCAGCTGTTGTTTTTATGGCTAAAAACAAAAAAAGTGGGAGTCGAAATAAACACATCGACATTAAGTATTTAGCTATAAGGAAACGTGTTAAAGAAAAGAAAGTGGTCATTGAGCACGTCAGCACTGAGTTGATGATCGCTGATCCTTTGACTAAGGGCATGCCACCATTTAAATTCAAGGATCATGTAATGAATATGGGACTTGGTTCCATTATGTAGTTTCTCATTGTATGGACAATGTTATTTTAATGAAATTATTAATTATTGTGATGTTTTTCTCATATTTATGTGCACCTTAAGTTGATTTGAGAAAATTCATTTGTGTAGGACCAGGAATAAACATAAGGTTTATTCATTAAGAAATTGTTGCCACATAAATTATAATAAGGATAAATACATAGCAATACATGGAAGATAATACTCATCATTAGAGGACTTATTGCCATGATTCATGTATCTATTACTTAATACAGATTATCAATGGGTTTTAAGATGAGACGTTAATTTTGGAAGTATGGACCAAGTGGGAGAATGTTAAGCTCCATTAAATTTTTACCAACTGCTAGCTACAATTATGGAAGTAAACTGCAATCATTCCTTAATTTCTGGAAACCAACTGCAGTAATTAATTTCTTGTTGGAGCTTCTGAAGTGGTCCATTACTCCATCTGGAGTTCTCTACCTTGATCTATGGAACACCTGACACGTAGCCAACAGAAGCTTGATGGAAGCTTGGCTATATATTTATCTGTTTGGTCCCCAAGCTTGCATCTCAATCCCCTTCAGTTTTTACACCATCAAGTGAGAGAGCAGATCTTGGAAGTCCCTTCCATATTTTCTGTATTCTTCTTATTTCTGCTTGCGTGAGGTTGTTCTATCCCCACAGTGCCACATGGGTGAAAGAAAAGTTTGCAGGTTCCTTATTCTTTGCCTTGTTCCAGTGCATGTTGCATTACTGTTGGAGATGAAGAATCTGCTTGCACGAGGGTTTGAAGCTGCTCGGTATTATTCAACGAAATATATGTGATTGCATGCCGTGGAAATTTGGCGAAAGAGCGGTTCCGATCAAAAGAATATATATGATAGTGTGCTTACACAGAACCATGTTTTGATCACTGAAACGTAAGCTTTTATATGTGGCGCAAAGTGGGATTTGAACAAAGAAAGAAATCGATTTTCATTATTCTTGAGGCTCAAGACCACCATTCAAAGAGGAACGAGTTTCTTTCCTTTTGGGACTGTGTGTAAGCTGTTTGTGGGTGTTGGATTGTTCTTTTACCAGCTGAACCTACGAATCTATTGCTGGAGAAAAGGTTACACTACCTCTGTGCGTATTCCTGAAGAATGAGTTGAGACTCCATTTTTGGTATGAGCAGAACCAAGGTCGAGTTTACCCACCATCTGTAATTTTTAAAAATTCCTCGTAAATTTCCTCAAGTGCCGGGCAGAGGATCGAGCAGCTTTATTTCAGCATTTCCAATATCCTGTACAGCAGCAAATTGAGAGTGTGAGCAAGCACCAATGGCTGGAGGTATTTTTCATTTGGGCATTCAGTTTTTAATTCTATGTTTATTCCGCATTAAGTTCAGATTTAGCATTGTTGAAATTTGATAATTAATTAGAAGAATCGCTATTTCAACTTTCAAGATATACCAGGAACCAAAACATGTGTCGTTTATAGTAAACCTTGTAACGAATTGTGCATATTTCCAACGTTATCCACATGACCATTGTCATTGTTTTGGAAGAAACGTCTTGCACATGGCCGTTGTTGTTTCAGAAGAAATACGTGGCACCTGTATTTGCGGCATCCGGATGAGAATCTATTGTAGAACCAACCCATTGTTCCCTCCAGAACTGCCATGATGACCCCATACTTTACTATGATTGATCCACCTAAACGCCTCTAGCCATGATGACCCCATACTTTACTATGATTGATCCACCGAAACGGCATCCTTTTATGTAACTTGTGTGAATGAAGAGTCATCTTCAGGCAGCAGGGGCTTAAGTTTTGCTCCTTCATTAGAGGATAAATAAGTAACGAAGATCAGAGAAGGTGGTTTACATCTAAGGTTTATAGAGTCTGCTCAAGAAGACATAGGGAATGCTATGCAGGATGCCAAAATGTGTATATGGCAATTAGAACATGTGAAAAATTGATAGTTATATTCTCCGTTCTCACTAAATCCAATAAATGTATATAAATGTATGGATATATATATATATATATATATATATATATATATATATATATATATATATATATATATATATATATATATATATATATATATATATATATATATATATATATTTCTATTCTTAGCCCAGAATGTAATTCACAACGCCCGTATGTATATTTGATCTAAATATCAATTCTGCCCCTTTGTATAGTTGATCTAAATGTCGCTTTTTTCTCCAAATTCACTCTATCTCTATGTTGATACAACATAGCATTTTCTCCATATGCTCTGAGTTACTTTCCTCTTTGTGGCACCTTTAATTTGTTGTGGGAATCTAAATCCGACCTTGATAGAAGTAGTAATCAATGAAAGATTCAGCGTTGTCCTTCACTGGATTATGCTCTTCTAGTGAGAAATTTGGATAAATGAGTTTAGTGAAATCAAGCTGGCTCAATAGCTAGATTTAGAAGTTTCATAGGACATTGCATCTTCAACTATCCAAAAGCAACTTTGAAAGAATTCCAATTAAATTCGAGATGCCAAGGTGGTGAGAGTCGTGTTTATGTTTGAATGTTAGAATGAATATATATATGTGTGTGGGGGGTATCTAACCCATGTCATCACGATGTATTCAAGAATTTAAGAACAAGAAATTAATAAAAAAAAATATTAAATTAAATTTATATATATATATATATAGTATATTGGAAATATGGTAACTTCATTTTATATTCATGGTAGGGAATTCTATTTTACAGGGGTGGTGGCATATGTCTTTATTTTTAAAGGGTTTTATATAACAATGCAAGATTTTTTACGATCGTATCTATTACTCCATTTGTCACTTTTCAACTCTTCCCTGTCACAATTTAAAAGTCTGTGAATGGGTCTAGGTCTTGGGCAACATGATAGGATCTTGGTGTGGACCTTAAAAATGGACTACTAGGGCACTGACTCGAAGGAATAGGAACTAAGCCCAAACCATGATTGGGCTTTTTGCACTCAAGCAAAATATCTGTTGAACCCTCCCCCTTTTATTGACATTTTGTGTTGAAGATTTTCTAGGACATTCCACATTTACTATTGATCTAACAAATGCCATAGAATCAGTTACTTCCTCTAGCATACCTATTATTGGAGGAGCTAGTCGGCCTAGCCAACTAGCCTAAGTCGAGTCGAGAAATACACATTATAACAACAAATGCCATAAAGCGCTAACTAATGCTAGTTTGGTGTCCATTTGGATAGTGAGACTATTGTAACTGTCTCGACAAGTTATATATATTTGTTTGTATATCGATGTATCAATTCTAATTTGGCTAATAAGAGATAATATATCAGAGTGATTCTAATGGTTCTCCAATAATGTATCTTTGTATCTTTACTTATGCTTGTTGCATGAGCCTCACAATTTATAGTCAAAGGAAGGAGCTTTGTTATGGAAGAAGAGGTGCATTCAAATGTGCAGGGGGTCTCTAAGCATGGATGTGGGCAAGGACATTACAGTTTCCCACATTATGGATTACAATGGAAAGATACTAGTAGGTCGATTATGTGGAAAATATATAAGGGAAAATGCAATGGGCTCTTGGCTCATAAGAGCTTGGAAACTCATGATAAGTTATGTGACATCTTATCATATCCTATTAGGAGGTTGGTTGACTTTTACTTTTCATTGTGAGGTCATTTATTCATGTATAATGGATAAGTTTTCAAGTCAAGGTAATGCAAAATTGATGGACTATTAATTTTGACATGTCCTATGAGCTAATGGATGCCTTGAAAGTTTGGATGATTCTCCCTGACTTCCCCTTTATTTTTTGGAATGTTGAATCTTTGATGGTGATAAGAAATAAGCTTGGCTCTTTTGTCATCCTGAACCTTGGTTGGAAGTCTAAGCAAGATCATAGATGTGCTTGGGTGCAAATTGAGGTCAATATATAGGATGACCTTATTGCTAGGTTAGAACTAATGCTAGGTAGTCATGTCGAGACTTAAAACATTAACTACAACCCCTCTTGGTGTTTCCTTTGTCATGAGGTGGACCATGTACAAGGGCCAACCCACTTTCGTTTAACCCTTCTAAAGCTAAAGGTTCAAGGGTGGTCTCCTGTTTGGATTCTTGGGAGCCTTCACATGGGTTGAATTCTACTACATAAGTTTTTGTTTCTTTCCCACTTCCATCCTTGGTTGGTGACTCAAAGGATTATGCAAACTCTTCTAGTAAGTCTCTCTTCTCCATTCCTCCTATTTCTCCCATTTCCATTACATTATTGTTCCCCCCTCCAGTGTAAAAATTTCACCTGTAGGACAAACCGATACATGCAATGTCCTAAAGCATAATACTTGTTCTACTTCTACAAAACATTAAGTGGAAGCATAATCGAATTCATGAGCAACATCAAGTAGAAACATGCATAACTGATCAAGAGAAATAATCACACATAACACAAGATATATCTAAGGGAAAGCACCAGCATAAAACCCCAACCATGTATTATCAATCAAGTGGAAATCCTCTTCACAATACCAAAAGGATTAGCTCTCAAGCTATTCAATTCTCAATGAACTATGAAGATATGAAGATATGTCTCATGAACCAACCAAGCCCTGTATATAAAGGCTTTACCTATGGTCCAATCACTATTTCCTTGCACAGTTTGCTTAGGAAATAATAGCAAAAGCATATGCAATTAATTCCAAACATACCAAGTTAACCAATGGTCCAACTACGCAATCCTTGAGGACACTAGTTCCTCAACCATGCAAAAACTACTCACTAGAAATAGTCAAGCATCTGATAGTACACTGTCACACATCTGATCTTAATTGGGTCTCTAACAGAACTGACATGCAACAGTTATCCATGAGTGAATTCTCAGTTATCTAAAATAATAGTTGTCACATGCATGCAAGCATTAACAAACTATATTTTATTCTTTTAACAACTTGTTAAAATAGTCTAACTGGACTTGACTAGTTGGAACTAAGTCAACTGATTCTCTCATTATAGAACTCACACTTATTCCCTCAATCAGTGAAGGAAATTAAGGATAAATTCATCAATCAGTGGGACAACTCATGTGCATGCTCACAAAGACTTCAAATTCAAATTTCCTTAACTAATTAATTCAACTGAATTAATATTTCCAACTACTGTTAAGACCAAAATTAATTTTACTTCCTATAGATAGACTAGGGATTGCTATAAATAGGAAGGGACCTAGAAATGCTATTTTTAGAACTTTCTCTTTTTAGCAGTTTCACCTCTCACCCAATGTGGTATTTCCCCCCATAGAAAATTGAAGGAATTTCTTCCATTAAGTGGAGGATTGCTGATGGATTTTCTCCCTACTAATATGGTGGGGAATAAATCCAATCTCCATAAAGAATAAGAAAAAGTGATGCAAGAGATTAAGAGTGGAAGACAAGCCTCTACTTCTCGAGCCTTTATATCTAGCAATGCCCTATCAAAAGGGGTTGCCATGATCTTTCTCCCCATCACTATGAGAGGGTTGGAAGTCGCCTATAAAAATCTATCCCTCAAAAGGCTCATTTGAAGCAGCAAACTTGATCGAATTTTAATTAAGGAGATTATGCGTTTTGGAGATAAGGTCAAGCAAGTGCTTGAGACTTGCTTTAAGAATTAGTCCTTTTTCCATGTTGATGCATATAGTATTTCGAGAGGATTGATTACAGGGTGGAGCCAGACCTACAAGGCTATTTCATATTTTGCATATCCTTTTTCCATTTTTTTGAAATTGGAAGTTAAAGAATTTCACTTTCCTTTTTTTTGTGCTTAATGTTTATGGGCCTCGTGTTGCTCATATTCCTTCTTTGGAGGATATGGCTTTCGCAGGTGCAATGGCAAATCCTTTTATCATCATACGGGGTGATCTCAACTTTACTTTTTCCTTACAGGAATTTTTGGGTCCCATCCCGCATTTGGATCCGCAAAGTTCATTCATCTTGGGTTTTATGATTAAGCACACTCTTGTTGATATTGAGTTGGTTAATTTATTGCCTACTTGGAGGAATGTGCATTATAGTAGCCATGAAATTTCTAAGCATTTATACCACTTTCTTGTCTCATAACATCTTTTGAACTAAGGCTTCATTATAAAGTCTTCTATGGTTGTGGGTGGTCTCTCTAACTATAGGATTATTTTACTAAATGTCTCTCCTCTTGGAGGTTCAAAATCTATTCCTTTCATATTTAGTCCCTCATGGTTGGAACAAGAGGATTATCAAGCTCTAGTATGCAATTCTTGGAGCCCCTTGTTCCATTAAACCTCTCCTTCTTTTATGACTTAGTTTTCCATTAAATTATTTAGCTATCAAGAAAGCCTCCAAAGTCTCAGTAAAAAAATTATATTCCAATACTTTAGATGGTATGTTTGAAGTGGAAAACCAAATCGAATAATTGTATAGGGAACACAAATCCAACAATGTGTCTTCTAACTTATTATCCAAGCTAAAATCCCTTGAGGAGGAGTGTCATTCTCTTCTTATATAAGAGGAGGACCATTGGAGATTGATGAGAAAAGTAGTGTGGCTGCAATCAAGTGATAGTAATACAAAAAAAAAATCAATAGTTTGTAAATTTCAAGAAGCAAGAAAATACAATATGGGAGATTAAAGATGGTGATGATTGCATGTTTAGGTCATTTGAGAATAACGGTGAGGAGGGCACCCAATTGTTCCATTTCCTCTTTCATAGTCTGGAAGAATGCCCGATATAGGAGATTCTATAGCTTGTTACAAAATCCCCCCCTTTCTTTACAAAAAAACATCAACACTTTCTTGTCCAAAGAAGTTAAGGAACCAGAAGTGTTGGCTACAATGTGAACAAAACAAAAATAAAAAATTCTAGGGCCAAATGGTTTTCCTATTAAATTTTATTTAGGCTTCCATGACATGTTAAAGGATCACCTAGCCAAAGTTATCAAATAATCTCAAGGTACAAGAAATGGCTTGGGCTTGTTCAATGCCACCTTTCTACGTCCCATTCTAAATACTGAGGAAGGGACCTCCTCTTCCAAATATTGGTCGATTGGTTGTTTTAATGTCATTTATAAGCTAATTTAAAAAAATAATTTCCATAATATGAAACCCTATACTAAGCTCATTCATTTTGAAATGACCAGTTTTGGATTCCTACATAATAGGAACATTCATGATGCAATTGTATTAGTGCCCAAAGTCTTACATTCTATCCAAAAATCAAATCTAAGTGTTTTTATCCTCAAGTTAAATATTTTTAAAGCCTATGACAAAATGAGAAAAACATGACAAAACAACAGTTGTGAAAACAACAAATACAAAAGTGAAAGAAAAAGCGACAAGAAGCGATAACTGAGACACTTACTTGGAAAATAGTGCAAATGGAATCCAAAACTCCTTGTGCTTATGAGAATGAGTAGATCTCTAAAGAAAAGTGTGAGAATGAGCTCTAGGAAAACTTTCTTATATAGATGAGCAACCATGAGATTAGGGTTAGGGTTTTGGGTGCACATACCTAAAATCAAGGAGTCACTCACACATGTTAGATGATCAAATTAGAAACAAAGCCACACTTTCAATTACAAGTGCACATGGATGTTTTTGGGAAGTGTTCAATTCCTATTTTCTAAGAGTATGGAGTTGGCTTGCTCTGGGAACTGCGCAATTCAATGGCTCAATGGATTCGTAGTTTTCTCTCCCAATCGATTGTGTAATTCAATGTAACTAGGGGTTGCACAATTTTCTCTCACATCTAATTGTACAATTTCTTATCTTAGTGGATTTCGTAGTTCACTCCAACATGGGGTTGTGTAGTTCACTCTGATAGAGGATTGTGCAATCCCTTAAAGTGAGGAATGCAATCAATGTCATCAAAGCAAGACTTAGCTTGTTTCACAAAAGGTGCTTTGTCTATCTTCAGAAGTTGTGCAACTACTCACAACAAGGACTGACTATCATCTAGGAGTGCCCAGTAGCTGGTAGAAAGAAAACACAGTTAAGACATCACAAGCCTAACATGAGAGAATGAGTCATTGCGACACTAAGTAAAATAAGAAGAAAACTTAATGCAAGTTAAAAAGATAGTTCTTATGGTCAAAGGGAGGCTCCAAAATCAAAGCATGAGCAAAATTTTGTAGGGCGGATTGTAGCAGCTAGCACACAAATATAACCACATATAGTTTGAAAGTGGAAGAAGACATATGGTGGGAAGATTTGAAGAATGTAAAGGGAATAAGAGAATAAGAGTTGACATGGAGAGAATTTGAAGAACTCTTCAGTAATAAATATTTATCACACTAATATTATGACAGCAAAGCCAAAAAAATTATGAGCCGAAAATGGGACATATTTTGGCTAATGAGTTTATCACAAAGTTCGTAGAATTGTTGAGATATGTGCCATATCTCAAGGACAAGAAGGCTTAGGTTTAGATGTTCATTAGTGTGTTGCCACTATCATTCAAAGATCGAATTGAAATTCTAGAACTTTAAACATTGGACGATGTGATCAAGAAACTAAAACATTGTTATGAGCAGTCAAAATGCAGGTCAGAGCTTAAGGTCGATTTGAAGGCAAGGGGGGAATTCAAACATAAAGGAAGAAAGCACTTAAATATAGAGAATCAATTAGAGAAGAAGACAAGAAGTTTCACCACTAACAAAGGTGAGACTTAGTAGAGATTGAATGTTGCTAATGAAGAGTGACTTGCTCAGGTGGCAAGAGAAGAACCCAAAAATTATGGAAAAGGACCCTTCAAGTGTTGGATTGTAGGGAGAATCACCTGAGAAAGGATTTCCCACAACACAAGAATGATGGCTCAATGTTGTGTCACGTGAAAGAAACTAGGACAGTTCAGGATGTGGCTTTGAATGTGCCTAGAGTCTATACAACTATGAAATATAGGAAAGATGGTCATCTAGCCTCCACCAATGAGAGGGTTAGTTAAATGTGGTAGGATATTTATCCCATTTCGATGGGAAGAGATGTAAAAAAAGGGTAAATAATTGTGTAGAAGTTGAATTAGATCGTTGGGGACCAGGTTGTAACTGTTGAGCATTTTTATAAATTTGGTGTTTTCATACTATTTTTAATTATGTGTGTTATAAATTTTGTATGTTGATTTGCACTCATGTTGAGTATATATTTTTTGCTTTACTATTGGTTGGTGCATGGCCATGCTGCTTTATTTATATTTTGCATCATTTTACAAACTGTGATGAATGTTTTAGTTCCCTTTTTCCTTTTTACCTTCTATGTCCTAGGTCTTGGGGAAAGCTCTAAGAGTGAGAGAAAATAGCTCCAGGTTATCTGTGAGGATAACAGGGTTGTCATTAGGGACCATTCCTACAAAATGATGGATGATTATAATCCCAAGCTACAATGTAGGGAATTATCTTTGTGAAGGTATGGTTACATTCGCTACAATTTTTCCTATGATGAATCTCATAAGACTTCTTACCTTGTGATGCAAGAAGATTGGGCAAGTGAGCTTGGTTGTAAGAGGAATAAAGATAGTAGAATGATATCAAATTGCACAACAAAGCACCAAAGGATTGCATGAGACCCATTGAAAGATGGCCAATGTATTGAATCCTATAACTTTTTAGTCATTATATTGTAAGCAAATGTGTGACATGCAAGTTGAATGTAAATGATCTATAATTATAAAGATCACTATCATTATGCTTGATTTAAGCATGTTCTATTTTTGGGGGGGCATCAGAACACCGAGGACGGTGTTCCACCAAGGGGGGTTGGTATGTAACAACCCTAGTGAAATTATCCCTCAATTCTAAATAATTGTAATTACACTAAGTCTGAGAGATGGGACATATTTTGTTTCACTTAAGGTGGAGATCGCTCGATGAAATAAGAAAAATTAAATACATCAGCCATGGTTGGTTGAGAAAATTAAATAAGATGACTAAGCATTAAATCTAACTGCAAAGACAAGGATTGGCCTAGATGTCCTTAGCCTCTATCAACAAGTAAATAGGACAAAACTTAATGGAGTTGGCATGGTTGTGTTGTACAAGAGGAGTAGGATTAGAGCACTTTTGAGGTCTAAAATGGGCCTCAAAACAGAAATGTACAACAAAAATCAACTTTATAAGAACCAATAAGATTCAAGATGATGATGTCAACCATGGGGGATGATTCGCCATTTTTGGGTTAAAAAAGTAAAAATATATAATAATAATAATAAATAAAAATAAAAACTACTTTTTCAACTCGTATTTTCAACTTATCTCCCTACGTTTTTACTCAAATTTTGAGTGGGAGCATTTGTTGGATGCAGAATTTAATTCCTCATCCAAGGAGTACCGATGTTGAATAATTTAAATGAACCCTACTACATGAGAAATGAGAAATTCATGAAAAACGTGATCACAATCACGTTTTTCATGTATTTATCATTTTTCATGTAGCAAGGGCCATTGAAACTATGCAACATGGGTACTCCTTTGATGAGAAATTAAAATTTTCATCCAACAAGTGCTCCCGCTAGAAATTTGAGTAAAATCATAGGGAGATAAGTTGAAATATGATTTGAAAAGAATTTTTTTCTTTTTTCCCTCTAAAATATGATGATGTAATCTAATATTATTTTATTATTTCCACTATTATTTTATAATATTCCTTAGGATGCATTCTAGACCTCAAAATTTCTCCAATGGTTACATGGAGCCTAGGAAAAAAGGAGG
Source organism: Pinus tabuliformis (assembly GCA_031772625.1). Lineage (NCBI taxonomy): Eukaryota > Viridiplantae > Streptophyta > Pinopsida > Pinales > Pinaceae > Pinus > Pinus tabuliformis. Next base: position 1,267,334,867 of record CM062819.1, on the reverse strand, counting down.
AACGATTACTAGCTAAAGAAGGAGTGTGCAAGGAAAAATGTTGGAGGAAGAGCGTTGTGAAGAGCACTAGGTAAACAAAGCAAGAAAAGAACAAAAATTACCAGCTAAAGAATTCTTGAGAAGAGGCTTGTTGGGAGGAATAATTGAGAGAACAACTAAAGAACCCTTGTCAAGGGATTTTTTGGTAAGAAAACAGAGTTACTAGTTGAAGAATCATTGAGAAGAGGCTTGTTAGGAGGAATAATTGAGAGACCAACTGAAGAATATTTGATATGAGGCCTACTAGGTGGAAGAATTAAGAGACCAACTAAAGAATCCTTGAGATGAGGCTTGCTGGGGGGAAGAATTAAGATACCAACTAAAGAATCCTCAATATGAGGCTTGTCAGGAGGAAGAATTGAGAGACTAGCTGAAGAATCCTCGAGAGGAGGCTTGCTAGGAAGAAATAACAAATAGAAACAGTTGACGGAAGGTTGATGCAATGCACCAAAATCTTGAGGATTGAAGAACCTACTACATTGGGGAAGAAACATTACTCAGGTGTTTTCTCACTGATGAATCACCTTGAAAAGTGATTCCCTCTATCAAACAATAGCTTATCCACTAAAGAAACTTCTGGTAGCGTGGATTCTCATTTCCTGGCAATTATCCGATAATTATTTGTTGTATGGTATTCTGCTAAGGATGTTAATCCTAGTTGTAAGTTTGTAAGAGTGATAGGAAATCCATGTAGCTGGTGGATGATGGTGTTGTGTCCTTGTAACATCTTCTTCAGTTGAAAGCATGGTTGGGTTTCCTTTCCAAAAAGCACTCCACCAAAAGCATTGGAATTTAGCTCTGATAGCTACAAGTGAGAATTTGTTGCATCTATTTATGGTTGGGTGGAGAGTCATAGTCCAACACTCAGTTGCCCAAAAAGACTCCTAGGATAAGTTTTTATAATGTATTATCTATGTTAACGAATGAGCCTTGTATTTCTAGTTTAAATTATTTCATTAATACATGAGATATGGCTATGTAATTCATACTTATATGATTGACCAATATGTTGTGTTCTTGTTTTAAGGGTGTTGTGATAGCATGTAAGAATGATGGCTAAGCATAGAATTATTTAGTATGAGCATTTTGCTTCTTTATTTTAATATCATGACTCTATTGATTTCAAGCTTGCGTTGCATTGTTCTGTTGCAATGTGGTATTATGGAGGATTTCATATTTTATACTCATTGACCTATTTTTTATATGAGGGTATTCTCCAAGTCTTCCGTAATGTATACCCTGGTTATGGGTTTATATTTTCATGCTAATAAGAGCTCAAGCTAGATTGAACCTTGTGCTCGGTGCTGCATATGGCAATACTTCATGAGCCTAAATGATTTGACTTATATTTACACACTTTACACAATGTTGCATTTATGCTATGCACATTATGATGTTGAATTTCTCAATGTTGGGTGTTATATTCTATCCGTTGTCATTGTGCTGGAACAATGTGACAAATCCTTGCTTGAATGTTTGGTTTATAGCCATGATGCACAACCTGATTGGTGCCTTGCTAGTTGGTGTTTATATATTGGTTTTTGTCAATAAATTTCCTAGAAATATCCTCATGAATAGTTGTATCATTGTCCTATATCTATATATATATATATATATATATATATATATATATATATATATATATATATATATATATAGATATATATCTAGATAGATAGATAGATAACCACTTGTGTGGTTGTAGTATGCACTGAGTAGAATGGTGGTGTATGATGTGAGAATTAGAGGATTTTTAGGTGTCACCAAGCTTAATGAAAGGGATAATTGATCATTATTTGTGCATCCATACCTGGAATTCCTTGTCCCTAAAAAGGGAATGCTTGTAGTCTTGCCATATTATCTATCATGTGCCCATACATAAGATTCATGCTCGTATTCGGAATTGGAAGAAGGAATTCATATTTCTGTGATAAGCGTTGATCTCATTGTGATCCTTTAGGCAGATAACCACTTGTGTGGTTGTAGTATGCACTGGGTAGAATGGTGGTGTATGATGTGAGAATTAGAGGATTTTTAGGTGTCACCAAGCTTAATGAAAGGGATAATTGATCATTATTTGTGCATCCATACCTGGAATTCCCTGTCCCTAAAAAGGGAATGCTTGTAGTCTTGCGATATTATTTATCATGTGCCCATACATAAGATTCATGCTCGTATTCGGAATTGGAAGAAGGAATTCATATTTCTGTGATAAACGTTGATCTCATTGTGAGCCTTTAGGCACCATATGCTTTATGGTTGCTTGTATGTGCCTACTGTGTGTATTTGATCCTTAACGGAGACCCATGGATATCTAGTTTGATATATGTTTGATTCCAATAAGACAATGAAGGCCCAAGTGACCACACATCCTTGAAAGATGAAGTTGATGAGTCTATGGCTTGAATGGACAAGTCCTCGATCAGTGTTCTTCAACATAGATGTTGTTAAAGTAGGAAGGGGAACCATATTGTAAGTTGGAGGGGATAGCACCAGTGGGTTCCTTAGTAAACCTTAATGGCCATGATTAGACTATGGTGCAAGTCTAGGGGTTCGAAGAACCATTGCAGCCAAGCCATGGTTGAGTCTGTTCGTGAATGGCACATATTATAGAATATGAGAAATCCCTTATGAGAACCACCGGATTCAAGAAAAAGAATATCGCTCATAGCTATGTTCCAACAGAACCACCTTAACTCAGCTATGGATGAAGTTTGTTAACAAATGGATTTCTAGTAAGTATAGGCATAAGGCCCAATCTTATAGTCTCGAATTGTTCAGACCTGATCTAAATGGCCTAACAGAGCATGGGTGTGGAAGTAGTGGAGTGGGTGCTTTGATTACACCTTATTGCAACTACTCCAGTGGAGGAATGATATGTCCTTGAGGGTATAATCCTGGATTCTCAAAATGATTGTGAAGAAGGAATGCTTGGGATAGCAAGGATTGGGCATGCGTGGCATACCACCATGGAGAAGTCTAATTTGATAAAGTACATGTTAAAGCATCGACCAGAGAACCCAGAGTGATGTGTCCCGAGACTTCCATCCTGGAGCCTAAATAAGAAGTGTGCAAAGGAGGATTCGGGCAGAGTAAATTCGGGATGACTTGGCATGGGTGGATGTGGCGAGATTAAATCCTTAGACTAACCATGAGCGAGATCACGCAGAGAGGTGTGGATCCACACTTCACATAAGCCCATATTTTATTTCCGGGGAGTACAAAGCGAATTGCACAAGTGAAAGGGGTGGGATGATGTAAACTAGGCCGTGGTGGCATACACATAAGCCTGTCAAGACATTCATTGGAATTTCATGGCCCAAAAATGGGTTTCCCTGGAGGGTCAACCTCGTACAATTACGAGAGTGAAAAAGGGAGAGGAGTTGGGTAACAGATCCCAAGAGATAGGAATATTGGAAGAAAATAATGGTCGTTGCATTAGTCAAGGATATATATATCTTTGTGTGTGTGTATTCCTATGGTCACATATTCTTGCACAATGTGGGGTGTGGAATTCAAGCCCATGAATGGGTCAACCTCCAATCAATAAATTCCAAGTGGTGTTGGGAGATTAGCTAAGTGGATATGGCCACTTGGTTTCCATGTGGCCAATGCAATGATGTGGCGCTATATAATTCACCAAGATTGCAATGGATACTTTTCTTGATTTGAAGTTCGGATTGAGGTAAATTTTGTTGGCATTATGACACAGATGTGGCGCTATGACATGAGTGTTGTCCTTGATGGCAACTCACTCAAGTGGAAAATCACTGTTCAGGCTCTCAAAATCATAGAAAATGAGATACCCGCAGGTGCACCTAACAAAAGTTGCGGACCCGCAGGTGCCCCGAACAAGAAGTGCGGACATACCCGTAGGTTCTCCGAACAAAAGGTGCGAACGTCTAATTCACTCACTTTCATGCAGAGAAGCGCGTGCACGTGGGAATGTTTATGATTGATCCATGGTATTTAGGCCGATGTTTTTGATCCTATGGTTTTGGTCTGTGGTATTGCGTTCAAAAGAGTTGAACCCAAGTATTGATTCCTTGGTATTGTTTGTCAATGGTTTTGGTCCATGGTTTGAGAAAGGCCTAGACTATAAAAAGGGAAGGAGATCATTTGGCCTAGACACTTGTGAATATTGAATATCTTAAGACCTGAAATTTTGGTGATTGGTTTGTGAAGCTAGATCTGGATCAAGGAGAAAATCGTGAATTATAAGGCGGATCCACTGACAAGTCGAGGTCTCTTTGGCACATGATCAGATTTGTGAATTCGACAGACTGGGGTACAATTGAGGACTGATAAAGTGTCTATATCCGGAGGTCTGCAGGCAAGATACGGCTCAGGTGTGAAGGTGCGCAGTCCAGTAGACGGCGCAGGTGCGGAGGTCCACAGTCCAGTAGACGGTGTAGGTGCGGAGGTACACAGTCCAGTAGACGGATCAAGTGTGGAGGTGCGCAGTCCAGTAGACGGATCAGGTGCAGAGGTGTGCAGTCCAGTAGATGGATCAGGTGCGGAGGTGCGTTGTCGAGTAGACAGAGCAGGTGCGGAGCTGCGCAGGCTAGACACAGCAGAAGTGCAGATATTCACAGGTTTCTATTGGTGAAGTTGCGGACTTTTCTTGAAATATTTGTTGGCTGCCTTTTGTCTATTGCTGCAGAGTTCTGGGTTTAGATTACTGGTATTTCTTTTCTGGTTACTGCATTCTGAGAAGCTATTGGTTGATTCATTAGTTGATTGTAAAAGGAGATTGGTTGATTCACATGTACTTGATGATTATTTGATGTTCATGGATCCAGTCTGAAAATTGATGAAATGTGGTCCTTGGAAGAAAAGAAGTAGGTCAGCACCTACGTACTAGTAGCTCAGCTAGTACAAGAGCTAAGGGGGTTGTAGCTCCCTTCCAGGAGAGTCTGGAAAATGAGAGAGGGTTGTAGCTCTCTGCAGGTTGCAGCCTGTGTACTGGTAAAGGACTGCACCAGTACAGAATCATTGTAAAAGAAGTTTCTAATTGAAAGAAGATAGAGACACATTGTAGCAGGTGGTTTTCACCCACATTGGGTTTCCACCTTATATCTGGTGTTCTTTGGTGTGACTGTCTGTTTTTCTTGTTCCTGTTCATTATTATATGGTACTGACATTCAAATTAATGGTCAACATCTGAAGAATAAATTAAATTATAAATCTAGAGGGAATATTGAAAAGAATTTAATAATACTGATTCACCCCCCCCCTCTCAGTATTATTTCCAACAATTGGTATCAGAGCAGGTCCTTCAAAAGAAGCTTGATCGCTTGAAGGAAGATCTATCATCATGAGCATCTACAAGAGAGAAGCATCGATCAGGCCACTAATTTTTGATGGGAAAAACTTCGTATATTGGAAGGTAAGAGTTACTTCCTATCTTCAATCTCTTGGTACAGAAGTCTGGGATATCATAGATACAGGGTACACTTTTCCGTCTGCAACACCTACAGATCCGGCTGGTAAGAAGCAATATGAAACAAATGCAAAGGCTATCAATACTCTATTAGGATGTCTATCTCAATCAGAGTTCGTCAAGGTTATGCAGTACAAATCCACAAAAGAAATATGGGATAAGATCGTTCTAAGCTATGAAGGAGATGAACAGGTAAAACGAGCAAAACTTCAAACCCTCAGAATTCAGTATGAAAATCTCAAAATGTACAATGATGAAAGTGTGGCTAACTATTTCCTTCGTGTAGATGAGATTGTTAATTGTATGAAAAACTTGGGTGAAGAAATTAAAGAGGCTGTTGTGGTTGAAAAAGTTCTAAGATCTTTGTCCCCTAAGTTTGAATCAAAAGTTTCTGCAATAGAAGAAAAGGAGAATCTACGGAACCTTACCATGTCACAGCTGCACGGAATTCTAACTGCTTATGAAATGAGGAAAGGAGGACCATCAGACAGGAGAGAAGTTGCATTCAAGGCTTCAGGCAAAGGAGATTACTATGAGTCAGGACATCTATCAGAAGAAGAAGAAGAATCAAATTTTGTCAAGAACCTTCAACGAGGTGCTGGAAGATTCAGAGGTAAGTTACCTTTCAAATGCTTTGCTTGTAGAAGAGCCGGTCACTATGCTGCAAAGTGTCCTCATAAAGATAAGCTTGATAAAGGTAAGGAACCTGTCAAATGGAACAAGAAACAAAATGTAAATAAGAAAAGCTATTACACTCATGAAGACAGTGATGGACTTTCAAATAGTGATGAAGATGAACAAGGTAACAATTATAGACTTTTAATGGATTTTGAAGATGATGATTTCATGGATGCTATAGATGAAGAAGGTCTGTATGAAAAGATTTCTAAACTCAAAATTTGTTTAGAAGAGAAAAATATGATTATTGATACTCTGCAATTCCAACTGGCTGAAAAAGAAAAACTTCATGAAAAGTTAGAATGTGAAATTGTTGGTCTTAGAAAAGAGATTGAGAAAAAAAAAGCTCTTAATCTTAGATTTGTTAAAGGATCTGAAACTCTGGATGAGATTATCAATGTGCAGCATTCTCTACTAATCAAGACAGGTCTGGGATATTATGAAGAAGCATCTCAAGCATCCGCCTCCAAAAGTTATCTTGATGCCGCAAGGAGGAGCGAGCAAAGGCCTAATAGAAATCATCAGGTAAATCAAGGACAGTTTACCTCAAGAATGAACAAAGACTATCAGGTAAATCGGGGGCAATCTACTTTAAGGACAAACAGAAGCTACAACCAGCCTCAGGTAAAACCTTCTCAATTTGCCTCAAGAATCGATGTCAATAGAAACTACAATCATTTGGCTGGTAGATTTGATAATCACAGTAGTTTCTTCAATGGCTAATGTTTCTCTTGTCATAACTTTGGCCACAAAGCAGCTCAATGTGTTGCCTATACGACAATCATGACTAGAGAAGCTCAAAAACAAAGGAGTATGATTGGTATCGTGAAAAGAACCTACAATAACTTTTCTGCTCTTGAAAATGAAATAGAATGCTCTATTTGTAACAACTTCGATCATGAAGATTCTAAATGCAGGAGCAGGTTTCGGCAGACAACTCAGAAGGAGCAAGCCTCAAGTGTCAAAACATGGAGAATGAAGGAACCACAACCAGAGAGATGTGGTATAGCTTTATATGCGGAAGGGCAAGAAAAACAATGGTACATCGACAGTGGCTGTTCGAAACACATGACGGGTGATAAAGAAAAACTTCAGTCATATGGTGCCTTAGAGAAGGAGAAGAAGGTCTCTTTTGGAAATGACACCCCTGCTCTCATAAAAGGTAAAGGTTTTGTTCAGTTAAAAGAAAAGGTTAAAGCTAGAAATGTCATGTATGTTGATGGCTTAAAGCATAATCTATTGAGCGTCAGTCAAATGTGTGATCAAGGAAATGAGGTAATATTTCTTTCAAATGGATGTAGTGTTTGTGATCTTGATAAAGGAAAAACAGTGATCAAAGGCATAAGAACTCAAAATAATTTATACATATTCAAAGAAGGACAACATCAATGCTATCTAAGTAAGAATGATGAACACTGGCTATGGCACAGAAGATTGGGGCATCTAAGCTTCTCACAAATAAGGAAAGCATGCAAATACCAGGTAATTCGTGGTCTTCTAGACATCAAAATTCCAGACAATACAATATGCAAATCATGTCAGTTTGGTAAGCAAACCAGAACTAACTTCCCTGAGAAGGAAGGATCAGCTAGTAGGCCACTTGAACTGGTCCATACTGATGTATGTGGTCCATCTAGGAAAAGGTCACCTCAAGGAGAAGAATATTTTATATTATTCATTGACAACTTTTCCAGGATGTGTTGGATAGGACATATGAAGGACAAAGACGAAGCCTTTGAAAAGTTCAAATCATTCAAAGCCTTGGTGGAGAATGAATCAGATCACAAAATCAAATGCCTCATGTCTGATAGAGGTGGAGAGTTTACCTCGAATGAATTTTTCGACTTTTGTGAAGAACAAGGAATAAGAAGGGAATTCTCTATAGCTAGGACTCCTCAGAAAAATGGAGTAGTGGAAAGGATGAACAGAACGGTTCAACAAATGGCTCGTGCTATGCTTGATGAGTCTGGAACTCCCGCAACCTTCTAGGGTGAAGCCGCATTTGCTGCAGTTGTTATTCTCAACAAGACAAATATCGGGGTGAACAGCACTCAAACTCCTCATGAGCTCTGGTATGGTGAGACTCCTTCGGTAAAACATTTCAAAATTTTTGGAAGCAAATACTATATTAAAAATAATGATGAAAATCTTGGCAAGTTTGAACCTAGAGAAGATGAAGGCATTCTCCTTGGTTATTCTCCTCACAGCAAAGCATACAAATGTTACAATAAAAGGCTTGGAAAAATTGTCAACAACATTGATGTAGTGGTGGATGAAAAAGAAAACACTCCTAGGCAGGTAAGATCTGAAGACTTCGAAGATGATGAGGACTATCCATCAACATCAAATCAGATTCATGATGAAGAAGAAACCCATGAGGCACCAGAGGAACAGATAAGGATAGAAGAAAAGACTCCATCCAGGTATGTTCAAAAGAATATTCCAGAATCTCAAATTTTGGGGCAAAAGGAGGTAGTTATACAAACAAGAAGAACAATTGCAGAAGCTTCAAGCTATTTGGCATTACTCTCCTCCGCTGAACCACAAAATTTAAAAGAGGCATGCAAAGATGAATGCTGGGTCAAGGCAATGGATGAAGAACTTGAGCAGATCGAAAAGAACAACACTTGGGAGTTGGTTCCTAGACCAAAAGATAAGAATTTCATAGGGACAAAATGGATCTTCAAAAACAAGTTGAATGAAAATGGGGAAGTAATTAGAAATAAGGCCAGACTTGTGTGTAAAGGGTATGCTCAACAAGAGGAATAGACTTTGAAGAAACTTTTGCTCTCATTGCTAGACTTGAGGCCATCAAAATGTTCCTTGCTCTCTCTAGCTTTCAGAAGTTCAAAGTATTTCAAATGGATGTGAAATCAGCCTTTTTGAATGGAGACTTAGAAGAAGAAGTGTACATTGAGCAACCAGATGGTTTCATCCTTGGGAATGATCCAAATCTTGTATGCAGACTAAAAAAGGCTCTCTATGGTCTTAAACAGGCTCCAAGGGCTTGGTACTATCGCTTGGACAAATACCTTCATCAACAAGGTTTTTCAAAAGGATCAACAGATAGCAATCTTTATATAAAAATTGAAAATGACAAATTGCTAATACTTGTTGTGTATGTAGATGATATTATCTTTGGCAGTAATGAAGAAGCTATGAGTCAAAACTTTGCTTTGGTAATGCAGAAAGAATTCGAAATGTCATTGCTTGGAGAGCTGACATATTTTCTTGGTCTACAAATCCAACAAAATGAAGGCGGTATCTTTTTATCTCAAACCAAGTACCTCAAGCAGATCTTGAAGAAATATGGCATGGAAGATTCGAAACTAGTATGTACCCCTATGGTTACAGGATGCAGCCTCAGTGAAAATGATGAATCAGAAGCAGTGCATCAACCAACCTATAGATCCATGATTGGAAGCTTGCTTTATTTGACAGGTACCCGACCAGACATCATGCATGCAGTAGGAATAGTTGGAAGATTTCAGGCAAATCCAAAGGAAACTCATCTTCAGGCAGTTAAGAGAATCTTCAAGTATCTTCAAGGAACTCAAAACTATGGCTTATGGTATCCTAGAGATACAAATCTCACACTTCATGCCTATACAGATGCAAATTGGGTCGGAAGCATGGATGACAGAAACAGCACTAGTGGTGGTGCATTCTTCATGGGTTCCAGATTAGTATCTTGGTTCAGTAAGAAACAGAGTTCAATAGCATTATCTACAGCTGAAGCAGAGTATGTAGCTGCTGCATCTTGTTGCACACAACTTCTTTGGATGATGCAAACTTTGCAGGATTTTCAAATCACTTGTACTCCACCTATCTCCATCTTATGTGATAATACAAGTGCTATCAGTATCTCAAAGAATCATGTCATGCATTCAAAGACTAAGCACATACCGATCAAGTATCATTTTCTCCGGGAACAAGTGTTGGAACAAAAGGTCAAATTGGAGTATGTTCCCGCTAAGGAACAAGTTGCTGACATTCTCACCAAACCACTGCCCAGGGAAACTTTTGAATACCTCAGACAGAAGCTGGGGGTAGTTGATGCATCATCTTGCTGTTAAATCTTGTCTGTTTCAGAGATTGTTGGCTGTATGCGAGTTTCATATGGGGTATACCCGTACATTTGCTGGTTTATGGATTGGTCAAAGACCAAATGGCACAGGTTCAGGGGGAGCATATATTCTTCTAATAATGCATTGTTGGCATTATTGTAGAAGATCTTGGAGGAGCAAGTACAGAAGAAGAACATGGATGCTGATCTGAATATTGCTGCTAACGTTTTGTCTCTATTTCTTTTGTCAAGGTCATGTAACGACCTATGTCTGGGATGAATGATATAATGTACTTGGTTGTCATATGTAAATTTCTGATGTAACCACACTTGGTTGGGTGGATGAATTGGGTGATGAATGTATGTATAGAGTCTTTTGGTGATAGGAAGGTCATTTATGGTGTATGGTGGATTATGGTTCTTCTTGAAGAAAATTTCTTTTGTAGATCTGGCCTACAGTCAGGGGGAGCACAATCAGCACAACAGAGTAGAGTTTTCAGCATGTTCTCAGGGGGAGCATAACCCTTTGCCCTTGATGACAAAGGGGGAGAATGACTTTCAAGATCTTAGGGTTGCCATCAAGTCCAAAGGGGGATATTGTTGGCATTATGACACAGATGTGGCACTATGGCATGAGTGTTGTCCTTGATGGCAACCCACTCAAGTGGAAAATCACTGTTCAGGCTCTCAAAATCATAGAAAATGAGATACCCACAGGTGCGCCTAATAAAAGTTGCGGACCCGCAGGTGCCTCGAACAAGAAGTGCGGACATACCCGCAGGTTCTCCGAACAAAAGGTGCGGACGTCAAATTCACTCACTTTCATGCAGAGAAGCGCGCGCACGTGGGAATGTTTATGATTGATCCATGGTATTTAGTCTGATGTTTTTGATCCTATGGTTTTGGTCCATGGTATTGCGTTCAACAGAGTTGAACCCAATTATTGAGTCCTTGGTATTGTTTCTCAATGGTTTTGGTCCATGGTTTGAGAAAGGCCTAGACTATAAAAAGGGAAGGAGATCATTTGGCCCAGACACTTGTGAATATTGAATATCTTAAGACCTGAAATTTTGGTGATCGGTTTGTGAAGCTAGATCTGAATCAAGGAGAAAACCGTGAATTATAAGGCGAATCTACTGATAAGTCGAGGTCTCTTTGGCGCATGATCAGATCTGTGAATTCGACAGACTGGGGTACAATTGAGGACTGATAAAGTGTCTATATCCGGAGTTCTGTAGGTGAGATACGGCTCAGGTGTGAAGGTGCACAGTCCAGTAGACGGCGCAGGTGCAGAGGTCCGCAGTCTGGTAGATGGCGCAGGTGCGGAGGTACGCAGTCCAATAGACAGATCAGGTGTGGAGGTGCGCAGTCTAGTAGACGGATCAGGTGCAGAGGTGCGCAGTCCAGTAGACGGATCAAGTGCGGAGGTGCGCTGTCGAGTAGATAGAGCAGGTGCGGAGCTGCGTAGGCTAGACACAGCAGAAGTGCAGATATTCGCAGGTTTCTATTGGTGAAGTTGCGGACTTTTCTTGAAATATTTGTTGGCTGCCTTTTGTCTATTGCTGCAGAGTTCTGGGTTTAGATTACTGGTATTGCTTTTCTGGTTACTGCATTTTGAGAAGCTATTGGTTGATTCATTAGTTGATTGTAAAAGGAGATTGGTTGATTCACATGTACTTGATGATTATTTGATGTTCATGGATCCAGTCTGAAAATTGATGAAACGTGGTCCCTAGAAGAAAAGAAGTAGGTCAGCACCTACGTACTAGTAGCTCAGCTAGTACAAGAGCTAAGGGGGTTGTAGCTCCCTTCCAGGAGAGTCTGGAAAATGAGAGAGGGTTGTAGCTCTCTGCAAGTTGCAGCCTGCGTACTGGTAAAGGACTGCACCAGTACAAAATCATTGTAAAAGAAGTTTCTAATTGAAAGAAGATAGACACACATTGCAGCAGGTGGTTTTCACCCACATTGGGTTTCCACCTTATATCTGGTGGTCTTTGGTGTGACTATCTGTTTTTCTTGTTCCTATTCATTATTATATGGTACTGACATTCAAATTAATGGTCAACATCGGAAGAATAAATTAAATTATAAATCTAGAGGGAATATTGAAAAGAATTTAATAATACTGATTCACCCCTCCTCTCAGTATTATTTCCAACAAATTTTTATATCATCATAAACATCATGATGGGATGAATGCAATGGCGATTTCAAAATCAGGCTTTAAGTGAGTTGAAGAGATCATAATTTTTATACCCCATTTCCATAACGACGTGTTGGATCGTGGTTCGTCATATTAACTGCCTCCTCTTAATTGGTGTTATCGTAAGGAGTATGAGAGGGGTTGTTACAAATTATATACAGACTATTTGAAGAGGTAACGAGACAAGCATTATTGAGTGCACAAAAATATCAACTCCGAATCAACAGAAAAAGAATGCATGAGAAATTAATATGACCCAAAATGGCATGGATGTGACAATATTTCCCAATACTTTAGTAACAAAAAACTCCAAGACAAAATGGGACATTCTAGAAACTAATTATCAAGGAGTTGTGAAGGTGAAGACGGTGAAGTTGTATATGTTGAGGATGCACTTTGAGAAATTGAGAATCATGGTATGTAAACCAATACATGACCAAATTTATAAACATTATCAATCAACTAAGGATTAATGGTGAATAAATTTCACATTATAAAGGGGTAGAGAAGGTTCTCAGAAACTTTCCAAAGAAATTTGTTGTGGTGGTCACAACCATCGAAGAGTTTAAATACTTGTCATAGCTATTAGTAGATGAGGTATTAAAATCAAAGGTATCTATCTCATGAGCAAGACGATGATCAATATCAAGAGGCCAAGGTAAGAATAATGAAAGAAAAAATTAGAGAGACGATTCAACAGAACAAAGGTGATTCAATCAAATTCCTCATATTTCAAGGGGGAGCATCATTAGAAGCTCACAATCATATTGAAGGTATGAAAAATTAAAAAATATGTGTTATTATTGTAATAATATGGATCATTATGCACGTGAATGTAGAAATAAGAAAGCATATCTTAACAAAAAAGGTGTGAACTATTCTTCTAAAATGTGTGACAAATTATTATTCCTTACATGTAATACTTCTCAAGAATTGTCTAATGACATATAGCTTATAGATAATGGATGTCTCAATCATATGATAGAAAATAGAAGCATAATTACATATATGGATGATTCATTCAGGACTTATATCAGGTTGGGAGAAGATAATATTCTAAAATTTAGGGTAAATGGAATGGTTAAAATCCTCATCAAACAAGGTCAGAGAAGGCACATAGTAGACATGTACTATGCTTCAGTTTTGAAACATAATCTTCTTAATGTTGGTCAACTTACTCAAAAATGGTATAATGTAATCTTTAAAGGAGATAATTTCTTCATATATGATAGACCTCTTACTAAGATGTTGATTTCCAAAGAAAAGATGACAAAGAATAAGATGTATACTCTTAAAATGAAGTATAATAGATATGATTACTCATATGCACAAAAAGTAGTGTGCTTAGATGATTTTGGTTATGACACTTCATGTTTTTTCATCTACATTTTGGTGGCCTTAGGCTATTGCAACAATAGAATATGGTTGAGGAGTTTACGCCCATTCAAGATCCAACCAATCAATGTGAGAGTTGAAATCTAGCAAAGCAACATAGGGGAAATTTTCCTAGAGGAGTGTGTTATAGAGCCAAGGAACCTTTCTAGTTGGTTCATACATATTTGTGTGTTCCAATGTAGAAAAATTCATTTGGAGGAAGTTACTACTTCCTAATCTTCAAAGATGATTACAATAGAAATACTTGAGTATATTTTCATGCAAAGAAATCTGAAACTTTTGAAAAGTTTTGAGAATTCATGGTAATGGTAGGGAAGCAAAGTGATAATTAAATCAAAGTGTTATGATCAGACAGAGGTGGTGAGTATGATTGAAACTATTCTCATAAATTTTTCAAGTAACATGGGATCAAAGGACATTTTACAAAAAGGTACACAACACAATGAAATGGTGAGATTAAAAGAAGAACAAAACTACCATGAATATGGATAGAATTAGGTTGAAGGAAAAACAATATGAAATGAATTTTGGGGGGAAGCAGTAACTTTCTTGGTTTATGCTTTGAATAGGCCTACCACTAAAAATTTAAAGAACAAAGGTCCATAGGAATCATGGACATGCCACGAGTTTCATTGTAACACACTTTAGGGTATTTGGTTATGTGGCTTGTGTTCATGTTCCTAAGGAGTTGAGAAAAAATCTAGATGAAAGAAATGAGAAGTGAATTTTTATTGGGTATAGTGATAAGTCCAAAGCATATATGTTTTACAATCTAATAAAAAACAAGTTGATAGTTAGTAGAGCTGTTAAATTTAAAGAAAATGAAGCATGGGATGGAAGCATTGATAAATCTATAAAAGTTGGAGCAATGATACCACAAGTAGAAGATGATGCAGAGGAATAGGTTGTACAAGAACGTCAATAAGAGTTGCAAAGCCATTCATCAATCAGAAACTCTCCAACAAGAACGCCAATACATTCTATTCAAGGTGAGTTATCTTCTCTAGAAACTTAGTATACTCCTACTACTCAATCAAGTAGTGTCTCTCAAGACTTAGAAAGACTAGAAGTTTGAGAAAGATCTATGAAGACATAGATGTGAATTCAAATTTTGCATTATTTACATGTTAACCGACATGTTCTAAAGAGGCGATGAATAATGGAAACTTGGTTCAAAGCAATGGATGCAAAGATGGATTCCATAAAGAAAAATGATACATGGAATTTAGTAGAATCACCAAACGGTAAAGATTTCATAGGTGTTAAATGGTTTTACAAAGAAAATCTCAATGAGAAAGTATAAATAGAAAAGTACAAGGCTATATTGGCAGAAAGATGATTTCCACAACAACCAAGAGTGGATTATGGTGAGACCTATGCACCAGTTTTGAGGTTAGATATAGTTACAACTATATTAGCCATAACAGCGAAAAATAAATGGAAATTTTACCAGATGGATGTAAAAGTTAACATTCTCGAATGGAATTATGGAAGAGGAGGTATATATGCAGCAACCACCAAGATATGATATGAAAGGTCATGAAAATAAGGTTTATAGGTTGAAGAAATCTCTTTGTGGTCTTAAGAAAGATCCTAGAGATTGGAATAGTAGGGTTGATTCATATCTTATCAACAGTGGATTCAGGAGAGACAACAATGAACCTACATTGTATACATAAGTAAATGAGCAAGGAAAAAATCTAATTGTTTGCCTATATGTTTATGACATGATATTCATAGGAAATCTAGCAGTGGACGAGTTTAAATCACCTATAAAGAAAGAGTTTGAAATGATTTATTTGGGGTTGATGAGATTCTTTCTTGGCATTGAAGTAACTAAACAAAATTGAGGTATTTTTTTTGTTTCAAGTAAGGTATGCCATTAGATGTGTTGAAGAGGTTCAGGATGATGAATTATAAACTGTCACTAACTCTGATTGCAACAACAACAAAGCTCGACAAAGCAAATATAGGATCTAATGTAGGTCCAACTCGATTCAAGATATTAGTTGGTATTCTAGTGTATCTTACTGCTATAAAACAATAAATTATCTATGTTTTTAGTTTGATTTATAGGTTTATGTAGTCTCCAAAAGGAACATTGGCAAGCAAGAAAAAGAATTTTGAGATATATTATTGGAACAACAATATATGTCATATTATTCTCTAGCACTAATAGTGATCTTTTAGTTGGATACAGTAATAGTGACTTTGCAGGTGGCATGAATGACAAGAAGAGTACTCTAGGATATGTTTTTCATATTGGTTCAAGTGTGATTCCATGGGCATCCAAGAAGTAGCGCATTTTAACTATCTTATCAAGAAAAGCAGAGTATGTAGCAACAAAGTAGCAACTTATCAAGCAGTTTGGTTACACAAAGTATTGGATGATCTACAAAAAACACAAGAGGGCTCAACTACAATGTACTGTGGAAACAAATCATCAATAGCCTTTTCAAAGAAATAGGTCTTTCACCATAAAAGAAAGCATATTGATATTAAATATCACTTCATTAGAGAACTTTAAAAAAAAACCACTTAGAATCTTGTAAATCAAAAGAACAATTGGTTGACATATTCTAAAAACCATTAAAAAGAGATGTATTAGAGTTTCATAGAGAAAACTTAGGTGTTGTAAGCCTAGTTAAGACTTATACCAACATACATTAGTGGTAAATATTAATGGGGAGTATTACAGGATAATCTCTCCTGTTCACTGAAGTCATTAGGTCCAGTTAGCTATTAGTTCAAGTTATTTTTAGAAAGCTAAATTTAGCAACTAATAGTTATGTATGTTTGAGCTAAGGTTAGCTTAGTTATTCATAGCAACTTCGAGTCTTTATAATCATGTAAGGTTTAATCAATTGAATGAAACATTCATAGAGAAACAACTGTCTTATTTTGTGGTTTCCTCCTCTATCCATCTTTCAGAAAAATCTAGTGTCACTATTGTAGAGACTGTGTTAGACAAAATAGAAGTAGAGATTTTACACATTGTTTCCTAGGCCTTACATTTTACATGTTCTTGATGTAGGACTATGTTTATTAATGAAATGTCCAATAGATCAAACCTTAGATCTATCATAGATATAGTTTATTCCAACCCATTTTCCTAAAAACTTGAAATTAATTTGACTATGGAGAAGGTGCTCCATTTGAAAGCGGCTATAACCAAAAGATGTGAGAACCCCATAGTTCTAAAAATCAACTAAGATGGTGAAGACCCCCCAAAAAAATTGATTTTCAATTCCAAAACTTAGCAATAATGAAAACGTTTTACTCAAACAAGGCACAAAATTCCCACTTTGATACCATGTTAAGAATTAGCATGACTAATAAAAGATAAGCAAAGTCACTTGAAAAATTCCTTAACCCATTTTATTTACTCATTGTATTGATATCAAGATGTGGATTTATAATGCATCAACTAGACCATTAGATCTCACTGACAACTCAATAGTGGATCAATGTTGAAAAAACTCATCAAAGATAAGGTTTATAGCTCATATCTATAGGGTCTTAGAATCTATGATTGTATAGGGATTCACAGTCTAACACATCCGAGGGAAAGAATAATTATGCCTGGAGTTTATAGTTGGAATTGACCATGTGTCATGCAAGTATGAGCTCTAATTTCCCTTTTTCCCATCGTATAGAAAAATATTTACACTATTTCAAATCATAAATTTCATTCTCCATTTCATTTGGTGTATAAGATGGGTAGTGAGATGATGTGCTAAGATAGAGAAAAATGATAGAAACATTTTCAATAGACATCAAGATTGCCTCCTACTACACATAATATGTTTACAGGTTGTTGGAATGTAGATAGAGTAGGTGACTTGAAGGCTCCAAGGGGAATATCTCCAAATGATTCACAGTTAGCCTCTCATAAGGGGTTTTTTTAGTTGAGCTAGTCAAGACAATGATGTGATATAACACTACTAGGATACCAATGAATATACCTACAATTATTCCACCTTGTCTTCCTTCCAGAAAGACTATGATTCTTGTAGCACCAATGGCATAATGGACAACACTGAAAGCGACAAAATTGCTAGTGTTTGTGCATATGTCTCTAATATATGTAGAGTGGTTGACTGTAAAAAGGTAACATTTATGACCATTAACCCTTGCTAATATGAGGACTTCTATCTTGCATCTAATTGTAAATGTATCTAATGTCATCTTGATGTCAATCCCATTGGGGATTTTAAATACATGACTTTTTAGAATTTCCTTAGTTTTGAGTGTTCTAGGTAGAAAAGGAGCATTAGACTTGCTCCTAGAGCTCTTAGCCTTGGTATGGGGCCTTGTGATCACTAGCACCATCCCCTCTCATATTTTCCCCATCATCCCTTATTTTTTTATTGTTTTCATCACCCAAATTTCACTTCTTGGATGTAATATCTATTTGGGAAGTGATATCAAGTATTTTGATTGAAGATAAAGGCCAGAACTAGGGCTTGAAGATTCCCCTACATAAACTCCAACCATTAGTTTTTCATGTGGCCACAACTTGTTTTTTTTTTTTATGACTTCTTATGCTTTTCACTTGAATTATTTCTATTCCTATCCTACAATGTAATTGAAAAATTATATTTGTATATTCAATCTAAATATCAATTCTTTCTGTAGGTTCAACTCATCAACATGTTCACACAATATCTACTTACCTCAAGTGTTATGAATTTTCATTATGCTCTTAGTTGGTATGTTCTTTGTTGCAATTTCTTTAGGTGTTGTGCTAGCTATTTGTTGTTGTTGGTTTCTCTAGCAATTCAAATACAAATCTTTTAGAGGTTATAATTATTTAAATATTCAATGTTTTTAACTCGATCACTTATGCACAAGACTAAACTTTTCTAGTAAAGAATTTGGTTAAGGTAGTTTATTGTAATGTTGCTAATTTGACAACTAGATTTGGAAGTGCAAAAGACCACCACCTTACCATATTTTCAAAATCATATGTGTAGAATTCCAATCAAACTTAAACATGAAGATAGAAAAAAGGAATGAAAATGTGAACTTTTTTTGTTAAACATTTTATTGAGTTGTGCATATTTCACTAATTGATAGTTTAAAAGAAATAATTTGAACCTACATTTGAGGAAGTAGTGAACAGTGAAGTCAAAGGTTAACTTATTCATGTTTATAATGTATGCTTAATGTAAAAATGTATATGTGATTACTATTTATAAGTATAATTTATTTAAAAATAATTAAATTTTCCATATTATGTATGTATATAATATATAGAAACGAAAAAAAATAAATTGATGTGCCTATAAGGAATAAATGGTTAGTAGTGTCTTAATTTATACATAAAATTTAAGAAATAAATTATTTTGTCCAGAATCATTAAAAGTTAATGTAAAACATTAGCATTGCCTTAACCAAAGAAAGGTATAGGTAAATAATATTGAATTTAAAATATCTGAGTTGAAAAATAAAAAATTGTTTATTAAATCTAAATCATCTTCAAATTTGGTATTTAAAATTGAAGAATGTTATGTTTTATGGACTTGTGAGAAGTTAAAATGTGGATAAATGAAATTGTTGTTTTTACTACACAATTGTATCCAATGCCCTTCAATACATATATTACAATTGGATTTCTCAATATTAACATCTTACGTCATCATTTATAGATATAAAGTCAAATGCAAGATTCAATGGTAGTAGATGGACAAGAGAGAAAAAGAAGGAAAAAAGAAACAAAACATAAGCTAATTAAAGGATCCTAAATGAAATGGATACATAGTTGGACACCCTAATGTGAAGTTCTTTGAAAGGACTTACGGAGTTTGTTGAATGATTGAGTTCTAATTCCCTTTGAAACATTAGAATTTTCTTTGGAGCTCCTACATAGTTACAACTCTAGTATGTTTATCTTGATATTTGTTGGTTTGGATATAATCTACATATAAAAAATGGATTGAAGAAGTTGGATAACCAAGGCACTAATACCTATGCATTTGTAAAAAAAATAATTGAATAAGTTTCATCTCAAATAGTAGAAAATGTGGTCAATTAGAGGTTGAAATCCCTTACTATGTGAGACAAAATTATTTAAAAATAATTAATTGAAAAGAGTTTCCATATTATTATGAAGATGTTAAGCAAGTGTTTGGAAAAAAAAACCAAGGTAAGTGTTTGATACATAGCAAGTCTTTGATGGAATATTTGAGGAAATCTAATGATTTTATACAAATCCAACTACAAAGAGAAGATTTCTCTATTTGGAAAATAAACATGTGGGTGAATTCTAAAACCTATCTTGTGTATTTAATTTAGAAATTGCAGTATAGTCTAAGGATTCTTATTGCCATGCAAGGTCTTCTCTAAGATGGTAAAAATATTTAAGGATATATTATAGAACCTTGACTATCATATTAGTAAATATTAAACTAGTATATTGATATTTTGATGGTGAAAAGAGTAGTGAGCATTGAGGTGTTTTAAATATGTTGAAAAAATAATATATTTATTCTTAAATTAAAATAAATAAATAAAAGTATGTTTTAAGTTTAAAAATAATAAATTAAATAAATATTTTCAATGTAAATAAAAGAAAAAATTAACATTGTAAATTAAACCATAAAAAATAAATTAAATTAAATTAAAACATATGATATAAATAGAGTATTATATATTATTAAACAAATAAAGTTGAAAAAAATATATTTTTGTCTTCCTAATCTAATCTAAAATTGAATGCGTAAAATCTTATTTAATTTCTATAAAATAAATATATCAAAACATTATTTATTAATAAATAATATAAAATATCACAAATATATAAAATCATATCCTACTGAATTAATAATTATCAAATTAAATTTGATAATCATAAGTAAAATACTATAAAATATATTATTTTCAATTTTAAAAAAATTCATAAATTTTAAGATTTAATAAGATAATGATTAAAAAAATTTTAAGATTTAATAAGATAATGATTAAAATAGATATAACTCAAGATATATACCATAAAAATCTTACATACAAATAAAAAATAATAATTTTGTAATAAATAATATAAGATGAACATTATCATATAGTATTGTAATTTTAATGATGGCAAGAATTACAACAATAATTATATGTAATTCTTAATATTTTTATTTCACAACATTAATAATTTGTTATATATTATATTTTTTAGAAATAGATTTAAAACGGGTTAATATTATAAACTACTAAAATAAAATAAAAGTATAAACTACTTCAGCTATCATGTTACATATAATTTATATATAAGGAATTATTAAATATAAAGAATTATAAAATATATATATCGTAGAATGAAAATATTTATTTTACATTAAAATATCAAATAGATAAAAATAGAAGCTCATTGTTAAATTATAATTATATCAATATAAAACTCATAAAAAAATGTTAAATTATAATTATATTAATATTTAATAATGAACCGATGTGAATTCTATACCTTTTCCCAAGTAGGGAAGCGAGCTCTGAGGACTGCGATCATGGACGACTACGATTTGAGTCAGACCTGCGAATGGCAGACCTGCACAGACCACGTTTTCCTGTTCTCGCTCAGCGGTGAGGACACAACACTACACGATAAAGGCATAGTTCACAAGCAATGGATTCCCCTCAGGGGGAGGATAGGGCGCCTCCCCCCCAGTGTCACTGAAGATGTCAGGACAGAAAACCATGACGATGCTAGACCAATTCCAAACACTTTGCCAGATAATACGAACAAGAATGAAGTGCCCAAGGCGACGTCAGCCACATGTAAGCCCGTAGCGGCTGAAAGACCAAAGATTGAGCTCCCAAGCCATCAGATCAACAATCAAATCCAGTACATGAAGGATCATGCACTGATTGGAAAATTTATAGGCTTCTGGCCCACAGAGAAAGCATTGCATGGCTAGATAGCAGCCAAATGGAAACCAAAAGGGCACATTACCTTGCAGCTGGGGCCTAAAGGCTTCTTTACAGTGATTTTCAACTGTATAGAAGACCGAAATAGAGTCCTTGATGGAGGACCATATTTTTTCAATGCAGCAGGTTTATATCTGAGAGATTGGATAGAACGATTCAACCCTGACAAAGAGGATTTAAGTTGGGCACCAGTATGGATTCGCCTTTATTCCCTCCCTTTGGAGTACTGGGATGAGGACTCGCTGCAAGATATTGGGAATGGCTTAGGGGAGTTCATTAAAATCGCAGAGGAGACGAAACTCAGGCGATACACCTCCTATGCCCAAATTTGTGTCTACATGCATCTCAGCAAAGCTCTCCTGGACGCGGTAAGTCTTTACCATGATGATTTTGAATGGATAAAATCAATAGATTATGAGCATGTTCCATTCCGTTGCAGGAAATGCCATGCCCTCGGTCATCTCTTCCAAGACTGCCCTTCAAATATGAAAGCCTCGAACCCCTCCAATGTGGATAAATCTGACTCGGATGGCTTTACCAAAGTCACCAACCATAAAAAGAATCACAAGAAACCCTCAGCTGGCCTTAAAAATCCTGTATCCAATACCTCCATGACTTCCACAAGCAACAACTTTGACATCCCGAATCAGACGGAACAGAACACCTATGAAATCCCTGACCAATCGAAGGACATCCCCAAGATGACTCCTCTTTCCACCCCTTCGAGCTCTAAGATTACCCAAAAATCTATACAATCCACAGACCCTACCTCAGCCACCTCCAGTCTCTTACTGAAATGGAATATTCAAGGTATGGAGGTTGACAATTTTGCAACAGGAAATCACGACTGTAGTAGAAACAGCAGCAGAACGAAGTGAGATCCAACGTATGGAAGAGGAGCTGGAGAGCTTCAACACTGGAGATCTGGATATATTGGGATTAGAGCAAGCTTGTAAGAAAAAGGAATACGACAAAATCCTAGAGAGGCAACTAGAAAGCTTAGAAGTCATCCTCTCCAGAGCACAACAGCAAAGATCTTTAGGCATCCAACCTGGGAGTCAATGGGACGGTAAAAATACTACTAAAGACAATAAAAAAAGAGGCAGGAAAACTGATCTACAGAGAACCATCCGCATTGGGGAAATGCTGGTAGAATCGGGAAGATATTCCAAGCTTACAAAGTATTACAACCCCCTTCCTAGCAGTGCACCATGAAGCTCATCTCATGGAATATCAGAGGGCTAAACAACCCCAGAAAATACAGACTGATAAAAAACATGATTCAAATGGAGAAACCCCAAATTTTTTTTCATACAAGAAACCAAATGTAACTCTACAATACTGGACCAGACACTTGCAAAAGTGTGGCCAAGCAGCAAAGCAGCAGCAATGGATGATTTTGGTGCATCAGGAGGACTAGCCATAATGTGGGATGAACGAGCTATCACACTGGATAACATTCATGTGAGTAAGCATTTTATACAAGCCACCTTCCATATTACAGGGACAAATGTACATGGTCATCTAACCAATGTCTACTTCCCCCATGAAGCAATGAATAAGATAGACATACTGAATACCTTAGCTTTGATCAACTTGGAAAGAACATATCCAATCTGGATCACAGGAGGAGACTTTAATATGATAACAAGGTTGGAAGAAAAAAGAGGGGGCAGGGCTAGATTTGACAATGAAAGCTTTCACTTCAAAGACTTCATCCAAGATAACTGTCTCATAGATATGGCATCCAACAATGGTGTATACACATGGAATAACAAACGAGTAGGAGCACATCAAATCACCTCACGATTGGATCGGTTCCTGCTTTTAGATAATGCAATCCATATAGGTGGGGATTTCACGGTGTCGATCTTACCAATCACAGGTTCAGATCATTGGCCTATCACGCTTCAATGGCAGAGGCCAGGTAACGCCACTCGCAGGCCTTTCCACTTCGAGTCTTTCTGGATGCTGCACCTAGATTTCAACAATCTGATTCAGGCAGTTTGGAAAAATTTCAAACCTCCGGATGGTACAAAAATGTATCAGTTCCAGCAAAAACTCAAAAATCTCAAGAACAACATTAAACAATGGAATCAAAATACCTTTGGCAATATCTTCCAAGCACAACGTGGTCTAGATCAAGAAATGAAACGACTACAGCAGAGAATCATCACGGAAGGACGGTCTGAAGACACCTCAGAGCTGGAAAAACACCTGCAATCACAACTATCTGAAAGAGCCAAGCAAGAAGAAGTACTTTGGAAGCAAAAGTCAAGAATCAGATGGCTTAAAGAGGGCGAAAGAAACAAAAAGTTATTCCATCACACTACTATCAAAAGAAGAATGCATAATAACATCACTAATATTTAGAATCCGCAGGGGGATCCGTTGGAAAAACATGAGGACATTGAACAAGAATTCATTACTCATTTTAAGAAGGTACACAAGGAACCTCAAATAGATAGACTACATGCTATTGAGAAAATAACCAAGAATATCCCTAAGATCATAACTAAGGAACACAATCAGCTCCTCCTCAGGCCAATCTCTTTACAGGAAGTGGAGAGTGCAGTGCGACATCTCAAAGAAGGAAAAGTGCCTGGCCCCAATGGTTTTACTTCCAATTTCTTCCACAGATTTTGGGATCTTATCAAAGACGAGATCTAGCAAGTAGTGGAAGAGTCCAGAACTACTAGATGGCTACTTCCCTCTCTGAATGCAACCTTTTTAGCTCTCATTCCCAAGGAAGATCACTCTCAAACTTCAGACAAATTCAGGCCCATTGCTCTATGCAACGTCATATACCAAATCATCTCCAAAGTAATTGCTTCCAGACTAAAACCTTTGCTCCCTCTACTCATATCACCTGAGCAATCAGGCTATGTGGAAGGAAGGCAAATCACGGATGGAATAATTCTCACTCACGAGATTATACACTCCTTGAAGCAATTCAAAAAGGAAAGTATGCTCCTAAAAATCGATCTTCCCAAACCTTTTGATAGTTTGAGCTGGAAATATATACACAAAATGTTGATAGCCTTTGGCTTCCCCCCACTGGGTCAGATGGGTCATGATTCTTATTTCCTCTTCCTTCTTCTCCATTCTGATCAATGGGATCCCTTCCTCTCCCTTTCGCCCCTTTAGAGGCATCTGGCAAGGAGATCCCCTCTCCCCTTTCCTTTTTGTTATAATGGCAGAAGGACTGGGAAGATGCATCAAATAAGCGCTTTATTCCCAGCAATTAAGAGGTCTTTCTTTTCCCAACACCCTGGTCTTCACCCACCAACAATTCGTGGATGATAATATGCTATTTGGCCATCCCTCAATTTAGGAAGCTCTCAAATTAAAAACCATTTTGTCTAAATTTTCGGATGCCTCTGGGGCTTGCATTAACAAGACCAAATCCCAAATCTTCTTCTTTCATACCCCTGCTACAACCAAAGCCTCAATTGCTCGAATCCTGGGTTTTTCAATAGCTAATCTTCCCTCCAAATACTTGGGAGCTCCCATGACGGACTTCGCTTTAAATCACTCATCCTGGAAATTACTTTTGGAAAAATTAGAAGGCCGTCTCTCTTCCTGGACTTACCGTGCACTAAACATGGCTAGTTGTCTAGTCCTAATCAAAGCTGTGTTGCAATCCATGCCGCTCTACCTTTTTTCAGTTATGGCAGCTCCAAAATGGGTCCTCAAAGAAATTAGAAATCTTCAAAGATCTTTCTTTTGGGGAAACATAGGCCAAAAGAGAAAATGGGCCCTGGTAAAATGGGACACAGTGTGCCTCCCGAAAATTTATGGAGGTACCGAGCTTCATGATCCTCAGCATAGTAATGCAGTTATGGGAACTCGCATCTGGTCGAAATGGATCTCAGAGCCACATACTCCCTGGGGTATCCTTGGGACTGCGAAATAAGCCAATAACCAACCAGTTGATGATTTAATGAGACTCACAGAAGTAGGTTCAGGTTCTCTCATCTGGAATGCAGCTAAATAGCACAAGGATTTAATTCAAAAACACAGCTTCTGGGAAATTAGGGATGGTAATAATGCCTGGTTTTGGGAAGACTCTTGGCAGCAAAGACCCAAGTTGAAAGACCTAGTCGAACCTCAACACATACAGGACTGGGAAGGGCAACTGAGGGCAAAGGGAAATCAATACTGGACACCTACCCATGCTCAAGGATACAAGAAATGGATAAATTCAGATCACATCATCAGGCAAGGCACTCAGCTTATCAAGGACAGTCTGGAAACAGAGCTTTCAAACAGGAAAATTTGCTACTCTGATAAAAGGGATAAAATCAGATGGGGTTATGAAGCAAAAGGAACCTTCTCTACACAAGAAGCTTACAATTTAATAATAAGAACCCAAATAGTCAAAGACCCACTATGGAACAAAGTTTGGGCCCCCACTATTTGGCCAAAAGTCTCCACTTTCCTCTGGCTGCTATGCCAAAATAAAATTCTCACTTGGGACAACCTACAGAAAAGAAGCTTTCATGGGCCTTCTATGTGTCCCAACTGCAAAAAGGCGGAAGAAACCACTAAGCACCTAATAAGTTCCTTCCCACTGGCGAATGGACTTTGGTAAAAAGTAAGCTTCAGATGCCAAAAGGACGGACGAGTTAAGGAGAATATCTCAAACACTATACGTACTTGGGCAAACAATCCTTACAAAAGAAAACTATTAAGTGCACTGTGGAAACTAATCCCATGATTCCTCATGTGGAATGTTTGGAAAGAAAGGAATCATCGCATCTTCAAGGACCAGTCCTACCCTTCAGAAGTTATATGGAATAATATAGGTCAAAACCTTCAAGAAACATTGATGCTTCAAGCCTGGTCAGAAGAAGATTATCTTGCCATACCTTAGGAATAGACCATCTGGGCAAACTAGAACCTTAAATGGAATCATATACAAGCAAATTAGGGTAAAACTTCCTCACAAGGAAAGACAGCAAATAGATGGACCCCTCTGCCCTAGCACATGATTCAACTCAACTTTGATGGGGTGTCTAAAGGTAATCTAGGCAAAGCAGGATATGGAGGAGTCTTTAGAGATCACAAGGACGTTCTGCTTCTAACTTATTTAGGTTGAATTGGTTGGGATACAAATAACTCGGTGGAATTAGAAGGGCTATGGTAGGGGCTTCTCCTTACACAACTCCATGATTTCTTCCCACTTATAATTGAAGGAGATTCCCAGATTCTCATCAACATGGCTAATCAGATCCTGCAAGGGATGCCCTCTTACAAGGTAGGAAACAGTTGGAGACTGGTAGAGCGACTTGAGCTCATTGAACACTGGCTCTCAACCCACAGAGCTGTAAATCTCAAACACTCTCGCAGGGATGGAAACAAAGTAGCATACCTTCTTGCTAACATTGCGGTAGATAGTGGAAGGACTTTTCATGCAGGCACACTTAATACTATGGTGACTACTCTTCAGCTACAGGAATACAATGAATTGGCGCAAATTGAAATGGTATAGGAAGAAGAAATGCACCCGGATGTGAGTTTTTATCCCAGGAATTAACATGACAAGACGGCAAGGCGGCGGACGGGGTGGCCACATGGCCCCCTGCAACTTCCCCCATGCCACTCTGAATGGCATTCATGGCACCTTGCAGGAGCCATTAAAGGACTACACAGTCCGAGGCAGAGCCAATTCCCACATAACAATGGAGCCTGTGAATTTCTCTATTATTCCTTCCCCCTTGATTCATTATGTCTGTCCTTCGTAGGCGGGAGAGTCTATTGTGCGCACCATCACTGGTAGTAGATGCTGGCTATTAAGCTGTATCAATCTGGGTAATGGATTCCACCATTCCCACACCAACCTCTACAATCTTGCTCATGTCCACAACTCCTCTGTAATTTCCCCACACCACTCCTCTGTCAATTCATCCACTATCCCTGCTACTTCTTCCCCTGTTTCCATCCCCATCATGGTCCGTCATCGTATGCGCAGTAGAGGAGGGGGCAGAAGAGACGGAAGCTCTCGCTCACCTACAATGCCTAACACAGATTCGGTTTCCCCTGCCTCCTCAGCCAATAACCCCAACCCGACTAGTTTCGCGGGGCATTACCCAGAGACCCGAAGCGGCAGAGGTAGAGCTTGGCTCCATGGCATCGGTCATGGAGATACAGCAGTCCGTACTGCTACCTTTCCCCTTCCTCCGCACCCTGCTCCTCACACCACGCAGTTCCGATTTCGCAGCTCACTGAACTGCCCAGTTATCGTTGCCACCGTCTCAATTACCTTCACGGAAGAAATTGAGCCACCAACTCCTCTGGCTGATCAGACTGAGGAGGCGAACAGAGCAGGACCAAGCAACAGGAGCCGAGACAACACTGGTGATCGGGAAGCTGATGAAGGTCGAGCCAGCTTGCATGGCAAAGCAGTTGCTGGCAGTCAGCATGTTGAGAAGGGCAAGCTCAATTACACACAGGCTTCTGGTAGTCACCGAGGAGACACATCAGGACCGTGTGTAGGAGCATGCAGCATTGAGGGAGGCCAACCAGCACATGGACGTGGCACGTCAGACGAGGATGACAACCTAGACAAGTACGCGTGTCCAATTGTGGAGGAACCAACCCCAGATGACTGAGTGACAAGTGTTGAGTTTTCCAGGTGGACGTTTTGTCATGCTGACAGTTCAGTTACTGTTCAGTCTTATGTGTTTTCTAGTTAGGATTATGATTTGGTTAAAATGTTTCTGTTATGCTGTGATCAAACTGGTTACCCCTGTGTGGGTTATTTTTGGACTCATACTTTTTTGGACTGGTTTCCCTTCTGTTGGGGTAGTCAAAAATAGTTATTTTGACGGTATGATGAATGATGCTTGGACCCTTTGAGGTTGAGCCTACTGTAATCCTTTTTTGTATCATATTAATAGATTAAACTTACTTAGAAAAAAAAAAAATTAATAATGAACCAAATATTATAAATTGAGACTAGTCTACTTTTTTATATTTAAGAATAATTTTCAAGTTAAAGAAGAATCACAATGAGAGGGTAAGGTGAGGAATGTGCTCTAGTAGGGTTTCCTCCTACAAACTCTAAATCACTTTTTCAATATTCTTTGTACACAACTTAACGGTTTCCTACTCCGGGGATTGTGACAACGGGGATGAGCACACACGTGGTGAGGGGAGAGACCCCCTCCTATCAAAGTATTGTGACAAGGGAATCAAGCTCACAAGGAACAGTGCGGTAGCCAGTGAATCAGGCAGAGGAACCAAAGGAACCCCAGTGTTGGAGGCACAATGGAAGACAAGAATTCAGGAAGAGAAGCTAAGAAACCTAGATTTCTAATCCCCAACAACAAATTGGAGACATATAGGAAGTTCATGAAATATCATTCACCGATATGTAAGTTCATCGGTATCTGGCCGTTAGAATGAGATCTAGTAAAATGGAATCCAAAAGGGCATATAGATCTGAAGCTAGGTGTTTGAGGGTTCTTCACAATGATCTTTAACAGTCTCAAAGATAAGGAGTGGATCTTTGAGAATCAACCCTATTTCTACTACAATGCGGGACTCTTGACGTGACATTGGTGAGAATGCTACAATCTAGATCCAGAGAAATTCATGGCCGCCCCAATATGGGTCTGATTATTTGGACTTGCGGTGTCTTTTTAGGATCTAGATATATTGGAAGGAATAGGGAATTCTGTTGGGAGTTTTGTAAAAATGGCATATTCAACAAGGAGAGGAAGGGATACTTCATATGCCTGAATCTGTGTGTATATGAACATAAATGAGCCTCTCCCAGAATTCATAGAGTTGGAGTATCAAGATGACATATGACAACAACCATTGGATTATGAACACATTTCATTCAGGTGCAACTGGTGTCATGAATGCGGGCACCTATACAATGAATGCCCTTTAAATCAAGCAGAAGCTATGGAATTTTCAAAGGCTAAAGACTTGGAAAAAGATCAAGAAGACACATAGGGTTTTCAGGAAGTTCAAAAAAAGAAAAGGAACATGAAATCCCCCTATGCTTCTATGCACCCACAACTGAAGAAAGGGATGAACCACAACAACCAATTTGAAACCTTGGCGGAGGAAGATGAGAGTACTAATGAATCCAGTGGCCTGACTAGTCAGGAAAACCCTAAGACTCAACCAAAGGGTGGACAAAAACCCAAGTGAAAAGATGAGGAGGAACCCCAGGACAAAGAAGCTCAGGTAACACATGTGGAACAAGCTAATATGGAAATCAATGGCACAAAAGAATAACTCAACATAGAAGAACAAGTTATGAGAAGATTGTTGAATGAATGGAGACACTTTGATGAACAATTCATCCTTGAAGATCAAAAGAAGCTATACCGAGAGACCTTCCAGCGATTCCAATCCAAGCAAGGACCAATATCATTGGACTAGCTAGATCATTTGAGATCTCAGCAAGGACTGGGAATGGAATCGACTACATTAGGGAAAGGAGGTAAGAAAATAGGTTGAAAGAACTTGCAAGAATCCATACAGATGTTCGAATATTTGTTGGTCAACTCATAGAGGGTGGTGGTGTTGTCAGTGTTTTTCCACTATCTTAATAAACCTTCTCAATGCTCATTACATCATGGAATGTAAGAGGCTGCAATAGTCGAGGCAAGAAATATTATTTGAAAGACCGGATCCGAAAATATCACCCAAGTATCATGATTATCCAAGAAACTAAATTCTCGAAACCTAGATTAAAAGAGATTTTCAAGAGTTTAAAACTTCAATACGAAGTGATAGCCAGGATTCCAATAGTAGTTTCGATAGGTTATTTATCATATTGAATCCGGCGTAGGTGATATTTGAAGACTAGATTAGTCTTCCCAGGATTCTCTCAGGTAAATTCCACCACATTGGGACCAAAGATAGAGCTTTACGGACTGGGATATATGGGCCTCACATTTCAGGAGAAAAGGGGTTTTCCTTCAGAACCTAGTAAAACTAAAAAGGTTATATGAGGAGGAAATTTGGATTCTTGGCAGGGATTTCAATTTAATCGCGTAGCTATACGAACAAAAGGGAGGTCTATGTCGTATAGATGCATATATGGAAGCATTATGATACACAATTATAGAACTACAACTAGTGTATATGCCTACAATCAATGGAGTATACACCTAGAATAACAGACATGGGGATCCTCCTCAGGTAGCATCGCGCCTCGATCGATTCTTGTTTATGAACAAGTAATAAGCTGAGATATGTTTCTAGAAGCATCCAATCTGTTATGAAACCAGCTCACAAAAAGGTAGAAAAGATAGATAAACGCCTTAGAATTCAACCTCTTCGAGGGGGCAACCTCCTTTACATTACACAAATGAACAATTCTTCGATGATACAAATGAAAGGACCTTCTTTCTATATATAGGAGTCTAAGGGGTCATAATATAATCGGAGCCGACATAACAATAATAATGTAAGGGCACAATAATAACAATAGTGGGCTTCTATGGGGCACAATAATAACAATATGGGGACTACATGGGTACAACAATATAATAAGGGGGTTGTACTGATAACAATAAGGGGTCACACTAGTAGTACAGGGGCCTAACATGCCCCTCTCCTTCAAAAAGTGTTGTCCTTAATGCTTGAGTAGTTCCTGATGTTTCTATATAAGATTCTTGTCCACCCATGTGGAATCTTCAATGGGTAAGTTCTTCCACTTGATGAGATACTTTGAAATTGATCGATTTCGTAGTTGTCGGGTTCTTGCTTCTATGACTGCTCCAGGTTCGAATATGATTTTTCCATCCTCTTCAAGTTCAAGCAATATTGTTTGAATTGGGATATTATGCAACTTTTGAATGAGTGGCCACACTTCTTTGTCCTTCTTCCATTCATCCCTTGCTTCGTTTATCCAATTTGGTTGGATAATAGAAATAGCACAAAACAATGCTTCCACATCCTCATCCTTTCTTGAGAGTGCATCTGCAACAAAATTTTTCTTCCCTTTTCTATAGATGATGTCAAAGTCATAACCCAACATATTTGTGACCCATTTTTTATGTTCTTCTCATGATAATATTTGTTCTAAAATGTAATTAAGACTATCATGATCTATTTTTACCTTGAAATGTCTTCCCATTGGGTAAGGTCACCATTTCTTAAGTGCATGTAGTATTGCCAACATTTCCTTCTCATAAATAGCTTGCTTGAGATGTAACCGTAAAAATACCCAATCACCTACATCAAAACATTTTTCACTGCGATGTTGATCTACCTATTTTTTCATTCGATTCTGCACCAAAGTGGCGTTATCCTTTAAAAGTTGGAGAACTTGTTGTTGATGCTCGATGTGATCTTTCACTACTTGAACCTTTTTCTTCTTGATATTTCCTTCTATCTTGAGAGTTTGAGTGGTAATTTCTTCCAATGCTTTACAAGATATGGTCAGATTCATTTCTTGATGCTCGATGTGATCTTTCACTTCTTGAACATTTTTCTTCTTGATATGTCCTTCTATCTTGATAGTTTGAGGAGTAGTAATTCCGGCCAATGCATTACAAGATATGGTTGGATTCATTTCTTCTTTCTCAATGTGATATTTCACTTCTTGAACCTTTTTCTTCTTGATATGTCCTTCTATCTTGAGAGTTTGAGTGGTAATTCTTGCCAATGCTTTACAATATATGGTCGGATTCATTTCTTCTTTCTCTGGGTTGGCTCCTGGCATATATCCTCTTCTTTTGATGTTTCTTGATCCTTTTCTTCCTCCGCTTCATACTCTATGTAAAATAATTTCTTCTCAGCACACTTATGACCTTTAGTGCATTTTCTATCACAATTGT
Organism: Pinus tabuliformis; assembly: GCA_031772625.1. Lineage (NCBI taxonomy): Eukaryota > Viridiplantae > Streptophyta > Pinopsida > Pinales > Pinaceae > Pinus > Pinus tabuliformis. Next base: position 1,267,302,315 of record CM062819.1, on the reverse strand, counting down.
AACAAAACCCTTTTTCTCTTTTTTCTTCCAATTGTTGTGGTGTAATCCTTGTAGGTTGTGGAAGGCTAGGGGAAGAAACACTTCCATAATTATAGTCATGAGGGGTAGACTTCCTTTTTGCCATAATTTTACTTTCCACTATGTAACAAAGCCCTTTTTCTCTTTCCAATTGTTGTGGTGTTGCTCTAAAGAAGGTGATGCTCTTTGTATCCTCATAATGTGCTATCATTTCCTCCGTGAAAATTGACCACGTAACAAGTTGTTTACAAGAACAAATCCCTTTATACCATAAAAATTGATTCGGTTCTAAATATGAAGAGGCAATACATACCTTTTGTAACAGTGGTATACCATGTAGATCAAATTATTGCTCCATCTGAAGTATCCAATTTACCGGATCCTTGCCATCAAACTTCCTCATATCGCTTGTTCTTGATTTTAGGAGCTCGATATTGAAACGACTATAACTCTGTAATTTTGGTTCTTCCAGTTTCGAAATTATGACCTGCAGTAGCCCTCTACGTCCTCTTTCCAATGCCACCAATCTAATCGAATTTAGATTCTCCAAGAAAGAGTTATGCACAATCTCCCAAGATGACCTGATTATATACCTTTTTAGAAGAGCAAACTTGTATGAAGTTCCTCGTGTCATTGCGTTAACCTTCGGATCCAAAAAATATATACAAGAAACTACAATCCGTCCTCTTTCTACAACTTCTTATGAAATTTCAATCTGATGCTCAAAACAAAAGTTATGATGATTTTCCCAAGGTCACCTGTTTGGAATGTAATTCGGGAGTCTGCAAAAAGGCCAACTTCCTTAGATAATATCTCCATAAATATAGCACGAAAAGCTCTGAAATTCGGACCCGAGCTTCAGAACGATTTCAAGTCAAATGGGTTTTTTTCAGCATTTGAAACGTCATAGAAAAAAAGTTATAGTGAAATGCCACGATGACCTATTTGGAGCAGCGAAACCTAGAATCCAAAGCTCTGATACCAAATGTTATGAAACCAGCTCACAAAAAGGTAGAAAAGATAGATAAACGCCTTATAATTCAGCCTCTTCGAGGGGGAAACCTCGTTTAAATTACACAAATGAACAATTCTTCGATGATACAAATGAAAAGACCTCCTTTCTATATATAGGAGTCTAAGGGGTCATAATATAATTAGAGCCGACATAACAATAATAATGTAAGGGCACAATAATAACAATAGTGGGCTTCTATAGAGCACAATAATAACAATATGGGGACTACATGGGTACAACAATATAATAAGGGGGTTGTACTAATAACAATAAGGGGTCACACTAGTAGTATAGGGGCCTAACATAGCCTGTCGAGCATGGAATTGGACCATTGGCTGATCAGGATGGAGATTGATCTAAAAATGAGTCCCAAAAACCGGTTTTTCTGCATTGAATCTTATTGGTTAAAAGACTCGTTGTTTATGAAAATATTTCAAATCTGGTGGAAAGGAAGCAATATGCAGGGCATGAATCACATACACACGTTCTAGCTAAAGCTTAAAGATATTAAGACCCAAATGAAGCGATGGAACTAGGAAGAGTTTGGCAACATCTAGAAAGATAAAAAACAACTCCAAGATAGAATGCAAGAATTCTAACAAAAAATAATCCTAGATGGTAGATCTGAAAGATTGGGGGAGGCTGAAGGCCACTTGGTGAACCAACTGGAATAAATAAGGAAACAAGAATAAATTTTATGGAAACAGAAATCTAGAATACAATGGCTTAGAGAGGGGGAGGGAATAGAGAGGGGGAGAGAATAGAGAGGGTGAGAGAAACACACATTTATTCCATAGAGAAATGATCTAGCACCTGCAAGATAATCAAATATTATCCCTTAAGAATGGCTCGGGGAACTTATTGGATCAGCATGATGAGATGGAAAATTTCATTGTTAATCACTTCCAGACCCTCCTCTCAGAACCCCCACAGGACCGATTGGAAGTTGTCTCGAGAATCACTCACCACATCCATCGACTTATTTCCCATGATCATAATATGGCCCTAATGCATGTTGTGACTCTAGAGGAAATAGAGGATATTTTCAAGGCCATGGAAAAAAGCAAAGATCCAAAACTAGATGGGTTCATGGAAATTTTTTACCAAACAACTTGGAACTTTATCGGAAGGGATATACTTGAAGTGGTGGAGGAATCAAGATGTAACCAGAAGGTATGTCCGAGTCTCAATTCAAATTTCATTGATTTAATTCTCAAAACTTCCAAATATGAGGATCCTAGGGGCTTTAGACCCATTGCTTTGTGTAATGTTATTTATAAGATAATTTCCACTTTCATTGTTAAGCATCTTTAAGCATCTTAAGCCTCTCCTTCCAACCCTTATCTCTCTTGAGAAATTTGGCTTCGTGGAAGGTTGCCAAATCCTTGACGGAATCATTACCTCTCAAGAAATGGTCCATTCATTGAAGTAACTTAAATACCCTAGCATGATGATCAATTGGACTTATCTAAAGCTTACGATCACCTAATATGATCTTATTTGGTTATTATTCTAAAGTCTTTTGGTTTTGACCAACATTAGGTAAGTTGGATCTTCTCCCTTATTTCTTCCCCTGTCTTCTCTCTCTTTATCAATGGATCTCCCTCTCAAACCTTAAATCCTTCTCATGGCCTAAGACAGGGAGATTCAATCTCCCCTCTTCTTTTCATCCTGGATGTTGAAGTATTGGGTAGATAATTGAAATCAGAAGTTTGTTCCTCTCAAATTAAGGGCCTTCGCCCATGGGTAAATGACTTATCCATTACACACCAACAATTTGTGGATGAAATCATGTTATTATGTCAAGTATGCTTGAGAGAAGAAAGGAAAATCAAAGAGATTCTTCAAGAGTTTATGATGGCCTAGAGCACCTTTATTAATAATGATAAATCTAACATCGTGTTTTTTAATACCCCAGGTAATATCCAAACCTTCTTAGCCAGATTGCTTTGCTTTGGTATTCGGTCTTTACCTATGAAATATATGGGCATGCCTTTAGTGTTTAACTCTTTAAAGACTACCTCTTAGCAAGAACTCCTCCATAAAATCCAATCGAAATTTCGTTGTTGGGCATTTAGAGCCCTCAACTTGGCAAGAAGAACTATCCTTCTAAACATTGTCCTTTATTCAATCCCTATCTATTAGCTCTATGGTATGGCCATTCCCAAAACTTCATCTTCAACAATGCTCGACATCTTCAGGAAATTCCTACCAGGAGGAGCTCAACAACTAAAGAAATGGGCCTTGGTGTCCTAGAACACTCTTACTCTTCTCGAAGACTGAAGGGGGATTATGTCTTTGGGATCCCTTCACCTTGAATCAAGTTATGGGGGGCAATATTTGATGGTGGTGGCTAAAGGTGGGACCAGATTTATGGAAGAAAATTTGGACCCGAAAATATGGTATGTCAACTTAAACAAAAGATATCCTTAGATATAGGGATCCTCAATATGGAACTTGGCCACAGGGAATATGGCCCTTATAACTTAGCATTTCTTCTAGGAGATTCGAGATGGACGAACAAATTTCTTCTGGCAATATTCTCAGTAGCAGAGAGAAAAACATTTCAATCGTCCATACCTAGGGGACATCTTCCTATACACAACTAGTAAGAATTATTATACAATGGATCAATTCTAGAAGTCCCCTCAAACCGAATTTTGGATGGAGGAAGTGGAAAGAACTAAAGGGATGGCCAAACCCTCCCCCCTCTGAGCAATGGCGGCTATTGGATAAGGAAATTCAATCAAGTAAAATAACATATCAAGAAGGATTTGATATTCTTTGATGGGGATATTCGACCTGGAGTACATTTAACATTAAGGAAGCATACAGGCTTAGAGTGGAAGAGCCTCAAAACCAACAACGTCATCTATGGAAGAAGATTTGGACAAGTAGATTATGGAAAAAAATAACTCACTTTTTATGGCTGGTATGCCGAGGGTGAATCCTCACTTGGGATCAGCTCCAAAAGTGCAGCTTCCAGGGTCCTTCATTTTGTTTCTTATGCAACCAACACAATGATAACCTGGAACATCTCTTGAACTCATGCCCATTTGCAGTCCAAAAATGGAAACAGTTATGGGAACTGTTTGGCCGCTTGGACAAAGATCCACAGAGCATCAAGGAGTCAATCCTCTTATGGCACAAAGGTATATTCTCGATTCTAGTCTTAAATCGAGCCTGGTAATTGGATATGGGCTTCCTATTGTGGACCATTTGGAAATAAAGGAATAACATGATATTTAAAGATGCAAATACATCTTAGGAAGTAATCTGGATTAGTATAGCCCAGAATATTTGTGAGACCATTCTATTAGAAAAATGGCATCCAGATGATTGGCAGGTAAGCCCTCATGAAGTAAGAATTCTAAATCAGCTGAAATTATCACCCAGCATGATAGCTCCAAGCTCCTAGAAACTTCTAATAGCCCCTACCATGTCACCTCATTACTTCTCTTCTCCCCCGGTAGGCTTCATTAAGTTAAGCTTTGATGGAGCTTCAAAAGGTAATCTAGGGAATGTTGGGTATGGTGGCCTATTTCGAGATTCTCAAAAGAGAACTAGACTTGTATTCACTGCAGACTGTGATTATGCTAGTAATAATGAGGCAGATTTCACTGTGATCAAACAAAGCCTTATCATTGCTAAAAGGATTGGGTATAAAAATATAATGATTGAAGGGGATTCAAAATTGGTGGTAGAAATTGTCAATAAGCTAAGCCATGGAACTCGATGGGACAAGCTCAGCCACAACTGGCATATTGTACACCTAGTGCAGGAAGTAGGACAAATCCTCCCTTCATTTGACTATCTCCTAACCTCTTATATTCAGTGAGAAGGTAACAAGGCTGCATATTTCTTAGCAAACTTGAGTTGCTCCCATCTAGGTAGAACTCTAGAGATGGCATGACCACCCCACTCCTTGGAAGAGGAATTTATTTCCCTCCAAGATATAATAGAGATAGCCAGTAGTATGAGGAGAGTCGAAACCAACATTCCTGATCGAGTGTGAGACGGATCCAATGGGTATGTTCTGTCCCACTATCTAATGCGGGTCCCAAGGAAATCTAAGGCCATCCTCCACATGCATGCAACACTTGGAGAGGTGGTGGTGAACATGTGATGGTTAAATTTCGAACCAAAAGGTGGCAGAGGCATTAAGAAGGTTGTGAAGGTAAGTTCGCCCTCTGTCACATTTGGTAAGTTGGTCTATGTGCTCCATTCGTTGTGGATCTGGTCTAGGTTTCTCATCCTGGGGAAGATGTCATCTCAGTCTCCTTCTATTCAAGGTATCTGTCACGGGTGTGTCCCCACTCTTAATTATGTTCTCCCTGTATCTATGGATCTCCATCTCTATCTTCGGGTATCTGGGGTGAATGGAATAATGTTAGTCAGACGTGAATGGAAAGGGATTTCTCTGGCTTGCAACATGGTTGGGTCAATTATGTGTGTCAATTCTCTAGTCTTCTGTGTTCCTGTGTCAATGGTTTATGAAATTTGGCTATTGCGCATGGGTTTACATGGGGTTTGGCATATGAGCTACTCTAGGTTTCGATGTGCTCCCTGCCTTCGTTATGTTGGATTTTTTATGGTTTTGGTTTGAGGACAACCATGTTTGGTCTATGGACAACCTTGTTTGTAATTACTGGCCCGGTCTTAATGGGCACAGTGTCATGGTCTGGTCTAAATTGTGTGAGGAGTCCTATGTTAGTTCTATCCCTATGTTAATGGTATATGGCATATGGTTACGACGCATGGTTGTGTGTGGGACTTGGCCTAGGGGCAGCTCATGGTTCTACTGCTCTTTATTTCTCTGGCATACAGGTCTTTTGTTTGAATCGATTATAGATGGGCTTGACCTAGCCCCTTCTGGGTTTTTTCCTGTGGATAATTCAGTTTGTAAGTATAGGCTCGACCATTGCGAGCATTGTTGGAGAAATGGAAGGTGCAGGACCGTAACTCTATGTTGGCCACCTATCAACAACAACCTCTCAATTTGGCTCCTTATTTTCTTGGTCTCCTATGTAATTTCATTGGCAGGTGTCTAGGGCTGGAGTGAGCCCCAATAGGTTCTTGCTCCTGAGTCTATATTTTTTTCGGGTCGGCTTCCAGATATAGAGGCAATCAATTGTTCGACTTGCAGGTGCATCATAATGGTTCGTGCGACTAGGAAAGGAAGGAATGGTTAGGGAGCCCGCGGTCGTAGGAAACAGAGGGAAGTGTCCCCTTCTCAGGCCAGTTGGCCCATCTCATCTGGGGGGACTGTGCGTGGGCATAAATTGGCATCTAGGATTATCCAGGAAGCAGCCCAGATGTACCATTCGGGCAGTTAGACCCCGGTTATATAGCTCATAGCATAATGGGAAGAGGATATTAAACAGAAAGAGGAAAGTTTGGAAATTGATCTAGACGAGTGGAAAACATTAGTTCCTAACCCTGGAAATACCCATGGAAGATCCACCCAATACAAGAAAACGATCCACTTATACTGGATGATGAAGAGCCTTCTAGCTAAAGCCCTGGAGTAGTTCCCAATAGGCATACATATGTCATCCCATGGGCACTCAGATTATACCAAGGATTTTCAAAAGATCCAATTTCAATTGCAGCAGCAAAATGAACGCCTCAGCCGCATCAAGCAGCACACCCCATGTATTCCTCACATGGAGCTATCAGGCTCCACTGTGAAGGACCCTGCTCCTGTTGATTCAACCGATGATGAGTAGAGTGACAGTGCACCCATGGTTATAGTTTTTGTATGAAGCAGTTTAGAACTTTTAGGAATGTTGTCAGTTATGTTTATAGTTATCTAGATAGTAGGAAGAACAAAGACACTCAAACATATATAGTATGGCTAGCAAGGCTTATTATTTTTTATTTCTGGATGGCTTATCATGTTGTTAGGTGGCCAACAGACCTGGTTTCCCATTGGGCAGGTTGAGGCCACCTAATCATATGACATGTGGATGTAACCTGCTTTTTGATAGAAAATTAATGAAAAAGACCTCCCAAGCTTATAAAAAAAAAAATTAAAGAAGAATCAACAATTAAAATAACATCTTGATTAAAAAGTAATTTTTAAATCAATTATATGACATAATTTTTTATTTCATAAAATTGGAAAATTTCATATATATAGATATAAATATATATCAATGTTAAGCATTTATACAATAAATCAAAACATATGAAATTTTCTTTCTAATTAATTATATGCTTTGCCAAATTTAAAATAAATTAAACTGAAACATAAATTTATATCAAATATTAACCAAATTTAATAGAAATTTTGAAAATACACTTTTCAAACTTTGCGCACATCTAAAAAACAATTAATATATATTGACCAAATAAGATATTAATATATATTGACTAAATAAGATATTGTTAATAAATAAAATAATAGAAAAAAAAAATATCCAAAAAACATGTCATAATATTTTTTATAATAAAATTCCTAAATAGACAATTTATTTATCATTCTTTTATTTCTAAAATGTTTTAAGATATTTCTTACCATTAAACTAAATTCTATATAATATTAGCATTGTGATTGAATTAAATTAAATTCTACATAATATTAAATTATTATTAATAAATAAAACTATAGAAAACAATCCAAAAAAGTTGATAATATCATAATATATTTAATAATAATATTTTTAAATAAACAATTTATTCATCATCCACCTATTTCTAAAATACTTTGAGATACTTCTTGCCAATAAACTAAATTCCATTTAATATTAACATTTAATTCTATTGAATATTAAAATTTTACTCTGCTGTTAGGAATTTAACATTATTTTTTTCAGAACAAAAAAACATGATTATATTATATTGAGACAATATAAAGATAACAGATAGTACATCACATAGTTTTTTTTTCTTTTTTCTTTTCTTTTTTTTTTTCTTTTTTTTTTCTTTTTTTTTTTTTAAGCTGGAGTACTCTGAAACATAAGAATCAAAACTAGATGAGGTGTCCATCCAGAAAGGAAGCGATTTGAGCTGACACACAGCTAACATATACAAGACTTTTTACACAACACATGAGATTTTCTGAATTATAAACTTGTTTCAGAGATAGTTCGACCATTCATATACCATACATATTCGAGGAGATAAAACAAAAGGACAAAATAATAGAGCATACCTGGAGAGTATCAAAAAGTGAGTTAAGAACCAGGGATGGAGAAATCCTGGATGAAGAAGGATTTCTCGTCAGATATTACCTTCATGTTCTAGGTACTTGTTTCTGATAGAAGACCTTCCTTTGACAAAATATCTGCTTGCTGGTTCTGAGATCTATAAATGTGTTGAATGGAGCATCCTTTCACAATTCCCCAAAAATACATGATTCTGTCCATCCAACCTGCAAGGTGTGGGTTTCTGATGTGGCATTTTCCCTTAACATGATCAACCATGATTTTGGAGTCCCCAAAGATTGTAACAAACTGAATATCAAAAAAGATGCAGAAAGCAAGAAGACCCGCTAGAGCCATCGCCTCAGCCATGCAGTTTGAGCCCTTTCCCCCATTCCATGAAATGAGATATTGAAGGTTCTCATCCATTATGATATGTACCCTGCAGCCACAAGAGTTTTGCTGAGCAGCACCATCAAAATACGCTCTTGGGACCCTTGAGTGATTATCTTCTTGCTCATTTCTGTTGGCATTTTTCCGTTTGTGTTCCTTTGTCGGCAAGGAATCATAGATGGATACAATATTTTGTAGAATTGCCTTAAAAGGCTCTTTCCTTGCTTTGAAAATTATGTTGTTTCTCCACTTCCATGCACACCAGAGGACTATGATAATTATTGGTCTCCATGTATCTTTCTGCCCACTCCACCATTCGAAAGCTTCATGCGTGGAAGCATGAGTCACAAGAGGGAAACCGAATAAAACTGCCAGGTCATGCCATAATTGCAGAGTTGTTTGGCATTGGAAGAACATGTGATAGTTGGTTTCCTCGGCTGATTCACACATTAAGCACAAGCCCGGCCCATGCCAGTTTCTTTTTTTCATATTTTCCCAAGACAGGTTTTTATTATGGAAGACCAACCATGAGAAATATGTTAATTTGGGAGGGCATCCTGTTTTCCAAAAAATTGATGGAAAAATTGGGCTAGAATGCACGGTCTTTAATCCTATCAAATTTGTGTAAATGTCTTTTACGCAAACCTGAGCACTTGCTTTTGGCACTTTCCAAATAAGAACATCTTCTAGCAAAGAACGATGTAATCCACAGCATCTCAAGCCATCCCTGATAATGTTCCATTGCCTTGCCAAAGACTCTGACATCCCTAGACTGTCAGCCTCTTTCCAAAGAGGGATAGGGCCCTGCCATACTGCTATGAGTTTATCCCAAGTGAAAAAGCCTTTCCTATGGAAGAAATTTAGGAGTCTTTCAGGAATGGTTATCTTCTCTCGACCGCACATGAAAGGGTCTATTCCAATGAGAATCCTGCTGCCGGATTGTAAGCTCCATATCAAATTCTTTAGAAAATATTGCTCAATCTTGCGAAAGCTTAGCCATATAGCTGACCCATACGTGGCTCCGATCCTCCCTAATCTGTACCAGTGTGCCATATCTTTGCCACCCATATATTTCTTCTTTATTGTGATGCTCCAGGGGCCTTCTCCATATATCCCTCTCCACAATGATTTGCATAATAGTGCCTTCCCAAAAGTCCTCAAGTCCAATAGTCCCCATCCACCAGAATTCTTCGGCATAGAGATCTTTTCCATTCTAGTAAGATGATATTTTCTCTGTTCTGATTTGCCGCCCCATATAAAGTTTGCAGTTATCTTGTTCATTTTCTGGATGATACTTGCAGGGAGAAAGAATAAGTGTGCCCAATATACAGCAAGTTGCGTTAATACTGCTTGTGTTAGAACAATTCTTCCTGCCAATGATAGGCACTTATATTCCCAAGCAGATATCTTTTTATAGTACCTGTCTATTATCCATTGCCAGTCCACTTTAGAGTAACCCTTTGCTTTTAGCTGAAATCCCAGATATTTTAATCCATCCTTGATGGACCGCATCTCTATCCCAAACAACACAGAAATCCATTCTACTGTTTCCATGTTGACATCATTATGGAAGAGGATGGATTTTGATTTGTTTATTTGAAGACCAGTAGCATTTTGGAATCTTTTTAGAATGTCATGAAGACATATCCAAGTGACTCTGCATAGCATTGCAAATATGAGCACATCATCTACAAATAAGTTATGCGAGATGTAGTTGTTTCTGCAAATCTTCATGGGCCGGCACCTGTTTTCACTGACTGCTCTGTTAATATGAAGGCTTAATGAATTCATTGCCAGGATAAACAAAAGAGGAGAAAGGGGACAACCTTGACGCAACCCTCTTTCTGCTAGAAAAAAAGGAGAAGGAATCCCATTTATGATGACAACATAGTTTACTTTCTCCACACATGCCATGATCCAATTTATTATATTAGATTTCAGGCCGATCTTAGCTAATAAGCATCTAATGAACCCCCAATCTAAGCAATCATATGCTTTTTGTAGATCAATCTTCAATATGGCAGCTTCGGATTTTTTTGAGAGCATAGTGAACAGGCTTTCTTGTGTATTGGCGACAGCATCCAATATATTCCTTCCCTTTAAAAATGCATGCTGATCCTTTGTTAAAAAACTAGCTAAGGTAGCTTTGATCCTTTCAGCAATAATTTTTGTAATGATTTTGAAAGTTATATTGCAAAGGGAAATCGGCCTAAAATCTTGAAAGGATTTAGCCTCCATTTTTTTTTGGATAAGTGCTATTTGAGTGGAGGACGTTACCTGATGTATGCTACCTGAGATTCTCACTGCTTCGACCATCCTCAGCATATCTTGTTTGATGATATCAAAGAAGTGGATAAAGAATTCTATTGTCCAGCCATCCGGGCCGGGGCATTTATCCTTCTTGAAAGACTTCATAACTCCTAGAAGTTCTTCCTCTGTTATGGGCTGGAACAGGCATTCATTTTTTTCATCATCAAACATTTGTGGGAACAGATCAATGCCCCATAAAATATCCTGAAACCTGCAAACATCCATTCTTTTATATTGGTTTTCAAAGTATCTCACAGCTTCCTTTGAGATGTCTTGTTGAGAGAATAGGAAGCCCCCCTGACCATCACTTATTTTCCATATGGAATTTCTCTCACGCCTGGAATTTGCATACCTATGGAAAAATTTTGTGTTCTTGTCACCTTCCTTGAGCCAAATCGCCCTGCTCTTAAGTCTCCATGAAGCTTCTTCCTGCTTCAGTATTTTTTGTTTTTTCCTTTCAAGCTCTTTTATGCGACATCTCACATTAAATGGTATTGTATTAGTAGCCAAAACTCTTGAGATACTATCCAATTCCATCTGTATTTCCCAAAGGGCCAATCTGTCCAGATGTCTTTTCTTAAACTGCCATTCTTTAACAACCTTTCTCATAGAGGACAGTTTGTCTCTAAAGGTCAAAAAAGGGGGTATCTTATCTTTTGCTGATAAATCCTTCCAGGTTCTTGTTATGATTTCATTAAAATCTAAATCTTCTAACCATGATCTGTTAAATTTGAAAGGGTACCCTTTCCTAAAACCCTTTTCCCTCCAGCTGAGATATATCGGCCTATGGTCAGATATGAATACATTTCCAATGGATGAGTAAGGCATGCCCATTCTATCAATAATGCTGACATGTACAATGAATCGATCAATTCTTTTTGCAATATATGCCTCTTCTATCCTTCCATTGTCCCATGTTGGCATCATTTTGGAAGGATTTATGTCTACAAGATTCCTGTGCAAAAGTTCATATCTGATACGGTCTGCCAGCGGGTCTCTTTTCCTGCTTTTCCCCCATCGTTCCTCCGAATTTAGAGTTACATTTAGATCACCTGCAATCATCAATGATTCAATATCAAAAATTTCTGATGCAAATAATTTTTCCCAGAATGGGATCCTGTTCTTATAAGGGGCGTAGATATTCAAGATATTAATGGGACAGTCTTTTCCTCTGATAGAGGCCGAGATGAGAATGCCCACAAAACATTTATAAGCTTTTGCTCTAATCCAGACAGGGTCCCATAAAACCGCCAGCCCCCCGAAAGACCTTTGGCTTCCGAAGCAACCAGGTGCCAGGTGGGAAACATTTTCCTAAAATAGGAGATGGATACATGATTGCTATGCATGGTTTCTTGAATTAAGATAATTTTTGGCTGAGCTGAGTAGAAAAGATTCTTTAGCGCCAAAAATTTTTGGTCTGCTCCCAGACCTCTTATGTTCATAGATATGATGAAAGTCATTGAGGGGTTTCTTCAGCCGCGCTTGCTCTAAGAGGCCGATTCTCTGACATATCAATGATGGGTACATCAACAAGGGAAAGATTTCTTACTCCTCTGTCTGCGCCATCAGCCCTTCCCCTAAAATGTCTACTGCCTCTGTTGTTTTTTCTTCTCACCATTATATTTCTTGCAGAGTCTGGGCTTATAAGAGGAGGCGAAGGTTTCCTTGGTTTATGAATGGTTAAGGGTTCTAGCTCGAGTGATTTCTTGCTTAGAAGATAGTCTAAGTCACTGTCAAGCAAATTTGTTGGAGATGAGATGGGGGAGTTTAGGGGGGTGGCTGATACCATAGGCTCTTTTCCTTTCGCAGATGGGTTAGTTCCCTTTTTGGGCGATGGCAGGGATGATGAAATAAAAATGGTTTGGGAACCCACAGTAAAATCTTTAAAAGGCTGGAGGATCGGTGGAGGAGGAGGAACTTCTTTTTCATCATTTGGTTCTGGGGGGGCAAACAAAGGATAGCTTGGGTCTTTTTATCAGAAATGGAGACTAATCTTGTCGAGCTTTCAGGCATGGTGTAGTGACTCTGAGACAATATTGATGTATGGGAAAAGTCCTGAGAATAATATTGAGGAGATTGACTGATATATTTTTCCAAATTTTTAAATTCTTGCATAGCATCATGTTCCGACAGAGTTAAACTAATTGTAGAAGATAGCTTCGCCTTTTCAAGAGACTGGGGTTTCATCTTATAATTGTTGTTATCTGCCTGGATTTTTCCATGATGCAATCTTCTTTTTAGAGCAGGGCGCCGAGGGCAGTTTTTGATTAGGTGTCCTGTCCTGTGACATGCTAAACATCTGAAGGGTATACCCCAAAAATCCAGTCTCTGATTTAATTTTAAATCTCTCCAAACTATCTCTATGTGGTCAGGAAACCCTCCCCTGTAAGACTTTTCTATGAGTATCCATGCTATTCATTTATCTATTTCCCCAAGACATCTTCGGTCAACATAGACACATCTTCCTATGGCATTACCTATCTCGGTAAGAGTTTCCTTAGACCACAACTCCAAAGGAAGGCCACGGAGTTTGACCCATATTAAGTTATTTGAAGGGGTGTTATTCAGTGGGTTGTACCCAATGTAACACTTGTAAATGGCAAGGAAAATCCTTCTATGAACCCATGGGCATTTTTGAATGGTGTCTAGATCACGCGCACTTAAAAAATGAAAGCAATACCACTCTTTCATAAGACTAGAAACAATGGTTATATATCCAATCAATGGTTTCCACTGGATCTCAAGCCATTTTCTCATCATGGCCTCATCCATCTCTGGAAAGTGCCATCTGCTCACCAGATCAAGTTCCTATAGGCTTGCTATGCGCTCAGTCAGGTGGATACTGTCCAGCTTTAATGCAGCTGGCGAGGGGGTGGTTTTAACAGGATTTCGATTCTTATTATAGCGGTTTGCATGTTCACACATTACCTTTTCCTTCTGTTTAAAAGCATTTTTTTTGTTGTCCTCCCAAAAAGGTTGTGTTCTTTGTGGCCCTTTTGTATCCCTGTCAGCAACTAGCAGTGTTGGTTGGACAACCACGTCATCTAGAGTAGATTGCCAGCCACCTGATAACGTGGCGCCCTCCCATCCCGCTTCGGCCTGTATTGCAGCACGTATCATGGCCTCCGTGGCCGATGCGTCTGACCCACACTCCATACGATGCCAAATTCCTCCCCCTGACTTTGCTAAAGTACCTTTGTGTCCTGACTAGATTTCCTGGATCAGGACTTTACTCAAATAATAAATAGAATCTGACCTTTTCTGAACATATAACCCGGATAGAATAAGGCCAAAAGAGGGAATTTATGACTTTCTTGACATGGGAACTGGCAAAAGGAAGTCTTGAGAAGGAGGATCTCACTTTTCGAGAGAGGCACAGGATCTCATATAGCCAACTGTCCTGAGATAATAAAGTTGGATGACGTCGCCTGATGAGGCGAATGACGGATGAAGGACTGAATCTAAATTCTATATTCCCACAAGTACAGGACACATCACCTATAGTACTATCATCCCAAAAACCTATGAGATTTGAATCTCCTTGCTCTGCAAGCTTTCAGACGTCGAACTCGGGATTTGAAATTTTCCGTTCTCGTGAGTTTGAATTTTCTGGCCCAGAAAAACGAGGGAACCAACTTTGTTAGGAAAAACCTATAGACTATAGCCCATGGTAACTCCCGCTCCTTCAGAATGTGAGAGAGACATTATCATTGGTAGACTAAAGGGTTGGGCAATCAGTCTATATCAAATAACCATCCTAATCTTACTGAGTAAATTCAACACCCTGCAGACTGTTTATCAAGATGATGTATCCATTCATGCTATACAACAGCAGTATATTTCATAAATACACCACCAGGCTCCTATTTTAAATTGAAAGTCTGAACATGGTTTATAAAAAACTACGTAATTCTTCAATTTATGAATGACTACCCGAAAAACACTGAAAAATACAGACCCTGACATGTGAGCTTGAAGGTTACTCAGATAGTACTTCAGGCAGGGATGATTATGGTCATACCAGAATTCAGACTTTTAAAACAATAATGCATAACTAAACCCACTAAAATGTTGACAGTATCTGAGAACTATATAATTTCAGGAGTAAGTACTGCATACCACAAACTGAAAAGAATAAGTTCAGACTGTAAGCAGAAAACCTGACCTTTTACCGAGTGCAAGCCGAGGGAAGAGCGCCTAAAATCCGCCAGCAAACTGAAACCAGATAACTTTGAGCCGGAGCATATAACGCCGATAAACCCAGAACTATGAAAAGCAGGGAGATTGAATGGGCATTTCGAGCGTGTAGGTAGATGAGAAATGCCAGCTTATGAGGATAACCCAACCCTACGCCTGAACGCACAGGGGAGAGAGAGGAGTGAGCCAAACCTTTTCCCCACTATCAAAGACTGGTTTTATAAAAAATTCAGAGACGGAGGGCCAGCAGACTAAAAGGTGAGTGGAATGAACGTGTCACAAGATGGATTTGCATGTAAGGTTCCTCTCTCAGTTAAAACAGCTGTTGGCATGTGGGAAAACACATCGATCGGACATGCAAGACCGCTCAGACAAAAAGAAACAGCCGTTTACAGGGGGAGAGAGGATAATCGTGGCAGTAAATATAGCAAGCAAGGCATGCATTGGTTCCTTACCTTCCAGCACTCACCTGCTTAATAGTCATAGGTTGAGAACCAGCAAGACGCAGGAATAGAGCAACCTGGTTGGTTGCTTTCGGCAGCACTCCTCCACTACGACCGCCTCCCATCATGAGTATAATAAATCGGAATACTAAAAACAATGTTAGTTAATAAAATTCTCATATGAAAATTAAATTCAAATCACCATAATTAATGAATTTACCTAATAAGAATTAATTTTAGTTTCTTTACTATAATTTAATAAAATAATTAATATATATATAAAATAAATTTTACAAAAAAAATATCATAATTAGTTTAGGGGTGCCTTTTAATTATTAAATTAATAAATTGTTTTTAAAAAATGGCAAAAAAACCATATATCTTTAAAATATATATCTTTATAACATATTTAATATTTTAAAGAAAATTAAACATTTATATAAAATTTATAATCTAAATACATGTATATAAATAAATTTTGAAAAATATTATTATGTAATAACGTTTTTTTTGTAAGTTTGGCAGTACTTATTTATTTATTCATTTCAAATAATTAGGCATGTTACAACCATAAGAAGCGTTCGGTGACCTTAACTTGCCCAGCAAGAAACCAGGTCTGTTGACCACCGAATCACATTATATACCATCCAAAACATAAACAGTCTGAGTCTATCTACCAAAGCCTTATAGGACTTATAGTCTGGAAACCATCGACAAATCATATAACTATAAACATAAATGCTACCCCACATATACATCAAAACAAAATAAAAAATGATAACAGACGTGAACCTTCCATCATCTATTCATCTGATGATTCCATTGGAGCGAGGTCTTTTGCACTTAAGCCTCGCAGTTCCAATTGAGGCAGACAAGAAATGTGGTGCTCAATGCAGCCAAGGAAAGCATTATGTTGCCCGAGTTGGATTTTAATCAGCTATAGTTCCTTCTAAATCTCATTGGTACGAGGATCCGTGTTCGCAGAAATTGCGAGAGAGGATGTCATGGCTTTCGCAACAATGCTTTTCATCAGCCAGAAAAGGTGTACAGATTGTTTGTACAGAGTGAGGTGTCCACCGGTATGACCAGGGTCGGGGATCATACCACCCCATTCCTCTGTTGGGAGCTCCATCTCAAAGTTTTAATTTAATTTGCCTCCCAAGTCGAGATCAATTTCTTCACCTGGGCTGGAGTCCCCTCATGATAAGCCTGGATAGTGTTTTGCAGGATCTGGGCATCTGATTTTCTGTCGCATTGTCTTGAAGGCTTTCCTGAAGTCGGACATCTTTCTTTTCCTTTACCGACATGAGTTTTACATCCACGACCTCCATGCCGCAGAGGTGCCAACACCAGGAGCAGACTTAACCATGATGGATGACAACAGACCACCCTTTGTCAGCTTACTCAGACCTACCCTCTCTTGAGACACAACACATTGTGTAGAGGCCGGAGGGAGAAGCATCTTATGAAAACCTAGAGTAACAGCAGGACATAAAAGCAAGAGGCAATCAAAGTTATACTTAGGCATAAGAGAAGGACTGAAGAGCAGGGGCATCACCTTTCTGCACTGCACCACACCATGAATTAACAACTTGAACGAATACACAAATGAAAAAATGAACCTACCAAGTTTGTGAGGCCCCTTCAGAGTTTTAACAGTGGTGCCCCTGCACTCCTTAGCCCAGAATCCACAGACCTTCCTTGGTCAAAATTCCCTTACCCTTCCTTTCCTCAAGGTTATCCATTTGAACTTATACTCAAAATTATGTAACTCACATGTTGTATTTAGAGTAATTAAGACCCAGAACCTATGAAACATTCTTATATGAGATAACAGAGTACCGTAAAAGACTAAGATCGACATAACATGGTTGAGAAAGCTAGTACATACTATCACATAAACTTTCCAATTCACGATTGTTCCTTTTCCCCTCCAACGCAAGGTGCATAACTAATGTGAGCCCCCAACCTAGGGAAAAGGATAAGTATAAGAACATACCAGACCAATTGTGCCATCTGCTTGTCGAGACCAACTGCAGTCAAGTTTCCTCCCCACTCTCCAGCCTCCTCGAACCATAACACTATTGTCTTAGACCTCTGAAGATAAATATAGAACCAGACTAAATACAAGACAGATGGGTGCATGTATTCCTGAACTCCCACCACCTGGAGAATTAAGGCTTTTCCAAACCTCACATCGAGGATCTACTGGGGGTTGCAACCGTCCATTGCGTTGAGGTGATAATTTGTGTGAGGCCATGGGTGAGGCCGCCCACTGGCCCTTGCATTAAGGTGATTGAACATGTCTATGATCCCTATGCGGATCCCCAGTTAGTTCACACCCCAATCGAGGGATTTATATAACAAAGTTTAACATTAAATCAAAATTACAATAAATTTCTAAAAAAAAAAAATAAAGCCACAGAAGTGATTTACCAGCATTCCAAATTTATAATATTTAGTATATACTCAAAACATAATTTTATAAAAAATTATAAGTAAACATAATCTTATATTGTCCAAAAAGTTTAGCTTAATTGGTGGGGCACATGTTTGTGTTCCTAGCCATCATGGGTTCAAATTTCCATTTCCAAATACATATTTTACTTGGTGAAAATTGTTCTACAAGATAATTCCATAATCATTGTCATTAAAAAAGATAAACAAAATCCTATGTTAATTATATAGTTATATATAATAAAATAAAATAAAAATCCATTCCATATTTTTAAAAACCACTCTTTAAACTAAAAATGTAATTAATATGAGTGCTTTCAAAATTCTTAATTTCACCTTCAAAATAAAAACCACTCTTCAAACTTGGAAATGCAATTGATATGAATGCTTTCAAAATTCTTAATTCCACTTTCAAAATAAAAACTACTCTTTAAACTTGGAAATGTAATTGATATAAGTGCTTTCAAAATTCTTAATTTGACCTTCAAAATATAACTGGTTTGAGTACTGAAAAACCCTTACTTAAACTTCAAACTTTAGCTAATTTAAGTATATGACTCTCGAAAACCCTACTCAGACCATTTAGATAATTTGCGTATGTGACTCTGAAAACCCTAATCAAACCTCAACATGCAGCTGATTTGAACCTGTGACTTTCAAAAATCCCACTTAAACTTCAAAATTCAAAATGTACCAAACCCCTACTCAAATCTCAAAATATAGCTTATGTGAGTCTCTCACTCTCAAAAAGAATCCTTACTTTCAATTCTTAAAATGTAGTTCAATCAAACCTCTGACTCTCTCCATTAACTACCTTTCATAATACGAATAACCTTCAAATCATTCCAACTGGTATTGTATCTCTTGTGGTAGTCATTTCAAATACCAGACATTGAAAAAGGGTACAAATCTGATAAAAAATCACACCAAACGTTATCAATAAACATCAGGCTTACCCTCCGACTGCTGATTAGTCATTGTATTTATGGGCTGCTCGGGTGGAGATATAGTAGATGATTTGAAGAAGCCCAGAGGCTGGACCTCCAAAGGGTTCACATTTAACCTCTCGTAAGGGATGTCTGCAGCCACACCAGTTATGACGGTCACGAGATCTGATGCTACCAAGCTCCCTACCACTCTGCCTGCAGCTATTATACCTTGCCTATCTGCCAAAATCACTGTTATTCTCGCAGCTCCAATGACAGGATGGAACACTCCTGAAAGGGAAAGAATGTCTAGCGGCCCTGCATATGACACCATTCCCCCTGGAGCTGCATGGTGCATGAGGGTAACGTTCGCGACAGTGCCACTCCCGCTAAGAATGAAAACTCCCATCTTGCTTTTCAGCGCAAACGTCTCCAATATCATCCTGACATCGACCCCACTAGGGATCTCAAATACGCGGTTTTCCAAAGTGTTTAGAGTCTTAGGCTTTTCAGGTAGAGGAGGAGCCTTGGACTTGTTCTTGGAGCCCTTGCGCCTACCGCGGGGCATCGGGGTCACTACTGCAACACCCTCTACGGGACGTTCCTCATCGGCCTTGGTGGCATTCGTGTCATTGTCATCACCTATACTCCGTTTCTTTGATCGGCTTCTTGTTTGAAAAGTGATGTTGGGGTCCGCAGGTTGAAGACAAAGGTGGGAACCAGGATCTGAAAAAGCCTCCGGATCGACTCGTGCCTTCCTAACATCATTCACCCACCACCTGTTTTCCATGGAATGCGTCCTGCTCTTTTCACTTCTGTTCTTAGCCTGGAGTGTGGTTCACAGCGTCCCCGTCATACCCGATGTAGATATCTGCTCTTTGTCAAGTTCACTTCATCTGTATGTTACTTCCTAAATATATGGCTATTTGATTTTTTGTTATGCTCTGAGTTGGTCTCTTCTTTGTGGCCGCCATTAATGTATCGTGCTGGATATTCATTGCTGTCAGTGGCTATGGAAATCAAATTTGATTTCGTTCGAGGAAGTAATTAATTGAAATTTGTTTCTTTTAAGCTGGATCGCTTAGTCACGATATTCCACTCGATTTTGGCCATGCCAATTTAGTGAAATACCGCTGATTCAACAGCTGCATTTAGAAGTCCAAAAAATCACTGCCTTTTAAAATTCCAAAAACATCCTGCGCCGAATCCCAATTCAATTCGAACATAGAAGATACACCAGGAACCGAAACCTGAGTTGTTTATAGTAAACCTTGTAACGAATTGTGCGTATTTCCAACGTTATGCACATGACCACCGTTGTTGTTTTGGAAGAAACGTCTGGCACATGGCCGTTGTTGTTTCGGAAGAAATACGTGGCACCTGTATTTGCGGCATCGGGAGGTGGTGAAGTCAGAAGTTGACTTAATCGTGTATGTGTAACGAGAATCTATTGTAGAACCAACCCGTTATTCCCTCCAGAAGTGCCATGATGACCCCATACTTTACTATGATTGATCCACCTAAACGCTTCTGGCCATGATGACCCCATACTTTACTATGATTGATCCACCGAAACGGCATCCTTTTATGTAACTTGTGTGAATGAAGAGTCATCTTTAGGCAGCAGGGGCTTAAGCTCTGCCCCTTCATTAGAGGATAAATAAGTAACGAAGATCAGAGAAGGCGGCTTACATCTAAGGTTTATAGAGCCTGTTGAAGAAGACATAGGGAATGCTGTGCAGATGCCCAAATGTGTATATGGCAATTAGCATTTAGAGTAAGTAACATGTGAAAAATTAATACTTATATTCTCCATTCACAGTGAATCCAATAAATGTATATACATATATATATATATGCATTTCTATTCTTAGTCCAAAATGTAATTCACAACGCCCCTCTGTATAGTTGATCTAAATGTCGCTTTTTTCTCCAAGTTCACTTTATCTGTATGTTCATACAATATAGTGTTGAGCTAATGGATGCCTTGAAGGTTTGGTTAGAACTTAACCGCATGTTGTAAATTCACCCTGAATGTCAAAGCCGACTAAATCTTTTCAATTTAATCATTTCCATAAACTACATTTATACATAAGACTAGCTCTAAGAGACATCATTAATCTCCTCTTAATCATTTAGCATATCCCCTGAGGATGGAATCACTTGGAAGTTCGAAATGTTGGGTAAAATAAACTCGTTAACAGGTCATTCCTCTCTTATTAAAATTCCCCTTTATTTTTTGGAATGTTGAATCTTTGATGGTGATAAGAAATAAGCTTGTCTCTTTTGTCATCCTGAACCTTGGTTGGAAGTCTAAGCAAGATCGTAGATGTGCTTGGATGCAAATTGAGGTCAATATATAGGATGACCTGATTTCTAAGCTAGGCTTAATGCTAGCTAGTCATGTCGAGACTTAAAAAGTTAACTACAAGTATCTCCCCTCTTGGTGTTTCCTTTGTCATGAGGTGGACCATGTGCAGTCAAAATGTACCAAGGCCAACCCACTTTCGTTTAACCCTTCTAAAGCTAAAGGTTTAAGGGTGGTCTCCTGTTTGGATTCTTGGGAACCGTCACATGGGTTGAATTCTACTACTCCATAAGTTGTTGTTTCTTTCCCACCTCCATCCTTGGTTGGTGACTCGAAGGATTATGCAATCTTCTAGTAAGTCTCTCTTCTCCATTCCTCTTGTTTCTCCCATTTCCATTACAATATTTCTCCCCCCTCCAAGGCTTTCTCTTGGTCCCCCCATGGATCTCTTCTACTCTGTGGCCCTAATGGGGTCGTCTCCCATCCTACCCTCATCTATATCTTAGCCTGAGATCTCGAAGGTTTGTTTTTCCTCTACTCAACCCCGAGCTTCCTCACCTTCTCACATATCTCCCTTGTACGCTCCCATTTAAAGGAATACCTATGTTATTTCCCCCATATAAAATTGAAGGAATTTATTCCATTGAGTGGAGGATTGCTGATAGATTTTCTCCCTACTAATATGGTAGGGCATAAATCCAATCTCCTTAAAGAATAAGAAAAAGTGATGCAAGAGATTAAGAGTGGAAGACAAGCCTCTACTTGTCGAGCCTTTATATCTAGAAATGCCCTATCCAAAGGGGTTGCCATGGTCTTTCTCCCTTTCATTGTGAGAGGGTTGGGAGTCGCTTATAAAAATGTAGCCCTCAAAAGGCTCATTTGAAGCTGCAAACTTGATCAAATTTTAATTAAGGAGATTATGTGTTTTGGAGATAAGGTCAAGCAAGTGCTTGAGAATTGCTTTAAGAATTGGTCCTTTTTCCATGTTGATGCATATAGTATTTTGAGAGGATTGATTACAAGGTGGATCCAGACCTACAAGGGTATTTCATATTCTGCATATCCTTAATCCATTTTGTTGAAATTGGAAGTTAAAGAATGTCACTTTCCTTTTTTTGTGCTTAATGTTTATGGGCCTCGTGTTGCTAATATTCCTTTTTTGGAGGATATGACTTTCGCAGGTGCAATGGCAGATCCTTTTATCATCATACAGGGTGATCTCAACTTTACTTTGTCCTTTCAGGAAGTTTTGGGTCCCATCCTGCATTTGGATCCGCAAAGTTCATTCATCTTGGGTTTTATGATCAAGCACACTCTTATTGATATTGAGTTGGTTAAGGTATTGCCTACTTGGAGGAATGTCCATTCTAATAGCCATGAAATTTCTAAGCATTTAGACCACTTTCTTGTCTAAGAACATCTTTTGAACTAAGGTTTCATTATAAAGTCCTCTATGGTTGTGGGTGGTCTCTCTAACTATAGGATTATTTTACTAAATTTCTCTCCTCTTGGAGGTTCAAAATCTATTCCTTTCATATTTAGTCCCTCATGGTTGGAATAAGAGGATTATCAAGCTCTAGTATGTGATTCTTGGAGTCCCCTGGTCCATTAAACCTCTCCCTCTTTTATGATTTAGTTTTCCATTAAATTATTTAGCTATCAAGCAAGCTTCCAAAGTCTCGGTAAAAAAATTATATTCCAATACTTTAGATGGTATGTTTGAAGTGGAAAACCAAATTGAATAATTGTATAGGGAACACAAATCCAACAATGTGTCTTCTAACTTATTATCCAAGCTAGAATCCCCTGAGGAGGAGTTTCATTCTCTCCTTATCTAAGAGGACCATTGGAGACTAATGAGAAAAATAGTGTGGCTGCAATCAAGTGATAGTAATACAAAATAAATTCAATAGTTTGTAAATTTCAAGAAGCAAGAAAATACAATATGGGAGATTAAAGATGGTGATGATTGCATGGTTAGGTCATTTGAGAATAAGGGTGAGGAGGGCACCCAATTGTTCCATTTCCTCTTTCATAGTCTGGAAGAATGCCCGATATAGGAGATTCTATAGCTTGTTACAAAATCCCCCCCTTTCTTTACAAAAAACATGAACACTTTCTTGTCCAAAGAAGTTAAGGAACCAGAAGTGTTGGCTACAATGTGAACAAAACAAAAATCAAAAAGTCTAGGGCCAAATGGTTTTCCTATTAAATTTTATTTAGGCTTCCATGACATGTTAATGGATCATCTGGCCAAAGTTATCAAATAATCTCAAGGTACAAGAAATGGCTTAGGCTTGTTCAATGTCACCTTTCTACGTCCCATTCTAAATACTGAGGGAAGGTGTTGGAAATAATACTGAGAGGGGGGGGTGAATCAGTATTATCAGATCATTAAAACTTTTTCAATGCTCAAAAACATATACGCTACTTCAGTTAAGTGAACCCGCGTGTACACGCTGCTGTGTCTAAAGCAACTAGCGTATATCCAGAATTCTTATGATTCAGTTAGCTTATCTTCAGTAAATGCATCAGAACATTATTAACCATATTAACAGTAAACAGGTGCAGTATAACAGAACAGATCATCACACAAAAGCCACACACATGAACACAAAGATATAAGGTGGAAACCCAATGTGGGTGAAAACCACCTGCTGCAAGTCATCTCAATCTTCTTCTTAATAAGAAAATCTTTTTACAATATTTGTACTGGTGCAGTCTTATACCAGTACGGGAGCTACAACCCCCTTTGCTCTTGTACTAGCCAATCCATTTACTAGTACGCAGGCTGCTACCTGCTACAATGCTCCAAAGATCTCCCTTAGCTTTTGTACTAGCTTAGATACTAGTACGTAGGTGCTTGCCTACAATCTTCTCTCCTCCAGGTACCACGTTTCATCAATCTTTAGACTGGATACACTGAAGCACAACACATAATCTGAAAGGCCACTTTTCATCCAATTTTCATACTGGACCCATAACTATCATTGAAGCTCAAAACAATCATCAAACTCTGAATCATTGAAACCCTGTTAACAACAGTCACCAGAACACAGAGCAGACACAGAACTTTGTAATAACCATCAGACCCATCTACAACTTCAAGCTTTACAATGTATACGCTACTTCGATGAATCAAACCCGCGTGTATATGCGCTTTTTCCAAAGACAACCCGCGTACAGATCTAAAAATAATTTCTCATAACTTACAGCTGTACCAGACATCAGTCATACTCGTAACACTTATAGAACAATACATGCGTCAGTATGTAGATCTAGAATAAGCATCATAAAGATAGTTCATTTCAAACCATTTGATCCCGATCTCTCCTTAGATCTTGTTCTCAATCAGCCGGTGAGATCCCTCCTTAGCTCAAATCAAGCAATGCATCATCAACCCATAACCTGCATACTGGATCTCATACTTTTTCAGATATTCAAGACATTTCAGATACACTTGCCTAATGATTTCCTTCTCCTTATATAGCCTTAGGCCTTGTTCAATACCAAGGGCCAAAACCATAGAAATCCAATACCATCAACTTCAAAACTAGGGATCAACACGTCCGTCGAGACACCAAGGTCCGAAACCATAGGCACAACTTCCAAGGAATAACCGCCGTGGACCAAAGATAAGTTTTCCACATACACGCGCTTTTACTGAAGCGAACCTGCGTGTACACGCAACTTGGTATATAGTGAACCAGCGTGTATATATTTTTCTTCATACTTGTAGTCTGATCATCAATTCCTTGCTGCTATCCTTCTGCACTATGATTTGTCATCAGTGTGATTTGCCATCAAGGACAACACTTGTCTCATAATGCCAACAGAAGGGACCTCCTCTTCCAACTATTGGTCGACTGGTTGTTGTAAGGTCATTTATAAGCTAATTTCAAAAATAATTTCCATAATATGAAACCCTATACTTAGCTCATTCATTTTGAAATGACCAATTTAGATTCCTACATAATAGGAACATTCATGATGCAGTGGTATTAGCACCAAAAGTCTTACACTCTATCCAAAAATCAAATCTAAGTGTTTTTATCCTCAAGTTAAATATTTCTAAATCCTATGACAAAATGAGAAAAACATGACAAAACAACAGTTGCGAAAACAAAAAAGACAAAAGTGAAGAAAAAGTGACAACTTACCTGGAAAATAGTGCAAATGGAATCCTGAACTCCTTCTGCTTATGAGAATGAGTAGAGCTCTAAAGAAAAGTGTGAGAATGAACTCTAGGACAACTTTCTTATATAGATGAGCACCCACGAGATTAGGGTTAGGGTTTTGGGCGCACATATCTAAAATCAAGGAGTCACTCCTAGATGATTAACACATGTTAGATGATAAAATTAGAAACACGAGCCACACTTTCAATTACAAGTGCACATGGATGTCTTTGGGAAGTGTTCAATTCCTATTTTCTAAGAGTACGCAGTTGGCTTGCTCTGGGAACTACGCAATTCAATGGCTCAATGGATTCGTAGTTTTCTCTCCCAGGCGATTGTGTAATTCATTGTAACTAGGGGTTGCCCAATTTTCTCTCATAGCTAATTGTACAATATATTGTTTTAGTGGATTCTGTAGTTCACTTCGACATGGGGTTGTGCAGTTCACTCTGATAGAGGATTGTGTATTCCCTTAAAGTGAGGCA
This sequence comes from Pinus tabuliformis, assembly GCA_031772625.1. Lineage (NCBI taxonomy): Eukaryota > Viridiplantae > Streptophyta > Pinopsida > Pinales > Pinaceae > Pinus > Pinus tabuliformis. The sequence goes on along the minus strand of CM062819.1, from coordinate 1,267,276,440 downwards.
TGCAATCAATGTCATCAATGCAAGACTTAGCTTGTTTCACAAAAGGTGCTTTGTCTATCTTCAAAATTTGTGCAACTACTGACAATAAGGACTGATTGTCGTCAAGGAGTGCCCAATAGCTAGTAGAAAGAAAACACAATTAAGACATCACAAGCCTAACATGAGAGAATGAGTCATTGTGACACTTAGTAAAACAAGAAGAAAACTTAATGCAAGTTAAAAAGATAGTTCTTATGGTCAAAGGGAGGCTCCAAAATCAAAGCATGAGCAAAATTTTGGAGGGGGGATTGTAGCAGCTAGCACACAAATATAACCACATACAGTTTGAAAGTGGAAGAAGACATATGGTGGGAAGATTTGAATAATGTAAAGGGAATAAGAGAATAAGAGTTGACATGGAGAGAATTTGAAGAGCTCTTCAGTGATAAATATTTATCACACCAATATTATGAAAGCAAAGCCAAAAGAATTATGAGCCGAAAATGGGACATATTTTGGCTAATGAGTATATCACCAAGTTCCTAGAATTGTTGAGATACGTTCCATATCTCAAGGACAAGAAGGCTTAGGTTTAGACGTTCATTAGTGGGTTGCCATTATCATTCAAAGATCGAATTGAAATTCTAGAAATTCAAACATTGGACAACGTGATCAAGAAACTAAAACATTGTTATGAGTAGTCAAACTTCATGTCAGAGCTTAAGGTCGATGTGAAGGCAAGGGGGAAATTCTAACATAAAGGAAGAAAGCACTTAAATATAGAGAAGCAATTGGAGAAGAAGACAAGAAGTTTCACCACTAACAAAGGTGAGACTTAGCAGAGATTGAATGTTGCTAATGAAGAGAAACTTGCTCAGGTAGCAAGAGAAGAACCCAAAAATTATGGAAAAGGACCCTTCAAGTGTTGGATTTGTAGGGAGAATCACCAGAGAAAGGATTTCCCACAACACAAGAATGATGGCTCAAGGTTGTGTCACGTGAAAGAAACTAGGACAGTTCAGGACATGGCTTGGAATGTGCCTAGAGTCTATACAACTATGAAATATAGGAAAGATGGTCATCTAGCCTCCACCAATGAGAGGGTTAGTTAAATGTGGTGGGATATTTATCCCATTTCGATGGGAGGAGATGTAAAAAAATGGTAAATAATTGTGCAGAAGTTGAATTAGATCATTGGGGACCAAGTTGTAACTGTTGAGCATTTTTATAAATTTGGTGTTTTCATACTATTTTTAATTATGTGTGTTATAAATTTTGTATGTTGATTTGCACTCATGTTGAGTATATATTTTTTGCTTTGCTGTTGGTTGGTGTATGGCCATGCTGTGTTATTTATATTTTGCATCATTTTACAAACTGTGATGAATGTTTTATTTCCCTTTTTCCTTTTTGCCTTCTATGTCTTGGGTCTTGGGCAAAGCTCTAAGAGTGAAAGAAAACAGCACCAGGGTATCCATGAGGATAACAGGGTTGTCATTAGGGACCATTCTTGTAAAAGGATGGATGATCATACTCCCAAGCTACAATGTAGGGAATTATCTTTGTGAAGGTATGGTTACATTTGCTACAATTTTTCCTATGATGAATCTCATGAGACTTCTTATCTTGTGATGCAGGAACATTGGGCAAGTGAGCTTGGTTGTAAGAGGAATAAAGATAGTAGAATGATATCAAAGTGCACAACAAAGCACTAGAGGATTGCATGAGACCCATTGAAAGATGACCAATGTACTGAATCCTATAACTTTTTAGTCATTATATTGTAAGCAAATGTGTGACATGCAAGTTGAATGTAAATGATCTATAATTATAAAGATCACTATCATTATGCTTGAGTTAAGCATGTTCTATTTTTTTGGGGGATTAGAACACCGAGGACGGTGTTCCACCAAGGGGCATTGGTATGTAACAATCCTAGTGAAATTATCCCCCAATTCTAAAAAATTGTAATTACACTAAGTCTGAGAGATGGGACAGATTCTGTTTCACTTAAGGTGGAGATCACTTGAGGAAATAAGAAAAATTAAATACATCAGCCATGGTTGGTTAAGAAAATTAAATAAGACGACTAAGCATTAAATCTAACTACAAAGACAGGATTGGCCTAGATATCCTTAGCCTCTATCAACAAGTAAATAGGACAAAACTTAATGGAGTTGGCATGGTCATGTTGTGCAAGAGGAGTGGGATTAGAGCACTTTTGAGGTCTAAAATGGGCCTCAAAACAAAAATGTACAACAAAAATCAACTTTATAAGAACCAATAAGATTGAAGATGATGATGTCAACCATGGGGGATGATTCACCATTTTTGGGTTAAAAAAAGTAAAAATATATAATAATAATAAAAAATAAAAATAAAAACTACTTTTTCAACTCGTATTTTCAACTTATCTCCCAACATTTTTACTCAAATTTTGAGTGGGAGCATTCATTGGATGCATAATTTAATTCCTCATCCAAGGAGTACCCATGTTGAATAATTTAAATGGACCCTACTACATGAGAAATGAGTAATGCATGAAAAACGTGATTGCAATCACGTTTTTCATGTATTTATCATTTTTCGTGTAGCATGGTCCATTGAAAGTATACAACATGGGTACTCCTTTGATGAGAAATTAAAATTTTCATCCAACAAGTGCTCCCAATCGAAATTCGAGTAGAATCATAGGGAGATAAGTTGAAATATGATTTGAAAAGAATTTTTTTTCTCTCTTCCCTCTAAAATATGATGATGTAATCTAATATTATTTTATTATTTCCACTATTATTTTATAATATTCCTTAGGATGCATTCTAGACCTCAAAATTTCTCTAATGGTTATGTGGAGCCTGGGGAAAAAGGAGGAATGATTACATCAGTTAGGGACAGAGACAAAGGAGATTAGAAGACTCCCAAAGAAGAACACGGCGGGAGATAAAATTTATAAATCACCTACAGACTATGAGTGCGCAAGGAAAAATGTTGGAGGAAGAGCGTTGTGAAGAGCACTAGGTAAACAAAGCAATAACAGAACAAAAATTACCAGCTAAAGAATTCTTGAGAAGAGGCTTGTTGGGAGGAATAATTGAGAGAACAACTAAAGAACCCTTGTCAAGAGACTTGTTGGTAAGAAAACAGAGTGACTAGTTGAAGAATCATTGAGAAGAGGCTTGTTAGGAGGAATAATTGAGAGACCAACTGAAGAATCTTTGATATGAGGCTTGTTAGGTGGAATAATTAAGAGACCGACTAAAGAATCCTCGAGATGAGGCTCCTAGGAGGAAGAATTAAGAGACCAACTAAAGAATCCTCAATATGAGGCTTGTCAGGAGGAAGAATTGAGAGACTAGCTGAAGAATCCTCAAGAAGAGGCTTGCTGGGAAGAAAAAACAGAGAGCAACAGTTGACTGAAGGTTGAAGCAATCCACCAAAATCTTGAGGATTGAAGAACCTACTACATTGGGGAAGAAACAATACTCAGGTGTTGTCTCAATGATGAATCTTCTTGAAAAGTGATTCCCTCTATCCAACAATAACTTATCCACTAAAGAAATTCCTGGTAGCGCGAATTCTCATTTCCTGACAGTTATCTGATAATTCTTTTGTTGTATGGTATTCCGCTAAGGATGTTAATCCTAGTTGTAATTTTGTAAGAGTGAGAGGAAATCCATGTAGCTGGTGGATGATGGTGTTGTGTCCTTGTAACATCTTGTTCAGCTGAAAGCATGGTTTGGTTTCCTTTCCAAAAAGCACTCCACCAAAAGCACTGGAATTTAGCTCATGGATGATAGCTACAAGTGAGAATTGGTTGCATCTATTTATGGTTGGGTGGAGAGTCATAGTCCCACACTCAGTTGCCCAAAAAGACTCATAGGATAAGGGTTTATAATGTATTATCTATGTTAATGAATGAGCCTTATATTTCTAGTTTAAATTATTTCATTAATAGATGAGATATGGCTATGTAATTCATACTTATATGATTGACCAATATGTTGTGTTCTTGTTTTAAGGGTGTTGTGATAGCATGTAAGAATGATGGCTAAGCGTAGAATTATTTAGTATGAGCATTCTTCTTCTTTATTGCAATATGATGACTCTGTTGATTTCAAGCTCTCATTGCATTGTTCTGTTGCAATGTGGTATTATGGAGGATTTCATATTTTATACTCATTGACCTATTTTTTATATGAGGGTATTCTCCAAGTCTTTCGTAATGTATACCCTAGTTATGGGTTTATATGTTCATGCTAATAAGAGCTCAAGCTAGATTGAACCTTGTGCCCAGTGCTGCATATGGCAATACTTCATGAGCCTAAATGATTTGACTTACGTTTATAAACTTTACACAATGTTGCATTTATGTTATGCATATTATGATGTTGAATTTCTCAATGTTGGGTGTTATATTCTATATGTTGTCATTGTGCTAGAACAATGTGACAAATCCTTGCTTGAATGGTTGGTTTGTAGCCATGGTGCACAACCTGATTGGTGCCTTGCTAGTGGGTGTTTATATATTGGTTATTTTGTCAATAAATTTCCTAGAAATATCCTCATGAATAGTTGTATCATTGTCCTATATATATATATATATATATATATATATATATAACCACTTGTGTGGTTGTAGTATGCACTGGGTAGAATGTATGATGTGAGAACTAGAGGATTTTTAGGTGTCACCAAGCTTAATGCAAGGGATAATTGAAGATTATTTTTGCATCCATACCTAGAATTCCCTGTCCCTAAAAAGGGAATGTTTGTAGGCTTGTGATATTATCTATCATGTGCCGATACATAAGATTCATGCTCGTATTAGGAATTGGAAGAAGGAATTCATATTTCTGTGAGAAGCATTGATCTCATTGTGAGCCCTTAGGCACCATATGCTTTATGGTTGCTTGTATGTGCCTACTCTGTGTGTTTGATCCTTAACAGAGACCCATGGATATCTAGGTCGATATATGTTTGATCCCAATAAGACAATGAAGGCCCAAGTGATCACACATCCTTGAAAGATGAAGTTGATGAGTCTATGGCTTGAATGGACAAGTCCTCGATCAATGTTCTTCAACATAGATGTTGTTAAACTAGGATGGGGAACCGTATTGTAAGCTGGGGGGTATAGCACCGATGGGTTCCTTAGTAAACCTTAATGGCCATGATTAGACTATGGTGCAAGTATAGGGGTTGGAAGAACCATTGCAGCCAAGCCATGGTTGAGTCTGTTCATGAATGGCACATATTATAGAATAGGAGAAATCCCTTATGAGAACCACCAGATTCAAGAAAAAGAATATCGCTCATAGCTATGTTCCAACAAAACCACCTTAAATCGGCTATGGATGAAGCCTATTAACAAATGGATTTCTAGTAAATGTAGGCATAAGGCCTAATCTTATAGTCTTGAATTATGCAGACTTGATCTAAATGGCCTAACAGAGCCTGGGTGTGGAAGTAGTGGAGTGGGTGCTTTGATTACACCTTATTACAACTGCTCCAGTGGAGGAATGATATGTCCTTGAGGGTATAATCCTAGAATCTCAAAACGATTGTGAAGAAGGAATGCTTGGGATAGCAAGGATGGGCATGCATGGCATGTCACCACCATGGAGAAGTCTGATTTGATAAAGTAAATGTTAAAGCATCGACCAGAGAACCCAGAGTGATGTGTCCCGAGACTTCCATCCTGGAGCCTAAATAAGAAGTGTGCAAAGGAGGATCTGGGCAAAGTAAATTTGGGATGACTTGGCATGGGTGGATGCGGCAGGATTAAATTGTAAGACTAACCATGAGCGAGGTCATGCAGAGGGGTGTGGATCCACACTTCACATAAGCCCAGATTTTATTTCCTGGGAGCACAAAGCGAAGTGCACAAGTGAAAGGGGTGGGATGATGTAAACTAGGCCATGGTGGCATACACATGAGCCTGTCAAGACATTCATTAGATTTTCATGGCCTAAAAAAAAGTTTGCTTGGAGGGTCAACCTCGTACAATTGCGAGAGTGAAAAAGGGAGAGGAGTTGGGTAACAGATCCTGAGAGATAGGAAGATTGGAAGCAAATAATGGTCGTTGCATTAGTCAGGGATATATATATGTGTGTGTGTGTGTGTGTATTCCTATGGCCACATATTCTTGCACAATGTGGGGTGTGGAATTCAAGCCCATGAATGGGTCAACCTCCAATCAATAAATTCCAAGTGGTGTTGGGAGATTAGCCAAGTGGATATGGCCACTTGGTTGCCATGTGGCCAAGGCAATGATGTGGCGTTATATAATTCACCAAGATTGCAATGGATAATTTTCTTGATCTGAAGTTCGGATTGAGGTAAATTTTTATATCATCATAATCATCATAATAGGATGAATGCAATGGCAATTTCAAAATCAGGCTTTAAGTGAGTTGAATAGATCATAATTTTTAGACCCCATTTCCATAACGACACCTTGGATCTTGGGTCATCATATTAACTACCTCCTCTTAATTGGTGTTATCGTAAGGAGTATGAGAAGGGTTGTTACAAATTATATACAGACTATTTGAAGAGGTAACCAGACAACAATTGTTGAGTGCACAAAAATATCAACTCAAAATCAATACAAAAAGAATGCATGAAAAATTAATATGATCCAAAATGGCATGGATGTGACAATATTTTCCAATACTTTAGTAACAAAAAACTCCAAGACAAAATGGGACATTCTAGAAACTAATTATCAAGGAGTTGTGGAGGTGAAGACAGTGAAGTTGTATATGTTGAGGATGCACTTTAAGAAATTGAGAATCATAGTATGTAGACCAATACATGACCAAATTTAAAAACATTATCAATCAACTAAGGTTTAATGGTGAATAAATTTCACATTATAAAGGGGTAGAGAAGGTTCTCAGAAACTTTCCTAAGAAATTTGTTGTGGTGGTCACAACCATCGAAGAGTTTAAATACTTGTCATAGCTATTAGTAGATGAGGTATTCAAATCACAAGTATCTATCTCATGAGGAAGATGGTGATCAATATCAAGAGGCCAAGGCAAGAATAATAAAAGAAACAATTAGAGAGATGATTCAACACAAGAAAGGTGATTCGATCAAATTCCTCATATTTCAAGGGGGAGCAACATTAGAAGCTCACAATCATATTGAAGGTATCAAAAATTAAAAAATAAGTGTTATTATTGTAATAATATGGATCATTATGCACATGAATGTAGAAATAAGAAAGCATATCTTAACAAAAAAGGTGTGAACTATTATTCTAAAATGTGTGACAAATTATTATTCCTTGCATGTAATACTTCTCAAGAATTGTCTAATGACATGTAGCTTATAGATAATGGATGTATCAATCATATGATAGAAAATAGAAGCATAATTACATATATGTATGATTCATTCAGGACTTATATCAGGTTGGGAGAAGATAATATTCTAAAATTTAGGGTAAATGGAACGGTTAAAAACCTCATCAAACAAGGTCAGAGAAGGCGCATAGTAGACATGTACTATGCTTCAGTTTTGATACATAATTTTCTTAGTGCTGGTCAACTTACTCAAAAATGGTATAATGTAATCTTTAAAGGAGATAATTTCTTCATATATGATAGACCTCTTACTAAGATGTTGATTTCCAAAGTAAAGATGACAAAGAATAAGATGTATACTCTTATCATGAAGTATAATAGATATGATTACTCATATGCACAAAAAGTAGCATGCTTAGATGATTTTGGTTATTACACTTCATGTTTTTCTCATATACATTTTGGTGGCCTTAGGCTATTGCAACAATAGAATATGGTTGAGGGGTTTACTCACATTCAAGATCCAACCAATCCATGTGAGAGTCGAAATCTAGCAAAGCAACATAGGGGAAATTTTCCTAGAGGAGTGTGTTATAGAGCCAAGGAACCTTTCTAGTTGGTTCATACATATTTGTGTGTTCCAATGTAGAAAAATTCATTTGGAGGAAGTTACTACTTCATAACCCTCAAAGATGATTACAATAGAAATACTTGAGTGTATTTTCATGCAAAGAAATCTGAAACTTTTGAAATTTTTTGAGAATTCATGGTAATGGTAGGGATGCAAAGTGATAATTAATTCAAAGTGTTATGATCAGACAGAGGAGGTGAGTATGATTTAAAATATTCTCATAAATTTTGCAAGTAACATGGGATCAAAATACATTTTACAGCAAGGTACACACTGCAATAAAATGGTGAGATTAAAAGAAGAACAAAACTATCATGAATATGGCTAGAATTAGCTTGAAGGAAAAACATATATCAAATGAATTTTGGGGGGAAGCGGTAGCTTTCTTGGTTTATGCTTTGAATAGGCCTCCCACTAAAAATTTAAAGAACAAAGTTCCATAGGAAGCATGGACATGCCACGAGTTTCATTCTAACACACTTTAGGGTATTTGGTTATATGGTTTATGCTCATGTTCCTAAGGAGTTGAGAAAAAATATAGATGATAGAAATGAGAAGTGAATTTTTATTGGGTATAGTGATAAGTCCAAAGCATATATGTTTTACAATCTAATAAAAAATAAGTTGATAATTAGTAGAGATGTTAAATTTAAAGAAAATGAAACATGGGATGGAAGCATTGATAAATCTATAATAGTTGGAGAAATGATACCACAAGTAGAAGATGATGCAAAGGAATAGGTTGTAAAAGAACATCAATAAGAGTTGCAAAGCCATTCATCAATCAAAAACACTACAACAAGAACTCCAATACATTCTATTCAAGGTGATTCATCTTCTTTGGCAACTTAGTCTACTCATACTACTCAATCAAGTAGTGTCTCTCAAGACTTAGAAAGATGAGAAGTTTGAGAGAGATCTATGAAGCAATAGATGTGAATTCAAATTTTGCATTATTTACATGTTAACCGACATGTTCTAAAGAGGCGATGAATGATGAAAATTTGGTTCAAAGCAATGGATGAAGAGATGGATTCCATAAAGAAAAATGATACATGGAATTTAGTAAAATTACCAAACAGTAAAGATTTCATAGGTGTTAAATGGTTTTACAAAGAAAATCTCAATGAGAAAGTATAAATATAAAATTACAAGGTTATATTAGCAGAAAGATGATTTCCACAACAACCAAGAGTGGACTATGGTGAGACCTATGCACCAATTTTGAGGTTAGATATAGTCACAACTATCTTAGTCATAACAGCGAAAAATAGATGGAAATTTTACTAGATGGATGTAAAAGTTAACATTCTCGAATGGAATTATGGAAGAGGAGGCATATATGCAGCAACCACCAAGATATCATATGAAAGGTCATGAAAATAAGGTTTATAGGTTGAAGAAATCTCTTTGTGGTCTTAAGAAAGATCCTAGAGATTGGTATAGTAGGGTTGATTGATATCTTATCAACAATGGATTCAGGAGAGGTAACAATGAACCTACATTGTATACATAGGTAGATGAGCAAGGGAAAATTCTAATTGTTTGTCTATATGTTGATGACATGATATTCATAGGAAATCTAGCAGTGGACGAGTTTAAATCAGCTATAAATAAAGAGTTTGAAATGATTGATTTGGGGTTGATGAGATTCTTTCTTGGCATTGAAGTAACTAAACAAAATTGAGGTATTTTTTGTTTCAAGTAAGGTATGCTTAGATGTGTTGAAGAGGTTCAAGATGATGAATTATAAACTATCACTAACTTTGATTGCAACAACAACAAAGCTCAACAAAGCAAATATAGGATCTAATGTAGGTCCAACTCTATTCAAGATATTAGTTGGTATTCTAGTGTATCATACTGCTATAAAATAATAAATTATGTATGTTTTTAGTTTGATTTATAGGTTTATGTAGTCTCCAAAAGACACATTGGCAAGCAAGAAAAAGAATTTTGAGATATATTATTGGAACAACAATATATGGCATATTATTCTCTAGAACTAATAGTTATCTTTTAGTTGGATACAATAATAGTGACTTTGCAGGTGGCATGGATGACAAGAAGAGTACTTCAGGATATGCTTTTCATATTGGTTCAAGTGTGATTCCATGGGCATCCAAGAAGCAGCGCATTTTGACTATCTTATTAGGAAAAGCAGAGTATGTAGCAACAAAGTAGCAACTTATCAAGCAGTTTGGTTACACAAAGTATTGGATGATCTACAAAAAACACAAGAGGGCCCAACTACAATGTACTATGGAAACAACTCATCAATATCCTTTTCAAAGAAATAGGTCTTTCACCATAAAAGAAAGCATATTAATATTAAATATCACTTCATTAGAGAACTTGAAAAAAAATCCACTTACAATCTTGTGAATCAAAAGAATAATTGGTTAACATATTCTCAAAACCATTAAAACGAGATGTATTAGAGTTTCATAGAGAAAAATTAGGTGTTGTAAGCCTAGTTAAGACTTATACCAACAGACATTAGTGGTCAATATTAAGGGGGAGTATTAAAAAATAATCTCTCCTGTTAACTGAAGTCATCAGGTCCAGTTAGCTATTAGTTCAAGTTATTTTTAGAAAACTAAATTTAGCAACTAATAGTTATGTATGTGTGAACTAAGGTTAGCATAGTTATTCTTAGCAACTTCGAGTCTTTATAATCATGTAAGGTTTAATCAATTGAATGAAACATTCATAGAGAAACAACTCATAATTGAGTGTCTTATTTTGTGGTTTCCTCCTCTATCCATCTTTCAGAAAAATCTAGTGTCACTATTGTAGAGACTGTGTTAGACAAAACAGAAGTAGAGATTTTACACATTGTTTCCTAGGCCTTACATTTTACATGTTCTTCATGGAGGACTATGTTTATTAATGAAATGTCCAATAGATCAAACCTTAGATCTATCATAGATATAGTTTATTCCAACCCATTTTCCTAAAAACTAGAAATTAATTTGAGTATGGAGAAGGTGCTCCATTTGAAACAAGCTATAACCAAAAGGTGTGAGACCCCCATAGTTCTAAAAATCAAATAATATGGTGAAGACCCCCAAAAAAAATTGATTTTCAATTTCAAAACTTAGCAATAATGAAAATGTTTTTACTCAAACAAGGCACAAAATTCCCACTTTGATACCATGTTAAGAATTAGCGTGACTAATAAAAGATAAGAAAAGTGGTTGAAAAGTTCCTTAACCATTTTATTTACTCATTGTATTGATATCAAGATGTGGATTTATAATGCATCAACTAGACCATTAGATCTCACTGACAACTCAATAGTGGATCAATGTTGAAAAAACTCATCAAAGATAAGGTTTACAGCTCATATCTATAGGGTCTTAGAATTTATGATTGTATAGGGACTCACAGTCTAACACATCCGAGGGAAAGCATAATTATGTCTGGAGTTTATAGCTGGAATTGACCATGTGTCATGCAAGTATGAGCTCTAATTTCCCTTTCTCCCATTGTATAGAAAAATATTTACACTATTTCAAATCATAAATTTCACTCTCCATTTCATTTGGTGTATAAGATGGGTAGTGAGACGATGTGCTAAGAGAGAAAAATGGTAGAAACATTTTCAATAGACATCAAGCTTGCCTCCGACTACACATAATATGTTTACGGGCTGTTGGAATGTAGATAGAGTAGGTGATATGAAGACTCCAAGGGGAATATCTCCAAATGATTCACAGTTAGCCTCTCATAAGGGGTTTTTTTAGTTGTGCTAGTCGTGACAATGATGTGATATAACACTACTAGGTTACCAATGAATATACCTACAATTATTCCACCTTGTCTTCCTTCCAGAATGACTGTGATTCTTGGACAACACTGAAAGGGAGAAAATTCCTAGTGTTTGTGCATATGTCACTAATATATGTAGAGTGGTTGACTGTAACAAGGTAACATTTATGACCATTCACCCTTGCTAATATGAGGACTTCTATCTTGCATCTAATTGTAAATGTATCTAATGTCATCTTGATGTCAATCCCATTGGGGATTTTAAATACATGACTTTTTAGAATTTCCTTAGTTTTGAGTGTTCTAGGTAGAAGAGGAGCATTGGACTTGCTCCTAGAGCTCTTAGCCTTGGCATGGGGCCTTGTGATCACTAGCACCATCCCCTCTCATATTTTCCCCATCATCCCTTATTTTTTTATTGTTTTCATCACCCAAATTTCACTTCTTGGATGTAATATCTATTTGGGAAGTGATATCAAGTATTTTGATGGAAGATAAAGGCCAGAACTAGGGCTTGAAGATTCCCCTACATAGACGCCAACCATTAGTTTCTCCTATGGCCACAACTTGTTTGTTTTTTATGACTTCTTATGCTTTTCACTTCAATTATTTATATTCCTATCCTAGAATGTAATTGAAAAAATATATTTGTATATTCAATCTAGATATCAATTCTTTCTCTAGGTTCAACTCATCAACATGTTCACACAACATCTACTTACCTCAAGTGTTATGAATTTTCATTATGCTCTTAGTTGGTATGTTCTTTGTTGCAAATCCTTTAAGTGTTGTGCTAGCTACTGGTTGTTGTTGGTTGCTCTAGGAATTCAAATACAAATCTTTTAGAGGTTATAATTATTTAAATATTTAATGTTTTTAACTCGATCACTTATGCACAAGACTAAATTTTTCTAGTAAAGAATTTGGTTAAGGTAGTTTATTGTAATGTTGCGAATTTGACAACTAGACCACCACCTTACCATATTTTCAAAAGCATATTTGTGGAATTCCAATCAAACTTAAACATGAAGATAGAAAAAAGGAACGAAAATGTGAACTTTTTTTGTTAAACATTTTATCGAGTTGTGCATATTTCACTAATTGATAATTTAAAAGAAATAATTTGAACCTACATTTGAGGAAGTAGTGAATAGCGAAGTCAAAGGTTAACTTATTCATGTTTATAATGCATGCTTAATGTAGAAATGTATATGTGATTACTATTTATAAGTATAATTTATTTAAAAATAATTAAATTTTCCATATTATGTATGTATATAATATATAGAAACAAAAAAAATAAAATTGATGTGCCTATAAGGAATAAATGGTTAGTAGTGTCTTAATTTATACATAAAATTTTAGAAATAAATTATTTTGTTTAGAAACATTAAAAATTAATGTAAAACATTAGCATTGCCTTAACCAAAGGAAGGTATAGGTAAATAATATTGAATTTAAAATCTATGAGTTGAAAAATAAAAAATTGTTTATTAAATCTAAATCATCTTCAAATTTGGTATTTAAAATTGAAGAATGTTATGTTTTATGGATTTATGAAAATTTAAAATGTGGATAAATGAAATTGTTGTTTTTACTAGAAAATTGGATCCAATGCCCTGCAATACATATATTACAATTGGATTTCTCAATATTAACATCTTACATCATCATTTATAAATATAAAGTCAAATACAAGATTCAATGGTAGTAGATGGACAAGAGAGAAAAAGAAGGAAAAAAGAAACAAAATATAAGCTAATTAAAGGATCCTAAATGAAACTCAATATTAACATCTTACATCATTATTTATAGATATAAAGTCGAATGAAAGATTCAATGGTAGTAGATGGACAAGAGAGAAAAAGAAGGAAAAAAGAAACAAAACATAAACTAATTAAATGATCCTAAATGAAATGGATACATAGTTGGACACCCTAATGTGGAGTTCTTTGAAAGGACTTAAGGATTTTGTTGAATGATTGAGTTCTAATTCCCTTTGAAACATTAGAATTTTCTTTGGAGCTCCTACATAGTTACAACTCTAGTATGTTTATCTTGATATTTGTGGGTTTGGATATAATCTACATATAAAAAATGGATTGAAGAAGTTGGATAACCAAGGCACTAATACCTATACATTTGTTAAAAAAAAAAATTGAATAAGTTTGATCTCAAATAGTAGAAAATGTGGTCAATTAGAGCTTGAAATCCCTTACTATGTGTGACAAAATTATTTCAAAATAATTAATTGAAAAGAGTTTCCATATTATTACGAAGATGTTAAGCAAGTGTTTGGGAACAAAAAAAATCAAGCTAAGTGTTTGATACATAGCAAGTCTTTGATGGAATACTTGAGGAAATCTAATTATTTTATACAAATCCAATTACAAAGATAAGATTTCTCTATTTGGAAAATAAACATGTGGGTGAATTGTAACACGCATCTTGTGTATTTAATTTAGAAATTGTAGTATAGTCTAAGGATTCTTATTGCCATACAAGGTTTTCTCTAAGATGGTAAAAATATTTAAGGATGTATTATAGAATCTTGACTATTATATTAGTAAATATTAAACTACTATATTGATATTTTGATGGTGAAAAGAGTAGTGAGCATTGAGGTGTTTTAAATATGTTGAAAAAATAATATATTTATTCTTAAATTAAAATAAATATATGTTTTAAGTTTAAAAATAATAAATTAAATAAGAATTTTCAATGTAAATAAAACAAAAAATTAATATTGTAAATTAAACCATAAATAAATAAATAAAATTAAAACATATGATATAAATAGAATATTATACATTATTAAACCAATAAAGTTGGAAAAAAAAAATTGTCTTCCTAATCTAATCTAAAATTGAATGTGTTAAATCTTATTTAATCTCTATAAAATAATATATCAAAACATTATTTATTAATAAATAATATAAAATATCACAAATATATAAAATCCTATCCTACTAAATTAATAATTATCCAATTAAATTGGATAATCATAAGTAAAATACTATAAAATATATTATTTTCAATTTTTTTTAAAAATCATAAATTTTATTATTTAATAAGATAATGATTAAGATATATAACATAAAAATCTTACATACAAATAAAAAATAATAATGGTGTAATAAATAATATAAGATGATTATTATCATATAGTATTGTAATTTTAATGATTGAAGGAATTATAATAATAATTATATGTAATTCTTAATATTTTTATTTCACAACATTAATAATTTGTTATATTTTATATTTTTTTTAGAAATAGATTTAAAATTGGTTAATATTATAAACTACTAAAATAAAAAATATAAACTACTTCATCTATCAAGTTACATATAATTTATATATAAAGAATTATAAAATATATTTTTATTCTAGAATGAAAATATTTATTTTACATTAAAATATCAAATAGATAAAAATAGAAGCTCATAAAAAAAATGTTAAATTATAATTATATCAATATAAAACTCAAAAAAAAATGTTAAATTATAATTATATTAATATTTAATAGTGAACCAAATATTATAAATTGAGACTAGTCTACTTTTTTACATTTAAGAATACTTTTCAAGTTAAAGAAGAATCACAACGAGAGGGTAAGGTGAGGAATGCGCTCTACTAGGGTTTCCTCCCACAAACTCTAAATCACTTTTTCAATATTCTTTGTACACGACCTAACGGTTTCCTAATCTGGGGATTGTGACAACGTGGATGAACACACACGTGGTGAGGGGAGAGATCCCCTCCTATAAAAGTATTGTGACAGGGGAATCAAGCTCACAAGGAGTAGTCGCGGTAGCCAGTGAATCAGGCAGAGAAGCCAAAGGAACCCCATAGTTGGGGGCACAATGGAAGACAAGAATTCAGGGAGAGCAGTTAAGAAACCTAGATTTGTAATCCCCAACAACAAACTGGAGACGTATAGGAAGTTCATGAAATATCATGCACTCATATGTAAGTTCATCGATATCTCGCCATCAGAATGAGATCTAGTAAAATGGATCCAATTAAAATGGAATCCAAAAGGGCATATAGATCTGAAGCTAGGTGCTTGAGGGTTCTTCATAATGATCTTTACCAGTCTCAAAGATAAGGTGAGGAGCTTTGAGAATTGACCCTATTTCTACTACAATGTGGGACTCTTGATGCATGATTGTGGGGAATGCTACAATCCAGATCCAGAGAAATTCATGGTCACCCCAGTATGGGTCTGATTATTTGGAATTGTGGTGGCTTTTTAGGATCTAGATATATTGGAAGGAATAGGGAATTCTATTGGGAGTTTTGTCAAAATGGCAGATTCAACAAGGAGAGGAAGGGATACTTCATATGCTTGAATCTGTCTGTATATGAGCATAAATGAGCCTCTCTCGGAATTCATAGAGTTAGAGTATCAAGATGACGTATGACAACAACCACTGGATTATGAACACATTCCATTCAGGTGCAAGTGGTGCCATGAATATGGGCACCTATACAATGAATGCCCTTTAAATCAAGTAGAAGCTACGGAATTGTCGAAGGCCAAAGACTTGGAAAAAGATCGAGAAGACACAGAGGGTTTTCAAGAAGTTCAAAAAAAGAAAAGGAACATGAAATACCCCTATGCTTCTATGCACCCGCAACTGAAGAAAGGGATGAACCACAACAACCAATTTGAAACCTTGGCGGAGGAATATGAGAGTACTAATGAATCCAATGGCTTGACTAGCCAGGAAAACCCTAAGACTCGACCAAAGGGTGGAAAAAAACCCAAGTGAAAAGATGAGGAGGAACCCCAGGACAAAGAAGCTCAAGTAATGCATGTGGAACAAGGTAATATGGAAATCGATGGCACGAAAGAAGAACTCATCACAGAAGAACAAGTTATGAGAAGATTGTTGAATGAATGGAGACACTTGGATGAACAATTCATCCCTGAAGATCAAAATAAACTATAACGAGAGACCTTCCAGCGATTCCAATCCAAGTAAGGACAAATATCATTGGACTAGCCAGATCATTTGGGATCTCAGCAAGGACCAAGAATAGAATCGACTACATTAGGGAAAGGAGGTAAGAAAATAGGTCAAAAGAACTTGCAAGAATCCATACATGTGGTCGAATATTTGTTGGTCAACTCATAGAGGGTTGTGGCGTTGTCAGTTTTTTTCCACTATCTTAATAAACCTTCTCAGTGATCATTACATCATGGAATGTAAGAGGTCGAAATAGTCGAGGCAGGAAATATTATTGTAAGACCGGATCCGAAAAGATCACCCAAGTATCATGATTATCCAAGAAACTAAATTCTTGGAACCTAAATTGAAAGAGATTTTCAGGAGTTTAAAACTTCAATACGAAGTGATAGCCAGGATTCCAATAGTAGTGTCGATAGGTTATTTATCATATTGTATCCGGCGTAGGTGATATTTGAAGACTGGATCAGTCTTCCCAGGATTCTCTCAGGTAAATTTCGCCACATTGGGACCAGAGATAGAGCTTTACTGACTGGGATACATGGGCCTCACATTTCAGGAGAAAAGGGGTTTTCCTTCAGAACTTAGTAAAACTAAAAAGGTTATATGAGCAGGAAATTTGGATTCTTGGCAGGGATTTCAATTTAATCACGTAGCTAGACAAAAAAAAGGGAGGTCTATGTCATATGGATGCATATATGGAAGCATTATGAGGCACAATTACAAAACTACAACTAGTGTATATGCCTATAATCAATGGAGTATACACCTGGAATAACAGATATGGGGATCCTCATCAGGTAGCATCGTGCCTTTCAGTTTCTAGAAGCATCCAGTATCCCGAGCATGGGATTGGATCATTGGCTGATCATGATGGAGATTGATATAAAAATGAGTCCCAAAAACCAGCCTTTCTGCTTTGAATCTTTTTGGTTAAGAGACTCGTTGTTTATGAAAATATTTCAAAGTTGGTGAAAAGGAAGCAATATGCAGGGCAGGGATCACATGCACACGTTCTAGCTAAAGCTTAAAGATATTAAGATCCAGATTAAGCGATGGAATGAGGAAGAGTTTGGAAACATCCAGAAAGATAAAATACAACTCCAAGACGGAATGCAAGAAGTCTAACAAAAAATAATCCTAGATGGTAGATCCGAAAGCCTGGGGGAGGTTGAAGACTACTTGGTGAACCAGCTGGAAGAAATAAGGAAACAAGAATAAATTTTGTGGAAACAGAAATCTAGAATACAACAGCTTAGAGAGGGGGAGAGGATAGAGAGGGTGAGAGAAACACACAATTCTTCCATAGAGAAATGATCCAGCACCTGCAACATAATCAAATCCTCTCCCTTAAGAATGGCTCATGGAACTGATTGGTTCAGCATGATGAGATGGAAAATTTCGTTGTTAATCACTTCCAGACCCTCCTCTCAGAACCCCCACAGGACTGATCGGAAGTTGTCTCAAGAATCGCTTGCCACATCCCTCGACTTATTTCCCACGATCAAAACATGGCCCTAATGCACGTTGTGACTCTGGAGGAAATAGAGGATATTTGCAAGGGCATGGAAAAAGGAAAAGCTCCAAAACTAGATGGGTTCATGGAAAAATTTTACCAAACAACCTGGAACTTTATCGGAAGGGATATACTCGAAGTGGTGGAGGAGTCAAGATGTAACCAGAAGGTATGTCTAAGTCTAAATTCAAATTTCATTGATTTAATTCTCAAAACTTCCAAATATGAGGATTCTGGGGGCTTTAGACCCATTTCTTTGTTTAATGTTATTTATAAGATAATTTCCACTGTCATTGTTAAGAATCTTAAGCCTCTCCTTCCAACCCTTATCTCTCTTGAGCAATCTAGCTTCATGGAAGGTTGCCAAATCCTTGATGGAATCATTAACCCTCAAGAAATGGTCCATTCATTGAAGTAACTTAAATACCCTAGCATGATAATCAAATTGGACTTATCTAAAGCTTACGATTGCCTAATTTGATCTTATTTGGTTAGTATTCTAAAGTCTTTTGGTTTTGACCAATGTTAGGTAAGTTGGATCTTCTCCCTTATCTCTTCTCATGTCTCCTCTCTCTTTATCAATGGATCTCCCTCTCAAACCTTAAATCCCTCTCATGGCCTAAGATAGGGAGATCTGATCTCCCCTTTTCTTTTCATCCTGGCTGTTAAAGCATTGGGTAGATATTTGAAATCAGAAGTTTTTTCCTCTCAAATTAAGGGCCTTCGCCCATGGGGAAATGACTTATCCATTACACACCAACAATTTGTGGATTACATCATGTTATTCTGTCAAGTCTCCTTGAGAGAAGCAAGGAAAATCAAAGAGATTCTTCAAGAGTTTATGATTGCCTAGAGCACCTTGATTAATAATGATAAATCTAACATCTTGTTTTTAATACCCCAGGTAATATCTAAACCTTCTCAGCCAGACCACTTTGCTTTGGTATTGTGTATTTACCTATGAAATATATTGGCATGCCTTTAGTGTTTAACTCTTTAAAGACTACCTCTTAGCAAGAACTCCTCCATAAAATCCAATCAAAATTTAGTTGTTGGGCATTTAGATCCCTCAATTTGGCAAGAAGAACTATCCTTCTAAACGTTGTCCTTTAGTCAATCCCTATCTATCAGCTCTATGGTATGGCCATTCCCAAAACTTCATGTTCAGCAATGGTCGACATCTTCGGGAAATTCCTACCAGGAGGAGCTCAACAACTAAAGAAATGGGCCTTGGTGTCCTAGAACACTCTTACTCTTCCCAAGATGGCAGGGGGATTATGTCTCTGGGATCCCTTCACTTTGAATCAAGTTATGGGGGCCAATCTTTGATGGTGGTGGCTAAAGGTGGGACTAGATTTATGGAAGAATATTTGGACCCGAAAATTTGGTATGTCGACTCAGACAGAAGATATCCTTAGATATAGGGATCCTTAATATGGAACTTGGCCGCAGATAACAAGGACCTTATAACTCAACATTTCTTCTAGGAGATTCGAAAATGGCCGAACAAATTTCTTTGGCAATATTCTCGGTAGCAGAGAGAAAAACATTTCAGTTTTCCATACCTATGGGACATCTTCCTATACACAACTAGCAAGAATTATTCTACTATGGATCAATTCTGGAAGTCCCCTCAACCGAATTCTGGATGGAGGAAGTGGAAAGAACTAAAGGGATGGGCAAACCCTCCCCCCTCTGAGTAATGGCAGCTAATGGATAAGGAAATCCAATCAAGTAAAATAACATATCAAGAAGGATTTGATATTCTTTGATGGGGATATTTGACCTTGGGTACATTTAACATTAAGGAAGCATACAGGCTCAGAGTAGAAGAGCCTCAAAACCAACAACGTCATCTATGGAAGAAGATTTGGACAAGTAGATTATGGAAAAAAATAACTCACTTTTTATGGTTGGTATGCCGAGGGTGAATCCTCACTTGGGATCAGCTCCAAAAGTGCGGCTTCCAGGGTCCTTCATTTTGTTTCTTATGCAACCAACACAATGATAACCTGGAACATCTCTTGAACTCATGCCCATTTGCAGTCGCAAAAGTTATGGGAACTATTTGGCCACTTGGACAGAGATCCACAGAGCATCAAGGAGTCAATCTTCTTATGGCACAAAGGTATATTCTCAATTCCGGTCTTAAATCAAGCCTGGGAATTGGTTATGGGCTTCCTATTGTGGGCCATTTGGAAAAAAAGGAATAACATGATATTTAAAGATACACATACATCTTAGGAAGTAATCTGGATTAGTATAGCCCAAAATATATGTGAGACCATTCTATCAGAAAAATGGCATCCAGATCATTGGCGGGTAAGCCCTCATGAAGCAATATTTCTAAATCAACTGAAAGTATCACCTAGCATGATAGCTCCAAGCTCCTTGAAACTTTTAATAGCCCCTACCATGTCACCTCAACACTTCTTTTCTCCCCCGGAAGCCTTCATTAAGTTAAGCTTTAATGGAGCTTCAAAAGGTAATCCAAGGAATGTTGGGTATAGTGGCCTCTTTCGAGATTCTCAAAAGAGAAATAGAATTGTATTCGCTGCAGACTGTGATTATGCTAGTAGTAATGAGGCAGAGTTCACTACGATCAAACAGAGCCTTATCATTGCTAAAATGATTGGGTATAAAAATATAATGATTGAAGGGGATTCAAAATTGGCAGTAGACATTGTCAATAAGCTAAGCCATGGAACTCGATGGGACAAGCTCAACCATAGTTGGCATACTGTACACCTAGTGCAGGAAGTAGGACATATCCTCCCTTCATTTGTCTATCTCCTAACCTCTTATATTCAGTGAGAAGGTAACAAGGTTGCATATTTCTTAGCAAACTCAAGTTGCTCCCATCCGGGTAGAACTCTAGAGATGGCATGACCACCCCACTCCCTGGAAGAGGAATTTATTTCCCTCCAAGATATAATAGAGAAATATAATAGAGATAGCCAGCAGTATGAGGAGAGTCGAAACCAACATTCCTAATTGAGTGTGAGATGGATCCAATGGGTACATTATGTCCCACTATCTAATGTAGGTCCCAAGGAAATCTAAGGCCATCCTCCACATGCATGCAACACTTGGAGAGGTGGTGGTGCGCATGTGATGGTTAAATGTCAAACCAGAAGGTGGAAGAGGCATTAAGAAGGTTGTGAAGGTAACTTTGCCCTCTATCGCATTTGCTAAGTTGGTCTATGTGCTCCATTCATTGTGGATCTGGTCCAGGTTTCTCATCCTGGGGAAGACGTCAGCTCAGTCTCCTCCTATTCAAGGTCTCTGTCATGGGTATGTCTCCACTCTTAATTATGTTCTCCCTATATCTATGGATCTCCATCTCTATCTTCGAGTATCCAGGGTGAATGGAATAATGTTAGTCAGACGTGAATGGAAAGGGATTTCTCTGGCTAGCGACATGGTTGGGTCAATAATGTATGTCAATTCTCTAGTCTTCTATGTTCCTGTGTTAATGGTTTATGAAATTTGGCTATTGCGCATGGGTTTACATGGGGTTTGGCCTACGGGCTGCTCTAGGTTTCGATGTGCTCCCTGCCTTCGTTATGTTGGATTTTTTATGGTTTTGGTTTTTTGACAACCATGTTTGGTTATTCAGGACCCTGACTATTTAAGGTTTTGGTCTATGGACAACCTTGTTTGTAATTACTGGCCCGGTCTTAATGGGCACAGTGTCATGGTCTGGTGTCAGTTTTATCCCTATGTTAATGGTATATAGCATATGGTTACGACGCATTGTTGTGTGTGGGACCTGGCCTAGGGGTAGCTCATGGTTCTACTACTCTTTCTTTCTCTAGCATACAGGTCTTTTGCTTGAATCGATTATAGATGGGCTTGACCTAGACCCTTCTGGGTTTTTTTCCTGTGGATAATTTAGTTTGTAAGTATAGGCTCGACCATTGCAAGCATTGTTGGAGAAATGGCAGGCGCGGGACCGTAATTCTATGTTGGTCGCCTATCAACAACAAGCTCTCGATTTGGCTCCTTATTTTCTTGGTCTCTTATGCAATTTCTTTGGCAGGTGTCTAGGGATGGAGCAACCCCCAATAGGTTCTTGCTCCCAAGTCTATATTTCTTTTGGGTTAGCTTCCAGATATAGAGACAATCAATTATTCGACTTGCAAGTGCATCATAATGGTTCATGCCTCTGGTAAAGGAAGGAATGGTCAGGGAGCCCGTGGTTGCAGGAAACAGAGGGAAGTGTCCCCTTCTCATGTCAGTCGACCCATCTCATCTGGGGGGACTGTGCGTGGGCATAAATTGGCATCTAGGATTATCCAGGAAGTAGCCCAAACGTACCATTTGGGTAGTTAGACCCCGGTTATACAACTCATAGCATAATGGGAAGAGGATATTAAACAGAAAGAGGAAAGTTTGGAAATTGATCTAGACAAGTGGAAAACATTAGTTCCTAACCCTAGACATACCCATGGAAGATCCACCCAATACAAGAAAACGGTCCACTTATACTGGATGATGAAGAGCCTCTAGCTAAAGCCCTGGAGCAGTTCCCAATAGGTATACATATGTCATCCCATGGGCACTCAGATGATACCAAGGAGTTTCAAAAGATCCAATTTCAATTGCAGCAGCAAAAAAAATGCCTCAGCCGCATTGAGAAGCACACCCCATGTATTCCTCTCACGGAGCTATCAGGCTCTACTATGAAGGACCTTGCTCTTGTTGATTCAACCGATGATGAGTAGAGTGACAACGCACCCTGGTTATAGTTTTTGTATGAAGTAGTTTCAAACTTTTAGGAATGTTGTCAGTTATGTTTATAGTTATCTAGATAGTAGGAAGAACAAAGACACTCAAACATATATAGCATGGCCAGCAAGGCGTATTATTTTTTATTTCTGAATGGCTTATCATGTTGTTAGGTGGCCGATAGACCTCGTTTCCCATCGGGCAGGTTGAGGCCACCTAATGATATGACGTGTGGATGTCACCTGCTTTTTGATAGAAAATTAATGAAAAAGACCACCCAAGCTTACAAAAAAAATTAAAGAAGAATCAACAATTAAAATAACATCTTGATTAAAAAGTATTTTTTAAATCAATTATATGACATAATTTTTTATTTCATAAAATTTGAAAATTTCATATATATAAAAATAAATATATATCAATGTTAATCATTTATACAATAAATGGAAACATATGAAATTTTCTTTCTAATTAATTATATGCTTTGCCAAATTTAAAGTAAATTAAACTAAAACATAAATTTATATCAAATATTAACCAAATTTAATAGAAATTTTGAAAATATACTTTTTAAACTTTGCACACATCTAAGAAACAATTAATATATATTGACTAAATAAGATATTGTTAATATATAAAATAATAGAAAAAATAAATCCAAAAAACATGTTATAATATTTTTTATAATAAAATTCCTAAATAAACAATTTATTTATCATTCCTTTATTTCTAAAATGTTGTAAGATATTTCTTACCATTAAACTAAATTCTATATAATATTAGCATTGTCATTAAATTAAATTAAATTCTACATAATATTAAATTGTTATTAATAAATAAAACCATAGAAAACAATCCAAAAAACATAAGCTCATAATATCATAATATATTTAATAATAATATTTTTAAATAAACAATTTATTCATCATCCACCTATTTCTAAAATACTTTGAGATACTTCTTGCCAAATAACTAAATTCCATTTAATTCTATTGAATACTAAAATTTTACTTTGCGGTTAGGAACTTAACATTATTGAAATATATATATTAGAATCATGAGTATAATAAATCAGGATACTAAAATTATTAAAATATATATATTAGAATCATGAGTATAATAAATCGGAATACTAAAAATAATATTAGCAAATAAATTTCTCATATGAAAATTAAATTCAAATCACGAAAATTAATGAATTTATCTAATAAGAATTAATTTTAGTTTCTTTACTATAATTTAATAAAATATAATAAAATTATATATATATAGTTTGGAAATAAATTTTACACAAAAAAATATTATAATTAGTTTAGGGGTGCTTTTTAATTATTAAATTACTTACCCCGAATGCGGGTGGCACTACAAATCTTAATGCTCATCATGCAGAAATTGGCCCGGATGCGGGTGACACAGGTGTCATAAATGGTATACAAGCCAACTGTTAATTGCGAGTACCGCATGCTGCAGAGCAGCGGGGCTCCCTAGAACCTCACCTCAAGTAAAACTGATAAACAACATTACGATGAATATGGCAGTATCTGGGCATTTATGGTGTGCTCTGTTCGAAGCATGGCAAGGAATGTTATATTCAAGGCATCCCGACGCATCCCTCTCATGGTTAGTATTCATTCTACTTGCTCTGAGTTCTGGCTTACGAAGGTTTCGGGTGGCGAGAAGTTCTCCGTTTACAGAGGCGTGCTCTGCAGGACTCAGGCTTGTTTCAGGGGTAAGCGGATTTCACCTCCTTCTCAGACCCTCTCAGTGTGTATTTCCTGTTCTCTGGCTCAATCATTCCGACTCTCAACTGCCTTCTTTGCTTGTTTTGTTGATTCTGTGGCCCTCCCTACGCTCCTCAATATGGTCCGCCAAGGTGGCAGGAAACGACCTAGAGGGCGTCATGGTAATGGCTCTCGCCCTACAGCTAGCAGTTCTGAGAACCCTGAACAATCTCCCGTTAATCTCCCTCCCTCTCAGGCGAATGTGCAATCTCCTAGCCCTGCTCGTAGGCCAATCCCGAATAGTGCTTTTCAAACCACCCATTTTAAATTCCAAAGCAATCTCAACAGGCCTCTAATTTTTGCCCATATCACCATCATCCTCTTGGAAGAAGAAAACCAGATCCATCCTCTGGCCTGCATAGTTCCGGAACCCTCTCAGAGTAGCGAGTAACATTTGACAGTGGGAAGCCAGGAGAAAGATTTGGTTGATCAACCAAGTCAAATTGACAGTCCAAGAATCATTCCGCCCCATGTAGATATTCTCCCTGCTGCCGGGGATGGAATTCTGAATGATACTAATCACCCCATGTTAATCCTAGAGGATGATAAGGCCGGCAATGACGATCTATGTTTGGGTAGTGACTGTCCAACAAAAGAGAAGACTCCTGGCGGGGATATGGAAGCCTAAGGCCACCTGGGTCTGTTTTGTCTCGTTTTTGTTTTTTGGCTGTCACGCAGATGAACGCATCCAGGTTTCTTTGAATATAGTCATGACTCAATTCCATCATCTTGACGCTTTTGGTCATTTCCAGGGTAGTGGCAACGTTTTTACAGTCAGACTCGCTATGGATATTAGCTCTCTTGTACTCATGCACAGTCTTCTGATCTACTGGTCCTTCTCTGAAATGTATTTCTGTCATGTAGTTTTTTGTAGCATATATGCCCAGAATCCTTCCATGTTGGGGCAAACTTGTTGTGTAGAGAGCCCTCATGAATTCTTTTCTGAGGCCTCGATTACTTGTAAAATTATTTTTACTTTAAGTTAATAGATCTTAGTCTTTGCAGAGAAAAAAAAAATTATTAAATTACTTAAGTTGTTTAAAATGTATGGCAAAAAATACCATATATCTTAAAAATATATATCTTTATAACATATTTAATATTTTAAAGAAAATTAAAAGTTTATCTAAAATTTACAATCTAAATACATGTATATAAATAAATTTTGAAAATATTATTTATATAATAAAGTTTTTTTTGTAAGTTTGGCGGTACTTAATTATTCATTCATTTCAAATAATTAGGCATGTTACAACCATAAGAAGCATTTGATGGCCTTAACCTGCTCAGCAAGAAACCAGGTCTGTTGACCACCAAACCACATTATATACCATCCAAAACTTAAACAGTATGAGTCTATCTACCAAAGCCTTATAGGACTTATAGTCTAGAAACCATCGACAAATCATATAACTATAAACATAAATGCTACCCGACATATACATCAAAAAAAAATAAAAAATGATAACAGACGGGAACCTTCCACCATCTATTCATCTGATGAATCCATTGGAGCAAGGTATTTTGCACTTAAGCCTCGCAGTTCTGATTGAGGCAAACAAGAAATGCGGCACTCAATGCAGCCAAGGAAAGCATTATGTTGCTGGAGTTGGATTTGTATCAACTATTGTTCCTTTTGAATCTCATTAGTATGAGGATCCGTGTTTCCGAGAAATTGCGAGAGAGGATGTCATGGCTTTTTGCAATAATTCTTTTCATTGGCCAAAAAAGGTGTACAGATTGTTTGTACAAAGTGAGGCATCAGCGGGTATGACCAGGGTCGAGGATCATACCACTCCAGTCTTTTGTCAGGAGCTCCATCTTAACCTTCTAATTTAATTTTTCCCCCCAAGTTGAGATCAATTGCCTCACCTAGGCTAGAGTCCCCTTGTGATAAGCCTGGATAGCGTTTTGCAAGATCTGGGCATCTGAGTTTCTG
Organism: Pinus tabuliformis; assembly: GCA_031772625.1. Classification (NCBI taxonomy): domain Eukaryota; kingdom Viridiplantae; phylum Streptophyta; class Pinopsida; order Pinales; family Pinaceae; genus Pinus; species Pinus tabuliformis. The sequence goes on along the minus strand of CM062819.1, from coordinate 1,267,249,800 downwards.
TCGCCTTATCTTGAAGGCTTGCCTGAAGTCGAGCCTCTTTCTTTTCCACCGACATGAGTTTTATGGCCACGACCTCCATGCCCCAGAGGCGCCAACACCAAGAGGAGACTTAATCATGATGGATGACAACAGACCACCCTTTGTCAGCTTACTCGGACCTACCATCACTCGAGACCCAACACACTATGTAGAGGCCGGAGGGAGAAGCGTCTTAAGAAGACCTAGGGTAACATCAGGACATAAAAGCAAGAGCCAATCAAAGTTATACTTAGGCCTAAGAGAAGGACCAAAGAGCAGGGGCATCACCTTTCTGCACTACACCACACCATGAATCAACAACCTGAACGAATACACAGAGGAAAAAATGAACCTACCAAGAGTGTGAGGCCCCCTCAGAGTTTTAACAATGCTACCCCTACACTCCTTAGCCTAGAATCCACAGACCTTCCTTGGCCAAAATTCCCTTACCCTTCCTTTCCTCAAGGTTATCCATTTGAACTTATACTCAAAAATTATGTAACTCACATGTTGTATTTAGAGTAATTAAGACCCAGAACCTACGAAACATTCCCATATGAAATAGCAGAGTACCATAAAAGACTAAGATCGACATAGCATTGTTGAGAAAGCTAGTACATACTATCACATAAACTTTCCAATTCACCATTGTTCCTTTTTCCCCTCCAATGCAAGGTGCATAACTAATGTGAGCCCCCAACCCAGGTAAAAGGATAAGTATAAGAACATGCCATACCAATTGTGCCATCTGCTTGTCGAGACTAGCCGTAGTCAAGTTTCCTCCCCGCTCTCCAGCCTCCTCGAACCATAACACTATTGTCTTAGACCTATGAAGATAAATATAGAACTAGACTAAATACCAGACAGATGGGTGCATGTATTCCTAAACTCCCACCACCTGGAGAATTAAGGCTCTGCCAAACCTCACATTAAGGATCTGTTGGGGGCTGCAGTCGTCCATTGCGTTGAGGTGATAATTCGTGTGAGGGCATGGGTGAGGCCACCCACCGACCCTTGCATTAATGTGATTGAACATGTCTACGATCCCTATGCGGATCCCCAATTGGTTCACACCCCGATCGAGTGATTTATATAACAAAGTTTAACATTAAATCAAAATTACAATAAATTTCTAAAAAAAATAATAAAGCCACAAAAGTAATTTACCAGCATTCCAAATTTATAATATTTAGTATATACTCAAAACATAATTTTATAAAAAATTATAAGTAAAATATTCTTATATTGTCCAAATAGTTTAGCTTAAGTGGTGGGGCACATGTTTGTGTTCCTAGCCATGGTGGGTTCAAATTTCCATTTCCAAAGACATGTTTTACTTGGTGAAAAATTTTCTACTAGATAATTCCATAATCATTGTCATTAAAAAAGACAAACAAAATCCTATATTAATTATATAGTTATATATAATAAAATAAAATAAAAATCCATCCCATATTTTTAAAAACCACTCTTTAAACTGAAAATGTAATTGATATGAGTGCTTTCAAAATTCTTAATTTCACCTTCAAAATAAAAACCACTCTTTAAACTTGGAAATGCAATTGATATGAATGCTTTCAAAATTCTTAATTCCACTTTCAAAATAAAAACTACTCTTTAAACTTGTAAATGTAATTGATATAAGTGCTTTCAAAATTCTTAATTTGACCTTCAAAATATAACTGGTTTGAGTACTGAAAAACCCTTACTTAAACCTCAAAATTTAACTAATTTGAGTATATGACTCTAGAAAACCCTACTCAAACCATTTAGATAATTTGGATATGTAACTCTGAAAACCCTAATCAAACCTTGCATGCTGACCTCAACATGCAGCTGATTTTAACCTGTGACTTTCAAAAATCCCACTTAAACTTCAAAATTCAAAATGTTCCAAACCCCTACTCAAATCTCAAAATATTGCTTATGTGAGTCTATCACTCTCAAAAAGAATCCTTACTTTCAATTCTTAATAAGTAGTTCAATCAAACCTCTGACTCTCTCCATTAACTAGCTTTCATAATATGAATAACCTTCAAATCATTCCAACTGGTATTGTATCTCTGGTGGTAGTCATTTCAAATACCAGACATTGAAAAAGGGTACAAATCTGATAAAAAATCACACCAAATGTTATCAATAAACATCAGGCTTACCCTCCGACTGCTGATTAGTCATTGTATTTATGGGCTGCTCGGGTGGAGATATAGTAGATGATTTGAAGAAGCCCAGAGGCTGGACCTCCAAAAGGTTCACATTTAACCTCTCGTAAGGGATGTCTGCAGCCACACCAGTTATGACGGTCACGAGATCTGATGCTACCAAGCTCCCTACCACTCTGCCTGCAACTATTATACCTTGCCTATCTGCCAAAATCACTGTTATTCTCGCAGCTCCAATGACAGGATGGAACACTCCTGAAAGGGAAAGAATTTCTAGCGGCCCTGCATATGACACCATTCCCCCTGGAGCTGCATGGTGCATGAGGGTAAAGTTCGCGACAGTGCCACTCCCGCTAAGAATGAAAACTCCCATCTTGCTTTTCAGCGCAAACGTCTCCAATATCATCCTGACATCGACCCCACTAGGGATCTCAAATGCGCGGTTTTCCAAAGTGTTTAGAGTCTTAGGCTTTTCAGGTAGAGGAGGAGCCTTGGACTTGTTCTTGAGCCCTTGCGCCTACCGCGGGGCATCGGCGTCACTACTGCAACACCCTCTCCGGGACGTTCCTCATCGGCCTTGGTGACATTCGTGTCATTGTCATCACCTATACTCCGTTTCTTTGATCGGCTTCTTGTTTGAAAAGTGATGTTGGGGTCCTCAGGTTGAAGACAAAGGTGGGAACCAGGATCTGAAAAAGCCTCCGGATCGACTCGTGCCTTCCTAACATCATTCACCCACCACCTGTTTTCCATGGAATGCGTCCTGCTCTTTTCACTTCTATTCTTAGCCTGGAGTGTGGTTCACAGCGTCCCCGTCATACCCGATGTAGATATCTGCTCTTTGTCAAGTTCATTTCATCTGTATGTTACTTCTTAAATATATGGCTATTTGATTTTTTGTTATGCTCTGAGTTGGTATCTTCTTTGTGGCCGCCATTAATGTATCGTGCTGGATATTCATTGCTGTCAGTAGCTATGGAAATCAAATTTGATTTCGTTCGAGGAAGTAATTAATTGAAGATTCGTTTCTTTTAAGCTGGATCGCTTAGTCACGATATTCCACTCGATTTTGGCCATGCCAATTTAGTGAAATACCGCATATTCAACAGCTGCATTTAGAAGTCCAAAAAACCACTGCCTTTTAAAATTCCAAAAACATCCTGCGCCGAATCCCAATTAAATTCGAACATAGAAGATACACCAGGAACCGAAACCTGAGTTGTTTATAGTAAACCGTGTAACGAATTGTGCGTATTTCCAACGTTTTGCACATGACCACCGTTGTTGTTTTGGAAGAAACGTCTGGCGCATGGCCGTTGTTGTTTCGGAAGAAATACGTGGCACCTGTATTTGCGGCATCGGGAGGTGGTGAAGTCAGAAGTTGACTTAATCGTATGTATGTATAACGAGAATCTATTGTAGAACCAACCCGTTATTCCCTCCAGAAGTGCCATGATGACCCCATACCTTACTATGATTGATCCACCTAAACGCTTCTGGCCATGATGACCCCATACTTTACTATGATTGATCCACTGAAACGGCATCCTTTTAGGTAACTTGGAGTTGTCTATAATGTGATTTTTTGGAGATTCCGGTGACGGAATCCGGCGGAAGAAATTGAGGTTAAATCTTGATTTGCTGCAGTTAAAATGGTTTTTTAATAGCATATTTGGATTCAGCACCCTGGAAAACCCCTGGGATGCTTTGATTGTGCAGAAACTAGCTATCAAACTTGTGATTCCAATAAATTGTTGCCGGATTTTGACCGGAAAAACCCACCGGAAAGGCTTCCAAAAAGTCGCATTATAGACAACTGCATGTAACTTGTGTGAATGAAGAGTCATCTTCAGACAGCATGGGCTTAAGCTCTGCCCCTTCATTAGAGGATAAATAAGTAACGAAGATCAGAGAAGGTGGCTTACATCTAAGGTTTATAGAGTCTGTTGAAGAAGACATAGGGAATGCTATGCAGATGCCCAAATGTGTATATGGCAATTAGCATTTAGAGTAAGTAACATGTGAAAAATTAATACTTATATTCTCCGTCCACAGTGAATCCAATATATATATATATATATATATATATATATATGCATTTCTATTCTTAGCCCAGAATGTAATTCACAATGCCCCTCTGTATAGTTGATCTAAATGTCACTTTTTTCTCCAAGTTCACTTTATCTGTATGTTCATACAATATAGCGTTGAGCTAATGGATGCCTTGAAGGTTTGGTTAGAACTTAACCGCATGTTGTAAATTCACCCTGAATGTCAAAGCCGACTAAATCTTTTCAATTTAATCATTTCCATAAACTACATTTATACATAAGATTAGCTCTAAGAGACATCATTAATCTCCTCTTAATCATTTAGCATATCCCCTGAGGATGGAATCACTTGGAAGTTCGAAACGTTGGGTAAAATAAACTCGTTAACAGGTCATTCCTCTCTTATTAAAATTCCCCTTTATTTTTTGGAATGTTGAATCTTTAAGAAATAAGCTTGTCTCTTTTGTCATCCTGAACCTTGGTTGGAAGTCTAAGCAAGATCGTAGATGTGCTTGGATGCAAATTGAGGTCAATATATAGGATGACCTAATTTCTAAGCTAGGCTTAATGCTAGCTAGTCATGTCGAGACTTAAAAAGTTAACTACAAGTATCTCCCCTCTTGGTGTTTCCTTTGTCATGAGGTGGACCATGTGAAGTCAAAATGTACCAAGGCCAACCCACTTTTGTTTAACCCTTCTAAAGCTAAAGGTTTAAGGGTGGTCTCTTGTTTGGATCCTTGGGAACCGTCACATGGGTTGAATTCTACTACTCCATCAGTTGTTGTTTCTTTCCCACCTCCATCCTTGGTTGGTAACTCAAAGGATTATGAAATCTTCTAGTAAGTCTCTCTTCTCCATTCCTCTTGTTTCTCCCATTTCCATTACAATATTTCTCCCCCCTCCAAGGCTTTCTCTTGGTCCCCCCATGGATCTCTTCTACTCTGTGGCCCTAATGGGGTCGTCCCCCATCCTACCCTCATCTATATCTTAGCCTGAGATCTCGAAGGTTTGTTTTTCCTCTACTCAACCCCGAGCTTCCTCACCTTCTCACATATCTCCCTTGCACGCTCCCATTTAAAGGAATACCTATGTTATTTCCCCCCATATAAAATTGAAGGAATTTATTCCATTGAGTGGAGGATTGCTGATAGATTTTCTCACTACTAATATGGTAGGGCATAAATCCAATCTCCTTAAAGAATAAGAAAAAGTGATGCAAGAGATTAAGAGTGGAAGACAAGCCTCTACTTGTCGAGCCTTTATATCTAGAAATGCCCTATCCAAAGGGGTTGCCATGGTCTTTCTCCCTTTCATTGTGAGAGGGTTGGGAGTCACTTATAAAAATGTAGCCCTCAAAAGGCTCATTTGAAGCTGCAAACTTGATCAAATTTTAATTAAGGAGATTATGCGTTTTGGAGATAAGGTCAAGCAAGTGCTTGAGACTTGCTTTAAGAATTGGTCCTTTTTCCATGTTGATGCATATAGTATTTTGAGAGGATTGATTATAGGGTGGATCCAGACCTCCAAGGCTATTTCATATTCTGCGTATCCTTAATCCATTTTGTTGAAATTGGAAGTTAAAGAATGTCACTTTCCTTTTTTTGTGCTTAATGTTTATGGGCCTCGTGTTGCTAATATTCCTTTTTTGGAGGATATGACTTTTGCAGGTGCAATGGCAGATCCTTTTATCATCATACAGGGTGATCTCAACTTTACTTTGTCCTTTCAGGAAGTTTTGGGTCCCATCCTGCATTTGGATCCGCAAAGTTCATTCATCTTGGGTTTTATGATCAAGCACACTCTTATTGATATTGAGTTGGTTAAGGTATTGCCTACTTGGAGGAATGTCCATTCTAATAGCCATGAAATTTCTAAGCATTTAGACCACTTTCTTGTCTAAGAACATCTTTTGAACTAAGGTTTCATTATAAAGTCCTCTATGGTTGTGGGTGGTCTCTCTAACTATAGGATTATTTTACTAAATTTCTCTCCTCTTGGAGGTTCAAAATCTATTCCTTTCATATTTAGTCCCTCATGGTTGGAATAAGAGGATTATCAAGCTCTAGTATGTGATTATTGGAGTCCCCTGGTCCATTAAACCTCTCCCTCTTTTATGACTTAGTTTTACATTAAATTATTTAGCTATCAAGCAAGCTTCCAAAGTCTCGGTAAAAAAATTATATTCCAATACTTTAGATGGTATGTTTGAAGTGGAAAACCAAATTGAATGATTGTATAGGGAACACAAATCCAACCATGTGTCTTCTAACTTATTATCCAAGCTAAAATCCCTTGAGGAGGAGTTTCATTCTCTCCTTATCTAAGAGGAGGACCATTGGAGACTAATGAGAAAAATAGTGTGGCTGCAATCAAGTGATAGTAATACAAAATAAATTCAATAGTTTGTAAATTTAAAGAAGCAAGAAAACACAATATAGGAGATTAAAGATGGTGATGATTGCATGTTTAGGTCATTTGAGAATAAGGGTGAGGAGGGCACCCAATTGTTCCATTTCCTCTTTCATAGTCTGGAAGAATGCCCGATATAGGAGATTCTATAGCTTGTTACAAAATCCCCCCCTTTCTTTACAAAAAAACATGAACACTTTCTTGTCCAAAGAAGTTAAGGAACCAGAAGTGTTGGCTACAATGTGAACAAAACAAAAATCAAAAAGTCTAGGGCCAAATGGTTTTCCTATTAAATTTTATTTAGGCTTCCATGACATGTTAATGGATCATCTGGCCAAAGTTATCAAATAATATCAAGGTACAAGAAATGGCTTAGGCTTGTTCAATGTCACCTTTCTACGTCCCATTCTAAATACTGAGGAAGGGACCTCCTCTTCCAATTATTGGTCGATTGGTTGTTGTAAGGTCATTTATAAGCTAATTTGAAAAATAATTTCCATAATATGAAACCCTATACTTAGCTCATTCATTTTGAAATGACCAATTTAGATTCCTACATAATAGGAACATTCATGATGTAGTGGTATTAGCACCAAAAGTCTTACACTCTATCCAAAAATCAAATCTAAGTGTTTTTATCCTCAAGTTAAATATTTCTAAATCCTATGACAAAATGAGAAAAACATGACAAAACAACAGTTGTGAAAACAAAAAAGACAAAAGTGAAGAAAAAGCGACAAAAAGCGACAACTGAGACACTTACCTGGAAAATAGTGCAAAAGGAATCCTAACTCCTTGTGCTTATGAGAATGAGTAGAGCTCTAAAGAAAAGTGTGAGAATGAACTCTAGGACAACTTTCTTATATAGATGAGCACCCACAAGATTAGGGTTAGGGTTTTGGGCGCACATACCTAAAATCAAGGAGTCACTCCTAGATGATTAACACATGTTAGATGATAAAATTAGAAACACAAGCCACACTTTCAATTACAAGTGCACATTGATGTCTTTGGGAAGTGTTCAATTCCTATTTTCTAAGTGTACACAGTTGGCTTGGGAACTACGCAATTCAATGGCTCAATGGATTCGTAGCTTTCTCTCCCAGGCGATTGTGTAATTCATTGTAACTAGGGGTTGCACAATTTTCTCTCATAGCTAATTGTACAATTTCTTGTCTTAGTGGATTCAGTAGTACAATCCGACATGGGGTTGTGCAGTTCACTCTGATAGAGGATTGTGTAATCCCTTAAAGCGAGGCATGCAATCAATGTCATCAATGCAAGACTTAGCTTGTTTCACAAAAGGTGCTTTGTCTATCTTCAAAATTTGTGCAACTACTGACAATAAGGACTGACTGTCATCAAGGAGTGCCCAGTAGCTAGTAGAAAGAAAACACAATTAAGACATCACAAGCCTAACATGAGAGAATGAGTCATTGTGACACTTAGTAAAACAAGAAGAAAACTTAATGCGAGTTAAAAAGATAGTTCTTATGGTCAAAGGGAGGCTCCAAAATCAAAGCATGAGAAAAAATTTGGAGGGGGGATTGTAGCAGCGAGCACACAAATATAACCACATACAGTTTGAAAGTGGAAGAAGACATATGGTGGGAAGATTTGAATAATGTAAAGGGAATAAGAGAATAAGAGTTGACATGGAGAGAATTTGAAGAACTCTTCAGTAATAAATATTTATCACACCAATATTATGACAGCAAAGCCAAAAGAATTATGAGCCGAAAATGGGACATATTTTGGCTAGTGAGTATATCACCAAGTTCCTAGAATTGTTGAGATATGTTCCATATCTCAAGGACAAGAAGGCTTAGGTTTAGACGTTCATTAGTGGGTTGCCATTATCATTCAAAGATCGAATTGAAATTCTAGAAATTCAAACATTGGACAATGTGATCAAGAAACTAAAACATTGTTATGAGCAGTCAAAATGCATGTCAGAGCTTAAGGTCGATGTGAAGGCAAGGGGGAAATTCTAACATAAAGGAAGAAAGCACTTAAATATAGAGAAGCAATTGGAGAAGAAGACAAGAAGTTTCACCACTAACAAAGGTGAGACTTAGCAGAGATTGAATGTTGCTAATGAAGAGAAACTTGCTCAGGTAGCAAGAGAAGAACCCAAAAATTATGGAAAAGGACCCTTCAAGTGTTGGATTTGTAGGGAGAATCACCTGAGAAAGGATTTCCCACAACACAAGAATGATGGCTCAAGGTTGTGTCACATGAAAGAAACTAGGACAGTTCAGGACATGGCTTGGAATGTGCCTAGAGTCTATACAACTATGAAATATAGGAAAGATGGTCATCTAGCCTCCACCAATGAGAGGGTTAGTTAAATGTGGTAGGATATTTATCCCATTTCGATGGGAGGAGATGTATGTTAATTTGCACTCATGTTAATTTGCACTCATGTTGAGTATATATTTTGCACTCATGTTAATTTGCACTCATGTTGAGTATATATTTTTTGCTTTGCTGTTGGTTGGTGTATGGCCATGCTGCGTTATTTATATTTTGCATCATTTTACAAACTGTGATGAATGTTTTATTTCCCTTTTTCCTTTTTGCCTTCTATGTCTTGGGTCTTGGGAAAAGCTCTAAGAGTGAAAGGAAACAGCACCAGGGTATCCATGAGGATAACAAGGTTGTCATTAGGGACCATTCTTGTAAAAGGATGGATGATCATACTCCCAAGCTACAATGTAGGGAATTATCTTTGTGAAGGTATGGTTACATTCGCTACAATTTTTCCTATGATGAATCTCATAAGACTTCTTATCTTGTGATGCAGGAACATTGGGCAAGTGAGCTTGGTTGTAAGAGGAACAAAGATAGTAGAATGATATCAAAGTGCACAACAAAGCACTAGAGGATTGCACGAGACCCATTGAAAGATGGCCAATGTACTGAATCCTATAACTTTTTAGTCATTATATTGTAAGCAAATGTGTGACATGCAAGTTGAATGTAAATGATCTATAATTATAAAGATCACTATCATTATGCTTGAGTTAAGCATGTTCTATTTTTTGGGGGGGATCAGAACACCGAGGACGATGTTCCACCAAGGGGGATTGGTATGTAACAACCCTAGTGAAATTATCCCCCAATTCTAAAAAATTGTAATTACACTAAGTCTGAGAGATGGGACAGATTCTGTTTCACTTAAGGTGGAGATCACTTGAGGAAATAAGAAAAATTAAATACATCAGCCATGGTTGGTTAAGAAAATTAAATAAGATGACTAAGCATTAAATCTAACTGCAAAGACAAGGATTGGCCTAGATGTCCTTAGCCTCTATCAACAAGCAAATAGGACAAAACTTAATGGAGTTGGCATGGTCATGTTGTGCAAGAGGAGTGGGATTAAAGCACTTTTGAGGTCTAAAATGGGCCTCAAAACAAAAATGTACAACAAAAATCAACTTTATAAGAACCAATAAGATTAAAGATGATGATGTCAACCATGGGGGATGATTCACCATTTTTGGGTTTAAAAAGTAAAAATATATAATAATAATAATAAATAAAAATAAAAACTACTTTTTCAACTCGTATTTTCAACTTATCTCCCTACATTTTTACTCAAATTTTGAGTGGGAGCATTCGTTGGATGCAGAATTTAATTCCTCATCCAAGGAGTACTGATGTTGAATAATTTAAATGGACCCTGCTACATGAGAAATGAGTAATGCATGAAAAATGTGATTGCAATCACGTTTTTCATGTATTTATCATTTTTCGTGTAGCATGGTCCATTGAAAGTATACAACATGGGTACTCCTTTGATGAGAAATTAAAATTTTCATCCAACAAGTGCTCCCAATCGAAATTCGAGTAAAATCATAGGGAGATAAGTTGAAATATGATTTGAAAAGAATTTTTTTCTCTCTTCCCTCTAAAATATGATGATGTAATCTAATATTATTTTATTATTTCCACTATTATTTTATAATATTCCTTAGGATGTATTCTAGATCTCAAAATTTCTCTAATGGTTATGTGGAGCCTGGGAAAAAAGGAGGAATGATTACATCAGTTAGGGACAGAGACAAAGAATATTAGAAGACTCCCAAAGAAGAACATGGCGGGAGATAAAATTTATAAATCACCTACAGACTATGAGTGCGCAAGGAAAAATGTTGGAGGAAGAGCGTTGTGAAGAGCACTAGGTAAACAAAGCAATAAAAGAACAAAAATTACCAGCTAAAGAATTCTTGAGAAGAGGCTTGTTGGGAGGAATAATTGAGAGAACAACTAAAGAACCCATGTCAAGAGACTTGTTGGTAAGAAAACAGAGTGACTAGTTGAAGAATCATTGAGAAGAGGCTTGTTAGGAGGAATAATTGAGAGACCAACTAAAGAATCTTTGATATGAGGCTTGTTAGGTGGAATAATTAAGAGACCGACTAAACAATCCTCAAGATGAGGCTCCTAGGAGGAAGAATTAAGAGACCAACTAAAGAATCCTCAATACGAGGCTTGTCAGGAGGAAGAATTGAAATACTAGCTAAAGAATCCTCAAGAAGAGGCTTGCTGGGAAGAAATAACAGAGAGCAACAGTTGACTGAAGGTTGAAGCAATCCACCAAAATCTTGAGGATTGAAGAACCTACTACATTGGGGAAGAAACAATACTTAGGTGTTGTCTCATTAATGAATCACCTTGAAAAGTGATTCCCTCTATCCAACAATAACTTATCCACTAAAGAAACTTCTGGTAGCGCGGATTCTCATTTCCTGACAGTTATTCGATAATTCTTTTGTTGTATGGTATTCTGCTAAGGATGTTAATCCTAGTTGTAATTTTGTAAGAGTGAGAGGAAATCCATGTAGCTGGTGGATGATGGTGTTGTGTCCTTGTAACATCTTGTTCAGCTGAAAGCATGGTTTGGTTTCCTTTCCAAAAAGCACTCCACCAAAAGCACTGGAATTTAGCTCATGGATGATAGCTACAAGTGAGAATTGGTTGCATCTATTTATGGTTGGGTGGAGAGTCATAGTCCCACACTCAGTTGCCCAAAAAGACTCATAGGATAAGTGTTTATAATGTATTATCTATGATATGAATGAGCCTTGTATTTCTAGTTTAAATTATTTCATTAATAGATGAGATATGGCTATGTAATTCAAACTTATATGATTGACCAATATGTTGTGTTCTTGTTTTAAGGGTGTTGTGATAGCATGTAAGAATGATGGCTAAGCGTAGAATTATTTAGTATGAGAATTCTTCTTCTTTATTGCAATATGATGACTCTATTGATTTCAAGCTCTCATTGCATTGTTTTGTTGCAATGTGGTATTATGGAGGATTTCATATTTTATACTCATTGACCTATTTTTTATATGAGGGTATTCTCCAAGTCTTTCCTAATGTATACCCTAGTTATGGGTTTCTATTTTCATGCTAATAAGAGCTCAAGCTAGATTGAACCTTGTGCTCAGTGCTGCATATGGCAATACTTCATGAGCCTAAATGATTTGACTTACGTTTATACACTTTACACAATGTTGCATTTATGTTATGCACATTATGATGTTGAATTTCTCAATGTTGGGCATTATATTCTATATGTTGTCATTGTGCTAGAACAATGTGACAAATCCTTGCTTGAATGGTTGGTTTGTAGCCATGGTGCACAACCTGATTGGTGCCTTGCTAGTTGGTGTTTATATATTGGTTTTTGTCAATAAATTTCCTAGAAATATCCTCATGAATAGTTGTATCATTGTCCTATATATACATATATAACCACTTGTGTGGTTGTAGTATGCATTGGGTAGAATGGTGGTGTATGATGTGAGAACTAGAGGATTTTTAGGTGTCACCAAGCTTAATGCAAGGGATAATTGAAGATTATTTTTGCATCCATACCTAGAATTCCATGTCCCTAAAAAGGGAATGTTTGTAGGCTTGTGATATTATCTATCATGTGCCGATACATAAGATTCATGCTCGTATTCAAAATTGGAAGAAGGAATTCATATTTCTGTGAGAAGCGTTGATCTCATTGTGAGCCCTTAGGCACCATATGCTTTATGGTTGCTTGTATGTGCCTACTCTGTGTGTTTGATCCTTAACGGAGACCCATGGATATCTAGGTCGATATATGTTTGATCCCAATAAGAAAATGAAGGCCCAAGTGATCACACATCCTTGAAAGATGAAGTTGATGAGTCTATGGCTTGAATGGACAAGTCCTCAATCAATGTTCTTCAACATAGATGTTGTTAAACTAGGATGGGGAACCGTATTGTAAGCTGGGGGGGTATAGCACCAATGGGTTCCTTAGTAAACCTTAATGGCCATGATTAGACTATGGTGCAAGTATAGGGGTTGGAAGAACCATTGCAGCCAAGCCATGGTTGAGTCTATTCATGAATGGCACATATTATAGAATAGGAGAAATCCCTTATGAGAACCACCAGATTCAAGAAAAAGAATATCGCTCATAGCTATGTTCCAACAAAACCACCTTAAATCGGCTATGGATGAAGCCTGTTAACAAATGGATTTCTAGTAAATGTAGGCATAAGGCCTAATCTTATAGTCTTGAATTATGCAGACCTGATCTAAATGGCCTAACAGAGCCTGGGTGTGGAAGTAGTGGAGTGGGTGCTTTGATTACACCTTATTACGACTGCTCCAGTGGAGGAATGATATGTCCTTGAGGGTATAATCCTAGAATCTCAAAACGATTTTGAAGAAGGAATGCTTGGGATAGCAAGGATGGGCATGCATGGCATGTCACCACCATGGAGAAGTCTGATTTGATAAAGTAAATGTTAAAGCATCAACCAAAGAACCCAGAGTGATGTGTCCCGAGACTTCCATCCTGGAGCCCAAATAAGAAGTGTGCAAAGGAGGATCTGGGCAGAGTAAATTCGGGATGACTTGGCATGGGTGGATGCGGCAGGATTAAATTGTAAGACTAACCATGAGCGAGGTCACGCAGAGGGGTGTGGATCCACACTTCACATAAGCCCAAATTTTATTTCCAGGGAGCACAAAGCGAAGTGCACAAGTGAAAGGGGTGGGATGATGTAAACTAGGCCATGGTGGCATACACATGAGCCTGTCAAGACATTCATTAGATTTTCATGGCCCAAAAATGGGTTTGCTTGGAGGGTCAACCTCGTACAATTGCGAGAGTGAAAAAGGAAGAGGAGTTGGGTAACAGATCCTAAGAGATAGGAAGATTGGAAGCAAATAATGGTTGTTGCATTAGTCAGGGATATATATGTGTGTGTGTGTGTGTGTGTGTGTGTGTGTGTATTCCTATGGCCACATATTCTTGCACAATGTGGGGTGTGGAATTCAAGCCCATGAATGGGTCAACCTCCAATCAATAAATTCCAAGTGGTGTTGGGAGATTAGCCAAGTGGATATGGCCACTTGGTTGCCACGTGGCCAAGGCAATGATGTGGCGTTATATAATTCACCAAGATTGCAATGGATACTTTTCTTGATCTGAAGTTCGAATTGAGGTAATTTTTTATATCATCATAATCATCATAATAGGATGAATGCAATGGCGATTTCAAAATCAGGCTTTAAGTGAGTTGAATAGATCATAATATTTAGACCCCATTTCCATAACGACACCTTGGATCTTGGGTCGTCATATTAACTACCTCCTCTTAATTGGTGTTATCGTAAGGAGTATGAGAAGGGTTGTTACAAATTATATACAGACTATTTGAAGAGGTAACCAGACAACAATTGTTGAGTGCACAAAAATATCAACTCAGAATCAATAGAAAAAGAATGCATGAAAAATTAATATGATCTAAAATGGTATGGATGTGACAATATTTCCCAATACTTTAGTAACAAAAAACTCCAAGACAAAATGGGACATTCTAGAAACTAATTATCAAGGAGTTGTGGAGGTGAAGACGGTGAAGTTGTATATGTTGAGGATGCACTTTAAGAAATTGAGAATCATAGTATGTATACCAATACATGACCAAATTTAAAAACATTATCAATCAACTAAGGTTTAATGGTGAATAAATTTCACATTATAAAGGGGTAGAGAAGGTTCTCAGAAACTTTCCTAGGAAATTTGTTGTGGTGGTCGCAACCATTGAAGAGTTTAAATACTTGTCATAGCTATTAGTAGATGAGGTATTCAAATCACAAGTATCTATCTCATGAGGAATATGGTGATCAATATCAAGAGGCCAAGGCAAGAATAATAAAAGAAACAATTAGAGAGATGATTCAACACAAGAAAGGTGATTCGATCAAATTCCTCATATTTCAAGGGGGAGCATCATTAGAAGCTCACAATCATATTGAAGGTATGAAAAATTAAAAATAAGTGTTATTATTGTAATAATATGGATCATTATGCACATGAATGTAGAAATAAGAAAGCATATCTTAACAAAAAAGGTGTGAACTATTATTCTAAAATGTGTGACAAATTATTATTCCTTGCATGTAATACTTCTCAAGAATTGTCTAATGACATATAGCTTATAGATAATGGATGTATCAATCATATGATAGAAAATAGAAGCATAATTACATATATGTATGATTCATTCAAGACTTATATCAGGTTGGGAGAAGATAATATTCTAAAATTTAGGGTAAATGGAACGGTTAAAATCCTCATCAAACAAGGTCAGAGAAAGCGCATAGTAGACATGTACTATGCTTCAGTTTTGAAGCATAATTTTCTTAGTGCTGGTCAACTTACTTAAAAATGGTATAATGTAATATTTAAAGGAGATAATTTCTTCATATATGATAGACCTCTTACTAAGATGTTGATTTCCAAAGTAAATATGACAAAGAATAAGATGTATACCCTTATCATGAAGTATAATAGATATGATTACTCATATGCACAAAAAGTAGCATGCTTAGATGATTTTGGTTATCACACTTCATGTTTTTTCATATACATTTTGGTGGCCTTAGGCTATTGCAACAATAGAATATGGTTGAGGGATTTACTCACATTCAAGATCCAACCAATCCATGTGAGAGTTGAAATCTAGCAAAGCAACATAGGGGAAATTTTCCTAGAGGAGTGTGTTATAGAGCCAAGGAACCTTTCTAGTTGGTTCATACATATTTGTGTGTTCCAATGTAGAAAAATTCATTTGGAGGAATTTACTACTTCCTAATCCTCAAAGATGATTACAATAGAAATACTTGAGTGTATTTTCATGCAAAGAAATCTGAAACTTTTGAAAATTTTTGAGAATTCATGGTAATGGTAGGGATGCAAAGTGATAATTAATTCAAAGTTTTATGATCAGACAGAGGAGGTGAGTATGATTTAAAATATTCTCATAAATTTTGCAAGTAACATGGGATCAAAATACATATTACAACAAGGTACACACCGCAATAAAATGGTGAGATTAAAAGAAGAACAAAACTATCATGAATATGGCTAGAATTAGGTTGAAGGAAAAACATATATCAAATGAATTTTGGGGGGAAGCAGTAGCTTTCTTGGTTTATGCTTTGAATAGGCCTCCCACTAAAAATTTAAAGAACAAAGTTCCATAGGAAGCATGGACATGCCACAAGTTTCATTGTAACACACTTTAGGGTATTTGTTTATATGGTTTATGCTCATGTTCCTAAGGAGTTTAGAAAAAATCTAGATGATAGAAATGAGAAGTGAATTTTTATTGGGTATAGTGATAAGTCCAAAGCATATATGTTTTACAATCTAATAAAAAATAAGTTGATAATTAGTAGAGATGTTAAATTTAAAGAAAATGAAACATGGTATGGAAGCATTGATAAATCTATAATAGTTGGAGAAATGATACCACAAGTAGAAGATGATGCAAAGGAATAGGTTGTACAAGAACATCAATAAGAGTTGCAAAGCCATTCATCAATTAGAAACACTACAACAAGAACTCCAATACATTCTATTCAAGGTGAGTCATCTTCTTTGGCAACTTAGTCTACTCATACTACTCAATCAAGTAGTGTCTCTCAAGACTTAGAAAGACCAGAAGTTTGAGAGAGATCTATGAAGCAATAGATGTGAATTCAAATTTTGCATTATTTACATGTTAACCGACATGTTCTAAAGAGGCGATGAAGGATGAAAAGTTGGTTCAAAGCAATGGATGAAGAGATGGATGAAGAGATGGAAGAGGAGGCATATATGCATCAACCACCAAGATATCATATGAAAGGTCATGAAAATAAGGTTTATAGGTTGAAGAAATCTCTCTGTGGTCTTAAGAAAGATCCTAGAGATTGGTATAGTAGGGTTGATTGATATCTTATCAACAATGGATTCAGGAGAGGTAATAATGAACCTACATTGTATACATAGGTAGATGAGCAAGGAAAAATTCTAATTGTTTGTCTATATGTTGATGACATGATATTCATAGGAAATCTAGAAGTGGATGATTTTAAATCAGCTATAAATAAAGAGTTTGAAATGATTGATTTGGGGTTGATGCTCGATTCTTTCTTGGCATTGAAGTAACTAAACAAAATTGAGGTATTTTTTTGTTTCAAGTAAGGTATGCTTAGATGTGTTGAAGTGGTTCAAGATGATGAATTATAAACTATCACTAACTTTGATTGCAACAACAACAAAGCTCAACAAAGCAAATATAGGATCTAATGTAGGTCCAACTCTATTCAAGATATTAGTTGGTATTCTAGTGTATCTTACTGCTATAAAATAATAAATTATGTATGTTTTTAGTTTGATTTATAGGTTTATGTAGTCTCCAAAAGACACATTGGCAAGCAAGAAAAAGAATTTTGAGATATATTATTGGAACAACAATAGATGGCATATTATTCTCTAGAACTAATAGTGATCTTTTAGTTGGATACAATAATAGTGACTTTGCAGGTGGCATGGATGACAAGAAGAGTACTTCAGGATATGTTTTTCATATTGGTTCAAGTGTGATTCCATGGGCATCCAAGAAGAAGTGCATTTTGACTATCTTATTAGGAAAAGCAGAGTATGTAGCAACAAAGTAGCAACTTATCAAGCAGTTTGGTTACACAAAGTATTGGATGATCTACAAAAAACACAAGAGGGCCCAACTACAATGTATTGTGGAAACAACTCATCAATATCCTTTTCAAAGAAATAGGTCTTTCACCATAAAAGAAAGCATATTAATATTAAATATCACTTCATTAGAGAACTTGAAAAAAAATCCACTTAGAATCTTGTAAATCAAAAGAACAATTGGTTGACATATTCTCAAAACCATTAAAACGAGATGTATTAGAGTTTCATAGAGAAAACTTAGGTGTTGTAAGCCTAGTTAAGACTTATACCAACAGACATTAGTGGTCAATATTAAGGGGGAGTATTAAAAAATAATCTCTCCTGTTAACTGAAGTCATCGGGTCCAGTTAGCTATTAGTTCAAGTTATTTTTAGAAAACTAAATTTAGCAACTAATAGTTATGTATGTGTGAGCTAAGGTTAGCATAGTTATTCTTAGCAACTTCGAGTCTTTATAATCATGTAAGGTTTAATCAATTGAATGAAACATTCATAGAGAAACAACTCATAATTGAGTGTCTTATTTTGTGGTTTCCTCCTGTATCCATCTTTCAGAAAAATCTAGTGTCACTATTGTAGAGACTGTGTTAGACAAAACAGAAGTAGAGATTTTACACATTGTTTCCTAGGCCTTACATTTTACATGTTCTTCATGGAGGACTATGTTTATTAATGAAATGTTCAATAGATCAAACCTTATAGATCTATCATAGATATAGTTTATTCCAACCCATTTTCCTAAAAACTAGAAATTAATTTGAGTATGGAGAAGGTGCTCCATTTGAAAGAGGCTATAACCAAAAGGTGTGAGACCCCCATAGTTCTAAAAATCAAATAATATGGTGAAGACCCCCAAAAAAATTGATTTTCAATTTCAAAACTTAGCAGTAATGAAAATGTTTTTACTCAAACAAGGGACAAAATTCCCACTTTGATACCATGTTAAGAATTAGCATGACTAATAAAGGATAAGAAAAGTGATTGAAAAGTTCCTTAACCATTTTATTTACTCATTGTTTTGATATCAAGATGTGGATTTATAATGCATCAACTAGACCATTAGATCTCACTGACAACTCAATAGTGGATCAATGTTGAAAAAACTCATCAAAGATAAAGAACAATGTAAACTTTGAAACGGGAACTGATACTGTTACCCGTTTTGTAGAGATAGCAAAAAAGTGACCCGATTTTGAAAAGGGGTGATGCAGAACACACATGTTTTTTTTAGAGCATAGTTTTTTGCACTTTCATTTTTTTTATGTACATTGCGTTTTAGAATGGTAGTGATTTTCATGCTAATTTTAAAAAATGGTTATTCTGCATCAGACCCTTTTTTTAAAACACCTATTTTTTGACTTTAAATTTTCTAATGTATGAAATGTAAATAATTATTTCGTAACCCTTTTTTTAAAAGGCCTATTTTTTGACTTTAAATTTTCTAATGTATGAAATGTAAATAATTATTTCGTAAATTTAATAATTTTGGAAGTGATCTTCTTCTTCATATTTTCTAGTTTTTTTTTATTTTTTATTTTTTTTTGTAGTGGGGCTTTTATTGATTTGCATATTTAAAGAAGAAGGTCGATATTTTACATTTTCGATATTCTACATATTTATACATCATTAATTAAATTTTCAATCCACATGAAATAATTGTCTCTAAAAAACAAATATAAAAATATATATAAAAAAGACAAAAACAAAAAATAAAAAATGTTAAAAAAAATTTATATCATAAACCATAAAAGAATTTGAAAAAAAAAAAAACAAAATTATATAAAAAAAAAAAATATATATATATATATATATATAGATAGATATATATATGTAAGTAAATATTGAGAAATATATATATATATATATATATATATATATATATATATATATATATAAACAAAAACTAGGAAAAAAAAAATAGAAACAAACTAGTTTAAAAAAAAAAAATAGAAAAATAATGAAAAAAATTTAAAAAACTAGTGAAATTAATATTAAAAAAAAAAAACAAAAAATGTAAAAAAAAAAAAAAAAAAAAAAAATTCACAAACCATAAAGAATTTGGAAAAAAGAAACAAAATTATAATATATATATATATATATATATATATATATATATAAAAAAGTAGAAATAGAGAAATTAAAAAAAAACATTAGAAAAAACTAGGAAAAAAATAAAAAAATAAAAATAAAAACAAACTAGTTTAAAAAAAAAAATAGAAAATTAACGAAAAAAATCAAAAAACTAGTAAAATTAATATTAAAAAAACAAAAATAAATTTAAATTATAAAAAAAATAAACCCGAAAAAATGGTTATTTTTTATTAAAAAAAACAAAAATACAATTACCTTTTATTAAATATACCTATTTTATTTAAAAATAAATAAATAAATTTTTTTTTTTAAACAATCTTGTCTTTTATTAAAAAAAAAAAAAATTAAACAATTTTTCTTATTATTATTTTTTAATTTAAAAATTCAAATTATTAAAACTACATTTTATATTTTCAAAAAAAAAAAAAAAAAAAATTAAACCTACATTTTATGTTTAAAAAAAAAATTTAAATTTACATTTTTTTTAAACCATCTTTTTTTAATAAAAAAAAAAAAATTATAATGTTTTTTTAAACAATATGTTATTTATTTCAAAATATAAATCATAGAAAAAAAAAAAAAAACAAAAAAAAAATTAAAATTAATTTTTTTAAAACAAATTTTAATTTTTTAATTTAAAATTTAAAAAGTTAATAATTTTTTTTTTAATTAATATATCAAAAAAATTAATTATAATTATGTGTTATAAAAAAATAAAAAAATATTATTAAATTTTTTTTATTTTTTATTTATTAAAAGAATTTTTTTAAAACATATTAAAAATTTTTAATGGATATTATTGTTTTATTTAAATAATAATAAAAAAAAAAAAATAACGGCCCCCGGCCGCGCCACCAGCGGGCGGCAGGAGGGGCGTGGGTCGATTCCCGGAATCGACCCACGGCCCTCACGCCGCCCGCTGGTGGCGCGGCCGGGGGCCCAAGGGCCTGCACGCAGCCCCTTGGGCCACCGGCCGCGCCACCAGCGGGCGGCGGGAGGGCCGTGGTCTATTCCGGGAATCGACCACGCCCTCCCGCCGCCCACTGGTGGCGCGGCCACGGGCCCAAGGGGCTGCGTGAGGGCCTGCACGCAGCCCCTTGGGCCCCCAACCGCGCCACCAGCGGGCGGCGGGAGGGCGTGATCGATTCCCGGAATCGACCAAGGCCCTCCCGCCACCCGCTGGTGGCACGGCCGGGGCCGTTTTTTTTTTAATTATTTTTTAAATAAAACAATAATATCCATTAAAAAATTTTAATATGTTTTAAAAAAATTCTTTTAATAAATAAAAAATAAAAAAAGTTTAATAATATTTTTTAATTTTTTTATAACACACATAATTATAATTAATTTTTTTGATATATTAATAAAAAAAAAAAAATTATTAATTTTTTAAATTTTAAATTAAAAAATTAAAATTTGTTTTAAAAAAATTAATTTCTTTTTTTTTTTTTAATGATTTGTATTTTGAAATAAATAACATATTGTTTAAAAACAAAAGTTATAAAAAAAATTAAAATTTAATTTTGATTAAAATATTTTAATAGATTTTTTTATTAATTTTTTTTAATAAATTAAAATTAATAATTTTTATTACTACTAATTAATGAATTTTTTCTTTCAAATTAAAAAATAAAATTAAAAAAAAATTACATTTTAAAAAAAAAAATTATCTTTAATTTTTTTTTGCTTGTTTTTAAATAAATAATGAAAATTTAATAAAAAAAATTATTTGTTTATTTATTTTTAAATCAAAAAGACTTTTTTTTGTAAGTTGAAAATGTTCTTTATTTTTTTTTATTTTTTTAATTGGAAAATACCTATATTTTTAAAATTTCGATATTTTTTTAGTTTTTTTTTTTTTAATAATTTGAGCTTATTTTTGTCTTTTTAGTTTTTTCTAAATGTTTTTAATATTAATTTTACTAGTTTTTAATTTTATTTTTTTGTTAATTTTCTATTTTTGTTTAATCTAGGTTTTTTTTTTTTTTTTTTTGGCTAGTTTTTGTTAATGATTTTTTTAATCTTTATATTTTTACTTACTTAAATTTATATATATAAATTTTTTATTTTTTTATTTTTTTTTTCCAAATTCTTTTATGATTAAACATTTTTTTTTTTTTTTTTTTTTTTTTGGTTTAATATTTTGTCTCATATATATGTATTTTTACATTTATTTTTTAAGTAATCATCATTTTAATCTTAATTTCACTAATTTTTATTTTTTATTTTTGGTTAATTTTCCATTTTTTTTTTTAAATCTAGTTTGTTTTTAATTTTAATTTTTTTTAGTTTTTTGTTAATGTTTTTTTTAATTTTTCTATTGTTACCTACTTAATTTTATAGTTTTTTAAATGTGTTTTTTCTTCTTTTCCCAAATTTTTTTATGGTTTACATATTTGTTTTTTTTTCCCCAATTTTTTTTAGATATGTTTTTTTTACTATTTATTTGTTTATAATTTGTAATTTTTTTCTAGTTTTTTAATTCTTATTTTTTATAGGTTAATTTTGTTTTGTTTTTTTTTTTTTTTTTACATTTTACATTTTTATGATTGATTTTATTTTTGATGTTTGATTTTTTTTGTTTTGTGTTTTTTATTTTATGTTTTGTTTTTAGTATATATTTTTATTTATGTTTTGTTATTTTTATTTTTTATTTTTTTGTTTTGTGTTTTTTCATTGTTTTAATTTTTATTTTTATTTTTATTTTTATTTTTATTTTTTGAAATTTTAATGTTTTTCGGGGTCATGATAAAATATTTTATGCTATTATTTTGAAATGTTGAAATTTCACCCTTGAAAAAAAAATTGTTATCCCAGCATCAACACTTTTCATTTTGAGGGTGTTTTTTGCACAAAATTTACCATTGAGAAAAAAAAAAAAAAAAATGTTATTCGAACATCAACACTTCGTTTTGAGGGCGTTTTTTGGACAATTTTTGCACCAAAAATTGGTTTTCACCGTCATTTTTAAAACATGTTGAAAATTTAGCTTGGAAAAAAAAAGGTGTTATTCCAGCATCAACACTTTTCGTTTTTAGCACTGTTTTTGATGTTTTTTTGGGGTTTTTTGGCCAGAGTTCCCGTTTTGAGTTTATAGTTCCCATTTCAAAGTTTACATTGTTAAGGTTTACAGCTCATATCTATAGGGTCTTAGAATCTATGGTTGTATAGGGACTCACAGTCTAACACATCCGAGGGAAAGCATAATTATGTCTGGAGTTTATAGCTGGAATTGACCATGTGTCATGCAAGTATGAGCTCTAATTTCCCTCTCTCCCATTGTATAGAAAAATATTTACACTATTTCAAATCATAAATTTCACTCTCCATTTCATTTGGTGTATAAGATGGGTAGTGAGACGATGTGCTAAGTGAGAAAAATGGTAGAAACATTTTCAATAGACATCAAGCTTGCCTCCGACTACACATAATATGTTTATGGGCTGTTGGAATGTAGATAGAGTAGGTGATCTAAAGACTCCAAGGGGAATATCTCCAAATGATTCACAGTTAGCCTCTCATAAGGGGTTTTTTAGTTGTGCTAGTCATGACAATGATGTGATATAACACTACTAGGTTACCAATGAATATACCTACAATTATTCCACCTTGTCTTCCTTCCAGAATGACTGTGATTCTTGTAGAACCAATGGCATGATGGACAACACTGAAAGGGACAAAATTCCTAGTGTTTGTGCATATGTCACTAATATATGTAGAGTGGTTGACTGTAACAAGGTAACATTTATGACCATTCACCCTTGCTAATATGAGGACTTATATCTTGCATCTAATTGTAAATGTATCTAATGTCATCTTGATGTCAATCCCATTGGGGATTTTAAATACATGACTTTTTAAAATTTCCTTAGTTTTGAGTGTTCTAGGTAGAAGAGGAGCACTGGACTTGCTCCTAGAGCTCTTAGCCTTGGCATGGGGCCTTGTGATCACTAGCACCATCCCCTCTCAGATTTTCCCCATCATCCCTTATTTTTTTATTGTTTTCATCACCCAAATTTCACTTCTTGGATGTAATATCTATTTGGGAAGTGATTTCAAGTATTTTGATGGAAGATAAAGGCCAGAACTAGGGCTTGAAGATTCCCCTACATAGATGCCAACCATTAGTTTCTCATATGGCCACAACTTGTTTGTTTTTTATGACTTCTTATGCTTTTCACTTCAATTATTTCTATTCCTATCCTAGAATGTAATTGAAAAAATATATTTGTATATTCAATCTAGATATCAATTCTTTCTCTAGGTTCAACTCAACAACATGTTCACACAATATCTACTTACCTCAAGTGTTATGAATTTTCATTATGCTCTTAGTTGGTATGTTCTTTGTTGCAATTCCTTTAGGTGTTGTGCTAGCTACTTGTTGTTGTTGGTTGCTCTAGGAATTCAAATACAAATCTTTTAGAGGTTATAATTATTTAAATATTTAATGTTTTTAACTTGATCACTTATGCACAAGACTAAATTTTTCTAGTAAAGAATTTGGTTAAGGTAGTTTATTGTAATGTTGCGAATTTGACAACTAGACCACCACCTTACCATATTTTCAAAAGCATATTTGTGGAATTCCAATCAAACTTAAACATGAAGATAGAAAAAAGGAACGAAAATGTGAACTTTTTTTGTTAAACATTTTATCGAGTTGTGCATATTTCACTAATTGATAATTTAAAAGAAATAATTTGAACCTACATTTGAGGAAGTAGTGAATAGCGAAGTCAAAGGTTAACTTGTTCATGTTTATAATGCATGCTTAATGTAGAAATGTATATGTGATTACTATTTATAAGTATAATTTATTTAAAAATAATTAAATTTTCCATATTATGTATGTATATATTATATAGAAGCGAAAAAAATAAAATTGATGTGCCTATAAGGAATAAATGGTTAGTAGTGTCTTAATTTATACATAAAATTTTAGAAATAAATTATTTTGTTTAGAAACATTAAAAATTAATGTAAAACATTAGCATTGCCTTAACCAAAGGAAGGTATAGGTAAATAATATTGAATTTAAAATCTATGAGTTGAAAAATAAAAAATTGTTTATTAAATTTAAATCATCTTCAAATTTGGTATTTAAAATTGAAGAATGTTATGTTTTATGGATTTATGAAAATTTAAAATGTGGATAAATGAAATTGTTGTTTTTACTAGAAAATTGGATCCAATGCCCTTCAATACATATATTACAATTGGATTTCTCAATATTAACATTTTACATCATCATTTATAGATATAAAGTCAAATGCAAGATTCAATGGTAGTAGATGGACAAGAGAGAAAAAGAAGGAAAAAAGAAACAAAACATAAGCTAATTAAAGGATCCTAAATGAAACTCAATATTAACATCTTACATCATTATTTATAGATATAAAGTCAAATGAAAGATTCAATGGTAGTAGATGGACAAGAGAGAGAAAGAAGGAAAAAAGAAACAAAACATAAACTAATTAAATGATCCTAAATGAAATGGATACATGGTTGGACACCCTAATGTGGAGTTCTTTGAAAGGACTTAAGGATTTTGTTGAATGATTGAGTTCTAATTCCCTTTGAAACATTAGAATTTTCTTTGGAGCTCCTACATAGTTACAACTCTAGTATGTTTATCTTGATATTTGTGGGTTTGGATATAATCTACATATAAAAAATGGATTGAAGAAGTTGGATAACCAAGGCACTAATACCTATACATTTGTAAAAAAAAAATAATTGAATAAGTTTCATCTCAAATAGTAGAAAATGTGGTCAATTAGAGCTTGAAATCCCTTACTATGTGCGACAAAATTATTTCAAAATAATTAATTGAAAAGAGTTTCCATATTATTACGAAGATGTTAAGCAAGTGTTTGGGAAAAAAAAAAATCAATCTAAGTGTTGATACATAGCAAGTCTTTGATGGAATACTTGAGGAAATCTAATTATTTTATACAAATCCAATTACAAAGATAAGATTTCTCTATTTGGAAAATAAACATGTGGGTGAATTGTAACACCCATCTTGTGTATTTAATTTAGAAATTGTAGTATAGTCTAAGGATTCTTATTGCCATACAAGGTTTTCTCTAAGATAGTAAAAATATTTAAGGATGTATTATAGAATCTTTACTATCATATTAGTAAATATTAAACTACTATATTGATATTTTGATGGTGAAAAGAGTAGTGACCATTGAAATGTTTTAAATATGTTGAAAAAATAATATATTTATTCTTAAATTAAAATAAATAAATAAAAATATGTTTTAAGTTTAAAAATAATAAATTAAATAAGAATTTTCAATGTAAATAAAGGAAAACATTAATATTGTAAATTAAACCATTAAAAAAAAAAAATTAAAACATATGATATAAATATAGTATTATATATTATTAAACCAATAAAGTTGGAAAAAAAAATTTGTCTTCCCAATATAATCTAAAATTGAATGTGTTAAATCTTATTTAATCTATATAAAATAATATATCAAAACATTATTTATTAATAAATAATATAAAATATCACAAATATATAAAATCCTATCCTACTAAATTAATAATTATCCAATTAAATTGGATAATCAGTGAAATACTATAAAATATATTATTTTCAATTTTTAAAAAAAATCATAAATTTTATGATTTAATAAGATAATGATTAAGATATATACCATAAAAATCTTACATACAAATAAAAAACAATAATTGTGTAATAAATAATACTAGATGATTATTATCATATAGTATTGTAATTTTAATGATTGAAAGAATTATAATAATTATTATATGTAATTTTTAATATTTTTATTTCACAACATTAATAATTTGTTATATTTTATATTTTTTTTAGAAATAGATTTAAAATTGGTTAATATTATAAATTACTAAAATAAAAAATATAAACTACTTCATCTATCAAGTTACATATAATTTATATATAAAGAATTTTTTTTTTCGAAGGTGGCAAAACCTATCAAACTCAGGTGTCAAACCAACAGTGAGGACAGCCATCTCTGGCTGCTATCCGCGAATGTCAGTTTGACTCATCACCGTTATCAAGGAAAACCACGCCACCTGTAATAACCCGCTGGTGGTCCGTAAGGGAGCAGGCTTTCACTCCTGCCAGATGCCTCTGGGTCTTGGGCCGTTAACCTGTTTCCTTACGTCCGAGGAAGACGAGCTCTTAGCCAAGCAGAAGCAGTTTTACGGCATACTCCAGGCCGGAATTTATATATAAAGAATTATGAAATATAAAGAATTATAAAATTTATTTTTATTGTAAAATGAAAATATTTATTTTACATTAAAATATCAAATAGATAAAAATAGAAGCTCATAAAAAAAATTGTTAAATTATAATTATATCAATATAAAACTCATAGAAAAATGTTAAATTATAATTATATTAATATTTAATAGTGAACCAAATATTATAAATTGAGACTAGTCTACTTTTTTATATTTAAGAATACTTTTCAAGTTAAAGAAGAATCACAGCGAGAGGGTAAGGTGAGGAATGCGCTCTACTAGGGTTTCCTCACACAAATTCTAAATCACTTTTTCAATATTCTTTGTACACGACCTAACGGTTTCCTAATCTGGGGATTGTGACAACGGGGATGGACACACACGTGGTGAGGGGAGAGATCCCCTCCTATCAAAGTATTGTGACAGGGGAATCAAGCTCACAAGGAGCAGTCGCGGTAGCCAGTGAATCAGGCAGAGAAGCCAAAGGAACCCCAGTGTTGGGGGCACAATGGAAGACAAGAATTCAGGGAGAGCAGTTAAGAAACCTAGATTTGTAATCCCCAACAACAAACTGGAGACATATAGGAAGTTCATGAAATATCATGCACTCATATGTAAGTTCATCGGTATCTCGCCATCAGAATGAGATCTAGTAAAATGGATCCAATTAAAGGTGCTTGAGGGTTCTTCATAATGATCTTTACCAGTCTCAAAGATAAGGAGAGGATCTTTGAGAATTGACCCTATTTCTACTACAATGTGGGACTCTTGATGCATGATTGCAGGGAATGCTACAATCCAGATCCAGAAAAATTCATGGTCACCCCAGTATGGGTCTGATTATTTGGAATTGTGGTGGCTTTTTAGGATCTAGATATATTGGAAGGAATAGGGAATTCTATTGGGAGTTTTGTCAAAATGGCAGATTCAACAAGGAGAGGAAGGGATACTTCATATGCTTGAATATGTCTGTATATGAACATAAATGAGCCTCTCTCGGAATTCATAGAGTTAGAGTATCAAGATGACGTATGACAACAACCACTGGATTATGAACACATTCCATTCAGGTGCAAGTGGTGCCATGAATATGGGCACCTATACAATGAATGCCCTTTAAATCAAGTAGAAGCTACGGAATTGTCGAAGGCCAAAGACTTGGAAAAAGATCAAGAAGACACAGAGAGTTTTCAAGAAGTTCAAAAAAAGAAAAGGAATGTGAAATCCCCCTATGATTCTATGCACCCGCAACTGAAGAAAGGGATGAACCACAACAACCAATTTGAAACCTTGGCGGAGGAATATGAGAGTACTAATGAATCCAGTGGCCTGACTAGCCAGGAAAACCCTAAGACTCAACCAAAGGGTGGAAAAAAACCCAAGTGAAAAGATGAGGAGGAACCCCGGGACAAAGAAGCTCAGGTAATGCATGTGGAACAAGGTAATATGGAAATCGATGGCATGAAAGAATAACTCATCACAGAAGAACAAGTTATGAGAAGATTGTTGAATGAATGGAGACACTTGGATGAACAATTCATCCTTGAAGATCAAAATAAACTATAACGAGAGACCTTCCAGTGATTCCAATCCAAGCAAGGACAAATATCATTGGACTAGCCAGATCATTTGGGATCTCAGCAAGGACCGGGAATAGAATTGACTACATTAGGGAAAGGAGATAAGAAAATAGGTCGAAAGAACTTGCAAGAATACATACATGTGGTCGAATATTTGTTGGTCAACTCATAGAGGGTTGTGGCGTTGTCAGTGTTTTTCCACTATCTTAATAAACCTTCTCAGTGAGCATTACATCATGGAATGTAAGAGGTCGCAATAGTCGAGGCAAGCAATATTATTGTAAGACCGGATCCGAAAAGATCACCCAAGTATCATGATTATCCAAGAAACTAAATTCTTGGAACCTAGATTGAAAGAGATTTTCAGGAGTTTAAAACTTCAATACGAAGTGATAGCCAAGATTCCAATAGTAGTGTCCATAGGTTATTTATCTTCTGACTTAGTTACCGGAGAATCCACAGTAAAACCCATTTTTCGTCAATGTTTCAAATCCCAACTGGGATCCATCATCAGGACTTCATGAATGCTTGATAGAAGAAGAGCTCAATTGAGGGATTAAATAGTAATGAGGAGATTAGGTTTTGGGATGAGATGAATGTCGGCCATGTTTCAATAATATTAATTTTTGATTAATTATTGATGAGTTAATTAATTGATTTTAATTTATTATAAATTATTATTATGTTAATTATTATTCTAATTAAAATTAATAACTTATTTTTAATATAATATAATAATAATCTTTATTATAAATATTTAGTGATTATTATATTAATACTACATATAGGTATTTGATTTTAATATATGTTAGTATAATATAATATTATTAATTATAAAATAGAATGTGAATATTTAATGAATAGTAATCTTTAGTAAATTGTATTAATATTTAATATTTAATATATATAATATATGTTAGTATAATATTTATTATAAAATAGTATGTAAAAACTATATATTAATTAATAATACATATTGGTATTTTAATGAATGGTAACATCTGTGTATTGTATATTAAAATAACTTAAAATAATATAATAATTATTAATTAATATTAATAATATTAGAAATCAATATTAATAATTAATACCTGATATTTGAAGACTGGATCAGTCTTCCCGGGATTCTCTCAGGTAAATTTCGCCACATTGGGATTGTTAGCACCTAAATCTGCCCTAGGCTGAAGGAAGGCAAAATTCAGGGTAACCACAAACCACGCTCAATCTGGTAGCTAGCCCTACCAGAACAGGAGAGGGCTCTCTCCGAGTCACGCTCAGTGAATGGATAAATGAAACGGTCTGAGATGACTTACAGTGAAATATTTATCTTAGGCTAGTAAGTGAATATGGATACAAGAAACAATTTTTATGAATGACTGAGCTTCTGGGATGTTATGGGACCAACGGACAGCAATGAACAGAGAATTTAATACAAAGGCACAGATTACTCCATGAGGCAAGACAGGCAGAAAGTGTAGCAATTTAGTTCGAAATAACGCGGAATGGAGAGATTGTTTAGGAGAGTGAAAAGGGCATAAGTACATGAATCCTTTTCAACAGAAGAAGAACACTGAACATGAAATTTTCCCACAGGCAGAGCAATAAAATTGAATTCTACCTTATCTAACTCAGAAAATTTCACTGGAAATGAATATGAATTGAACTATGAACATCACAAAATACATATGAAACATAAGAGACACATTTACTACACTCACAACCACATGAATCTCATGAAATAGAGCCGCTGCCTTTCATTAATTCTCTGTCAAAAATATACAGTGAAGAAACAAAGTTTCTTTCCCACAGTCTCCCAGAAGTTACAAGCCAACCAACCCTTTGCAAATAGTTTGCATACAACATATAGAATGTGACATGAAGAGATAGAACACCCAGGGGTTGGGGAGTTACTTGAATCATTACAAAATGGAGGTGGAAAGCCAACCATTAGCTACAGGTGCAGCGTTACAAACATGACAAATGGCTTGGGTGACCGTTTGCCTTCCTTTGCCACATTGATAGAAACCAATCTGGAGTGAAAATACTTTAAATGCCAATTTAGGTGCCAAAAAACTGAAATGTAGATGAGTGGGCCCACTTGGAGAAGTCGCGAAATGGAGGTAAAATTGGGCTTTTTTCCTGTATGCGCCGCACCATTTTCTATGTGCGCCGCGCCACTTTCGAGCCTATTTTGAGGCACTTGCAGGAGTCCAAAATGTGCCCAAGTGTGCTTGTTGGAAATCCTGTCCTATCTACTTTCTAATGCAAGTGGAATTTCTGAATTTGGTGCTCATTTTACCCTCCAAATCTTCATTCTCCCAAGACTGCTCCCTATGTGTCAAAATAGGGGCAGAGAGGTCATTTTTTGGGTGTTTTTGACCTCCTGGAGACTCAGATCTTGCCCAAATTTCTTGTCCAAGCGCCAGTAATCGTGATTTTTCATGTTGAATCCAAAAATTCAAACCATTCTTCATTTGGAGCTCCCAATTTTTAGCGCCGTGCGCACAGGGAGAAAAAACCTGTGTTTTGCCCAAAAATTTGTCATGTGACCAAAATTTCCCCAAATTTCTTGAAATTTGGGTTGGAGGTCCTCTATGAAGTGCTATGCTGTGCCAAGGAAGCTTCAGCCAAGATTCGAAGCCGATCTTGCTCTTTTGCCTCTTTTGCCTCTTTTGTTGCTTTGCTCAATTTTGCCTTTAAGCTCTTTATCCGGACCTTTGCACTCATATTTCATGCCCTGTAATGGAAAGCCATGTGTCTCAGTAAGGCATGGTCCTTGTCAGCCTTGTCCAGCAGCCTCTCCAAGTGCATGTTAACTCTCTCTAGATTGGCCTCCCGATCCTCATTGATCTCTTGCTCCAATGATGTGAGCTCAACTCTTCTCCTTTGTGCAGCTTGGCGATGCTCACGAATGTTTTGTAGCTCCATAATCGCCCGCTGATCCTCCAGCTGTTTGTTCCTCTACTCCAGGTATTTCATGTTCCACTTAGCCCTTTCCAAGTCAAGGGATAAGGCCTCAATCTCTGATTGCTGCTCCTGGATGATCTCTCTAAGCTCCGCATTTTTCGGTTCTGTATCTATCTCATCATCATGAAGGAGAACGAATTATGTCTCTCGTTCACCTGATGGCTCACCTAAAGGCCCCTCATCATGCATTGGCTCCTTACCTCTGTCCTGTTCCTGTGTCGTCGATGTAGGAAGCGAGGCCCCTTCCACCCCGGGTGGAGATAACACTCGCTTTGCCGTTGCAAACAAATGTCTACTGCCTCTCTGATAGGTGATGAATACTGGCATAGTAGCGGTCTCATGGCGCTCATACTGATGAGAAGGACCACCTATCTCATGCTCTGCCTCTAATAATACCTGTGGAGTGCTGAAGAAGTCACGGGAGATGAAGTCCTCCCAAGCAATGCCCTGCAATCCCAACTGATGATCCACCAAAATCCAGATAAGAGCAAAGTGATAAACACTGTTAAGCTACTGCTGAGGGGTCTTATGCTGCATGAAATTGTTCATCCTCTCTATGTTCCTGCAAATGAAAAATGGGAGGTTCATCATCCGCACCCTGGTAAAGTGCATGAGCAACCTGATGTGATAGGCATATAGGCAAGAGAACCTCCCCTCACAACTGAAGTACTTCATGATCAATTTCATGAGCGGAGCATACTCATCTTTCAAATATCTGAATGGGAAGACTCTTGTGAGCTGCCTCAAACAACTGGCCTTAATGTAAGGCTCATAGTATTGCCTATCCACCTTCTTCTTCTTATGCCACTGTTCTCCAACATTTGGTATGCCTGTTTCCACTGAGATAGTTTTAGGTGTCAATGTGAAGGTGACCCCGGCCGAGATAGACTGACCTCCATGTAGATGAAGCACAAAAAGACGAGCCAACTCATGATGAACTCTAACATTAGTCACCCTTTGACAAAATTCAAAACATGCTAGGTGCTGGAAACATGACATAGCAAGAGGGCATGCCTGCAATTCAGTGAGGGCATTTGGCTCATCCCTAACATGTTTTCCACTCTTGTGATGTCTCCTGGGAGCCTGTTCTTCCGGGGATGTGTCACTTTGAGTCTCCACCTCATACTCTGATGAACCCTCAGATGCCATGACTGTTGTTTATGTACTGTGCTTGGACTGCCCTTTGATGATGGTGAAACTAGGTGTTGTTGTGATATCTACCACCAAGGGGAACAATGAAACAAAAGGGAGTATTAGGAGGGAAGTATTGTGATGGGAATAGGGGTTATGGGGAGAAGTTTGTTTAGGGATATGTAGGGGGTTTGGGTATTTAATAGGGTAGGGTTTTTGGAGTTTTGACAAGGTAGGGTTTGGGGTTTGTATTGACCAAATAGTGGAGGGTTAAGGAATAGGAGTTTGGTAGTATTTTAGGGTAGTGGGAATAGGAAACAATAGCATAGGGGGATAAGGAAAAATGGTAAGGAAGGAAAATGGAACCTTGGCATCAACACCACACTTATACAACCCTAACAAAAATGGCCCTTTGTGTTTTCTTGTGGTTGCTTTATGAGTTTTGTTGCATTTCAAACATTGCCATAAATCACCATATAATTTACAAAATTTGAGGAACCAGTGATGTTATAAAGCCTACCTTGCAATTTGATGGGCTTCACAAAAGATTTGAGGAAATTTGGCAAGGTTCTGGTGCTTTGTCTGTGTGCGCCGCGTGCAAAACCCAGTGTGTCGCGCCCTGCGTGTGCGCCGCGCCAGTTAGAAAAATGCACTGCAGGTCAGCTTTGTGTGTGTCGCGCCCTCTGTGTGCGCCGCGCCCCTGTCTATATGCGTCGTGCCCTATAAACCGCCTCCAACTTTGCTCCAAACACCATGATGCACACTCAAACAGTTTGCGATGTCTCCCTACGCACTTGATTTTCATAATGACTTTGATTTTGGTGGGAACTTGTATATAAAGTCTTAGAAGTCATGGGTTAAATTTTGCTTTTTCAAAAACCCATTTTTCTAATGTTATGTTTTGACACTTTTTCACTGACTTAAAACAACCCTGATTTTCACTTTTCCTCTGAAATTTTAGCTCAAATGATGAAATTTTCGGCACTCTTTGTAGGGATTGCATGACAGGGCATTTGGCCACGGAAACCATGATTGCACCTGAAGAAATCAACTGTTGATCTCTTTGAAAATTTTATCACCAATGACACTGTTTGACTTTTCTTCAAAACAGAGTTTTGAAGAACAGTCGAAGTTTATCAATATGACGATGAAACTCTGTGAATCATTACTTTGTAAGGGCCTCTCTCTGGCCTGCATGGATTTACTGGACATATTTAAAGACCAAACTGATAAATCCCTAGACCTAATGATCGAAAATGACCTTTGTCCATTAAAGGACCAGACCTTGACTGTCATGGACTTTGGTGATCATTGACAAAAGACCAAAGCCAGCAGGAGCCAAACATGAGGGGAAATGACTAGCATGACCTTTTCCATCAGATTATGGCATGCCCCTAGCGGAATGCAGCTGAGTGAATGGAGCGGGACACCTAAAAATGAAATTCATAACGATTTTTTATCTCTGATGGAGGACTGACCAGACCGACTCTAACATTGGCTCCAATGGGGGATGGTAGCTCCTTGGAGGTGCCAAGAACAGCAGATCTATGGAAGAGCTAGATAGTGCCTTCGTCCATTGGGCTATGGAGTCATCATTTCGACAAACAACACAGGACTCTGACTCATTTTTGAAACTAAAATGACCAAAAAATTAACTCAAACTTGACATTGAAATGACTTAAAGACAAACTTGACAAACTCAAACCAAATTGAAATAAAAATGGTATTTACAATGACAGTGGAAGTAGCGTTAATAACTCAGAAATGGTATCGCTTGAGCAGCCGACCATTGATCGGCCCTCCTGGACAATCTTCCCCATTCATTTCCTTCAGAAGAAAGGCATTTTGACCCCTATATGTTGCAATCTTGAAAGGACCTTTCCAAAGATTCTCTAACTTTCCGTGCTTACCTTTCTCCTCATTCCTTGCATCCCACTTCAGCACCACATCATCCAACTGAAATTTATCTGCCTTTGCTTTTCTGTCATAAATTTTCTTGATCTTCTCCTGCAATTTGGATGTGTTCTTGAAAACTTCTTCTCTTGTCTGTTGCAAGTGGACCATTTGATTCAACCTTCTCTGCATGGGATCTTCTTCACTGCCGGCCTCCTAAAGAAGTCTGACTACCGGGGCAGCGAGAGAGGTAGGGAATACTGTATCAACTCCATAAACAAGCTCAAATGGTGACATATCAATGGATTTTTCTGACTGACCCGATCTGCCCAAAGTGCATGGACGAATCTCTTATGCCAGCGCTTCTTATTTATTTCCAGCAGCTTCTTGATGATGTTGACCAATGATTTGTTCGAAGACTCCGCCAATCCATTGCCTTGCGGATGATAGGCAGTTGAGTGACCCAAAATGATGTGATATTTATGACAAAACTCTACCATCCTTTTTGATTTGAAAGTTGCTGCGTTATCGGTGATTAACTTATTCAGGCAACCAAAACGAGACAAGATGTTATTTTCAAGGAATGAAATGATTACCACATTTGTAGCTTGTCTGGTGGGAATTTCCTCGATCCATTTCATGAAATAATCTGTCACTGTGAGGATCCACCTGTGCTGACCGGAAGAAGCGGGATGAATTTCACCAATGAAATCCAACCCCCATTGCTGGAAAGGAGCGCTCACCTCGATAGGCTTAAGTGGCAAAGGCTGTAACTTCTGCTTCCCTTCGAAAATCTGACATTTATGACAGCGCTTGACCATCTTATATACATCAGCAAACAATGTCAGCCAATAGTACCCTGCTCTCAGAATTTTATTTGCTGTTGATTTCCAAAAAAGGTGACCACCACATTCTCCTCCGTGGCAAAGAACACCACCGGGATCTTTCTAATAAAGTGCAGAATTAAGAATGCAAAACTTGGCAGCTTTCAACTTGAGTGTTCTCGCTTTGTTTCTAGTCATGCCGGGCGGTGGTGACAAATTTTTAAGCACATATATGATATCTGAATACCACGGAGAGAGAGAGAAAACATTTCAGATACCTGAATTGATGATGCTTCCTCATTCTCATTGGACATAGCAGCGATCAGATTTATGTCTAAGGCGTGCAAGTTTGATTCGACCATTAACATTGCCAATCCCTGTCCTTTAACCAGTTTTGTAGGCTTTATTTCCACATCATATTCCAGCAAGGCTGCAATCCATTTGCCTCGTCTTCCTTCCGGATCGGTCTACACTAAAACATCTTTTACAGCAGCGTTAGGAACATAGGCCAAAATATGAGAATGTAGAATATATACCTGGAAATCTTTCAATGCCTTCACAAGTGCCAGGGCTTGCTTCTCAATGATGTTATACTTTAAGGCTGCATCTCTTATAGCTCTACTGAAGAATGCAATGGGTCTTTCATGATTATCTCTTTTCTGCAATAATATAGCTGCCATAGTGTGCTCCGAAGCAAATGAAAACAATATGAAATCCTAAGTGTAGTCTGGGCTGACTAGAACTGGGGATGAAGAAAGAGCCAATTTGACCAAATTGAAAGATTTTACAGCCTCGTCCGTCCATTTCACTTGGCTGTCCTTCTTAAGCATGTTTGTCATCTCTCTTAGGTGTTTAGTGAGATTAGGCACAAAGCGACATAGGAAATTCATCTTACCATTAAATGATTGTATCTCTTTTTTATTCCGGGGCAGATCGATTTGTTGAATTGCTTGCACCCGTGTTGGGTCAATACGAATGCCATATTTTGAGATAATGTGCCTGAGTAGTTTGCATTCCTCCATGGCGAACAAGCTCTTCTTCGGATTCAACGACAAACCATATTTTCTGCACTTTTGGAAGACAGTTTTTAGATGGTACATGTGCTCTTCATCAGATTTGGAAAACACTGTCAAATCATCCAGGTACACCATCAAAAAGACATCCTTTTCATTTGCAAAAGCCAAGTCCATTGCATGCTGAAAAGTGGCACCTGCATTCTTCAAACCGAAAGGCATTTTAGCGTAATGAAAGGTTCCCCATGGAGTAGTGAATGCTATCTTGTCTCGGTCATCTTCATGGACAGAAATTTGGTTATATCCGGAATAACCATCAAGTAGTGACATTCAAGATGCTCCCACTACTCGCTAAAGTATATGGTCCATTTTGGGCAGTGGATAGTTGTCCTTCAATGAAACTTTATTGAGATTTCTGAAATCAATGCATAAGCGGATCTCACCTGTCTTCTTTCATACGGGCACCAGGTTAGAGATCCAATCCAAAAATCTGATGGGCACAATGATCCCTGACTTGTACAACCTGTTTACCTCCTTTTCAATAGATGGCAGCAACTTTGGATTTATCCTTCTCAACTTCTGTCTGAATGGTTTTTGATTGGGCTTGATGGGTATAGTGTGCTGAATTATATTGGTATCATATGTCTTTAAGTCAGAATAATCCCAAGCAAACACATCTGCAAATGAAGCCAGCAAACTGATGTATTTGTCCTTGATCTTTGGCGGCAATGCTTTGGACAATTTTACCAACTTAGGATTAGCAGCTGTTCCGATGTTGACCTCTTCCACACCCTTCTCTATTGGTTGCAATGTTGGCTTGCGGGCTACATCATCTTGATCAAAAAGTTCCTCTAAAGGTATCAAGCCTTTAGGAATAACGTTATTCTTCAGCTGCAACATGTCCATTTCATTTATCTGCACCTCATCTGTACCATTCCTTTTACCATCGTCATTTTCTACATCAATTGAGGTTTCTTTGAACTTGCCTTTGTTTTGCAGAAAATCATTAATCTCCTCATCATCTTGGAACACTTGCCAATATCTCTGATTGTCTGGAACGGTTGGACGATGTTTGACATGGATTTCGAATTTATTGCTGGAGTTCATTGGGATCTTCAAACTACTTGCTACCTTGGCAAGAGCGTCAGCAATACTATTTTGTATACAAGGCACGCATGTCAAGGTGTATTTTGAAAATAATTTTAGAATGTCTAGAACTGCATTACGGTAGGCCCGCATCCTAGGATGCTTTGCTTGATACTCGCCTCTAACCTGCTTAATTACCAATTCGGAGTCGCCATATACTGAAATCCTCTTAGCATTCAGCTTTCTTAGAATCTTTAGGCCAGCAATCAGAGCTTCATACTCAGCTTCATTGTTTGAACACTCAAAAGCCAACTTGTAAGAGCATACCTGCACATTACTAGGCACTTTGTTCGGGGCGGAGAAAGGACTGCGTACCCAAATTCCAATTCCAACGCCATCATTTCCTACTACTCCATCGAAATCCATGGTCCACAAACCTTCTTCCTCCTCTTGCAAGTGCTAGAAATCTATTTGTTGTGCCTTGTCTGCTTGTTGTCCATTACTTTCAACTGATTGCCCAACATTGTTCTGCTGTTCTTGTCCTTCTTTCTTTAAAATTTCTCTGAAATTTTCTGTTATTTCCGGAATATCATCTGCTTCAACTAATTGACTATCTATATCATTTAAACTATCTGAATACAAAACAAAAGACTCTAAATCTGTATGTACATAGTTAATTGGATGATTTATTGGTTTCTCCTTGCTTGTGATCATGTATTTCATTTTTTGTTCCCGATACAATTTCCTCATTTGTCCAAACACCGGAATCGTTGCATAGGAGAAATCTAGCTATAGTGTCCCTTTTAATTTCGCTACCCAAGACCTGGAAAGAAGCATACCAAACCTTGGAGGAATATCTGCTACAACCACATCCATCAAAACATTCTTCATTGGGAGCTGATCTAGACTCACAACCAAGTCTTTGATGAGTCCTATACATCTTACTCGGTTGGAATCAAACGAATAGAGATCGTGGTATTGCCGGGTGATGTCCAGACCAAGTTTGTCCATGATAGCCTTGGGCATGAGATTGTGAGAAGTTCCGGAATCGAACATGGCATTATGTAACACAAAATCATGCACTCTTAAACTGATATAAAAGGGTGGCACATCACTATCAGGAGACTCACCATTCGATGCTGGCCCAAAAATCATTTCAGGTTGATCATCTTCGACATTCACCATGTCGGACATTGGGTCCAAATTCAACATTTTAGATACTTGCACTCTATAACTGCTGTTCCTCATTATTCCAGTCAAGGGAATGGATACTTTCAATTTAGAAATCTCGTTCTCTAAACTAAAAGCAGGAATCTTTTCTACCTCTTTGACTGAGATTTCTTTCTTTTCCTTTTCTTTCGATGCAACTTGCTGATGTGATTGCTCTGTTGATGGTGACTTGCTGCTCTCCTGACCAACCGCCTCCTTTCCTTTCCTTTGTGTAACTGATGACTCATTCTTTGATGCCTCAACATCCTTCTTTTTCTGAATTGGTTTGACCGGCACATCTCTGTTTCTAAGTGAATATCGCTGCTGCTGGGCGGACAGAGCATTCATGTACCCCCTCTAATACTCATCTGATTCTTCCTCCAAGATGGTGTCGTTTGCTAGAATGAAATCTACATCTTTGTGTACAGCCAAACTTTCTGCATACTCCTCCTCCTCAGTGAGATAAATAGGCAAATCATCAGGAGTAAAGAGGTGGTTTTCTTCACCTATTACATTCCTGTCCTCATCTGATTCTGGTCCATGCACAAAATTTTGCTGCAAAGGTGGTTGCACTGGCTGATGTGCTGTCTGCTCTTGGGCTCACTGATCTCTCTGTCTTATTCTATATTGTGGTTGTTGCTGACCACGAAAGTTAGGATTTCTAACTTGTGGCTCCGGTTTGTCAAGTTTCACCCTTTCAAGCATCTGCTCTACCTTCTTGAGTAATTGATCCATCGAAGAAGACTCTTCCTTGACTGTGACCTTCTTTTCTGCTTTGGCTCTGGCTCTCTTGGACAGCAGATTTGCTTCAACGCTGACCGCAATTTTCTGCATGTCTTCCATTGTGGCCGGTTCTCTCTCTCTTAGTTGGTAGGCCATGTCAGCATCAAAACCATCCGGAAATTTCATCATAGCTAGTCCCACAGGTGGCTTTAGATGATCTGGAATTTCGTTATAAACTGAATTGAATCTAACGTAATAGTCTTGGACCGGCTCACCAGTGTTTCATTTGATTTGCTCATATTCAGCCAGAATTTGAAGAGGATTCTTTTTCACTTCCCATCAGTTTAAAAATTGTCTTTGTAGTTCGGCCAAGGTAGCGATACGGGCTGCCGGCAAACCTCTGAACCATTTCCTCACTTCACCTGCAAATGTTTGTACAAAGAGTCTCATTGCCACATTCTCCGCATCGATCTCATGAAGTTCATAGAAATCTGCCATTTTGTCCACATGTTGCTGAGCAGTAATGTTGTTAGGAGTGCCATCAAAAAATGGGATTTTGCTTTGATAATCTGCGGGCATGTCATCTAGAACTTGAGGTAGAACAAGGGGTGCAAAACGGGCAGCCATCACTCTTGGTGGATTTGGCCTTGGAGGTGTTGGAGGAGTTTGCACAGTTTGTAAGGGGCTAGCAATTGGAGTTTGAGGCTGTGTCGCAATATAATTATCAATTAACCGGTTAGCTCTTTCGGTTTCTAGATCTACAAGAAATTGTGGATTGGGGACAGTATAGTCAACAGCCCTTTCGGATTTAGACTCGAACAATGATATTTCAAACCGTTCGTCAAACTCAAGCTCTTCAAGATACTCAAAAATGTCAGGACATGAATGGGATTTGAACACGGGAGTTATGGTGCTCTCTTGACGAAGGAGTCTTGGAATCAAATTGGGGTTTTCGTAGATATGAGGAGGATCCAGGTCTGGATTGGCTCTGGTATATCGTCTCGAAGCCAGCGTGCTATTGAGAAAAATCACAGGACACAACCAACTTACTCAGCCTATCCAATCCTAAACTTATCATCCGGAAGCTTAGAATTATTAAGAAATAAGGGGATTTGATTTCAGTGTCCCTAGTATGGTCGCCACTATGTTAGCACCTAAATCTGCCCTAGGCTGAAGGAAGGAAAAATTCAGGGTAACCACAAACCACGCTCAGTCTGGTAGCTAGCCCTACCAGAACAGGAGAGGGCTCTCTCCGAGTCACGCTCAGTGAATGGATAAACGAAACGGTCTGAGATGACTTACAGTGAAATATTTATCTTAGGCTAGTAAGTGAATATGGATACAAGAAACAATTTTTATGAATGACTGAGCTTCTGGGATGTTATGGGACCAACGGACAGCAATGAACAGAGAATTTAATACAAAGGCACAAATTACTCCATGAGGCAAGACAGGCAGAAAGTGTAGCAATTTAGTTCGAAATAACGCGGAATGGAAAGATTGTTTAGGAGAGTGAAAAGGGCATAAGTACATGAATCCTTTTCAATAGAAGAAGAACACTGGACATGAAATTTTCCCACAGGCACAACAATAA
This sequence comes from Pinus tabuliformis, assembly GCA_031772625.1. Lineage (NCBI taxonomy): Eukaryota > Viridiplantae > Streptophyta > Pinopsida > Pinales > Pinaceae > Pinus > Pinus tabuliformis. Next base: position 1,267,208,746 of record CM062819.1, on the reverse strand, counting down.
AATTGAATTCTACCTTATCTAACTCAGAAAATTTCACTGGAAATGAATATGAATTGAACTATGAACATCACAAAATACATATGAAACATAAGAGACACATTTACTACACTCACAACCACATGAGTCTCATGAAACAGAGCCGCTACCTTTCATTAATTCTCTGTCAAAAATATACAGTGAAGAAACAGAGTTCCTTTCCCACAGTCTCCTAGAAGTTACAAGCCAACTAACCCTTTGCGAATAGTTTGCATACCATATATAGAATGTGCCATGAAGAGATAGAACGCCCAGGGGTTGGGGAGTTACTCGAATCATTACAAAATGGAGGTGGAAAGCCAACCATTAGCTACAGGTGCAGCGTTACAAACATGACAAATGGCTTGGGTGACCGTTTGCCTTCCTTTGCCACTTGGATAGAAACCAATCTGGAGTGAAAATACTTTAAATGCCACTTTAGGTGCCAAAAAACTGAAATGTAGATGAGCGGGCCCACTTGGATAAGTCGCAAATCGAAATTTCGCGAAACGGAGGTAAAATTGGGCTTTTTTCCTGTATGCACCGCGCCATTTTCTGTGTGTGCCACGCCACTTTGGAGCCTATTTTGAGGCACTTGCAGGAGTCCAAAATGTGCCCAAGTTTTCTTGTTGGAAATCTTATCTTGTCTACTTTCTAACCCAAGTGGAATTTCTGAATTTGGTGCTCATTTGCCCCTCCAAATCTTAATTCTCCCAAGACTGCTTCCTATGTGTCAAAATAGGGGCAGAGAGGTCATTTTTTGGGTGTTTTTCACCTCCTGGAGACTCAGATATTGCCCAAATTTCTTGTCCAAGCACCAGTAGTCATGATTTTTCATGCTGAATCCAAAAATGCAAACCATTCTTCATTTGGAGTTCCCAATTTTTAGCACCGGGCGCACAGGGAAAAAAAACCTGTGTTTTGCCCAAAAATTTGTCATGTGACCAAAATTTCCCCAAATTTCTTGAAATTTGGGCTGGAGGTCCTCTATGAAGTGCTATGTTGTGCCAAGGAAGCTTCATCCAAGATTTGAAGCCGATCTTTCTCTTTTGCCTCTTTTGCCTCTTTTGTTGCTTTGCTCAATTTTGCCTTTAAGCTCTTTATCCAGGCCTTTGCACTCATATTTCATGCCCTGTAATGGAAAGCCATGTGTCTCAGTAAGGCATGGTCCTTGTCGGCCTTGTCTAGCAGCCTCTCCAAGTGCATGCTAACTCTCTCTAGATTGGCCTCCCGATCCTCATCGATCTCTTGCTCCAATGATGTGAGCTCAACTCTTCTCCTTTGTGCAGCTTGGCGATGCTCACGAATGTTTTGTAGCTCCATAATCGCCCGCTGATCCTCTAGCTGTTTGTTCCTCTGCTCCAGGTATTTCATGTTCCACTTAGCCCTTTCCAGGTCAAGGGATAAGGCCTAAGCTCCTGGATGATCTCTCTAAGCTCCACATTTGTCGGTTCTATATCTATCTCATCATCATGAAGGAGAACGAATTCTGTCTCTCGTTCACCTGAAGGCCCCTCATCATGCATTGGCTCCTTACCTTTGTCCTGTTCCTGTGTCGTCGATGTAGGAAGTAAGGCCCCTTCCACCCCGGGTGGAGATAACACTCGCTTTGCCGCTGCAAACAAATGTCTATTACCTCTCTGATAGGTGATGAATACTGGCATAGTAGCGGTCTCATGGCGCTCATACTGATGAGAAGGACCACCTATCTCATGCTCTGCCTCTGATAATACCTGTGGAGTGCTAAAGAAGTCACGGGAGATGAAGTCCTCCCAAGCAATGCCCTGCAATCCCAACTGATGATCCACCAAAATCCGGACAAGAGCAAAGTGATAAACACTGTTAAGCTGCTGCTGAGGAGTCTTATGCTGCATGAAATTGTTCATCCTCTCTATGTTCCTGCAAATGAAAAATGGGAGGTTCATCATCCGCACCCCGGTAAAGTGCATGAGCAACCTGATGTGATAGGCATATAGGCGACAGAACCTCCCCTCACAACTAAAGTAATTCATGGTCAATTTCATGAGCGGAGCGTACTCATCTTTCAAATATCTAAATGGGAAGACTCTTGTGAGCTGCCTCAAACAACTGGCCTTAATGTAAGGCTCATAGTATTGCCTATCCACCTTCTTCTTCTTATGCCACTGTTCTCCAACATTTGGTATGCCTGTTTCCACTGAGATAGTTTCGGGTGTCAATGTGAAGGTGACCCTAGCCAAGATAGACTGACCTCCATGTAGATGAAGCACAAAAAGACGAGCCAACTCATGATGAAATCTAACATTAGTCACCCTTTGACAAAATTCAAAACATGCTAGGTGCTGGAAACATGACATAGCAAGAGGGCATGCCTGCAATTCAATGAGGGTGTTTGGCTCATCCCTAACATGTTTTCCACTCTTGTGATGTATCCTAGGAGCTTGTTCTTCCCAGGATGTATCACTTTGAGTCTCCACCTCATACTCTGATGAACCCTCAGATGCCATGACTGCTGTTTATGTATTGTGCTTGCACTGCCCTTTGATGTTGGTGAAACTAGGTGTTGTTGTGATATCTGCCACCAAGGGGAACAATGAAACAAAGGAAGTATTAGGAGGGGAGTAATGTGATGGGAATAGGGGTTATGGGGAGAAGTTTGTTTAGGGATATGTAGGGGGTTTGGGTATTTAATAGGGTAGGGTTTTTGGAGTTTTGACAAGGTAGGGTTTGGGGTTTGTATTGACCAAATAGTGGAGGGATAAGGAATAGGAGTTTGGTAGTATTTTAGGGTAGTGGGAATAGGAAACAATAGCATAGGGGGATAAGGAAAAATGGTAAGGAAGGAAAATGGAACCTTGGCATCAACACCACACTCATACAACCCTAGCAAAAATGGCCCTTTGTGTTTTCTTGTGGTTGCTTTATGAGTTTTGTTGCATTTCAAACATTGCCATAAATCACCATATCATTTACAAAATTTGAGGAACCAGTGATGTTATAGAGCCTACCTTGCAATTTGATGGGCTTCACAAAAGATTTGAGTAATTTTGGCAAGGTTCTAGTGCTTTGTCTGTGTGCGCCGTGCACAAAACCCAGTGCGTCGCGCCCTGGGTGTGTGCCGCGCCAGTTAGAAAAATGCACTGCGGCCTGTCTCTGTGTGCGCCGCGCCCTCTGTGTGCGCTGCGACCCTATCTATATGCGTCGCGCCCTGTAAACCACCTCCAACTTTGCTCCAAACACCACGATGCACACTCAAACAGTTTGCAATGTCTCCCTACGCACTTGATTTGCACAATGACTTTGATTTTGGTGGGAACTTGTATATAAAGTCTTAGAAGTCATGGGTTAAATTTTGCTTTTTCAAAAACCCATTTTTCTAATGTTATGTTTTGACACTTTTTCACTAACTTAAAACAACCCTGATTTTCACTTTTCCTCTGAAATTTTATCTCAAATGATGAAATTTTCGGCACTCTTTGCAGGGATTGCATGACAGGGCATTTGGCCACGGAAACCATGATTGCACCTGAAGAAATCAACTGTCGATCTCTTTGAAAATTTTATCACCAATGACACTGTTTGACTTTTCTTCAAAACAGAGTTTTGAAGAACAGTCGAAGTTTATCAATATGACGATGAAACTCTGTGAATCATTACTTTGTAAGGGCCTCTCTCTGGCCTGCATGGCTTTACTGGACATATTTAAAGATGAAACTGATAAATCCCTAGACCTAATGATCGAAAATGACCTTTGTCCATTAAAGGACCAGACCTTGACTGTCATGGACTTTAGTGATCATTGACAAAATACCAAAGCGAGCAGGAGCCAGACATGAGGGGAAATGACTAGCATGACCTTTTCCGTCAAATTATGGCATGCCCCTAGCGGAATGCAGCTGAGTGAATGAAGCGGGACACCTAAAAATGAAATGCATAAAGAGTTTTGATCTCTGACGGAGGACTGACCAGCTCGACTCTAACAGGGACCAGAGATAGAGCTTTACTGACTGGGATATATGGGCCTCACATTTCAGGAGAAAAGGGGTTTTCCTTTAGAACTTAGTAAAACTAAAAAGGTTATATGAGGAGGAAATTTGGATTCTTGGCAGGGATTTCAATTTAATCACATAGCTAGACAAAAAAAGGGAGGTCTATGTCATATGGATGCATATATGGAAGCATTATGAGGCACAATTACAAAACTACAACTAGTGTATATGCCTATCATCAATGGAGTATACACCTGGAATAACAGATGTGGGGATCCTCATCAGGTAGCCTCGTGCCTTTCAGTTTCTAGAAGCATCCAGTATCCCGAGCATGGGATTGGACCATTGGCTGATCATGATGGAGATTGATATAAAAATGAGTCCCAAAAACCAGCCTTTCTGCTTTGAATCTTTCTGGTTAAGAGACCCGTTGTTTATGAAAATATTTCAAAGTTGGTGAAAAGGAAGCAATATGCAGGGCAGGGATCACATGCACACATTCTAGCTAAAGTTTAAGATATTAAGACACAGATTAAGCGATGGAATGAGGAAGAGTTTGGAAACATCCAGAAAGATAAAATACAACTCCAAGACGGAGTGCAAGAAGTCTAACAAAAAATAATCCTAGATGGTAGATCCGAAAGACTGGGGGAGGCCGAAGACCGCTTGGTGAACCAACTGGAAGAAATAAGGAAACAAGAATAAATTTTATGGAAACAGAAATCTAGAATACAACAACTTAGGGAGGGGGAGAGGATAGAGAGGGTGAGAGAAACACACAATTCTTCCATAGAGAAATGATCCAGCACCTGCAACATAATCAAATCTTCTCCCTTAAGAATGGCTCATGGAACTGATTGGTTCAGCATGATGAGATGGAAAATTTCGTTGTTAATCACTTCCAGACCCTCCTCTCAGAACCCCCACAGGACTGATTGGAAGTTGTCTGAAGAATTGCTTGCCACACCCCTCGACTTATTTCCCATGATCAGAACATGGCCCTAATGCACATTGTGACTCTGGAGGAAATAGAGGATATTTTCAAGGGCATGGAAAAAAAGCAAAGCTCCAAAACTAGATGGGTTCATGGAAAATTTTTACCAAACAACCTGGAACTTTATCGGAAGGGATATACTCGAAGTGGTGGAGGAGTCAAGATGTAACCAGAAGGTATGTCTAAGTCTAAATTCAAATTTCATTGATTTAATTCTCAAAACTTCCAAATATGAGGATTCTGGGGGCTTTAGACCCATTTCTTTGTTTAATGTTATTTAAAAGATAATTTCCACTATCATTGTTAAGAATCTTAAGCATCTCCTTCCAACCCTTATCTCTCTTGAGCAATCTGGCTTCATGGAAGGTCCCCAAATCCTTGATGGAATCATTAACCCTCAAGAAATGGTCCATTCGTTGAAGTAACTTAAATACCCTAGCATGATAATCAAATTGGACTTATCTAAAGCTTACGATTGCCTAATTTGATCTTATTTGGTTAGTATTCTAAAGTCTTTTGGTTTTGACCAACATTAGGTAAGTTGGATCTTCTCCCTTATCTCTTCTCATGTCTTCTCTCTCTTTATCAATGGATCTCCCTCTCAAACCTTAAATCCCTCTCATGGCCTAAGATAGGGAGATATGATCTCCCCTTTTCTTTTCATCCTGGCTGTTAAAGCATTGGGTAGATATTTGAAATCAGAATTTTTTTCCTCTCAAATTAAGGGCCTTTGCCCATGGGGAAATGACTTATCCATTACACACCAACAATTTTTGGATTACATCATGTTATTCTGTCAAGTCTCCTTGAGAGAAGCAAGGAAAATCAAAGAGATTCTTCAAGAGTTTATGATTGCCTAGAGCACCTTGATTAATAATGATAAATCTAACATCTTGTTTTTTAATACCCCAGGTAATATCCAAACCTTCTCAGCCAGACCACTTTGCTTTGGTATTGTGTATTTACCTATGAAATATATTGGCATGCCTTTAGTGTTTAACTCTTTAAAGACTACCTCTTAGCAAGAACTCCTCCATAAAATCCAATGGAAATTTAGTTTTTGGGCATTTAGATCCCTCAATTTGGCAAGAAGAACTATCCTTCTAAACGTTGTCCTTTAGTCAATCCCTATCTATCAGCTCTATGGTATGGCCATTCCCAAAACTTCATGTTCAGCAATGGTCGACATCTTCAGGAAATTCCTACGAGGAGGAGCTCAACAACTAAAGAAATGGGCCTTGGTGTCCTAGAACACTCTTACTCTTCCCAAGATGGCAGGGGGATTATGTCTCTGGGATCCCTTCACTTTGAATCAAGTTATGGGGGCCAATCTTTGATGGTGGTGGCTAAAGGTGGGACTAGATTTATGGAAGAAGATTTGGACCCGAAAATTTGGTATGTCGACTCAGACAGAAGATATCCTTAGATATAGGGATCCTCAATATGGAACTTGGCCGCAGGTAACAGGGACCTTATAACTCAACATTTCTTCTAAGAGATTCGAAAATGGCCGAACAAATTTCTTCTGGCAATATTCTCGGTAGTAGAGAGAAAAACATTTCAATTTTCCATACCTATGGGACATCTTCCTATACACAACTAGCAAGAATTATTATACAATGGATCAATTCTGGAAGTCCCCTCAACCGAATTCTGGATGGAGGAAGTGGAAAGAACTAAAGGGATGGCCAAACCCTCCCCCCTCTGAGTAATGGCAGCTAATGGATAAGGAAATCCAATAAAGTAAAATAACATATCAAGAAGGATTTGATATTCTTTGATGGGGATATTCGACCTTGGGTACATTTAACATTAAGGAAGCATACAGGCTCAGAGTAGAAGAGCCTCAAAACTAACAACGTCATCTATGGAAGAAGATTTGGACAAGTAGATTATGGCAAAAAATAACTCACTTTTTATGGTTGGTATGTCGAGGGTGAATCGTCACTTGGGATCAGCTCCAAAAGTGCGACTTCCAGGGTCCTTCATTTTGTTTCTTATGCAACCAACACAATGATAACCTGGAACATCTCTTGAACTCATGCCCATTTGCAGTCACAACAGTTATGGGAACTATTTGGCCACTTGGACAGAGATCCACAGAGCATCAAGGAGTCAATCTTCTTATGGCACAAAGGTATATTCTCGATTCTGGTCTTAAATCAAGCCTGGGAATTGGTTATGGGCTTCCTATTGTGGGCCATTTGGAAAGAAAGGAATAACATGATATTTAAAGATACACATACATCTTAGGAAGTAATCTAGATTAGTATAGCCCAAAATATTTGTGAGACCATTCCATCAGAAAAATGGCATCCGGATGATTGGCGGGTAAGCCCTCATAAAGCAATATTTCTAAATCAACTGAAATTATCACCTAGCATGATAGCTCCAAGCTCCTTGAAACTTTTAATAGCCCCTACCATGTCACCTCAACACTTCTCTTCTCCCCCGGAAGCCTTCATTAAGTTAAGCTTTGATGGAGCTTCAAAAGGTAATCCAAGGAATGTTGGGTATAGTGGCCTCTTTCGAGATTCTCAAAAGAGAACTAGAATTGTATTCGCTACAGACTGTGATTATGCTAGTAGTAATGAGGCAGAGTTCACTACGATCAAACAGAGCCTTATCATTGCTAAAAGGATTGGGTATAAAAATATAATGATTGAAGGGGATTCAAAATTGGTAGTAGACATTGTCAATAAGCTAAGCCATGGAACTCGATGGGACAAGCTCAACCATAGTTGGCATACTGTACACCTAGTGCAGGAAGTAGGACATATCCTCCCTTCATTTGTCTATCTCCTAACCTCTTATATTCAGTGAGAAGGTAACAAGGTTGCATATTTCTTAGCAAACTCAAGTTGCCCCCATCCGGGTAGAACTCTAGAGATGGCATGACCACCCAACTCCCTGGAAGAGGAATTTATTTCCCTCCAAGATATAATAGAGAAATATAATAGAGATAGCCAGCAGTATGAGGAGAGTCGAAACCAACATTCCTAATCGAGTGTGAGATGGATCCATTGGGTACGTTATGTCCCACTATCTAATGTAGGTCCCAAGGAAATCTAAGGCCATCCTCCACATGCGTGCAACACTTGCAGAGGTGGTGGTGCGCATGTGATGGTTAAATGTCGAACCAGAAGGTGGAAGAGGCATTAAGAAGGTTGTGAAGGTAACTTCGCCCTCTGTCGCATTTGCTAAGTTAGTCTATGTGCTCCATTCATTGTGGATTTGGTCCAGGTTTCTCATCCTGGGGAAGACGTCAGCTCACTCTCCTCCTGTTCAAGGTCTCTGTCATGGGTATGTCTCCACTCTTAATTATTTTCTGCCTATATCTATGGATCTCCATCTCTATCTTCGGGTATCCGGGGTGAATGGAATAATGTTAGTCAGATGTGAATGGAAAGGGATTTCTCTGGCTAGCGACATGGTTGGGTCAATTATGTGTGTCGATTCTCTAGTCTTTTGTGTTCCTATGTCAATGGTTTATGAAATTTGGCTATTGCACATGGGTTTACATGGGGTTTGGTCTACGGGCTGCTCTAGGTTTCGATGTGCTCCCTGCCTTCGTTATGTTGGATTTTTTATGGTTTTGGTTTTTTGACAACCATGTTTGGTTATTCAGGACCCTGATTATTTAAGGTTTTGGTCTATGGACAATCTTGTTTGTAATTACTGGCCCGGTCTTAATGGGCACAGTGTCATGGTCTGTTCTAAATTGTGTGAAGATTCATGTGTTAGTTCTATCCCTATGTTAATGGTATATAGCATATGGTTACGACGCATGGTTGTGTGTGGGACCTGGCCTAGGGGCAGCTCATGGTTCTACTGCTCTTTCTTTCTCTAGCATACAGGTCTTTTGCTTAAATCGATTATAGATGGGCTTGACCTAGACCCTTCTGGGTTTTTTTTCCTGTGGATAATTCAATTTGTAAGTATAGGCTCGACCGTTGTGAGCATTGTTGGAGAAATGACAGGCGTGGGACCGTAATTCTATGTTGGCCGCCTATCAACAACAAGCTCTCGATTTAGCTCCTTATTTTCTTGGTCTCTTATGCAATTTCTTTGGCAGGTGTCTAGGGATGGAGCAACCCCCAATAGGTTCTTGCTCCCAAGTCTATATTTTTTTTGGGTTAGCTTCCAGATATAGAGACAATCAATTATTCGACTTGCAAGTGCATCATAATGGTTCGTGCCTCTGGTAAAGGAAGGAATGGTCAGGGAGCCCGCGGTTGCGGGAAACAGAGGGAAGTGTCCCCTTCTCATGTCAGTCGGCCCATCTCATCTGGGTGGATTGTGCGTGGGCATAAATTGGCATCTAGGATTATCCAGGAAGCAGCCCAGACATACCATTTGGGCAGTTAGACCCCGATTATACAACTCATAGCATAATGGGAAGAGGATATTAAATAGAAAGATGAAAGTTTGGAAATTGATCTAGACGAGTGGAAAACATTAGTTCCTAACCCCAGACATACCCATGGAAGATCCACCCAATACAAGAAAACGGTCCACTTATACTGGATGATGAAGAGCCTCTAGCTAAAGCCCTGGAGCAGTTCCCAATAGGCATACATATGTCATCCCATGGGCACTCAGATGATACCAAGGAGTTTCAAAAGATCCAATTTCAATTGCAGCAGCAAAATGGACGCCTCAGCCACATCGAGAAGCACACCCCATGTATTCCTCACACGGAGCTATCAAGCTCTACTGTGAAGGACCTTGCTCTTGTTGATTCAACTGATGATGAGTAGAGTGACAACACACCCATGGTTATAGTTTTTGTATGAAGCAGTTTCAGACTTTTAGGAATGTTGTCAGTTATGTTTATAGTTATCTAGATAGTAGGAAGAACAAAGACACTCAAACATATATAGCATGGCCAGCAAGGCGTATTATTTTTTATTTATGGACGGCTTATCATATTGTTAGGTGGCTGATAGACCTCGTTTCCCATCGGGCAGGTTGAGGCCACCTAATGATATGACGTGTGGATGTAACCTGCTTTTTGATAGAAAATTAATGAAAAAAACCACCCAAGCTTACAAAAAAAATTAAAGAAGAATCAACAATTAAAATAACATCTTGATTAAAAAGTATTTTTTAAATCAATTATATGACATAATTTTTTATTTCATAAAATTTGAAAATTTCATATATATAAAAATAAATATATATCAATGTTAATCATTTATACAATAATTAGAAACATATGAAATTTTCTTTCTAATTAATTATATGCTTTGCCAAATTTAAAGTAAATTAAACTAAAACATAAATTTATATCAAATATTAACCAAATTTAATAGAAATTTTGAAAATATACTTTTTAAACTTTTCACACATCTAAGAAACAATTAATATATATTGACTAAATAAGATATTGTTAATAAATAAAATAATAGAAAAAAAATCCAAAAAACATGTTATAATATTTTTTATAATAAAATTCCTAAATAAACAATTTATTTATCATTCCTTTATTTCTAAAATGTTGTAAAATATTTCTTACCATTAAACTAAATTCTATATAATATTAGCATTGTCATTGAATTAAATTAAATTCTACATAATATTAAATTGTTATTAATAAATAAAACTATAGAAAGCAATCCAAAAAAACATAAGCTCATAATATCATAATATATTTAATAATAATATTTTTAAATAAACAATTTATTCATCATCCACCTATTTCTAAAATACTTTGAGATACTTCTTGCCAAATAACTAAATTCCATTTAATTCTATTGAATACTAAAATTTTACTTTGCGGTTAGCAACTTAACATTATTGAAATATATATATTAGAATCATGAGTATAATAAATCAGGATACTAAAATTATTAAAATATATATATTAGAATCATGAGTATAATAAATCGGAATACTAAAAACAATATTAGCAAATAAATTTCTCATATGAAAATTAAATTCAAATCACGAAAATCAATGAATTTATCTAATAAGAATTAATTTTAGTTTCTTTACTATAATTTAATATATATAGTTTGGAAAATAAATTTTACACAAAAAAATATTATAATTAGTTTAGGGGTGCTTTTTAATTATTAAATTACTTAAGTTGTTTAAAATGTATGGCAAAAAATACCATATATCTTTAAAATATATATCTTTATAACATATTTAATATTTTAGAGAAAATTAAAAGTTTATCTAAAATTTATAATCTAAATACATGTACATAAATAAATTTTGAAAATATTATTTATATAATAAAGTTTTTTTTTGTAAGTTTGGCGGTACTTAATTATTCATTCATTTCAAATAATTAGGCATGTTACAACCATAAGAAGCGTTTGATGGCCTTAACCTGCTCAGCGAGAAACCAGGTCTGTTGACCACCAAACCACATTATATACCATCCAAAACTTAAACAGTATGAGTCTATCTACCAAAGCCTTATAGGACTTATAGTCTAGAAACCATCGACAAATCATATAACTATAAAAATAAATGATACCCGACATATACATCAAAACAAAATAAAAAATTATAACAGACGGGAACCTTCCACCATCTATTCATCTGATGAATCCATTGGAGCAAGGTCTTTTGCACTTAAGCCTTGCAGTTCCGATTGAGGCAAACATGAAATGCGGCGCTCAATGCAGCCAAGGAAAGCATTATGTTGCTGGAGTTGGATTTGTATCAACTATTGTTCCTTTTGAATCTCATTAGTATGAGGATCCGTGTTTCCGAGAAATTGTGAGAGAGGATGTCATGGCTTTTTGCAATAATTCTTTTCATTGGCCAAAAAAGGTGTACAGATTGTTTGTACAAAGTGAGGCATCAGTGGGTATGACCAAGGTCGAGGATCATACCACTCTAGTCTTCTGTCAGGAGCTCCATCTTAACCTTCTAATTTAATTTTGCCCCCAAGTTGAGATGCTTCACCTAGGCTAGAGTCCCCTTGTGATAAGCCTGGATAGCGTTTTGCAAGATCTGGGCATCTGAGTTTCTGTCGCCTTATCTTGAAGGCTTGCCTAAAGTCGAGCCTCTTTCTTTTCCTTTACCGACATGAGTTTTACGGCCACGACCTCCATGCCCCAGAGGCGCCAACACCAAGAGGAGACTTAATCATGATGGATGATAACAGACCATCCTTTGTCAGCTTACTCAGACCTACTGTCGCTCAAGACCCAACACACTGTGTAGAGGCCGGAGGGAGAAGCGTCTTAAGAAGACCTAGGGTAACAGCAGGACATAAAAGCAAGAGCCAATCAAAGTTATACTTAGGCCTAAGAGAAGGACCAAAGAGCAGGGGCATCACCTTTCTGCACTACACCACACCATGAATCAACAACCTGAACAAATACACAGAGGAAAAAATGAACCTACCAAGAGTGTGAGGCCCCCTCAAAGTTTTAACAATGTTGCCCCTACACTCCTTAGCCTAGAATCCACAAACCTTCCTTGGCCAAAATTCCCTTACCCTTCCTTTCCTCAAGGTTATCCATTTGAACTTATACTCAAAATTATGTAACTCACATGTTGTATTCAGAGTAATTAAGACCCAGAACCTACGAAACATTCCCATATGAGATAGCAGAGTACCATAAAAGACTAAGATCGACATAACATGGTTGAGAAAGCTAGTACATACTATCACATAAACTTTCCAATTCACCATTGTTCCTTTTTCCCCTCCAACACAAGGTGCATAACTAATGTGAGCCCCCAACCTAGGGAAAAGGATAAGTATAAGAACATGCCATACCAATTGTGCCATCTACTTGTCGAGACCAGCCGTAGTCAAGTTTCCTCCCTGCTCTCTAGCCTCCTCGAACCATAACACTATTGTCTTAGACCTCTGAAGATAAATATAGAACCAGACTAAATACCAGACAGATGGGTGCATGTATTCCTAAACTCCCACCACCTGGAGAATTAAGGCTCTGCCAAACCTCACATCGAGGATCTGTTGGGGGCTACAGTCATCCATTGCATTGAGGTGATAATTCGTGTGAGGGCATGGGTGAGGCCACCCACCGGCCCTTGCATTAATGTGATTGAACATGTCTACGATCCCTATGCGGATCCCCAATTGGTTCACACCCCGATCGAGGGATTTATATAACAAAGTTTAACATTAAATCAAAATTACAATAAATTTCTAAAAAAAATAATAAAGCCACAAAAGTAATTTACCAGCGTTCCAAATTTATAATATTTAGTATATACTCAAAACATAATTTTATAAAAAATTATAAGTAAACGTATTCTTATATTGTCCAAATAGTTTAGCCTAAGTGGTGGGGCACATGTTTGTGTTCCTAGCCATGGTGGGTTCAAATTTCCATTTCCAAAGACATGTTTTGCTTGGTGAAAAATTTTCTACTAGATAATTCCATAATCATTGTCATTAAAAAAGACAAACAAAATCCTATATTAATTATATAGTTATATATAATAAAATAAAATAAAAATCCATCCCATATTTTTAAAAACCACTCTTTAAACTGAAAATGTAATTGATATGAGTGCTTTCAAAATTCTTAATTTCACCTTCAAAATAAAAACCACTCTTTAAACTTGGAAATGCAATTGATATGAATGCTTTCAAAATTCTTAATTCCACTTTCAAAATAAAAACTACTCTTTAAACTTGTAAATGTAATTGATATAAGTACTTTCAAAATTCTTAATTTGACCTTCAAAATATAACTGGTTTGAGTACTAAAAAACCCTTACTTAAACCTCAAAATTTAGCTAATTTGAGTATATGACTCTAGAAAACCCTACTCAAACCATTTAGATAATTTGGATATGTGACTCTGAAAACTCTAATCAAACCTTGCAGGCTGACCTCAACATGCAGCTGATTTTAACATGTGACTTTCAAAAATCCCACTTAAACTTCAAAATTCAAAATGTACCAAACCCCTACTCAAATCTCAAAATCCCCTACTCAAATCTCAAAATATAGCTTATGTGAGTCTATCACTCTCAGAAAGAATCCTTACTTTCAATTCTTAAAATGTAGTTCAATCAAACCTCTAACTCTCTCCATTAACTAGCTTTCACAATATGAATAACCTTCAAATCATTCCAACTGGTATTGTATATCTGGTGGTAGTCATTTCAAATACCAGACATTGAAAAAGGGTACAAATCTGATAAAAAATCACTCCAAACGTTATCAATAAACATCAGGCTTACCCTCCGACTGCTGAGTAGTCATTGTATTTATGGGCTGCTCGGGTGGAGATATAGTAGATGATTTGAAGAAGCCCAGAGGCTGGACCTCCAAAGGGTTCACATTTAACCTCTCGTAAGGGATGTCTGCAGCCACACCAGTTATGACGGTCACGAGATCTGATGCTACCAAGCTCCCTACCACTCTGCCTGCAGCTATTATACCTTGCCTATCTGCCAAAATCACTGTTATTCTCGCAGCTCCAATGACAGGATGGAACACTCCTGAAAAGGAAAGAATTTCTAGCGGCCCTGCATATGACACCATTCCCCCTGGACCTGCATGGTGCATGAGGGTAACATTGGCGACAGTGCCACTCCCGCTAAGAATGAAAACTCCCATCTTGCTTTTCAGCGCAAACGTCTCCAATATCATCCTGACATCGACCCCACTAGGGATCTCAAATACGCGGTTTTCCAAAGTGTTTAGAGTCTTAGGCTTTTCAGGTAGAGGAGGAGCCTTGGACTTGTTCTTGGAGCCCTTGCGCCTACCGCGGGGCATCGGGGTCACCACTGCAACACCCTCTCCGGGACGTTCCTCATCGGCCTTGGTGGCATTCGTGTCATTGTCATCACCTATACTCCGTTTCTTTGATCGGCTTCTTGTTTGAAAAGTGATGTTGGGGTCCTCAGGTTGAAGACAAAGGTGGGAACCAGGATCTGAAAAAGCCTCCGGATCGACTCGTGCCTTCCTAACATCATTCACCCACCACCTGTTTTCCATGGAATGCGTCCTGCTCTTTTCACTTCTATTCTTAGCCTGGAGTGTGGTTCACAGCGTCCCCGTCATACCCGATGTTGATATCTGCTCTTTTTCAAGTTCACTTCATCTGTATGTTACTTCCTAAATATATGGCTATTTGATTTTTTGTTATGCTCTGAGTTGGTATCTTCTTTGTGGCCGCCATTAATGTATCGTGCTTAATGTATCGTGCTGGATATTCATTGCTGTCAGTGGCTATGGAAATCAAATTTGATTTCGTTAGAGGAAGTAATTAATTGAAGATTCGTTTCTTTTAAGCTGGATCGCTTAGTCACGATATTCCACTCGATTTTGGCCATGCCAATTTAGTGAAATACCGCTGATTAAACAGCTGCATTTAGAAGTCTAAAAAACCACTGCCTTTTAAAATTCCAAAAACATCCTGCGCCGAATCCCAATTAAATTCGAACATAGAAGATACACCAGGAACCGAAACATGAGTTGTTTATAGTAAACCTTGTAACGAATTGTGCGTATTTCCAACGTCATGCACATGACCACCGTTGTTGTTTTGGAAGAAACGTCTGGCACATGGCCGTTGTTGTTTCGGAAGAAATACGTGGCACCTGTATTTGCGGCATCGGGAGGTGGTGAAGTCAGAAGTTGACTTAATCGTGTGTATGTATAACGAGAATCTGTTGTAGAACCAACCCGTTATTCCCTCCAGAAGTGCCATGATAACCCCATACTTTACTATGATCGATCCACCTAAACGCTTCTGGCCATGATGACCCCATACTTTACTATGATTGATCCACCGACACGGCATCCTTTTATGTAACTTGTGTGAATGAAGAGTCATCTTCAGGCAGCAGGGGCTTAAGCTCTGCCCCTTCATTAGAGCATAAATAAGTAACGAAGATGAGAGAAGGCAGCTTAATCTAAGGTTTATAGAGTCTGTTGAAGACATAAGGAATGCTATGCAGATGCCCAAATGTGTATATGGCAATTAGCATTTAGAGTAAGGAATACGTGAAAAATTAATACTTATATTCTCCGTTCACAGTAAATCCAATAAATGTATATACATCTATATATATATGCATTTCTATTCTTAGCTCAGAATGTAATTCACAATGCCCCTCTGTATAATTGATCTAAATGTCACTTTATCTGTATGTTGATACAATATAGCGTTTCCTCCTTATGCTCAGAGTTACTTTCCTCTTTGCGAGGCCTTTAATGTGATGTCATGGCTATTCATTGCTGTCGGTTCGCTGGGAATCTAAATCCGACCTTGTTAGAAATAGTGATTAATTAAAGACTCATCGTCGCCCTTTGCTGGATTGCGCTCTTCTAGTGAGAAATTCTTTAGTGAGAAATTTGGATAAAGGAGTTTAGTGAAGTCATGCTGGCTCAATAACTCGATTTAGAAGTCTCATAGGACATTGCATTTTCAACCATCCAAAAGCAACTTCGAAAGAATTCCAATTAAATTCCAGATGCCAAGGTGGTGAGAGTCGTGCTTATGTTCGATGTTTGAAGGTTAGAATATGTATATGTATGTGTGGGTGTATCTAACACCATCACGATGTATTCAAGAATTTAAGAATAAGAAATTAACCAAAAAAAAAATACATTAAATTTAATTAATATATACCTATATATATATATATATATATATTATATATATAATATAGTGTATTGAAGATATGGTAACTTTATTTTAAATTCATGGCATGGAATTTTATTTTACAGGGGTGGTGGCATATGTTTTTATTTTCAAAGGGTTTTACATAATAATGAGATTTTTCACGATCGTATCTATTATTCCATTTGTCACTTTTCAACTCTTCCCTGTCACAATTTAAAAGTTTGTTAATGGGTCTAGGTCTTGGCCAACGTGGCAGGATCTTGGTGTAGACACCTAAAAATGGACTACTAGGGCACTGACTCGATGGAATAGGAACTAAGCCCAAACCACGATTGGGCTTTTTGCACTCAAGCAAAATATCAGTTGGACCCTCCCCCTTTGTTGACTTTTTTTGTTGAAGATTTTCGAGGACATTCCACATTTACTATTGATCCAACAAATGCCATAGAATCAGTGACTTCCTCTAGCATACCTATTGTTGGAGGAGCTAGTCGACCTAGCCGACTAGCCTGAGTTGAGTTGACAAATACACATTGTAACAACAAATGCCATAAAGCGTTAACTAACGTCGATTTGGTGTCCATTTAGATAGTTAGACTATTGTAATTGTCCCGAAAAGTTATATATATTTGTTTGTATATCGATGTATCAATTCTGATTTGGCTAATAAGAGATAATATACCCAAGTGATTTTGATGGTTCTCCATTATTGTATCTTTGTATCTTTACTTATGCTTGTTGTATGAGCCTCATAATTTACAGTCAAAGGAAGGAGCTTTGTTATGGAAGAAGAGGTGCATTCAAATGTGCAAGGGGGTCTCTAAGCATGAATGTGGGAAAGGACATTACAGTTTCCCACATTATGTATTACAATGGAAAGATACTAGTAGGTCGATTATGTGGAAACTATATAAGGGAAAATGCATTGGGCTCTTGGCTCATAAGAGCTTGGAAACCCATGATAAGTTATGTGACATCCTATCATATCCTATTAGGAGGTTGGTTGACTTTTACTTTTTGTTGTGAGTTCATTTATTCATGTATAATGGATAAGTTTTCAAGTCAAGGTCATGCAAGATTGATGATTAATTTTGACATGTCCTAGAAGCTAATGGATGCCTTGAAGGTTTGGTTAATACTTAACCGCATATTGTAAATTCACCCTGAATGTCAAAGCCAACTAAATCATTTCAATTTAATCACTTCCATAAACTACATTTATACATAAGATCAACTCTATGAGACATCATTAATGTCCTCTTAATCATTTAGTGTATCCCCTGAGGATGGACTCACTTGGAAGTCGGAAACATTGGGTAAAATAAACTCGTTAACAGGTCATTCCTCTCTTATTAAAATTCCCCTTTATTTTTTGGAATGTTGAATCTTTGATGGTGATAAGAAACAAGCTTGTCTCTTTTGTCATCTTGAACCTTGGTTGGAAGTCTAAGCAAGATCTAGATGTGCTTGGGTGAAAATTGAGGTCAATATATAGGATGGCCTGATTGCTAAGCTAGAGCTAATGCTAGCTAGTCATGTCGAGACTTAAAATGTTACCTACAAGTATCTCCCCTCTTGGTGTTTCCTTTGTCATGAGGTGGACCATGTATAGTCAAAATGTACTAGGGCCAACCCACTTTCATTTAACCCTTCTAAAGCTAAAGGTTCAAGGGTGGTCTCCTATTTGGATTCTTGGGAGCCTTCACATGGGTTGAATTCTACTACTCCATAAGTTGTGTTTCTTTCCCACCTCCATGCTTGGTTGGTGACTCGAAGGATTATGCAATTTTCTAGTAAGTCTCTCTTCTCCATTCCCCCTATTTCTCCCATTTCCATTACAATATTGCTCCCCCCTACAGGGCTTTCTCTTGGTCCCTCCATGGATCTCTTTTACTATGTGGCCCATATAAGTTCAGTGTTGAAAATATGGATCTGATACCACTTGTAACATATCCTAACCACTTGACTGTTGAATTTCCACAACCCACTGGCACTAAATTCTATAAAACTAATGACATACACATATAATGACCAGAAGAAAATAATATCATGTATGAAAAACCATGAATTATAACCAACATATATACCATAACACTGGTTTTGAAACTTATCTGATTAAATCCACTAAAAGGCTGCAGACCTCGAATGTACCAACCAATTGTAAATCGTGACTTTCCTAATCTCTTAGTAATGGGTTAACTTAGATTTAGGACTATGACTCCACATGGATTATGGATTACCTAAATCTAGATACATAACTAGTACCAAACATATATAAGGCCTTGAAACCCAACTCCAAAAGCCTCACACCAAGAGTCCCACATCCCCCATCATCCCACATAACCTAAGGTAGTGCACCCCCTTCTCTGCACCAACAATCCATTGATTTATGCTACTATCCTTCCATATTTTCCAACTTAACTGGCTAGGATTGTCTTAGAGCCCTATGGCTTCTAAGAGTTTCTATTTCCCTTAGTAGTCTCTAGGTACCCTTTTGGTCCACACAGGGAAACCTATCCCTACACATATCCCTCTAAGGCTCTATCCTTCCCAAAGTTTACCGAAGAGAAGCGTATACATACTTAGACCCACCTAGGATCCTCAAGGTATAGTAGCCAGTGATCCTCTTGTTATCTCTGAAACCTACACCACAATCATCCCTTGGTAGTCTCTGAGGGAAAGGAATGTGGAGTTAATGCTCCCCCTCCCTTTACCTTTTATTTATATCTTAGTAAAAATATTATTATATTAAAATATATTATAATATTATAATATATTTTAATGCCATCTCATAAAATTACTTTAGGAATATTAAATAATAAATTTTATGTGGCCTAAGAACCATGCCTTAGTTCGGCCTCCTCGCCTTTCCCTCTCTTGGAGTCCTAGGCCTCCAAACTCTTTATGTCCATTGGTACATATCATAAACCTAAGCATCATATGTGCATATATTACAATTAGGGGTTCTATTCAAGGATACTCCATAGAGGGAGAGACTAATAGTGAAGAAGGGGGAGAGAGAGTGAGGGAGTGAAGGAAGGATAAAGGAGAGGACAAGTGAGATAGATATAGAGATGGATGTGGGAGAGAGAGGTGGGGAGAGAAAGAAGTAAAGGGAAGAAGGAGGAATGATGGGAGAGAGTGGTGCCAAGTGATGTCACAAGAGCACACACACAATTGAATGCATGTTTGCTCTTGAACACATACATGTATTTTTATGGAATAGGAAATGCAAGAAGGTGAGAGAGGAAGGTAGGTAAGAAATTTATGGTTATGGACATTACTCTATGGAATACATGCATGTTTTACACTTTCTTTTGCTAGTGATTTTCTCTAGTGCACATCCTTGCCACTTTCCTGACATCTGGACTAGACTATAGAGAACAAGCATAGAAGAGGAAAAACTAGGTAAACACTTGATATGGAATTTTCTCTAATTGGAAAGAATATTACTGTCCACTTATGTTATTGAGAATTAGGTTTTTGTCCTATGGTGTGACTAGAAAACAATTTTTCTGTAAGTAGAAGGAAATTTGAGTAATTTGAAGGAAATTATTTTCTTTTTGAGCAATTGGAAAATATTTTTTCATTTTTTGTAATTAGAAGGAAATTTTTATAGTGTTGTGAAATTGGAGGACAATTTTTTACCTTTTTACTAATATTAGGAGACAATCTTAGTCTTCTTGTTTAATTGGAGGATAATTTCTATAATTAGAACACAATTTATTTCTTTATTTGTGACTGGAAGAAAATTGTTGTCTCCTTATTGTTGCAATCCATTTAAACATTGGCTACCATGATAGTTGGAAAAGAAAGGAATCAAGGAAAAAAAAAGTCATAGAAAAGATCATTGAAGCAAGTTAAAAGGTCGGGGTAGGTATAGAAAATGTAGACTATTCTAGCACAAAAGATGAACATTTAATGAATATTCCATTAAAAAAAACTCTTGTGGATGATTATATGATCATGGATTGTCTTGGAGATCATTCTAGTATGGATGAAATTAGAGTGGTGTCTAGTGCTCAACTTCTTGATGATGAAGTTCATGTGGTGCAACCTCTTATTTGATAATGCAAATTTTTAGAAAATACCCTTGATCATCTCTATTAGCCTTCCAAGAATGTAACTCTATAATATATAGGTCAATATTGCCACAAAACAAGTCCATTACACATACATATATAGGACATTATACAATGAAAAACTCCTAAATGCCTTCAAGTGGATGAAAGTGGTTTATCGTTACTTGAATTATGCTACCTAAATGAAATATTCATTACCAATCATATAATATTATCAAAGAATCCTTTTAAGTGAATTATGATGTATCCACATGTTAAATTCTTCGGTACTCATTAAAATCTAGGAGATTTACTATTGTTAGAAAAATTCTAGAGACTTAAAACAATTAAAACTACAAAAACAAGTAATCATATCATTAAAAACCTTCTAAATGCTTTTCAAAAAATTGGTAAGATAACTTGATCACAAGAAAATAACTCAATGTATGGTTTCTTGAAACAATCCATGTTAACAAGGGGGAACGCTGAAGGAGGAGAGGTGCTCTTTTTCCCCGATGGAAAAATGTGGAAAAATTTTGCTTAGGGATTAAGAATAGCAACAAACAATTAGGTCGAAGCATACGGGTTAGGGCAAGGACTAAGACTGGATTCTGGAAATGGAATAACCCAACTATCTGTCTTTGGGGACTCCCTTATTACAATTAAGAAGTGTATAAAATGGACCAAAAGCAAAGTTCAAGAGAAAAACCCAATATTGCAAAGAATCTTCCTTATGGTGGATAAGTTTGAACATATAGAATTCTATCATATAAGAAGAGAACACAACAAAATCGCAGATGATCAAGCCAATAAGGTCGTCACCTTAGAACAAGGAGACCTCAGGGTGGACGATAGTGCATTATCTAAATGTCACATCCCTTGATAAAACCAAGTTGGAGATCCTTAGTCGACAAAATGAGCCTGGAGAAAAGTGAATTATCTGACAATATGATTAAATTCATAATGAACATGCACATACATCTGTTTTATAGAGGAAAGGTTGGGGATACAGTGGAACTATCATTCTCCACATGGATATTAATCAACAAGTATGGTAGGATCAATGACAGATGGAATATTGTCAGTAGAGTTTTAATGCAAAGAGCCCATGGAGGAAGGGATATTTATAAGGCCATGGAGGATCGTAGAAGTTCTTTCGTGTGGAGAATTTTCTTGAACTGAGAAGCAATGGAATTAAAATCGTCTACAGGAAGATCATTTATGCAGAAAATTGATTCATATGTGGCCTCCAACGTCATTAATTTGGAATTGGTCCTGGTTATAAGGCGGTGGATTGGGAGAGCATATGAATTGTGGTCAACTTCTCAACCCCTCTGTGATAAGGAAATGGCTTCTCCTTCTGGGAATGGAGCAGGTGACTCCTCTGAGAGTTCTAGTGATTTTAGGAGTGAAGTGGAAATGATTATCTCCCAGATTGGAGGACAAATATTGAATGAATCCAGGTCACATTTCTCCCTTATGATGGCCCAATTGGAGGGTATGCAGAAGGACATGGATATTGTTTTAGCATCCTCACAGGAAATAATGACGAAGATTAAGAACTTAGATCAAAAGGTTGAGAGTGTAGAGGAGAAAGTTGAAAGTGCGGTAGTGTCTGTCTTGAAACAAGTGTTTGGCGTCGGTGAATATGGTGTCAATGTGCAAGTTGGAGGCGATACAGGAGCTCCCTCTATGGGAATTCATTATTAAACACCTAAGAATGAACCTGAGGATGCAGTTCAACTAGAAGCGGCAGAGTTGGAGGAAGCGAAAAAACAAGCAAAGGGTGTTGTTCAGTGAGAGGAGGTTTCTGCGGTAGAGATGGAGGAAATGGAACATCAATCTCTAGACGAAGATGTTAGTTATTTTTTATATGCATTAGTTAGCTAATACATGTAGTTTTTTTATGGTTTGTAAATATGTGTTGTTTAATGGTGTGTTTTGGCGGGCATATAAGCCAAATGTTGTAAGAAAGTTGGGATATACATCTCTGATAACTTTTGAGCTTTGGAAACAACTATTTTGGAGGATACTAATCTTAAAATTGTTGAATGTATTGGTTCTAACCAGACTCCATCTTATTTAATATAAAATATTTGTTTCTTTAAAAAAAAAACCAATCCATGTTAACAAGATCACAAGAGAACATCATTTGCTAAAACACAAATCCCATCTCATTAAGCACAATGTCAAAACCCTTCAAAAGTGTATTATTAGAGAATATAACCTTAGCATAAGTGGCCAAATATATTTGAGGACTTTCACTAGTAGGATACCTCATTCTAATATTAATTTTATTGGAGCAATTAAGGGACTAGTACAATTTTTTTGGCATGAAAACACTAGACCTTTTTCTTACCAAAAAGATGTAAAAAAAATTGATGGATTCTAGGGACCATGAACCCCACAATAAATACTTCCTTGATATGACATATTAAATTGTATGAGAGATTCATGAATGTACATTCTACACTTAACATGGGCTAATGATAAATTAAGAAATGAAAGCCTTGGTATGCTAGAATAAACACAACTAGTGACACTTGATGTTGTCGATACCACATTGAGTACTCTTACTATTATGACACATACCTATATATATATATATATATATATATATATATATATATATGTATGTATGTATGTATGTATGTATGTATGTATGTATGTATGTATGTATGTATGTATGTATTACATAACACCCTTATGCAAAAATTCTCAACTATACTACTACTAACATCATATTGAGACTTTAATCACAAAATCCTATGTACAAGACCAAATTGTTGTACATTTTATCAAAAAACTTGCTTAGATGAGACATGCCTTAGGTGTGGTGGAATGGGATTAGTGGGAAGTTCATCTGCATGAGTGATGAGTATGAATTAGGGAGCACAGAGGTTAACTTGAAAATCGCCTAACATGTCACATACAACATTAGAGAGAGCATAAAAGAAAAAATATATGGTGGGTCACTTTCCAAGTTAGTAATGAGTACATAAATAGTACATCTTTTTTTTTCACGGTGCAATTTGATGCTAGGATTTTAACATTGTAGAAATTTATATTTATAACAATGAATTTATATATGTCTTCATTGTTTTCCTACTAGGTACAAATATGTGACATCATCAAGGAATTCTATGAGAAAGACCCAAAAATATGTGCATCATGTCCATGTGGCTCAATGGCAGGACGAGTATTTTCAATTTTGTAAGGATATGTTTCCCATTCGTACTGTACTATTAGTGGTGGATTTATAGAGAACTCACAATTTAACCATAAAATGAGATTCAAGTCCAATGTTATCACTTAGACAAGGTCAACATAATGGTCCATATCACATATAGAAATGGGCCTTATAATAGCAAAAACAACATGGTTATAATGATGGAGTTTCACTTCTACATAAGTGACTATAGGTTCCATAAATTAGCTTATGTATAACACTTCTTTCAAGTGTTCTCTGCAATCACTTGAAGAATAATACTATATAGATGGATCAACATTAGATTTAGTCAGATGGGTGCTTAAGAAGTTAAAAAATACATACATGTATCCCAATGGTTGTGTATGTGTATTTTATAATACGAGTAATCATTACACAATGTGTTAGAGTAAATTCTATTAAGCACTTGAATGATGTAAGTTCTCTATGCATAGTGCAGAGGTGAAAAGGAAGCTTCCATTGTGCTCCCTTTACACCACCGCACCGAATAATTATTTAAAACAACTATAACCATTAAACTTTAGAAAATTAATTAATACAACTATAACACCATAACATCATTTTTCATTCATGATTTCATTATTTCTTCACTATGTCTCGCAAGAAAACTGTAGGACAAAGAAACAAGAACTACTAGCAAATTTAAATAGGCTTTTATTGGCATAAGATTCGTTAATCATAAGTTTTGAAAAGATACCTATTAACCATATGATTAATCCTTAAATAAGTTTTTTTAATATACACTAATCCCTGGTACAAGGCAGTTGATATGTGTGGAGGGTAATATATGCGAAGCTGTAGAAGTGATGAAACAAATTTTATGTCGCACATATCCCTTTTCTGCACATCCTTCCAATTTGCTAGAATGAATACTAGTTACAAAGCCATGTAGACCTTCTTGATTTTTTTACGAGTAATAAATTCTATTAAGAACTTGAACAATATCTCTGAATAAATGCTAAAAATACTATTTTATAATATTGATAGATATGATATTTTTTATTTCTTAACAAGCACTAATCATTACATAATAAGTTAGAGTAAATGTTATTAAGCATTGGAAAGATATCATGATTGTGTGTCTATTCAGGGAATAAATGCTTATGTTTATGAGTAAGAGAGATTTTTTTAGTTGTAGCGTTAATCGTTAATCATTGTTTTTAATATCCACTAATAACTAGAAACGAAGGTTCTGTTAATCGTAAAATTGAGTCTTAATTAATTTTTTTATATTCGTTGATCCATTCCATGGAAGGTTTATTGAATCTATGTAACATTTTTCCAAAATGTTGACATCAAATGAGGTAATGTGCAGAAGAAGAATGTGGAGGGAGGATGATTGAATCTATGTAACAATTAGCCAAAACATTTCCGACAAACGATGCAATGTGCATAAGAAGTGTGTGAAGGGGAATCACACACCGTTTCAATTTTCTATGATATATACTAGTTATGGAGACCTATGCATCTTCTTGACTTGTTTATAAATAGTAAATTCTATTAAGAGCTCAAGCGATGTGCTAATTACACTTCGATTCGTCAAATAAATGTCGAAAAGAATATTTTAGAATATCGATAGATACAATTTTATTGATATGTTTACAACCAGTAATCATTAATAATGCATCAGCTTAAATGTTATTAAGCACTCGAGCAACGACCTGATTATGAATTAATTCACTGAATAGATATAATAGTATGACTAAGCCTTGATTAATTTGTTAATGTTGAGTGCAAAGTTTTATGCACCGTAGTAAATATCTATCACTGCAAGTTCTGACATCTTCACAAACATTTCCGCCTCAACATAGTTTTCCCATATATGTTTTCCTTGAACACTTGTCCTTTCTCGCATGTTTCGGCACTAAATGCTTTCAACAACTTGCACATCACCTGTTGTCATTACAAAGATTTCATGATATAATATTTAGTTAAAGTATGATTAATGCTTTGATTGCAATGATTAACATAAATGTTTACCAGTAATCCTTGATTCTACCAGTATATGGTGAGTTTTTTTAGTAGTTGACGTGTAAAAATGATATGGATAACAGGTTTGTATCTGGCCCCTATAATAGTGACATGTGTTAATCGGATAAAAACCTACACTAATTCTTTGATTAAGTGAAAGTTCATTATCTTATGAATTTTCTTAAGCATTGCTTTGGGTGATGTGTCAATTAACGGTAGAGACAGAGACTATGTTGTGTTGCAACTATTAATCTTGTTAATACGACTAACCAGCTAAATAACTCACCAATAAATTGAAATAACATTGTTATACAAATAATAAAATCTATAATAAAAATTTAATAAAATATATAATATAAATATAATTAAATCTATAATGAGAATATATATATATATATATATATATATATATATATATATATATATATATATAGATATATATATATATATATATATAGATATATATTTGTCCATCACATTAAAAACAAACAAATATATATATATAAACACACATAATAAAATTAGCAAAGTTAGAATGTGACTTCCATTGTGATTAGTATTGATATAGTCATTTAACTCACAGAAAATTGAAGGAAAATAAGAAAGGTATTACAAGGAAAGAATGAGCACACACAAATTAATGCAATACTATTAAGATATAGGCTTCCTCTTTGTACAGTTCTGGAGAAGAACGACTCTCCTTTGTTTGTTGTGTATATTGCATTTTTTTTGGTCAAGTAAGAATGGAGCCTTCTATTAACTGTACAAGTACATTACATATGTTACACGTCTTTGCAAGTGCAAAGACCCAAACAAGAACCAGCCTGTTGTGGGAATGCCATCAACAGGAAAAACAAAACCCAGGATCAAACCAATTCTCACGGATTTCCAAAAACTTTTAAACAGGAAGGAGTGTTAAACTCCCAAGGGCTCTCTGTCATCCACTGACAACTTTAGAGCTTCCGCTAAGCTAACAGACCCCTCCAAAAGTCGCAGAGTTCTGCTAAACTTCCACTAATCCAGACCCGACGATAACACAAACCACAGTTTAAAAAAGTTTGAGATCCGCCCTTCAAAAGATTCGTCGACACTTCTACACCGTTGATCTATTCAAGATCCAACAGTCACAACACTTCCCGACTTCGAAACATTCTCCTCGTTTATCAACCGTCGATCTCTCTCCACCAGATCTAACGGCTCACATGTATTTCGGCCGGTTAACTTGCACACTTCAAATCCACCCGAAAAGCAGTTTCCCTCTCTCACCTCGCTGTTATGTGTCACTGAGTGAGTGGAATCGGAGCCAACTGGGAAATACCATTTACGGCTTTTCCTCCGCCCAAAATCCACTTGTGGGTTTCTCCAACCTTGATCCAGGTGGATATTGGTGGCCACCTGCCAAGTCCACCTGGACCCCCACCATTGTCCTTCTCAGCATTTTCAGTTTCCTTAATTGTAGCACAACTTACTATTTTTAGCAGTTTTTCGGGTCCTGAACTTCCGGAGCTGTTTTGAGGCCCTAAACGACGTTTTTTTGGGGAATCCGGGGGCAACATGGGTCCAATGTTGCCCGTTCCAACAATGGTAGTGCTCGGATAGATCTTTCTAACGAGCTATTGTATGCGTCAAACGGAGATCATATGCCAAAGTTACGACCCCGGGAAGTTGATGTACCAATTTACCCCAAACGGGGCCCACAGTTTGGCGTTTCATCTCCTAGGGTTAGGTTTTGGAATGTTAAGGGTTTTTCATTGTTTCTCAACAATAAATAGGCCTTCGAGCCTCATTGTAACACAGTTCAGAGGCATGTAGCCATCACATCTCTTCTCAGAGATAAGCTACCATCGCCCTAGCTGGTTTATTTCCATTTCTGGTTGTAAGCATATTTCAGTATTTTCCATTAATGAAATGAAGTATTATTTCCACTGCATCTTTGTGTATATGGTTATCTCTGTAATTTGTTGCGTTCCTGTTTAAATCCGGATCAGTGGTATCAGAGCGATCTGCTTTTTCTCTGTTTTTCTTTGCATGTCCCCAACAAGGTCGGGATATAAGGAGTTAGGGCTTGAACTGGTTGAACCTTTGCAAGACTAGCCTCGCAAATCCCGACGGCCTCCCATGGCGGACAAGAAGAAAGACGAGGGGGCAGGAGATCCCATCAAAATCTTGCTCGAAGAAGCCCTCGAGCGACAACGGAACGCGATGATGGACAGCTTTTCCCAGATCCTTCAGCGGCTACCCAGAAGCGACGCATCAGCTTCCAGCAGCTACTCTGGAAACGCCACACCCTTTAAGGTACAAGTTAATTTTGAAATCCCCATATTCGAGGGTCAGATAGACGCAGATGCCGTAGATAAATGGTTAAATCTGATAGAGGGTTATTTTTCTGTTCATGATTTTTCGAGTCGGGAAAAGATTGTTTTTGCTCTTCTCAAAGCAGCCCCCCACGTCAAGGACTGGTGGGAAACCTACTGCGAGCAGAAGGATGAAAGTACTGGCTCACTATTTTCAGTCGCACCCACCTGGGATTCGTTCCGGGATGCTGTCAAGGAGCAGTACTACCCTGTTGGAAGCTATGAGGATGAATACATAAAGTGGACCACGCTGCGACAGGGAAGGGACCAAGACGTGCCGGAGTTCACCAATCTTTTCCATACCCTTCGCACAAAGTTGGGTATCAAGGATTCGGAGCAACATTTGATACTCAAATACCGTGGCTGCCTACACAAGTACATCCAGGAAGAAATACAATTCCTAAACATCCCCTCGCTCGGCGCAGCATACCGATATGCCGTTAAGGTCGAGCAGAAGTTGAAACAAAAGAAGCGAGATTTTGGATCTGCGAATCCAAAGCAGGGGAAAGGTGCCCCGAAACCACAGAACAAAGGACAAAGCCAAGGCGGGACAGCCCAAGACAACCAGCCGAAGCTGCAAGCAAAGAACAGCGCCGCGAAGCCGAGAAAGGACACTGGAAAATGGTGCGAGTTCCATAAGAGCTCCACTCACAACATAAGTGAGTGTCGGGCCAGGCAGTCACTGGTGGCTGAGCTAAAGGTTTCCGAATCAGATGCATGTTCCAACTCTGAGTCAGAACCCGATAAGGGGTATGAAAAAGGGAAGCAGATCATTGATGCGGATCCCGGCGCCACTGTTGCTACCGCAAAGATCCAGAAAAATGAACCCGAAGATCCAGAGGAGGAGGAGCGTCTCTTCCACTCTCAGATGTGGGTAAAAGGCTCCCCGATACAGTTCATTGTTGATAGCGGGAGTCAAAAGAACCTCATTTCGGCAGAGGTCGTGAAGCGGTTGGGCTTACCGACCACAGCACATCCACAACCATACACCATTGGGTGGCTGCACCAAGGACGAGATCTTCGCGTGAGCTAGCAGTGTCGCCTTCCATACAACATCAAGCCCTTCACGGATGAGGTATTGTGTGACATTGCTCCCCTTGAAGTTTGTGATGTATTACTAGGACAACCATAATTGTGGAAGCGACATGCTGTGTATGAATCAAGACCCCGTGTTGTTATTATTACATTGGGAAATAAGTTGTTCAGGATACCAGAGGTAGCACCACCTGCCGCCATCTCTTTGATTACTGCAAAACAATGCAGTAAGATCATTTCCAAAACCAGGAAATTTGTTTTCTTGATGATACGCCCTCAAGGAAAGAAGAAGACAGTGGCCGCGGCCTCCAGACGGGGTCCCTCTGCACGACAACTACAGATGGACAAGATTGTGGAGGAGTACGAGGACATCTTCACCTCTCCGGCAGGAGTTCCTCTGCACTGTCAAGTCAAGCACTCCATCGATCTGACCCCAGGTGCGCCGCTACCCAATGGACCAATTTATCGGCACTCCGTTCTGGAGAACAATGAAATCAAGAGGCAGATTCAGGAGCTCCTGCAAAAAGGTCACATCCGTCCGAGTTCATCGCCCTATGGGAGCCCGATCGTGTTGGTACAGAAGAAGGATGGGACGTGGAGACTCTGTATTGACTATCGGGCGCTGAACAAGATCACTGTCTGTAATAGGCACCCGATCCCGCGGATTGATGACCTCCTAGACCAACTAAAGGGGGCAAAATATTTCAGCAAAATCGATCTGAAGTCAGGATATCACCAGGTACCAATCGAACCCTCTGATGTGTGGAAGACTGCCTTCAAATCCAAGGAGGGCCTCTTTGAATGGTTGGTCATGCCTTTCGGATTGACGAATGCTCCTGCAACCTTTATGAGGCTAATGGATGACATCTTGCAGCCATTCACCAACTCCTTTGTAGTAGTATACTTGGATGACATTCTGATCTTCAGCCAGAGTTGGGAAGAGCACCTCCACCACATCCGACAGGTTCTCCAAACACTGCGGCAACACAAGCTATGTGCCAATTTGGAGAAATGCACTTTTGGCATGACCCAGGTTCAGTATCTGGGATACATCATTGATGAATAGGGGGTGCATGTCGATCCAGCCAAGGTCCAAGTCATTCAGGATTGGCCCTCTCCAACCACTCTAACAGAGCTCCGCAGCTTTCTAGGTCTTGCCAACTTTTACCGCAGGTTTGTGTTGGTGTTTTCTCATATTTCTTGGCCCTTGAGTCAGGTCACCAAGGGAGGGGCGAAAGCAAGGTTCTTTTGGTCTGAATCTCAACAGAAGGCATTCATGGAGTTGAAGGATCGCCTCTGCATGGCACCAGTGCTCGCGTTACCAGATTTACAACAACCATTTGAGGTCGAGACAGATGCCTCTGACTATGCTATTGGGGCAGTCCTTACTCAACATGGACATCCAGTGGCATATCACAGTGAAACACTTTCAGACACAGTCCGGAAGTACCCCACTTATGATAAAGAGATGTACTCCATTGTACAGGCCTGCCGACAATGGAAGCATTACATTTTGGGGAAGGAAACGGTCATCCACACAGACCACCGACCCCTGCAGTTCATACAGACCCAAGGGAAATTGCAGAATGATCGCCATCAGAAGTGGTCTACATACCTGCAACAGTTCCACTTGAATATCAAGTACAAGAAGGGCAGCACCAATAATGTCGCAGATTGCCTCAGTAGACCACCAATCATGGCGTTAACCACTGTGCTCAACTCTTATGGGCACGAGACTTCTGATTGGCCACTTCTCTACAAGAGCGACCCAGAATTCGGCCACACATACCAGACACTCTTGGAGGGTCGGCGTGTTGCAGATTTTCACCTCCAAGATGCCCTATTATGCCACCTCGGTCACCTTTGTGTTCCTTCAAGCGAGCGTGCCAAGATGATTTGGGAAGCACACTACAGTCGGGCTGCTGGGCATTTCGGGGTCGAGAAAACAGTGGCAGTACTGCAAAATTATTTCTATTGGCCGAATCTTCGACAGGATGTTGGGAAGTACATCAGATCATGTACTGCCTGTGCCATTGCCAAACCGACCATTAAGAAGCACGGCCTCTATACCCCGTTGCCTACCCCTAGTCGACCTTGGGAATCCATCTCCATGGATTACATGTCAGGCCTTCCTTCCACCAAGCATGGAAATGACTGTGTTTTTGTGGTCGTCGACAGGTTCTCGAAGATGGCCATTATGATGGCCTGCAAGAAGAATATCACAGCAGAAGCCACTGCTAAACTCTTCTTTGAACGAGTGTGGGTGCACTTTGGGATCCCACAGTCTATCATCTCAGATCGGGACAGTCGATTTCTCAGCACATTTTGGTCCAGTCTCTGGTTAATGCTGGACACCAAACTCACGAAGTCCACAGCCTTCCATCCTCAAACTGATGGCCAGACAGAGGTTGTCAATAGGATGATCGTGCACATTCTGCGCATGTATAACTCAAAGCATCCACGCACATGGGACGAGAGCCTCCCCTATGTTCAGCACAGCTACAACCGAGCTCTTCACAGCTCCACTGGCCATAGCCCTTTTCAGGTGGGTTTGGGATTCCAGCCACTATGCCCCATTGATGTGGCCATGCCACTTGCAGCTACTCACATGAATTCAGCTCATGTCCAGTCCGAAACAGATAAGGCCACCAGCTTCATTGAGCACATCCAACATATTCACCAGCAGGTCCATGACATTCTTGAGAAATCAAATGCCAAGTACAAGCAACGACATGATCAACATCGGGTGCCACACAAGTTTCAGGTGGGCGACAAAGTCTGGTTGCATTTGCAAAAGGAACGCCTTACTGGAGCCTATCGGAAATTGAGAGACAATGGGAGACAATGCATTTGAGCTCAGCATTCCCCCATTCCTTGGCCTGCACCCAGTATTTAATGTGGACCGCCTTCGGCCATACTTTCCACCATTGCTAGACACATCCGACATTGTAGAACAGCTCAAACCCACAGAATTAAATCCAGATTGCATGGAACAAGCTGCAACTGATCGGATCATGGACACACAGATCAAGAACACTCGCCAACAGAATATCCAACTGTATCGAGTGGTCAAAGCAGGCCAACTCCTTCAGCAGGGCAAGTGGCTCACCAGGGAACAAGTTCAGCAAAAGTTTCCTCATCTCATGGAGGAGCTCAACGCAATGGGGACCATTGCTTCCTAAGGGGGGAGGAATGATCCAGGTGGATATTGGTGGCCACCTGCCAAGTCCACCTGGACCCCCACCATTGTCCTTCTCAGCATTTTCAGTTTTCTTAATTGTAGCACAACTTACTATTTTTAGCAGTTTTTCGGGTCCTGAACTTCTGGAGCCGTTTTGAGGCCCTAAACGACGTTTTTTTGGGGAATCCGGGGGCAACATGGGTCCATGGAATGGACCGATCCGATGTTGCCCGTTCCAACAATGGTAGTGCTCGGATAGATCTTTCTAATGAGCTATTGTATGCGTCAAACGGAGATCATATGCCAAAGTTACGACCCCGGGAAGTTGATGTACCAATTTACCCCAAACGAGGCCCACAGTTTGGCGTTTCATCTCCTAGGGTTAGGTTTTGGAATGTTAAGGGTTTTTCATTGTTTCTCAACAATAAATAGGCCTTCGAGCCTCATTGTAACACAGTTCAGAGGCATGTAGCCATCACATCTCTTCTCAGAGATAAGCTACCATTGCCCTAGCTGGTTTATTTCCATTTCTGGTTGTAAGCATATTTTAGTATTTTCCATTAATGAAATGAAGTATTATTTCCGCTGCATCTTTGTGTATATGGTTATCTCTATAATTTGTTGCGTTCCTGTTTAAATCCGGATCAAACCTGCTTCTTCTTGTTAACTGTCGAGTAACTTCATCGCCCAAACACCATAGATCTATCTCAACCAAGATCTATTGGTCCAAAATAAATCTCCACGCCACTGCGTCCTTGGTCTTCCTCCACTAATCTCGACCATCCGCTCAAATCTGTTGGAATATTGATGCCAATACAATCTACAGACTACTGCCAATCAACAAGAAAATAGTTTAAGCATCCATGTACTCCCGCCTGTCTCCTGAGCCTCATCGATCCATCCTGTCGATCCATCGATCCCTATCTTTGGCAGCCTGACAGAGACAATCCTCTAACAGTTTTCCTGGGGGTATCAACTCCCAAACGTGCCGAGTGTCCCTTTCCTTACTAATCACTCCTTCATTTGCCAGACGATCAGCTAACATATTAGCTTTTCTTTTCACATGGACAAAGTTTATAGTTTTTAAGGTTTGCAGGTGGGTATAAATACGGAGAAAGACCTGCGATAGCCTCCAATGTTTCAACACTTTATCCGGTGCCGTACCATTGCATATTTTCTTGGCCGCTCTAATAATCAATTTTGAATCTGCTTCAATGATGACATTGTGTGAATTTGAGTCCACCAAGATTTCCAGGCATTGCTCTAAGGCCATGAGTTCCGCCATGTTATTAGTGGCCTTCCCCAAGTGGCCATGAAAGATCTCCTTTATTCATCCCTGTTCATCTCTTATAACACCCCCAAAACTAGCTAACCCTGGGTTGCCCTTAGACGCTCCGTCTATATTGACTTTTAAGAAACCATGTGGAGGAGGCTTCCAAATATTTATATATGCATTTATTTGGCTCACACCCTTTATTATGCCCTGTAGGCCTATAGATTGGATACCCAAATGTAGTAGTATACATGCATCTTGGGGCAGAGGAGGGTCCTTAGGAAGTTTCCACAACAAGCTTCTGACTGTGTCTTTGAGCTGCCTTAAAATTTGATCAATTATGTGCTGGGGCTTGCTTGCTTTGTTCTTGAAGATCCTACTATTACGTTCTTTCCAAACATCCCAGATAACAAAGCTTGGAACCAAAGTCCAGGCTTTATTGATGATTTCATTCCCTGAGAAGTTTTTCCTCCAATTCTTCAAAGTGTTGGAGATGCTGAGTCTATCCCTATCAGTGTGCCTAAAGATTGAAGCCACCCATTCCCACACAGTAGAGGTGAAAGGGCAGAGGTTGAGAAGGTGATCCATCGTCTCCTCTTGTAAGCCACATAGGTAACATTTGGATGGGCCAGTGAAGCCTTTTTTCAGGAGATTCTCCCAAGTTAAAATTTTCCTTTGATGAACTAGCCAAATGAATAACTTTATTTTCATCCAGTGGGGGCTCTGCCAAAGATTCTTCCATACTTGATCAGGGTTTTGGTAGTTAAACCCTGTTACTACTTGTTTAGCTTCTTTGAGGTTGAAGTTTCCTTCGGTGTTCCTTCCCCATCTTAGTTGGTCAGGTAAGGAGGATACCAAAATCCTCCTATGCTCTAGATCCTGAGCAAGAGAGTCTGTCTGGGCCTTCAGAGGGCTCTCTTCATTGTGGCCTAGATCCTTCCAAATTCTCCATTTTCCATTGTTCCTTACCTAGTCCCAGAAGTCATTTACCATGAGTAGACCTTTGTTATCAGTATCATTCTTGAGAGCTACTAATTCATCCTTATACACGTTGGGTTCCTGTTGCCAGTTATCCTCCCAAAACCGAGCCAGGTTCCCATCTCGGATCTCCTAGAAACTATGCTGCTGAACAATACCTTTATTTTCCCAAGCAAGGTTCCAAATGTGGGAGCCCTTAATATGCCCTGACATTTGAATGTGATCCTTCTCCTACCAATTCTTGGCATATTTTTGTTTCCAAAGCTTGGCCCAGGGGGTTGTCGATTCCTTGATCCACCTCCACCAGAGTTTAGCTCCCAAAACTCTGCTGAGGGTTTCAGGGTCATGAAGCCCCAAACCACCATGGCTCTTGGGTTTGTAGATCTTGTCCCAGGCCACTAGAGCCCATTTATTTTTCTCTTCTCCTCTGCCCCATAGAAAATCCCTTTGTATGCTCCTGATCTATTGTTGAACTCCTTTAGGAGCAGGAAGAGCTGAGAACATGAAAATGGGAATTGCCTGCAAGACAGCCTGTGTGAGCACAAGGCGCCCTGCCAAATTTAAAGACTTGCATGTCCATTTTCTGATCTTGTCCTGAAGTTTATTTATTATTGGCTCCCATACTCCCTTGCTTAGAGGTTTATCTATAAGAGGTATGCCCAGATACTTGGAAGGTAATCGGTCCCTTTGAAACCCAAGAATCCTGGTGATGTTTCTCTGAATAGCAATGTCAGTGTTAAAGAAAAAAACTTTTGATTTGTTGAGGCTTACCTCTGTGCCAACTGCCATAGCAAAGTCATTTAAGATTTGTTTGATCACTCTGGCTTCCCTGACTGTGGGTATGCCCTGCAGCATTGTGTCATCCACAAATTGTTGATGAGTATTTGCCGCTCCATCCAAGGTGAGTTTGATACCCTAGATTCTTCCTTCAACATTTGCCATTTTAATCGCTCTGCCTAGCCCTTCCATCATGAGAACAAAGAGGAAGGGTGAGAGTGGATCCCCTTGTCTGAGACCTCTAGAGGGTGTGAAGGTTCTTGAAGGAGCGCCATTGAGTAGGATGGAAAACCGGTCGTGGTAACTAGTGCCATAACCCATCTTATCCAGTTTTGGTCGAAGCCATAGGCTCTTAGAACTACCCTTATATAAGACCAACTTAGCTTGTCATAAGCTTTCGCTAGGTCCAGTTGAATGATCATACCAGCTTGTTTGTTTCTTTTGAGAGAGTGTACCACCTCGTGAGCTTGGATGATGTTATTGAGGATTTGTCTTCCTTCCACATAGCCTGTTTGCTCCTCTGAGATGAGAGCTGGTAAAAGGGGCTTGAGTCTATTGGTGATCACCTTGGAAATAATTTTGTACACCACATTACATAAAGCTATGGGTCTGAAGCCATCCAGAGTCATGGTTTTTTTCCTGTTTTAAGTCAAAGCTATGAAGGAATCATTAAGAGCCTTCAGAACCTTTTTGGATCTTCTTGAGTCTTCCACCACCTCAAGGATATCCTGTTTGACCCTTTTCCAGCAGGCTTTGAAGAAGTCTACATTGAACCCATCTGGGCCTGGATCTTTTCCATTTTGCATTTCATTAATCACTTCACTGACTTCCTCTTCCGACACTAGCCTGTTAAGATTGTGGTTGTCCTCTCTGGCAACCAATTGAGGGATGTACTAAGTGAAATTTTTTATGAACCTATATCTACCCACCAGAGGCTCCTCTGCTATACTGAGGAAGTGTTGAACAAGGACAGATTCCATATCTTTGTGAGAGACGAGTTCTATCCCTTGAGAATCTTTGAGCTTTGTGATTCTGTTGTGTGCCCTGTGATCCATGGTGGATTTATGAAAGAACTTCATGTTTCTTTCTCCCTCTCTAATCCACTACACCCTCGATTTCTGTCTCCAGAAAATTTCCTCTTGCATGCACCGATCTTCCCATTCTTCCTGCAGAGTGTCAGCTAGCTTTTTCCGCTCCTCAGTAAAGCCATCTGTGATGTTGATCTGATTGATCTCCTGGAGTTTCTGCTCAGCTTCTCTTTTGGCTTTGAAGATATTTCCAAATTCCTTTTTGTTCCAATCTTTAAGCCTGGATTTGATATGTTTAAGTTTCTGTTGGAGCAGGAACATTCTAGTGCCTTGAATGTTCAGATCCTCTCTCCACCATTTGTCAATATTTCTGGTGAATTCAGGGTGAGAGAGCCAGGCATTTTCAAACCTGAAGGGTCTGTTTCTTGGTGTACCCACAAAAGTGGCTTCCAGTTGTACAGGCCTTTGGTCCGAACCTCCAAAGGGAAGAACAAAAGCTGACATGGCAGGGCCTGAAAGAAAGAGGTCCTCTGAAATAATAAATCTATCGAGTTTAGAGGTGACTTGTGAAGCCCCTCCCCTCTTTTTGTTCCAGGTGAAGGTCCCATTTATTGTTTCAGTGTCCACTAACCCCATGTTCCTTATGAAGTTCTGGAAGGCCATGGAGTCTCTGCCTAGCTATCTGATTCTGCCTTTTTTCTCTGTAAGAGATCTTATCATATTGAAATCTCCTGCAACGATCCAGGGCATATTAGGGTGTCTTGCTCTTAGTTCCTCAAGGGAGGTGAGAAGCTTGAGTTTATCTTCTTGCTTTTGAGGTCCATAGACATTTGTGATCATGTATATCTTCTGATCACCTAAAGGTTGACATACCAAAGAAAGATAGTTCCTGGATGCTTCAGCATCTAGGATTCCAAATTTCTGGGGATCCCAGAGCGTAAGAATCCCCCCTACCGAGTTATTTGCTTTAACCTCTAGATACTCATACTTGATTAGCCATTTATTATGAATTTATCTAATCTTATCCATCAAACATTTTGTCTCCTGAATAAAAACCATATCTGGTTTTTCTTCTTTTATTCTATTACTGAGATTTCTTTGTTTCCTTCTATTTCCTATGCCTCTAATATTCTAGGTTGTGAGCTTCATTAAGAAAGGTTTGTAAAGGAATAACTGGTGAGATCTTTCATCTTACTTGAGTTGATCAAGAGTTTCCCACATTCGTTCAGCAACTCATTCTATATTTTTCTTCCTCTTTTCCTGCCTGGGTTCTTTGGAGATTGTGCCTGTGTCTCCTCCATCATTTTGACCCCTCTATGCTCCTAGCTTTCATGATTTATTTTGACTCCAGAGCCCTTTAGTTGTGATCTCCATAGGAAGAGCTGTTGAACCCTATCATATTCCTCTTTTAGTAGGGAGTCCACTCCTTTGCTCATCCCTTGTTCGAGAAATTTCTCTAGATCTAGATTTTCCCTTTCTAGAATCTCCTACAGTTCATGGTCCTCCGTTCCTGCCTCACTTGGAGTCATCTCATGGTCCCTACTTATCTCCATAATGCTTGGCAGATCATCCTTTTGCTAGCTATTTTCTATGATATCTTCCATGCTAGCATCCCTTTCCTTCTCAGTGATAATGTTCTCCATTTCCTGGTTTGTTTCTTTATTTTCATCTTCTTCTTCTAGGATCTTAAAGCTATCATGGCTCAGTTGTCTTTCCTCGTTGATCTTTTTTTGTGGCCGCTTCCCACCTTTCCCTTTGCTGCCAACCTTGGTGAAACCCTCGGCATTTTTATCCGCAGTGATTTTCACATTTCTCTCCATATTGTTTGTTGGGTAGTCTCTGTATAGATGCCCATGTTCATGGCATTTGTGGCACCTAAATGGGATGTGCTCATAGTCCACCACCTGCACCCATTCTTCATCATATACTTCTAAAATTATCGCATCCGGAAGTGCTCCAGATAAGTCCATTTCCACACATATCCGAGCAAAGGAGGTGTATTTTCCTTTCAGAGTCACATCTGAGATCTTTAGAAAATGCCCCAGTTTGTTGCCTATTGTTTTCAGAGATTCCGATAGCCAATAATCCAGAGGAAGGGAGTATAGTCTAATCCATACCGGTACTGATGTGAATGTTTCACGTTCTGGGACAAAGTTCATCATCCATGGCCGCATGTAGAGGCCTACAACAGCGTAGAAATATGGTCCTCCTTTGAACACTCTATCTTTATCCTCTAGGTTTGTGAACACTACTATGAAGAAGCCCTTAGATCCCAGATGAAGGTTTATTTCCCCCTTTGGTTTCCAGTGGCTCCTTATCCATACGTGCAGCGCCCTCTCCGTCGGCCATATTCCCATGAATTTGCATATAACCGCATATTCCACCATATGATCCCTATGCGCTTGTAGCACTAGGTCGCTTAAGATGACCCGGGGAATGATATTCGACTTGGGTTTGCATACCCCAGTTGTCCTTATAGAAGTAGTTTTTTTACTACTACCCCTTTCTCCTTCTCCTTACTAGCTTCCTGTTGATCCCCTTCCTGTTCATGAGGTCTTTTTCTTCCCAATATTTCCGTGTTACTTGCCTCTGTTGTCTTCTCCAGAGGTTTCTTGAAACGCTGCTTTCCAGCATCCTTGCTTCTATCCGTAACTACTTGACTGTAGGAGGGAGCAGCACTCCCCCCTATGCATCCTGCCATGGTACCCAACATCAAACCCTAACACCAACCCTAGATCAAGTTGCAGAGCCTCCGCCATTTTTCACCTCTCCCTCACTCTGTGGTGTATATTGCATTATTCAGAGGTAACCTATCCATATTAATTACAAAAAGTAGGAAGAACTCTCTCACATGATTTGTGAATTCAATAAGGATCGTTTTAATATTTGGTTTTATCCATTAAATTTTAATATGGAGTTTTAGGTTATATTAATGTTAATATTGAAATTCCAATATTAAAATTCAATATTTTAAATCGAATATTGTAAAAAATAATTATTAATTATATAATTATTATAACTATATAATAATTAATATGAAAATTAAATTTCTATTATGTATTTATTAATTATTAATGGAGTTGTCTTTAGTGCGACTTTTTGAAAGTTTTTCCAGTGAGTTTTGTAAAATCTGATAGGAATTTCTTGAAATCACAAATTTGATGAGTGATTCCTACACAATAGAAGTGCCCTAGAGGTTTTCCACGGTGTTGAATCCATATATATAGTCAAAAAATCAGTTTAAATAGCACAAATATATATTTGAGCTCAAATTTTTCTGATGGATTCCGACACCGAAAAGTCCAAAAAATCTCACTAAAGACAACTCCATTATTAATGTGGTTGATATAATCTTATCAATCATATTTATTAATATGATTGTTAAATAATAATCATTATAATATGCAATAAATAGCTGTAAATATAAATTCTTATTAAAAAAATAGCTATGAAATGAAGTCAAATGGAATTAATGCTTAGTCGATATTAATTTTTTTGAATGAAAAGAAACTAATAATATAAACATTGTTGGGGCATGTTATTTTCTTTTGATAAATTACAACAAATTTAAGTGTTTTTTTAGTATAGAGTATAGAAGGGGATTCTAAAGGAATGGTTATACAATTTAGAGTAATGTTAATTTTATTGTCTTTAGAATGAAATTTAAACTAGTCTAGATTCATCTTAAACCTGATGTACCAAGCACCGAGAGGGATCAACTATTTTTACACTCTAAAAAAGGTTTGCATTTCTAGATATTCGATCCCTCTCTATGCTTGGTAGATTCATCTTAAACCAGATGTACCAAACACCGAGAAGGATCAAATATTTTTACACTCTAAAAAAAGTTTGCATTTCTAGATATTTGATCCCTCTCTATGCTTGGTAGATCCGTAGTTCAAATGAATCTAGATTGGTTTTATTTCTAATTATATTTATTATTATAATAAATATAAATATAATGGTTAATTTTATAGTTTATATTTTCACTATTAACAAAACCACGTGATAAGATTTTCTCGATTCGAAAAAAAGATGAAGATGAACCCTAGCCGAGTTCCTGCCGCCTCCCCTCTTTCGACCGCCGTCTGGCCCCTGCTCAGCTCTGCCGCTGATGAAGACGCGCGTTCAACTCAGGGAACGCAGGTATACGCTCTCATTTCTGGTTTGCATGATTTCAAATATCTCCTGAAAGTCCCCCCCCCCCTTCTATTCTACTCCGATCTGGACGTTGGGGCAGCCCGTTCTTGGCACTCTTCTGCTGCAACTAGATACAGCAGCCCCCATCAGATTGCAGATGCATGGGCTAAGAACGAACCTGCAGAATATGCTCTTATTTTTTCCCGGGCAGCGGCTCGTGGGAAGAAATTCTTTGCCCTGAAAGGCTGCTCAATCATATTTATACCTTCTCTATCCCCCCAGATTCGCCATTTCTCTGTTTCTGACCCTCAGAACTCTTCAAGCTTCCTGAATCGGCACGGATGGAGCATCTGGAAACTCTTTGGGGCGGATCGCAATGACAGAACCAACGACCTTAGGATTTTCTCCTCATCTCCTCACAAACCCCCGCGGCAAGTTCAGGAAAAGAAAGCCCTTCAAAGCTCCAGCCTTCTTACGTCTCAGATCTGCAGAAGCAAGCAGCCCTCTGATCTCTCTGCCTCGTTCCAGATACTGATCAGGCTAAACTCGGGCAAAACGCTGCTACAATGGGTGAGAGCGTCGGATCAAGTGCAAGACCTCAAGCTTGCTCTAGAACTCAAGTTGGGGATTCCATCTGCAGCACATCGACTTATCTATGAAGGTAAACAGCTCGAGGATCTTAACCCCCTGTCTTTTTACAGCATTAAGAGAAATGCTTCCATTGTTTTTACCTTTCGTTTGAGAGGGGGAGTTGGGGAACAGACCTCCTCAGCTGGGGCATTTTCATACAAGGACGCTGTCCATGCTCAGCTGCCTAAGAGAACAGCTCCACCAGCTCAGGCTCCCAAGCCCTTTCTGGTGGACAAACTGGAAGAAACCCCCTCCATTGAAATAAAGCATCCATCGCTGGATGAGCAAACTCAAAAGTTTGCTGAACATGCCATTATCTGCAGGTTCAATGGGTTATGGCCACGCACAGCAGACCTCTACCAATGGCTTCACTCCAACTGGACCAACAACTGCAAGGTTCTGTTATGCTCAAAGGGCTTCTTCATCGTAGTGTTTGCTTTCGGTGAGGACTATCAAAAAGCCTTAACTGATGGCCCATGGTTCTGGGGTGCAGCTGGCCTATTCCTCACCCCTTGGTTCCCAGATTTCGATCCTTCTACAGCAGTCATCACTAAACTTCCCATCTGGGTCAGACTTCCAAATCTCCCGGCGCATCTATGGCACTTTGCTGTATTCCAAGGGATTGGCGATTCTCTAGGCCGCTTCCTAGACACAGACATCACTAGAGGGGAAAAAGGCTTATACACCTTTGCCAGAATCTGTGCAGAAATAGATATGAGCAAAGGTCTCCCGGACCAGATTAATCTCAAAATTGGAGACTTCCATTGGACTCAAACATTGGATTACGAGAACACAGCTTTTCGCTGCCGAAATTGCCATCATACAGGACACCTTCAAAGCTCTTGTCCCACGATGCCGGCCCAAAAGAAGAAATCCATTCATAAACAGAAATCCAAAAGCTGGAAGCCACATGATCCTCCCCCCATGGACGATTTTGACTCCAGCTCGGATGAAGAGGAAGAGAATATGGAAGGACTGGCAGCAGAGCCAGCACAGGATCCGCCAGCGACTGGTCCTGTGGATCCGTCTGTTCTACCAATCTCACAGAAAAGAAATCATGAATCCTCCGCCTCGGATTCAGACA
Organism: Pinus tabuliformis; assembly: GCA_031772625.1. Classification (NCBI taxonomy): domain Eukaryota; kingdom Viridiplantae; phylum Streptophyta; class Pinopsida; order Pinales; family Pinaceae; genus Pinus; species Pinus tabuliformis. Next base: position 1,267,166,446 of record CM062819.1, on the reverse strand, counting down.
AGGAGGCCTCTCCGCAAGCACATCTCAGTTTGCAGATCATGCCAGCCCAGCAAAGTTCTCTTGATTGGGTCAAAGTTGGTAAAAAGAAAGGGAAAAAATGCCGAATAGTCGATTCTACACATGTTGGGTAGAATCCTCTGTTCTGTTCCTGCTCCTCTGTTCCTCGCTCCTCTGTTCCTCGTGCTTCTTCATGCTCAGTTCTGCTCTCTTCCCTTCTTCTCTTAGGAGCCGAGGTGGATAGCCTATCCTTTCCGGCTGCCTTTGTTCTTGTCTCTCTTGGTTGTAAGCTCTTTTTGTACCATACGTTTACTTAATAGATTTAGTCTTTACTGAGAAAAAAAAAAAATTATAGTTTATATTTTATTTATTTTTATTTTTTGTTTTATGTAATTTGACCCAGTCAAAATGTTTTGTTTTATTGATAATTATCATTATTAAGTCTTTATTTTATTTTATGATTTTAATTTTATCTTATTTTTATTTTCAATTTATTTTGACCAAGTCAAAATATTTACATGACATTACAACATCTCTACATACTCGGTTGGGGAGGGCAATGTTTACAAACATTTACACCACTGCAACATCTTCCCTGTACCTTTTTGCTTTTAGATTTAATTTTTAAAATGTGATAAGATATTTATAGAATATTTTTATTTTGAAATGAGTTATGGATTTTGGGCAAGTGGTATTGATAAGCTGTGGTATTGGCCCATGGTATTGTAAAAAAACCTAGTTATAATCTCCATGGTAAAATGGGGGTGAATATTCATGGTTAAGAATCTTGTTATATTATATTGTAAGTATTACATTGTTATGTGCTTATTAATTAAATTTAAATATAGTTACAACATTATTATTTTAATTTATATCGTAAAATCTATCTTAATTTATAACTATTATATATATGTTAAATATTTTAATGTGATATGTATATTATGGTTTTCTTTTAGTGATTTTATTAATAAAAACAAAAATAAAATAAAATAAAATAAAATAAAAAATAAAAAATTTACAAAAATCTTTATCTAACGTCTAACATCTAACCCCTACACATCTCCCCTATGCTAAGTTGTAAAGCATGTCTTTACAAAAAAAATTTGTGAATAGTTTTTAACAAAAATCAAAATATAATTTTAGTTGAAATATATTTTTTTCTCACAAAGAAATTTTTAATAGAACCCTTGGTCTCACACAAAATGGTGCTCTATAGGAATCAAGTTCTATTTACTAAGATCATTTTTATAGAGGATTTTAGTACTTTCATTGGTGTTATCATAATTTGTAGACATCTAACTAGTGTTAACATGTGAAATTAATTCCTTGATGCTCAGTGCACTTATTAGATAAGAGTTAACCAAATTGTTAATTCTTCCTAAAACAGACATCTAACTAGTATTAAGATGTGAAATTAATCCCTTGATGCCCAATGCACTTATTAGATAGGAGTTATCCAAATTGTTAATTCTTCCTAAAACTCACCTGTGAGCACCTTAATCATGATGAGGGGTGATTTTGATGACCTAATACGAGGTTAGATAACACTTTAAAATAGGTTAAATTAGTTAAATAATTTATGGCAACAATAACGAGCAAGTGGTATGAAATTTCACTGGTGGGAAAAGTAAAATTGGTAAAGAAAAACTACTTTGATGATGCAACTACTACAGACTATCATGATTTTACTAGACAATGGAAGGATCAAACATGTATCTAGTTAATGTGATTACAACACGTAATACATGACATGATCATTAATTAAGTATAAAATATTAATGTAAAGGAAAAGTAGAGTTTACTTGAGAAGGCTAACCAATATTTTAAAAGGAGATCCCAATTTAGTGGAGTTGGGGTTATCGAGGCCTTAATGCAAGCTCAATGACCTTAAACATAAGATCATAACAAAAGAGTTAGGTCGTATGAGGGAGACGCGTGTTTCAATAGTGGTTCAATAAATATGAGGCCAATAGATAAATGGAGAATTCTTCTAGTGAATGGCCATAAGTGAAGCTTTAAAAAATATTGCTATGTGCTTGCACAAAGTTGATGGCCAAAAAAGCGGTAATGTGGTCATCATGATTGTGTTCTTACAAGAATGTTTGCATATTCTTAAGAGCATGCATGTTTGTATACTTTTAGGAGTATGCATGTGTTCCTGAGCATCGAGGCTCAATAAGATCCAAGCTACCAACCAGGATGCTAGGTCGACATAGCTCAAAAACACATCCACGTTTATAAGAATGTGCATGCATTCTTAGGAACATGCACACCTTCTTATGAATGTGCACACATTCCTAGTGCGATGGGATTTTATGTGTCATGGCCCAATTTTTATTTTTTTATTTTTTTTGGTGATCACGCAACACATTTTTTTAAGTGCCATTGAGCAAAATTATTGATATTTGGTCTACATCAAGCACCAATTCAATGATATACAACTTATTTGGATTCCAAGTAAGCATTCTAATAACTCTTTTTAATATTTAAAATTAAAAATAAAAATAAAAAAAATAAAAAAATAAACGATACCCTAAATACAATCACCATATTGAATCGTAGGAGAATTGGTTACTATGGAACCTAGTCATAACCAAACCCATCATCATTAGGTTGTAACTTAGAACAACCAAGTCCCAAATAAGAATAAAGAAATACAAATGATGAAAATGATGCATCCTTATCTTTGAGGTCATTGATACAAGATTTGTAAAACACTGGAGAGACATCACAATTGTCTGTTGCAAGTTCATTAAACTCAATTGTATCACCCATCTCCAAATTCTGGGGCTAGTTAACCAATAGTTTATAATTAAAAGGCTGGAATGTATGAACACTATAGAACCATAATGAGATTGTCTTTCGGATTAATCACATTATTACGATTTGGTCGACATTTCAAACCATCTAATGTGGTTCATCCTTAAGACAATGGTGAAAAACAATCTCTCCACATGTTTAAATAGCAGAGAGCATTTGGTTCCATAATTAGTCATTGGGAATTAGCCATTATGAATTTGCTATTAGGAATTAACCGTTAGGAAATTAGTTGTTGAATTAATTAATTTTCAATTTTTTTTTTAAATATTAAAATATATAGAAAGTTAGTGGTTGAATTAATTACTTAATTAATTAATTTTTAATTTTATTGTTTTAAAAAAATATTAAATTAAATTAAATTAAATGATATAATTATAAAATAAGGAATATATATTCATATAAATGAATATTAATAATAAGTTTAATATTTTTTTAACAATTAGTTTTAAAAATAAGATTAATATTAATCAATAATTGGTTATTTTATTATTAATATTATTCAATAATTGGTTATTATTATAATAAAATAATGGAGAATATTTAAAAATTAAATAAATAAATGAAAATAAAAAATGATAAAAATAAAATAAAATAAAGAATAAGTAAACAAATAAAAATAAAATAAAATAGAAAATTTTAAAAATAATAATAATAAAAAATAAACAAATTAAAATTAATAAATAATTTTTTATTTATTTATTTACTTATTTATTTATTCTTTATTTTATTTTATTTTTATCCTCTTTTTTATTTAAATATTCTCCGTTATTTTATTATAGTAATAACCAATTGTTGAATAATATTAATCTTATTTTTAAAACTAATTGTTCAAAAATATTAAACTTATTACTAATATTCATTTATATAAATATATATTCCTTATTCTATAATTATTTATTTTAATTTAATTTAAAAAAAAATTAATAGAATAAAAATAAAAGTTGATTAATTAATTCAACAATTAATTTCCTAACGAGTAATTCCTAATAGCTAATTCATAACGGCTAATTTCCAATGGCTAACTATGAAACCAGATGCATATTTGTTATTTAAACATTTGGATAAATTGATTTGTTCACCTTTGTCTTGAGGATGAACTTGGGGATGAACCACATTAGTTGGTTCGAAACGTTAACCAAATCTTAATAATGTGATTAATCTGAAAGATAATCTCATTATCATTATGGATCACAAAAGTCTAAAATCTAGCACTATAGAACGAGTTTACATGCCCAAATTAGAGACCTCGACATTACTAAACAATAATTGTTGTGTTTGTTCATTTACTAAGAAACATCCAAATTTTGTCAATCGACAAAAAATGCATTTGTATGGACTGGTGCACCTACTTGTTGGACACCTAATCCTAAATGGGTTAGTGTGGAAGCTGAATAGACTAAATAGTCCAAGAGACCTTGGGATGTGAAACCCAACAATCACATGTTGTACTATAAATGTATATCTCTTATTAATAAAAATCATACTGTCATGATTTATCTTTCATATTGTTCTTGCTACCCATGTGTGTTTAACATGGTATCAGAGCAGGCATATTCCTACCCTGCATAATTAATTTGAGCCATTTGTTTTATGGCCTCTCTGTGCAGTTTATTTCTGCCATAAACTTCATGAATATTTTCTCATGAATATTTCTTCAGCTCAATTTTAGCTGCAACCTGATTATACTGTTGCTGGTGTCTGCTCTCCATATAGAAGCGCCTCCATACCCCTGACAATGCCTGCGCTGCTCCTCCATATAATTAGCTGCTCCTAACACTGCATGTGCTCTGTCCTGGCCTCTGCCTCTGCCTTATTCCCCTCTGTCCTGAAATAACCTACCTCTGCCAGCGCTGCACATCTGTCCATACTGTCAATTTTTATAGCACTGTCATTTCCTGTTTTAGCGCTGAGGCTGACATGGAATCAAAGTAAAGCAGAGATACGCCACCATCGATGAAGGTCCAGCTCCTGGTATGTGGTATTGAATCATATTAACACTTGGAATCATGTGTTGAATGCATTTTGAATATTAACGCTGTGGTATTGAATGCGTTATTGAATGGCTGTTGAAATGCTGTGCGCTGTGCGTTAGAATGGTATATGCGTTGAAACTGACATGGTATGCGTTGAAACTGACTTTGGTATATGCGTTGTTCAAATGTCATGTTGAATGCGTTTGAATTGTTGTGTGGTATCAACATTTTAACACAGCGTTTGAATATGTTGAATGCGGTATGTATAGAATGGTATTAACGCTGCGTTTCCTACCATGGTAACTGTTGAATGTGGTATGGAAGTGGTATCGACATTTGAATGGTGTTGAACTATACAGCGCTCTGTTGGTGTTGAATAATATTAACGCTGTGCGTTATATCAGAGTTTGTCTTTGCGTTGAACTACAGTGGTATATGCGTTGAATGGTCCAGCGTATATATTGAATGGTATATATTGAATGGTTTCCATTTGAATGCCGAGACTTTGCCTGGGCGGTACGTCCTTTGGCGATCACGGTGGGACTTTTCGTGTTTGCAGTTTCAAATTGCCATTGCAACGTCTTCAAATGAGAAAAAAAAATTACCGTCTATACTTGTTTCTTGCACTGTCCCATTCAAGTATGCTAAATCGTAGATGAAACCTTTGTTTGGTAAGGTTCAAAGGAAGAAACCACTTATATGAATATTCATAAACAGGAACAAGCAATAATGGTAAAATTGTCTTATGCTTAACGCTTGCATTCATTTGGTGTATGCGCTTTGTGGTTTATTTTGGTATACAGCGCTTTGGTGTATGTGTTAAGAGTTGAAATGATGAATTTGCTAGTATTTAATTTGCTGGTTTATAAGAGAAGAATTGTAATGTATGCTCTTCAAACGTTAGCAACAATTTGCTGTGTGTGCCTATGAGAGGAATTTTGTAATCGAAGTATGTTTTGTTTTCTTGGATGATGAGCGATATTTGTATTAAAAGATTGTAAGCTCTGCTTGTAAATGAGTATCGATTCATATCGACTTTGTTTGCACATGTTGAGGAAAGGCATTTGAAGTTGGTTGAATTGCATGAAATGGGCAATCACAATTAAACTAAATGACAGCGTTGTTGAGGTTAATAAATTGATTTTTGTGCAATCGAATTTCATAACAGGAAGACAGGATTTGTTGGGTCGATTTCTGTTTGTGAGCATTATGCAGTGAATTCACACCTGGAGTTGCTTGGTAAAGTCGAGTGCTGAAGAATTACATCTGACAAAGTCATGAATTAAAGCAATTTAATTTGTTTTAGCACTGATTAATCGATGTGCAGAGGTTGATCTAGACACAGAATTTGTCAGGATTCTGTCTGTCCTAAATCGATGAAACAGTAATTGTTTAATGCAGATGTGCAGAGGGGAGTTTTCAAAAGTCGACTTGTGTTTCAGCTGAGATGCAAAAAACGTAAGGCGTTGTTTCAAACACTGGTTATTCTATTTGGAATTCAAATAAAACAAATTTAATTGTTGGGTTCCAGATTCACGTGAAGGAATTGATTGAATGTTTTAATGAAGGACGCAGGGTATTGCCAGAGGTAATTTGAATCTGTTGAATTCGATTCAGAAGTTTGCTGAAGCTCAGCTCTAATATGCCCAGAAATCGTGAATTGAAGTAATAGGAAATTGCAGAAATCTGTGGGTATTTTCATGAATTGTCTTGCAGAGTAGAATTGCTCTGGAATGCAGATGGAATGACATTTCCAGTGTTGGTAAGAATAATCGTACTTGACAGAGAGTCTGGAAACGGAGTACATGACATACAGTGTTTGTAGGATTGATAAAAGATTGTCGGTTGATGTAATAAATCTGAATTCGATAGCGTAGATTGAGAAGTGTTAACCAGCGACACTGAAAGTTGATGGATTTCGGTCATAGGCATCAAATATTTCATCTTTGATGCAAGTAGTGGTATATATTTGTTGGAAATTCTATTGAACTTTTGAGGGCTGTATTGATAATGTGTTGTAGAGATTCTCGGTCCCTGGAGTGTTGCCTCTGATGTAAAATTTGCAGTGAAAAAGTGGCATATATGCAATAGTATGGTGAATACGGTGTCTTAACAATTTCTGTTGGATTGTGGTACTAGACAGTGTATGCTCTGCATTTGTTAGAAGACTTCTTGGTATTATATGAAAATAATATACGTTGCAGGCTGATATATTATTAAAATCAAATGTTTTAAAAGCATCTTCAAATCAAGTTCTATCAGTTTGTGTTCGAGTTGTCCTTTGTGGGCAGATTTTATCACTGTCAAAGAGTCAAATCTCCTTAATAATTGGCTGCATATACATCTGAAGCAGGGGTGAGTATTCTCTAACCTCCTGGAGGTTTTCCTGAAACTATGCATAGTTGGAAGGCTCTTGAAAGGTCATGGTCAAATGCTATGGTATATATGACCAGCAATATACAGTTTGCTAAGTATTTGGACATGTAAGGAGGTCTATCACTGTTGTTTCAACACGCTAGAGATTCATTCCAATGCCCATGACATGGTGTTATAATTATTGAAGTTTTGATAGCCATCATTTCTGATTTGAAAGTGAAGGAGTACTTGAAGGATCCAAGCAAGTTTGCAGTTGCTGCTGCCCCAATTGTGGCATTGTATTTAAAACCCATTATAGTTTTTGTCTACATATATATGCATTGATTCCTTGATTCATTTGCTGCACATTTATACAAGATATTGATGTGTACTATTACTTTTCTGCATTAAGTAATAATTGTGATCAGTTTTTAAGGTGTAAATCTGACATTGAAGAAAAATGGCCAGAATCAGTGAAGTATTAGAGTTCATGAAAACTCTTATACAATCTACTATTGATGACACATTACAAATCAGCATAGGATCTCTCTCAGAAATTCAGACATGTCTACAATTTGCACAGGAAAAGATTGATTTTTTGCAGCTTGAATCTCAGCTACAACAAGAAGAATTACAACAGTGGAGTCATCATTCTGAACCTGTTTCTGTTCATAAGATTGAAATAGACTCCCATAAACAGCAAGACCATAATGTTACAATTCATTCAGATAAAGCAGCAGTTGTACATGCAGATGCAGAAACTCAGTCTGCACTTCCCAAGCCCATCATCAGACCTTGGGAATAGCTTGTCCACAACAAGCACAGAACTGGTCTTGGATATGACAAGGACTTGTCCTTTCATATTCCAGACTACTCAAAGCCCATTCAGTTTCAGAGTGCTGGATTCATTCATGATAGTTCAGCTGCTCCTCATGACAGTTCATATCGAGCTGTTCCAGATTCTGCCCCTCTTCCACAACAACAACAACAACAGATTGTGAAATGCCAACACTGTGACTGAGTTGGCCATTTGAAAGATCATTGTTTTGATCTTCATCCATGTAAGCACTGTCATAAAACCAGCCATTCTTCACAAAGATGCTTCAGAAACAAACGTCCTGCAAGAACAAAGATTCACCTTGGATGGATCGCTTCTTGGCAATGGGCATCAACAGCCAAGAAGATATTCCAAACACATGTCAGAACTTGTTCCAGAGTATTGAACAATCTTGCAGCTGAGTTTTCTCCATCATCTCACCTTGTATCTGACAGGGGGGGAAATGATGGTCATCTACAAGCTTCAAAATCACATCAAGCGAGCCTGAGCCACAACCTGCCACACCAGTTTCAGAGTTGTAGCCAGAAACAAAGATGCCCATGAACATGCCTTCAGTTGGCAATCTGGGACACTTCCTCTAGCATAAGACTTCAACTTCTTGCCAGTTTTGGAAGAATTCCAGGAACAAAATTGAGAACACTTCCTCTAGCAGAAGACTCCATCTTCTTGCCAGTTTTGGAAGAGTTCTAGGAATTGCATTAAGCATTTCAGAGTTGTTGGTCATCCTTAAACCATCACAGGTTGAGACTTCCCTTTTTAGGTTGAAGTTTTCGCTTTTATGCGAGGTGAGACCTCCCTTTCATGGTTGAAGGTTTCCCTCTTTAAAACAATAGGAGCACTTCCTCTAGCAGAAGACTTCAGTTTCTTGCCAGTTTTGGAAGCGTTCCAGGAACTACACTAAGCGTTCCAGTGTTGGTGGTCATCCTTAAACCACCGCTCTTTATACCAACATTTCAGAGAGCACATTCAGCCTAGTGCTGCCATGCATTTTTTGCACATTTTGTATTACAACTCTCTTCTTGGACTCATACATAACCCTTCGGATTAAGGGGGGGAATGTTGGACACCTAATCCTAAATGGGTTAGTGTGGAAGTTGAATAGACTAAATAGTCCAAGAGACCTTGGGATGTGAAACCCAACGGCCACATGTTGTACTATAAATGTATATCTCTTGTTAATAAAAATCGTATTGTCATGATTTATCTTTCATATTGTTCTTGCCACCCATGTGTGTTTAACACTACTGACCATTTCGAGACCAATTGATGGATAGGTGGTTCATGGTATTTGATAAATCTCCCTATAATAATAGTGAGGAACCTCTATATTTCTTGAGGAAGTTATGGGTAGCATTTAGGTGGTGACTTCATGTCAACTACTTTGACATGGAAGATTTCTAGGGGTGGGTCATGGGGCTGGACAAGATATAAATAATGTTAGGTGGAACCTAGCATTAGGTCCTCATCCACTAAGATGAATACCTACCCCCCTACCCAACATCCTTCAGTAGTGGATAAGATTGTTAAAACCTAGACAACAATAGTTACATTGACTTGCACCCTAGTGCAACATGGCCCTTTGGTAGCATTGTCGCGCTAAGAGCCATCAATAGATAATGTTGCAAGAGAGGTTGCACCATCATACTCTGTAGGAAAATTCAACAAGGAGAGCCCACTTGATATCTCATGTGAGCCTCATAGCTATACCAACTGTGAACATACTTGCTATGTGAATATGGAGGGAAGTATGCAACAAATATTTATGGAGGAGATTATTATCTTAACCATATGTACATGTTTTATTATACATACATATATACCTAAATAAATTCTCTATCTCTCTCACACACACACATATTATGTGTTTTCTTTATACATCTAATTATATGTTGTTTGCACCTTCTACACCCTAATAACACTTCCCCCACCCTAAAACATGCATCTATGCATGCAAGTTTCTAATGTTGATTATACAGTGGATGTTGCTTTCTCATTTGGCATACCACATACTTAGGTATGGTGAATTAAAACAATCCCTCCTTGCTAAGTTTTTCACATGTTTTCAATCCATATTATAAACTATTTTAGTTTGGGTACAATTGTAGTGTTCATTTAATTTTTTATAAATTGTGATGACACCAAGTGAGGATCCATGCCCACCTGGGATGGACATATCATCCCCTTCACATGTATCATGTGTGAATTTAAACATTATTTAAATTTTTATTTAACTATCTTATTTTGGTTAACTAAATAAAATATTATAAATGTGTATGCAAGTTCTGTCGTTTTCCCAATTTTCCACCATGTTGCCACATATTTTTCACCACCATCCACTATTATCCCATCAATTGTATGTCAATGTCATCACATTGCCCCAATTTTTAGTATTCATCTTACCTCCATTGGGGAACTTCCATAATTACGACAACTCATGGGTGTTGATTGTCGCCAACGTCTACCATATTTTCCATCCCATTCATCCACAGAGGTTGTATCCATAGACCATCCAATAACCTCCTCATTTTTCCTACCACTATTACATCCCTAGTGGTTTCTCTACATAGCTCCCATTTAGTCCCTTGAGCATCATCCCAAGATGCAATTTGGTGGATGCAATAATAGATGTTGCCTTCGAATAGGTTATCTAGCCAACTACTCCATCCACTAGTGGACTTCCATCATTGGGTGAGATATTCACGAACAGAACATTCATTAATGGTTTCTTTTTATTATCATGAGTTGAATTGTTTGTAGGCATTTTTTTTTTTTTTTTTGTGTTATGAATCTTGAAACTTTTACAGGGTGCTATATAGAGAAGTTGGGGTCACAAAGGACAACAACCTAAAAATTAATTATATGATATGTGGTGATTTTTTTGGAATTGAATTATAAAGTATAAATTGTAAATGTGATAATTTATTGGGGAAAAAATCTTATGAGGATATTGTTTCTTTGTGTAATCCTTGGAGAGATGAAACACAGCCCCAAAGAAAAAACGTTGAGCTCCTTCTTCTAGGAAGAGAAGAAATATCAACTTCTAAGATGCAAATGATGATGGTAAGGGTGGAAGTGGTCAATGAGTGACCAATGATACCCATTTTGTATATACAATATCATATACCATACATCCATATTGGGGTATGAGGTGTCATTTTCTATATTGGGCATATTGTGCCATTTTTGTTAAAATTGTACATTTTAGACAATTTTTAGTGTGAGTATATATATATATATATATATATATATATATATATATATATATATATATATATATATATATATATATATATATATATATATATATAGATATATATATATATATTTATATATATATACACCATGGAACATTTTCTATGAATTTAAGTGTTTTTTTATTTGATGTTAAGGTGTTAGATTAGTAGGGTTAATTGTATGAATTAAATGAGGAAGTTCATGCTTTGTCCAAATAAGCTCTTATATTGCCTACAAGATCTGTTGGAGTTTATGCATTTAGTGATGGCATTGATGTGGATTCTATTGAGACCATTCTCTAATTCATCTTAGATAGCATTAGGCTATTTTAGATGTTAAAGAGATTTTTTTATTTTTTTTTGAAGAGAAGTATCATATGGACATAGAAAAACATGGGGAAATCCAATCAATGTCTTATGATTTTGTTACACATTCGGTTGTTTATTGACTATTGGAAACTTGTATATATCACATATATGAATACATACCATATTTTTCTTTGAAAAAACATATAGTATATATTTACATTAATTTTGTATATACAATTAAATATATATAAATAAATAATATATAATATAATATAAATCATTGCATATATGAAAATTAACAAAAGAGTATGTGAAATAAAAGTATATATATTAACTTGGATGAATGTTTATATCTAGCTACACAATGAATTTGAAGATGGTAAAAAAAGATGAAATGTACACAAATGAATTAGCTTTCGAATATATAATTTGTATTTATAGAAAGTGTGCCTAACTATGTAAATTTTGAGTTTTCCTATCATATTTATGTTATTTTTCATGCAAAATATAATTCATATGTTTTTGTTAGTGTAACATTTGAGTACCTATGATGATGAGATATCACAACACAAATATCTTTGAGTACGTAAATGAATAAATGAAGGAGGTTGACCTCAATGTCTACTTCCATCTCCCAATAGAATTTCAAGTTTTATTAGTAGCATTAGTTAATCCCTCAAGCCATAAAATTGAGCTCTCTCTCTACTCAACATGATCCAATAATGGGTCACTAATTGATAGAGCCCGACATTTTAGTCACCTTATACACTTCTCAATTTACGTTAATATTATGATGCTACATTGAATATAGGGTTCAAACCTCCTGATAGTTGACACAATAATAGGAAAATATCCCAATTTCCACATCACATGCCACCTTGGATGCCATATAGCCACTGCCTCAACATCATTGTGCATTCTAATGACATCACCTTACCACATCATCAATTCACGACAACCCCATGTCAACACTACATCTTCTTGACACAAGTTTCAAATTAGAACAATGTAATCATCTGTAATGTAAGCCTCTACCACATTGAAGTATTATTTTGTTTGGAAGTATCAAAAATAAAGTCTCAATACACTATTACAAAATGGATAATTAGTTACTAAAAAATGACTAAAATTTACATATAAACAAACCATTTTTCAATCATGACCAATAGTAGCTAATTTACCGTATGTTATAACGTGACCAATTTTTAGTTGTTTTTAGCTTAGTCATTAATTAGTTGTCTCAATTTTATCATCTGTTAGTATATTTAGCCATAAATTTGGTCATTAATTCAGTCATTGATTTAGTCATTGATTGCCATAATTAATGACCAAATATACAACAAAATATATTACTATATATCACCCTAGAAAACCAATCAATGACCAAAGAAATATGACCTAAATGTTGATCCTGTTGTAATATACTGTAAATTAGCTACCAATAGTCATATATATGCAAAATTTAGTCATCACTTGAAACCAATTAATTACCAAAGAAATATGACTAAATTTTGGTCGTGTTATAAGATATTGTAAATTAGCTACTAATAGTCGTATATATGCAAAATTTAGTCATCATATGTAATCACAAACTTATCATTTGCAGTAGTCATTTATCTTTTCTTGGTAGTTTCATATTCGTTATATAAACAACTAATTTAGTAGTTTATATTCATTTCGTTTGCTTTCATTAATAATCATTATAAATGACTAATTTAGTTGTATATTTATTTTACTTGTCTTCATCATTAATTAATATATACTACTAGTTTAGTAGTTTTAGATTGATTTTATGTGTTCATTATTAATCAACATAAATGAATTAGTATGATTTTGCGACTAAATTAAAAAATGTCATACAATGTGCACGTTCATCTAATATAAAAACGTAAAGTTACACATGTTAATTACAATACTAAACAATATCAAGTGCAACTATAAATAATTTCAACCACAAAAATTATATTATATAAAATGTAAAATATTACAATATGAGTTTCCAACTTAATATTAGTTGGACTACAATTTACACATGAAATATTGTTTCATCACTCCAAAATATTATTATTATGTTGCCATGGCATTGCAGGTAAATTCACCAACTCTAAAGACTTGACCATATGTCTCTATGTGCATGTCTTATGCAGGATATTGGCTCTAAGGGTATCACTAGACCGATTCTCTTCTCTCTCTCTTTTTTCATTTATTGCTCCAGTGTTATTGTTCTCCTCTTTCTTCAATTCCTACTTCTTACCATCAATACTGAGTTAATTTTCTAAAAACAAAACAAGATACAATGCAGAGTATAAGCCATGAAAAGCAATGAACACTAGAATATAAACTAAAGTATATTATAAAGGATTTGTACAACATATAACTCAACATCAACAATGTCAAATCCATTTCCCCCCCTAAAAGCAAGAAACTCGAACAAGTTCTCTTGAGTTAGGCTATAGTGGCCACTATGTGGCCAGATGACATGTATAAACAAAGAAAATAAAATGTCACCATAGAAAATAACACCTTAGTAACTTAGTATTCAACCTTCATGGAAAGCTTAGGCACAATCATGTCAACTAAGTTACATGCTAAAAAACTTTGGTTGTAGATAACTTGTGAACATAAATAATATGAGGTGTGATGTCTAATCCTTAATTTTTTATTTGCCACAACATTTCATTCTATAATGCATGAACTTGGTCAAGTATATAAACAACTTGTGCTCAAATAACAACATGAAAATAAACTTTTCTAATAGTCATGAAACTATTTTAACGCAAAACATCTAAAAGGATTTCAATTATTTAAGTGTAATACTAATTTCATCTTCAAACTTTGGTTGTTTTTTAAATGGACATGATACCAATTTTTTTTAATTTTGTAGTTAAAAGACCAAAAAAAATCAAAAGAAACGTTCAAAATACAATCAAAAAATAAAGAGAGGATATCATGGAATGGACATTGCAATTATAAAAAATTTGTTACCTATCCACCGTGTCTTGTTTGGCATTCCTAAAACATTTTCTTACCCAAAATAACCATGAGGTGAAAGAATCACAACATTAAAATCCATAGGAATCCCTACTAGAAACTCGAACAAGTTTTCTTTAGTTGGGAGATAGTGGCCACCATGTCGCTAGATGACTTGTATAAACAAAGTAAATAAAACATCACCATAGAAAAGAACACCTTAGGAACTTATTATTAAACCTAATCATGCAAACTAAGTTACATGTTAAAAAGATCAGGTTGTAGATAACTTGTAGAAATCAAAATAACCTCAAACGATAAAATTATCCTCCAAATAATAAAACATAACCGCGTTACAATATTTGGAATAGGGCAATAAGCAATAGCCCATTGAACAATAATAATATTTCATACAATCCAAAGGGACTTCAAGGAATAAGGTTACCTTGAGATTGAAGTCAAATTTCCTTCAAACAAAATGAAACAAGCAATCTGTTGGAAAGCCTCCCCCATGTTCCAAAAGGTAGGGACAACAAAGGTTAAGCTAAATAAGTGCAAGTTCAAGAACACTAAAAAAATAGCACATGGACCAAAACAACCAATATGTACATCGTATGTTAAATAATTTAGTTATATTCTTGGGTCATATTCAATATATTTTGCAACAAATGACAATGAATTACTAAATAAATATTTGGGCAGTCATCATTTACAAAAATATTCTAGCCTATTTGAAGTCAATTTCCTTCCAAGGAATTATGTATTCAATTTGTACTTTCACTGCCTTCTATGCTTTATACATTCAAAGTTATTTTCTTGCAAATAGGGCACAAATTTTTCAGTAATAGCCATTTTCTGATGCAATCCAAGTGGTGAATATGGCCACAGTCTAGAATACTTGGTTCTTCATTGTCCTTGAATTCCTCCTGCAAAATCGAGGTAATTATTTATGATATACTTAACTCCAAATACAAAGATATAATTCCTTCATAGAACATGTCAATTGTAATTAAAACCAACTTGTAAGTCCTTTCAAGTAATGTTGTTAACTATGAAGCATTATAACAAAGCCTGAGAAAATATTATATAAACAACATATACTGCAAAGTTCATCCTCTGGCTACTTCTTGGAGGCTTCATCTACACTAGACTCTATGCCAGAGTAATATGCACTTATCTTCAAACACTTCAAAACTCTCTTCAATTAATCCTATACTCACATAACCTATTCATTCCTTCAAATCCAACAATTCATGTCATCATGGACAAAATGATTTTGCTAGCTCAGCATTTTGTAAAAAATTTGTGATAGGTTAACCCGATAATGCAATATAAATCAAAGCAAAATACTATAACCTACTTCTATTATCAATTTGCGGAAGCTTAAAGATAGAGTTGAACGATATAACCAGAAGAACAAGAATCAATGGCACAATACACATGAAAATACTTTAGGGAAAGCCTCAGCTAAAAACCCCACACTATTGTATTATCTTACATTGTGGAAATACATAGGAATTATACAAAGCCTTAGCTCTCACAGCTAGCTAGCTCTCAGTACAATCCTCACGAATGCTCACGAGAAATCTTGGCTTCTCTCCAGCCTTCCTCTCTGCCGTCCAAGCTCCTATTTCCTTGCGTTGTTCCTTGTGGATGATTTTCCTCTTACCAAGTCAAAAACCAATCCATCAAAATGACGCAATCCTCAAGGATAAATCCCTAACTGCATGCATGAGTTTTCTCCATGAGAAAACACATGCAATTGATAATACATTGTCCTTGAACTTTGATCTCAACTTGTTCTTTCTCAAAATAGACATGCATGAGTTTTTTATGAGGGGAATCTTCAGTTAACTGGAGTAGCACTAGTTGAGTTCATTAATGCATCAACTGACTGTTAACTCACTATTAGTTCCTCAAACAGTTTGGAACTAATTTAACTGGACTTAACTTAGTAAATTGAGTTAACTAATTACAACTCAAATAGAACTCAATCTTATCTCCTTAATTTAAGGGATAACTCTTGCATGACTTCAGAAAGACTTCTAACTTGAATTTCTCCAACTAATTAATTTAAAATAAATTGATTAATTATTTCCAAGTAGCTGTTAAGACTAAATTTGATTTTAATTCACAATTTAATTCAAGGAAAAATTAAATTGGAATATTCTTGTTGCCATATTTCAACACTCCCTCTCAACAAGAAAGGGATTATTTGCCACCCCGATCCTATCTCTATGGAACTCAAATTTACACTTTGACAATGCCTTTGTCAAAATGTCAGCATCTTGCTCTCTGTCGAAATATACTGCAGTAACATGATCCTCTCGACCTGTGAAAAGCCACGGGAAGCAAATCTTGCCTTATGCTTCTCCATACTACCATCAGCAACTTGCTTTACCTTGTAAAGCCAACGGGAACTCACAACTAACTTGTTCTCCAGTCTCAAAACCACGTCCCAAACACTGTTACGAACTATGGACTCATACTCCTCCACCATAGCATCAACCCAAATCGGCTATTGCGCTGCTTCCTCAAAGGAAGATGGCTCAGTCTCAACACATTCCCTAGCAAGGGCCATGTATCCAGTTTATGTCTCAGGTGACCTCCTCTATCTGCGCTGAGAATATGGTGCCCCCACATTCTCTCTCGCATCCTCCAACAATCTGTCAGCTTCTCTTGTGCGCTTTCGTCCATCTCTGGAAGACTATGCTTGAGTGGATGTCTCCACTCCTGGAACCTCTATATGTGGCTACTCCACATCAGTCTGAGGCTCCTCCTCCTTAGGAACTAATAGTTCCTCGACAACCTGTAGTTGGAGCTCCCTGTCAAGGGAAACCTGCATGGCCTTCTACTCATCAAACTTGAGATATCTACGAACGACTGTCCTCTGACTGGTAGGCAAGTACACCCGATAGTTGTGAGGTGTATGAGTGTACCCCACAAATATCCCCAACTATGTTGTCAGCTCAAGCTTCTTCCATGCATCCTTTTTCACATGGCAATATACCAATGAGCCAAAGATCCTGAAGTGACCCACATCTGGTCTCTTACCAGAGAAAGCTTCCTCTAGTGTCTTCATCCCAAGTATGCGATGCGGGCTTCTATTCTGCAAATAGACCGTTGTGTTGCATGCCTCAGCCCACAAGTGAAGTGGTAGGCCTTGGTCATGCAGCATTTCTTGTGCTTCCCATACAATAGTTCTGTTCTTCCTCTCGGCCACCCCATTCTGTTGTGCATTATGAGGTGTTATCAACTCTCGTTTAATTCCTTCCGCTTCATAGAAGTCCTTAAACTCTTGAGAGACATATTCTCCACCATTGTCACTTCTCAAGGCCTTTATCTTCTTCCCTGACTCTTTCTCGACCAAAGCTTTGAACTCAAAAAACTTTGTGAAAGTTTGATCCTTCTTCTGCATGAAATAAATCCAGCATTTATGAGAATAGTCATCAATGAAAATTACATAATGCCTTTGCTTCAATGTGGATGATGTCGAGAATGGTCCACACAAATCAGTATGAACTCGCTCTGAGATAGCCTCTACTCGACTGTCTCGATCATGAAAGAAAGACTTGGTGTACTTTCCCAAGGTACAACCTTTTCATGTGTCAACTTGCTCAAGTTTACCTTTGGGAAGTCCTGTAGATATCTGTTGCATTATCTTCAAAGCCCCATGATGCAAATGGCCCAACCACCTATGCCACAACTCGCCAATGTCTTGGCTTTGCACCAATTCTACTTTCGTACTCAATGCTTCACAATCATCTACCTCTAGTTTATAGAGATTCTTCACCCAAATCCCTATCCTCTTGGTCTGGCCCGTGGCTATGTGTCTTAGGAATGCCTTTCCTTTACTGAAGACAACGTCGTAGCCTTTGTCCTCCAAGACTGTGACTGATACCAAGTTCTTCTTCAGTCCAGGCACATACATCACATCTGTCAACGGTGAGAGGAGCTCCATGCTCCCTCTGAAAAGCAACTGTACCACTCCTGAAACACTATACCTTCCGTCGTCACCCATCTCTATGCACATCTTGAAGTCTTTCTCCTCTAAGGCACTGAATAAATTTTTATCACCAGTCATGTGGAATGAGGCTCCACTGTCAAGATACCAGATACAAACCATCATCGATGACACCATGCATGCGATGAGGGTAAAGTCCATTTCGAACTGAGAGGTTAATGCCTCACCTTCCGATTCTTCTGAGGATCCCTTCGTGGACTTCTTCGATGGGCAATTAGTCACATAATGTCCCATCTTATGACAATTAAAGCATCTTACTTTAGACATGTCACCCTTCTTCCCTCCATGAGAAAAATTCGATTTGAAATGGGAAGCCTTCCCCTTCCCTTTCCTTTCCTTACTTGCTAAGGCCACATTTTCTTCATCATCATTCTTGGATGAAGAACCATCTCGTGTGCTCCTCCTAATCTCCTCCTACATATGATCCGGCCACAGTTGTTCCCAATCTAGCAGTTTCTCCCTTCCATTCACAGAGTCGTGGTAGCTATTCCAACTCTTTGGAAGGCCAAGGAGAGCGAGGCTCACCATATCATCATCGGAAGTAGTTATTCCCACACTGCCAATATTATCTCTGCAGGTGGTGAGCTTGTTCAGATATGTGGAAATAGTATCGCCCTTCTCCATCTTGATTCTTCGAAGCTTATCCTTGAGCGCCAATTTCATCTGGTCGCTACTGTTCTGGTAGAGGTCCTTAAATGTCTTCCACATTGGAAATGAAGTATCCTTCCCATGGAGACTCGAGACAATATGGTCTCAAAATCCCTCAAGGATGATCCGTCTCGCCTTCACCACACACTTCTTCCAGTCAGCCAACTCTTGTGCATTAGTTGAAGCTAGCTTTGGGATTTATTGATCAATGAATTCCTTCAAGCCATTGTCTTCTAATACAGCCTCCATTATATCTTTCCATTCTATGTAATTTGAGCTACCTTCCAAGGCATACTCGAGTCTCAATCCATAGAACACCATTCACCAACCTTGAAGTATGATATGAATTCGATTAGCACCTGCAACCCCGAACTTCAAACTTCGAATTCTCTTCTCAGTATACTGTTCACAGCTTTGATGCCATGTAGAAAATTTCTACAAATCCAGCTCTGATACCATGTAGAAAATATGTGATAGGTTAACTCGATAATGCAATATAAATCAAAGCAGAATACTATAACCTACTTCTACTATCAATTTGCGGAAGCTTAAAGATCGAGATGAACAATATAACCAGAAGAAGAAGAATCAATGGCACAATACACATGAAAATACATTGGGGAAAGCCTCAGCTAAAAACCCCACACTATTGTATTATCATACATGGTGGAAATACATAGGAATTATACAAAGCCTTAGCTCTCACAGCTAGCCAGCTCTCAGTACAATCCTCACAGATGCTCACAGGCAATCTTGGCTTCTCTCCAGCCTTCCTCTCTGCCGTCCAAGCTCCTATTTCCTTGCGTTATTCCTTGTGGATGATTTTCCTCTTACCAAGTTGAAAACCAATCCATCAAAACTGCGCAATCCTCAAGGATAGATCCCTGAATGCATGCATGAGTTTTCTCCATGAGAAGACACATGCAACTGATAGTACATTTTCCTTGAACTTTAATCTCAACTGGGTCTTTCTCGAAATAGACATGCATGAGTTTCTGATGAGGGAATCTTCAGTTAACTAGAGTAGCACTAGTTGAGTGCATTAATGTATCAACTGACTGTTAACTCACTATTAGTTCCTCAAACAATTTGGAACTAATTCAACTAGACTTAACTCAGCAAACTGAGTTAACTAATCACAACTCAAATATAACTCAATCTTATCTCCTTAATTTAAGGGATAACTCTTGCATGACTTCAAAAAGACTTCTAACTTGAATTTCTCCAACTAATTAATTTAAAATAAATTAATTAATTATTTCCAAGTAGCTGTTAAGACTAAATTTGATTTTAATTCACAATTTAATTCAAGGACAAATTAAATTGGAATATTCTTGTTGCCATATTTCAACATATTTTACGACATAAAATGAAATCACAAAACATATCAGCTAAACCATCTTATTGCAAGGCAGGATAATCCTACTAAAATGAAATGGTCTTATCTGACAAGTCACGTTATCCACATCTAATTGCATATCTCTATGTTGATCATGTGCTTTACAACAACGTAAAATGCTAATTGGTCTAAAATCAAGATATCCTGTAATTAAGAATAATAAGTTTGCAAGAACACAAGTATAATATTTTCAGTAGACACAATACTATGTATACTACCTGCAAAAAACAACAAATAGAGATATTGAAAAAAGACAACTAAGATATGCAAAATCTTAAGATATTAATTGCTGTTAGGATATTACGACACATAGGTTATAGTTAAGTTCAACTTGGTCTAGTATAGAGTTAGGTATAGAGTTAGGTAAAGTGTCTTTCTTTACCGTTGTACATTTTGTAACTTACAATCCGACGGTCACGATATGTAGTGATCCGACGGTTCACTCTCACCTCGGTATTACCGACACTTGATCCGTGGCTTGACACCCGATTGGTCCATGATTTCTATTTAAAGCGCATGGAGGGTCATTGTTCGGGTAATCCGTGCATGAGAGAAGCTTATGTAAATTTTCATTCTTTGATTAATAAATTGCCTGTAGTACCCACGTTGGGACAGGCCGTGGACTGTTTCCCTCCTTGCACTTTGAGGGTTTTAACCACGTCAAAATACTGGTGTATTGATTTGAGATCTGGTTGTGAGCGGTGTCCTTTTGGTGTTCTTTCTGAGGAACTTACCCTGTAAATTCCTACAATTGCTACAAATTTGCAAAACCTTGTAATACAAATACAAAAACTAGTCCTCAATGGCCAAAGACTCTAAGCGAGTAAATTACAGAATTATCTAGATGTGTTCTAAATGTAATTACAGAGACTCTCGCAACATAAAAGATTAGAGGGATCTTGAACACATGTTGTGAAATTCTTGTATATAAGGTGCCTTAATTTAATTGGCAGTCCTCCTTTTTGCACCACAAATAAAATCATTATAACCAAATGACCATAGAAAATTTTTTCATTTCATTTTCCACTATTTTCTTTTTAATGAGCCTTCACATGAAACTTGAACATAGAAAAGATATAAATACATGAACATATATCAAAGATAATTTTTATAGGCTTCCCTACCAACATTTACATGTGTGACAATACCCCATGCTAACAATGTTCCCTTTATCAGAAAACATGTACACTATGACGTAGTGTTGTGTTAAAATGTTCAACACCCCTATATTATAAGGCTTTAACAAAATCACGTATCCAATATATCATGCTTTCCAAACCTTGGTGGGAATTATCCTCCCTTGAATGGGGTTTCTCTTATGTGGTTATTTACTATATTGAATATTGTCAATGTAGCCTACAGTCAGATTGTTGAATGGCCCTACCAAGTACCAACAAAACCTATTATTCACTTAAGTGTGTGAAGGGAGATGGGGCTTATTTCTAGATTTACCATCCATAAAAAGAATTTCCTTCTTTTTTGAAAAAAGGCCCCAAAAGCTCGGGTAATTTTTTCCTCTAAGGAATAAAATTGAATTACAAAATAAAAATATATAACCTTGCATATAATTCCTATCGCATAATCAAACAATTTATACCACACAAACATAAATAAAAAGACCAAAACAACATAATTCAAAAGTTTATTAGACTACAGAAACTAAGGCTATGGGATTGAATAACTGGGGACCGTGAATTTAGATGGACCAAGTATTCCATATCTGAACTTTAGTTTTTCCATTAACATCTTTTGTTTTGTCTAAAATAATTGTTTTTATAAAACCTATTTCACCTATCCAAATTACCATATAAACAACCTAGTACATCAAAATTACAAGAGGAAATGGATATAGAAAGATAACAAGGATAACCCAAAGCATTAATTTGTTATTAAAGCACATTATTTCATAACAGGAAGTTGCTTCAATTGCTACAAAATATAATTCTTGTTAAATAATCACATAACTGCCACCACACACACATAAATTAAAAGACCAAAAATAAAAAAAGTGATGGACGAGTTTGAAAGCTTAATAAACCAAGTCTTCACTATCCCAAAGGAAATAAGATAGCCTATTATGCAGTCAGAGTCTACCTATTATAAATTTTGGAGGTTTTTCTATTCTACTTTCCAGTCTCATTTGCCTACAATCTCGTAGGGATTTGCTGGAATCACAACTTTGAGTTGTGAACTATCCACAATCCAAGTGCTCGATGGATTTTTCAGGGTTTTGAATCCATATATGTATTCGAAGCCCCAATTTAAATAACACAAATCAAGATTTGAGCAAAAAAAATCACTAGATGCCGACCAAAAACTCCAAAACATCTATTAGACAACACCTATTAAGCATGGGGTCTTCAAAATATTTTGAATAATCTAATCATAAAAGAAACAATTGACTAATCCAATCAAGAAAAGTATAGATAAAAGACTCTCCTTTCCATAATCAAACAACATTCTCTCTCTTTCGAATGAATCTGATTCTTTGAAGTGAGAAATGAATGAGGAGGCAGATCATTGGGTTATGTTATCTTCTAAACTTTAGCCTTGGAACATTATTAAAAGGTGCAGTGATGCAATTTATACTGATGCCCTAAATTCAAAATATAGTGGATATTAATGTGCACAATAATCAATATGAAGTCCTCAATGCAAACAAGTCATCCAAACACCTTAGGAATGGCAATTCAATGAGCTTCGTTCACCAGGCCCTGGAACATTATTTAAAGGTAGGGTGATGGACTTTAGACTAATCCCCTAAATTCAAAATAAAGTGGATATTAATGTGCACAACAATCAATCTGAAGTATTCAATGTAGACAAGCTAGCCAAACACCTTGGGAATGGTAGATCAAGGAGCTTCATTCAAGGGGTTTTTGCAATAGAAAAATTTAGGTTGGGTTATGATTTTATGTTTACTGTTTTGTGGTGTTTGTAGGTGTTTCAGTATTCATTGATTTTTATCACTTAGATATTTTAGTTCCTTCTAGAGGTAGACTCCCAGCTCTCCTCATTCCTTCCCCTCAAGATCCCGATGCACCCAAAACAAATGTGTTCAAAGATGGAAGGTGGAGTTTTATATCGGCTTCAACGCATCACAAATTGGAGGAATCTCAGTGCGAAGTGTCTTTTTCTCAAGGAAGCTACCCCTCTCATACATTTGTAACGTCTTCCTTACATTCCAATTCCAGAAACATGGCAGGGCATGTCCTCAAATTTTGGCTTTTTTCCTTCAAATTTTTTGTTAGTGGTTTGGCAATTTACAATTTCTCTTATTTCTACAAGGGATCAAAGTCTATTTTAGTCAGTCACTCTATGTCAAGCTATTAATGTTCACTGTAGTTGGAATCAATTTAAATGGTCTAGGGCTACAGAGCCCTTTTCGTATTTTAATAACATCAAGGCCTACTTATCACACTGGAAAACTCTTGTTCATAACAAGTCCCCAAACACTCTTTTCTATGCAATCTTACAGGAATTGGGGGCATAGTTTCTATGGAAAACATTGTTCTTAAAGAAAAGTGGAGAGTCAGACACTGTCAAAAATATATCAATCAAGCCAATTGCATTACTTTGATGGAATTTTCCTAAAATTTCTGATTTGAAACAAGCATGAACCACACAATGCCAATGTAATGAGAATAAAATTGCCCCATAAATAGAGATTGCATATAACGTAAATTGAATGCAATAGGCTATGAAGCTTAATTTTCACTCATCAATTGGAATCTCTCCATGGCTTCTAATAATAAAGGAATTGAGAACTCACTCCAAGCTATGCCAAAGGAAGACAGACCATTTCAACTTTACGACCCAAGGAAAATTGAAGGCCTAAGATCCCTTCAATATGATAAAGGGTGAGGAGAACAAAGTATCTATTTATGTCGTCGGTAATGTATTTTTTGGGTGGTATATATTTTGGGTAAATATATAACAAAGGAAATAAAATCATAACAAACAAGATATAAATAACTCAAAAACTAACCTCAAATCTTAGATTGTCACCTCTTTATCTCCACACAAGCTCCAATACACTGCGAATCTGCTGCCATGTGAAATGGATCAGTATCATTATATGCTCAAATCAAGCATACCAGCACATTCATCTAATTTTTTGTTTAACAATCATCCTCAAAGGATGTGAAAGGTTTAGATACCCCACCCTATGTTATAATTTTTATTAATTAAAAGATACCACAATATTGATTATAAATATATACATATATTCCATATATCAAAGCATAAAGATAAATAAAAACAAAGGGTAGATCAGTACAAAATTCAATCCTTTTTCATGACAAAATAACAATCTACCCCTATCAGCATGGCATTGCCTTCCAACTTGCACACAAGACAAAAGTTGAGGCACCTAGGAGATGGAAGGCAAGCTTTCATTGTAGTTGATTTCTACCACTATATAAGGTGGTCAGGACCTACTGCACTCCAAAAATCCATGTTGTAGAAAATAGTTATGATTTGGAAGTCACGACATTTGCCAGAACATAGTAGAAACCACTGAAGGAAGGGGTCCAATCAACATAGAGCACTGGCTAGAATCAAACCACAATAAATCTTGATTTTTTACAAGCCACCTATTGTGAGTATAATATTCATGTTTTCCATGAAAGGATTGTTTGGCATGAACAAGGTTTATTAAGAGTTGATCATGTTAGATAATGTTATTCAAGACTGGGAAAAAATTAAATAGGGGAAAAAATCGAACAAGAAGTGATTTTTTTAAGGAATATCTTAAAAAAGGATTGAAACAAATTTCATAATTGATATTTTTCTTCACAAAGATTTTGGGAACTTTACTCTATGTTGTCCCTCCTTCTCTGTGTTTGGAGCAGTCCACTTCACCCTACACATCCCACTACCTAGGTTTCTTTTACAAGTAAGGATCTCTATACGTAGATCATTTCGTCAAGATCCAAATATGAAATTATAGCCACCTCATAGATTGAAGGACTACATAAAAATGCCATTAATATACTAGTCATTATCTCTAAAACTAATCTTCATTAAAAATTCTTGGTAAGGTGCAAACCTCAGTCATTATTCGATTGTGTCCATCACCTTTAGCAACAATTTCTTGCAACGACCCAAATGGTACACCTACCAACCCATCGCCCTGGCATTCCATCAATACTGATGTTGATATAATATATTATGGAACTTGAAAACTAATGAATGGTGGCACAGGCACATCTGAGGATGAATAGGAATGGATGTTTCATGAAGGATTAAAATGAATGCCCTGTAAAAGCCTGGAAATAGATTATTATAATCCTTGTCCTTGAGAAGAATCAATACTTCTCCTAGATAATTGTATGAATGGAATATGATGTGATCCCCAAGGCATACTTGGTAGGGGATGTAGCATCAAACGAGAAATATCCCTAGGTCCATTTGAATTTTGGTTCATTGTAACCCAATTTCCATATTCATGGTCAGTTTATTTGTTCTCCCAACCTACAACAAACTAGACATTACTAGAAATACTCATCATCATGTTTCTTGAACTAGCTTCTTATCACTGAGAAGATGCACGATCCCTTGCACCAGCATTGGAGCTGGAAGCATTACCAACTCTAGGCATAGAAGAACTTTCATTCCATCCAACTGAATAAAAACTCCTATGTATGCCATACGGAACATGAAATATACTGGGTTGGCGTTATCATTCCAAAAAATATGATAGAGTAAGCACTGACATCATCATTTCATTTGCATTTGTTTACACACAACACAATTTATTTGTTCTATTTTAAGTCATTTTCTTTATGATAGGCTTTGTGTTCACTTTGGATAGACATAATATTCTAAGTATTTTATTTTTTGAACCTGCTCATATCCTGGGTTAATGCTTTCATTTTTTTTATTGATTGGGTTATGGTCTAGTTGTAGTCTGGTTAAATTTTACCACAACTTTCCCAGCTTCTATTCTAATTTCTTAGTGCATTCCTTTACAGACAATACACGAGAATTCCCAAAGTGATATGTTCCAAATTTTGATCGATCCTTTTCCAGCCAAAAACTGGTTGGTTTTTGTTCAAAAAAGGCTATTAATTTTGTTAGGACTTGTCAGTTGTGAGACTATTGTAATCTATTTATGTTATGAGAGTATGGTGCTTCTGGTTTAAGGTCTCTAGGCTATTTTATCCTCTCCAAATGATGTTTTCTTCTTAAAATTATTGGTGGAATTAGAGAAGAAAGATCTAGCTAACATTCTATTCTTGTATCTCAACACCTTACAAATCACAGAGGCTCTGAGGATGCAAATGGAGGTACAAAGAAGGTTGTATGAACAACTGGAGGTAAGGGCTATATTTCCCTTTTTTTGGCTTCCATTATTTGTACATGACTCTACTAATGTTGTTGCAAAGTATGAACTTAAAAAAGTCACATTGATTTTGAGCATTTGTTTTTAGCAGGCTCAAAGACACTTTCAAATTCGTATAGAAGCACAAGGAAAGTACTTGCAGTAAATTCTACATAAAGTAGGGGAAAATATTGCAGATTACAACATGGGGTCAATTGGATTGGAAGTTACTCATGCAGAAATTTCTAAGTTGGCCTCAAAAGTGAAAAGTGAATGTTTTAACTCTACATTTTTTGCTTTGACCTTCTCCATGATGCCTGAAATCGCTGGTCTATTTCCAGAATCTCAGATTGCTCATCAACAATCCCAGGTTGCAAATTGTTCTACATATAATTTTGTCACTTCAAATGAAATTTTTGAGAAGAGTCCTATAGAGAATTTGCAAGTTGGTGGTAGAAAATTCCCAAGGCCTGCTTGTGATAACAAACTACAGTTTTGGTAGGATGAAATTAGAGAAGATATGAGGCTACAAGAACTGACAGGAGAAGAAAATATTTCTTCACCTTCCTCCAGGACCAAGGGTTCTTCAATTGTATTCATAAGAGGGCTACTAGTGACATAGTAGAAACAAACGAAAATGGAAATTGTTTATCAAACAAAAAATGAAAAGAGTGTGAAATAAGTGGAGTGCTTGTTGATCTACCCATAACAAGAACATTAGCCTTTTCTAGTGTTTTATCTCTACAAGAAAATAGTCAAATATATGAGGCATCCAAATTTTACATAAATAAAGGTCAAACATGTTCCAAGGGGTATAACAAATTCTCCAAAATGGCATAGGATTTATACTTGAATTCCAATGGTGATACCACAGTGTCCTCCAAGAAAAGAGGGCTTTATTTGAATGGTTTTGGCTGGAGAAGATGATAATTGTTCACAATGTGTCTATGTCTTTGTCACATATGAGGAAGCCATAGCTTATTTTATGCATGATATTCATTGCTACTAACCATTGTATTATGGATTTATACTTTGTGTGGGAATGAGAAGTCCTTGTCGTCTTTTTCCTTTAATTTTTAAACATGATTGAGTCCTTTTCTGGCAAACCAGTAGGAAATGTACCATTATGTATATGTACTATGATGTAAATATTACAATTATATGAGCTTCTATGATGAAAATTCTTTGGTTTATGTGGTTCTTTGCATTTATAACTTAATTTAAGGCTACTTTTAACATTGAAAATTTCACATGAACTATAAGTTCACCTAGAAGCAATCTCCTAGAATGTGAAGAATTTGGCCGCAAGTCAGGTATATACCTTCCAACATTTCCAGATGACCATATTTGAGGTAAAATATATTCTTGTTGATGCAGAAGGTTGTGGCTTTATCATACAAATCTCCAAGGATCTTCGGATTGACCATCCATAGATAAACCTCTGAAATCTGGACCCACATCACCTACACTAGCCCTGGGTATGATTGGTTCCTCTATAGGCCTAACAACAGGAATTTTTGCAGTGGTAGCAGGAATATTTAGGTTGCTACCAATGGTGTTCCATCCAAGCGCTGTAAGACAGAGGTGGCCATCATCCCACTATGAAGAACATGGGAGGACATCTAAAGATGATGGTCTTGAAATGATTTCCATGGTTTCTTTTACAGGATCCATGTCTGCCATCCATATAGGATGATTGGCATGCCCATTATTGTTCTCTGGCATACATCTAGCCACATTGCTCCAAGAAAAGGTCACTTTTTCAGATTTTGGTCCTGCCAATTGAGTTGGGCAGGGACAATAAATTAAATATCTACACAACCTTAACTTGCCTCCTAGCTTAAATGTGAGTCTCATATATGAATAATTTGAATGGACATTAGAGGATAGTGGTGTTGAAGGTACTTTAAATTATTTTACTCTTGTTTTGGATTCAATGATGAATGTAAAAGATGTAATTTTAACAAAAAGTGTTAAACTGTTGTGCTTCAATTCTTAACTGAGTTAAATTTGTTTTTATCTATTCAGATATACATTGTTTTAGAAACCAAATGCAAATAAGTTGTTTTATTTTATCCCAAGTGGTTAGCTCAACTGATTGTCACCAATGTTGTTGAGCATTGTTGGTTTTGTGCCAGCAGGTGAATGGTTCGAATCCCCCTTGCAGAAGGGGAACTACTTTATGCTGGAAGATTTACTAGGGTTGTTGTATAGGAATGTAGGGAAGCATCCCTTGGGTTTCCTCATGAGGTTTTCCTTGGGAAAAAAGTAGTTCTATTTGATTTCGAAAGGAGAAAGATTAGTTTCTAGTATCATTATTACACTAATTGTGGCCATGAAGTATCTATAAAAATGATTAAAGAGGGATTTAAAAGGACTGAGGATGGAAATCAACGGGAATAGTGGAAAAGTTTCCTATCCAAACTTTGTGAAAATTATAATTTTGGCACATGAAGAACAAAATATATTCAATATTCATAACAGGATTGAATTTGAAAAAGGTGGATCATGGTAGACTTACAAGTACAACAATGTCAAGCAACTAACCATGGAGAAAAAACTAACCCCTGGGCCTCTTGGAAAGAAAGGTTGATTTCTTTGGTGGGAGGATATTGTATGCCAAATTGTTAATCTCATGAGAGGGTGACGTACATGTTGCTCCGAAAAAGCAGAAAGGAACTACGTGAGGTTCATTATAGACTTAAGGAGGTGCACATCTTTCATGAGAAAGATCTCCATGATATTATCTTTCAAAAGGATGCTACTCAGCTGAAGATGGCAATTTGAATAAGAGAGCATTATATTGCTAGAAGTGCTCAAGTCCATACACAACACTAATGGATTCAAGAGGGGGATGAAGGTTCTAAGTTCTATTTTGACTTTCTAAAGAGAAAAGTGGAAGTTTGGGCACATGGATCTCTTGTTGAGGATCCTACTAAAGTGAAAGGTATGTTTGGGATTCATTTTTAGACTATTTTTCTCCTTATGCTTTGATGGATCACATAGTGGATTGTGGATGCTAGGAATGCTTGTTGTAGGGTTATCCCACACAAGGATTATATTAGCAATGGGGACAAGTTAGACAATGACTTTTTGAAAAAGGAGTTTTTTCAGCCCTTAGCTCCATGAATAATGTAAAATCACCAAGCATGGATGTCCTTTTTTGTGAATTTACAAGGCCATGTTGGACACGATCTATGATTAAAAGAAATTCTTAGCAGCTAAATTCTTCACTTATGGCATTGAAACAAGCATTAAATAGACTTTACCTGTTATAACTATAGAGTTTAAGAGCCATGTCTTGGATTTCCCAAATTGAGACAGGCACCCATTATGGAATACATTGCCTTGTCTGTGAAAGCATGTCTTTAGTCTAAAATCAAAATGTGAACAAGCATAAGAAGTGGTTGTTGTTCTAGCAATGGTTTCCAGGATGAGATGTTGAATAAGGCATGAAGATCTTCGAGGAAGCCCTAGCTAGAAGAGATCAACTACATTTCCATGAAGATTTGAAATGGAGTTAACCTTCTACAGGAAGCCCTTTAGAGGAGGAGGACTAGGGATTATTTGTGACTCTTCTGTTATGATATCCATCATAGGGATCACAACCAATAATTTCTTTCTTAAGAAAAATGTTCTAGTGAAGTCTCTCCTTTTACTTTGAAGAGGAAAGAAATATCAAAACATTCAAGTCCAATAGGCACAAATTCCAAAGAAAAGGTTTTGGATAGGCAAATAATGGTAGAAAAACAAACAATGAAAAGGACTAAAGATGCAATGGTCAATATAGGTGAAAATTCTCAAACATTGATCACAGATTTCATGAAAGGTAGTTCAAAACCCCCCAAATCCTAGGTCATTGAACTCCTATTAAGGGGAGAAAATCACTCTTGAATTAATCATGAAGATGCTATCATGAAATACAAGAGGCATAGGTTCAAAGGTTAAAAAAATATCACTTAATAGAAAGATAATCCTAGAAAAAATATACATCATATTCATTCAATAATCCAAGCTTGATGAAAGTAATATGGAAGCCACCGAAAGGAGAATATAAAAGAATGTTGAAGAAATCTCTATAAGAGCCAACAGGAAGAAGTGGAGGGATAGCTACATGGATGACCTTGGAAATATTGGAGGTTTTGGATGTTCATAAAGCCATATTCCAGATAACCTTAAGGTGCCCTCCAAAATATGGGAAAAATATTTCTACCTCACTAATGTTTATCAATTTATGGTCATGTTTTAACAATCCTAAAGCCTAATTGATAGAATCTTTTATATAGAGAGATAAAGCCTTGAATAGCTTATGATGGATTGTTGGTGGGGAGTTAAACAAAATTATAGGGGTGCATGAGAGTAAAGGTTTCCTATATCCTGTCGGGAAATCCAAGTTTAGTTTTGTATGATTTTATCCAAAAGAATTCTCACATTGACATTACCCATGGAAATGGATATTTCACTTGGAATAACAAGATAAATGAGAAAGATTTTTTTATGGAAAGATTACACAAATTTATTCTTAACAAACACTAGATAGAGGGTAATTTTGAATTAGATTATCTCATCCATAGAGGAACCCTCTCATCATTAGCAGGACAAGCCCTCTTAGAATATTGAGTGATCTCTCCAATCATAGAAAATGATGAAAAACCACACAACAACCTCTTGAAATTTGAGCTTATGTAGTCCTCTCACTTTGATTTCCTTATTAAAATTTAGAAGTTGCACGGAAATATTATCAAGTGGTGGGGTCCAAAATGTTTGTCATGCAAAAGAAACTCCAACATCTCAAAAATCCAAACTAATAGTTTGGAACAAGGAGATCTCTCACAATACTCTTAAAAGAGAAGAAATCATTGAAGCTACGAATGTAAAACCTTCAATCATCTCTTGAAATAGTGATATTATCATTATATTTTTGAAATAGAAGGAATCCTTGAATCTATGAATGCAAACCCTTCAATTATCTCTTGAAATAATGATCTATGTCTAGATTTTTAAAATAAGGAAGTTCGGCCAATAGCCAAGTTTGAGGAGAACTTTAAAAAAAGAGGAAATTTTCTTGTGTCATAAATATAGAGTTAAATGGCTTCAAGTAGTGGACCCTAACTTTATATTCTTTCATAATCTTGTGTTGGTTGAATATCAATTAAACACATCTCTAAAAACACATCAAACATTGTATACATAATGAAATGGAAATGCAACACTCTTCACCCAAGTGTGGATTAAGACAACAATACTCTTCACCCAATGTCAAATCGACTACTTACAAAGTGAATATGGATTATTTTCATATACTCTTGGGGTTCTGGGTTATATAGCTAGCAACTCTTTCCATTGGTTTTGTACATAAACAATTATGTTTTACAAGATTCAACCAAAAAAACAAAATCTGAAAGCTTACCCCTATTTTCCAGTGGTTCTAACAGCAAAGTATAGTTCTATAATATTTACCTTCATGCATTCAATCAATGTCCACTGAGTTTCAACTTGAATCACCATTTTTTACTAGAAACTTTGGCAACTTATCTTCAATTTTTTCATGTACATTGGTTACCCACAAACATAACAATGTCATTTCTTCAAAATAAATGCAAATTTGTGTATTATTTATGAAAATATTCTTTCGCTCTATTTTTCATATGGTAGCCAAGACCATCCATGTGAGAACTCCGCTTTCAATTATGCAAGCTCAAAATGAACACCTTTTCCTGTAGCTTTCACTCATCAATCTTGAATTAGATATATTGTACTATAAGCTAAATTTAAGTGGATGCTTGTCGCTAATGAATGTTATTTTTTAATCATTGAAATAATGTCGTAGAAAATCACAAATTGTTGAGTGTATATGTAACACAAAATGGGAGAGAATAGTCACTATTAAATCAACCTATGTTTTCTTTGCCTTCTAGGATTTATAGCTTCAGACTTTTTTTCTTGCAAATAGGGAATATATTTCTCTTTTTATTGGTAAGAGAAACTTTCTGGTGCAACCTAGGTGGTAAATATGGCCAGTGTACAGAATACCTAGTTCATCATTTTCCTTGTGTCTTCTCAAGATATACTACAAAGTATATCCTCTTTCTACTTCTTGGAGGCTTCATCTGCACTAGATTCTATGCAAGTGTTATACACATCTCTCTTCAAACATCCTGTAATCGCATTACCTATTCATTCCTTCAATCCAAAAATTCCTTATAAGTCATGTTATCCACATCCAAACACATAGCTATTTGTTGATTTAAGAGGATATTGTGGGCCCAGCAAATTAGTGACTAGTGACACAGGAATATCTGATGGTGAAGAGTAATGAATAGACCAAAAAGGAAGAAAAAGATTGAGTTGACCAGGCATAGAAACTGATGATCTTGACCCCTGGCATATGAGTATCTTCTCCACATGTTATAGTTGTCGCTAGTGCTAGTCTTACAAATGTCTCTCCTATGGCTTGGATAAATGTCTCAAATTGCATCTCTCATACTGCTTGGATGAATGTATCACTTACACATGCAATTTGATCCCAAGGAAAAGAAATTAAAGCACCAGCTTACCTAATTTATTTGTATGTTTCACAATAACACATGTTGGATCCTTGAATTATGAAACGCATCTCTACACTGCATATACACCCAAAGAGTTAGTAAATGACATTTCTGGATTGGAAGTTGAGGTAACAAAAAAAGGTGGGTTTTGTGCAAATATCTCAAGAAGTCGAAATGTTTTGACTTGGTCATTAGATGTTACATCAGATAGTAATATCAATGAGTAATAAGGGTAACAAAAGAAAATATAGACATCTAAATCAGATTAGTTATCAGAATCTCCCATGCACTGAGCATATGCTCCTGCTTGACATCCATTATACCTATAGTGGTGAGTCACAATCTACTTAAGTTAAAGGAGCCAACCCCCACCTAATTTCATGGAATATGAAAGATTATGAAATGAAAGTCAATTTGGTTTTTCAAAGAGCCTCATCTCACTAAGAAAAGACCATCCATTCCTAAGGTAGCTTTTGTCAAATCTATTGTTGGGGACTAACTATCATCTTGGTTGTGGTGGGTATATCAGATCTGTGAATCTAGGGTTGTTCCTTTGCCGCAGGGAGGCTCCATGATGATCACTTCACTACAAAGTGGATTGATGTGGATATTTCTTGCACATGCCTATTTCTCTCTCCTGGTGCTCAAAGAAATTTCCCTTAATGCATGGTTGTCATGAAGATACCAAGAGATCAATTTTTTTTAAAGTTGTAGTTATGTGGATGAAATCGTAACACAGAGGCCAAGAGATCAGGTTGTTGTAAAGCTATAGTTATGTGGATTCTTTCTTTTGTTTGTACTATGAACAATTTGTTAAGTGATATTAAGATATTTTACTACATTGTAGCTTTTACCGCCTAGGGTTAGAGGACAAAAGTATACATGCAACAACATCCATTGACAAGATAAAGTTATATGTGATATGATGATCACATCATGCATGCAACAAAAGATCAAACAAATCTAAATATTATTGACATAAATTTTACATTTTTGTGTATTATGTTTTAGATACGGCATGCAACACAAAGTGACCTGCCTCCTAATCTCAAACTTGGACCCTACCCTCATCATCCACATTCTATGAAATGCAATTGAAAAGAGAGAAATCTAACAAGGTTACTTTTTGGATTTTTTAACCAAAATCCAACAACTCAATTCTTAGTGAGATCGTAATTGATTTATTTTTTTAAATCACATTTCTGAATGTAGAAATGGATTTAGCACCATGGAAAATCCTTGGGCATTCAAATGATACAAACTCGCCTACTTAAATAATTTCGCCAATTTATGGCTAGATTTTAGGAAAAATCTATTAAAATTTCTACAGGAAAAGGGCCAAAAAATTGCCTCATTAGACTACTGCATTAAAAATCTTGTGTTAACTCATCCGTCTTTAATTTGCTTATTAAAGTAACTAGGAAATTTAATAAGTCAATATTTTAAGTTCCTTCTACCTCCTATATAATTTCTAGAAAATACTACATTCTACCTCTCTAAATTATGAGCATTATCTTGGAGTGCATTTGAGTACTATAATCGACATCAAGTTTAGAATTGTAATAACTTATTTTTATGTCTAACGTTGATTATTACAGATTGTAGAATTAATTAGTTCAACAAATTATTGATTGGAGGTAAGGTTTGCTAGTAGTTTGCTTAGTTATGTTTGAACAATCTAGTTGTCAATCCATAATATATTTAAACAATCCCCTCTCTATTTTGAGAATAATGTGGTGTTGCAGGAACCATCCCCCCAACACATTACACCCCAGAACCACGCACCATGTGGAACTATGACTGAAGCATCCCTAGAATTGTGCTTTAGGTTCAATTTGCACCATTCCTGCAAATTTAGAACCACCACATGCCAAACCATTCTCTCCTATCATGCTTCCTAGACATTCCCTAGGTGCTCCTCGGATGGTACCTACAAACTTCTTACATGATCCTTAATGATAATGTTAAATTATTAAAGTAAAAGTTACATTCTCCTTTACTATTCATTTTCATCCTTTTACTTTTTAACATTACCATTAATTTGAGTTAGGAGGTTGGAAAGTGGTTTCAACTTCATTGGATTTCATATAGAGAAAGTGATATTTTAGGTCACATTCTTAGGGTTTTGAGATCAACGGAAATGTGATATTTCATTAGATTATATCATGTATGAAGGTATATGATTGTCATTTAATCAAGAGCACTAAGCCATATATGTACACCATTGTTGGTGGTGTTTATTGTTGAACTCCTTTGTCATGGCCTTAGAAAAAATGTATAATATCCCTTTATATATTTCAATGGTTTGTAATATCCCTTTCCTAGAAGACTCGCTTCTCTAGAATCTTATATAAATATTTTGTCTAAGTAGGTTTTCAAACAGTTAATTTATCAACATTCTTACAGTAGAAGCAATATGTTAAGTATTTTCAAATTCTGCAGATAATTAATTTATTTGTAAGAAAGGAATCCATTAAAAAATTCAAGAAACACAAATTGCATCTTCAACATGAAATCATCAGGTTACTTTATTAAGGGGCCAAAAGAGAATATATGTAGTTACAACACCCAGCTATTGTTCGAACGATTGATTTGGCCTTTTCTCCAAAATGCTACTAGACTCCAATTAATTTGATCTTTGTTTACTCAATCTGCAATATTGGCCTTGACCTCACAATTCAATTTTTGGCGTACCAAAAAAACATTCCTTCACCTCCCTCAACATATTATTTTGGATGTCTTTTTCCACATGAGGAGCAGACTTTCGAGCTTTCTATATTTCCTTGGATAACCTAGATCTACCATGTATGTTTTTATTGATTCTCCATACCTTGGATCGCTGCCCCTCTAAGTTTATTAATTATTCACACTAATACACAACTTCAATAGCCCCAAGAGGATGATTTCAGTGTGTTATTGGACTAGAGCTTGTGCTCAGGAGAAATACCTCAAGGTTTCTAGCCCCAATCTATTAAGTCATAAACTTGCTCCATAAATGGCACGGCCGCATATGTCAACTTGACCACATGTACACATTCAAGTTGTCTTCAAATTTGACTAGAACTAAGATTGAAATTCGACCCTTAGAGTGATGTGTCCACCTCATTCCATGTCTGCGTTGATTAACTTGGCTCAAAAAATAACAAACATAATTTTGTAATTCGTCCCTCAAAACAATGTGTGTATGGGTTCTCGATTCACCTAATTACCACAAAGAAACCCCTCTTACTATGAGATTTATCCCCCAACTTATTCCCAATGCTGGTAACCCTTTTCGTTAGTCCCTACCAATTAGCAATTTGTTGTGATTCTTAGCCTCTAAGGTTTCCCAATTCGTCCCTACAAGTAGATGGAGATTCAACCATTAGATAGCCCATTCAACTATGCAATTTCGACCTCCTTCAAACCCTGCAATTTTATGATGAAACCCTTCTTTTTCTTGGCCTAGGTAGATTATTCAGTTTATCACCATGTTTCTGCACTAAATCACTTGGATTTTTCATTAATTGAAACTGCTATGAACACTTATAACAAACTAGCTAAGGGTGTATGTTGCAGTAATGAAACTCCTCTTGATCCACTAGGGTGTATCTCACTTCAGATTACAATCCATTGTTCCAATCTCAATAGGCCACAAAATTTAATTCACCAAACATCCAATCATGCCTCCTAATCATCTCCTCCTTTCTTTTATAGAGATGGCCATTTCAAATACCATAGGTCATTTTTTCCTCTTTTAATATTTAAAACAAAAAATTATACATAGTATTAAATTGAGGATTCAATATAAATAAACAAGATATTAAGTTATATATAAACTATTTAACATGTAAAATTTAAGTTTCAACAAACGTAATTAGTGGTCTTATGCAGTGATATTTATATGTGTAGAAGGGTATAACCTTCTTGAAACTCTAGTTGTTTATATCACCGCCATTTATCATGTATTTAGACAAATTAAAAGACTCAACATTAAAATCACATCAAGGTTTCTTGATGTTTTAACATAGACATAAAAAGTATGATAACATGCCCCCTCCTAAAGGTTTGACAATTATTATTTATTTTAACTAAGCTTCCACCTATCACAATGAGGCAAATTTCCCATATTTAGCATTATGAGAGGTTATGACCAATGGAGAAATTTCTCTTAGGACCTTTTTCTTTACTAATATTTGCACAACATTTCCACATTTTGCACACTAGAAATAACTCTCAAGGCCTTTACCAATGGACATGAAAAGGGCCTTAGACTAGGAATATGGGCACCATTACTACTCTTTTCATAATAAGAATTAGTATGAGGGAAGGAGAAAAAGGCATTTACTTCTAAAATGAACCTTCTCATGCTCAAGGGCCATGAATTTGGCATTGAAAAACCACATAGATCCTCTCTAAATAATCTTAGGGATATATGGGATATCAATTCCATTAGGAATTTTTTCACACCATGTATAGGAGTCAAGGAATGTACCATGGGTAGGGGAGGTAAACAAGGACATTAGACCTTACAAGAAGCTTTTTAGTCTCAAGGGCTATGAGCTAGACTTAGAAACCACATAGATCTTATTTAATGGACCTTTGGTCTGAAGTCGACATATGGGCACCATAAAAGGTATTTCTCACCATTTATGGGAGTTAGTGTCTATGCTATGGTTATGAGAGGAAAACAAGGACCTTAGTCCCTAAATTGATCGTTCTCATGCTCAATTTCCATGACCAATACCTATAGCTAGGAATATGGGCATTTAATATGTATTGCATAATAAGAATGGGTCTCGTGGCCTTCACTATGTCCAAGGAAGGAAATTAAAAAAAAAAAAGTGACCTAAGCCCTAAATAATTAGTAGCCATTAAAAAGGCTTCAAACCACCACGTTAATTATATTCTCTAAGGGATATTATTTTGCCTTTAAGATGGATGTATCTATCATTCAAAGTTTTTTCACACCATGATGGGTCTTGGAGCCTCATCATTGGACCTTAATGAAATTAGGAGGCTTTCAAATAACATATGATGCTTACAAGTGTAGGCTTGGTCAAAATAGGAACATAAGGGGCTTAAGCCTTATTTGAATATTTGATGATTAAGCTTTGTGAAGTAGTTCTCAAAGAACCACACATGACCTCTATAGGGAATCTTAGGCCTCTATGGGAATTATTTAGTGTCATTATTATGTTTTGCATAATAA
The DNA here is from genome assembly GCA_031772625.1 of Pinus tabuliformis. NCBI lineage: Eukaryota > Viridiplantae > Streptophyta > Pinopsida > Pinales > Pinaceae > Pinus > Pinus tabuliformis. The sequence continues at coordinate 1,267,127,816 of CM062819.1, read as the reverse complement.
GAATGGGACTTAGGCTTGCACCATGGAAAAGGGATGGAAACAATGGCCTCAAGCCCAAAATGAAACTTCTTTGATTCATTTTGCATGAAAAATACCATAAAGAACACTATAAATCCCCTTTGAGGGATTTTAGGCCTCTATCTAGGATAAGGGTTCCATTATGAGGTTTTCCACATCATATATGGGAGTTAAGGCTTATATCTTGGCCAAGGAATGAAAAAGGGCCTTAGGCCTAAAACAAGTCTTTCTCATGTTTAATGTCCATGAACAAGATATTAGAATGGGAATATGGGCATAATTAATATGTTTTGCATAATAAGAATGGGTTTTATGGCCTCTACGATGGATAGGGAAGGAAAAAAGATCCTTAGTCCCTAAACAAAACTTCTCTAGTTCAATGGATATGAATAAGGCCTCAAACCACCACACATATCCTATCTAAGATATATATAGCCTTCAGGTGTGTTATGGGTGTTATTTGAAGGTTTTGTGTGCCATAGTTGGGTCTTGGGGCCTCTAAGTTTGGCCTCAATATCATTAGGAGGTTTTTTGCACCATGTATGGCACTTTGGGCCTTAACCATGGTCAAGGAAGGATCATAAGGTGCTTGGGTCATATTTGAATCTTCCCATGATCAATCTTCTTGAACAAGTATTTGAATTACCACACAGGACATCTCTAGGGGATATTTGGCCTCTATGGGGGATCTTTGTCACCATTGGTATGGTTTACATGATAAGAATGGGTCTTGGGGAATGTATTATCTTGAGGGGAGGAGAAAAGAGGGACTTAGGCCCTAAATAAATATTCTAGAGTTCAAGGAACATGAAGTAACCCTCAAACAACCACATAGATACTCTCTAAGGGATATTCAGATTTCAACTTGGATATGGGAGCCATGGCATGTTATTCTACATAAAGAGCCAAAATAATTGTTAGTATGTATGGTTTTCTAATAATAGTGTGTGCACATTCTAAGAATGTGAATGCACTATTAGAATTTGTGCACATTTTTGTAATGCATGTATATGTAGAATTATTTATAGAATAATATGGCTTTAGAGTAATCTAGATTTATATTAATTGACCAAGTTTAAATCAACATACTTTGAATTCAAATTAATAAAATCATTGTCTCTATGAATCTAGTGCAATAATCAACCATGGTATGTAACAACACCACAAAAACCCCACAACAAATAGTGTGTCGTCTCTCTAAGATGTGAGGAACAAATTCCTATTAACCCTTAAAACCCTTCTATATCAATTTCAAACTCTCTTTCTTGTCCCTCCTTCGAAAGGGAGTATAAAACTATTATATATTGTAAACTTATACTCTATATTGTATAAAACTGTTATAATTTTAGCATTATAGATAGATTCATAGACCCCTTTAAGGGGGTCATTGAATCCATCTGTAGTGTTAAGATTTAGTGAAATGTAACACTTTAGTATAAAAAATGAAATTTTCCTTTTTTGAAGTGATACAATTAGAAATGACTAGCATAAATGACTAATTCATATACTTGTTGTACTTGTTACTTGGTCATAGTTTTATTCTTGGACTATAGTAGTCATTTACATTAATCATTTTTTATTTTGTCACTTATTATCTAGTCATACATTTTAGTCCTAGACTAAATTAGTCATTTCAATTAGTCACTTTTACTTGGGTCACTTATTATCTAGTCATATATTTTATCCCTAAACTAAATTAGTCATTCAAGTTACTCGTTGTTAGTTGGGTCACTTAACATTGCTCAAAATTTAGTAGTAATTGACTTGAAATAATTGTGTTGACTAATGATTTTGGTCATGCAGTCACTAATCTCTCATTTTGTACTAGTGATAAGGTGCTTCAAGTATCCCAATACCTAACACCTTGATATTCATCACTTTAAATTCTCCAACAATCCATCATCATTAAGCAATAGATAGAGCAGGTTTTGTTAGTATTAAGGAGTGGTGCTAGTATTTCCTAGAGAATTCTTGACACCAATCTCTCAATTTCAAAACCAATCACATGATTTCCCACAACATTTCTCCTCTCTATTAACTGATATGGTTTAATATTATATCTAAATTAAGGCTTCTATTATTCATTGTTATTTAAATCCTTCCTAGAAATGTTACTCAATAAGCCCTTTTATTCTATATTTTGTGATCATTCCCTTCTTATCATCCATATGACTAGGGGATAGGGTTAAGACTTCCAATCCCAAATTTCTACAACTTGATAAAAAAATGGTTAATCCTAGGATTCTCATTTAATCCAAAACCAAAGGTCTAATCCCCAAATTTCCAAGAGGAAATCCCTAAACTTGTGAAAAATGAAAGAGAATTTAATTTGGAAATAAAAACTACCCAAATTACTTTTGAAGCTACAAAGGTCTTCACCAACCTTGAAGGTTACATGAATGCTCCATCTCTCTACTAGTTAACCAACTACTTCTCGCACGGTGCTAGAGAGGCTACTACTCACAATTTTCCTCTTCTAAGACCTTCATACCTCTTCTATTAACCAAGGATACCTTTCCACTAATCACCAGTCCAAACAAACATACATCATGGTTTTTAAATCCTCTAGCTAGCCTAGAAACTCTAGTAGAATCACTGAAAACCTCACCAGTCTACAACAAGACCTTCAACATAATATCCCACTATCTCAAGGGTTCTTGAACAAACTCTATAACAATTGTCATCAGGTTTTCTAAATCTGTCATCTTGGTCCTCACCTTGTTGTCAAAGATATTTCCTCTTATTGCACATCTAAAACACTAACAAAACCCTTCTAATCTCTACAACAAATATATGGATACTTTAGTTTTTCTAAGGTAGACCATGTGTAATATTCTAACTAGATAAATACAGTGAAATATCAAAACATGAACTAGCTACAATAAAATAAATAAGAATGCAATCTGAAAACTCCACAAGAACAACAAATCTAGAACATTGTTGAGGAGAAATAATAGAGCTAAGCCATTTTATTAAATATCCAATGAGAAGTTGAGTACAAAATATAGTGGAATGTGTGCACCTAGGCTTTATAAAGAAAGCATGAAAAACCCAAGTCAGAATGAAGAAAACTTCACGCTGAAATGGCTCACTGGTTGTACGCTCCACCTAGAAATTGATTGTTGTTGTTGTTGGAGTAAAATTGATATTTGAGGCCTCGAATCTCCTCCAAAAATTTTGAAACATTAGAGAGAGGCTCCTCACACCCCAACCAATAAAACCCAAAAATCGTTTAAGCTAATTCTAGATGACCCAGAATGCTCAAATAGTGTGAAAATCACAGCTAAACCAGTAATTCGCCCTTCTATAAGAATGATGATTTTAGACTCCAATATCACCCGAAAAAATCTTCTGAAATTTTAGCCACGAACTCCTCTCACAAAACCCAAAAAAACCCAGAAAATTCTTGGGTTAAATCCACCAATCACTGAAACCCCAAAATTTGTGTGTACCCTTCACCATCTACCAGTGAACTACAGAAATTGAACTGTTGCAAGAGTGCACAATTTCCCTGAAAGGAAGCTCCTCCAAATCCCTACAAAATTCCTTCCTCAAACTTTTGGCCAAAATCAGCTCCAATACCCGGCAAAACACTTCTTGCTCAACGTCTACAAAATAGTTGGAAATGGAATCCACAATAGTTGATCCTCCAATGAGAAACTCTAATTGCCTCTGCATCCAAGGAGTGGAAACTAAGTGAATACCTGCAATAAATCTCTGTGGAAATCCTGAATTGGACTCCCCAAATTACCTCACTAGGGAGACACTCAAAGTTCTCCAAAATGAGGGTGGAATTCCACTTGGAAATTCCTTGTGCTAAACAACACTAGTTGACTTAGCTAAGCAGATCAAGCAAACTCTCCAATTCTAAAATGAAATGCCAAAAATAGAATGATGAAAATGAGTCTCTGGTCTTCCTTTTATTGTTTATTTCCCTTCCTTATACCATGGTTCGATTTCTCTCACACTATGCGTGGATACCATAGTTTGATTCTTCCTGTGTTTTGATTTCCCTTTCTGGTAACCTCCACAACTTATGTTCACTTTAATTTTTCTTCTTTTCCTAAGTCCCAACCATTTCGTTTTCTCCAAAATTTATTTAAAACCTCCACAACTTATTTCTCCTAATTTTATTTATCTAAAAAAAAATAGTATTCACCAAAATTGTAAAATTGAGAATTTCCCTTAGCAAAATTATTAATTAGGGACATTACAACCCTCCCCACCAAAAATTGTTTGTCCTCAAGCAATTCTTGAACAAGTGCCCTCTTTGAATATTGATCATCACTGTAACCATCAATAATACCGGGGTCCCAAATGTATCAATGAATCATCCCCAATCTCAGCACTATCCCAACATGAAGGAGTCCCTCAATACCAAGATCCCAAGTCATCATAATCAATGTGAAGCACACCTTGCTCCATTTGCTATCCAACTAGATACAAGTACCAAAATCCCTCTGTATATTATCAATAATTAGAACATCATGATAATGTAGGACTCTATCCAACTCCCCATGAAGCTGCCCTAATGATTAGTCCACCTCATGCACTCCAAAAGTAAATTCTTAAAGACACAACACAATCCCTACATGGATGAAGTCTCTTCCACATGAACTTTCCCTAGTATCCTCCTTCTGACCAACCTTCTATGTTGGTGAAGTCCCCCATGCCAATAAAAAACCACTAAAACCCAATGGAATATCTAATGAACTCCCCCTATAGGAACCAGATCACCCCTAAGGGTAGCTGAATCGCGACATCCTCTTAAGCCTGAATCCCATGCTAGTATCAAAAGGGTGCCACCATGCTGACACTGCACCACTTTTATTATGACATACTTCCCATTGTGCATAGACTGTATCCTTCACTATTGGAACCTAATGATGGAAAACCTATGAAGGCAAAGCTCATCCTTCCCTAACATCTCCATGATATCAATGTCTAGCCATCTACTGCCAATCTCAGTCTGGAGCATTATTAATGAAAAATGACCTTGCCATGTGACAAAGTCCTCGATTCTCCCCCATATATCAAAACAAGAGTGAGTTGAGTCACACTCTTCCCTAATCCTTTTCGTCACAAAATAGAGCAACCAGTCATCTAACCGAATCCTTGGATCCCAAAGCCATATCGGCTGCATCAAATTCCTAACAACTATTGACCACCAACCCGTACCACGTTTTAGGTCCCTGCATGAAATCAGTATATGTATTCCATACATCTTGAATCAGTCTTGAGTGTGCAAGATTTCCTTGTGCCTTCCATACCACACTGCATTATCTAATATCCTGTCTCTTGTAGGTGTTGCCAAAATCGCCTCGAGTTTAAACATCCACCTGCAAGATGGGTCCACCAACCATTGTATGTGATCTTGAGACATCTTGGAATGTCTCTCCCAATAGGTGTCATGCATCACCCTAAATGTGGGCTAAAGGGTGGAGCACATGCTACCCTTGCAGCATATTAGGCCATCCCTAAGCCTGCACCTGCCAACTCGCACCTTGATCATATGTCACAACTGGAAATCCTCTCTCCAGATGTATTGTGTCCTGTCCAACTATATGAACCTCCTAGGTCTTATTTCTCTTGATGAGAACATCAAGAGAGAAAAGCCAAGTCCCTTGTGCCAGTGTGCAATGCTGGAGAGTGATAAATAGAAGCTCACGATCAGCCCTGTGATCAACTCACTCTGCAAATATGCATGTGCCAAACCTAATGGTGTGTCTGACATTCCCTCTAGGAGGTCTCTCCAATGGCAATACTCCAACAACCTATTGTGCATCATCGTTCTTTGTTATATGTAAATACGCACCCTTGCACTCCTTTGCGTAGCACTGAACTCTAAGGAACAACTTCATGCACCACGGGATATATACACTCATTGTCATACCACCTTGTACCATATGGCATGTCATATGTTCTAATGCATCTGCCACTCCAGTAGCAAAATAAATGTGGTGTAAGTCGCTCCGCCCACTCCATGGTGCAAATCCACGCACCACAACACATTGCCATGCATCTACGTGTTCACCTGCAAACCACTGCTCGACGCTACATGCTCCTACATGAAACTGGATGCCATGATTTAAAGTTAAGATAGTATGTATCAGACCGCACCCTACTGGTATCGCCACCTCCACTTTCACATCACCATACCCTTTTATGTATTGGCCTTGCCTCCAAAATCTCCTTGAGAGACACAATATGTGAATCCCCCTAGTACTAGTAGTGATGCCACCACTGTGTTTCTCCTCCATGACCATTATGCCCTAGAAAACCGGAAAGAAGCATCGGCCCCATACAAGGCACTATATGGCGGTCTGCCAATGCTACGTCCTCCGATGAAACTCCTATCAGTGTATGTTGATCATCCAATGACTCCATTCAAAACCAATATTCTCAGACCATTTGCGGAGTCTACTTGCTCCCTTGTCAATCCAACCTATCATTAATGTTGATGGAGATCTGAAAGTGTGTGGGCACTTGGTCACTGGATCCATCATACTAATAATACCATCACTAACCAAGCCCATTTTGTGATGGGGAATTCCACTTGGATCCCAACAACAATCTGGACCTCGTACTCCCCTAGTAATCCACGACCTCTATTGAAATTTGGTTGTCAATGTACCCAACCGCCTAACCTGCTCCATCGGGTACCAACTCAATACCTCTCGCCATCCAATACCAAAGAAGAGATTGAATGTACAATCTCATGTGTATGGAACAAGCCCTCCATGTTGACATTGTGACATACTCAACTCAAGTTGTTGGCCCCTGTTGACCTGTTCATCCCCTACGATCTCTCTAGACAACTCCACCTCTCTCCATCCAATGCATAATGGTGAGATAATAACATTGTGGACCCTATCAGTCTGCCTCTAAATCGAATTGTGATGGAATATCAACGTCTTCTCTCTACGCTACCCCTCATCATTGTCTATCCCCAAGGACGGCTATGCATCCTCCTCCATCACGACCTCAACTTGAGCCTCCAACTACTCCTCCACTGAAAACCCATCATCTAAAACATCCTCACCAGTCAATGGTAGGTGACTATTGTCCGGTAACTCTGTCACAGATCTAGATGCTTCTGTACCTGTTGGATCATCATCAACGGTGGAGATGTCTCCTAACATGTCATCAACCTTTGATGTGTTGCTATCACCTAAAATTTACTAAGTCACAACATCAGGTACCTCATCAATTTTCGGCATCTCATCAATGGGTATATGCTCAACTATCTCCTTACCAACCATGGCCCCTTCAACTACTTTTTCATCTTATTCCTTGATTGTTCTCATCATCTCTGCATAATTCCACTGAATTCTCACTAATTTTTGCATGTCTCGTAGTTCACAAAACTCCCAAAAGGAGAGGGGTGCCTGAATGTCATGTCCCAATGATTGGTATCCCCTCCAATTTGCTACCAATAACTCCACATCAGTTGCAATCATGTCTTGCCATCTTGATGCATTATCCATAACTTTTGGCATGTATATTTAAGAATGGTCCTAATTCCCAATTGTGTTGTGAATCAGCTGCTCCCTCACATCAATCATCATTTATTGCATCATAATCACCTATTTCAAGGTTACTTCCATGTTGTTTAATTTTAACCTTTCTTTGGATCCCATCATTTCTTAGACTTTTATTATGGTCTTGTCATCACTTGGCTTGAAGCCCACAGCTTGGCCAAGATCATGCTCTGGTACAACTATAGTATCTAACTAGAGAGATATAGTGAAATATCAAAACATGAACTAGCTACAATAAAATAAATAAGCATGCAATCTGAAAACTCCACAACAACAACAAATTTAGAAAATGTTGAGAAAAAATAATAGAGCTGAAACATTTGATTAAATATCCAATGAGAAGTTGAGTACAAAATATAGTGGAATGTGTGCACCTAGGCTTGCTAAAGCAAGAAGGAAAAACCCAAGTGAGAATGAAGAAAACTCCAATATGAAATGGCTCAATTGTTGTATGCTCTGCCTAGAAATTTACTATTGCTACTGCTAGAGGCAAACTGATATTTGAGGCCTCAAATTTGCTCCAAAATTTTTTTAAAATTAGAGAGAGGATCCTCACACCCCAACCAATAAAACCCAGAAATCGTTTGAGTTTATTCTAGCTGACTCGGAATGCTCAAATAGTGCGAAAATAATGGTTATGCCAGTAATTCACCCTACTATAAGAATGATGATTTTAGATTCGAATATCTTCTGAAAAATCCTGAAATTTTAGCCACAAACTCCTCTCACAAAATCCAAAAAAGCCTAGAAAAATCTTATACTAAATCCACCGGTCACTGAAACCCCAAAATCCGTGTGTAGCCTTCACCGTCTACCAGTGAGCTACAGAAATTGAACTGCTGCAAGAGTGCACAATTTCCCTGAAGGGAAACTCCTCCAAATCCATGCAAAATTCCTTCCTCAAACTTCTAGCCAAAATCAATTCTAATACCCAAAAAAACACTTCTTTCTCAACCCTTGCAAAATAGCTGGAAATCCAATCCACGGTAGTTGATCCTCCAATGAGCAACTTGAATTGCCTCTGTGCCCAAGGAGTGGAAAACTAAGTGAATACCTGCAATAAATCTCTATGGAAATCTTGAATTGGAATCCTCAAATTACCTCACCATGGAGACACTCGAAGTTCTCTGAAATAAGGGTGGAATTTCGCTTGGAAAATCCTTGTACTAAACAACATTGGTTAACTTGGCTAAGCAGCTCAAGCAAACTCTCCAATTCTGAAATGAAATGCCAAAAATAGAATGATCAAAATGAGGCTCTAGTCTTCCTTTTATTGTTGCTTTCCCTTCCTCATACCATGGTTCAATTTCTCTCACACTATGCTTTGATACCATGGTTTGGTTCTTCCCATGGTTAGATTTCCCTTTTTGCTAACCTCCACAACTTATGTTCACTCTAATTTTTCTTCTTTTCTTAAGTCCCAACCATTGTGTTTTATCTAAAATTTATTTGATACCTCCACAACTTATTTCTCCTAATTTTATTTATCTAAAAATATTTATTATTCGCCAAAATTAAAAAAATTGAGAATTTCCCTTAGCAAAATTATTATTTGGGGACGTTACACCATGCTTATTCATTAAAATCCCTGGGATCTCCTTACAAAAAACCATTATTCGAGGCTATCTAAGTGATTAAGGGCTAACCTCCCTACTAAAATATTTTAACAAAGATATGCTACATATTTCACCAAGCCTATTCTAGACCACTGGTCAATGTTTTCCTACAAAGGCTTAAAAAGGCTAAAATTTGAGGAAAATAATGGAATTTTGAGCCTATATGATTTGGATTGGATCATTGTATTTTTTTTCATCCATTTTGATGCTTTTGGAATCGAAAAAGTGAAGGAATTAACTCATAACACCACTTTTACTAGTGGAACCCAATTCGGAAAACTAGGGTCTGAAACCTTCTAAGAGTATTTTGAGCTCTAAAACTATTTCTTTAGCACAAAACCTTTCTTTCCTATTAGACACACAAATAACTTTCTAACAATGCAAAAATCGCCTTAAGCAAAGTCCATATGCAAAAGCTATGCCACTTGGAAGTTGAGCTTCCTGATTTGTCAAGAATAATTCGAGAGGATACCATGTCATCCACATTACTCATGGAAAAGGGGCTAGTCATGTGATAATGATGAAGGAGACTCTAGAAGAGTACATATTGTAACTTTAGTTAGGAGTTGAAGGAGTCAAACCTAACCACTAGTAGGCTATCAAGTTGTGTTATAACCTGACCACTAGGAGGAAAGGGGTTCCATTTACTTTTGAGTGCATCTTGTTCCATAAATAAGAAGAGTAGCCAAGAGGGATAGGGAGAGAGAACAATGAGATTATTTTTTCACTATAGTAGCCCAGGAGCCATAAGTCATACTTATTTGTACTTGCAACCATTTTCTATTTAAAGAAAGAGAGAAGAGTGACCTCATCTTCCAACTCAGTTTTTCTTCGGAAAGGGTTTCCCGGGTAATATATTGTGCCAATCATGATTTGTGATTTTTTATTTAACTTTTTTCTATTTTCTGTATATTTATAATTTGCATGCATACACAATAAACAATCATTTTTGAATGCAACAATCTAAAGAGAAATAAATCCTCATTGTAGATTTCAGGTTTTTAAGTATAATTTATCAAAGTTGTTGTGACAAACAATCTAGTGGAATATCCATGATATTTTACATATCATATTGGTATTAGATAATGTTTCTTTAGGTATATTGTGGAGATTTACAGAAAATCTAGATTATCTAAGCCAAAATCCATAAAGCCCTAGTCATGGTCGAAGAATCTATGAATAAGTCACATGATCTTACAGAGCAGAAGTTTTTACAGCTCGAAGCACAAGTTTCAAATATAAGTCGTAATGTAAATTTCCTCATGGTGGCCTTGACCAATAATATTAGGTTATTAAAAGAAAATGGGGTTTCTAATGTAGAGATTCGATCATAGGTAAAAACGGGAAGAAACAGAGAACAAACCAAAGAAAGGACCTAAAAAGTATCAACCCAGTTCGAGTGCCACGAACCATTCTAAGTCCCTATTAAAAATGGAAGGGAAGGTTGATATCAAGCCATGCCAAGGTGAGATCAACATTTTGAATCTATGTCGCTAGTTGCAAAAATTAGAATTTTATTTCAATGTTCATCGTATAGAGGAAGAATAAAAGATTTCATTTGGGCAGTTAAAATTAGAGGGTCATGCCCTAACTTGGTGGGAAAGGCACATAGAGACCTTGAGGTTGTAGGGAGATCCTCCAATGAATATGTGGGAGGGAATTAAAACCCAAAAGTATAAGCAAGGACAAAGTGTACAAGAGTACACCACAAAGTTCAAAAGCATGGTCATAATGTTGGGTATCTCCCAAAAGAACCTATATGTACTCCTCAAGTATATGGGAGGCCTACAAAACCATTTATGGAAGCAAGCGATGTTTCTTAAACCCATATTAGTGGATGAGACTTGTGTATAGGCTTAATACCTAGAGAACACAGGCTAGAAGAAAGGAAATACAGTGGATGAGGCTTTTGTACATGCACAATACTTGGAGAACATAAGCCAGAAGAGAGGGAAATCTAGTGGATCAAAGCAAAAGGAGCATTGGGACGCTTCTAAGGAGGGGAAGAAGTGGAAAGGGGGAAAGATAAAAAAATGGAAATAATACCACATCAGTGCAAGGATCCCAACAACCATTGGAACCAATGTAATAGTGACGGCCATACAAAGGAGAAGTGTGGGAAGTTGCACCTTGAGCTTTACCTTAAAAAAATAAAAATAAATATAATTAATTAATTAAAATTAATTTATTAAAATAAAATAATAAAACAAATAAAAAATTATATATATATATAATAGATAAATAAAAATAAAAATAAAAACTAAATAAAATAATATATATATATATATATATATATATATATATATATATATATATATATATATATATATATATATATATATATATAGATATATATATAAAATTAAAAAAAAAAACTCATGGCCACTAATTCGAGAAACTAGGTTGAAAGTAGCTCGGATGTGGATGATAAAATCGTTTGTATGTTAATGCATAAGGAGGTGAATCTAAGTAGCCTTCAACAACAGGAATAGAGAAAAATTAACAAACTCTTCCACATAAAAATGCATGTCAAGAAGAAAAATATTAATGCTTTGTTTGAATTAGGATCACGAGTGAATCTCACTATAGGAGAGATGCTAAACAAATCAGGCTTGAAAATTCGTAGTCATACAAGCCCATATCCATTGGGATGGGTGAAGATATCAAAAACTAATAAAAATAGAAATTATGAGACAGAGACCAAAAACTGAGACATGGTGGAAAAGGCCTAAAGCCTTAATGTATATTGTCTCACACACTCTCTCTACAAAATAATGAGAATGATACAATATTAATACATCAAGAGTATGTCTCAAGATAGTGCGTCTATCTTGGACACAATAACTTTGGTTGAGTAAATATCTTAACCATACTTTAATCTAGGAGCCTAACTAGTTGGAGAGAATATCTCAACCAACTAGACCTAAACAAACTCCCAAGTTTGAGGAACAATCACATTCTAGAATTGATAAGTAGGAATTAATCCAAGTTCTATAATTTTAAGTATTTTGGAATTTTTTATTGTTTTATGTGAGAGTGAGGCTAAAATTCTCCCCCTCAATCATAAGTCCAAAGTAAGAACTTGGTACCATCTCCAAGTCCTCATGTTGAAACTGTTGAGTTGATCCTCAATGAAGAACTGCCTGAAAAACCGCCAAAACTAGATGCCAAAAACTCCAATCTGAAGATAACAAACCAAGAAACATGAATCAATTGCAAGTTTGATACATCCCTGAAAGTTGCTTGAAAACTCCATCAAATGCCAAGATGCAATGCAAAAGGATCCATCTGTCCTTTTCTTGGTCAAATGACCATAAAAAATAATGTCCACAAATGCTCTCAATCAAAATCCCAATGGCTTGTCCATTGACAAAATTTTGATGACACCCACTGGCATATTTGTTGAATTTGAGATTCCCAATCTCTTTCCCACTGGAAAATTTGACAATGCCCACTAAAAGATTTGTTGATGCCCACTCGAAGATTTGATGATGCCCACTAGCAGATTTGTTGAGTTTGTCGAAACTTTTAGTCTGACAACCATCTTTAAATCCATTATCATTTCCCCCCTTTGTTTGTTGAAAGGAGAGAGCATCATCTGCATTTGATTTTTGAATTTCCCCCCTTAAGGTGTAGGAGAGTTTCTATTTTTAATTAATCATGAAACTTTATCTTTTCCTCTACCTTAGGTAGATTGTAGGACTTATGTAGTTTCTTCATTTCTAGATTCCATCTCCAAGGGTTTATCTATCCATAATTAACTGTCACTTTAGTCTTCTTTTGCATTCGACATTTCTCGGATAGATGATTTTTCTTGCCACAATGGTGACAAGGATGGAGTTCGAAACATTTACTCTCCATATGACCATTTATCTTACAATGGTTACACTTAACATGATTCTGGGTATTTTCTAGAAAACTACACTTACAAACTGAACTGGTTTTGAGAAATCTGGAACATAAAAATTGTTTTATTTTTTGTGTCCCAAACCATGTCGATATTTGTTGAAAGAAATTTCTTCCCAAGGTCTGATCACCTTCTTGGAAAGACCATTTTGTTTTTTTTCTTCACACCTGCCACTACTGTTGATATTCTGTGTTGAATTCATTAAGTCATTTGTATCACACTATGCATCAATCATCTCTATTAACAATTCATTTGTGTCACATGTTGCATCAAACTTTTCAATTTGATATTTAGTACTATTGGTTGCATCATTTAGTAGCACAACTTGCTGGATCACATCATTTGTGTCACAACTTTCATCAATCTGGTGGATTACATCATTTTTGTCAGAACTTTCATCAACTTGGTGGAGTAGATCATTTGTGTCACAACTTTTATCAACATGTTGAATGAGGTCATTTGTTTTACAAATTGCAAATGTTGTTTGGATGAGGTCTTATGTGTCACACACTGCATCTATATTTTATGTTCATCTTGCATCAAGTAGATCTAGTTTTTGCATCAATTTTATCTAGAGTGCATTAATGATTTGTTCTTTCATATATAGCTCATTTTGAAGATTTTTTGTTGCTTCTAGTGTGTTGGTCATCTGATTGATTAATTTTTTTATTTTTCTTTCACTTCCACTCAAGCACTTTAATCTTGTTGTGTAATTCATGATTGCACTCTTGCAATTCTTTGATTTGTACTTCTGCATTTTGAAGACGTTTTCCTCCTTTAGCCATTTTTGTCTTTAACACACTTGTTTGTACTTTCTCGCTTGATTATCACGCTCGCTTTTTTTTTTTGCTTCAATAAGATGATGGTGTCAAATACCACCGAAAATGCACCCAAGAGAATTTTTACAAACACGAAATGGCTCGACTTACTTTGTTGCCTCATTTGACTTGATAATGATTGACTCACTTGACTTAATTGACCCCCTATCATTTCAAAGCTTGGGTGTCGGGTTCAACCGATCATGCACCCATTATAACAATGATAAAGATGTCGGGTAACACAGATTCATCACCTTTGATTTTAAACTTTGGAAACCATAACCTCAACTTTGACTTTACTTTGAAGTGGACTCAACCTTCCAATTTTTCTTTCAATAAATCAACTTCGACTTTCCATAAATATTTTACAATAAATTCTACAAAGGTAAATCAATCCTCTTCTCACTTACAAGACTTTTGACTTTGGATGACTTCAAAAAATTTGTAGGCTATAATTAATTTTCACATTAACCCTCACTTGAACTTTATACATTCACTTGATATTGTGACTCCAATTTTGCTTTCATATCCATAATCTTCAAACTCACACTTAGATTTTATGACTCACCATCCCTTGACTTCAATGAGTTTACAACAAGAATTTTAGTGTAAATATCTTCAAAAAAATTAATCCCACTTTCTAATGCTATGTATTAAATTGAAACCTTCATATACTGGAAAACTAGTTTCCCTAAAATATAATCACTAGTGTGCTTGGAGCCAAAGAGATAAGCAATGACTAGAATGAATCTAAAAAACGTTAAGATCGAATAAGTAAAAAAAATAGATCAAAGCCTTGACAGAAGAGGATATACTTCCCCAAGTATCCTTTGGAAATTGTAGTTTGGCTTCTCTGACTGCATCAAAAATATTTGATTTAGTCTTACCCCAAAAGGGTGGAAGCCCACTAAGAAGAAGGTAAAGAATTACACTAGCACTCCAGACATCTACTTGATTTTATCCTCCAAACTAAACCTCTGGAGCTATATAGAAGGGGATGCCTACATTTCTATTGAGTTTCTGCCCTAGTGTGAAGTAGGTGGCCAATCCAAAGTTAGTAAGCTTGATTGGCGACAAAGGAGACTTTGTTGCAAGAAGAATATTTTATGGCTTCAGATCTCTGTGCACAACCCCATTATCATGACAATATTTCAACACTTCCATGAGATGTTTGAACAATCTTGCAACATCAGGCTCAGAATCTTGTATTTTCGAATAATCTAGCTTGAATTTCGCACAAATCTTACCGCTTTGTTTAGAGATTGATTCCCTCCTCATAAATCGAGAGATATTTCTAGGGTTTTGATGCTCTCTTGACCTCGATCAAGATATTTTCCAGATCATATCGAATTATGATACACGGTGAAGTTCACACCTGAGGTTTTAGAGGGTGATAAATCTGAAATTCTACATGGATTGGGGATCGGAATGACAGGGATTCAAAACAATTTTCCGCCAATGATTTGAAGGAGGTGTTGTCATTAATTCCTTCTCTAGCCATATCGGTAGAAGACGCCCAAGTAATCTCTTGGTGGTTCACTTTCTCCTCATCATTGGCATGGTGGGTTAGACTTGGATGCCTATCGTGTTGTCTGAGGACCTGATTGACACAGCAGGGCCTAGCGGCTTTGGCTCTAAATCCACTGCTAAAGATTTCACGGTTGCCTGTAACTTTAACTCTCTAACAACAATAATCACTGGGGCCACCTCTGGAATTAGAGCAGAAATGGCAAGAGTGTTGGCTAAATGAGGAGCAAGATTGATCATTCCTGCAAAAATATTTGAGACTGGAAAAAATGAAGGCCAATGTGACCAAGAATTTTGTTCATCCTAGAATTGTAAATACCAGAATTAGAGTTATTAAGTTATCCATGGTGCTGCCATTAGGTATCCCAAGATCGCTTCCTCACCAAGATCTTGAGTTGAATCAAATAAATCAAATGACCCAATCACTTTTCATATCCAGATCGCCTATGCCCACCTTCATCACTCCATTATAGAGGGACAAATTTCAATGAGCACAAAACAAAGAAAGAGAAATTAGTCAACCTCTCCTTGACCCCACAGTCCCTTGAGAAGAGAGAGGAAGCATGTTTCTTCTTGCAAAAAGGTCGATATAATTTCTAGTCAGATCTAACAGGGGCTAATATCAAAAATCATTGTCTTGTATCTGTATTTCTATGGTTACCAAGGCACATCATGCCATCACTTTCAACTTAAAACAATTTTCTGATAACACACACCCACACAGGTCTTCAATGAATAGCGATCCACATGCATTTTGCTCCAGAAACTCCCACACAAGTTCAATCCAACGATCAAATTCTCAGCTCCATGCACTTGTCTCAATTCACCATGTTATGCTGGCCAACTTTGCTCTGATACCAATTGAAGATATTAAAAACTAATAAAAACAAAAATTATGAGAGACAGAGACCAAAAATTGAGACATGGCGTAAAAGGCCTAAAGCCTTAATGTATATTGTATCACACACTCCCATTTCCAAGCCCGTTGAGGGTTGTGGGGGTGGTGTTTGATCTGGGAATCACCCTCCATCGTGTTGGGGGAAAGAGGGTGATTCTAAGGATCACCCTCCGTCGTGTTGGAGACCAGAGGGTGATTCCGGGAATCGCCCTCCATCATGCCGGGGCCAAAGGGTGATTATGATATTCACCGTTCGACGTGCCATGGTTAAAGGGTGATTATGGGAATCACCCTCCACTGTGTTGGTGGCGAAAGGGAACCGTGGATGATTCCCAGACTCACCCTCCATCATGTTGGGGGCTAGAGAGTGATTTTGGGAATTACCCTCTGTTGTGTTGGGGCTAGAGGGTGATTCCCGAAATCACCCCCCATCGTGCTCGGGACAAGAGGGTGATTCTGAGAATCACCCTCCTTTGTGTTGGGGGCTAGAGGGTGATTTTGGGAATCACCCTCCACCGTGCCAGGGCCAGAGGGTGATTACTAGAATCACGTGCCAGGGCCAGAAGGTGATTTCGGGAATCACCCTTTGTCATGTTGGTGGCAAAAGGGCATTGTTGGTGATTCCTAGAATCACCCTCCACCATGTTGGGGGCTAGAGGGTGATTTTGGGATTCATGCCCACCCTGGCTCGTTGATCGTTGGGCAAGGGTGGCAAGCCGATTCCATGAATCATTGTGGGGGTGGCCGACTAGGGGCTAGGGGACATTTAATTTTTTTATAATTTTTTTAATTTTCTAAATGATTTTTTTTAATTATTTCTAATGGGGGCATTAATTTATTTTTTTTAAATGTTTTCTTTTTAATTTTTTATTTATTTATTTTATTTTTTATTTTTTAATGTTTTGTTTTTTTAATTTAAGGGGGGACAATTAACTTTTTTTTTAAATGTTTTTTGCGTTTTATTTTTATTTTTTATTTCATTTTTTAATGTTTAAAAAAAAAAAATGTATATATATATATATATATATATTAATGGGGGCATTAATTTATTTTTTTTAAATGTTTTTTTTTTTTAAGTTTTTTTTTTTTAATTTATTTTATTTTATATTTTTTAATTTTTGTTTTTTTAATTTAAGGGGGGCAGTTAACTTTTTTTTTTAATGTTTTTTGCGTTTTATTTTTATTTTTTATTTCATTTTTTTAATGTTTAAAAAAAAAAAATTATATATATATCTATATATATATATATATATATATATATATATATATATATATATATATATATATATATATATAGATATATATATATATATATATATAATGTTTGAATTTTCATTCATTATGTGTTATTTATTTGTATTTTTTATGTTTATTTTATTTTATTTCTCTTTCTTTTTTATATTTGATTTTTTTGGTCAATTTTAATTTTAAATTTATCCTTTTTCAATGTTTTAATTTAATTTAATTTATTTTTTAATTTATTATGTTTTAATTTATTTATTTTTTAATTTTTTGTTTTGTTTTGGTTTTTAATTTTATTTATTTATTTATTTTTGTAGGAGTTGTCATGATGTTCGATTAGTAACCCTGCCCCAATATGTGTCCATTTGATAGTTGATTTTTCAGTTTTCGTTACAATGAATCAAGTTCACTTCCACTATTTGTTAATTTGGTGGTTGTTTTTTAAGTTTTCATTGTAATGGATCAAGCGGATTAAATTTTCATTACAATGAATCAAGTTCTTTTCCACTATGTGTCAATTTGATAGTTCATTTTTAAGTTTTCGTTGCAATGTGTCAAATTGTTTTAGGCTAAGATTTTAAAAGAATTGTATTTTAAACATTGGGTATAATGAATTTTTATTTAGATATTTATATTTAAGGTTTAATTTAGTCATGATATTTGATCTCGAAATATGTTGAAAATCTAAGGTTTTTTGTAGTCATGGTATTTGTTTTTAATTCCATTGCTGAAAAATGTTGAAATTTTAAGTTTTTTCAGAGTCATGGTATTTTATCTTTAATGCCATGTTTGAAAAATGTCAACATTTTAATTTTTTTCAATCATGATATTTATCTTTAATACCATGGTCGAAAATTGTTGGAATTTTTAGGTTTTTTTGGAGTCGTGATATTTTATCTTCAACATATTGTTGAAAACTATTGGAATTTTAATAATTTTTGGAGTCATGATATTTTATTTTTAATGTCATTGCTTAAAAATGTTGGAATTTTAGCCGACATCAATATTTTTTTATTTCAGGTTGTTTTTTCATGTTTAATGCACAAAGATTTTAGTTTTTAATGTTATTGTTAAAAAAAAGAAATTTTAACCAAAAAAAATGTTGATGCAACATCAAGTTGCATGTGTTTTTCATGTTTTTTGCGCAAAATAATTTGGTTTTTATTGTCATTTTAAAAAAATGTTGAAATTTTACCCTACAAAATATATGTGTGTGTGTGTGTGCATGCGCACGTTGATGCAGTGTCAAGTTGCATATGCTTTTTCATGGTTTTTGCATAAAAGAATTTGGTTTCTATTGTCATTTTTATAAAATGTTGAAAATTTAACCTGAACTTTAAAATAAATAAATTGGTGATGCAACATCAAGTTGTATGTGTTTTTTGCGCAAAAGAATTTGTATTTACTATCATTTTTTTAAAATGTTGAAAATTTACCCCTAAAAAATTGTTTTTGTAGCATCAACACTTTTCATTTTCGAGTTGCTTTTCATGTTTTTTGGGGTTTTTTTGCTAGAGTTCTTGTTTTGAGGAAATGATTCTTGTTTGATTGGAAACTATGTTATTTCTAAATATTGGGATGTACATGATGTTTGCTATAGAAGAAAATAAGGTGAAGAAACAATCACATCAACTACTAGAACATGGTTTCATTCAATCAAGTACATCACCATGTGGGTCACCCATCATGATTATGCCAAAGAAGGATGAGACTTAGCAGATGTGTATTGTTTATAGGATGTTGAACAAAAACATGCTTAAGAACAGGGACCCCCTCCCTAAAATAGATGATCTACTAGGTTTGTTTCAGCTAAAAAAATACTTCACCAAGTTGGACTTAAAGTACCCGAGGAAATGAATGATCTAGGTTAATGAATGATGTAATGCACCCTTTTATAGATTCATTTGTTATTGTCTATTTGGATGATATATTGGTATACAATGCTACCTGGGAGGAGCACATCTCACATTTTACGCGGGTGTTGGAGACAATAAAGAAGCACCAAATGCTAGAAAATCTCAAGAAGTGTGAGTTTGCACAACAATATTTGGTGTATCTGAGGTATGTGATAGGTAAAGGAGAGCTAAAACTATATCCTTTCAAGATGGAGGCCTTCATGAAATGGTTGTTTCATACTAATTTTTCTAAGGTTAGGAGTTTCATTGGGGAAACAAAGTACCTGAGTAAATTCATAGTCTTCTTTTCAATGATAGCAACACCACTCCACGCCATAACAATTGGAAAGAGTTTCTAGTGGGGAAAGGATCAGTAGAGGGCCTTTGAGGAGCTAAAGAAGAATATTGCTCAAGCACCAGTTCTAGCATTACCAAACTTGCAACAACCTTTCGCAGTGGAGACAAATATGAGTGGGTATGCCATGGAAGCAGTCTTGATGTAGGGAGGAAGGCTTGTATGCTATCATTCTAAAGTATTTCATGGGGAAATTGTTAACTACCCTACTTACAACAAGGAGTTATATTCCCTAGTGCAAGTTGTGAAGAAGTGGAAGCACTCTCTTATGGGGAAGGAGATAGTAATCCACACATATCACTAGCTAGTACGGTACCTATAGGCCGAGAGTAAGCTACAACAGACTAAGCATTACAAGTGGATGGGGTTTCTACAACAGTTTCATTTAGTGATCAATTATAATAAGGCAACACAAACAAGATGGTCGATTTGGTCATCTTGGTAGGCATTAGAGAACATAGGATGGACCAAATGGTACTAAGGAAACTGTTGTCACTATCTGAAATAATAGTTTGAAGTAACCTAAAATGAACCCAACACACTCAAAGAAGTGTTTAATAATGGCTTTCATAATGATACTCTTCTTGCATAATACCAAAATGGTCGTCCTAGAGAAATAATTGACAACCACAAGTACACAATCATTACCATTCCTGGTGGAAGGAAAAACTAAAATGTGATCCATGGATATTGAACCCTAGGGCTTGTTTGGGTAGGTATAGGATTTTACAATCCATGATTCTTGATGATTGGTTTAGAAATGGCACCAGTAGTGTGCAATCTGATATATTGGTGGACATATTGTTGAATTTTAGACTAAGGGACATATTTATGAAGTCTTCCTACTACCTTCTTGATAGAAAAGTGTCTTTCCATTTAGATGTAATGTGCCTCCTAAATTGACTTTGCATGCATGATTGAAGGAATGCAAAGGTAGCTCAGGCAGCATAGAGTGCATCCTAGAGATTGAAAATTAGAAATTGTTTACCAATGATAAACATCTAGTATGTGGTAGCAAAGTCAAAGTCAATATTGTATAATCAAGGCCACTTAGAGGTGTCATGCCCACAAGAGTTAAGAACCACAAATGGGGCCAAATTGAGGTAGTGTGCAACATGTTCAATGTTAACCTTCTTGCACTTG